>CM076992.1:38266506-40666506 GCA_039090855.1 Macrothele yani | reverse complement strand
TGTTAACTCATGTTTGTTAAATTCAAGTTCTTATTAGATATTGTTATGCGATAGCCAATGTTAACAAGTCATTTACTATCGCATAACAAGTCTAATGTTTTTTTAGCGTGGTTGGAGCTCGTTCAGGGAAAGGTGCTTCATTATTGTTGAAGTGATACGTATTTGTTGTCAGCGTAACGTGGATATTATTGTGCGTTATGAGCTGTCGTTTATTCTGCTACTAAAGTAATAATTAAAGTGACTTCTGATGTGTTGACGTAAAAAAAGGTTAAAACTGTAAGGAGCCCTATTTTGAAAATTTCTTGAGGTGATATTGTTGTGTTCAGTTAAGGACATTAATTGTTAAACTATCCAGGGTTTCAATTAAATAGAGCTAAGCTTCACGTAATGTTGATGTTATAGGTAAATTGACATTTTCACAAATAGTTACACTCTTGAAAAAACTATACAAATATTAGGCCAGTGCGATAGAATCCCACACGGATGTTGAGTGTTCTGTAATTGATGCATCATACTTTGGTAATACGAGCACTGTAAATATCACTTTCTGTAATTCATCAAACTTACATGCAGACTGGTCCAGGAATGGGGGTTAAAATTGCAATCATAAAAAGCCATAGGATGTGATTGAATTTTCAAAAGAACGAATTACGTATGACATTATACATGGTCATACATATGATTAGACTCCATAACGTTTCAGTATGATACTGTGTCATCCCAGAGATTTCATCTGAAACTGTGAAATCCTAGACAATACAGTTTCATATAAAAATCACTGACGATGAAGAAATGGTCCCAAGAAACCAGAAAAACGCAGTTTACAGGAAGCCAGGACTTTTACTACCAAGGACTAACTCTATTCCACTGCTGGCCACCCAAAATGCAACACTAAGAAGGACACGAGATAGCAAAGCCAGATTTACTGGACACATAACAACAGATACAAAGATGAAACGATTGAGCTTGCAGGTCCGTGCGACTTGCAGCACACGCAGACATCAATAGTTCGCGTGACCGCCATGGCTGGCAATAACGGCCGCTACACGCCGCGGCATCGAACGAAAGAGGCTTTGGATGTGGGCTTGGGATATGTCAGTCCAGGCTGCTTCCACACGTTGCCACAGTTCATCAGGCGTAGCCGCGGGTGGTGCTTGCCGGGCCACTCTGTTGCCGATCAGCGACCAGACGTGTTCTTTTGGCGACATATCGGAAGAACAGGCGGGCCACTGCAGCAGTGACACCTGGTGGGCCGTGAAGAATTGTTGAACGATGCGTGCCACGTGTGGGCTCGAATTGTCCTGTTGAAACGTGGCCGCTGGCGGGTGCTGCAGGTAAGAAAGGACTACAGGCTCCAAAACGTCGGAGATGTAGCGGTGGCTGTTGAGTGTACCGGCGATGCGTACCAGAGGGGTGCGGGTGTCATATCCAATTGCGCCCAAAACCATAACGCCAGGCGACCCACCGGTATGGCGATGCATAATGCAGACGTCATGCAGTCTCTCGCCGCGGTGCCGCCACACGCGGATCCGACCATCGTGGTGTTGTAAGCAGAAGCGGGATTCGTCTGAGAAGATAATATCGTGTCATTCCGTAGTACAGGTGCGGCGTTCAACGGCCCACTGCCGACGCACTCGCCGGTGGTGTAACGTCAATGTTAGTCGGAGCAATGGGATCGTGCGACAAGTCCCCGCTCCTGCAGACGACGTCGAACGGTACGTGCTGACACAGGTTGTTGTGCAACACACCCTAATTCCTGCGCTAACGTTCGTGATGTGGCGGAGCGAGCCGTCAATGCCCGCCGCACAACATGCCGGTTCTCTCGTTCGGTGGCGTGCCGCGTCTGCGGCAATCGCTCACGTCGGTCCGTCTGTCCCTCCTGCACCCATCGACTCCATTCTCGCCTCACTGTGGCTGGATGTTGTCCCACACGGGCGCCGATGTCTTGGTACGACAAACCGCTGTCGCGATAAACCACTATTCGTCCTCTGTCGAACTCCGAAACGTGCTGGAATGACTGCCGTATTCTGCGACGAGGCATCAGGAAGCTTCCTACGCACTGCTCCGGCAGCACAACACACTTCCACTACTTACACCCCGTCTTCTGTGCACTCTTCTTATAGTGCTTCTCGGTGGCGTGCCGGGCGCACATGATTTGCATATACCCTGCAATGCTAATCGTTTGTATGTGCTCTCGCGAGTGACGCATGCTGCGAATTTCAGGCCAATCGGATGCTTCCTTCTTGGTGTTGCATTTTGGGTGGCCAGCAGTGTAGAAGAAAGATGTTCGTAGTGGAGTGAAATTACCAGAGATCACATTGGAAAGTAATGTCAGAGTATTTCCTGAATTTGAGGCATATCTGTATTAGATATTGGACTAATTATGTTACACAAAAAATTAGGGACTGTTCCTCGGACATCAGTCTATATTTGGTGTCGTTTAAGATATTTAGGCTTGTCTTGTAAATCAATAGCTTAAAAAGTTCGGAATCCGTATGTAAATTTTCTTACTGATTTATACGATGATAACTACAAAAGGAAGACACATATGTGTGAAACGAAATGTCTGTGAAAGATGCTAAGTATTGGCAGGTTCTCTACTACAGCTGAACTGGAAGCGGGTGAAGTTTTTTCACATTACTTCCTAGAGTGTGTGATGAAAACGACTGAGCTGCCCAGGTGGCGCAGTGGTCGTTGAACAGACAAGTCGCATTTTTTTCGGCTCCTGCGTAGAAGTCAACGTTCGTTTGTTTACTTGTTCTTTTTGTGGTATTTCGTCGTTTTGTGTTTTGGTTGCAGTCTTTCGTACCCTCGCTTCACGAGCAGTGAGGCTGAGTGCCGAGTGGGTGCTCATTTTTTTTTTTTTCATTTTCGTGTGTCGTCAGTTACGACGCATGAGTTTTGGTGGGCCAGTGGTCGAGAATGTCCACTACCACTGTGAATAAGTCACCGTCGTCTACAGCTGCTTCGTCGATTGCGGATATGTCTTCGCTTCTTAGTTCTGTGTCTTCTTCGGGGAATATTGCGTCGACTAGTGCTGCTGGACTTCCAGAAACTGTGCTTGTGGCCACCCGTGCGCCGGCTGCGTCTAATATCACTGGTTCTGCTAGTTCTACTTCAACGTCGTTCGCACAAGCTGTGGGAAGTACCTCATATATTTCTAGTGATTCTGCACCACATTTCAAACGTGTAGCTTCGGCGTTGAAAATTATTCTTCCAAGTGATTCGCCGAAAGGTAAGCAATTGTCGTCTGCCTTATTATTAAGTGTTTTCATTCCTGCTTTGCGTGACACCCCCTCCCCCAGTATCTGTATGCTGTGTCGAAGGTCGTTCCAGCCGAAAGCATTGTGCCCATTATTCGCTTGGGTGGAGGGGTGGTTGTTCACTTCACCCACCAGCAAGCAGTAGATTTAATTATAGTTCATGGGGTTGATATTGGGTCCTTTCATCTACGACCTGTCGCTGCAGCCCAAAGACCAGTTACGGTATCCCTCTCTCCTGTACCAATGGCTGTTCCTGATTCTCTGTTGATTGATGCCCTCAACACGATGGGTCGTGTTGTGGGAGTGACCAAGATTCTTCCAACTACAGCCCGTGATTCCCCCTGAAACATGTGCAGGGTGGGCGCCACCAGTACCGGGTTATTTTTCCAACTTCTCGGTCAATTGCGGAACGCTCTACAACTCTGGAATTAGTCACTGATACCCGGACGTACATTTTTTATCTTTTTGCAGGGGTTCAGTGCTTCCGCTGTAAAAGGGAAGGTCATCTCGCTTCTGCTTGTCCTCATGCTACTCCTGATGCTAGATCTGATTCTTCATTAGCTACTACAGTTCCGGTGGCCGCTGCCCCTGCGGATGTTGTGCAGGCCGCTGAGGCACCTGCTCACATTCTACCTTCATCAATTTTGCCTGCTGTTTCTCCAGTCGTTCCTTCCTCCCGGTTCCTGTCGTCGAACTGGATGGATTGGAGCCCTCCAATGAGGATTTTCCATCGCTGGAAGTGTCTGCACCTAAATCACACCGTAAACGCCCCAGCTCACCTGGTGTTTCTACTCGCTCTTCCCGTTCGTCTCAACGTCTTCGGTCCAAGAAACCAGCCCATTCTACCTCGGGTTCACCTAGCCATCATGAGCCAAATTCTGAATTACTAGTTTCGAACCGATTCGGATGTCTCCAGGATGATGATGTTATGAACACGGTCGCCCCTGATCCTGATGACACTGCAATGGTTGACTCTGACGATGATTCTCCTTCTCCTACACTTCTTGACATTTCTACTATGTTTGAAGAACTTGCGGTGCCTTTGCACCCTCTTACCTTATCTGATCTGTATGCATTGACCACTCGCCCGCGTAAGGCGAAGTTGATCACACTACCTTGCATTCAGAGTAAGCTTCACTTGCTGCCTGAAATGATTGCACAGCTAAACCAGTTCCATGCATCTATAACTACTGTTACTTTGCCTGGCGGGACTGAGCAATATGCTCGCCGTCTGGGATACTTACTCAAGACTTTGAAGGCTGAACTGGAAGGCTGGATGCAACCTACCAGTGATGTCCTTGTTAACACTACTTAGCTTTAATTGTAGAGGGCTTGCGTCTTCTGCGGCGAATGATTTGGTTTACGAGGACGTTCGTTACCTCGGGGCTAATATCCTCCTTCTCCAGGAGACGAACTGTTCCTTGGATGCCGGGTGTTCCCACTGGAGACGCTGGCAGTACATTTTTTATCATAATTACCGGACCCATCTCAGGTCTGGTACCGCTATAGCGTTTCATGTGCGTTTTCATTCTTCCCTTTCTGATCTTGTTGAGTCACAGAGTCTGCTGGGTTCTTTTCAACATATTTCTTTTTGTTTTTGTTCTAAACGTATTCATGTTTTCAATATCCATATTCCGCAATCTGCGACGGATACAGAAACTCTCCTCTAACATCTTTCTTCTATCCTTTCGACCCTCCATCCAAATGATACCGTCATTGTTGTAGGCGATTTCAATTGCACTTTGCAACCCGGTTTTGACCAAGATGGTTCAACCGAAAGCCGTTCCGACCTTGTTTCCAATCTCACTCAACTCGTTGTTAATTTTGATTTGATTGATGCATTCCGTTCCCTCCATCCCCGGTCCAAGGAATTTTCCTGGTTCCCCCGGCTGCTTCACGCTGTGTCGCAGCACGCTTAGATAGATTCTATGTTTCCAGTTTTCCCCATTCCTCTCTAGTTGAAATTATTCATCATCCTTCCGTTTCGTCAGATCATCGCCCCGTTCTTTTAAAACTTTTTTGCATTCTTCCTCAGTTCCCCCTTCCCCAGTCTGGTCGCTCGACGATTCAGTTTTAACTGATGCTGTTTTCTGTGCTGAAATTTGCTCTATGATCTCGTCTTCTGTGCAACAACTTTCTTCGTCTGACGACCCAGTGGCTCTGTGGCTTTCTACGAAAATTTCGATTATTTCTTTCGCACGTCAGTTTTTTTCTCTTCCCGTACTTCTCGCTTTCAAGATATTGATGTTCTCCGTCGTAAATTGCAGACTGTTTCTCCTTCTGATCCTTCTTTTCCCGTGTTTCAAGCTCAACTTCGTCGTATTCTGTTTACTTTTGCTTCAACAGCCATTACTCGTCTGAAATTCACTCACTTGCGGCTTCACGACAACCCCTTTTCTAGTTTGAAGTCCCTTGAGGAGTATCATGTTAAAAGCAACACAATTTCCTTTCTTTCACTACCTGACGGATCTACAGTTACCGACCCTTATCGTATCTGTGAACTTACTTTTTCCCATTATTCGGATCGTTTTCAACACCGACTCCTTTCTCCTGCAGATACCTCTCCTCTTCTTCATGTCCTCCCTCAGGTTCCACATTGTTTTTTTTATTCTCTTGTTTCTCCTATCTCTCCTTCTGAAGTCCGCTCTGAAATTTCCAGTCTGAATGACCGTTCTTCCCCTGGCGCGGACGGTCTTCCGCTCTCATTTTATAAGAAGTTTCTTCCTTCTCCCCTCCCGCTTCTGGTTGCTTGTTTTAATGCCGTTTTTACTTCTTCAAATTTTCAGTCTTCTGATTTCACTTTTGCTATTCTCCGTCTCATCCCCAAAACCGGAAACCTTGGTCTTTTTTCTAAGTGGCGTCCTATCTCTATTCTTAATACTGACTACAAAACCTTTGCTAAAATTCTCGCTTTTCGCCTCAATCCCGTCTTGCAGTATTTAATCCACCCCGATCAAACTTACACTATTCCCTCCTGTTCGATTACTACCAACATTTCCACCATTCGCAACTTATATTTTCTTGCTTCCCAACTTTCCGAACCTCTCGCAATTTTTAATATTGATCAGAAACAAGCTTTTGACTCCATTAATCACTCTTATCTCTTTGCTGTTCTTCGTCATTTTGGCTTTCCTACTCTTTTTTGTCAAGCTCTTATTAATCTTTACTCTCACTCTTCTTTCCGTATTCGCACTTCCACATTCATGACAGCTACCATCCCCTTTGACAACGGGATCCGGCAGGGTTGTCCCCTTTCGGGTCAACGTTTTACGCTTGCATTTGAACCTCTCTTAATTTGTCTGCGTTCTCGTTTGTTTTTTGTGATTCCTCACAGTATTGCTTCTACTCGTCATCACCGCATAGTGTTGTCTGCATATGCTGATGACCTCACTCTCTTTCTTCGCACTGAACGTTCTTTCGGTGTTGTCCTTTCTGCTTATCGTGAGTATGCTTCAATTTCCGGTTACGAACTTAATATGTCTAAATCTGTCGTTCTGTGGGCCGGATCGTGGGTGGCACACGGTAATCGCCCTTGGGGTGCCCGTTGGTCATCCTCGGTCATTAAACTTCTTGGTGTGTACGTTGGAAATCCCGTGGCGGTTGTTGATGCCACATGGATTCCTTTGGTTCAGCAGCTCAATCGCCGTCTTGCTCCTTTTTGCCGGTTCAAACCTTTTTTGACCTTTTTTAGCAGAGCACATCTGGTTTCTTCCTTTCTTCTTCCTTTTCTGACACATTCCTGGTTTGCTTATTTTCCCTCGCCCATTTTTCTCCAATCCGCTCAACGTTTCATTACTGATTTCATCTGGAATAAAGTTCACTGGGTTCATCGTTCTACTCTCGTCCTTCCTCTGTCCTTTGGAGGTCTTGCTCTCCCAGATCTTTTTCAAAAATCTAATGCTATTCATCTTCAGACCTTTCTCCGTTCTTTTTCTCATCCTCAGATTTCATCGATTACTATTTTTGATACTTTACTTTTCCCACGCAGTCCGTTTCTCACTCTCGCTACTTTCCTCCGTATGAATCTGTTCCCCCTCATTCCAGATCACTTTCCCGATACTTATCGCACCGTTTTTTCCCTCTGGCATTCCTTATGTCCCGTCCGTCTCCCACCTACCTCAACTAATGATCTGCTTGCGGAACCTCTCTTTTACTCTTCTGCACTCCGTTCTCCCTCTTCACCGTACTTGTGCTTCTACACCTGGTTCGCCAGTGGTGTGGTACAGGTATCCCAACTTGTAGATGCTTCTCTCCGCTGGAAGTCTCTTTCCCAAATCGACCCCACTCTTGCTCACACTCCCTTACATCGCGCCCAACTCCGGTTGCTTCATTTTCAGCTTCAACGCCTTTACCCGTCCCTCGTGAATTCTTTTGGGTGTATTTTTTCTTCTTCGGCGTCCCCTTGCCTTCCTTTTCTGGTTTATTTGAATGATGTTCCCTTTCTGGTGCATCAAGCTACTGCAAAACTCTTGTACCGCCACTTTCTTACTTATTTTCGAGCACCTCTCGCTATTCCTTTTGTGCCTCCTAATGAAACCTCTCAAACATGGGTCGATTGACACATTTCTCTGGCTTCCCCAAAAGCAACTGATATTCATTGGCTACATCTTCATCGCCGCTTGCTCACACCACGAACTCTTCATCGTTTTGGTCGCCTGTCTTCTCCCTTGTGTTTTTTCTGTTCAACGCTCGGCGATGTTCATCACGCATATGACTCCTGTTTAGTTTTACAGCCTCTTTTTTCATTTATGTTTGCTCTTCTCTCCAAGGTCTGTCCTTCCTTTCAATCTGTTTCACATTACTATTTTCTTCGCCGTCATCATCCTTCCGCTGCTGTTCACAATCCAGTTGGCGCGTTTTTAATTTTGCAGGCCAAACTGACTATTTATTTATACTATCATACCAGTGTTGATCGGCCGGCTCTTCGTCGATATCATCCTGCGAGAGTTTTTCTGTGCCGTAGGTTTCGTTCCTCGATCAAGTCCGTCATCCAACTTGAGTACGAGGCAGCTCTGGCCCGGCTGGCAGTTCCTGCTTTCTTCTCGATCTGGTCCCCCCACCTCCCATGGTTTCGGGTTGAGCATGGGTTGATTCAATTCGTTTGATCAGTTTTTTTCTTGTTTTTGTTTTGGTGTACTGGTTTCTTCACTTTGTTTGTTTTTGCTTTTCCGGTTTGTTGTCTTGTTCTGTTTTTGATTGAGCTGCAGGTTTTTTTCCCTTGTATTCATTCTTTTCCTCTGATCCTGTTGTTTTTCCTTTTTAATTTTTTACCGATTCCCTTTTCTTGTTTTTGATGGCCCTTTGGTAATGTTGTACTGTTTTGCTTCCTTGAGATTCCGGTCGTTTTGTTGTTTTTTCCCCTGTGCTTTGTTAGCTCATTCTACTGGTCGGTATATTCTTTCTTGAATAGTGCTTTTCTATACTTTTCCTCTTACTAGCGGCCTCGGCCTCTTTGTCTGAATTTTCTGGCCGTTTTGCGCTGTGATTGGATGTTTTACAGCTAGTTGCTTTGACTTTTTTTTTGTCCGGAGTCCGTGGGCATTTGTGTTCCTGTGTTCTGTGTGTATTTTTTTCTGGTTCTTGGTGGTGCTGTGCAATCGGTTATTGTTTTTTGTGTTGGTATTTTTGTTGAGTTGTTTGTCTATGTAATATTGTGTGCTTGCTTTCTATGTTTTCGTCGGCCACAGATGTTGGTCGACGCATTTCTTGTTGTGGTGTTTTGTTGTACTGGTAGGCCACCACTTGTTTGTGATCAGTGTTATTGTTTGGTATAGTGTGATGCTTGTTAGGTGTTGTTGTTTTCCGTTGGGCTAGTCTGTGTTGTCTAGTTTTGCAAAGTTTTTTTTGGCGTGTTGTGTTTCTTTTGTGCTTGTTTGTTTGTTGTTGTTCCTGATCTTCTTTTTGTACTGTGTTTCCTGTATGTGGTATTCCCGTGTATTTGTAATTGCTCTTGTTTTTTTGCACGTGTTTTGTTTAGTTCTTCGGATGGCGGCTGTCCTACTCGCTCTCCTCCTGTGTGAGTTTTTTAATTACTGTGATTGCATTTTACCTATACTGCTAATGTGATAATCTTGTTTTTTACTTGTTTGTGCATGTTCTACTTTCGTGTTTCAGTTGGATCCTCAGTTTAGGTAGCCTTTTTTTTTCTCATGCCCTGTGTTTCCTGTTCACTTGTTTTGCTTTGTTGTTTTATGAACTTTGAATTACTTAGTGTGGCCTGCTGGTCTCGTTGTGTTTTTTCATTGAGTACTCAGCCTTATCTCTCGTTTTCTATACAGTGTGCTTCTGGTGCGTATCTTGTCTATTGGGTTACGTTGACCCAAGGAGTTGGTCAACGCACTATTTGCCTTGTGCTTTTTTTTACTGTGCCTCTTGTGTTTTTTTCTTGACTGTATGTGACTACATGTGTAGTGAAGTAGTCAGTTGAGGCAGTTTTGTCTTTGATTATGTTTTAAGTGCACTTTTTGTGTTTTCGTTTTTCTTTGCACTCAAGCTAGGGTTCTACGTCTTGCTTCGTGCTTCTCCTGTCCGGGATTTTCCTGTAATATTGTATTTTTTCTCGGCACAGCCTTCTGTTGCCGTGCACGACTGGACGTACTTTGTGTTGTTTCCAATGTGTTATGATGCTATGCGATCTTGTTTCCGCGTGATTCTCTCTATAGCGCCACGTCGGCTTCCGGGGTTTGTCAACGCGCGACTTCTTGAATTGAGTATGAAATTTGAATTGAGTGCGATTTTTTTTTTGTGAACTTCGTGTGCCTGTTTGGCTACATTTATTTTGTGTGATGCAGCGGTTTTTCCCCTTATTATCATGTATTCTTCTGTACAGTGTTCCTCCTGACATACATGCGTCACTTCGTATTTCGCTTTTAGTTATAGCGGTTGGTTAACACCCCTCTTTATGTGCACGGTTTTTTTTGTTTTTTATGTTCTTCTTGTACTGTTTTTTTTTGTTTTTTTTTATTGGAGGTTTAACGACCACCGTAAGCAACTCAATGGGCTATAAGCAGTCGCCCGTCCCTAATTTAGGGTCACTGGTTCCAGGGAAGGGAGAGAGCCAGTGCCGTAAGACAAACACAACACCCATGCCTCACCGGGATTCGAACCCGGACCCCAGACGGACGAATGATCAGAGGCCAGCGCCTTAGACCACTGCGCCACCGGGGCGGCTACTACTACTACTAATGTTTTGGCCGCTGCTGCATGTTTTCAGAAGTACAGTTTTGTTTCTCCTGTCGCTGTCTTGCAGTGTCAGTCAATTTGTGTTGTGTTGTATTGTTGTTGTGTTTTTTACCTGTCACCTTTGTGTTCGCGCTGCTATGTACTAGTTTTTGGAATGTGTTTTCTTCCCTCACTCTGGGGTTTGGGTTTTGTAATGTGTGTGTTTTTCGTTTTTGTTTTCTGTGTTCCTTTTTTATCTGTATATTTTTAATCTTGTTCTGATGTTACTAGTTTTCTTTCCTTCTTTCTTTTGTGTTGAGACTTCTTGGCCTCGTCTGTTTTAATACAGTCTCATGTGACTGAAGCGTATCACATGTACCTTGCTTTTAGACTAATAAAGGTTTATTTTGAAGGCAGTGGTCTAAGGCGCTGGCCTCTGATCATTCGTCCGTAAGGGGTCCGGGTTCGAATTCCGGTGAGGCATGGATGTTGTGTTTGTCTTACGGCACTGGCTCTCTCCCTTCCCTGGAACCAGTGACCCTAAATTAGGGACGGGCGGCTGCTTATAGCCCATTGAGTTGCTCGCGGTGGTCGTTAAACCTCCAATCAAAAAAAAAAAAGAAAACGACTGACTACGTAGTATGAGCACACCTGAAGGAATAACTGACTACAACTGCTCTTGATATCCCATTGTGCCATAAAAAACCAACTTCAAGGCTCCGGAGATGATAAACGAAATCACTGGAGCACCTATAGAAATTCAAACAAAGCAACTTATAAATTAATATATAAGTATTAATTGTTTTGTCGATTACCTTTAGCATTTTATCCTAATATATGTATTTCCAATGTTATAGTTAGACTAAGTTTTCGGCTTGAATCTTGATGCTCATTCTTTGCTTCAGGCTGACGTTAAAAGGCTGATAGTCTTTCCTCACTACTGCAAGTGTACCCCAACTGTGAAACGAATTTATTTCTCTCGTTTACTCACTGAAACAATAAGAATAATTTGATTAAATACCGTAGTTAGCGAACAAACGGAAATTCACTTCGGGCATTAATTTTTGGCTCAGTTTCTTAAAGTGGAAACTAGAATGCCTTTGGTCGAAGCTCGGGGGCGCGGGATTTTTGACGACACGAGAGAATTTATCCAAGGTTCAAAACGTGGGTAAGTCACAGGTAGTAGACTCCACGAGCAGCAAAAAGGCACCTCTTTCTATGAAACCCAGAAATGTTCACGTAATTCACAGCGATATGCGTGTTGCGCACTTGTGATGCTCCCAGTGACTTTAGTGCCGGCCTTGGTGAAGGAAGAAAAGTAAGCTGAAAGGTGCATTTCTGTTTGGGGGCAGAGGTGAGGTCTAACACTTTTAGTTAGAGGTAAAGACGCTTTCTCAAAAAGGACTTGCTCAATTCAAAATTAGTGTTACCCTCTAAATTCTGAAAAAACCTCCATTTTAATTTTAATTCTGCGGTTACCAGAATTTTCCTCAAAAGTGAACGGTTTCAATTCAGGATTAAAAAAATCGCGTTTGTAGAATTTATATGCAAAGAAACCTAACATATTGCATACGAATTTCATTAACTTTGCTATTTTTATACGGAGAAAGAAGAAATTTATCCTAAAAGAAATAACGAAAACGACAAATCGATGGATAAAATACCGTAGTGATCGTAACAAACAGCCAACGAAGTGCTAAAGTGAATAAAGAGATGAGCAAAGAAGAGATGCGCGAAAATCTAAAGTGATGGACAATTGCTTTACCTATGGTAAATTAAGCCACTTAACCATATGTTGATTACGTTGCTTGCACAATTTCATGAACCTCTTATTAATTTTGTTAAAACCGCTGAGTCTTCTATTTTATTTCTAGTATACTCAGTATCACTTCAAAGATACTGCTGTAATTGATGTTTCTGTTTGAAGGAATAAAATCTTGGATTTATGATAAAAACTGGAGTCCCCCTCCCGGAAAAAAAGAAGAAGAAAGAAAAAAGTGAATGATCTCTCAAGAAAACAGCAATTTATCTTTCCTCAGTCACCAGCGAACGGAAAGCGCGTTGCTGAGGAAGCTAACGGCATTGTTTTCTCACCCCTTTACGTTCATTCATCGGATCATCGCATGTCTGAGTTTCACCAGTACAAGACACAGTGAAGAGAGCAATGATTTTTAGTGTTGTTAATTTCATTAAGTCGATGTCAATAGTTTTTTTTCATTCAAATAACGAGTGACACTTCTCGTTCTGCTGTTTTGGTATTGCGTGAGCTTGCTCACACGACGTTTCATTTTCCCATGGACATTACTCTCAAATTATCGACACCACGAAAATCTCAAACTATGCATTTCTTTTTGTTCTGTGTATCTGGAAGAATTACTCTTTCTCGCCTTTCCATATAACATTTTCATGTGCAAAGCTTTCACAGAGAGTTTTTGTATATTGGGAAAGGAAACACACTCATAGACACAAAAATTGGGACACCCATTTTGAATAAACTATTTGAATGTTTTTTTGATTGGAGGTTTAACGACCACCGTGAGAAACTCAATAGGCTATAAGGAGTCGCCCGTCCCTAATTTAGGGCTGCTGGTTCCAGGGAAGGAAGAGAGCCAGTGCCGTAAGACAAACACAACATCATTGCCTCACCGGTATTCGAACCCGGACCCGTTATGGACGAAGGATCAGGAGACATCACTTAGACCACTGCACCACCGGGGCGGCTTATTTGATTTCATGTTGGTACTATGAAAAGTACATAGCCGGTGGCACATTGGTCTAAGCGAAGGCCTCTGATCATTCGTTCGAAAGGGGTCCAGGTTCGAATCCCGGTCAGGCATGGATGTTGTGTTTGTCTTACGGCACTGGTTCTCTCCCTTCCCTGGAACCAGTGACCCTAAATTAGGGACGGGCGACTTCTTATAGCCCATTGAGTTGCTCACGGTGGTCGTTTAACCTCCAATAAAAAAAAGAAAAAAAAAGTACGTATTCCTATATACGTTATGGTAATCACATCCACGTGGGGGTCACTGGAACAGAAGATTTAAATGGTGCTGTCACCAATGACCCCCCCCCTAGTTAAATTGACCCGATTATGCTTCTGCGAGGTCATATGGCGTTTATCTCTGTGCTTGTGCACAATAGGTATGGGAAGACAATGCTTACAGAAAACAAAATGGGGTCATCAGGTTAGATAGCATCATAAGGTGGGTCAGCACATTGAATATCCATTCCAATCGATAGTGCTCTGAGCACAAACAATAACTTCTAGTACAAGGAAAAATTCCACCCTTCCCTGTATCTAAGACACCTATACAGTGAAATACGGTTTCTGGAGATACAAAGATCATATGGCGTAGTTTGTCGTAAACGGGATTAAATGCACGCTGCCCAAGTATTCTATGCCTCTGACAGTCAACCAACATCTGAAATGTCTGCTGTCGAGTCGAGAACGAGGCTTTGGATAAAAGAATGTTGTCTGATTGATTCTGATTGGATGAATTGCGACTATATAAAGCTATTGTGTCGACTAAGGCGAAAGTAGGATTTTAGGCGCACCACACTGCCCTCACCATCGGAATTATGCTGAATGTATAAGTTACTTTACCCCATGGTATTTGATGTTTATGAGAGTAATCTTTAGAGCACAGCGATACGAGGATGGTATTGTAGAAAACCAGTGAATAATATTCCCGTGCAACGTTCCTCATGCCACTCCAAAAAGTTATTGACCGGTTACCATATGGCTTGCGTCGCGGGATGTCATCATTTTGTCCTGCAATATTTCCATATTTTACTCAATATTGAGCGCATCTGGAATATGACTGGAAGTCGTACCAGAGGGATCCCAGATTTAGCACAGACACTCGAGAAACTGTCTGTCCGTTAGGAAGAATCACAAAGTATACTACATCACATTATTTGGGAAACTGTGAGGGATCGCAGAATTCGCATCAGATGTATTATTGCTGTCATAAATACTCTCTAGGACTGTTACCGAGCCCCTTTCCAACAACAGAACTTTTTTTTCGTTTGGAGGTTTAACGACCACCATGAGCAACTCGATGGGCTATAAGAAGTCGCCCGTTCCAAATTTACGGTCACTGTCTCCAGTGAAAGGAGAGACCTAGTGCCGTAAGACAAGCATAACATATGTGCCTCACCAGTATTCGAACGAGGACCACCTCGGACGAATGGTCAGAAGCTAGCGATTAGACTACTGCACCACCAGGGAGGCAATACAGACTTCATCATTGTGTTGCAGTTTTTGCATCCAAGAATGTAGTTTTCGTATTCAATTTATCTTTTACCCATAACGAATTACTTATATTCATTACTTACATTAACTGAACTGAATTTAGAAGAAACTGAAAAAGAGTTAATTTTTTAAGGGAAGCCTTCCGAAAACAAATAATTTCTCGTAGAATTATATAGAAAAGTTACTCTGCAGAAAAGCATACCCGTTTCTTCTTCTTTATTTAAAATGTCAACTTTTTATGCCGAAGGCTGGGGTTCCAACGCTTGATGAGGAACATGTGTTGAATTTGTACTTTTGTTCTGGAGCCCATGAGCCTATATTAGATATAAGCTTCTCTTTCTAACTTTCGAAGTCTAGAAGAATTGTTAACCCGGAAATGATAACAGTGAAGATTTTTGACTCCAGTAAACTGCAAACCAGTAAGCATTACAATGCTAGATGAAACTTCTGCGGAATTAAACGCTGAACAAAATTCAATTTTCATCAAAGAAGAAATTAGTGACATCAACTATACGGCTAATAAGTGTTCAGGTGTCTACATTCCTGCAGGAAAAGTGCGCTATTAGGTGTTGATATTCATAGTGGTTGCTTGCCTATCTGGAATTACAGATAGGCAAGCAAATAATATAAGTTTTGCTTCTTCAGATCTGTTCTACGGATGCGTTGTATTGAATAGTCCAATTATTTAATTGAATTCGCCCTAACAAGAAAACATGAACTCATCTTCAACACTCTGAGTTCTTTTAATGCTTTCAAAACATACTCGTACATAGGCTTTGAAGATTTTTCATTGGTGATCGAGTAATTTCCAGGACTTCCCATCGTTAACAAAAATGTTAACATATAATTATAAACTGTTACGATACTTAAAAGGTTAAATAAAAACTGTTACGATACTGATGGATTTAATGGTTGATGTCAGAATATTACGAGAAATGAGACGGTGCTATTATTTCTATCGAATCCATTTTTGACATGACGTAAAAACAATTTATCTTATTAACAGAACAATTTTACGTAGCCACTAAAATCTTATGGATAAATGAAAAGAAGGACGAATTAAATTGATATGCGATTTGTATCTGCTCAGACGATGAGGATGTCTTGCAGAGTGTAGTCACCTTGATGCCTGGGAAAATATGTTCATGTGTTTTCTTCTTTGGCTAGTCAAACTCTCTCGCAATTACGTTTCCAGGTGAATGTCTTAAAAAGCAAAGACCAGAATCGTGCTTCCGTGAAATGTGATTAAAATTGCGTGATAGTTTCACTGTCAAGGCAGATAGCTGATTTCCTAAAGAACAGCAAAACTTTGATTTTTAAAGGAAAATTTTCATCAGCGAGTGCGATATGGCATCGTGAAAATTATTTGGTTATTTTCAATGTGAGAAAAAAAAGACTTTCTAAATGAGGGATATTCTGAAGTTTTCTGCATGGAACTTTGCAGTTACCGTACGACGTTAACAGTGCATTTTGAATTTAAGAATGTCTGTGAACTATTTTAATAAAACTAATCATATTTATAAAGAAAAAAGTTTCCGATGTATGTGGGATTACTTCACTTATTCTCTTACTGTGTCCACCATTCGAACATTACCATTACGAAGACTTCTACTTGAGAAAAATCTTAGATAATGTTATTCCAAAGGTTTGCTTGGTCGTACCATTTACACATGACATTGTCGTTGTTTCTTCAGATCTGTTCTACTAATGCTTGAATCAATTTATGTTTCCATTAAGAGTTTCTTATTTTCTTCAAGAATGAGAAATTTCCAAGAATATTGCAGTGCTTGCGTGGTGATATTACTACATATAGGAGCGAATTTTTAAAATCAAAACCACTTCTGACATTCGATTTGTCTGCTTTTTTAGGTTTAAAATATTTCTTTTAGAAAACCTGGAGGTTCGACATGTTTTTTGGTGGAAGGCTGTGAGGCCAATTTCCTTTTCTTGGTTTAGTAACGTTTCCGTTTATATGCTTATAATGTTGTCTCGAAGACATGACCGCTAAGTTCTCCTAATGCTTTTAGACCACATCTGCATACATCATCTATTCAACATTTAACAAACTGAGAGTCCATTTTTTCAGCTGCTTCGCGGCAGTAGATGAATAATGGGAAAAATTAAAAAACATTTCTTTTAAAAATTTGGTGTGTTCTTTTAAAAATTTGGCTTATGTGCAGTGAAAGCTTTTTCTAGTGCTTTTGCTGTAATTGCATTTGCCGTTGTTCTATCTTGTTTATACACGGTCGAGTCACATTATTGTGACCATCAGCTAATATCCGGGGTAACCGCAGTGTGCAGCGCGGACAGCAGCTAGACGGGCTGGGAGTGACTGAATAAGGTGCCGGAATGTGTTCACAGGTATGTGGAGCCATGCTGACTGCAGTGCATCTGACAGCTGCTGGAGGGTGCGTGGTGGAGGATCCATACAGCAAACAAAACGATCACGGTGGTCTCACAAATGGTCAATTGGGTTTAAGTCTGGAAAATTAGAGGGCCAGGGAAGTACTTTGAAGTCTTCATCGTGCTCTTCCAGCCACTCTCAGACATTTGTAGCTGTGTGACACGTCTCACTGTCGTGCTGGAAGATTCCATCTACCACAGGGAAGACAATCAACATGTATGGGTGTACGTGGTCTGCAAGGATGGATTCATGACGAATTCGGTCCACAGTGCCATCCACAGGTATGAGTGGAGTCAGTGAATGCCACGAAAACATTCCCCAGATCATAACGCTGCCCTCACCAGCTTCTGTTCTTCAAGCAATGGTTGAAGAGTGTTTATGCTCCGATGTTTCTTGCCTTATACGAAAACGTCCATCCGTTCGATGAAGCAGAAAACGTGACTCATCCGAGAAGGCTATCCTTTGCCAATCAGCTGAGGTCCAATTCCAAAACTGCCGTGCAAATGTAAGCCATTTCTGCCGATGTACCTTCGTTAGCATAGGTGCAGTCACCACCAGTCTGCATCGGAGCCCCATACGCAGAAGGGTTCGCTGCACTGTCGTTTTTGACACATATCCGGTAGCCCCCTGGTTCATTCGCCCAGTGAGTTGCTCCCCTGTGGCATGTCGATCGGCCCTCATGCACCTTCGAAGCCGACGTTCACCTCTCACATCAATAGCAAGTGATGCTCCGCAGTTCCCACGTCGCTCATTCGCAATTGGGCCATTTCTCCAATCACGATACACCTTAACCACAGCAGCACGCAAACAGTACACAAACTGCGCTGTTTCAGAAATACTGCCACCCTTAACCGGAAAGCCAATAATCATCCCTTTTTACAAATCTGATAGATCACTCCTTTTATCCATGACAGCAACGAGTGGTATGTTTTCAGATTGCTTACAACACACCTTATATACCCTTGAAGCCAGCTCACGACACTTGCCTTCTTTTATTGGCTATGCGCTGTTGACGTCAAAAGTAAGAGGTGGTCACAATAATGTGACTCGACTGTGTATTTTTGCTATACTTCCTTCTGCCGGGTCTGATGGGACCTGCGTTATCCTCACGAATTAGTAAAAAATTGTAAACCTCGATTATGGCACGCAGAAAGTTTAAACCAGACAGACCAAATAAATATACTTTGAGGTCCGCCTCTCCTCCGTCCGTTGGGTCCTAATACTTAGAAATAATTTGAATACTTTAGAAACCGATAAAGAGGTAAACAGACCAAGAAACATTAATTAGAAAAAGGTGCCTTTTGGGGCTGTTTACTAACGAGACAAAAAGGACTTTTAATTTACGACGTTATCTATTTACTATTAATTATTAAATTACATGTTTGGTAACTTGTATTAATTCTTTAACTTCTACGATTTCAAAATGTTTTAGGTATAGAATAAAATGAACTGAAAAAGTAAGTATCGTAACATTCTAGTAGTATTGTAAAGGCATTTGCCTTCCTATTGCTTAGTCTATTAAATTCGCTACCCTCAGAAATGATGAACAGAATACTTGTGAGCACATCGCCCTGTTTCTTTATTTATTTGCACATTTGCAAGCTAAGGAACATATGCTTCTGTCGGCTTGATTGAAAAGACATGGCCTGTGTTAGGAGCTTATATCTTCCCCGCTTGTCATCCTCTAGTCTCATGTTTTTGGTTCTCATTACCTCTATCATCTTTCTGGTTTAACCGTCTGCTCCTACATTTCTCTTTTCAGCTATCTAATCTGAGCAACACGTTTTGAAGTGGCTCTAAATCTGATAGGTGGTGTGAAGACTCCTTTCTTTCTATTTTTTTCTTGAGAAAGGAGTTCGACGAAATTTTCGGGCAAATCATTTAGTACGTGAGCTGAGAAAGATTGCACACCACTCTTCCAGAGTTACCCAAGATACAATTTTCGATACTCAAAACGCTTTACGGTTGTACTTACCGCATGGTGGTATTCCTAGAAAGACTTGATGGAATACTTACCAGAGAGCGAATGCATCTGTTTGTGTTCCAAGATTTTATAAACGTGCATTTATTATCAATTTTCGTCGTCTTTCTTTACTTACTAACTCCAGACGAATGCATGAATCTTCTCTCGACAGAACAACGGTATTGGGAAAATTCATAGTAATAGTTTAACTTATTGTTAGGTTTTAACATTTTAAATTGCGCTTTCGCCCATACTTTTTGTATCCATACGGTCTGAAATGTCCATGGATGTGCTGTAAATCCGCCTGTACCTTTCGTAATTTTGGCGAAGTAAACATCATGTACATCTGCGAAAAAGGTTTCAATGATCCAAATCAAATTACCATAAATTTTTCGAAACACGAAGTCTCGTCGGCTTAGCATTTTAGCTCCTCAGAATAAGAGCAGAAATTCTCCACATTACTGCTTTCCAGCTTTTGTTCTGCCGTTGTTATTTTTATGTATTTTTATTTCTATTTCTTATTTAATTATTCTTTTGTAACATGCCATGACGATCAAGACTGCTTTTGATGTAAGTAAGTACGACGACCACGGACATAACAGTTCCTTTTGGTTTAAAATAGTGTGTTACATTTTTTTGAAATTTATTATTCATTTCTCAAACATTTCCGAAAACTGTGATGCATTATTTTTTCTTGTTCTTAAAAGCATTATGCGGAGGACATCCAGTAATTTCTGAGCTTCAGTGTGTCGCAATAACGCATGGATAATGACAGTGGTGCCAACCATCACTCAAACATCCTCTGGCAACCACTTTATGCTATGGTTAGCAGTTGACTAACACTGTAAATGGTGCAGAACTGGCTTAAGCATGTGAGGTAAAAAAACAGAAAGTTTTAGTTTGAGGAATGTCGGGAAAATTTCAGTGGGATAATTCTACAGATTACTGAAGAGTTAATATCAATGACAATTCAGACGAATTTCATTTATATAGTTTCAAATTGATCAGTGGTAACAAAATGTACCTGGCGAATGTTTGTAAAATTTTGCAGCAAAAAGCAAGAGACAGCTTCGGAAAACCACGGGAAATTTCAAAAGAGAGTGCATAAGCTTGTCTAACACCGAAAAGATTTATCGTACATATTACCCGGAAAGTACACGTAAATTATTCCAACGAAGTCATCATCTCTGTATGCAGTAGCAACACAAAATTTATCCCCCTTTTTCCATGATGCACAAAGATCAGTAATTGCTAAATTGATTGCAAGCAGATTTTAATCATAAAAATAAAAACATTCTTTCTTATAATTAAATTACATGCCATTAATGGATGCGGCAATTTTAAATATGAAACACTTTTTCAATTCAAAATTTTTTATCCCACTCTAATTTCAGTGGCTCCTCTGCAGTTGTCAATAGAGCAAGTAAAATATAAAAGCTATGAAACAAAAATTTATTTGGAAACATATTTATTTTGCTAAGGTTGTACAAAAAACACATTTATGGGAATTAGTCGAAAAAATTTCGAAAATCATAATGATATCCAGATATCACAATAATTTTATGGCAATGCGAATTCAAGAAAAATACAAAAACATCGTTTTCATGCCATTAAGATTGAATCATGCAAATATATTTTCTTTGATTATTTTTCACAATACCGGTTTTATCCTTTTCTAGGTTATAATTTTGCTTTTTCTTTGCATGCTTTTTATCTTTCCACGGAGAAATTACTGTTCCCAGCTCCTTTTGGTTGTACACTGGAACGTTTTAACCAATCACGAAATAAATTCATTATTCGGTAAGCATTCCTTTGAATTTCAATGACTTTCAAAAATACTTCGCCTGAACTGAATATTTCAAGGAAATTCTATTCAAGAGCCGCCGCTCTACAATTTTCAGTTGTGAATTGTGAGATTTTGTTCTATATATTTTTGAAGCGATACTTTGCTTGGTAAGTTGCTGATTTCAGTCTGGTTTCCTGTATTTCAAAGGCAATGCATCCGTAATCTTCCAGAGCATATATATATTACCATTCCAAAGGAACAAATATACAGGCGATATCAAAATATTTGCATTTCTAGCTTTGGTCTTCAAAATCACCGTTTGACTGCTTGCTTCCTAACGTGTTTGTACCTTGAATAAACTCTTCTATACATTATGGCAGTACACCGATGAACCATTACATTATGACCACCTCCAGGCTAGAGAAATGAGCGCGTCTGGAGACCTAACGGTGGCGCAGGTGAAGTTCACAGAGCAGTATATTTACAACCCGAGAACCGACGTTCGGTTATTAGAGTGTTCGGGGTCAGAATGGGAAAAGATGCCGACTTATCGGAGTTTGAAAAAAGACAAATTGTGATGGAACGGCGCCTCGGAACTACGTTCTCGGAAACGGCGCGGCTTGTGGGTTGTTCACGTGCCGCTGTAGTGAGTACGTATCAAAAGTGGTGCGCAGATGGCCAAACGACGAACTGTCGTTCAGCCGTGTGCCATCCGCAGCTCATTGATGCCAGAGGGGATCACTGGTTGTTGTTGTTGTTATTATTATATCATGAATAAAGTCTTATGCTGGTTGTTAATGGAGACACTTAATGAAAAGAGACCCAACGGCCAGACAGAGGTCTGACAGTAATATGAACTGAGAAAAACGTACTTACTTAAAAACCTTTTATTAGGAAACTCCTGGTATCATCCAACACACACTACTAGTCACACTAATCGTATCACAATAATGAAGAAGAACCTAATCACATAGAACGAAGCTTTCGGCACAAAATAACGTAGCTCTTTTCACATCGAACAAAACCTCTCCACATATGAACAAAAGCTCTCTCACGTAATACAAAAGCTCTCCGGCGTACACAAAAGCTCTCCTCGCACATAAACAAAAGCTCTCCTTAGGTATCGTTGAACGCGCCTATTTATACTGCCTACCACCACGTCATGACTACACTCGTTGCCACATATCATTCAGCGGGAGAAATAACATCTCGTTAAGTAAGAAGATAATTTACATAGGAAAATAAAATAACGAGAGATAGTAAAATCAAAAGGAAACTGAATCTAGAGTATACGTTACAGTGTCACAGCACACAGTTTATCACAGCCTTCTGCGCATGGGCTTGCGTAGCCGAAGACCAAGCAGGGTCCCCATGCTCACTGCACGTCATCGCCAACAACGCATGAAATGGGCGCAAGATCATCGAGATTGGACCGTGGATGATTGGAAGAAAGTGGCCTGGTCTGACGAATCACGATTCCTGGTGCATCACGTAGGCGGCCGAACGCGGATACGCTGATTACCAACGGAGGCTATAGCATCTGGATGCACTGTTGTGCAGAAACAGTAAGTCGGCGGCGGTGTTATGCTGTGGGTGATGTTTTCTTGGAACACTTTAGGCCCCATTATCCCAATAGCACGATCACCACAGCTGTAATGTATCTGAACATCATTGCGGACTAAGTTCACCCATTCATGGCATCTGTGTTCCCTAACGGTGATGGCTAAAAGGATAATGCGTCATGCCACACTGCTAGAATCGTCAAGAAGTGGTTCAACGAACATGCTGGTGAATTTCTGTTAATGCTCTGGTCTCCAAATTCACCTGACATGAACCCAATTGAACATTTGTGGTTTAACTTGGAAAAGCGGGTTCGTGCTAAATCATCACCCTCCCGAAATGTACTGGAACTGGAGGACCTGCTGTTGACAGTATGGTGCCAGATACCTCAGGATACTTATCGCCACCTCATCGAATCCATGCTTCGCCGAGTGGCAGCTCTTTTGCGGGCAAAAGGTTATTAGGGATGTGGTCATAATGTAATGGCTCATCGATGTATAGTAAACTCTGGGAAAGTGGATTTTATAATTTCCTCTCGTCATAGGGGTACTCAAAACTGTTTAGCATATTTGGGGAGGATACTTTAAAAGCGTGGTTTTCTTGCTAGTGAAATGAAAAGTCAGCAGATTTACGACTTTTAAAAAAAAATCCAAAAAATATTGAACTTGCTGTAAAGAGAGGTCTGGGCGTTGAGTTTTCTGTACTCTGCCAAGAAAACAAATAACTTTGCGTAGGACAGTTTAGCAGAAAAATGATTGGTCATATCAGGTAATCCCAAAAATACTGTCGTTTTTGCAACGTGTGAAGAAAAGAAAGGAAAATGTGCCTGGAACAGATACTTTAATCCATATAGTAAGTGCGTCCGGTAGTTACAACCTTCTCCCATCGATCGACAAGGTTTTGAACCCCAGACTTGTTGAATTCCATGGGTTTCGATGCAAAAAAGGCAGAAAATGTTCTCTGTACCTCCTCCACATTTCGAAGATGGTCTTTCAGGCTACGAAAGAAGTGGTAGTCGGATTGGGCGATGACAGCGGAATATACTGGATGCGGAAGTTTTTCCCATCCGAAGTCCTGCAACGTGGCACTGATCATTTTCGCAGTGTGTGGTTTTGCGTTGTCTTGCTGCAGAAGCACGCCTTTACGATTCACTAGTGCTGGACGTTTATCCTGCAAAGCAGTGCATAGAAACTGCAGCTGCTGACAGTAGACTTCCCCTGTAATGGTTTTGTTGGGTGGCAGCAGCTCGTAATGGATTATGCCTTGCATATCCCACCACACAGACATCAAAACCTTTTGTGGGAAACGTCCTGCTTTCGCCACTGCTGTATGCACATTCCCATTGGGAAGCCACTGCCGTTTACGCTTAATGTTGTGATAAACAATTCATTTTTCATCGCCCGTGACAATTATGTGCAAAAACGGCTCTTTTTTTTCACGGGAGAGCAAAGAAGTGCAAATGTCCACACGCTGTTGCAACTGTTGTGGAGTGAGATCATGGGGTACCCACTTATCCAGTTTCGACACATAACCGATGTCCTGCAGATGCCGGTAAACAGTGGAATGGGTTGAATGAACAAGTGTGGCCAATTTCTCGACTGTTGCCTGCGGATTTCCCTCAACAGCAGCTTTCATCACGTCGTTATCCAGCTCAACAGGCCGTCCGGGTCGTTGCATATCCTTGAAGCTGTTGCCCCCCCCTCGAAGTTTCTGGAACCAGCGTTGACATTTCCTGACCTCCAGGGTACGCGGCCCATATACGGCATTGATGTTTCGTGTTGCTACCGTCGCTGAATGTCGATGGTGGAACTCATACAGCATAATGTGCCTACTGTGGTCTTCTGACACAGCCATTCTTATGCAGTTTAAGTACACAACGACTGCCCCTAGAACTCTCGTTTTTGGTCTCCGGTGACTTGAAGGTCTGATCGCGTGATCACTCTTATACTCACCGTGGTCGACGTCGTAGTCTGGGCACCAGGGGAATCACTACTCTTGGTCTTGCGCAAAACGACATTACTTCTGGAATGACCTGATAATGTAATCCTCTGTGGAGAGCCTCACTGAAGATGTAGAAAACATCGTATACTTAAAAGTTAATAGCTACATAATTCGAAAACTTTAAAACTAGATAACCTTTTTTAAATGAAAAATAATAGAAAGTAACTCTTGGTATTACAACATAAATGGCTTTGAATATAGCAGAATCAATTGCCATTAGATATGAAAATGTGCCAAACAGGTGGACGCCCACATTTTTCAATAACGTGCTATGAATAATACGCACTGTTTGTGAAAATTGCAATACCAAGAAAGAATTGCGCTATTCAAATGAAATTTATATCGCAGATTCCTCATTTTAAAAGAAGATAACTGATTACATTTGTAGTATGAGCCGATTACAATTGTAGTATGAGCTATACAAGTAGTATGAGCCGTGCATGAAAGAGGTCTTGCACATTCAGGGCCATATGTTGCCGAGCATTGTGTTGCTGGAATACAGCTCCAGGGCAACTCTGAAGGAAGGGTATCACCTCTGCTTCTAAAACATCCGTGATGTGTCGCTGGCTGTTATAAGTTCCCTCAATTTGTATCAGGCGAGATCGTGAATCGAACCCAATGACGTCCTAAACCGTGACGCTTGGCGTTGGGCAACACGCAACCATCATGGTGTATCAAGTTGAATCGTGACTCGTCAAAAAACACGACCTGTTGCCAATCAGCGCGTCAATGTCTGTGTTCGAGACCTCATTGCAGTCTGAGGCGTATGTGGTTGAGAGTCAATGGAATGCGCAGTAATGGGCTGTCAGCGACTAGTCATCTGTTAAGCAGACGACTTCGAACTGTGCTGAAGGACAAAGCCTGACCTGTGAAAGTGCTCCATTGCTGCGCTAACATTGTGGATGTCACCGTGCGATCGATTATTGCCATACCCCAGCAAAAGCACAAGTGCTGGGAAACTGCTGGCCACCAGCTGGCAGTGATGGGTCACTGCTGGCTGAAATCTGCCGCTCACGGCCCGGTAGTGGTCCGTTGGTGGCAGCGCTATCAGTTACCGAGCCATTGATGGCCCTGCAGCATCGCCATGAATTGTGGGCCTCCAAACAAGTGCCACTAGTGGCCCGTTGCTGGCAACCAATGCAACCCCCAACAGCAGGTGGAAGCAACGGGACTGCGCATGCGCAGAAACAACACTTGCTGTGTCTCTCATGGTACCAGTTAGTTGAATACGACGCTATCGCCATCGTGTTATTTTAGTGGATGCTAAGAAAAAAATCCATATGTTGCGAGGCGAATTAATTTCCTAATGAAATTTTACGTCGACGAAAATATCAGATTAAGCCGTGAAATACTAGATTACAGCCATGAAATACACCCACTCCATTCCTATTAATAGCAATTCATGGAATGGAGTGGATGAATAAAAGAAAAAATTTGAAACCGCTTGAAACAAATATCTTGGAAAACCATTAAAACAACGTTTGTTGAAAAAAAAAAATTATACGCGTACAAAATTTATTAATTATTTGGAAGAAAAAAAAGCAACGCTATGTGGTGTACTTATCCATGGGTTGAATACACAAGACTGGGAGGAATTCGTTTCTAAAAATAACGAGAAGTAAAATAAAATATATTTTACTCTTTAAAACAAATGTAGCTTCGGACAACGGAACGGAAAGACACAACGTTAAAAATGTAACAGAATGTGACATGAACCCGGGCAAATATATATTTATTCAACAATCTGTTTTCAAGACGGCAAGGACAATACAAAACTTTGGAAAGCGACCCTAAGTATGTACACGCCTTGAAAATGAGTGAAGTTCCCTTAAGGTAAAAAAAAACAAAAACTATCGTTACGTTGAAAAAATTAATTTATCAATTATATGAAACTGACTTTTATGAAAAATACCTCGCGATATTGTAAAATGAAAGAGGGAAGCATTCGATTACACATTGCATACCAAACAGACAGCTTTAAGCATCTCTCGAGCGTGGCAAATTAGTCCGGTCGGTAGAGAGCTCAGCGGCCATGCCAACGGCCCTGGATCAAACCTAGTCAGATGCAAACGGACGTTTTTCCGGTCTGTTGATGAAATTTCCTCAGCGCAGTGCAGTAATTCACAAGCTGCGTAAGGGTAGGAAAAAAATGTAGCTTTGGGAAACTGCGGTTATCCTTGCTTTTATTATTATGGCTACTACTGGGAAATTGGCGGACAAGATTCGGCAAGCTACCAGTTACGTCACGTGGTTGCTGGCTGCCACTAATGGCACACTAGCGGACCACATTAGGCTAGCCAACATTTCTGGCACGTGCTTGCAGGGCCGCTTGTGGCAGCTACTGCCTGTGATGGACCACTGATGGCCCTGTTGTGGCATATGACAACTGATGAGGTGCCAGCTATTGGCCCTTCTGTTGGCCGCCCGGACATTTTATTGACAGTTCGGAAGCGGGAACATAGTGCTGGGCCAGTGCTGGCCCAGCAAGATTGTTTTTGCTGGGACGGTATAACCCAGCAAAAACACAAGTGCTGGGAAACTGCTGGCCACCAGCTGGCAGTGATGGGTCACTGCTGGCTGAAATCTGCCGCTCACGGCCCGGTAGTGGTCCGTTGGTGGCAGCGCTATCAGTTGGCGAGCCATTGATGGCCCTGCAGCATCGCCGTGTATTGTGGGCCTCCAAGCAAGTGCCACTAGTGGCCCGTTGCTGGCAACCAATGCAACCCCCAACAGCAGGTGGAAGCATCGGGACTGCGCATGCGCAGAAGCAACACTTGCTGTGTCTCTCATGGTACCAGTTAGTTGAAGACGACGCTATCGCTATCGTGTTATTTTAGTGGGTGTTAAGAAAAAATCCATATGTGGAGAGGCGAATTAATTTCCTAATGAAATTTTACGTCGACGAAGATATCAGATTAAGCTGTGAAATACTAGATTACAGCCATGAAATACACCCACTCCATTCCCATGAATAGCAATTCATGGAATGGAGTGGATGAATAACAAGAAAAAATTTGAAACCGCTTGAAACACATATCCTGGAAAACCATTAAAATAGCGTTTGTTGAAAAAAAAAAAGAATTATACGCGTACAAAATTTATTAAATATTTGAAAGAAAAAAAAAGCAACGCTATGTGGTGTACTCATCCATGGGTTGAATACACAAGACTGGGAGGAATTCGCTTCTAAAAATAACGAGAAGTAAAATAAAATATCTTTTACTCTTTAAAACAAATGTAGCTTCGGACAACGGAAAGAAAAGACACAACGTTAAAAATGTAACAGAAAGTGACATGAACCCGGGTAAATATATATTTATTCAACAATCTCTTTTCAAGACGGCAAGGACAGTACAAAACTTTGGAAAGCGACTCTAAGTATGTACACGCCTTGAAAATAAGTGAAGTTCCCTTAACGTAAAAAAAAAAAAAACTATCGTTACGTTGAAAAAATTAATTTATCAATTATATGAAACTGACTTTTATGAGAAAAATACCTCGCAATATTATAAAATGAAAGAGGGAAGCATTCGATTACAAATTGCATACCAAACAGATAGCTTCCAGGCATCTCTCGAGTGTCGTGAATTAGTCCGGTCGGTAGCGAGCGCGGCTTCCACGTAAACGGCCCAGGATCGAATCTAGTCACATGCAAACGGCGTTTTTCCTGTCTGTCGAGAAAATTTCCCCAGCGCAGTGCGTTAATTCACAAGCTTCGTAAGGGTAGGAAAAAAAATTGTCGCGTTAGGAAACTGCGGTTATCCTTGCTTTTTATTATTATTATGGCTAATACTGGGAAATTGGCGGACAAGATTCGGCAAGCCACCAGTTACGTCACTGGTTGCTGGCTGCCACTAACGGCCCACTAGCGGACCACATTAGGCTAGCCATCATTTCTGGCACGTGCTTGCTGGGCCACTGAAGGGCCACTTGTGGCAGCTACTGCCTGTGATGGACCACTGATGGCCCTGTTGTGGCATATGACAACTGATGGGGTGCCAACTGTTGGCCAGCTGTTGGCCTGAACTGCTGGCCCTTCTGTTGGCCGCCCGGACATTTTATTGACGGTTCGGCAGCGGCAACATAGTGCTGGGCCATTGCTGGCAGTGCTGGCTGCCAGCAATGGCCCACTGCTGGCCCAGCAAGACTGTTTTTGCTGGGACGGTATAGTGTCTATCATCCGTGCAGTTGTGCGATTTTGCTGTCCATTTCCGCGATATCTGAGCGTATGAGCCTCATTTGTCCACTAACACCACGTTCGCATCACTATATTAGCGTTTCGTCTAGTACGAGTGGCATGTTTGTCGTAGAAAAATCCAACTTCTCTCATCTAAACAATCCTTCCTCGCTTCAAGTCCGTCAGGTATTCATAATGCGACCATTTTCGGCGGCGGGGCATGGTGAGTCACAAGAAACACCTTTTAGACTCAAATCAACATCGGCTCTTCATCGATTGCAACATCTTATTTGAGCCAGCTCTTTATACCGAACACCGGACATATTCAGAGGACGCTGTGCAGGAAACACATGCGCATTTTCACTGATATTTTGATCATTTGCAGCTCCCAACCTGTGGTACATATCCTGTAAGGTTCAAGCTCCTACCAGCAATCCTTCATGGAGTCGCAATTTTCACAAACAGTAGTGTATATTTTGCTATCGCTCTCAAACAACTGCTTCACTTGAAGTCGAAGTGCATTTCTTCTGAGTGTAAGTAATTAAGTATCGCCATAAGCATTAACTTCAGATGGAAGAAACTACGTCGTGTTTTTACTAGTATGTCATCATTTTCATGTTGGACTTCCGTCCACAGTGGGTAGATTTAGGTCCCAGCCACCTACAGCGAGTTTGCCTTTTGGGCAGGACACAGAAACGGAAGGAATGAGAGCCAGTCTAGCGATTTTGACAGAACAGTTTGTAGTGAGATTCAAGTACAGTAGATGGCACCACCGTGCAAGTAAGATGTTGCACATAGAGGGATGAGAGAATTTCGGGGGGGGGGGCATAAGAAAGGATACCCATTTAACCAGTGGGTCCAGCCTGGGGGCCGTCATTTAACGTACTCGTCCGATGCACGGCGAAAATTCAGTGATTGATAGCAAATCACACCACCTCCGCAAGATCAGCCCAGGATTGAACCTGAGGACCTTGCATTGGTAGTCTGAACCAACACTGATTCCGAGAAAGTGTGAACACTAGAAACGGAATGATGAACAGAGTGTCCATCCCTTATCACGGAGAAAGAAGAACCCAAGCCAAACAGTACGAGGAGACAGATCACTCGCCAGACTCGCAGTGTAGCTAAAGATAGGGTCAATTCAAAACAGGAAGCAGTATTACTTCGAATATTTATAGTGATAAAAATATTTAAACTGGTTGCAATGGGGAGTGAAAGGTAAACACTGATTTGAAAGCGTACCGTAATGTACAAGTGTGGAAAATATAAACTGAATTAATTGTCTGGTACCAGAATTTCCAACACAGTTATTTGGTAGCTCTGCAATGCATACTGTTCATTTGAAGTGCACTTTAATGAAAGGAATAAACAAGAAAGGTGACACCAAATTTTCGCGCGTAATAAGCACGTCTTTTGAATCCTTTCTGACGCAAATTAAATTTATCAAAGCTAGTCAAAATCAATGGAACCGGTATGGAAAACAATAGTATCTGACGGAAGAAAGAAGTTTTCCAATCGGGTTTTTAATCATTCAGATATTGCTGTAAACGGAATCGTGAGCTTACGCCCTCTGGTTGCAGACTTGTGCGTTAAGAAAAACATGAATTTATATGAGAAACATTGCGCAACGGAAACGCTCTCCAACACCGAAATAATTTTTCAAATCGGACTCTTAGAAACAGAGATATCGACAAAAATAAGATGTGACTTTACGTCCCCTGGTGGGAAAACCATGCATTATTTTAGGAAGAAAGTATTCTCAAAAGGTTTTTCCATATGCGCGGTATCGGTCCAATAAAAAAAAATTAGTAGAGTTTTCAGGAGCCCAGATTTTGCTACAAATACATCAGAAGCAGAAATTAACACTTATGCCCCCTGGTGGCCAAACCATTCTTTACCAAACATTAGAAATTATGTGAAAAATATTTTTCATCAGGTCTTGTATGTGATACAGGAAGAATGTTTCGAATCCGAATTTTAGAAGCAGAAATAACGCAGAAAACGCAATTTACCTTTGTGCCTCCTAGAGGAAAGTCTATGATTTACTTGAAAATTTTGAATTTATAGGAAAACATTTCGCATCGGAAACACTATCCTACAAAGAAGGAATTTTTCAAATCGGACTCCTAAAAGTAGAGATATTGACAAAAATAAGATATACATCTACACCCCTGGCGTAGAAACCATGCATTACTTCAAGAACAAAATGTTCCTGAAAAGGTTTGTCGACATGAGTAGTATCGGTCAACAAAAGACTTTTTTCCAATCGAGATTTTAAAAGCTTATATTTTGCCGCAAATACATCAGAAGCGGAAATTAAGACTTACGCTCCCTAGTGGCCAAACCATTTTTTACAAAAATTGGAAATTGTGTGCAAACAATTTCCCATCAGGAGTTGTATCCGGTGCAGAAAGAATTTTTCAAATCGGGGATTTAGAAGCAGAGATATAGGGGGAACGCAATTTACCTCTACGCCGCCTAGGGGAAAGTCTGAGAATCCAACAAAGAAGGAATTTTTCAAATGGGACTCCTAGAAGTAGAGATATTAACAAAATTAAGATATACATCTACGCCATCTGGCGGAAAAATTGTGGAATATTTTAAGTAGAAAATGTTCCGAAAACCTTTATCGATGTAAGTGGCATTAGTCCACGAAGGAATTTTTCCAATCGATATTTTAGAAGCTCAGATTTTATGGAAAATACAGCAGAAGAAAAATGAACACTTACGCCCCCTGGTGGCGAAAGTATTATATACCAAATATTTGAAATTATATGCAAAATATGTTCCATTAGGAGGTGTATCCGCTGAAGAAAAAAATTTTCAAATCGGAGTTTTAGAAGAGTTATCGCGAAAGTTGTAATTTACTTTTACGCCCCCTAGCAGAAAATCTATGCGTAATTTCAAACAGTAACTATATCTAAAATATTCTTCAATATAAATGGAATCGAAAGGTAAAATAATTTTTTCAATTGGATGTTTAGAAGCAAATATGTGGAATAACACGTATTTTTGAATTCGACATCATCTGAATTTACGCTCTCTAGCGACGATATTGTACATCGTAAAAACAAACAAAATAAAGGATCATCATTCGCATATTTTAGGCTTCCCAATCCAAGCAAAATTTTTAAAATCGGATTAATAGTTGCAGAGATATTGTGGGTACAGACGGACGGACGGACAAACCGGTAACATAAGCGCGATCTTTTTTTAGAAAAGATGTTCTAAAAAGGAAGGCTTTTATTTTGTATAGGATCTTTAAAAGTGGCACCGAAAGCTATAGAATGCACGTTACCAAGATTGTTGATGAACAAAACTTTCTTTATTAGAGAATCTACTTTGCGATAGGGCCAACTTTCTGTCTCATGAAAGCTGCAGGAGTTTAACAAAATCATGTAAACACCTGCTGTTTGTGGGAAATGTTTTATTAATAAGCTGTAGACACACCCTGGGCAATCAGAATAGAAGCAATTCGACTTGGAGTAGACTTATACAAGTCGTATAGATGCGTTAATGTAATATGTGAGTATTCTGCCGGTAAAATATGTCTCGACTGTGTCATTGATTTTGGAGGTGGAAAGTGTGATCTGATACTTTGCTTCACGTATTCCCACAAATGTTAAATAATACTGAGGTCTGGAGTATACTGAGTGTGATTTGACCATTCACTTCACATATTCCCACAAATGTTCATTAATAATGTGGTCTGGAGATTGAGGTGGCCAGGATAGCTGCTGTACTTCATCCTCATTCTCTGCAAATCCCAACTTGACACGTTTCGTAAAACACACAGGTGCTTGAAACCAGGGTCAGTCATTAGGGAGCAATGTCTGCAACATTGGCTGTAGGCGGTCCCGAAGAATGGATTTGTACGTTTCAGATGTGTCATGATCCTGAAGAATAACCAGTAACCAGCACTACAGATCCACCTGCATGCTTCCTTGTCGGTACCAAGCAGCCGAGGTGGTACGGTTTTGCAAGTTTGCGCTACGCGTACACTGAAGCACAATTCATTAGACCAAATGACACATTACCAGTCATTAGCGTCTCAGTTTTTATCTGCTTTGAATCTCCTTAAACAGTTTTTTTCATTCGTGTTGGTAATCAGAGGTTTGTAGATCGCAGCACAGCCATAATTACGGGTATGATTGAGTTCCCAACGAACTGTTATGACAGAAACTGGGTCATTGGGACTGGTGTTTGATTCTGCTGCTACACTGGCAGAAAGTGAAAAAGAACACCAAGAAGGAATTCGCGGGCGATCATGAAATTTACATATGTTAATGGGGTCGAGTTTAAGCAGGTGTGATGTAAATGTCGGGACCAAACGGTGAGAGCTTACGCCACAGCATGGCATAATATGCAAATTATCGTCGGTGGTATTTAAGGAGTACGGCGAAGTGAATGTAATCAGTCGTCGGCGTACGGACACCTGCGAAAACCCGGAGAAGCTGCAATGCCTGGACATGGAAGACGTGTAGGATTTCAGCAGTTATCGGACTTTGAGCGAGGTCGTCTAGTCGGACTCCGCGAGGCCGGGTGGTCGTATCGTCGTATTGCTGAGCGAATTGTACGGGAAGTATCGATGGTGGTACGATGGTGGCGTAGATGGTCCGACGAACATTCCCACACGAGAAGACGTGGAACTGGGAGTTACAGACGGACTGATGAGCGGACCGATCGACGCATAAGAAGAGCGGCGTTGTCAAGCAGAACATCCACTGCGACGCAAATCCGAGCTGCCGTTGCACCTTAGGTGACTGTGGAAACAATCCGCAACCGTCTACTGAATGCAGGCCTAGGTGCACGTGTACCTCTGGCATGTGTACCTCTGAGATCCAGCCCACCGTCAGGAACGGCTGCAGTGTTGTCGCCAATGTCTGCACTGGAGAACGCAATGGCGATCTGTCGTGTTCAGCGATGAAAGCAGATTCTGCTTGGGAGCCTCCGATGGCTGTATGCTTATTCGCAGACGCACAGGGCAGCGTCTCCACCCTTCTTGCATCCGCCAGCGACACACAGGGCCTGCACCTGGTCTCCTGGTGTGGAGAGCGATCAGCTAAAACTCCCGTACACAACTTGTGTTTGTACCGGGTACGTTAAACAGCACCTCCTACATCAACAACATCATTCAGCCCGTTGTTGTGCCATTTGTAAGGTCGGTCCATCGTGGTGTTTTCCAGCAAGATAACGCACGCCCAAACACGGCACGTGCAACGCAACATGCACTTCAGGGTGTGAGACAACTTCCATGGCCTGCACGTTCTCCGTATTTGTCCCCCATTAAGCACGTGTGCGATTTTCTGGGACAACGATTTATCCGGTCTCCACGGCCAGCCACGACCATCCCCGATTTACGCGTCCAGGTTGAGGATGCTTGGAACTCAATACCCCAAACGTACATCCAACATCTGTACGACAGACCCCATGCCAGAATTGCACAGTGTGACTCAGTTCATGGCGGTTCAACCTCGTACTAACCATGTTACATGGAAATGTTATTTTTTAGTTTACCAGCAAATACAGCTGCATTTTGCCATAATGTTTTGATCACGTTATCCTTTGTATTCCGTTATTATGCTGTAAAAATGTCGTTGGTATCAGACGTCTCCTTCGTGGTGTTCTTTTTTCACTTTCCGCCAGTGTATTTGTGACGTCGTGATCTTTAGCTTCCTTTGTATAATCCGTTCCAACATTCAGCTATCTCTATCGACCATCTTTGTTTGGGGTTCACAATTGGCAAGTTCGAAGCAACTCCGTGTCATTTTTGATAGGTAGTCATAATCTTCGACACAGTTTCTCGGGTTACACCTACCATTTCCGCCGTTCTACTTGCTGAAGCTCCTGTAAGACGCGCCACCAGTGATCATGCCTTTATTGATGTCAATGAGATCTGGCATTGTCGACCATTACCCCACAGCAGCTGTTTCACCTACGACTACGACACTACTACGTGATAGCCTACACCCTACTGCACTGCTTTATACACTGAGTGGCCATTTTATTATGGCCACCCCATCAGTATTTCGTTGGGCCACCTTTTGCCTTTAATACTGCGTCGATTCTACGTGGCATGGACTCCACGAGATGTTGATAGGTAGTTTCTGGAATCTGAGACCATGCTTGATGAATAGTACTTTCTAGGAGTGTAGGAATGCAGGGTTGTGGATCCAGCTGTCTGATGGCTCGTTCAACTTCATCCCACAAATTCTCAATGGGGTTGAGATCTGGAGATTGTGGGGGCCATCTAAGCAAAGTAAACTCACCGGCTTGTTCCTGAAACCAATCCTGTACAATACGAGCACTGTGGTAGGACGAATTATCTTGTTGAAAGTAGCCATTGGGATTAACCATCCACATGACAGGATGCACTTGGTCCACAACGATGTTTAGATATGATATGCCAGTCAGACGTTGATCAACACGAATTAAAGGGCCCAAAGCATGCCAGGAAAACATTCTACAAACCATAACGTTGCCTTCATAAGCTTGAAGGGTTGTCGCAATGCATGTGCGGTCCATGCTTTCGGGCTGTTTCCGCGAAATTCTCACTCGGCCATCGATCGGCATGGTGCAACTGAAAACGTGATTAATCGGGCCACATAATGTTTTTCCAATTATCGACTGTCCGATCCTTGTGCTCCTGTGCGAACTGGAGACGTTTTCTCTTGTTAACTGCAGACAGCAAATGTGTTTGAACAGACCTTCGGCTGCCATATCCCATCCAATGCAGTGTACGGCGAACAGTGCGTGCAGAGATCATTTGAGGGGATCCTTGATTAAGATGGTCTGTAATTTGCTGCACTCTTGCCCTTCTGTTGTCTGTTACCAGTCTGAACACTCTCCGTTCCGCCCGAGCAGTCACTACTCGGTGACGACAACACGTTGCACGTTAAGACCCATTTCTTTGGCTGACAGTCCAGTCTTTAAACATTTTAACAACAGCTGCTCTGGAACATTTCACGAATGCGGCGGTTTCGGTGATACTCGCTCCATGGCACCGAGCTCTTACAATCATCACACGTTGAAAATCCGTCAAATCGCATTTTTTAGCCATCTCGTCACCAAAAAATCACTTCTACTACTGTCGCAAGTTCTAAGCTTTCTCTTTTTATACTAGCCTCGCCCTCTGGCGGCAACAGCGTGCAGCCATAGCTCATTTGCTTAAAACTGTTAGGTGGTCATAATAAAGTGGCCACTCAGTGTATATAGCACATGGCGGATAACGCCCTCCTGTGATTTACATACTGCGCACTGCGTGTACTCCAGTCGCAGTCGGTGTTTCTATTTACTCCAGTACCACTGCAAAACGGTCACTGTTTTATTTCTCGTTAAGGAAGTGGAGCTAATTATATTATGTCCTTATTCGATGTTTTATATTTTATGGCTTTATTCTGTGCCGTAATTCAACTTACACTCTTGAAAATTCTGGAAGGTGGCTCTTTCATACAACCTGCCTTCAGTGTTTCATATTCCAGGGCATTTTTTAATAAAATACTACGACAGGTCTTACAAGATGCTATCGTCTTTTCAATCACATAGGTTTGTGTTGGGGCCATTTACATCTCTCTTGAATTGAAAAATCACATATCTGGATCAACATACTAAAATAGGAAGGGATGTATCGCTACTATTGATTTAATTAAGCATGTAAGTTTCAGGAAGATCTTCGACAACCTTTTCTTAATGGAGCAGAAAACGTTTTTAGCAGATTTCTGCGTTTCATGATGTGATAAATGTGATTTTGCGGTAGTGTCTTTTCTGACTACGTCTGACACGTGATTTTGAGGCATTATGTTTACAAAATATCAACACTACCGATCAGATTGTTTCTATATGATGCTATATTAACAAAAAAAGTAGCTTCATGAACTCATTTCTTCATTTAAGTTCAGTGCGGTAAGAGTACTGAAATAAATATTTACTTCTGTTTATTGCAACTTTAGTCTAAAATCGAAGTACTTATATTCTTACATTGTTATTTATAATTTCAATCCTGAAGCTTTAGATACCTATTAGGTAGCTTCAGACCGGAATGACTAAAACATTGTCGTTACGCTTTTCAGAAAAAATACTAGAGGTTTTAAACATTCAGAGAAATAAATACCTACAATGCTCATCTTTCATGTTCGCTATTCCCGCATATTTCTGTTAGTCCACGGAATTTAAAATATTCTCTTACCCTATTCACCGAATAAGTGCTTCAGAATGCTGCGTCAGCGATTTATTTGAAACATGCGGTCGTGGAAACGACATGGGCGTATTTCAACAATAAATTACCTCTCTGACAAAAGCTTCCCTTGTAGTTCCTTGGTTGTCCGGAATTTGAACAGCAGAAATTTAATCGAATAGCGGAAGCCCGAAGCACATTGCTTTGAACGTGATCTTGTCGCAGTAAATTCCGGCGTTCCAATAAGTCTTGTGTCCCGAGAGATTTTTCAAAAACCATGAAGCGAAATTAAGCCAGGAAAACGTTATCAAAAGTGAGTAAAGAAATGATGAACTATCTGTTTTCAACTCTATCCAACTTTTTCACTTCTACAAGGATAATAGTGCTCTGTTGCTCAAGGGATTTGCATGAACTGCATAGCGCAGGAAGCAATAAAGAGTGTAGGGATGAGCGTTATCGCCCGTGTACTGTGATCCGCCTCGACTCGGGAGGGCGTCAGCTTATTTCACTCAGCACCTCCCCACACCCACAGCAAACTTGAATGAGATTCGTTCGTATTTAACATTCGTTTGTAGAACGAATGCCCAGGCGCTCTTTTCCTCAGCTTTACTATGATATCTGCTCATCGAGGAAGGGAGTGAAGGTTTTTAATACAGCATTTGGCACCAGTTGAAGTAATCACTCCGTAATATAAACTCAACAAATTTATTGAAGAAAGTTCACGGTCTCAGAGTCTGATTTCGTACGACTGGAGGCTTCGTTGGAAATGACCTACGGTTTCGTTGGCTTGACACGTGTCTATTATTGTTGCTCGAATCTGAGCTCCTCTAATCGGCTTAATTCATCCGGCCACACACGCTTGGAATCTATCTAACTCTTTTGACACTTTCTCCGTTCCTCGCGCTTACCCATTTCGGGACACCACGGTGTATCAGCACACCGACCTAACACGAGTTATCACAACTCAGAGCCTTCAATCATGAAGCGCTCTACGCCATTTCTCCTCCCACCATTTCGCACCAGAGACCCTGCTCCCACGTCCTAACGCTAGTACATCCCACTCTACAATCTGACTCCAACTCCCCTTTTTTTGCACACGTGTCCTCCTTCTCCTTCTCTTCCTCCTGCGAGAGTATCCAGCGTACGTTTCGGTTTGCGGCCCTGAGGCGCTGCAACCTGGCGCTGCAATTTTTGGTTCCTCCAAACTTGCGGTGCCTCCGGTTATAACGGCTCTCAACTCGGATGACCACATCCTGGCTGGCCTTCTCTATCACGCACACCTGCTGTCCTTATCTTCCGTAGGGATCACCACGCGTCATTTTTATCTTCGCCGCCGATGATTGAAATCAAACTCTTCAAAGATACATCAATACAATATACCTACATTGGCTACATGTTCTCGTTACAAAGAAAGAACACAGTCGCCCAGACAGACTGGCGACTTGGCTCTCGAGTTTTGTCTGGCTCGATGAGGAACACCTAAACGGACAGTTTTATGTAGCCGCTAGGTGCTCTTCGTAATTCCGTGTTTCCGTTGCGATTGTCCGAATCGCCCTTCGTTGGCGCCACTTGAACCACCTTAGACATTTAGAGTTTTTAACAATGGCTTCGAAAATAAAGTTATTGTCTCCGTGAGAAAGCGAAATCCTTTCCAGAAGTGCAATTCAATCACTCACATATGAATACGTGGCATGTCTATCTCTTATTCATGAAACACGGGGCATAATTTCTTTATGACTATGTATAAATTATAATAATTACATACATTATAAAGCCCACTTTTGAATAACTAATTTTCGCCCAAAAAAAGAGCTTCAAATATACAGTTTTTCTTATGACTCAAACAATATGTACTTTTTTCTTTTTGGGAGGTAAACACACTCTTTAGACGAAAATGTATATAAACCAACAGTTATCTTATGTAGTTGATATTGCCCTGCACTAAGGAGAGCACAACAGCATTTAATGCCAAGTTGAAGGCCCGCTGATGTAAATTAATGAAAAGGAAACTTGGCAAGCATAAAGGTATTTAATTTATCAGAAGTAAAAAGACAACAGCACAATAAACAGATGATTATACTTGTGTTTTTATGCTTTTAGTTTATAAATTTGGTCCCTGTATTAGAGGAATCAACTTCAGTGGTAATATCTTTTTTTAACAAAAATTCCATAAACTAACTCCAAGATAATTTTAAATATGTGTCAAAAGGGAATTCGGATTTCCATTCCTTGCGTTTGATGATCTGTTGCCTAAAATACTTTGCAAATTATCACTGTATTTATCAAATGGAATTTTTGCAAATTATTATTTTTGCTTGCAGATTTCATTTTTTTTAAAAGGAAAAGAGATGATCAATTTCTTTTTTTAAATACCATTAGCATCGACAGCCACAGAATAAGTAACAGTTACAGAATCGAAGTAAATATTTAACTTAATAAATGTGCAATAATGAATGATTTCAAGGGTTACACGTATATTAGCAGCCACAATTAGGAAAGGAAGCGAATCTTGAGAAAAAGCGGTGATTTTTTAAGATACATATATTTTTTAATAAAAAGGAATACAAATTATATTATCGGAAATAAAGTGTACATGGAAAACTATAGGACGACTGAACTACCATGAAAAACTATAGGAGGCGCATTACCGTTGTGTAGAAGGAAAATGAATCAGTTCTTCTCAAGGCTTGCAGAATTCGAAAGCCTAATACAGAACTAAACTTATAATATCAGTGCAGAGTCGAACTATAGATTGCTTAATATTCAATAATCAACATGAGTTGTTGATTCTCTAATCAAAATGAGTTATTGATGGCTTTCACAGCAACAGATTTGTGCAATAGGAATGGCGATGCGTGACTCGAAGACATGCGTCTTAAAAGGATAATTAGTTTTTCTGAGTCTCCTCAATTCACTATATTTCTTATTTAAGTTCTAGAAAAAATTCTTCCAAAAATCTATCCATGGTAACAGCAAATGCACATCTTGCGATAACGAAATTAAACAGAAAAACTTATTAGACAAAATAGGGTTGTATTTAATGAAACCGAATCTTTGCAAAGAGTAGTTCCTAATAATTTTTCAGAGAGGCTAAGATTACGCTAAACTTGAAGTAAACGCCATGGCTAAAGCTTATGTTCGATCAGTCAATCCATATTAGAGATTGAGATCCTGATAGAATATGCGACTTTAACCCAAAAGTATTTATGAAGTACGAAGTAGTACAGGTGAATTTTATTACTTACTGAAATTATGCGACGTTTGCTCTGAAGAAAGTAGATAAACTGTATTAAAACGTATAACCGAATTTTACGCGGTAATTATATTTTATCACGTTCAGTCAACAAAAATAGTTTCTTTTTTTTTTTTTTTTTTTTTTTTTTTTTTTTTGAGGGTGTATCACGACCACTACGAGTGATCGTTAAAACTACATATAAGAAGTCGCATGTCCGTAATTTGGGGCCACTGGTTCCAGGCAACGGACAGAGCCAGTGTCATCACACAAACATACCACCCATACAACATCCAGGATTCAACGGCAGGACCATTTCCAAAGAATGATCAGAAGCCAACGCTTCAAACAACCCGGCTACCGGGGCGGTTTAGAATAATTAACTTGTTCACCTTGGCTTACGTGGCTCTGAAGTCCACGTGCATACAATACACTAGTTACAACTCTTGGACTGATAGCAGTTGGGGATCTGATATTGAGTTTTATGAGAAAGAAATTAGCAGATGAATGAGGTACATGAATGGGGTACATAAACTCACATATTTCTATAGCTGCAAAATTCAAGCACAGTGCAAACCATAAGGAAAATAAATACTGTCATTCTGTCACAAGATAAAGGATGTAAAAACAAATGCTCAGATCAAACGTAAAGGTATGAAAAATTAGTTAAATTAGTATGACATTCAATACCCAGCTAAAAATGCAAAACTACCTGCAACAGTTAGCAGTGAAAACTCTAAAAATGAGCTTCAAACCACAGAAAAAAATACTGTCATGTAAAGTTGCAAACACAATCTTACAAATGTGAGCAACTACAATGCAATTAATGCACTTCGGTTAGACCACCCACCTGACAAGTTATGAAATCATATTTGCCAGCTTAACACTTATAAAAATTTAGGAATATTTCGAGAATAAATAATCCTATGAAAGAAAATATGTTAAATAAAACATAGCATTTTAATGTTTCGAAATTTCTGTATTGTCCAGTTTTATCAAACAATATAACTCATCATATCAAGCCTTATCACTCACCATATCGATCTTAATAACTCACAGTAGTTAAGTGGTGCTGGAAAGAAATAATATGTCTTTGCAAGTAATGACGAAATGTGCCATATTAGACACATTTCGTCTTCTTAGACATATTTCGGAAGAAACTGAGATTAAGCAGTGATAACAGCGACTTATTATTAAATGAGGCCTAAACCAGTTTAAATAGGTTTTTGTGAAGAGACATGATACATATTTAGGTCATATAAAAAAATTGGGAAGAATAATTTGGTCGTATTTCCTAGTAAATGTGTTGCGGGTATGATGATCACACAAAAGAAAGAATCCCAGGAAACATGGCTCATTAGTTTCCGTTTTGAGGTTTAACTACCGCTCTGCGCAACTCAATGGAAAGTCAGCAGTCTCCCGCCCCCTAATTTAGGGCCAACTGTTTCAGGGAGAGGAGAGACCCAGTGGTGTAAGGCCCCATCCGTGCCTCACACTGGATTAGAGCCCGACCCCTCGAGAACGAATGATTAGAAGCTAACACGTCGTTTCGCACAACCAACGCAGCAGTTGATTCAAATTCAAATGCTGTCGAATTTACGTATATCCATAAAAATGATAGATTAACAGTCAGTCGTGATATCAGATTTAACAGAACAAAGAAAGTAATAAAAAGAAAAAAGGCACATTAGAGGTAGTATTTATTCCACAATTAAAAAGTGAAAAAAATGATTAAACTTATTAAACATGGATTGAAATAGGTACAATTTAAAACAGATCTACAGAAAAAGTAGAAGTAGCCGTGTGGAATGACTGTCACGTTTACCACAGCTTCAATTCTGGATAGAACTAGGAGGTTTAAAAAAACTGTGAAAAATATGGAAGATTTAGACGAAGAAATAAGTCTCATGAAGTACAATGTGGAATCTCCCTAATGTAAAGAAGTCATTCGGTGCTAGTAAATCTTTAAGACAAAGTAAGCAGGTGATAATGATACTTAAGTGTACGTCCTTCATTGGTAAAGGAAATGCAAATGTTACGTGGTGTTCAAGCATTTTATTTATAGAACCCTTTCTTCCTTTATGGTCCTCCATTTTTGACTGAGAAACATTGAAACTGATCTAAAATCTCTCTCTCTCTTTCTCTCTCTCTCTGTCTATTTATCTATCTATTTATCTGTGCACAACTACCCGCACACGCTGAAGCTGCTGCCATAAGACGGTATGAAACATCTCGAACATTTCCATCCCTTCAAAAAAAATCGCCAGTTCTGTTAGAAAGAAATTAAGATTTTTTTTACATTAATCATGGATAATCTCAAACTATTTTATCGTGAATTTACCATCTTTTACATATATTTCGCTACTTACTAATAAACCATATTTCATTGCAGATGAATCGATGATGCTCGTGCTGTCTTAAGTCTCTTCATTTTTTTTGCTGGTATCCATTACATTTCCATTTGCAAAGCTGTTCAAATAGATGCTCTTTTTCTTCAAAAGAATGTGATTTTCATTGGAAAGTATTTAACATTTGGTCTACTTCTCACTGCCAGTTCCTTCCAAAAAATACCGCCGTGTTCTTAAAACATCGGCAAGCCACCTAGCGAAAATAATCATTTGAATTCTTCCCAGTTGTAGTTCAACCTTACCTTGTAGTGTGCCTCCGTCTCGTTCACTTACGCAAAACTTAGGAAAAGCTGAAATTTCATTTCCATCTCTGGTTGACTCTTTCTGAACAACAGCCAAACAAATAAAAAAGAAAAAAATGAAATTTTTAGATTTCTTATCAAATATTATAATCTTTTCACAATTACCACTGTAAAATACATCCGGCAACTTCCTAGTTGTACACAAGCTCTGATCTTTCACTTACCTTGCATACTAAATCCTTGTTTTCCTCTGTGCCTGTTGTTACGTGATTTTCGTGAATTTAACGAAGAGGTTGACTTACCAGGAGATTTCATCAGGGATTTTGCCACTCTTTATTCTTTAAAAGAATACACTTATTATTTTCCTACAGCCGACAGTTTTAAAAAATTCATAAGGTGTTCCTACGGGTTCACCACTTTCCGTGTTCCCTTTGGTGAAACCTTTTTACAGTGCATTTATAACATACATCTCAGTGAACTCGTAAAACCTTAAGCGAAAGCATTGGAAAAGTAGCGTCACTGAAATACAGTTGATATTTAACTTCCAACACTACGTCTTTAATCTTAGTAAAGGTGATTTTCATTAGATTTTCCATTAACAACGAAACGAATTTATGACAATTTTTTTGGATGTTCGAACAGCACAAGAAACCAAATAGCTTTAGGGATACTAAGTATCTTCGGGAAACTGGAAATTTCATCCAAAACTGTCTGTTACAATACAAACTGTCTCTTAAGAAAAGGTCACCCAAGGAAATAACTATGTATAGAGTCCCCTAATATGTTGCTGCTAATCGTAAAGTTTCTTCTTCCAGTGTCCATGCTAAATCTATACTCTCAGTTACAGAAAAAATTTTCTGTAACTGAGAGTAAAGATTTAGTCATTAAACACCCTACTTTGGTCCTAAATATTAATGAATAAAGATAATCGTTTACTCTGTTCCTATCTTGACAGCTGCAAGAAACGTATGTTGTACTAGCAGTACAACCCGCTGGATTGATTCTCGAATGATGGGATATAAAATTGCGCCTTATAAAAAAGGTATTCCTTCTACGTCAGAAAACACCTCTGCTTTGGCGACTTAAATCCGCATTAAACGTACTGATGTCTTTGAAAACAAAGTGGCATTTCTCTACAAGGAAACCAATGAGGTTTTTTCAACTACAAGCCCGGCAGCGTGGATATTTCTTAATCTCTTCTATCAGGTGACAACAAAATAATTTTACCGCATGAACGTCGCAATCGTTTCACTATTCTAAATAAGTTCCCTTCCTTTTGCAGCCGAATGTTTTACTGGGAAGTGCCAGCCACACTTCACACACTTGCTGCTGAACTAAGTTGGGTTTTTGAAACGGCTCGCTCAGATTTCGTGAAACGGTTGGGGGTCAAATTTCTCCCGGGAATATCTACACGATGTAAGCATCCTGGAATGGCGAGACATATCGCCGCATCAGCCCAATAGAACATGAATGGGCATGCATGATTAGGCGATATTTGAACACCAAACCTCAACAAAAATATACAAGTGAGTAGGTGCAAAAATCCTGATGGACAGGGCCGCAGGAGGCAATAGACGCGTCTTCGACTCAATGCCATGACACATTGCTTATTACAGTGCCAAGGGAGGTAGTTCTACCTCTTAGCGATGTACCTTATTTGTTGGGTAATAATACAGCCAGCCCATTTGCTTTGAAACTTAACCATTTTTTGTCTCCCATACTACTCCATCCGTGCACAATACTTGAATCCCCCTTCCCCCGCTTCTGGTCAATTTCAGTGTTGCAGAGTGTGTATAAAGACTCTAAAATCAGACCACTTTTCGAAACTGTTGCAAATAGAAAATGATATTTAAACAATTTCGTCAGAATGTTACATAGACAAATGGGGAAAGAATGGCATATATAATAAATACATAAGTCATGTAAGTCAAAGAAAACAAAATATGACGTCAAGCAGTTAGCTAACGTTTGAAAGTGAAAATTGACGAAGTCCCTGTGATCACACGGTATGTCTGATCAACCCGTTTTAAAGGAAGAGATGCCATTTAACATCTTCTTGCTACCTATTTAAAGGGGAAATTGTAATGGGATTACTATCTAGACAACCTTCTATGCAAAATAAACATTAATCTGTACGAACAGCGAAGTAAACCTAAGCAAAACTAAGAAAGTATTTGAAATTTCTGGCAGATAACATACACTGCTGGCCACCCAAAATGCAACACCAAGAAGGAAGCATACGATTGGCCTGAAATTCGCAGCATGCGTCGCCCGCGAGAGGACATGCAAAGGATTAGCATTGCAGGGCATATGCAAATCATGTGCGCCCGGCACGTCACCGAGAAGCACTATAAGAATGGTACACAGATGGCGAGGTGTAAGTAGTGAAACTGTGTTGTGATGCCGAACCTGTGCGTGGGAAGCTTCCTGCTGCCTCGTCGCAGAATACGGCAGTCATTCCAGCACGTTTCGGTGTTTTACAGAGGACAAATAGTGGCTTATCGTGACAGTGGTTTATCGTACCGAGACATCGGCACCCACACGGACGGACCGACGTGAGCGATTGCCGTAGCCGCGGTACACCACAGAACTAGAGGACCGGCATGTTGTGCGGCGGGCATTGACAGCTCGAACCGCCACATCACGAACGTTGGCGCAGGAATTAGGGTGTGTTGCGCAACAACCTGTTTCAGCACGTACCGTTCGACGTCCTCTGCAGGAGCGGGGACTTGACGCACGGCGCCCTTTGCTCCGATTACCATTGACGTTACACCATCGGCGAGTGCGGCGGCAGTGGGCCGTAGAAAGCCGCACCTGGACTACGGAATGGCACGACATTGTCTTCTCCGACGAATCCCGCTCCTGCCTGCAACACCACGATGGTCGGATCCGCTTGTGGTGGCACCGCGGCGAGAGACTGTATGACGCCTGCATTATGCATCGTCATACCGATCCGTCGCCTGGCGTTATGGTTTGGGAAACAATTGGATATGACGCCCGCCTACCTCTGGTACGCATCGCCGGTACACTCAACAGCCACCACTACATCTCCGACGTTTTGGAGCCTGTAGTCCTTCCTTACCTGCAGAACCTGCCAGCGGCCACGTTTCAACAGGACAATGCGCGCCCGCACGTGGCACGCATCGTGCAATAGTTCTTCACAGCCCCTAGGTGTCACTGCTGCAGTGACACGCCTGTTCTCCCGATATGTCGCTCATCGAACACGTCTAGTCGCTGATCGGCAACCGAGTGGCCCGACAAGCACCACCCGCGGCTACGCCTGATGAACTGTGGCAACGTGTGGAAGCAGCCTAGACCGACATACCCCAAGCCTACATCCAAAGCCTCTTTCGTTTGATGCCGCGGCGTGCGGAAGCCGTTATTGCCAGCCATGGGGGCCACACGAACTATTGATGTCTGCGTGTTCCGCAAGTCGCACGGGCCTGTAAGCTCAATCGTTTCATCTTTGTATCTGTTGTTATGCGTCCAGTAAATCTGGCTTTGCTATCCCGTGTCCTTCCGGGTGTTGCATTTTGGGTGGCCAGCAGTGTATTTGCGAAATGGAATCCATTACATTTGGGTACTGAAAAGTAAAACGAAAAAGACGGCAGTTTGTTTGTAAAACAAATGTTGAAAAACAATGCTTAACAGACAAATCTGAGGGGGATAAATAAAAGAGTTCCTTGTCAACAATTTACAAAAATCCTAGCGCTATGAATAAAGAATAGCGAAGAATGCTCGCGAAAAAGACACCGTCCGATCACACAGTGAGAAAACAACTTTGTATACTAATCGTAGTAGATTCTCAAATAACACAGCAGCAACTAAATCCTGTATATAAAGGTAAAGATTGATCACAGCAGAATTGGAAAGGATTGCCAAAAGTTACTCACTAAAATGCTGCTCTTGATTGTAAGCAGTATCTCGTCACACGAATACAACTGGCATTTACATTATATGTTGATATGAATTGGACAGTGAACATAAATGACAGAAATCCTGCTATTGGTTATGCATTAGCTTGGGAAAAATATTCTTTTGTGAAATAAAAAGGAGTTGAATTGCCTCGTCCCCTACAAAGGCACATTATGTAATAAATTCACACGAACCTGAAAAACCTAGAAAATACGAACATTTTTCTAAAGAAGTCAATTTTGCATGACCTCAAAGTTTTAGGCAACTATTACTCAAAGAAATGAACTTAACTGAAGAATGAAGTAGTTCTACGTGAAATTCTGCGGCATCAGGAGTTTTTACGTACAGTGTAAAAGCTGCTACATTGTTAGAACAAAAATGTGTTTGCTGACATCCTAGAAACATTTCTAACAGGAAACATTATTAAAGGGCATCGGAAGTGGACGGCATTCTTCCTGACTCAACAGTAAATTTTTGTTTCACCGAGCTACATCTAATGAAAGTGAGAAACTGTAGAAAGAGAAGACAGATTGCGATTTCGTTTCGCATGAAACAAGTGAAATTGAAAAGCGAAGTGGATTTGACAGGTGCAGACTTTCTCTGTGGTATAACTACGTTTGACAGCCAACAGGATTTAGGTTTGAAGGATGGCATTAGTTTATCCCAAAAACTCTTCTCTCTTTCACTCTCTGTTTCAACCTCTTATAAACTCACAAAGTGTTTTGTGGAAAGGAATACGTTAATTATATTTCGAACAGTGAGACTGTTGTGGACAGGGTAATTTTGTTCGACTTGTCTCATAGCCAGATAGTTTTTGTGTGTTATGAACCCTGATACTTTCGAAATACTTGCGTTCTGGGGATGACTCAAATGAGCAACAGTTATTGACTTGGATATTTTAATTGTTTCTCAATTACATTACTTAAACTTTCTGCAAAGAGGAAGCGTCTACTTTCTAATCAAATAAATAATATTTATTTTTATTAGAAGGCCTAACTCATCTGCCTGAGCAGCAACTTTAGTTCACGAGTTAGTAAATTCTACACAAGTTCTAACAGTTTTGACTTCCAATTTTTTGGGAGCATGAAATGAAAAGCGGGAAAGAAACGAGAAAAGGGACAAGAACAATGTCCAATCTATTATAACATCAACTTTACAGTGGATCACAGACTTTATCTTCGGAGTGATACGTCACATCCGGAATGTCCGGTATGGGCGTCTTGCGTTTTCTTGACGTAAGTCACCACTACGTTTATGATAGCTCCCAGATTAGAAAGCATCGGGTGTCGTTTGGCTAAGAAACATAATTAAAGAAATAATCAAAATATTATAACTGCACTAATGATCTTAATTTCTTAGCGTAGAACAGAAACAAAACTTTCTGAGCTTTCGCATATCAACTAGATGGCTTTTTCAAGGAAGTTAGACAGCTAACTCAATTCTTTTCTATTCTACGCCAAGAAATTAGGATCATTAATATAGTTATACTATTTTGAGTGTAATTGGTGTACAGTTCCTACTAACACATTAAGAAAATAATCAAAACAAACGCTGAATTGCCTTCAGTTAACTTAATGCCGGTTCCCCGATATCCCATTGAAGGAGAATAGTGATATAGACATTTTTTTACACTGGTGTCCAAAATTATCACGAAAACACAAAATCATAAATAACGCAAAATCCACCCGACAAGTTTAATGACAGTTGGTATGGTCAAACATACATATTGATAACGCAACAGTACTCAGCAGGAAAGGAATGTCACCCCCGCATGAGGTAGAAACATGCGCATGACAACATGGCAGTCTAAAAATGATGCACCAAGTGGCGCAGATTTCGAAGGGATGAATGGGTGCGTGTTTACCCTGAACAGCGACGTAGCTCACACAAGCCCTCATGCTGTTTACAAGGCTATGAGCGAGAGTCTGAACAATAAGTGCTACTCCTCCACCGAAGCGCTTCTGAGCCCTGTGAGAGTTCTGGCAGGTGACTGCCATCTTGCAATTGCTCTTCCCAGGGCATCCCGGACATGCTCTGTTGGTTTCAGGTCCGGCGATTCCGCAGGACACTGCGTCCTATGTATATCCTCACTCTCTAGTTATTCGTCGACCATATAAAAAACTGGCCACTGTTTCCTGGCCTGAACAACAAGACCAACAAAATAAGCCTAAGGCTTTCCTCCACTTTGGTGATTTAAGTTTGGACAGGCTTCAGATCCCTGACTTGACGTGAGGGCCGAAGATCGCATATCCACTTACGAACTTCAATAATGAGTGTCACGTCAATTCGTCGCGTGCGTCAATTCGTCGACTACGTCAATTCGTCGATTACGACAATTCGTCGCGCGTCAATTCGTCGCGGACAAATTCGTCGACTACGTCAATTCGTCGCGTTTACAGATTTTGGTTACATACAAAACGAATGCAGGAAAACGTACGATTTCGAACGTCTTGCTCCCTGATCAAATTTATAAAGTTTGGCCACGCAGACAGGATAGGAATATTACGTTTTTCTTTGGCACTAAAAATATTAGACGGTAGACGGTTTTTGGAACGGGGCAGGGCCCGGTTGGTCAGAGCCTCCCATATAGAAAATTTTCGTAAAATCTACAGTTTTCAATTCAGAACCACAAAATCTGGTATACTATCTCGTGGTATTCTAACTTAGAATGTAGACGGTTTTTGGAAGCGGTTGGAGACGGGGGGGGTCAGACCCCCCTACAGAATTGCGGTAAAATCTAGTTTTCAATTTAGAACTACCAAATGTGGTGCGTTATCTCATGGTACTCTAACTTAGACGGTAGACGGTTTTTGGAACGGGTCAGAGGCCCGGTTGGTCAGGCCCTCCCCCCACCCATAAAATTTTTTCGTAAAAACTAGAGTTTTCAATTTAGAGCCACCAAATTTCGTATACTATCTCACGAAATTCTAACTTAGACTGTAGACGGTTTTTGGAAGCGGTTGGAGCCAGGGGGGTCAGACCCCCTTCCTCATACAAAATTCTCGTAAATTCAACAGTTTTCAATTTAGAACCACCAAATTTGGTATACTATCTCATGGTATACTAAGAGGAGATGGTGCAAAATTTCTTGGCAGAGATAGCGCATTTGGACATCAAAGAATTATTTTAATTTTTAACAGAGAATAATTTACGAAAGCTTAAAGAAGCACCCCTCTGGATTATGGATGAGACATTTGAAACTTGTCCAACCCTTTTTAGGCAATTATGTACCATTCAAACGAATCCAGAGATGCACAGACTCGTCCCACTAGTTTACGGGTTACTTTCCAGCAAGTATAAAGAATATAATACTATTATACAGTATTTTTGTAGGATTTACAAGACTATGCATCAGACTATGATATTCAGCTTGAACCACAATATACGCATAATGATAGATTTTGAAATAGCTACCGTTATAATGCTGCTAAAAAGGAATTTGGAAGCAGCACACACATGTGTTGTTGGTTTCATTTCGGAAAAAAATGTGCTGAGGAATATCCATCCTCTGGCATAGCCTTGGAATATAGGGAAAACAGTGAGTTTGCTCTCAAAGTCAGTCATTTGCAAGCATTCGCATTTTTTTCATCTGATGAAATTCCAGCTGCTTTTGAAGAAGTGAAATCAATTTTACTAGAATATGCAGATTCTGTAGTTCAGTGGTATGAGGAAAATTATGTTCTTGGAAAATTTCATGGAAGCAGAAGAAACAATCCGAGCAGAAGCCCTCCGCTTTTCCCGCCAACAATTTGGTCAGTAAGTGAAAACAATTTTTTTGGCTTTCCCAGAACACAAAACGAACTTGAAAGATTAGACAAACGCTGGAATACAATTCTGGGAGAGAAAAAACTGTGACTGTACGAAATAATCAGTGAAATTGCGAAAGAGCAGAGAACAACTATGGCTAAAATCGAAAGAGTGATAGCACAGATTCCAACAAATCCACCCAGAAGAGAAACGCTGGCAAGATAAAAAGGAATTCGAACTTCTTTGGCGCACAGAGACAATGTTAACATGCTGGACTTTTTAAGAGGAATTTCATATAATTCTACCTTTTACTAAAATGTGCTGGCATTTCTCACTAATTGAATTATACCTTTTACTAACTTGTATTTGAATTTTTCAAGAATGTAATTCCGCCGAAGATGCAAGAATGTAAAACACAAGGCAAAATTAAAAAAGACAAAATTTTCAAAATAGCATGTCAAAAACATAAAATGTCAAAAAGTAATCCAAAATGTGAAACAAATAAAAATTCAAAATGCAATCACAAGTCACAAGCATTACAAAAATGCGAAACGCTATGTATCAAGTACAACACAAAATAAAACAAATGCCAAAAAAAATGCATACGCTTTGTAAAATGTACAAAATAAAATAAATGTCATATTCATAAGGATTTCATGACAAGTCAAGTCAAAAATGAGCTTTTACTTAGACTTCAAATAATAATTACTAGCCTCTACACCTTTTTAAGTCTTTAATAAGTGCAACATCATTAAACTGACTTGTCATCAAACGTTATCAACATGACCATAGCCTACAATCACTTAAAAGACTTGTTAATGGATGAATTAAGGAATCACCAAGTTCAGCGGGTGAAATTTATTGGCTGTTTATAGCTTTGTACTCGAGTAAATGCGCAACACAATAAGCTTGACTTTCTCTGAAAATTTTATGTATATGAGCACGGTTGATTGAAAACTGATAAAAAGGCTTAAGGCCTGTTTATTAATTTTTGTGCCTCAGTCAAAACGCAGTACCATAACCTTGGCATGTTATCGAAACCTTATGAATACGTCGGACAAAAAATTCCTAAAAAACGTTTACGCCTAAGGTCTTGTAACTAAAGTTTTGTGACAGGGTAAAACTGCAACATTAATAACTTGACATGTTATGTTAACGTTGTGAAAATGAGCACGGCGGATTAAAGATTTCAACAAATAGCCTTTGGGATTAATGTGTTGTAGCTGAGTAAAAATGTAACATTATCTTTATTTTCTATATAAACCAAACTACGTGCTGAAATGGCCCAACTATATATACGTATACTTCAACCATATACCGAAGCGCTGACAAGGTGAAAACAAAAGTGCAATCTTGTACGGTCCTCTAATGTTATATTGCCAGCCTACATGGAAGTGGACACGTTGATATCAAAAACATACTTTTTGTACGGTCCATAGCAAATAGCGGACACGTCGCAATCTTTTTTTTTTTTTGTTGGGGTTTAACGACCACTGTGATCAATTCAGTGGGCTACAAGCAGTCGGACGTTCCCAATTTTGGGCCACTGGTTCCTGGGAAGGGGGACAGCCAGTGCCAGAAGTCAATCACAACGTCCATGATTCACCGGGATTTGAACCAGGATCCTTCTCGACAAGTGGTCAGAAGCCAGCGCTGATCACTCCGCCGCCGTAGCGCCACACGTTGAAATGTATTTTTCGTACGGCCCCAAACGCTCTTATGGACATACTAGTGTGAACTGGACGCAAATATATCATTAATATAGTTTGTACTAGCAGGGATACCAGTTATTTGCCAGGTACATATTACTATTTGTGGAATCACCAAGTTTAGCGGGTGAAAGTTAATGATTAAAAAAGATATTTCTGCAATTTTCCAGTAAACTTATTTTAAATTTTTTGATTTAGTTAATTTAATTTTGCGAAACAAAAAAGAAAGAAAAAGGAATGGGAATACTTACCTTCTAGGAGACATCTATAGAACTGCCGTACATCTGGCGCGTGCTTCTATGAATCCCGCGACACAGAAATGCAATGTACCTATGTGATGTCACATGCGTACGACTTCACATTGGCAATGATCATCTTTTTCTTACCGTTTTGAATTTTGAATATCTGGAACTCTCTATTTACATTTCATTATATTTCTTTCTGATAAGCCGCTCGTTGGTAGTGAAAGCTAAACTATATTGATTTGTGGTTTTATTACGCCATTAAACGCATATTTTTGCACTTTATTGTTATCTACAGTCCCTAACTTAGACCGTAGGTTGGTTAGTTGGTTGGTTGATGGTTTATGGTGCAAGGCCCTCAAAGGGCCAAAGAACGCCTTAGAACGTAGCTAGAGTATTCTGAAGAGTAAAAAACGGAACTTTTTACGAAAATTTTGCATGGGGCTCCCTTGCCCCGGGCCCCGACCCCTTCCAAAAACCGTCTACCGTATAAGTTAGATAACCATGAGTAGTATACCAAATCTGGTTGTTCTAAATTGAAAACTGTAGATTTTACGAAATTTTTATGAGGAGGGGGAGGGGCTCTAACCCCCGGGTTCCAACCCCTTCCAAAAATCGTCTAGCGTTTAAGTTAGAGTTTCAAGTTACCAAATTTGGTGGTTCTGAATTGAAAACTGTAGTTTTTAAGAAAATGTTGTATGTCTGTGTGTGTGCGAGGGTTGGCTCTGAACCCCCCGGGCCTTGACCCGTTCCAAAAACCGTCGACAGTGTAAGTTAAAGTACCATGAGATAGTGTACCAAATTTGATGGCTCTAAATTGAAAACAAGATTTTGCGATTTTTTTATGAAAAGGGTACTTACCCCCTTCACAAAAAAATCTGCAACCCCTTCCAAAATCGTCTAGCGTCTTAGTTAGGGTACCAGGAGATAGTATACCAGATATGGTGGTTCTGAATTGAAAACTGTAGTTTTTCAGAAAATTTTGTAGGTGGGGGCTCTGACCCCCGGGCCTTGACCTGTTCCAAAAGCGGTCTACCGTCGAAGTTAGAATACCATGAGATAGTATAACAAATCTGGTAGTTCTAAATTGAAAACTGTAGATTTTACGAAATTTTTTATTGGGGGCGGGGGCTCCAACCCCTTCCAAAAACCGTCTAGCGTGTAAGTTAGAGTTTCATGATATCATATTTGATGGTGCTTAATTGAAAACTATAGATTTTACGAAAAAAAATTATGGAGGGGGGGGGGCTCTGATCCCCTGGCCTTGACCCGATCCAAAAACGGTCTACCGTCTAAGTTAGAGTACCATGAGATAGTATACCAAATTTGGTGGCTCTAAATTGAAAACTTTAGACTTTACGAAATTTTTTATGAGGGGGCTCTGACCCCTCGGGCCTTGACCCGTTCCGAAGACCGTCGACCGTCTAAGTTAGAGTACCATGAGATAGTATACCAAATTTGGTGGTTCTAAATTGAAAACTAGATTTTGCGATTTTTTTTATGAAGGGGGGGGGCTCTAACCCCTGTTCTCCAACCCCTTTCAAAAACCGTCTAGCGTCTAAGTTAGAGTACCATAAGATAGTATACCAGATTTGGTGGTTCTAAATTGAAAACTGTAGATTTTATGAAATTTTTATGAGGGATGGTGGGGCTCTCATCCCGGGCTCCAACCCCTTCCCAAAACCGTCTAGCGTCTAAGTTTGAGTTTCATGATACCATACTTAATGGTTCTTAATTGAAAACTGTAGATTTTACAAAAAAAATTATGGGGGTCTCTGACCCCCGGGCCTTGACCCGTTCCAAAAACGGTCTACCGTCTAAGTTAGAGTACCATGAGATAGTATACCAAATTTAGTGGTTCTAAATTGAAAACTGTAGATTTTACGCGGTATTTTTATGGGGAGGGGGCTCTTACTCCCCCGGGCTCCAACCCCTTCCAAAAACCGTCTAGCGTCTTAGTTAGAGTACCATGAGATAGTATACCAGAATTGGTGGTTCTGAATTGAAAACTGTAGTGAGATTGTGATGTGATGTGTGTTTTTTGAGCTCTGTCTTTTACGTGCTTTCGAGTAGTTAATCGAGTGTTGTACTTTTTCTTTTCGAGTGCATCTTTCAGTTGAAGATCAGTGCTTTCGTTTCGTTTGTCTCACGAGGTGGTGAGTGAATTACTTTATTCTTTAGCGTTAGTTATATTTTTCGAACGAGTTGGTCTTGTTCTTCGGTAAGCCTCGCCGTTGACATGGCGGCATTAGATAAGGGTGAAGCTCACGCCCTTATCTTGGAAGAGAAGCCATCTTCCTCCTCTTCTTCTAACCCAGCTGCTGACACAGCTTCGTTAGTCGCAGAGATCTCTAACTGCCTTACGGACGTCATGAGTTCCTCCGCCTTGCCTGCGCCTACGGCCTGCCTTCCCACTGAGAGTACTGCCGTTACAGGTCTACTCTCTGTCCCTGTCGCGGATGCTATGGAGGTGTCGGGTGCCGTCGCTTCTACGGCCACCACTTCATCTCAACTACCAGATTCCCCTATAACAGCTGGAGTTTCGCCCTCTACATCTAGTAAAGGTACTGTTCCTCCATCATATGCGTCTGCCATGTCTAGTGGCTCTACGTCACTCCTATCGTCTGAAACTCTCCTTCCCGATTCGTATCTTCATGTCGTGGGATCCACAGCAACGATAGATATTCCCGAAGACTCACCAGCCGGCCGTCAACTACAATCAACGATGGAACTCGGCGTATGTTAGAGCTGAAGCTTTGTATCGCTGCCGGATACAAAGCTTCAGCTCTATAGCCGAGCTCTTAAATCCATTTTACCGGCGGATGCAATAGATTATGTTGCCCGAAAACCACGATCAGTGCTGGTTTACTTCAAGAAAAATAAACATGCAGACCTTGTCTTGACAGCAGGACTGACCATTAATGATGTACATCTACTACCACAACCACTCGCGCACCGCCCCGTGCAGGTGACTTTCTACCCTGTCTCGCCAGAGGTTTCTGATACAATTCTTTGCACGTTACTCAGTAAGTTCGGCCTAGTAATCGGTCCCATAACAACCCTCTCGGCGGCACCCAGAGACCCCGAAGACAAAGCCATTCGCGGCTTCCGTCGCACCGCTCGTGTGCTTTTTCCGTCCGATACTCATCTTCAGGCCTGTCCAACTGTCCTTCACGTGCGATGTGGGCAGCAGCGACGTCGTATCGAGATCATCACTTCTCAGTATTGCACCCTTTGTCAAAGTGAGAGTCATGTGCGAGCCAATTGCACTCGTGCTGTTTCCATAACCGTGCCAAGTGCTGTGGCACCTTCTGTCCCTCCTGTTACTGCTGTGTAAACGTCTCCACACGAGTGGAAGGTTGCAGGACCCAGATCTTCCCGACGTCGGCCTACAGACGTTGGTCGACAAACGTCTTTGGCAGACTCACTTTCAGTTACAGATCGGAATTTTCCCACGTTTCCTACGGCACCCCCGCAGCGTATACTTTCTGCTTCTACAGATTTACCTGCTGATATGTCGTCGGTGTTTACCGTTGGCGCTGCAGATCCAGCAGCCGCAACCCTTTCTAGCACAGAAACTTCTATACCAGCTGGTTCTTCCACGATTTTTGGCAAACGCAGTGTCTCCTCACGGAAGAAGTTGAAGAAGTCTAAAACGTCCTCATCCCCGCACTTGTTCACTAGGCGGTCTAATCGCCCGGTTACTCGCGCAATCTTCTCTCGACGTGGCATTTTGTCTTCTCAAGTACAAGCCTGGACTGAACCAGAGACGGAGGATGTTTCTCCTTCGTTAGAGGACTTCACTGATCTCCTTCAAGAGAATGCTTTCCCCGCTGAGCCGCTGCCTTACGTAGATCTTCTTGAATATTTAGTGAGTCCCACCAGCACGGCCACTGCCCGTGCTTTTTTACTAAAGTATGAAGCTGCCCTACCTCGGGTTCTCAGTCAACTTGATTCTCTTATGCACACTCTTCGGCGGAACGTCGATGACATCCCGTGGGGCGTGGGTTTTATCCAGCGCCTACATGTTAAGTCAACACATCTTACATCCGCCGACGGACCTAAAAGTGCAAGGTCACGTCACTTAATTGTCGCGGTTTTGCGACACCACTTGCGAACGCCTTAGCTTATGAGGACCTTTCCCCACTGAGTGCGGACGTCCTACTTTTACAAGAGACGAACTGTCATCCTACCACTTTGTTTACCCGTTGGCGATCATGGAATTTAGCTTTCCACCACGCATTCAGCTGTTCATCATATGGTGGTATTGCCGTCGGGGTACGCTCGACTTTTCGCTCTACGATGACTCTCTTCTCTGTAAAAAATCTCTGTCGTGGTCTCTTACAACAAGTCACGTTCACTATTCAAACGGAGAGGTTACATATCTTTAACATCTACGTGCCAAACACCTCCACATATGTGTCGGAGCTTTTTCTGTGCTTTCGCGGTGCTCTCTCTGGTATACCTGCCACCGACCGAGTTCTCGTTGGTGGCGACTTTAATTGTACTCTACACCCTCAACTTGATCGTTCCTTGCCTTCACGCGAACATCGTGCAGACCTTGTACAGCAGCTACAGTCCCTCGTTTTTGATTTCTCACTGATAGATGTCCATCGACATTTATATCCGACTACACCCTCCCATACCTGGCGTGCAGCTGGTGCAATAAACCCGGCCACGGCCAGACTTGACAGATTTTATACCACGCCCATACTTCTTCCAGCGATCTCTGCATCCTGTTGCCAGTCCACTGCGTCGTCCGACCATTGTGCTATCACTCTCACAGTATTCCACACTCATGCACAGCACAGGACAACCCGGCCGTGGACATTTGATGCCGCTCTTTTGGATGACGCCGGTTTTTGCTCTTCAGTCCGCCATTTCCTCTCCAAATGGCGCACGCAACTGCAGTCTGCGCCGTGTGCCCTGAATTTCTGGCTGGAGGTAAAACATCGCCTCTTGCTTCATGTGCAAAATCAGGCTTTTACGATTACGACGCTACAGAGGATGCGTTTGGATCACATCCGTACGATGTTTTCCCTTATAAATATGGCTGACGCTCTTTTTGCTGTGTATAAGGCTGAACTGAATTCTCTCCTAGTCCCACTTGCGCAACAGGTCATTCGGCGGCTGAGATTACAGCATCTCGCGCCCGATGCTTGCACTTATGAGTTTCTTTCCAATCTTGAATCTAAGCGTCATGCCTCTGCTTCAATTCGCCATCTCCGCCTTTATACCGGCGAGGTATCCTCTGACCCAGTTACTCTTTGCTCTGTTGCCCGCAGCTATTTTACAACGAAGTTTTGTGAGACTCCTCCTCCTTCCAGCACTGCCTTATCTGGTCTACACTTTGCTTTAACTCAAGTCCCCTCTTATTTTTCTGATTCTCTCCTCCGGCCTCCCACGCTAACAGAGATTTCCGAGACGTTTTCTTCTCTAAACTCCAAGGCTGCACCTGGCCCAGATGAACTTCCTTTCTGTTTCTACAAAGCTTTCCTCCCAGCCCTCCTCCCTTTTCTGCTTAGTGCTTTCTCCGCTGCTTTCCACCTATCCACCCTTCCGAGGAGTTTCACAATTGCCCATATAGTCCTCTTCCCAAAGAAGGGTGATCTCCTAGACTTGGGGAACTGGCGTCCCATCTCACTTCTGAATCTTGATTATAAGCTTTATTCTAAACTACTCTCGCGCCGTATAAATCCAATCCTCCCCCACATCCTGTCTTCTAACCAGACCTACACTGTCCCAGGGCGCTCCATCTCGCATAACATTCAACTTCTCAGTGACCTAATCCATCTCGCTCGATCTCGCTCTGAACCTCTTGCTCTGCTGTCTCTCGATCAACAATCCGCCTTTGATAATATTTCTCACGCTTACCTCTCATCTACACTTTATAGTTTCGGGTTTCTATCTCCTTTTGTTTCTGTTCTCCTCTCCCTCTATCAGGACGCCACTTTCCACGTCAGGTTGCCCACCCTTCTCACAGCGCCAATTCCTTTCCGTCGCGGCGTCCGGCAAGGCTGCCCCTTGTCCGGATAGCTCTTTGCTCTTGCGATCGAACCTTTTCTCTGCTCCGCTCACAGATCCTTCTATGCTTCTCTGCCTCCAGTGGTCGCCAGCACTCGCCATCATATTGTCACCTATGTTGCCTATGCTGATGACGTGACTTTTTGTGTTCGACAAGATGCACAATTCTGCAAACTTCGCCACCTCTACGCTCGGTATGCCTCTTGTTCTAGTGCCACGCTAAACGAGTCAAAAAGCACTGGCTTGTGGTGCGGGTCGTGGGCTAGTCGATCCGACTCTCCATGGGGAGCCGAATGGTCCACATCCTCACAGCGTTTTCTAGGAGTGCACCTGGGCAAACCTCCTACAGCCTCGACGATAACGTGGAATGCACTGCACCCCCGCCTGCTGCATACGGCTCCCAACTGGAGACAAGCACAGTTCTGGACTTCTCTGTACCAGCGTGCCCAGATCACTCAAACATATTTGTTATCCATGTGCACGTTCTCTTGGCTTGCGTCCAAACAACCTGTCTATCGTCTTCTTGCAATCACCCATTGCCAAACCAATATCGTGTGGGCTGGTCATCATTGGGTTAACGCTTCACTTCTCAGCTTGTCTCCTCAGAATGGCGGTATTGGACTGCTTGACGTGCGGTTATACTATCAGGCATTCCGAGTGTCTGCATTTCTTCGCCTTCTTGCTTCACCTGTTCTGCCTGCGGAGACAACCCGGGACGTCACTGTCTCCCCGCGTGATCCCCACCTTACTTTTCTTTCCTATCTTTTAATGAATCACTGCCCCCTCCTTCCCAACTTACCTCCTGTCTGTATCGGGAGGCTATCACCTTGCTTCGCTCTTTCCCTCTGTCTCGCTCTCCACCAGCTACAACCTCCGAACCACTCTCAGAACCTCTATTTTTCTCCTCCGTCATTCATCCTCCGCACCTCCCCTGTTTTGCTTTCCCCACCTGGCTCCGCGCCGGAGTAGTCACAGTCCGAGACCTTGTCACCCTTGATTTTCTCTGGCGCTCCTTCTCCGACTTTCTTCCTGCTATTCGTGCTCTACCCCATGCTCTTCAGGTTCACATCTCCTTACTCTTATCCCTTATTTCTCTCTTTCCCGATCTTGCTTAACCCGCCGGTCTCGTTCCCGTTCTATCCGCGTCTCTATCCTTCCCCTTTTTCTTGTCGGCTCACGGCATAGATCTTCCGATTTTCTCCTTCTCCACATCCGCTCTTTACAGATTTCTCTCTCTCTCCCGCTCTTCTACGCCTACACCTATCCCTGATATCCCGTCTTCCGCTCTCTCTGCTGTGTGGTCTGCCACCCTCTCTCCTCTATCTACACCCCCAGAGATCAACACCCACTGGTTCTTCTTACATAACCGTCTTCCCGTACCCTCAATCTTGCACCGGATGACCCTTCTTTCCTCCCCACTATGCCCTTTCTGTGCCGGGGAGGCAGATGTAAGTCATGTCTATCAATATTGCACTATACTGCTACCAATGCTGAATCTTGCCTTTTCGATTGCGCAAAGATCCTGTACAACTGATCTTTCCTTCAGTGCTTACCGAACGCTGTTGCTCAACCTTGTGCCTCCAATCAGACTCCCTGTAGTCTGCACCTACATTTGTGTGCTAAAGAAACACGTTATATACATTTATCATCAACAGTGTCGTGCTCGGGAGGTGCCTCCTACGGTACCTCACGCAAGTGCCGCGTTGCTCAGTTTTTTTCGGGAATGTCTCCTTTCTCGATTACGCCTTGAGTACCACACCGCCGTTGCTCGACAAAGTGAACCCAGCTTCTTCTCTACATGGTCCCCAGCGACCCCATGGTTCGCTGGGACACCGACTTCATTGCATCTTACAGTTGGTGCTTGTATGACTATTTAACAGTTAACTCAGTGACTCTTTATCCGAACCTTCGTCACACCTGCTCATCAAGGTATGTCTGATCTCCACGAGATTCCTGAACATCTATTTCCATCTGAATGTCATGCAACTATAATGTCTCTTTGTTTCTACAGTCATCTGTACATATCCCATTTCTATGTCACAATTATCGGTCATTCTACTTTTGCTCGTCTCATGTACATGTACTTATCTTGTTTTCATAACGGTGCCGTTGCGTCTTCAAGTGAACACAGCTTCTTCTCTCCATGGTCCCCAGAGGCCTTGGGGTTGCTGGGACTCCACCTTCGCTGCACAGTACAGTTAGTGCTCATAAGACTATATTATAACATTTTACTCTGTGCTGCTCTCCCTGAACTCTTGCCATATCTGCTCAACCTAGTGTGTACGATCTCCTCAAGATTTGTTTACATCTAAATGTCATGTATATATTGCAAATGCCGCCCCGGTGGCGCAGTGGTCTAAGGCGTTGGCCCTTGATCATTCGTCCGTAAGGGGTCCGGGTTCGAATCCCGGTGAGGCATGGATGTTGTGTTTGTCTTACGGCACTGGCTCTCTCCCTTCCCTGGAACCAGTGACCCTAAATTAGGGACGGGCGACTGCTTATAGCCCATTGAGTTGCTCACGGTGGTCGTTAAACCTCCAATCAAAAAAAAAAAAAAAGAAAAAAAAATATATATTGCAAATAGGTATCTACTGTCATCTGTAAATAATGCATTCATGTGTCACTGTTTTTTTTGAGACGTTTTTCTCTTGCTCGTCTCATGTACATTCCTTGAATAAATACTTTGTGAACACCATGAGATAGTATATCAAATTTGGTGGTTCTAAATTGAAAACTGTAGATTTTACGAAAAAGTTTTTATTCGGGGATGGGGGGTCTGACCACCCGGGCTCCAACCCCTTCCAAAACCCGTCTAGCGTCTAAGTTAGAGTACCATAAGATAGTATACCAAATTTGGTGATTCTAAGATGAAAATTGTAGATTTTACGAATTTTTTCATGATTGCCTCCGAATCCGCGGGCTCCAACCCCTTCCAAAAACCGTCTAGCGTCAAAGTTAGAGTTTCATGATACCAAATTTGGTGGTTCTAAAATGAAAACTAGATTTTACGAAAATATTGTATGTATGTGGATGTGGGGGGGGGGGGGGGGGGAAGGCTCTGAATCCCCAGGCCTTGACCCGTTCCAAAAACCGTCAACCGTCTAAGTTAGAGTACCATGAGATATAGGATACCTGATTTGGTGGTTCTGAATTGAAAACTGTAGATCTTACGAATATTTTGTGTATGGGGGCTCTGACCAACCGGGCCTCTGACCCGTTCCAAAAACCGTCTACCGTCTAAGTTAGAGTACCATGAGATAATATACCAAATTTGGTAGTTCTAAATTGAAAACTAGATTTTACGGCAATTCTGTAGGGGGGTTCCGAGCCCCCCCCCCCCTCGTCTCCAACAGCTTCCAAAAACCGTCTACAGTCTAAGTTAGAATACCACGAGATAGTATACCAGATTTGGTGGTTCAGAATTGAAAACTGTAGATTTAGGGAAATTGTGCTCCGTGAGTTTTGTTTTTATATCAAGTATTTAGGCTACTAGGATTACTGAGTTTGTGCTTACCTCCACTATACAGGTTTGGTGATTCGTGTCGGACATCTCCCGAAGTGGTAAGTGCCTTTTTTTCGTTTCTTTTCGTCGTGTTTACAATTCCTACCGAGCTGGTAGAAGCCTAGTTATCTCGGCCCCATTAAAATGGCGTCATCCGGTGTTGTTGTCAATCCTGACATCACTTCCGGTGATCACGGCACTTTGCCCAGCGGTGGCGTTGTCACGTTGCCCTCCGGGTCGACGTCAACCGTTGGCGGCGTATCGTTTTCCACCCCTGAGGTCACTATTACAGCTCTTGCCCCAGCTGCTTCTCATATAGTGACAGATGACGTCATGGACACTATGGATGACGGTGCTCCTCTGCCTTCAATGGATGGCGGTGCTCCTCTGCCTTCAACTCCACTTCTACTGCTCCTCGCTCCTATTCTTCGGCGGTAACTTCCCAAAGGCTTCAGCCCAAGTCTAATTCCATGCGAGCGGAAGCCGCAGCTTTAAAACCTCATGTCCGTCGCTCTGGTAATGAGGTTGTGCTCGAAATTCCAGTGGATTCTCCAGCAGGTACTTCGTTCACCACGGCTACTAAGTTGGGTGGCCGCCCCGGTGGCGCAGTGGTCTAAGCGATGGCCTCTGATCATTCGTCCGAAAGGGGTCCGGGTTCGAATCCCGGTGAGGCATGGATGTTGTGTTTGTCTTACGGCACTGGCTCTCTCCCTTCCCTGGAACCAGTGACTCTAAATTAGGGACGGGCGACTGCTTATAGCCCATTGAGTTGCTCACAGTGGTCGTTAAACCTCCAATCAAATCAAATCAAAAACTGAGTTGGGTGTGTGCTTTGAGGCGCTACCAGACACACCACTCAAAATGTACTCTACTGCTCTAAAACAAAAGTTCTCTCCGTCAGCGATACGTCATATGTCGCGCAGAGGGCCGAGTGTCATTGTTTATTTCTTTCATGCGGCAGATGCTACCTCTGTCTTACAGACTGGGCTGGTTGTTGGTGATCACCAATTATTTCCTGATCCTGTCGCCCAGAGACCAGTAACGGTCTCGATGTACCCAGTACATCCTGAAGTCACAGATGCTATGCTTTGTGCTTTTCTTATGCAATCCGGTCGTGTTGTGGATAACATTATTACACACTCCGCTGCTCCAAAGGACGAGGATGATCGTTCGATTGAAAGTGCCCGACGAGTTGCGCGAGTAGTATTTTCTTCGGATGAACATATCAAGACTTTTCCTACTCTCTTCGCTGTAAAATGCGGAGATCAAATCCGACGCATCGACGTTTTAACCTCCTTTCATTGTCAGACTTGTAAGGCGTATGGCCATCAACGAAGTGAGTGCTTCCGCCGCCCTGCTGTACCTCAGTCTTCGGAACCAAGAGTCACTCGTGACAGCCCTGTGTCGTCCACCCCTACCGCTTCTAAGGAGGTGTCTTCAGAAGTTCATCAACCTGCTCTACCATCGGGCCCTCCTCCACGGGGTCCTGTCCCACAATTGTTGACAGAGGACTTTCCTTATCTGGTGCCGACTGCTCCGCCTACGTTCCTGGCTGCTCCAGCTGACCTGACTGCTGACCTCCATCCTCCGTCGGATGAAGACACTCCAAGTACAGTTACTGACATGGACTGTCCTACTGCTAGTGACTCTTCTGGCAATCACTCTGACCTTACAACTACCAGCAAGCCTGCTCGACGGGAGTCCTGGAGTGCTCCGCAGACTTCGCTCCCTCCTCGCACCGGTGCTGCAAGAGGTCGTTCTGTTGACTAATCTTCCCACTCCTCCTCTCAACGTCGTACTTCGCCACGAACAAGTCGACATCTTGCTGTGATTGCAGGTTCTAAGACTCCACCCCACTGTTTTCCCTAGATTCTTTTCTCCGATACCTAGCTGAAGCGAAGGCGGATATACCGGTAGGTCCGCTTTCTCTTCATAAAATATATGAAGTATTATGCTCTCATAAACATCCTAGATTCTTTAATCAGTTTGTTGCACGTCATATGCTTGATCTTCCTACTGTTCTAACCCAAGTTTCTAGTGTGATATCTGTGTTTCGAAATCTTGTGCTTTCCGATCCCGATCTCAAATTTAGTGTTGACAGAATGAAGAAGCAAGCGAATAAAATAACAGATTCCAGCGCACGTGCGTGTCGACCTGGGAAGGACCTACCGATTCAAGGTGGTCACACTTAACTGCAGAGGGTTCTCTGCTTCTGCTAGAAATTCTCTAGTGTATGAGGACTTGGCGCCTCTACACGCAGATCTTCTCTTGCTCGAAGAGACCAATTACTCTGCTACCACTTTGTTCTCTCGTTGGCGGGCTTGGCCCTATGATTTTCACCATGCTTATCGAGTTGGACGGAATGGTGGCCTTGCACTTGGGATCCATCACCGCCTACTCCCTCTGATTTCAACGCCAGTGATTCGCGCATTACATGTGGACAACCTCCAGGTCGTTGTCTTTTACATTGAAAACGTGACCTATCATGTTTTTAACATATATGTCCCCTGTGATGAGCGTCTGTTACCTGATCTTCTCTCCACACTCCGTACAGAGCTGTAATGCATCCCACCGTCTAAATATATTCTCATCGGCGGAGATTTCAATTGTACGTTGTTGCCGGCCCTTGACCGCAATTCAACCGTTGGCGAATACCGCAGACAACGTGTATTACAGATTTCTCAGCTAGTTGATGATTTTCAATTGGTTGATGCGTTCCGGCATCTACACCCGTCGGAAATCTCTTTTAATTGGCGCTCTTCCATCCATGGCAGCACTACGGCAGCACGGCTGGATAAATTTTATGTTTCGACTGCTCTTCTCCCGTCGATCACCGCTGCCTCCTATCATCCTTCCGCCGCTTCAGACCACAGTATTGTCAGTCTGTCGGTGTGTGTTTCGCCTTCACCTTCAAGGACTCAACGAGTATGGACTTTTCCGGACTCGCTCCTGGATGATCAACAATTTTGTGTTGCTGTGCGCGAGTTCCTCCAAAGTCGTCAGCCCCTTCTTGATACTACGTCCGACGCGATGCAACTGTGGCTCAGTGTCAAACATGACTTGGTCCTTTTTGTACGGCGCTACTCCCATGCCTCTCGGAAGGAGAGCGATATGAAAATTGCGAATCTACGTGCTCTATTGTCGATGCTCTCTCTTGATGATCCGCAATACTCCGGCTATCTGGCAGATCTCCAAGCTTTGCTTCTTCCTCACGCATCCGATGCAGCCTGCAGAATGCATTTCTTGCATCTCTCCCCTACAGCTGATTCTCACGATTACTTAACCGCCTTGGAATCTCAACATCGCTCTGCTACATCTTTGCGTCATCTTCGCCTCCAGGATGGTTCCATCACTTCGAACCCATCGAAGCTATGCACTTTCACTAAACAGTATTTCACCGCCAAGTACAGTGCAGTAACGCAGTCTTCATTCTCATTAGCTTCTCCTCTTCTCTCCTCTCTTCCTCAGGTCCCCTCTACTTTATCTACTTTTTTACTTTCCCCTTTCTCTCTTCGCGAACTTAGTGAGGCGTTCGCTACTCTCAATCCTCATGCTGCTCCTGGACCTGACGGCCTTCCTCTGTCCTTTTATCGTGCTTTTCTACCGTGCCTTCTGCCTTTTCTGTCTGCGTGTTTCTCGTCTGCTTTTTCCTCTCCTGCGTTACCGCCCGACTTTACTTTGGCACACATCATCCTCCTTCCTAAGAAGGGTGACCTCTTGGATCTTGGAAACTGGCGCCCTATCTCTGTCCTAAACACTGACTATAAGTTCTATACAAAATTCGTATCCCGTCGCCTTAATTCTGTTCTCTCTTTCGTTATTTCTCCCGACCAGACATACACTGTGCCTGGTCGGACTATTTCCACTAACGTTTCTCTTCTCCTTCATCTTCACTTCCTCGCTCGCTCTTTTGATGAACCTCTTGCCTTTCTCAATCTGGATCAAAAGTCCGCTTTTGATAACGTTTCTCACTTTTATCTATCTGCTGTCCTTTCACAATTTGGCTTTCCTCCTGCCTTTTCTTCCGCTCTCTTGGCCCTTTATCAGGGCGCCAGTTTCCATGTTCGAGCCGCCACTTTTCTAACCGCTCCAATTCCGTTTAAGCGAGGCATCCGGCAAGGATGTCCGCTCTCCGGCCAGCTATTAGCTCTCGCTTTTGAGTTTTTCCTGTTAGCAGCCCGAAGATCACTCCTGGATGTCCTACCGCCGACAGTGGCTAGTACTCGTCATCATCGGACAATTTTCATCGCCTATGCTGATGATGTGACCTTTTGCGTCCTGGATGAATCTCAATTTGATCGCCTGTATTCTGTATATCAACAGTATGTTGCAATATCTGGAGCTGCGCTGAATGCCACTAAAAGTACTGGGTTATGGTGCGGGGCATGGGCTGCCCGCACCGATGCTCCTTGGGGTGCGCAGTGGACAGCCACTACACAGGAGATCCTCGGTGCGTATGTCGGATTGCCCTTGGCTTCTGCATCTGCCACCTGGACTGCCCTTCTTCCCCGGATACAACGGGCTGCTGCCTACTGGAGTAAGGCCCGCCCTTTCACATCGTTCCGTCAAAGAGCAGCCGTTGTTCGTCGACAACTTATCTCCCTATGCGAATACTCTTGGATGTCGACGGTTGTTCCCGTGTCATAAATGATGACCATCACTCGCCTCTCAACTTCCGTCATCTGGTCTTCACATCACTGGGTTAAACCTGTCACGCTTCATCTACCAACCTTATTAGGTGGCATCCAGCTTCCTGATCCAGCTTTCCTTTATAAAACACATCGCATTATTCATTTCATTCGCCTTGCCACTTCAACTGTTCCGTCCCTTACCGCTACCTTGAATGTTCTAGCTTCTTCCCGTGACCCATCTTTCACCTTCTTACTGTTTCTGAAGATGGATTCATACTCTCTTCTTCCGTCCCACCTCCCTCCTGTCCTGCGAGAGGGCCTTTCTCTCTTTCGTTCGCTTCCTCTTCTCCGTTCATATCCTTCTTCAACTCTTGATCTTCCAGATGAACCTCTCTTCTTCTCTTCTCTTATTCACCCTCCTAACCTCCCTTACTTTTACTTTCCTCATTGGATCCGCTCTGGTGTGATAACTGTCCGTTCTCTCGTAACTTCTGATCTAACCTGGAGACCTCCTTCTTCCCTGTTTCTATCTCCAACAATTACTCTTGCTAACGAATATCTTCTCCTTCGCACAGCGCTTTGGAGCCTCTTTCCACTCCTCGCTTCCCCTGATTGTCTCTTCTCGGTCCCCCGCCCCTCTTTCTCTACCGTTCTTTCTCCTCATTCGTAGCTCCCCGGTTCTAGTTACTTCTATCTCCTCCTCTTCACTTTATTGGCTTCTTCTTTCCCCTCCCGCACTTCCACTTTCTGTTCATTCTGCTTCTCCTTCTCTTCTTCCCGCTATCTGGACGCCTCTACCTCTCCCCTTTCCTCCCCTCTTGAACTCAATGTCCATTGGCAATTTCTTCACCTTCGTCTCCCCGCCCCATCAGTACTATTTCGCATGACTCTTCTCACTTCTAAACAGTGCTCCTTTTGCCCTGAAGTCAGCGACGTCCAACATCAATACCTCTTCTGCCCCGTACTCCTGCCAGTCCTAAACACAGCATTTCGCCTTGCTGATCGAATTTGTGCGCGATCGTTACCATTTCTTGCATATGCTTGGCTACTCCAAACTAAGCATCCACCTACTCACTTGCCTCCTGTGTGCCGTTACATTTTTCTTCTTGTGAAGTTCACTGTATATACTTTCCATCTTGAACAACGCCTCCCTGCTCTTACTCCACCTCCTCAGGAGGCAAGTGCTATCATTAGGAGACGCTTCCTAGCACGGTTAACCACTCGTTTCCGAATGGAGCACTCTCGTGCTGCCTCAACACACACCGATAACGTTTTTCAATCCACCTGGGCCCAATCGGCTGGGTGGTTCCATATCCACAATTTGCAGCTACATCTCAACTTATAGGTGGGATTTTTGTTGTCGCTCACATTCACTGTCCCAACTCATGATTTTACGTATTAATTTTGGTGGTATGAGGCTCCTAGGTGGAGTCTCCTTTTTCACCCACATGATTCGCTATTTGTGATTATTCTGTTTTATGTGCTATTGGAGATAGCTCACCATGTTTCCCATGTTCTCTTCGATTATGTTGTATTTTATGTTGTATATAATTCTTTTTTCTGCACAGTTTACTGCACACGCAATGTCCATTGCATTATGTTGAATATATTTTGAAATTTTATTGTCCCTGTGTGTATAATTTAAAGTAAGAAGATGTTCTTCTGGGCACTTTTAGCGATTCTCCCCCTTGTCACTGAATACTTCTGTACATATGATGTAAATTTTGAGTGTAGCATCACTGTTAGATTTCTGTTTTATGAGAAGCTGCCCTTCTGGGTATGTTTAGCGGCTTTCTTCCTTGTCACTGTGTTGTTCTGTACATATTATATGACACTTATGCATTGCATTACTGTTCGATTTCTGTTTTTTTTTTTGTAAAGTTGCCCTCCTGGGTCCGTTTAGTGTATTTCTCTCTTGTCACTGCATAATTCTGTACATATAATAAGTATTTGTGCTTAATTGTTTCTACCATTTCTGTCATATTTCTAAATACTGTTGCACCTGTTAGTTCCTTCTCACCCATGGTCTTTTCTGTGAATTAGTACCTTGTGCATATTTAATCTTGCGTACGGTAGTAATGCTTAATTGGAATTTGTGAATAGTATAGCATCATGCCTTTTCTTGTCTACAATACTGTAGTATACATTTTCATTTGCATCGCTCGTGCTTTATTGTCTGCCTCTCCTTCGCCCTTCGTGGCGAAATAATTTTATGATTTTAACAATATTTTGTTTTATGTTTCACTGGAACTTTCCAGTTGATGTATATACCACTGTATTTATTGGCAGAATTCTACTATTATGTACATAGAAATGCTATTTTTATTTGAAGAATAAAGACAATTTTGAAATGTAGATTTTACGAAAATTTTGTATATGGGGGCTCTGACCAACCGGGCCCTGACCCGTTCCAAAAACCGTCTCCCGTCTAATATTTTTAGTGCCAAAGAAAAACGTAATACTCCTATGCTGTCTGCGTGTCCAAACTTTATAAATTTGATCAGGGAGCAAGACGTTCGAAATCGTACGTTTTCCTGCATTCGTTTTGTATGTAACCAAAATCTGTAAACGTGACGAATTGACGTAGTCGACGAATTGACGCCCGACGAATTGACGCAGTCGACGAATTGACGCAGTTGACGAATTGACGCAGTCGACGAATTGACGCGCGACGAATTGACGTAGGCGACGAATTGACGTAGGCGACGAATTGACGCAGTCGACGAATTGACGCACGCTACGAATTGACGTAGAACCTCAATAATGTATAGACCTCAAAATAAAAAGAAGAAAGAAACGAGCCACCCCCTTAACGAATCGTTTGTCGCATGTAAACAAGTAAGGTACCGTTGGAAAGCACTTCGAGGGAACGATCATGTGATGTGAAGAAACATGCTAATTAGGCTAATTAGGTCTCGATATCAGAATTTTTTCCATATAAGAGGTATATTATTTTACACGCATTCTATTCAGCACATAGTAAAACCCTTAAATTCCAAATTTCATACGAATCGACCAATAAATGCGTGTACAGTGAGCTACGGATAAATGATGCCGCTAATGTTAAACTGCGAAAATGGTTTTTGATTTGTATGATTTAATCGAGAACAGATACAGTGATTCGGTGTTGCAACAGTAAAACACAAAGAGGCCCACATAATATGAGCCGCTATATAGGAACAGAACTGGTATATTGAAGGAATTATAAATTATGAAATATGATCATGAAACAAAATGAATTATGACCATATCAGACAAATAGTGCATGGGATGTGAAATAATTTTAAGCCTCTAAATCCAAATTTACAGCGTGATAGCATAAAATCTTGCTGAGATATAAGCGAAACTTAGACATACATCCATTAAGGGGCCGTGCATAAAAAAACATATTTTCCTCTACTTATTGTAAAACGGTTTACCTCGCAATACTTATAAGCACCTAGGAGAAAGTGTTTCTACGTGACATTGTTTGATACTGAAGCTGTCGGAAATCATGGGATTGGGGAAATCCAATGCGTAATTGCAACTTTTAATGATGAACATTATACGTTAATAACTTTGCACGAAAATAACTTAACTTACGACGTAGTTCCTGCAGTTACATATTTATTTTTCTCTATTGGTTACATAGCTGACTCCTGTATATTGTTTAATTCAAAAACGCAAATAAACAGTACGTTCTATAAAACGAAAGCTTCGTATAAATGTGTTTTCTGTATATTTCTTACATGAATACCTTACAGTTTCTTCAAATTATGAAACTGTGGTCATGCAAATGAAACTTGCAAATTGTTTCCTGCGCGAGTGAATCCGTGTGCCTGATTTTTTTTATATTGCAGATTTGCTCTTGTATACGTTCCGTCTCGAATTATAGTGCAATGAGCATGCATTTGCATAATTTCCATTGTAAGTACACTGCTTAAACTGTCAGCAATATACTACAAAACGAAACTGCCTTATATTGTTTAATTCAAAAACGCAAATAAACAGTACGTTCCATAAAACGAAAGCTTCGTATAAATGTGTTTTTCTGTATATTTCTTACATAAATACCTTTGCCGCTTTGGTGGCGCAGTGGTCTAAGCGATGGCCTCTGATCATTCGATCGAACGGGGTCCGGGTTCGAATCCCGGTGAGGCATGGATGTTGTGTTTGTCTTTCGGCACTGGTTCTCTCCCTTCCCTGGAAAATTAGGGACGGGCGACTGCTTATAGCCCATTGAGTTGCTAACAAACAGACAGACAGATGATAGGATTCTAAATGAAAAATTCCATATGTCGTTTATGAACGACAAAGTAGAACTGAAACTCCTGACATAACGCTTTCCTGTTTCAAAAGAGTTGATCGTGTGACGTAATGCATCTCTGACGTCATGTCAGAATGATTTAGATGAGACGGCGTCACACCAGTAGCTATTTTTGCTATAACAACAAAGCAAAGTGATATACGCGTCCGCCGTGGGAGACAAAATGGGACAAACGTTCATACTTTCGAACAAAGAAAATTTTATTGTTTTAGATTGACACGTGGAATTAATACATGACCGGTGCAAATTTAAATTACAAGACATAGCTGTTTCTATTAGTTCGTATGTTAAGCACGATAACTATGATAGAATAGGGAGTTTTTGAGGTGGAAAGCAACAAATCATTTGGAATAGATCGCACACTTTCGTAGCATTTTGCAAAAGCCATTTCCAAATTTTGGGTTTACATTGCGTTCCTCATATGTTGTCTAAGTGTTCCGAATGTGTATCAACCTGTTCCACATGTGTTATCAAAGCTCTTTCCACCATAAACTATTTTATGATTGAAGATACTACTATTTTTGCAGAACACATTCGGGACACTTCGTGGCAAAAGCATGGAACACTCTCGTAGCACACTGCAAATACATTTTCCGGAATTATTTTCTCGATGTGTTCCGAATGAGTTGTCACCCTTTTCTCAATGTGTTCCCCTGGAAACACACTGATGTGCTATATATTGCGAAATGCCACGGACGGCTAGAAAAGAAATTCTCGAAATTGCGCATGGCTCAAGCATCTGCATGCTTTTAACTGCACTAATGCCCGAACTTACTTAAATAATGGATTTTGGGTAAGTGAAACTTGACTTCAAATATGTCATGTGTCTTTTGATGCACGTAGGTATAAATCGGTAACCATTCAGTAGGTTAACAACAGCGCCAGTCCTTATACACTATCTACCAACAAGTAATTGGACACCCCTGCAATCGACGATACCTGCGGTCCTGATACACGTCACGGCCGCCGCCGTTAAATATCATGTGGGAAACAACAACGCAACCAGTCGCACGCAAGATGCCACGCAGTTCGGAGCTCTCTGATTTCGAGAAAGGTGTAATCGTCGGGTATCACAGAAATGGCCGATCCATACGTGACATATCCAGAGAGTTGAAGTACCCAAAATCGACAATGGCCTACGTGATTGGCAAGTGGAAGATGAGAGATGACTGTCGGAATGTGCTCCGACCCGGCAGACCTACAAAACTGGGAGTTCGAGACCGACGGGTGCTGGCCAGAGAAAAATACGGAAGAACCGTACCAAATCGATGGGCCACATCCGCGAGGAGTTTCAACAGGCATCCGGGAGTGTTCTGTCGATGAATACCATCCTTAAGGAAGCCCATCTGCTCGGTTATCATGGACGTGCTAACGCTCACAAGCCTTTAATCACCAAGTCCAATAGCGCTGCTCGGCTAACGTGGTGCAAAGAGCGTCGACAGTGAACCGTTGAACAGTGGAAACACGTTCTCTAGAGTGACGAATCAAGGTTCACCTTCTACCGTTCGCATGGCAGGGTCTGGGTTTGGCGTCTGCCTGGAGAACGCATCCTGCCGGAATGTATTGTGCCAACTGTGAAGTTCGGCGGCGGTGGAATTATGCTATGTGGGTGTTTCTCCTGATATGGCACGGGACCGTTGGTCTCAATTCCTGGTAGACTCAACACCGAGACCTACTGCACCATTTTGGATGACCATGCGCTTATTACGTTGTGGCAGTTTTACGGGGTGGACCCTCGTTACTTTCAGGATGACAATGCCACCTGACATGTTGCGAGGTCCACCATGGCTTGGTAGGGTGACAGTGGGGTTAATTGAATGGACTGGCCTGCGCAGAGCCCGGACCTTAACCCTATCGAGCACCTCTGGGACGAGTCGGAGCGTCGACTTAAGGGGTGCCTCCACCGTCCGAAATCGGTGAAGGAACTGACCTGTCTTCTCCAAGCCCAGTGGAAGAAAATACCGCTAGCCGTCGAACAACGCCTGGTTGAGAGTATGAGCCGGGGGGTCGCAGCTATAATCGCCCCTCGTGGAGGCTCCACCAACTATTGAAGGTGAGTAAACTTCATTTTCCTTTGCTATCACAGGTGTCCAATTAGTTGTTGGTAGATAGTGTATATTCCATGGTATATACATATATAAGAGTTGACGACTTTAATCAATGTGACAAAGAACCATTTCACGGTTCTATATATCAGAATAGAGCATAAATATATTTGCGGGTTTATTTCGTTATGTCGAACTAGTCCCTGCCCTAATTTGGACTATTTGGACTCCGTGTTCATGTGTGGCTGTGCCCGGCTCGAATGTGGACTTTTCAGCTGGTTCTCGTAATACGTGACCAATGACAAGCAGCATAGAGTTTTATACATATTTCTAGTTATATTTGATATTTACATCCTCGTTTTATATATTTGTGTCTTAAAGAAATAAAAAAGAATGATGACACCGAATTTTTTGTTGCAATCAGCACATCTTTTGAACCGTTTCTGACGCAAATTAAAATTTTCAGAGTTATTCAAAGTCAATGCAACCAGTTAGAAAATATCAACCGGATTTTTACAATCAATAAAACATCCAGAAATAGAATCAGCTACATTTCTTCTAACACCGTCTAAAACATACGTTACAAAAATTAACAAATAGCACACAAAAATGTTCTCAGAGCAGTAGGACATCGGAGGTAAACAGATTTTCAAATCGAACAGTTAAAACAACAAATATATAAAGAAACATGATACAACTCTACTGCTTCTAGCTCAAGAATTTTGCATAATAGAAAAGTTGAAAGTAGGCTTAAAATATTCTTCATGGGAAAAACTATGCTAAGGAAAACGAAATTTTCAAATTTACAAATACGTCTCCCGCATGCAGAGAGAGCGAAAAAGAAAACAAACATTGGCCCTTACACCACCTAGCGGGAAATCTGTGAATTATTTAAAGAGGATAATGTTCCACATCTATATTGTCGTCAATGACATAGAGTAAAAAGCAATTTCTCAATAGGGCTCTTAGAAGCGAAGACACAGCTGCAAACAGAAGTACAGAAGCACCACCTAGCGACAGAACTGTGAACTATAAAACTCCTCAAATACAACCTGAAGTATTCCACACGATAAATGGCATCCGATGTTGAACGAATTTTTTAAATCGCACATTTAAAAGAAGAGATATAAAAAAAAACATTGGCGTCTCCTAGAGGCGAAATTTTGCATTATTTTGGTCAGAAAATACGCTCACAGGGTTTGCACATTTAGTAGTATCTGATCGAAAAAAGAAGTTTTTCAATCGAGGTTTTAGTCCCTCAGATATTGCTGTAAACGGAAATTTATAGCAATATGACAGACTTCTGCGTTAAGAAAAATTTGAAATTTCATGAGAAACATTTCGCAGCGGATATTTTCTCGAACAAAGAAATAATTTTTCAAATCGGATTCTTAGGAGCAGAGCTATTGACAAAAATAAGATATGCATCTGCGCCCACTGGCGAAAAACCTATACATTATTGTAAGAAGAGATTATTCTGAAAATGTTTCCCAAAGAGAGCGAAATGGGTCCTCGAAATAATTTTTTCAATCGAGTTTTCAGGAGGTCAGATTTAGATGCAAATACATCAGAAGCAGAAATAAACACTTACGCCTCCTGGTGGCCAAATTATTCTTTGCCAAATATAAGAAATTACATGCAAAACATTTCCCATCAGTAGCTGTATGTCATACAGGAATAATTTTTCAAATCGGAGGTTTAGAAGCAGAGATACCTGGGAAAACGCAATTTACCTTTACGCCCCCTAGAGGAAAGTCTATGATTCACTTGGAAATTTTAGAATTATATGAAAAACATTTCGCATCAGAAATTATATGCAACAAAAAAGCAATTTTTCAATTCGGACTCTTAGAAATAGAGATATTAACATAATTATGATATACATCTAAGCTCGCTGGCGGAGAAACCATGTGTTATTTTAAGAAGAAAAAATTCCGAAAACATTTATCGACGTGAGTGGTATCGGTCCACGAACGAACTTTTTGAATCCAGATTTTAAAATCTCAGATTTTGCTGTAAATTCATCAGAAAAAGAAATTAACACTTACGCCCCGTGGTGAACAAACCGTTCTTTACCAAAAATTAGAATTATATGCAAAGGTTTCCCATTAGGAGCTGTATCCACTGAAAAAGAATTTCTCAAATCGGAGTTTTAGAAGTACAGATATCGGGAAAACCGCAATTTATTTGTATGCCTTTTAGCGTAAAATGTATGCGTAACTTGAAAAAGTGACTATACCTGAAATGCTTTTCGACATAAACGAAATCGAAAAGAAAAGTAAAATATTTTTTTCAATCGGATGTTTATGTAATAAAACGTGTTTTGAATTCGATATCATCTGCGTTTACGCTCTCTAGCGGCGAAATTGCACATCATAAAAAAAAAAAAACGAAATAAAGGATCATCATTGGCACATTTCATACTTCCCAATGCAAAAAGAATTTTTCAAACCGGACTAATAGTTGCAAAGATATGGTGTCCGCTAACGGACGTGCGGACAAACCGATAACACAAATACGATCTTTTTTTACAAAAGACGTTCTAAAAAATCGGATTTCGTGGTGGTTCTGCTTTAGTTTTCTATTACAAAAAAACTTTTCAGTGATACGTGAATACTCAGTTCAGTGTCTTGAGAAATGATCAGAAACAAGAATATTCAAAACAAATTTCAGTCTGTACAGATTCGGGTTTTCCATTATTAGAAAAATACACACTGTTTATTCTAACGCTAATTCAAGTCATTAGCACGAATAAATGGAGTTTTTATGAAAGGAACGGCAAGAGTAAATGAACTCCGTCCCTGGATGGCCCAGGTTATCGTACAAATTGCTGTAAGAGGCTTTGCTCGTCTGTACCCTTCATTCAATTTGTCGGAGGTTCGAGCAAGAAGCAGACTTTCCAGCATTATCACTGTTCTTGCAGGGAGGGAAACATTTTAGGTGTGTTTCCCAGATATAGACATATGGATGCCCCCTCTAACTTTATTTCCAAATATCTTCGCTATTAATCATTCGATTGGGACGATATTTAAGATTTAGGGGTTGACCCATGTGCTAAATAGAATGCGCATAAAATAACATACCCCTCATATGGAAAAAATCGAAGATAATGAGCTAATTAGCATGTTAATTAGCTTTATTAGCATTTTTCTTTGCATCACGTGACTTACTTGTTATCTGCTGCAAATGGTTCCAAAGTTAAGGGGTGGTGGCTCTTTTTCTTTGTTTTTGTTTTTTAAGTCTGTACATAAAATACTTCAAATCGAACAAATTATCAAGGCTTTGCCATTACAAGAACAGGACGACGCACGCCATACTATTGTGAAGTCTGTTACTAGGTATAAGGCTCAGTGTGACAGTCGTCTACTTGCTCAATATAATGAGGAGAAAAAACAGTTACGTCTTCTATGGGAAAATCCTGCCGTTACCATACTCTCAGCTGCCAAAACTAACCAAGTCCTCTTGATGAATATACATGACTACGAAGAGAAAATGACTATAGCTATCAGTCAGATACCTCATACTCAGTTTCGTTCTGACCCTACAAACTCAACTTTGTCAGCCTTGAGCAGATTGAAAAATCACTCTTCCTTGCCTCAACCAATTCTTCAGCAATTACGTCCCATTTTTGGACCTCGCTTATCTGAATTATTTGGCAAGCTTAAGACCCACAAGGAAGGTCACCCCATACGTCCGCTGATATCGGGTTTTGCGAACCCCACCCGGTCCTTAGAAAAAGCCCTTTTTAACTTTCTGACCCCTCTAGTGAAATCATCTATTTATTCAATTAATGGTATTACTAAGGTCCTTCATAGGATTAAATCAGTTTCCGTAGATAGTTCTCCGTTTATTTTTACATCTTTAGATGTAACATTCTTATTCCCTAATGTTCCTATCGATGCATTTTATGATATTATTCAAGATAAATTGACCACTTTGGGTTTGGCTACCCCTCAGGAAATTACTTCTGTTATATCGGCCTTGAAACTTATCACTAATCGGTCCTTTTTTTAATTTAACAATACCATCTACCGTTAGATGGGGAGCACCAACAGATTTCCCTCTATCACCATTACTTGCAGAGATTCTTCTACAACACCTCGAAGAAAGAACTTTTACTGAGTTCCAATATTCCCCTGTTCTATACGTGCGTTATGTTGATGACGTGTTTGGTGATGTGGACCCATTCGCTGGATGAGTTAAGCAGGTTTACAGAACACTTGTCTTCTCCTTATGACTGTATTAATTTTACTATTGAACACGAAGTTGACGGTTGTATGCCTTTTTTTAGACTTTCTCCTTCAAATGGATAAATCGAATTTGTGCTTTCACCATTCTGTGTATCGTAAGCCATTAGCTGTTTCTACCTTCATTCCCGCTTCGTCTTCGCATCCTGAATCATACAAAAACTATGCTATCAGGTTTTTATTACAGAGGGCATTTACTCATTCTTCAGATCTTGACAGACGAACAAGGGAGATTAGAGAATTTTACGATATTGCTTTTTGGCACACGGATTTACTACTAAGGTTGTCGATAAAATGATCAATAATATTATTCGAACAAGACAATCTACCTCAGACCGAGAACAAGTCTAACACAGATATGTTGGTTGTATGTCATATTACCTAAGCATCTGTACTACCATCAAAAACATTTGTAATAAATATGACATCGATTTTGGTGTCGGAACATATAATATTTTTTCGATGATCAAAAAAGATCACGATCCTGTCACGACTAGTAATGGATGTGGAGTGTATAGGATCCCCCTGGCTAGCCTAGACGAGTCTAAACCTAACATGGTTTATATAGGCTCTGCAAGGCGCTCCCTAGATACGAGAATTCCTGAGCACAAATACGACTTAAAATCCGGCCGTGTGACTACAGCTTTGGCTCAATTGGTTAAAGAGGGTATGTATGTACCTTGCCGGGATGACTCTACTATCCTGATATCACCCAGCACTAATTTTCTAGTGTTGTTGTTCACTGAGAGTCTTGCTATCTTTTCCCATGGATCGACTTGTTGTAACGCCATATTTTGCAGCCATTGGAAAGATTATTATTATTATTATTATTATTTTATTTTGCACTGCCATTCATTATCAGCACTGGAATGCTGCTGTGCTTCTACAGAGCCACACAGTACTCTTTTGTCCTTCAGATATTCCCACTGAGCCTCAGTACTTTCATTCCATTGCAGTTCTCCACAATATATTTTCAATGAAAAGGAAACATTTAATGACTAAAAGTCTTCAGTCATCCTCTACCGGGGACTTTACCACAACTGAGGCCTGAGGGCATAAATTTTAATACTTAATCATGTTGTAAAATCTAATACTCTTTGATTATGTATTTTGTTTTATATTTGCCCGAGTACATTTGTTGCTGTATTTCCACTATATTACAGTATAATGTTCTCGATGTTCTCTTATTATATGTTCTTCCTTCCCTTTTTATGATTTGTTTGCGTTTATGCTGTGTATGTATTCTTTCTACACTTTATTAATTTGCTGTTTTCCCTTCTTATATTTGTATGATTTCCCTTCTTATCTTTTATAATTTTATCTTTTATCTTTCATCTACCTTTACGTTTACTATGTCGTACGGCACCCCCTCAGCCCTTAGTTAACCCTACTTTTCGTGTTTACTAATCTTTTTGCGGCGCAACCATTTATGCGCACCCACAGCGTCGATGTCAGTGTATAATCGCGTGTTTTATCTGTTTTTAATATATCATCTAGTTTTAACATGTGTGAACATAAATAAACCTACTGTGCTTCATGATTCACGAGTTAATCTAGTCTATGGTCATCTTTTACTTGATATCGTGCATCAAGGACGACTACCTCGGATTTTGCTTATATATTCGTCGACCAGCCAAGCCCTATGAGGACGGCCGTTATCGTCCATAAAATGGAAATAGGGCTAAAGTGCCCATGAAAAGCCATACAGAGGACTTTAGAGTGTCATTCCGGTAGCGTGCAATAGTCAGGATGCCTCTTGGAGAAACGAGCAGCGGCTGCATCCACCCAACATGACGGCAGCTCAAAGCAAATGTCCCCCACCACTGCAGTGGTCAATTTCCTAAACGTTTGAGGAAAGATTTTAGCTTCCCGCCTCTCTCCAAACGTACACACGTCGAGAATATGTGTTTAAGCTGCACCTCGACTCAAAGAGAAGACAGACCCATTGATCAGCGGTCCAGTGGTGATGTTGACGGTATCATTTCAAACTGACATTTATGGGCGATGTGGAGAGTGAGATAGAGACCACTGGCCTTCTTGCATACAGACCTCTTTCGTGGAGTCTTCTGCAAACTGTTTTCCTCGACATCGCGGAGGAAACTTCCTGTGAGAGTTGCCTGGCTGTTGACTGCTTATGTCGCCGAGCAGTTAGAGACAAACCCGGTGGTCTTGACTTGTGGCTCGTGGGCGTCTTTTCCCCAGCCTTCTTGTTGTTGTTCCGGAATCCTGGAACTCTCTCCAGAGATTGGAGACTACTTACCTCGAAACATTCAGCCATCTTGCTCCCTTTGCTTCCATGGAAATACGCAAATGACGACCGTACGTTATCTGGTTGGCAGGCACGAACTGTGGATAATCGTTGTTCGGATCTCTTTCCACCTAAGTGATGGTACGAAACAATTATTCCACTAACAGTCCAACTAAAGCTTCAATTGCCGCACCCCGCTTCAAAACAATGTTTATCAAGATTGAGTGTCTACCAGCTCGATGACATACAGTCGCCAATTGCATATTTCCATGGGAGCTAGCACAATGTTGTTTGGGTACGTCAACTTAGCGTTTCCTCTCGCACATACATGTCTGAAAAATCTTTACCATCTTACCATCGTCGTCCCGTTTATCAAGGTCGCGTGCCTGCCAGCTCGAGTACGTAGATCGTCATTTGCATATTTCCATAGGAAGTAGCACAATGTTGCTTGGTTACGTCGACTTAGCGTTTCCCCTTGCACATACATGTGCCTGAAATATCTTTACAATCGGTCGTCCCGTTTATCAAGGTCGTGTGTCTGCTAGCTCGATGACGTAGGTCGTCATTTGCATATCTCCATAGGACCTAGCACAATGTTGCTTGGGTACGTCGACTTAGCGTTTTCCCTTGCACATGCCTCTTTACAATAGGTCGTCTCGTTTTGGACATATTCTTATTTGGGTTTGTCACGATCATTTTGGACACCAGCGTATATGAAACCCCCTAACGCAACAACAGCATTCGAAATACGTAAGGCCCGATGTTTGGTCCCGTATCGTACATGCCGTTGCACCTTGGGCTGTTTTCATGGCATTCGTAGAACGGTATAATCCTGTGGTTGCACATTTTCACTGTCGCATTTGGATATCTATGGTACTGGAGCCAAAGCTTTTCTTTTTTCAAGTGTAAACATTTTATTCACAAGAAGACGCTTTATGTTAAAATTTCGCAAAAAATATTGCTCTCTAATGCCAACACATCATTCCAAACGAAACCGTTGCTACTCTGAAGAAAGTTTTTATTTCTGCGAATCGCCGGCGCATTTAAATGTATAAACCCGAAAGCATTCTGAACGACGAACAGTATTATATTGCACAACAGTCAAATCCAATAGAAGACCGTTAATGGCAGTAATATTGAAAGAATGCAGTTTCTGGAGAGCACAAAACATTCTTTTTCAAGTACCGACCTCACAGGTTTTTAAAGCAGGTCATAGTTCAAAGGCAGCTGAAATCGTGCGAAGAAGAGTTACAATATGTGGTCACAGACTCTCATGTAACCACTAAAGTCATCAGCCATACTGGTTGTCACGTTATGCTGTGACTGTCGTTGCAAAAGGCACATTGAGTTTCTACAAACAAATGAAATTGTTTCCATAACACTAAATTTTCCATTTTCGATTTGAATGGCATTTAGTATGTATGCACAGTTTAATCCCAGTAAAATAAAATTAGAATTCCCGACACAAAAATAAACACTTTCTATGCCCAAATTCTGCGTCACACGCATATACGCAAAAAGGCAAACAAGAAATTTTTATCAAAAAATGATTTTAGCAAAATATTACCTGTGGTTAAAAACAGACCAATAGCAAAAATCTTAAAGATGAAACAAAAGCAGAATACTTACACGTAATCGAGATCTTCACTTAGCGTTGTACTTTGAGGCCATGCTAGGAAGCAAAGTACCCTTGGGGTGCCGTCGGGATAAGTATATGTCTTTGTGTCTGAATAAATGAGATTCGGTAGAGAAAGCAATGAACCACATAACCATATGATAGCGATGAGAGCCACAGTTAGTTTCTTTGACATGCGAGGCCTTAAAGGACGGACAATGCCGATGTATCTATAAAACAAAAAAGCGTTAAAATATTAAGTTTAATGTTGACCATTTGGGAAGCTATGAAATACCACACTAATGCGAATGTCAAAAATCACGCATGCTGCTCTTGAGACAGTGTGGTGACAAGTAGAATGTTTACCGACCAGTTATGTGTTAGTGGGAATCTGGTGAAAGGGACTTATACTTCAACGACATGTACTGCCTTTGATTAAATACGTATTAAACAACGACCTTATCAGTGAACTATAATTTATGTTGTAAACAATTTATGATAACTCTATAAAATATCTCAATCATTTTTACTGTTTCACCAGTGCGTACCCAAAAGTTTTACAGTGATTCAGAATGCCCTCGTGCTCTTACATGTTAAAATAAATTCTGTTGCAGGTACAATTTATACTTATTCCAAAACCAAATAGCAAACACCGTTTATGTAACGATTTAAGTCCCATAGGTTACACATACATACTTTCATTATGCTGTGTACACGGATTTTGCATCATCAGTTGAAGTGAATTCTCATTGTCCATAGTCAAACAATTTTTTGTGCTACCATTCACTGAGAAACAGTATATTTCCCTTTTCTACTGCCATCTCTGTAAGGCGCATTGCATTTGGAGCATGAGCACTATGTTTTAAATCTCAGGGTAGTCGCTTTATGATAACGTGATCACGGAAAATCGTAACCTTATCTTTCTCTTTGTCGAATTTCCATATTTTCTTCGTTACTGTATATCTATGGAATCCTGCTAAATCATGGAAGATGTCACATTAGTGTTTTGCAAATGCTTCCAAAACTGCTTATACTGCGTTGGTATCCATGTAAATGTGCTGTAAACTAATGTTTCCTGGAAAACCAAATTCAATTAAATAAGAAATTAATCTTCAATCATTTAAGTTCTTGGAGAAAGAACTCAAATTAACAACCTATTCTCTTCATGTACAGCGTATCACACGTGACATATACATCTAATAACCTTCACTTTCAGTTCCTGTCTTCTTACATAAATTTTGTTTCTCCTAGAGAAATGTTTTCTATCTTAACGCCATGAAGTTCCTTCCGATGAATTTGAAGTTGAAAGTTCCTGACAAGGGATCAAAGCGCAAGCAACCTATGTAGGTAAAGACATCTAAAATAAGAGCTCGCGGGGTAATGTTATTTGAGCGATTCGTGTACGTGCCATGTTGGAAGACTGAGTCTTGTCTATGCAACGTTAGTAAGAGCAAATAGCGAAAGATTCTTATAAAAGCAGTTTGTATTGAGTGAACAGTTTTATTCAAAAAGTGATAAGTAATATCGTTGATTGAAGTTTGTCTAGCGTGTTACGAATGACTTGCTGATGATTACAGGCTTTGGACGTGCTTGATTGACGAACATACAGAAAGTGGTTTGGATACTTGTAAGTATACTTTGGTATCCTTGAACTCTGGCCATGTTATTGAAAGTGAATGCTACGTGTAGATATGATTATCAGCTACAACCAGCTGATAAGTAATCCGGGATCATCCAAAGTTAACGTTTGGGGTTAAAGTTGGTTGCAGTAACTTAAAGTTCAACGTAAAACCAATTCAACAAACCAGTTAATAACTTCCGTTTTACACACACACATACACACACACATGAAACTAAGATCTGACTAAAATGTTAAAAAAGTCACTCTTTTCAAGAACATTGAATTCACTAAATTTGCTTTGATAGCAGCAGTATGATGCTTCCACATGAGAGGTAGTCATTATGGGAACAATAACAGCTCTGTCTTCTTCAGCTTCTAAGTCCTACTTTCTCAGAATAAGGAAGGTTAAATGTCAGTGTAAGTAAAAAAATTCATGACTTAATTTTCTTGTGTGAGAAAGGTTGTCTTCTCAGATCGGTAACAGCAACGATCTCGAAGTTTTTCTGCCTGTTTCTAAGTGCCGAAATAAATTTTTGGGGAGGATTTCTTCTTGAAATAAAAAATAAAGCGGAAATGCACGCACACTTGTGTGGCAGTTGTATTATAGCAGGTGGCTTGAGAAGACGTTGGCTTAGGTTAAACTACATGCGTTACTTACTGACACCGCAGAATTACGTAACACTTACCTCTGATATTTATCGCCAGGCTTCGACAAGGCATCACTTTAATTGTTGAAGAATCACATGCCCTTCACTTAAATGTTCACACAAAATACATGTGCTCCCAAACGTTTCCTTACGTTAATCATTGAGGTGCTAAAGACGGCTTAATGCCATTTGGAATATCAGGTTGCCAGTGAGTCGCATTATTTGAGATGCCATTAATAATGGGCAATGGTCGGTGGTAATTGACGAAATGTCCCTTACGCACAGACCCAGTCTGTCTGCAATAATTCGAAGCACGATGGGATGGAAACTAATGGAAATCACAGCTCGTTGGATGCTCGCTAGCGTGGGTGTACTTTCGCTACGATCTTTTCTACGGATAAGACAATCTTTCCATTCTCAAGTCGTCTTTCGTGCTTCATTACCAATTTGGCCAGCAGTCGAACCTTCTGCGGTCGCTCGCGCCAATATAAGTACAGTCAGTCCCACAATTATATGGAAAGATGTAAAAACAGAGTAAATGTGCGATCAGTGAAAATGTACGCAACCCATTAACGCAGTGGTGAAAATAAACCACATAGTCTTTGCAGATGAGAAAATAATAATTTCGGATATGTATTAAACGTTTTAAACATGTAGTGTACTGAAACTGCCCACAATTATATGGAATTTCACACAAACGCGCGAACATTAACACGCATTGCTATGCAAATTAGCCTGGCGTCATAGCAGGATAAATAGTCGGTAAACGTGATGAGGCTAATTCAATTTTAACAATGCTACGTGGGAAAGAGCTGTCAGCGGTGGAGATAATTCACGTTCGGGTGTTGCACAATCAAACAATGAATGTAAGTGCAATTTAAAACAAATTAAAACAATCCAAATCTTCTGTTTATAACGTTTTAAGCAGTAACGAAAAATATCCAGCTCAGAAATGAACTGAACGGCGAGTAACGTTTCGCCACGAATGAAACGACATATCCGGAAGCTCGCTGTGCATGATAATCTGTCTGTACGGAATATGAGTCAACATGGAAACGTGAAAATGTCGAAAAGTACGGTTCACAAAGTATTGCAGCAGACACCCCTCGTGAAATATGCAAGAATGTTAAAGAAACCGCGTTTAACTGCAGAGCACACTCAAGCTTGATTAAACTGGCCAAAGACCATATGTTATGAAAGGACGATTAAACTGTATTCCTTAGTGATGAAAAGAAATTTAATTTAGATCGCACAGACGGTGAGTAGTATAATTGGCATGGTATGAGAACGGAAAACGCCAAATATTCCGCCAACAATACGGAGGAGGTTCCGTGATGGTATGTGTCTTGTTTTGGTTTTAATGGGCAGGGTAATATCTGCGTTTCGTCAGGACGTCGAAATGCCATAACATACCAAGAACTTTTAAAAAACAGTTAGCTCCCAACTACTGTTGAAATACGTGGTCCTGATTTGGTTTTCCAGTAGGACAACGCGAGCATTCACAGAGCAACCTCTACGATGGCCTGGCTGAGATCGATCAATGTCAAATTACTGTCGTGGCCAGCTCGCAGCCCGGATCTCAACCCAATTGAAAATCTTTGGGGAATTTTGGTTCAAAGTGTTTACGTCAATCACCGCCAATTTTCAAGCGTTAAAGATCTGGAAACCAAAATCCTGAACTGTTGGTATAATATTGACGGTATTATTATGCATAATTTAATATACGGTATGCCAGAACGGTATGCCAGAACGCATATTTCAGCTTATTGCGCGTGGAGGAAAATCCACTAATTATTAATTGTGTTTTCCGTTTAAATATTCTAAATATTCTTCTTTTTTTTTTTTAGTTGCCATGTAATTCTGGGACAATGTTACATAGTTTGATTTCATAAAGCTAGAATATTATGTTAAGTATATGTTGTCAACAGCGTTTGACATATGTATATTATGTTGCTGGTCATAATACATAATGTTTCCCTAGAAGTCTTTGCTATTTTCTACATGCAACTGTTTTCGTTTACAAAATTATGTTTCCATATACACTATATTAACAAAAGTCACCGGACACCTAGAAGAGAAACACAACATAGCATTTATTGGTCTCATAGCATTTACGATGTCGGTCCACCTTAGCCTTAATGCATGCACTGACCCTTCTAGACATGCTTTCGACAAGGTTTTGGAACACAACGACATGTATTAGCTTCCATTCAGTACATAATGCTGCCGCTAACTGTTGCTTAGTAGTAGGACTTGGTTCCAAACTTCTTATGCGGCGCTCTAATTCATCCCATAGGTGCCCTATGGGATTAAGATCAGGGCTCTGTGCTGGACAGTCCACACACGATACCAAATTATCATCAAACCACGCCGTGACAGTTCTTGCTTTATGGCTCGGTGCATTATCCTGCTGGTACCAACAAGGCTCGGTTCCATAGCATTGCCACAGAATTGGTAGGGCATAATTGTCCAGAATATCGAAGTAGAAGTGCTGGTTAACAGGTTTGTCCACGATAACCAATAGGTCGGGACCATATCACAAAAACCACCCCCACACGGCTACACTGCCATCTCCAAGCTTGACAGTTGGAACAGCACACTGTGATAAATAGCGTTCCCGCGGCTGCCGCCATACCAACATACGGCCATCAGACTGATTGATCGGGTATCTGGATTCATCAGTCCATAGGACCCGTTTCCATTGATCTAAGGTCCACGATAAATGTTCTTTACACCATGCTAAACGACGAGTAGCATTTCGAGTGGGTGGAAATGAAAGGCTTATGAGCAGCTGCACGACCACGGTAACCCATGGAATGAGGTTCTCTGCCAATGGTACGCGTACATAGCAATCCAGCATTTTTACTCACCTGTACACTGAGGTCCTGTGCAGTACTCCGTCGATTAACTGTAACGACTCTCCTGAGTCTTCGACGTCCTCTATCACTGATTTTCTTTGGTTTGCCGGTACGTTTTGCTGCTTCAGGCACGCCATGTGTCTTCCACTTATTCAGTACATCCGAAACAGTTGACTTGGGTATGTTTAAACGCCTCTCGGTTTCTCTTATGGACAACCCACTAATGTAACACCCAACAATCGTTCCTTTCTCAGAGTCAGTTCTCTCCCACCGCGATATTTTCACTCAACCTCATAGGGCGATATGATAGCGGTCAGCTGCATGCTTGTTTTTATGCCGTTTACAGCTGTACGGCGCATTGTAACAACGCAGCGGATCCATTCATTTGCTTTTGAAGGGCTGTCCGGTGACTTTTGTCAATATAGTGTATATATGGGGGGGGGGACTGTACATTGTGAGATTATCGACGCCCACATGTTCTCTTACACAACGAAGCGACCGTCCCGCCGCTTGAAGGCTAGTGATCCACCCTCTGTCAAAGTCACTGATCTGTTGATATCGGCGTAGAACGAGACGTCTTAGCATTCTCGATAACCTCCTTGCACAGTGAAATCGGGCTGTGCAGGACGAAAACCTGTTAACTGTCTCAAACACATGATGCTTTGAATTCCACGTTCTTTACATTTGCCTTTATATTACTCCATTGACATCGTAATTTAATCATTTGCAATCTCGGTAAAACTCATCCAGCTGTCATTGGAATGCACTTCTGATAACTCCTTCAGGGGGATGCAATCTTATTGTCACAGAGTTTACTTGATCTTTTGATTTCGTTATTTTATTCCAAGTTATTTCATTATTTATTAGTTTTTTTTTTTTTTTTTTTTTGCATAACTATGTGGTCTTGTTCAGTTTCTGCTTTACTAAACACAAGAAGGAACCCCTTTCCAATCTGACTATCTTAATAGTTCTCATGGTTTAAATTATGCATCAAATTTTCTTCCTTTAATAGCTAATATTCCTGTATGAGTGTTGAAATTACCTGTTTTTCTTATTTCTTTCCAAACCGGAGTTTTAGTGCTTTCAAAATGTTATTTCTGTTCAATTACTCTGTTGCTCCTAACATTCACTAAGAACACCCACTTTTGAATTTCACGAAATTGAACTTGTGTTCCTGAAAAGGCAGCAACATTACGTTTTACTTTGATCCTGCAAAGAACTGTTTTCTGAGTTACATGAGTCGTGTACTAACTAACATTATCGAGACAGAGACTGAGACATCTGAGTCTTTCTTGATTCATCCTGTCTGGTTAACCTTTGCTGCCAGCCACAACTGAAGTGCCCTTACTTCGTGGTTGCACCATAGAAAGTTAATATTTGACTGACTTTCGCGTTTATTTAGATTATTTAACCTATTTATTCTCTCAAGCTGCACATAACGATTGTTCTTTTCCCAAAGGGTTTGTTCAATTTATGTAGCCAAACTAAAACGTTGTACATCACAAGTATATGGGGCAGTTACAGTAGTGTGCAAAAGTACTTGCATCACCTGCAAAAACAGTGAATTTTTAAATTTAACTCTTTGTTTAACTAACTGATTTTCATAGTTATTTAATCATTTATATGTCATTAGATGCAAATTTTAACGGATATTTCAAAAATGTCTTAGTTTTTTTGGTAGGTACTTGTGTTTCTAAGATGCATTACAAAATTCATAACCAAGTCGAAATTATTATGACAAGCATCATTTATGCATTACTTAGGTTCACGGCAATAAATCGTTTTTGTAATTCATAAGGAATGAAATAACATTTAAATACTGAAACATAATGGAGCAATATTATAAAATATGCCTAATATTTTTTTGCCCAGCCTTTAGCTTTAATCACAGCTCTGCACCTTGCTGGCATACTGTGAACAAGGTTTTGTAAAAGATTGGGTTGAAAAATATGATTCCAAATTTGAATTACATCTTCAATGAGTTGAATTTTAGTTGTTGGCTTCTTTTTTGTTAGTTCATACGACACTTTTAACCACAAAATTTTGATCGGGTTTAACTCCGGTGACTTTGGCGGCCAATCAAGATGCTGAACATTTTTTTCCTGAAACCACTTCTTCACTACTTTAGTACGATGACAGGGAGCACTGTCATCTTAAATACTAAAATTGTCGTCATAAAGTCTTAAAAATGAAGGTAGCATCTTTTTTCTAATATCCAGATGTATTGTATTTCTCGACATTGACCGTAGCGTCGAAAATATGGAGGTTCCCAACGTCATGTACACACCTGCAGCTTCAAACCATGACCTTCACCGGATGCTTAACAGTAGTCACTAAGCAACTTAGACGGAATTCTTCATGTTTGAATCTCCTTACATAGGCACTACTCTGATTCCCATTAAGGCAAAATTCTGATTTATCACTGAAAAGAACATTTTCCCATTGCTTGGTTGTCCAGAAGACATGTTGTTTTACCCACTGATGTCTACGCTGTCTTTGATTTGTAGTTAACTGTGGGTTACGCCTTCCTTTGAAGCCATGTAAGTCATAGTGAAGCAACCTCCTCCTAACAGTAGTTGTACTAACAGTAACATCAGTCACTTCAGACTATATTTGAAGCAATTCAGGTGAATCGAATCTCCTGTCTACCAAGCTTAGCTTTCTGAGCACTCTCTCCTACCCGGTTGTAGTGGATCTGGGCCTTCCACTGCGACGCATATTTTCAATATCACTAGTGTCTTTTAATTTCTTCAGTAGCCTAATAACGTTGGATTGATTCAGCGATTTGCCTTGAAGGAATATCCCTCTTCATGCAGAGCAACTATTTTTACTCTGTCCGCTGTGGACAATTCCGCAATTTTCACCATTATTGAAAATGTGCACAAATTATATCCGAATAACAACAAGCAGCGACCACTACAATGCTCTAGTAGCTCTGCGTAAACCCTTATAAAGGCTGGAGTAGGATTAGGTAGCAATAGGAAGCAGCCAATCAAGTAAAAGAATGTCTATGATTGGATGTAACAACAGATACTCAACTAACGTGAATTTCAATGTGTTTGTCAAACCCCATATTTTATGTCATATCTTAATAACAGAAGTAGCTACAGAAAAAACTAAGAAATTTTTGAAATCTTCATTAACGTTCCCATCTAATTACATACCTAAGTACAAACAATGAAATAACTACGAAAATAAGTTAGTTAAAAAAAGAGGTAAACTTAAAAATTCACGGTTTTTGCAAGTGGTGCAATACTTGTTTGCACACCCCTGTAACGTTTTGTTTATGAACAGATCAGGAATTATTAAAAAAAACTTTTTCTTAAAAATTGAATTTTTATCACAACTACAAAATTTATACATCGCATAATATCTAAAATAAAGATAATGAGCGAAACTGTTTCAATGACGACCCAAACGAGGAAATTCTAAACGAGGCAGACTTAATATGTTGCCAATTTGGACAAAATTTTGTCTTTCTTCTAGTCTCCTGAAAAAAGCTGCATCTTACAACATTTAGAAAGATGATTAAGCAATACGTTTTCCGGTGCGGAAACAGAAACAGAAAGTATGAGATACAATGAAATCGGGAAAATAAAATTCTATCTTGTTCAAATGTTTATGAATATAAACAAAACAAATATTAGCGAATTAATGCGAACGTGTTAAGACGTATTTACTAAACTTAAAAATACTACATCAAACGCTTTAAATTTTAGAGTAAAATACTTGAAATGAATTTTAAGTATTCAATTGCTTAGGAAACATCCTAATATATGAGTAACGCTTTTTTTTCATCATTCTCTGGAAATTCGAAGCAAAATGACAAGAATTTGTTTTAGAATTTTCTTATTCAACCCTTAAGTCGGAGTTGGAATAAAAAGTCCTTAGTATTGTTACTCAACAGCAGATGGACACCATAAATCTTAGATTATAAACATTTTAAAGTACGTAAGGTTGACGAAAACAATGTTTAACCACAGTGCATTATATTTTTCTTGCCGAATATGGCTTCTCTGTGCTTTGTCTCAGCTTCCTCAGTTGGATAGCAAGAGATGGTTGCAGAGCAACTGGGCTAAAACTCCGTGAAACCGTGGTCGACAAGAAAAATAGAATTTTTGTGAATAAGCACGATGTTTTCTTCTACCTTAACATCAGATTATGTACTTTGTTATCTGATACATAGGCTCTTAAACAAAAAACTACATAGCGTACTGATATTGCAATTCAGGGAGAAAGAAAACGCTAACCACCAAATTGTAAGGTTCTTATTACGAGTTTCATGGTATATGATCAGCAAATTTCCTATAAAAGCACTGTCACGGTTTTGTCAGGAACTCTGTCACCATTTTATTTAGAACGAAATATATTGCTATCCAGAAATGATGAATGCCATGCTAACTCTCTCAACTGCAACGTTCATTGAGGCTCTAACTTGATACTTTAACGCTTCTCTCTTCTTTTAAGGAACAATGATATAATTAAAGAATTACGGGGAGAACAAATACTTTTAGTTCATTTGAGTAAAAATATGTTATTAAATGTTATTCAGTGCGCTATGGATGCTTACGAAAGAATTCTGGAAAATGCAACATTTTGGTGTTATTAGGCAAGACGTAATGTAAAAAGAATCAGCAAAATTGTTTCAATCGGCATATTTCAATTAAAAACTGTTTCAAGGAAAATATTTTCTAGGAAATTACAGGAAATAAGCATCTACACTGAAGAGCAATTGAATTAGAGATACCTGTCTAGTAACGAGTAGCACCACCTTTCGCCGTGATAACGGCGGCAATTCGTCTCGGCATGGACTCGACAAGACACCGGAAGTGTTGGGAAACCACACGGATCGACGACCCCTGAACAAGCTCCCACAGTTCACAAAGATTTGATGAAGGGGGGTCAAGAGCCTTGAACATCTCTCTCGATGACATCCCAGATGTGCTCGATGGGATTGAGGCCAGGGGACCTAGCTGGCGAAGGAAGCGAGGCCACTTCGGTGGAGTGTTCATCCAACCATTCGGATACAATTCGGGAACGATGGCACGGTGCACTGTCTTGTTGCAGGATGAGGTCCCCAGTGGGATGTTGAAGACGCACTAACGGGAGCAAATGGTCGTCCAGGATATTCCGGTAACGTTGACCTGTGAGGGACGATGTCACACGTACCAGGGGTAGACGACAATGCCACCCCCACATGCTTGAAGAGTACCCTGCTGGCAAGAAGGATCCATCGCTTCATGTGGTTTGCGCCGTACTCGCATCCTGCCATCCGCATGTACCAACGTGAATCTCGACTCATCAGTCCTGGCAACATTTTTCCACATGTCTAAGGACCAGTGGTGATGTTTCCGCGCCCATGATAATCTTTGCACCCTGCGATGTCCGGTCAGCAGCGGTATAATCGTGGGACGATGGCTTCTGTACCCCATAGCGAGGAGATGGTTTTGGATGGTGTGGCTGCTTACACGTTTTTGTGCACTAGCGTTAAATGTCCGAGCTATTTCTTGCACTGGGGCCCGTCTATACGCTGTTACAATGCGAGCTAGCCGACGATGACCCCGCTCATCCACACGCTGTTGTCCACGGCAGTTGGGCCTTGCAGGGATGGTTTTACCGGATTCGATGCACTCATGGTGCACAGGTAACACAATGTCTCGTCAAAATCTCAGTTCCTGCACAACTTCCGAGATGGAGTGACCCATTCGTCGGGCCCCGACAATTTGCCCACGATCAAATGCGCTTAGATCGTTTGTCTTACCCGTACTGCGTCCGACTCTTACTGATCCCCGTCGCATCACTCCTTATATTGTCGGATCGCTGCATACGTCATGTCGTTTCCGTTTGCATTGCCGCCTGCAGCGTTACATTTGCATAACGCCAGCTGTCTCTAATTCAATTGCTCTTTAGTGTACTCTTGTGTGTATTGATACCATATGTATGTCTATACCTCAGATGAAATCTAAATAATATATTTGACTGAATTGAAAAAACACGATCTTTCTAGCTGCAATGCTGAAAAAGAAGGAAACTGCGGGAATCTTCTGAAGAGTAAAAAATCCAAGCGTACGTGAAAATACTTAAATGATTAACAGCAATAAAAATATCAGAAGTATCATGTCTGAAGATAGTTTAAATGGCATCTGAAAGATTTTGAATAGAAAAAAATGGGCACGGATTTTAATAATTAAAAACTCTACACCAATGAAAGTAAGAAAGTAATCAAAGTAATCAAAAGTATATAAAAGGTTTTGAAACGCTACTGAAACATCGGAAAGAAAATTAGAGACTTTAGGAGAGAGAGGGTTAGCGAACAACATCACCAGGTCTTGGCACTATGAGAGGTTGCTGTCCCTAATTTGGGGCTACCGGTTCTCTTGGGAGCAGGGCCATCGGACAAGCAAGCCAGGATCCATCATGGAGGAATAGATAGAAGCCAGCGCCACAGGCCACTAGACCACTTCAGCTGAAACCAAGAGACTAAATGGGACACTATAAAATAAGTTGCAAATAACACTGGACAACGAATTTTTACAAAAGTCTTGCCCCCAAAATTAAATTAATAATTTCTTATGGATGTCGAGGTACTGAAGACGAATATGACAATGAAAATACAAAATTGGCTACGGTTTGTGAGGTCCGCAATAGTTTCTTATACGTACTTAGCACATGCACCGGTAAAAGTTCATTTCTACTTCGGACGCCGCTTTGCCTGTCGCTTGCGTAACGTCTCAGGATCCTCTCTAGCGAGCGTCCAACAGTAGTCAGTCAGCACAGAAGTGAACCACTTTCCCTGGTATCTTTTCTAAATTGCTGCAATTTCCCGATGGAAACGTTCACCGTCCCTAACCATGCCGCAGTTGTAGGGAAAGTAATCCAAGTGTGTCTTCAAGAACATATTGCAGTCAAGTGTGTGATACAGAAACAACATGTGCTGAATCAGTTCCTTGTAGTTTTCTGCCCTGGCATTTTCGAGGAAGTCAGTTGATACCAGACGAAACGTATCCCAAGCTTTTTTCTCATCACCCTGTTGCAGATCGTCGAACATCTCGCCAATGAAGAGCTTTCAGATCTGAGGACTCACAAAAACTCCCTCCTTAATTTTCGCTTCACTGAGTCGAGGGAATTTGTCAGCCAGGTAGTTGAAGGCCCATTGACCGGACATAGTGTTCAGTCAATGGCTTTTTACGAAGTTTTTTTACCAGACTGGTTTGATGTATAGGGGCGGTAGCAGAATTTTGTGCATTTCTGCTAGTGCTGCGTGTTGTACATTCTTCTCTCCCACCTTTAGAGTTTTGCTTGCAGGCCAGTCTCTCTTTACAAAGTGCAAATTCCTTGCCGGCTGCCCCATTCACACAAAAAAACAGCAGTACTTCGTATACCTCAGCTGCAGACCCATCATCATAGACACTACCTTTATGTCACCACAGAAGTGCCAGCCGTACTTGCTGTATTGCAGACAATCCAACAGCTGTTTTAGGGTTTCGCAGGTTTCCTTTATATAGACAGCGAGTCCGATTGGAACAGATGGAAACTAGTTTCTATCATGCAGCAACACCGACTTGCGATTCAGTTTTGACGATTATATGAATAGCCGCTATTCGTGCGGGTCATGTTTGATTCGAATGTCATTCATTAGTTTATCTACATAGTAGCAGAACACAAGGGCATCTTCTTTTCGGAAGTAAGGCGCCAACTGTTCACGACGAGTGCTAAACGAAGTCACTTGGGCATCTTCCTTGAGAAAATTCTATTGTAGAAGTATTGACAATAACTCCGCTTTGGCCTTGGACTGCTCCGGATCACGAACAAGATCGTTCAGTTCTTCTTGTGTGAGAATGTGCGGTGCAGATAACCCACCGTGGCAGACACATGGGTCATCATTAGATGCATAAAGCTGAGGAGAACCCGGCATCAGTTCGCCTCCGTCCTCTTCTGAATCGATGGAGAATTTTTGGGGGGTTTCAAGAACGGGAAGTCCTTCGCCGGGCAGAACTGGTTGGATAGCAGATGGTATATTCCGGTATGCTATTTCCCACTTCTTTGTCCTCGTGATGCCTCCCGAAATCTAGAAACAGGTGGTACCATGTGGAAGTAGAAGTCATTTGCATGATTGCTTGGCTCTCTCCAAATAGTAGGAACAGGAAACGGCGTCGACACATTACCGTCTTTTAGCCACCTCGAAAGATTTCTAGCACATGTATCGCAGCATATGTGTGGGGCCCAGTCCTTGCCCCGGTACCGATCTTGCATCCGAAATAAAGCTGATACGCTTTTTTCACTATCGGAATGATGCCTTTTTCTGGCTTGCAAACATCACTTCCCTACAAATATAACAAAAGTTATTCGGACTATTAGCACCGTTACGAGACACCACTAGTGCTGGATTTATACTGCAGGGATTACTTGTGTATATGATGCAGGAGTAAATGCGACTGTAGCCCAAGAAGTCGCACAAACACTTGCTTACCATACGACACTTCAGTTTATATTAATAATTGCATCATCTTACGTCAGGGATATCATGACTCAACTGCATTGCATCAGACAATGATGCAATAGTTCCTGGGGGTGGTATGTATGATAAGCTGATGCAATATGACGCAAATATCTTGCGGACTGTGCCTTTCCTAAACGAAAGCCAATCGACGGGTTTTATTGGCATTTTCGTGCTCAGCACATTGAAATTATTAAAGATACTATTTTCATTTCAGAGGCAAATTGTGTGTTGTCCAGTGTAATCAGTTTAACTGCAGCGTCTTGCTCAGACACTGTCCGTTAAAAGTAAATTAAATTTAGTGCCATATGTTTTATATACATTCTTATGAAAACGCTTTTTGGGAGCTCATAATGGCCTTTTATGAGGGAAATGACTCACGCCTATTGTGAAAAAAACACACTGATAATACCACTACTTTAACAATTTATATATGAGTATTTCAAAATTGAAAATAACAGAAAGTATCATTTTCGTATAAACCTGTAAGTCAAACATGGAAAACATCGTAAATAAAATAAACTGTCATTTTAATATACAACAATTCCTGAAAAAAGATTGTAAACAGATTCTCACTTAGGCTTCATGTAACATCGAGATAACGATGTCTTCTTTGCATGCATTCTACGTTCGATGTTTCTGTTTATGGCAGTGTGCCTACTGAAATCCTATTTACATTGTTGATTATACTGTATTAATTAAAAGTTAAACCTGTATAATGGTTTATATTACATTATTGACCGATAGAAAGACCTGAGGGGATTTCTTTCTTGCTTCTAAGAGACATAACATTAATAAACGTATTTATTTCATGCATACTTCTTCGCTTCGAATAGAATTTGAGCATCTGTCTTGTTTTCAGTTTTACGCTGTAAAACATTTAAAATTTGGTTAAAACTTAGTTTTATATCTGCACGTATTTTCTGCTCTTAATAATCTGAACAATTTCACAATTCTGAATGGTTTGTAAGGTGGAAAAGGAGAAACGCTTTGCGTGTGAAAGTGATATACAGTTTAACTTTATTAAGCTTCATTAACTTTATCGACCTGAGGGAATTCATGTTTCTTCGCATCTTTTGTTCCCTCTCGCACATAATGGTAGTTTAAGTGAATTTGCGAATAGCTGAAAGAGATTTCATGAGAGAGCCGTTTCCTCACCATGTATTCTAGCGAGATATGAAATTAAAATGCATTCCTTCTGTACAGATAGTTGCGCAGCCATTCAACACATCCTTAACATGGTGTGTCACTTCCTTTTTTGGGTGAGCTATTGTTTTGAGGAAAGGCAGATATTAGAGTTATTTCCTTTCCTTAAACAGTCCTTCAGAATGATAACAAGGGAACGAAATTATACACATTTGTATTAAGATACCTCTCTTCACACACATTATAGCAAAGTAAATATCATCATATAATTTCTTTCCTGAAATTTTAAGAGCACAGCCGAAAAGTAGGATCAGCTGCAAATGAAATTTCGTTTATTTTCAGTCGCCACCCCGTTGGCGCAGGTGTCTAAAAAATGGCTTATGACAATTCGTTCGAGAAGGGTCCAGGTTCAAATACCGGTGAGGCACTGTTGTTGTGTTTATCTTACAGCCCTGGTTCACTCCCTTCCCCAGGTCCAGTAGCCCTCAATTAGGGACGGGCGACAGTTTATACCCCATTGCGTTGCTCACGGTGGTCGTTAACCCATCAATCAAAAAAAAAAATATTTTTTTTCACTCATTTTCTCAGTATCTGTGACCATTTGCAGTTGGACAACACGATGTCGGGGAATGGTTCCTGGGCTCCTGCGTGCCCACGAACCATTTCCCGACGCCTCGCAGAAGCGAATCTGCGATCCCAGCGCCCCTTACGTGTGCTGCCGTTAACACCGGAACATCGCCGGTTCCGTGTGCAGTGGTGCCAGGCCAGAGCGACGTGGAACGCCACAGACTGGCGACGTGTGATGTTTAGCGACGAGTGCCGCTTCGTTTTGGGGACAGATGATCATCGTGTCCGGGTGTGGATGTCTCCGGGTCAACGGCAGAATCCCAACCTTGCTATCGAACGCCACACCTCCCCCACTGGTCTGGGGAGCCATAGCCTACGATAGCCGATAAAGCTGTAATAGTGGTGTGTGGATCATTGACGAGCCAGCGGTATGTGGATGAGATCCTACGGCCCCCTGTGCTCCCATTCTTGGCCAGGACCCCAGGTGCATTATACCAGCAGGATAATGCCCGCCCGCACGCGGTTCTGGTGCCCAGGACTGTGTACATCATGTCCAGACACTTCCATGGCCTGCCCGCTCCCCGGACATGTCCTCTATCGAGCATGTGTGGGACCAGTTGAAACGCCGGCTGCCACCGTGCAGCAGTATCTGGGATTTGGAGCTCACCGTCCAACACGTGTGGGGCAGTCTGCCGCAAGACAACATCAGGCGTCTGTTTGCCTCCATGCCGGACGTAATGCAGCATGTATCGCCGCACAACGCGGTGCGACGCGCTATTGAGGATGACCGGACTGCGTGCCACAGATCCCTCCGTAATTGCCCTGCAGCTCTGTTTTTGCCATCATGTGTATCATTCATCCGTATCATTACGTCCATAAAATTTCAGTTCAATCCGATGTTTTCTTCTTGGTACGCAAATTTCATTGTCCGTGAGTGTAGTTACTAGTGCTGTTGTTGACTGTGATACACCAAAAAAATCGAGCATAATAGTTGCAATCGCTTTCGCTTTATTTGTTTACTTCTGTAAGTTCTTGCAAAAAGCGAGTTCATGAATGAACCTAATACAGCAAGGGCCCATATATAGTTAACACTTTCAATACTGTGTTATAAAGCTCAAAGCTAAAATAGAGACTGAAAAGGATCGGGTCGTGTTGATGCCTTTAGCATACACTTTTTGTCTAATTGATGTCATTCCAAGTAGTAAGACCAAGACATAAGGTATGCTCCCATTTCAAGGGTTTTCTCTTCTTCTTTTCCAGGCAATTACTTGACAGAAAACAATTGTCTCTCTGCCGTTGCTATGAATACTTCCTCCAACCAATGTTAGCCGACCCACCATACTTCCATGATAGAATCTCTTTCTAAAATTCCAGGGAATTTTTTTTTCGAGATTGACAACATTATTCCTGTGAAAAACATTATATGCTTCAAGTTTTTCCAATTTTGAACTGTTGTTCCCGTAATTGGAAAAAGCTCCCGTAAATAGAAAATGAGCCACTCCAATGAGCCTAAACAATTTAATACTATGTTGAAAACCATTTCACTTAACTAATAACCTTCCACCCACTGGTTCATTTGATAACTTACCACATTCCTTGTTATAATAAAAAGCATTTTCACAATCCTTTTTTAGAGTATTCTTTCTCGCTATACCTGCTCTTCAGTTTTTTGCCCAGTTGCGTCTTTCTAGAAAATTGAAAATTCCTGCCTTTAGCATTTAAAATCAAGAAATAATGTGCCACTTTTGAACACTCCCACATTTCAAAACAGAAAACTAAAATCATCATGGTGCTGTTCGCAGTAAGTTTTGCGTTTCATGATAAGCCCCCTTCTTTTTTTGTTTTTGTTTGGGTGTTTAATGACCATCGTGAGCATCTCATTGGGCCATAAACAGTCGCTCATCCCTAATTTAGGGCCATTGGTTCCCTGGGAAGTGAGAGACCCAGTGCCATAAGGCAAACACAACATCCATGCCTAAGGGATTCGAACCCGGACCCATCTCCTGCGAAGGGTCAGAAGCCATCGCTTACACCTCTGCGCTACTCCCCTCCTTAGGTGTGTTCGTGTACGCATGCGTGCTTGCGAAAATCCAGCAGTGTACCTCACGCCATGACGGACAGCCGCATCGCCCGACATATCGTCGATTGAAAATGTGCGAGATGCTATTGGATGTGCTATCCACACTCCACCCCGACCTCACAATCTGCAGGAACTGCGTGAGAAGATTCAAGCTGCATGAGATGGCTTATCGCAGGACACCGTTAGGAGTACAACTCCATGCCGAGACTTCTGGCATGCTGTGTGAGCAAATATGGCGACCCAACGCCATACTGAGATACACTATTTATTGGCGTATAGCTCAATAAATCTTGCCCATCAGTCTCAATGTTTAATCATTTATTGTTCCTGGTAACCTTTGCCTTCCTCCCGAATAGCATTGCAATCGGACACGTCTTTCTGGGTGCAACTTTTTTTTTTTTACGATGAGTGTATTTCATTCTTTTCATTTTAACAGCACTCTCGACGATGGCTTCTGAACGTTTGTCCCAGTGGATTTGGGTTTGAATCTCGGATGAGGCATGGGTGGTTGTGTTTGTTTTATGGCACTGGCTCTCTCTCCCTCTGTTAGAACCAGCGCCCTCAGATTTGGGATGAACGACTGCTTATTGCCCTTTGATCTGCTTACGGTGGTCGTCAGACCCCAAAACAAAACAAAGAACTACAATTTTGACTAAAACCTTATCTTTGTAGCCTGCTGAATTGTTGATCTCAACTTTTCACCAGCTGATTTTACTACGTTTTCTAATACGTAAAGTGCCTTGTTATTAGGCAATTCTAAATAAAAATCCACAAAACAAAAGAGTACATCGCGAGTAGTCGTTTGTGCCACATCTACGTTTTCTGGAAAGTTTAAAAACGGATTCGAACAGTATGTTATTATTTATACTCTAGATGTCTGTATCACTTCTTGAAGGCTTCATTCACACTGTTTCAACTTATTTCATTAAAAGTGTTCAAATGCATTTTTGAAAATATTTTTTTCGGCCATTAAAATCTGTGTTATTCTCTATGCTAGAGTAGACACCGAATTTTCCCTTTCTCGCGTTTTTCGTATTTTTTCATGAACTTGAAAAGAAGCGTTTTCGGAATTTTTATTGTCTGCCGAATTCTTTTGACGGATCTGTAAAACCGGACATTAATATCATTATTATGACCAAGAACTATTTTATTTCCTGTTTTATGGTTTAATGGGTTTTTTGTAGTGCACATTTGTTTTTTATTTCCCTGAGAAAATTTCTTAAAAATTAACCATATAACTTATGTTTCCTTTAAAGCGTATATAAAAATTTGAATTCACAAAACACCTAACCACATATAGTTCTACTTATCTTTATCTTACTTACACCGCTACATTTCCTTTAGATTTTCCGTACGAAGCTTTTTCACATGAGTTCGTCTAATACCTTTTCTTATGCTGTTGAAAGTAGATATCCAAAATATGAGAATGAAGTATTCACATGGTTCTATTCCTCAGCATATCTGCCAGCTTTGGCGATGTACCGCCTTTTTCTGAGAAGAGGGTTGTAAATAATTTTATTCTGAAAAGTAGATTCTCGGTCTCAGTTCGTCTTGTGAAAACATTCGGACAGTAATTTGACACTTTGCTATAACCCGTTCAACTAAGGCGAACCCTCTTTTTCTCCTAAAATTTAACGTTGATTATCCGTTTTAACAAGGATTCATTTGGTTGGTTGTTTGGTTTTTATGGTGCAAAAAGATCGGTAAGGATAAAAAGTGTCTATTTCTTCAAATGAAAAAAAAGCATCATAAACTGTGATACATGGTTATTTATCAACAATTCTCTCAAAAGTGAAATAAATGAAGAATAGAGTAATGCCCAACTCTCAGGTAAATAGCACAGTGCCCTAGCACAAATCTCTGGTATGATGAGTGTAAAGAATTTGAAATTTACTATGCAGGATCAGAAAAATCAAATCGATGTGTTTAACCTCTCGACTCTTCTGGTTCAAAAGTTTCGGGCAGGTAATAAAATTAAAATCACCAGTGTTGTAATTTCGACTGCACGGAATATAGAATGATTCCAAGCCATGTGTAGACGTCGGTCACAGACCTTGAGTTTTGTGTTGAAGAGGTCAAATTTTTTATCATTAATATGATTATGAGGGAAATTTTCCTGTGATGGTCCTGAAAATGTCAGGTATGCCAAGCTATTGTATAATTTTTTTATTGTATTAATTTTTTATTGTATTTCCGAGTGCACATTGTGTGTGTTTGCATACATTGTGTGTGTGTGCGTAGGTGACTTGATTCATTGTAGGTTACATACATGCTTTTAGCAAAACTCAATCTGGCTGCCTCCTTGTTGTATTATGTGTAAGTGACATGAATTTTACTCTTTATCCAATAGATACATATGTCCTAATGGAAACAGATAATTTTCTTAATAGCATTGCATAGCCTATAAAAATGAAATGATATTTTACGATTAAATGGGATTTTGGTATTATATGCGAACCAGCATACACATATAGAGTGAAACCGACTCTTTTTGATGTTGTGCGATTTCATCTGATTAACAATTTTTCACAAATTCGTTCGCCTCAATCATTTTCCGAAAGGAAGAGAATGGCAGTTTTTCGTATATTTTAGAAGTACTGCCACGGAAATCACTCACAAAACAAAACCTGCTGTTTTTCTTTACACTGCAAAATTACACAAAGTAGACACTCAATACTCATTCGGTATCCAATTGATTCAGTATCGTTTTATCCAATTGATATAGTATCGTTTTAAGCTCATTTTTTTTCAGTTGAATCATATCATTGGATCTATTTATTTAGTTTCATCTTCTCTGATAAAAACAGTCCTCAACTATTTTATTAAGGGTAAGTAAATTGGTTTTGAGGAATTATGTGATTCAAAATAGGGAATTTTTTTTATTATGGTGCTAAAAACTATAGGTATTGTATTTCATGATCAATTCTCCATAAACACAGCGTAAGATTTTAAACACTTGCTCATGTTCATGGGTGAAAACTACTACCGGCTGTGTGAGCATGTGTTCAATGAAGAACATGAAGATTTAGGAGCAAATATAATGAAGGCAAAATTACGAAAATGTCTCTAGATCGGTTTATTTGATTGCCTCTGCATTTTTCAAGCAGAACATAATATCCCTACATGCAATTTATTCTAAAAAATATGTTCTTAGAAAAAACGAAGAATGATACTATGAGATTAGCTTGAAAGCATACACCCCAACTTTCACCACAAATTTAACCTAAAATCCGTACTGTCACGAGGGAAATGCGGAGCATTAAATTCCACTTTGTTATAAACTAACTTTGGTCATCCACATAGGCATTAAAATGATTCATTAGTTAGCACTGCGCTGAACAGGAGGGGAGAGGGCATTATTTGCTTTATACATTTGCTATCTTCTTTTAATAGATCCTTCACATAATGATTGATGGAGAATATCTTCCTAGTCATTCACTTCATTACTCTGTGCTGCAAATCCTTCTGCAGTGATGTCTTTCAAGTATTAGATCCCAGCGTTTAAAAGAGAACTCATGAATCTTAAAGACGAAAGAAGTTTAATGATCCAGGCCAAAGTGTGGTGCATGCTGACGTCTTTGAGTTAAAATACAATCATCGTATTATCAGGAAAGGGCTTGAAATTTATGGAAAAAAGAAGCAATCTCCAAGATTAATGAAGAAAGAATGGTTTTGTTTCTCCCTCTGAAATAGAAAATTATATCCAGTGTCATAAAAGAAGTCTTGCACTGCGAAAAATATATGCTTTAGTACTCAATTTATTTGGGGTTGTCCCTAGACTAATGGTTCATGTTCCGTTTGGAGATGCACGATACAAAGCAGATGTGCATCATTTCTGAATTGTAATCCCAGATGAGCTGCAAATATTTACCCTGTGCACATTTCTTGATTCAAAACAACTGTGAACTAACTTAAGCATTACATCTAAAAATTGTTTTCAAAACTTTCTTAATTATAAATCTCAGAGATGAAAACCCAAACGCGTGTTATTCATTGATCGAGCTAACTAACTAGAAAATTGGTGGAATAACAATGAGTACAGAATATGCATGCAGAAACTGATGGAAGAGCATAAGGACTGAATCTTTACTAAGAATTTGCACCTAAAATGTTCTAAAATAGATTATTGCACGGAGAGGTTTAGGACAAAAGATTTACACTGAAGAGCAATTGAATTAGAGATACCTGTCTAGTAAGGTGTAGTAAGTACCACCTTTCGCCCTGATGACGGCGGCGATTCGTCTCTGCATGTAGTCCACAAGACACCGGAAGCATTGGGAAGCCATGCGGATCCACGACCCCTGAACAAACTCCCACAGTTTACGAACATTTGATGGATGGGGGGGTCAGAGCCTCGAACATCTCTCTCGATGACATCCCAAATGTGCTCGATGGGATTGAGGTCAGGTGGCCTAGCTGGCCAAGGAAGCGCGGTCATGTCGGTGGAGTGTTCATCCAACCATTCGGATACAATTCGGGAACGATGGCACGGTGCATTGTCTTTCTGCAGGATGAGGTCACCAGTGGGATGTTGAAGACGCACAAACGGGAGCAAATGGTCGTCCAGGATATCCCGGTAACGTTGACCTGTGAGGGACGATGTCACACGTACCAGGGGTCCCATTTCAGTCCACGTAAACAATCCTCAGACGAGAATGCCACCTCCACCAGCTTGAAGAGTACCCTGCTGGCAAAAAGGATGCATTGCTTCATGTGGCTTGCGCCGTACTCGTATCCTTCCATCTGCATGTACCAACGTGAGTCTCGACTCATCAGTCCAGGAAACATTTTTCCACGTGTCTGGGGTCCAGTGGCGATGTCAGCAGCGGTACCCTTGTGAGACGATGACTTCTATACCCCATAGCGAGGAGATGGTTCTGGATAGTTTGGCTGCTTACACGTTTTTGTGCACCAGCGTTAAATTGCCGAGTGATTTCTTGCACTGAGGCCCGTTTATCCGCTGTTACAATGCGAGCTAGCCAACGATGACCCTGCTCATCCACACGCTGTTGTCCACGGCAGTTGGCTCTTGCAGGGATGTTTTACTGGATTCGATGTACTCACGGTGCACCCGTGACACAGTGTCTCGTGAAAATGCCAGTGCCTGCACGACTTCCGAGATGGAGTGGCCCATTCGTCGGGCCCCGACAATTTGCCCACGATCAAATTCGCTTAGATCCTTCGTTTTACCCATACTGCGTCCGACGCTTACTGATTCCCGTCGCATCACTCCTTATATTGTCGTATCGCTGCATAAGTCATGTCGTTTTCGTTTACATGGCCGCCCACAGAGCCACATTTGCATAACGCCAGCTGTGTATACAATTGTTCTCTTAAATTAGCTTCAGGAAGTCCCATCAGCTGCAATTGGATTTCGTTAGAATGCTTCCTCATAAGTAAATCTTTTAAATCTGTTAGATTTCACTGGATACTTTTAAATAACGCAAAACGTAAAAAAGCTATGTGCTTTATTACTTATTATATGACATCTTACAAAATATCGAATTTTGTACAAATATGTCATAGGTTTCTTCGCATTCAAACAAAATTAAAAAATACAAAGACATGATATGTGATTCCATTCATCTTCGAGCAGGCACAGAAAGAAATGTGAGCACACATTTTTTCTTTTTCTTTTGAACTTTTTTTATCGGAGTTTAAGAACCACGATGAGTGTCATAAGCGGTCTCCCGCTTATGACACTCGAGAATTCCAGGTAAGCGAGCGAGCCAGTATCATGGGACCCATGCCTCATCAGGGCTCGGGCCCGGGGCCAGCTCGGGTGACTAGCCAGAACATCTGCCATTATACCTCCTGGGAGGCACTCAGGTGCTTCCAACTCCCTTCTTAGACGGACCTGATACGAACGCCATCAAAAATTTCAACCTGTTCCGTTATTTCAGTGCTAGTTTTATTAGCATTTGCAACATCAATTCATTTTTTCCTCGGATTCGCGGATGCACGGAAAGTTAGCAAATTTCGACAAAAAAATCCAACTTTTGAATGCCAAAAGCGCACGAATTGTCGTTCACGTCTATTATTCTATTTCTAACTGCTTCATGCATCAAATGATAAATTTCTGGCACCGAATTTACAATTCATTTCATAAATTATTTTAAATTTTGTTTCAAACTTTAGTGTATAATACATTTTTAACAGCTGGGGCATGTTAATACCAGATACACAACAAAATAATAATTAACTTAAATTTATATGACCAAAAAAGCGAGCAAATAACAAAATCTAAACACTTCCAGACATTACGAAACGTGCAAATTAAAGTCCATTGATACAGTACTTAATAAAAATATGAGTACCGATACTTTTTCTAATAAAAATGTAAGTACTGATACTTTTTCTAACTTCTTTCGTTTTCTTCTTTGTAATAGTAAAATTAATTTAAATAACGAAAACTATAGCGGTATCGTATAATTTATGCAAATTGTATTCTGTACTGTACCTATATTTTCATATTTTCATTATGTTTAACGTCTGTTTATTAAAAACTTAGATATGTAACATTTTGAATTATTCTTTGATTTGAGTATTTTATTGTAATAGGGAAAAACATTGTTTATTTACCTTAATTTTTTCTAAATATTGTGGTTGCTTTGAATACATATATCAGTCCTTTTCGTTGAAGTTCTTCAATACCTTTTTGAAAGAATAATATTGTTACTGAATCCCCCGCTCTGTGGCCACAGAGATACGATTTCCATGTCCGGAAACCAAATGTAAAGGGGTTCGGGCAAATTGAACTGCTCATCCGGGCGGAGCCATTGGGTTCGAATTTCACGGTTGACATCAATTGTAACGTGGACATTTTTTCTGGACCCCAAAACGTTACACCTAAGAACTAGGTAATAGCGATGTCACAATAAAAATTCATACCGAAATATAGCACCAGGCTGACACCATCTAAAACACTACTTCAACACAAATTTAGCAAACACTAATATACACTGCTGGCCACCCAAAATGCAACACCAAGAAGGAAGCATCCGATTGGCCTGAAATTCGCAGCATGCGTCGCACGCGAGAGGACATGCAAACGATTAGCATTGCAGAGCATATGCAAATCATATGCGCCCGGCACGCCACCGAGAAGCACTATAAGAAGGGTGCACAGAAGGCGGGGTGTAAGTAGTGGAAGTGTGTTGTGCTGCCGGACCTGTGTGTGGGAAGCTTCCTGATGACTCGTCGCTGAATACGGCAGTCATACCAGCACGTTTCGGAGTTCTACAAAGGACGAATAGTGGCTTATCGCAAAAGCAGTTTATCGTACCGAGACATCGGCGGCCGTGTGGGACGACATCCAGCCACAGTGAGGCGAGTATGGATTCGGTGGGTGCAGGAGGGACGGAAGGACTGACGCGAGCAATTGCCGCATCCGCGGCACACCACCGAACGAGGGCACCAGCATGTTGTGCAGCGGGCATTGACGGCTCTCACAGCCACATCACGAACGTTAGCGCAGGAATTAGGGTGTGTTGCGCAACAACCTGTGTCAGCACGTACCGTTCGACGTCCTCTGCAGGAGCGGGGACTTGTCGCACGGCGCCCATTGCTCCGATTACCATTGACGTTACACCACCGGCGAGTGCGGTGGCAGTGGGCCGTTGAACGCCTCGCCTGGACTGCGGAATGGCACGACATTGTCTTCTCCGACGAATCCTGCTTCTGCCTGCAACAGCACGATGGTCCGATCTGCGTGTGGCGGCACCGCGGCGAGAGACTGTGCGACGGCTGCATTATGCATCGCCATACCGGTCCGACGCCTGGCGTTATGGTTTGGGGTGCAATTGGATATGACACCCGCACCCCTCTGCTACGCATCGCCGGTACACTCAACAGCCACCACACCATCTCCGACGTTTTGGAGCCTGTAGTCCTCTCTTACCTGCAGGACCTGCCAGCGGCCACGTTTCAACAGGACAATGCGCGCCCGCACGTGGCACTCATCGTGCAACAATTCTTCACACCAGGTGTCACTGCTGCCGAGGCCCGGCTGTTCTCCCGATATGTCACCCATCGAACACGTCTGGTCGCTGATCGGCAACTGAGTGGCTCGGCAAGCACCACCCGCGGCTGCGCCTGATGAACTGTGGCAAAATAATATTATTATTACCGGAAACACTACTCATACCCCAAGCCCACATTCAAAGCCTCTTTCGTTAGATGCCGCTGCGTGTAGCGGCCGTTTATGCCAGCCATGGGGGCAACACGAAATATTAATGTCTGTGTGCACCGCAAGTCGCACGGGCCTGTAAGCTCAATCGTTTCATCTTTGTATCTGTTGTTATGTGTCCAGTAAATCTGGCTTTGCTATCTCGTGTCCTTCTTGGTGTTGCATTTTGGGTAGCCAGCAGTGTACTTCACTCTCAGTCAAGATTATTTTTCTCCCTCGAACATGAGTTCCTATCTGTGGATCAAGAACATGAAGACATCGGTAAGACATTATCTCAGCACTGTTACTCAAATCAGTCAGTGCATTCTACTCAATTAACTAGACGCATAAATTTAACGAGCACAAAACACTTTAGTGAATAAATAAGAGACGAATCTGATCTTTCCTTGTTTGGGGTTTAACAACTATCGTGAGCAGCTCAGCGGGTTATACGCAGTCGTCCGTCCCTAATTTGAGGCCACTGACGCCAGGGATAATAGTGAGACGGACAGAATCAAAAGACAAACATACTCTCCATTACTCACTCGGAATTCGAACCCTGACCCATCTCGGGCGAATTGTTAGAAGCCAGTGGCTCGTACAACTCGGCTACCATTAAAATGAATTCAAGAAAAAGCCAGTACATGAGGTTGCTCATATTTGATACATCGCCTTCTTTCATGGCGCTAATTTCACCAACAACTAATGCATTCTAGGAGAAATTCTGCCTCTGGGCGCATGCAGAAACTACTATTACATTTTCTACACTCAGTGCAGCATTACATGGTAGGCAGTGTCTTAGGCAGTTACTCTGTTGGTGAAAGCCTCTCAAGGTCTTTCCTCTCGTGACGCATTTCTGGTGCAGAGAAATACAACAACGGTACTACTGAGTTTCATGCACGAAATTTAATCCACTCGTCTTTGCGCGCTCACAAACACGCACGCAAAGAAGATGCGTTGCCCAGTTAACACTAAGAATATTGTTACACTCCGGGGATGGCCGAATCAATATAAAATCATAATTAAAGAAATTTTTTGGGTAGCCCGCCAGGCGACGGCCACGCCCTGGGGTGAACATTAAAAATTTAGAATACACAAATTAATAATTCTGGAATTCTTCATCGCCGAAGAATTTTGTTGGGGCGAGAGAATTTCTGTTAACCGGAACTCATTAACCAATCAAAGAAAACAAATTTCACGGGCACTCAGAATGATTCAATCTACTGTTGATGTTGGCACAAGAGAGATATATTTAATTTAAGCTACAAAAAGAAACAACAATAAAAGATAAAGACTTGACTTGCAAATACAACATGTAAATATACATCGAGCAGCCTCGATTTCTGACGCAGACTGGCGACTAAGTTTATCGCTCTTTAGCCTGCAAATTGTATTACTAAATTTATCGCTGACAACCTAATTCAATTCCTTATTAATTCAATTTAGTACATTCTCCTACGCTTGAGTCCTACATTCTGACTCATTTTCTTTAGCCAGTGAGAGTTAAATTAATACAAGTTTCTGTACTTACAGGTTTTGTAGGATGTATTATTCCACTCTGAAATGGGCGATCTCTAATTCAAAGCGCACTGTTGACTCACGACGAAGCTCGAGCCACAGCACACACGTACACGCAAACACGCCAATGGACGACGCTTTGTTTCCACAAGATGGCACTCACAGAATGCAGACACAGTTGTTTTATGAAGCTGGACTGGTGTTGAATCTCTAGCTATTAATTCGGGATGGTCGGACGTAGTGAGCGATGGGTTTGCCTCCTCGGGGCACTCCGTGGTGACAATGGCACACACAACAGCAACTAGGGCATCTGTGAATCTTGGAGAGGTGCAAGCTAGTTCTGTGCGACATTGGCGAAAAGACCCCAACTCACTGGGTTTTGTTCCAGATTCCTTTGGTTGATTGACCAACTGGAACCCTCAGCTGTGGGCTAATCCCCCACACTGATGTACTTACCTGATTAAAAAGACAAAAATAAATATTAAGAATGACTCAAGTGTGGGACATGGTGGACCTACCACACTTGAGAAGGACGGTCTACCACGGAATCAACCTGGACTTTCTAAACGGCGTATGAGAAAGAGATCTCGGCTGAGTGAATGTAAGATTGGTGTATGGAATATAGAGGTATAAATGGCAAGATGAGTGAGGTGATTGAGGAGATGAATAAGTATAGACTGGATGTGCTATGTGTAAGTGAAACCAAAAAGAAGGAAATTGGGGTAGAAGAAGTGAATGGCACGGTGAGTGTGTGGTCTGGAGTATTGGATAATATGAGAGGACAGGCTGGTGTAGGTGTGATTTTAAGTGAAAAGATGAAGAACAACTTGATTCCCTATAGTTGCATAAGTGAGAGAATTATCTGGATTCGTTTGAAAATGAAACTTCAGAGAATTGTAATTGTTGTAGTGTATGCTCCTTGTGACTCGGGACCTTCTGATAAGAAAGACGATTTCTGGAATGAGCTAAAAGCTGTTTTGAGCCAGTTTGGTGCTAAAGAAAAAGTTATAATAGCAGGGGATTTCAATGCTAGAGTAGGTGTGCAGAATGCAATTTCTGACAATGTTCTGGGTAAGTTTAATGATCCTTGTGTGAATGATAATGGTGAAAGATTAATTGAACTCTGCATTGAGAATGATGTGTGTGTATCTAATACATTTTTCAAACACAAGTATACACACACATATACTTGGGAAACTCGTACTCTTGGTCAAAAGAGTGTGATAGATTTTGTTGTTTACGATCAGCGTTTGAAACACTTAGTTGTTGACACCCGTGTGATGAGAGGTGCGGATGTTGGTTCTGATCATTATTTGGTAGTGTCACGAGTGAAACTGAATGTTGGTTGGAGGAAAAGGAATAGAAAGAGAACCATGATAGAAAGCATAAAGGTTGATAGGCTCCTTGAAGATCATCAGCGGTATTCTGACTTACTCAGAGAACGACTGAAGGATCTGAAATCTTGTAAGAGGGATGTAGAAAAGAAGTGGGATTGTTTTAAGAACTGTGTTGTTAATGCTGCTAAAGAGGTCTGTGGCACCACAATAGTGGGAAACAATAGAGGTGATGCTTGTTGGAATAGTGAGATTGATGAGGCAGTAAAGAGAAAGAAGGAAGCCTATTTGGGGATGTTGCAAGGTAGAGTCTCTGTGGATGAATATCGCTGTAAGAAGCGTGAAGCTGCTAAGCTGGTTCGCCACAGTAAGGCAAAAGATAGGAAAGAGAAAGTGGAAAGGCATGAACTGGCTTTTTGAAAAGATAGAAAGTCCTTCTGGAAGTACATGAGACTCAGGAAAAATAGGGGAAACAAAGTTGTAAGTTGTGTGAAGAATGAGATTGGGGAAATGATATGGGAGCCCAATGAGTTAAGAGACAGATGGGGTGAATACTTCTGTGAGTTAATAGATCAGGAGAGCAAAAATGATTCTGAGACAGATGCAGAAGATGTCACAATGAGGGATAAAAGCACAGGAGGGATCTCAAGAGAAGAAGTGTGTAAAGCTCTAAAATCTCTTCAGAATGGTAAGGCTCCAGGAGTTGATGGCATAACTGCAGAGATGTTGAAGTTGGGTGGTGACTCTATAATTGACTGGTTAACTGAAATTTGCCAGTTGTGCTGGGAGTTAGGAATGGTCCCTAGGGATTGGAAGGATGCTATCATTGTTCCCTTGTATAAGGGAAAAGGTGATCTGACTGAATGCTAGAACTATCGTGGTATTAGCCTACTGAGTGTGCCAGGGAAAGTGTTTGGTAAGGTTGCTATTGAAAAAGTACGGGGTCTTACATCAGAGAAAGTGTGGGATGTTCATAGTGGTTTTATGCCTGGTATAGGCTGCACTAACCAGATTTTTGCATTACGCGTGATGATTGAAAAGTATCTGGCTGTTGGGAAGAAAGTTTTTACTGCCTTCATAGATTTAGAGAAAGCTTTCGACCGAGTAAATAGTACAATTTTGTGCAAGGTATTGAATGAATATGGTGTTACTGGGAATCTACTTAATAGTGTAAAAGCCATGTATGCTGGTAGTAGAGCTTGTGTACGAGTGAATGGTGTTTTATCAAAATGGTTTTCCACTGGTGCAGGAGTTGGACAAGGTTGTGTAATGTCACCATGGCTGTTTAATATATTTATGGACGCATGCATGCGTGAGGCTAAAATAGATAATAATGGTTTATGTCTTGGTGATATCCGTGTGTGCAGATTGCTGTATGCTGATGACACTGTCCTGTTGGCAGATAGCAAAAGTGAGTTGCAGAGTATGTTGACTCGGATGCACGAAGTTTGCATGAAATTCAAACTGAGTATAAATAAGGGAAAAACCAAAGTTATGGTGTTTGAGAGAGGAATGGCTAGCACTGAATGTAATGTAAGTATACATAGCACTGTGATTGACCAGGTGAGTGAGTTTGTGTATTTAGGAAGCATGCTTGACAGAGAGAACAAGTTGGATGGTGAAATCAGTAGGCGAGTGAATTCTTCTTTGAAAGTCATAGCTGCTCTAGGAGGTTTTCACAGGAATGATGGGTTCTCTAGAGAGTCCCGTATGGCTGTGAATGAAACAGTAATTGTTACTACTCTGATGCATGGCAGTGAAACCTGGGTACTGCAGAAGAAACATAGGAGTCGTTTGTGTGCTGGAGAAATGCGTTACTTACGTGGGGTTTGTGGCAAGACACGATCTGATTGTGTGAGGAATGAAGATGTGTTGCAGTTGTGTGATGTGAAGCAAAATGTTGTTAGCAAGGCGGAGACTAAAATGCTTCAGTGGTTTGGCCTTGTTGAAAGAATGAGTGATGAGATGCTTACTAAGAAAACCTTTTTAACCCAAGTGGCAGGAAGGAAAGGCAGAAGAAGGCCAAGGAAGATATGGGTGGATCAGATTCAGGAGTGTCTGCATGAGAAAAATATTGAGTATCAAGTATAAAAGATCTTGTGTACGGCGTGTAATGGATATCAGTGAAGCACGAGTTGTATGTCAAGGTCGCTGTAAATGGCGAAGTTTGATACGTCAACAATAAGTAAAAATATCTGGAAGTTTGTATTTCTTTTTGGAGCTAACCTCTGAATCTCAGAGAACAGCTTAGTGATATGTATGTATGTAATATCCTTCCCACCCCTTTATGAGATAGGGAACGGAAAGTCCTCCTCTTTCCTTCCAAGACGGTTCGCTAATGCTGACCCGAGTTTAAGTGTACGCTCCTATCTTTCATCTGTCAACAGCGTGCTAGCCTCCGATTTCTCTTCCAGTTCGCCGTAATTTTTGAATGGCCTTAGTTCCCTTTGCTGGCGGTCCAGTAACTCCTGCTTAAGTGGGCGCGTAGATGAGTTCCAATTGTTCTCTTCCTTTCTGCGAGGAAATCAGGCCTTTACTTTAACGTAAGGGGCTCACTATCCCCTCCTTCTAACAAGGTATTTCTAATTGTCGTCATAGCACATGTAACTTATTCTTCCTTGGCTCTGAGAGGATGGTTCGATTTCTCCCATTTCATTATCGCAATGCCAAATCCGACCTGTCAGCTCTCAGCAATGCAGTCGAGCGGTTATTATCAAGCAGCACTGCTTCTATCTAATCGGACCTTTTTCTTTTCGCTCCTAGATCGGGACGGCCTGCCTTCTCTGCCCTGTGTTTCAGGCACGCCACGTACACTGAAGTGCCAGAAAAACTGGTACACCAGTCTAATACTTGGTAGGTCCCGCACGGGAGCGCAGGACTGCAGAAATACGACGGGGCATGGAATCCACTAGCTTCTGGAAACATGCTGTAGGCACACCATACTTCCTGCAGAGCGTTCCACAATTCGGGTGTATTCCGAGGTCTCGGATTCCTGTGTTCGATAGCACGTTGCATGGCATCCCAAATGTGTTCTATCACGTTCAGATCTGGGGACTTGGGTGGGAATGAAAGCACCCCAAACTCATATGAATGCTCCTCTAACCATAATGTGGCCTCCCAACACTTGCATTGTCCTGTTGGAACAGGCCCAACCCACCAGCATGGATGCAGGACATGAATGGGTGTACCTCGTCAGAAAGGATGCGCACATAGCGTTGGCCGGTCACAGACGTTTGGAGACGTACCAGGGGTCCCAGTGAAGTCCAGCCAAACACACCCCATACCGTTACGGTCCCCCTACCAGCCGGTACAGTTCCCTGTTGACAGGCGGGATCCATGGCTTCATGGGGTTTGCGCCACACACGAATCCTTCCATCTGCCCGATACAGTTGGAAACGCGACTCGTCAGACCAGGATACTTCTTTCCTGTCATCAAGTGTCTAGTGGCGGTGTTGCCGTACATAAGCGATGCCCGTAGCTCTGTGTTGTGCACCCATCAAGGGGACTCGAGTTGGGCGTCGTCTCCCAAAGCCCATATCGTGAAGGGTACGTTGCACAGTCCAGACGTTGATGCTTGTTGAGGCTTCAGCATTGAATTCCGATGATACCTGCGAGAGTGTTGCACGCCTATCGCGTGAAACGATTCTTGACAGCCGACGATGGTCACGTTCACCCAATGTCTTTTTACGGCCACACTTGTATCGTAGGTTGGAGGTTTTGCCAGAACTCTTGTAGTAACGGTACACCCTTCCAATGGTCGTCCGTAGAAATCCGAACTTCGTTTCTATCTCCGAAATACTATGGCCCATCTCACGAACGCCAACTATGACACCGCGTTGAAAATCGCTTAAATCGTTATTACTTGTCATTTTCATGCCGAAAACAGCTCTGACAGCTGGCAAGGATGCCTATTGCTTTATAAACGCACTGGCGGACGCAACTGAGTACGCGCATAGGTGACGTTTCTATGTATTTTGCATAAGCGCGTCTGTACAAGATTTTCTGGCACTTCAGTGTATTTACACACGTGCCACATTTATGGCAAAAGTGCTTTTACCACCAGGTGTGACACATCAGCGTACCTTCGCAGATGTTAGTATTTTGGGTGCTTGACCTTTTAAGCGACTTATCTATGAATATTTCTTTGACTCCATCATCTCACCGTACTCAAGTATTTTATTACCTCGATTAATGTTCTTTCTAAATGGTCGTTTTTACATCATCCGCCGTTGCTTTTTTCCATTCCCTCTCGAGGTACACCGAAAAGAGAACTTTTCCCTGAGACAGAAAGTAGGCGCTTGCTCGTAACCTTACGGGATTTCAAAAAGACATTCAATGAACCTCTTTTTCTCTTCTGCTCTTCCTCCCACGTCCCTTCTCAAGAGTTTAGTTTATTACCCTGAAATTATTGCTGCATTTACCACCCATTACGCTGACATTTTTTTCTACATGCCTCTTTGGTCATTAGCTAACACTTTATTATGATTTCCTAAATGTTCTAACAATAATAGTGTAAAAGCCATGTATGCTTGGGGCAGAGCTTGTGTACGAGTGAATAGTGTTTTATCAAAATGGTTTTCTATTGGGGCAGGAGTCAGGCAAGGTTGTGTAATGTCACCATGGCTGCTTAATATATTTATGGATGCGTGTATGCGTGATGCCAAAATAGATAATAGTGGTTTATGTCTTGGTGATATCCGTGTGTGCAGACTGCTGTATGCTGTTGATACTGTCCTGTTGGCAGGGAGCAAAAGTGATTTGCAGACTATGTTATCCCGAATGTACGAAGTTTGCATGAAATTGAAACTGAGTATAAATAAGGGGGAAAATTTATGGTCTTTGAGAGAGTAACTGGTAGCACTGAATGTAATGTAAGTATAAATGGCACTGTGATTGACCAGGTGAGTGAGTTTGTGTATTTCGGAAGCATGTTTGACAGAGAGAACAAATTGGATGGTAAAATTAGTAGGCTAATGAATTCTTCATTGAAAGTCATAGCTGCTCTGGGAGGTTTTCACAGGAATGATGGATTCTCTAGAGAGTCCCGAAGGGCTGTGTATGTAACAGTAATTGTTCCTACACTGATGTATGACAGTGAAATCTGGGTACTACAGAAGAAACATAGAAGTTGTTTGTGTGATGGAGAAATGCGTTACTTACGGGGAGTTTGTAGCAAGACACGGTCTGATTGTGTGAGGAATGAAGATGTGTTGCAGTTGTGTGATGTGAAGCAAAATGTTGTTAGCAAGGCGGAGACTAATATGCTTCAGTGGTTTGGCCTTGTTGAAAGAATGAGTGATGAGATGCTTACTAAGAAAACCTTTTTAACCCAAGTGGCAGGAAGGAAAGGCAGAGGAAGGCCAAGGAAGCCATGGGTGGATCAGATTCAGGAGTGTCTGAATGAGAAAAATATGGAGTACGAAGTATAAAAGATCTTGTGTACGGCGTGTAATGGATATCAGTGAAGCCCGAGTTGTATGTGGAGATCGCTGTAAATGGAGAAGTTTGATACGACAACAGTAAGTAAAAATATCTGGTAGTCTGTATTTCTTTTTGGAGCTAACCTCTGAATCTCAGAGAACAGCTTAGTGATATGTATGTATGTATGTATGTATGTAATTAATCCTCTGAATCAAATTAACACTATTTACACACATCAGATTTACATAATTTATTCACTCCAATTAACTTGATCTATTTACATTTATTTACATACCTGATTTAGAAGTTCCACCTTGCGGCTAATTTATTTAATAAACTCCAAAATTATGCATCAGTATGATTTTCTGCATACCTGGTGCGCAATACGCATGAAGAGCAGGAACGTAAGATTCAGGCAGAAGTAACATTTTCACTTCTCAGGTGTACGTCATGGAACGCTTACTTCCATCAGGAGAACAGTGCGGCGGCGATTCTGCATTTTAATTTCACTACTAATCGGATAGCATAGACCGATCAACTGCCGTTTTTGTAAGGCATTTTAAGCCTTCAAGACATAGGGACATACACTGAAGTGCCAAAAAACTGGAATATCTCTCTAATACCACGTTGGTCCTCCTCCCGATCGGATGACGGTAGCAACGCGACGGCGCATGGACTCGACGAGCACTCTGTAGTACTGTGGAGATAGTGCACACTGTGCTTCCTGAAGAGCGTCCCGCAATTCCGTAATACAGTGGAGTCCCGTTAGAACGAAATCCGATATAACGGTAAGTTCGAGTTAACGAACTTATTGCGAATCCCTGCAAACATTTCATTGAAGTAATGTATTTTTTGATTTCATTACAAGAAAACTAATTTTCGCAACTGTTCGTTACAACGAACACATTTTCCCTATTTCAGAAGGAAGAATGCAACCCGTGCAAAAATTTTCACCTGGCATTTCCGCGTCGCAGTACATTCTTGAAGCATGTGTGAATCATTTCCGGTTTTCCGTTAGGTCAAAGGTTATTTAGATACAGCTTATGGCCAGACACCTAAGCTGAACATGACGTAGCCCGTGACGTAGACGAAGGTTACAAGGGAGCCCAACACGAGAAGGTTAGTTCGTTCTGCTGCCATCTGTTGGGTTGTGTGTGTGTACGTGTACACGCATCCGAGCTATTTCTTTTTATTTCAGTATAGACTGAGTGGCTACTTTATTATGACCACCCCCTCAGTACTTCGTTGGGCCACCTTTTTCGCCTTTAATACTGCGTCGATTCTTCGTGGCATGGACTGCACGAGATGTTGATAGGTGGTTTGTAGAATCTGGAACCATACTTGATGAATAGCACTTTCCAGGAGTGTGAGATTGCAGGGTTGTGGATCCAGCTGTCTGATGGCTCGTTCAACTTCATCCCACAAATTCTCAATGGGGTTGAGATCTGGAGAATGTGGGGGCCACCTAAGCAAAGTGAACTCATCGACATGTTCCTGAAACCAATCCTGTACAATACGAGCACTATGGTAAGACGCATTATCTTGTTGAAAGTGGCCATCGTCATTGGGATAAACCATCCACACGACAGGATGCACTTGGTCCGCAACGATGTTTAGATATGATGTGCCAGTCAGACGTTGATCAACACGAATTAAAGGGCCCAAAGCATGCCAGAAAAACATTTCCCAAACCATAACGTTGCCCCCGCTCCATGGCTCCGAGCTCCTACAATCATCCCATGTTGAAAGTCCGTCAAATCGTATTTTTTACCCATCTCGTCACCCAAAAATCACTTCTACTACTGTCGCAAGCACTAAGCTTTCCCTTTTTATACTAGCCTCGCATTCTGGCGGCAACAGCGTGCAGCCATAGCTCATTTGCTTAAAACTGTCAGGTGGTCATAATAAAGTGGCCACTCAGTGTATAGTTGTTTTAGATTCCTTCTGGAATAATAAGTTTCCATGCATAGAAAAAAGCTGTCACAGCTTTATTGTATCATTTTTTTATCACTTGTCATAGCTATTATACAATAAAGCTGTCACAGCTTTATTATATAATTTTTATTAAAATTTTCAGCTATTGTTTTATCACTTGGCATAGCCTCTGACTTTCTCCCTTTTTCTGTTCCATTTCTGCTTTTTGTGATTAAGTACAACAGTGTATTTAAGTAAATGTTTTCCAATGTTATTAAGTAAATGTTTTCCAATGTTATTAAGTAAATGTTTTCCAATGTTATTAAGTAAATTTATTTCAATGCATTAATTAAATGTAATTAAGTAAATTTATTATAATGAAAATTGTGTGTTATTAAGTAAGCTGAACTGAATTAATTTGATTTTCGTTTGCTTTTGATTCCATTTTCTAACCATTATTTTACCGTGGGCTTTTGGTCCTTGCCGTGTAAAAGGGTGATAATTTTCATTTTGTCGTTTCCATTAACTGGCGATTTATGTACTCATGCTTTATTTCAAATGTTTCCCTTTTCTATCTTTTACTACAGCACTATTGATGTTTATAATGCATTTTACTATTTTAACTGAATCTTTTGTGTATGTTTTTATTAATTTCAGTGATTCATTTTATGTATTGCTCAGCGTCGTCTTGATTTTTTCACTTTTCTCTTTAAATTCATATATGTATGTACATATTCTTACAAGGCTTGTTATTCAATTTAGCTCCTTTTGCATTTTTTTCTGTCCAGCGGAAATGACCCTTTCTTATGTAAGACTTGAATTTTGATATTTTATTTTTCATCGGGTGATATGAACTTGCTGGTATGATGATTGGTGCATACATATTTTTTGGAACATTTCACATTCTATGCCCTTTCCTGCTAGTGATCTGGTAAAAGGAGATCGAAGTCCGAAAATTTGTTATCTTTTCTTTAAAAGGACTTGTGCTATCTTTTTCTGGAAGAACAGATTTCAACAAAAAAGACTGATGTCTAAGAATACCACAAGAGACAATAAAAACCAAGGTAAATAAATAATATGTAGTTGTAATGAAAGTTCATTCCTAAAATCATTAAAATAAAAATTAAGTAGATATATAACTTAAAATTTAAATGCATAGACTTTGAGATATTCTGAAGAAAACTGAATAAAACATACAGTACAGAAATAAAACAGCAGGAATTATGCAATACTACTACAGTTTTCAATATCAAGAAAAGCCACACAGAGTAAGTTTATTTAAAGGGAGATAAATAAACTTAATCTGCGATTGCTATATGGTACTTGAATACATTTTTTGGTTTTCAGAAAAACTACGAAAAATAAATTTATTTAAAAGCTAAACTAACTGTTATAATATACTTGAATTAATTCAAATAATTGAGTGCCTCTGTCTGATAATCTAACTCATACATTCAAAATATGCCGTAGAATTATTTAAAAATTATTTCATTTTATTTTAGGAATACCTTGATTTTTGGTAATAAGTCAAAATATTGATTAAACACTTTATATATGTCATCGAAATGCAACACGTTAGCTTGGGGTATGTCGTGCCCAAGCAAGGTGACTATTGAAAAGTTGGTCAACACTATCCCAACCAAAAATGAAGTGTACCATTTTTTAGACCCACAATTTTTTTATTTTGTCCCGTAAATCGGTTTAATGCAACAAGCACTGTCAGTTTGTTCATTTTTTTTATCAGAAATATCTCTATCCTTATTGCATAATACGATTTATTTATTTATGTACTAGCCTCGCACGGTGTCACACCAATTCGTCGCGTGCGTCAATTCGTCGACTACGTCAATTCGTCGACTGCGACGATTCGTCGCGCGTCAATTCGTCGCGCTCACGCGCGATTCGTCGCCTGCGTCAGTTCGTCGCGCGTCAATTCGTCGCGGACAAATTCGTCGACTACGTCAATTCGTCGCGTTCACAGATTTTGGTTACATACAAAACGAAGGCAGGAAAACGTACGATTTAAAATTTTCGTGAAATCAAGTTTTCATTTCATAACCATCAAATTTGGTATCATGAAACTCTAACTTAGACGCTAGATGGTTTTTGGAAGGAGTTGGAGCCCGGGAGTCAGAGCCCCCCCCCTCATAAAAAATTTCGTAAAATCTGCAGTTTTCATTTTAGAGTCACAAAATTTGGTATACTATATCATGGTACTCAAACTTAGACGGTACACCGTTTTTGGAACGGGTCAAGGCCCGGGGGGTCAGACCCCCCCACATACAAAACTACAGTTTTCAATCCAGAACCACCAATTCTGGTATACTATCTCATGGTACTCTAACTTAGACGCTAGACGATTTTTTGAAGAGGTTGCAGCCCGAGGGATAAGGCCCCCTCATAAAGAAATTCGCAAAAGCTACAGTTTTCAATTTAGAACCACCAAATTTGGTATACTATCTCATGGTACTCTAACTTAGACGCTAGACGGTTTTGGGAAGGGGTTGGAGCCTGGGGGTACAAGCCTCCCGTCATAAAAAATGCCGTAAAATCTACAGTAATCAATTTAAAACCACCAAATTTGGTATACTATCTCATGGTACTCTAACTTAGACGCTAGACGGTTTTGGGAAGGGGTTGGAGCCTGGGGGTACAAGCCTCCCGTCATAAAAAATGCCGTAAAATCTACAGTAATCAATTTAAAACCACCAAATTTGGTATACTATCTCATGGTACTCTAACTTAGACGGTACACCGTTTTTGAACGGGTCAAGGCCTGGGGGTCATAACCCCCCACATACAAAATTTTCTTAAAAACTACAGTTTTCAATCCAGAACCACCAATTCTGGTATACATGATACTCTAACTTAGACGCTAGACAGTTTTGGGGAAGGGGTTGGAGCCCGGGGGTGAGAGCCCCCCGTCATAAAAAATGCCGTAAAATCTACAGTATTCAATTTAGAACCACCAAACTTGGTATACCATCTCATGGTTCTCTAACTTAGACGGTAGATCGTTTTTGGAACGGGTCAAGGCCCGGGGGTTAGAGCCCCCCCATAATTTTTTTTGTAAAATCTACATTTCAAAATTGTCTTTATTCTTCAAATAAAAATAGCATTTCTATGTACATGACAGTAGAATTCTGCCAATAAATACAGTGGTATATACAACAACTGGAAAGTTCCAGTGAAACGTAAAACAAAATATTGTTAAAATCATAAAATTATTTCGCCCCGAAGGGCGATGGAGAGGCAGACAATAAAGCACGAGCGATGCAAAGGAAAATGTATACTACAGTATTGTAGACAAGAAAAGGCATGATGCTATACTATTCACAAATTCCAATTAAGTATTACTACCATACTCAAGATTAAATATGCACAAGGTACTAATTCACATAAAAGACCATCTGTGAGAGGGAACTAACAGGTGCAACAGTATTTAGAAATATGACAGAAATGGTAGAAACAATTAAGCACAAATACTTATTATATGCACAGAATTATGCCGTGACAAGAGAGAAATACGCTAAACGGACCCAGGAGGGCAACTTTACAAAAAAAAAACAGAAATCGAACAGTAATTCAATTCATAAGTGTCATATCATATGTACAGAGCAATACAGTGACAAAAAAGAAAGCCGCTAAGCATACCCAGAAGGGCAGCTTCTCATAAAACAGAAATGTAACAGTGGTGCTACACTCAAAATTTGCATCATATGCACATAAGTATTCAGTGACAAGGGGAAGAATCGCTAAAAGTACTCAGAAGAGCATCTTCTTACATTAAATTATATACACAGGGACAATAAAATTTCAAAATATATTCAACATAATGTAGGGGACATTGCGTGTGCAGTAAACTGTGCAGAAAAAAGAATTATATACAACATAAAACACAACAAAATCGAAGAGAACATGGGAAACATGGTGAGCTATCTCCAATAGCACATAAAACAGAATAATCACAAATAGCGAATCATGTGGGGTTTTCAATTCAGAACCATTACGTATGGCATCATGAAACTCAAACTTAGACGCTAGACGCTTTTTGGAAGGGGTTAGAGCCCGGGGGTCCGAGCCCCCCGTCATAAAAAATGCCGTAAAATCTACAGTAATCAATTTAGAACCACCAAATTTGGTATACTATCTCATGGTACTCTAACTTAGACGGTACACCGTTTTTGGAACGGGTCAAGGCCCGGGGGGTCAGAGCCCCCCACATACAAAATTTTCTTAAAAAACTACAGTTTTCAATCCAGAACCACCAATTCTGGTATACTAGCTCATGGTACTCTAACTTAGACGCTAGACGATTTTTTTAAGGGGTTGCAGCCCGGGGGGTAAGGGCCCCCCTCATAAAAAAATTCGCAAAATCTACAGTATTCAATTTAGAACCACCAAACTTGGTATACCATCACATGGTTCTCTAACTTAGACGGTAGACCGTTTTTGGAACGGGTCAAGGCCCGGAATAAGAGCCCCCCCCCATCATAATTTTTTTTGTAAAATCTACATTTCAAAATTGTCTTTATTCTTCATATAAAAATAGCATTTCTATGTACATGACAGTAGAATTCTGCCAATAAATACAGTGGTATATACAACAACTGGAAAGTTCCAGTGAAACGTAAAACAAAATATTGTTAAAATCATAAAAGTATTTCGCCCCGAAGGGCGATGGAGAGGCAGACAATAAAGCACGAGCGATGCAAATGAAAATGTATACTACAGTATTGTAGACAAGAAAAGACATGATGCTATACTATTCACAAATTCCAATTAAGTATTACTACCATACTCAAGATTAAATATGCACAAGGTACTAATTCACATAAAAGACCATGGCTGAGAGGGAACTAACAGGTGCAACAGTATTTAGAAATATGACAGAAATGGTAGAAACAATTAAGCACAAATACTTATTATATGCACAGAATTATGCAGTGACAAGAGAGAAATACGCTAAACGGACCCAGGAGGGCAACTTTACAAAAAAAAAACAGAAATCGAACAGTAATGCAATTCATAAGTGTCATATCATATGTACAGAACAATACAGTGACAAAAAGAAAGCCGCTAAGCATACCCAGAAGGGCAGCTTCTCATAAAACAGAAATGTAACAGTGGTGCTACACTCAAAATTTGCATCATATGTACAGAAGTATTCAGTGACAAGGGGGAGAATCGCTAAAAAGTACTCAGAAGAGCATCTTCGTACATTAAATTATATACACAGGGACAATAAAATTTCAAAATATATTCAACATAATGTAGGGGACATTGTGTGTGCAGTAAACTGTGCAGAAGAAAGAATTATATACAACATAAAACACAACAAAATCGAAGAAAACATGGGAAACATGGTGAGCTATCTCCAATAGCACATAAAACAGAATAATCACAAATAGCGAATCATGTGGGTGAAAAAGGAGACTCCACCTAGGAGCCTCATACCACCAAAATTAATACGTAAAATCATGAGTTGTGACAGTGAATGTGGGCGACAACAAAAATCCCACCTACAAGTTGAGACGTAGCTGCAAATTGTGGATATGGAACCACCCAGCCGATTGGGCCCAGGTGGATTGAAAAACGTTATCGGTGTTTGTTGAGGCAGCACGAGAGTGCTCCATTCGGAGACGAGTGGTTAACCGTGCTAGGAAGCGTCTCCGAATGATAGCACTTGCCTCCTGAGGAGGTGGAGTAAGAGCAGGGAGGCGTTGTTCAAGATGGAAAGCATATACAGTGAACTTCACAAGAAGAAAATGTAACGGCACACAAGAGGCAAGTGAGTAGGTGGATGCTTAGTTTGGAGTAGCCAAGCATATGCAAGAAATGGTAACGATCGAGCACAAATTCGACCAGCAAGACGAAATGCTGTGTTTAGGACTGGCAGGAGTACGGGGCAGAAGAGGTATTGATGTTGGACGTCGCTGACTTCAGGGCAAAAGGAACAATGTGGAGAGGTGAGAAGGGTCATGCGAAATAGTACTGATGGGGCGGGGAGACGAAGGTGAAGAAATTGCCAATGGACATTGAGTTCAAGAGGGGAGGAAAGGGGAGAGGTAGAGGCTGTCCAGATGGCGGGGAGAAGAGAAGGAGAAGCAGAATGAACAGAAAGTGGAAGTGCGGGAGTGGAAAGAAGGAGCCAATAAAGAGAAGAGGAGGAGATAGAAGTAACTAGAACCGGGGAGCTACGAATGAGGAGAAAGAACGGTAGAGAAAGAGGGGCGGAGGGGACCGAGAAGAGACCATCAGGGGAAGCGAGGAGTGGAAAGAGGCTACAAACCGCTGTGCGAAGGAGAAGATATTCGTTAGCAAGAGTAATGGTTGGAGATAGAAACAGGGAAGAAAGAGGTCTCCAGGTTAGATCAGAAGTTACGAGAGAACGCACAGTTATCACGCCAGAGCGGATCCAATGGGGAAAGTAAAAGTAAGGGAGGTTAGGAGGGTGAATAAGAGAAGAGAAGAAGAGAGGTTCATCTAGAAGATCAAGAGTTGAAGAAGGAGATGAACGGAGAAGAGGAAGCGAACGAAAGAGAGAAAGGCCCTCTCGCAGGACAGAAGGGAGGTGGGACGGAAGAAGAGAGTATGAATCCATCTTCAGAAACAGTAAGAAGGTGAAAGATGGGTCACGAGAAGAAGCAAGAACATTCAAGGTAGCGGTAAGGGACGGAACAGTTGAAGTGGCAAGACGAATGAAATGAATAATGCGATGTGTTTTATAAAGGACTGCTGGATCAGGAAGCTGGATGCCACCTAATGAGGCTGGCAGATGAAGCGCGGCAGGTTTAAATCAGTGATGTGAAGACCAGATGACGGAAGTTGAGAGGCGAGTGATGGTCATCATTTGTGACACGGGAACAACCGTCGACATCCAAGAGTATTCACATAGGGAGAAAAGTTGTCGACGAACAATGGCTGCTCGTTGACGGAACGATGTGAAAGGGCGGGCCTTACTCCAGTAGGCAGCAGCCCGTTGTATCCGGGGAAGAAGAGCAGTCCAGGTGGCAGATGCAGAAGCCAAGGGCAAACCGACATACGCACCAAGGATCTTCTGTGTAGTGGCTGTCCACTGCGCACCCCAAGGAGCATCGGTGCGGACAGCCCATGCCCCGCACCATAAGCCAGTACTTTTAGTGACATTCAGCGCAGCTCCAGATATTGCAACATACTGTTGATATACAGAATACAGGCGATCAAATTGAGATTCATCCCGGACACAAAAGGTCACATCATCAGCATAGGCGGTGAAAATTATCCGATGATGACGAGTACTAGCCACTGTCGGCGGTAGGACATCCAGGAGTGATCTTTGGGCTGCTAACAGGAAAGGCTCAAAAGCGAGAGCGAATAGCTGGCCGGAGAGCGGACATCCTTGCCGGATGCCTCGCTTAAACGGAATTGGAGCGGTTAGAAATGTGGCCGCTCGAACATGGAAACTGGCGCCCTGATAAAGGGCCAAGAGAGCGGAAGAAAAGGCAGCAGGAAAGCCAAATCGTGAAAGGACAGCAGAGAGATAAAAGTGAGACACGTTATCAAAAGCGGACTTTTGATCCAGATTGAGAAAGGCAAGAGGTTCATCAAAAGAGCGAGCGAGGAAGTGAAGATGAAGGAGAAGAGAAACGTTAGTGGAAATAGTCCGACCAGGCACAGTGTATGTCTGGTCGGGAGAAATAACGAAAGAGAGAACAGAATTAAGGCGACGGGATAAGAGTTTTGTATAGAACTTATAGTCAGTGTTTAGGATGGAGATAGGGCGCCAGTTTCCCAGATCCAAGAGGTCACCCTTCTTAGGAAGGAGGATTATGTGTGCCATAGTAAAGTCGGGCGGTAACGCAGGAGAGGAAAAAGCAGACGAGAAACACGCAGACAGAAAAGGCAGAAGGCACGGTAGAAAAGCACGATAAAAGGACAGAGGAAGGCCGTCAGGTCCAGGAGCAGCATGAGGATTGAGAGTAGCGAACGCCTCACTAAGTTCGCGAAGAGAGAAAGGGGAAAGTAAAGAAGTAGATAAAGTAGAGGGGACCTGAGGAAGAGAGGAGAGAAGAGGAGAAGCTAATGAGAATGAAGACTGCGTTACTGCACTGTACTTGGCGGTGAAATACTGTTTAGTGAAAGTGCATAGCTTCGATGGGTTCGAAGTGATGGAACCATCCTGGAGGCGAAGATGACGCAAAGATGTAGCAGAGCAATGTTGAGATTCCAAGGCGGTTAAGTAATCGTGAGAATCAGCTGTAGGGGAGAGATGCAAGAAATGCATCCTGCAGGCTGCATCGGATGCGCGAGGAAGAAGCACGGCGTGAAGATCTGCCAGATAGCCAGGGTATTGCGGATCATCAAGAGAGAGCATCGACAATAGAGCTCGTAGATTCGAAATTTTCATATCGCTCTCATTCCGAGAGGCATGGGAGAAGCGCCGTACAAAAAGGACCAAGTCGTGTTTGACACTGAGCCACAGTTGCATCGTGTCTGACGTAGTATCAAGAAGGGGCTGACGACTACGGAGGAACTCACGCACAGCAACACAAAATTGTTGATCATCCAGGAGCGAGTCCGGAAAAGTCCATACTCGTCGAGTCCTTGAAAGGGAAGGAGAAACACACACCGACAGACTGACAATACTGTGGTCTGAAGCGGCGGAAGGATGATGGGCAGCAGCTGCGATCGACGGGAGAAGAGCAGTCGAAACATAAAATTTATCCAGCCGTGCTGCCGTAGTGCTGCCATGGATGGAAGAGCGCCAGGTAAAAGAGATTTCCGACGGGTGTAGATGCCGGAACGCATCAACCAATTGAAAATCATCAACTAGCTGAGAAATCTGTAATACACGTTGCCTGCGGTATTCGCCAACGGTTGAATTGCGGTCAAGGGCCGGCAACAACGTACAATTGAAATCTCCACCGATGAGAATATATTCAGACGGTGGGATGCATGACAGCTCTGTACGGAGTGTGGAGAGAAGATCAGGTAACAGACGCTCATCACACGGGACATATATGTTAAAAACATGATAGGTCACGTTTTCAATGCAAAAGATAACGACCTGGAGGTTGTCCACATATAATGCACGAATCACTGGCGTCGAAATCAGAGGGAGTAGGCGGTGATGGATCCCAATTGCAAGGCCACCATTCCGTCCAACTCGATAAGCATGGTGAAAATCGTAGGGCCAAGCCCGCCAACGAGAGAACAAAGTGGTAGCAGAGCAATTGGTCTCTTGGAGCAAGAGAAGAACTGCGTGTAGAGGCGCCAAGTCCTCATACACTAGGGCATTTCTAGGAGAAGCAGAGAACCCTCTGCAGTTAAGTGTGACCACCTTGAATCGGTAGGTCCTTCCCAGGTCGACACGCACGTGCACTGGAATCTGTTATTTTCTTCGCTTGCTTCTTCATTCTGTCAACACTAAATTTGAGATCGGGATAGGAAAGCACAAGATTTCGAAACACAGATGTCACACTAGAAACTTGGGTTAGAACAGTAGGAAGATCAAGCATATGACGTGCAACAAACTGATTAAAGAATCTAGGATGTTTATGAGAGCATAATACTTCATATATTTTATGAAGAGAAAGCGGACCTACCGGTATATCCGCCTTCGCTTCAGCTAGGTATCGGAGAAAAGAATCTAGGGAAAGCACTGGGGGTGGAGTCTTAGCACCTGGAATCACAGCAGGATGTCGACTTATTCGTGGCGAAGTACGTCGTTGAGAGCAGGAGCGGGAAGATGAGTCAACAGAACGACCTCTTGCAGCACCGGTGCGAGGAGGGAGCGGAGACTGCGGAGCACTCCAGGACTCCCGTTGAGCAGGCTTGCTGGTAGTTGTAGGGTCAGAGTCATTGCCAGAATAGTCACTAGCAGTAGGGCAGTCCATGTCAGTAATTGTACTTGGGGTGTCTTCGTCCGACGGAGGATGAAGGTCAGCAGGCAGGTCAGCTGGAGCTGCAAGGAACGTGGGCGGAGCAGTCGGCACCAGAGGAGGAAAGTCCACTGTCAACAATTGTGGGACAGGACCCCGTGGAGAAGGGCCCGATGGTAGAGCAGGTTGATGAAATTCTGAAAACACCTCCTTAGAAGTGGCAGGGGTGGAGAAAACAGGGTTGTCACAAGTGACTTTTGGTCCCGAAGACTGAGGTACAGCAGGGCGGCGGAAGCACTCACTTCGTTGATGGCCATACGCTTTACAAGTCTGACAATGAAAGGAGGTCAAAACGTCGATGCGTCGTATCTGGTCTCCGCATTTTACAGTGAAGAGAGTAGGAAAAGTCTTGATATGTTCATCCGAAGAGAATACTACTCGTGCAACTCGTCGGGCACTTTCAATTGAACGATCATCCTCGTCCTTTGGAGCAGCGGAGTGTGTGGTAATGTTACCCACAACACGACCGGATTGCATAAGAAAAGCACAAAGCATAGCATCTGTGACTTCAGGATGTACTGGGTACATCGAGACCGTTACTGGTCTTTGGGCGACAGGCTCAGGAAATAATTGGTGATCACCAACAATCAGCCCAGTCTGTAAGACTGAGGTAGCATCTGCCGCATGAAAGAAATAAACAATGACACTCGGCCCTCTGCGCGACATATGACGTATCGCTGACGGAGAGAACTTTTGTTTCAGAGCAGTAGAGTACATTTTGAGTGGTGTGTCCGGCAGCGCCTCAAAGCACACACCCAACTCAGTAGCCGTGGTGAAAGAAGTACCTGCTGGAGAATCCACTGGAATTTCGAGCACAACCTCATTACCAGAGCGACGGACATGAGGTTTTAAAGCTGCGGCTTCCGCTCGCATGGAATTAGACTTGGGCTGAAGCCTCTGGGAAGTTACCGCTGAAGAATAGGAGCGAGGAGCAGTAGAAGTGGAGGTTGAAGGCAGAGGAGCACCGCCATCCATTGAAGGCAGAGGAGCACCGTCATCCATAGTGTCCATGACATCTTCTGTCACTACTTCTTCTTCTTCTTTATTGGAGGTTTAACGACCACCGTGAGCAACTCAATGGGCTATAAGCAGTCGCCCCTCCCTAATTTTGGGTCACTGGTTCCAGGGAAGGGAGAGAGCCAGTGCCGTAAGACAAACACAACATCCATGCCTGACCGGGATTCGAACCCGGACCCCTGACGGACGAATGATCAGAGGCCAACGCCTTAGACCACTGCGCCACCGGGGCGGCCTTCTGTCACTACATGAGAAGCAGCTGGGGCAAGAGCTGTAATAGTGACGTCAGGGGAGGAAAACGATACGCCGCCAACGGTTGACGTAGACCCGGAGGGCAACGTGACAACGCCACCGCTGGGCAAAGTGCCGAGATCACCGGAAGTGATGTCAGGGTTGACAACACCACCGGATGACGCCATTTTAATGGCGCCGAGATAACTAGGCTTCTACCAGCTCGGTAGGAATTATAAACACGACGATAAGAAACGAAAAAGGCACTCACCACTTCGGGAGATGTCCGAAACGAATCACCAAACCTTTATAGTGGAGGTAAGCACAAACTCAGTAATCCTAGCAGCCTAAATACTTGTTATTCAAACAAAACTCACGGAGCACAAATCTACAGTTTTCAATTCAGAACCATTACGTATGGTATCATGAAACTCAAACTTAGACGCTAGACGCTTTTCGGAAGGGGTTAGAGCCCGGGGGTGAAAGCCCCGTCATAAAAATTTCGTAAAATCTACATTTCAAAATTGCCTTTATTCTTCAGTAAAATAACATTTCTATGTACATGACAATGGAATTCTGCTAATAAATACAGTGGTATATACATCTACAGTTTTCAATTTAGAGCCACCAAATTTGGCATACTACCTCATGGTACTCTAACTTAGACGGTAGACCGTTTTTAAAAGAGGTTGCAGCCCGGGGGTAAGGACCCCTTACATAAAAAAAATCGCAAAATCTAGTTTTCAATTCAGAACCACCAAATCTGGTATACTATCTCTTGGTATTCTAACTTTGACTGTAGACGGTTTTTGGAAGCGGTTGGAGCCCGGGCGGTTAGAGCCCTCCCCTACAAAATTGCCGTAAAATCTAGTTTTCAATTTAGAACCACCAAATTTGGTGTCATGAAACTCTAACTTAGCGGAAGACCGTTTTTGGAACGGATCGGGGGCCGGGAAGTCAGAACCCCCCCCCCCCGGTACAAAATTATCGTGAAATCTACAGTTTTCAATTTGGAACCACCAAATTTGGTGTCATGAAACTCTAACTTAGCGGAAGACCGTTTTGGGAACGGATCGGGGGCCGGGAAGTCAGAACTCACCCCCTCCCCGGTACAAAATTATCGTGAAATCTACAGTTTTCAATTTAGAACCACCAAATTTGGTATACTATCTCATGGTACTCTAACTTAGACGGTAGACGGTTTTTGAAACAGGTCGAGCACGGGGTCAGAGCCCCCTCCCCATAAAAATTTCGTAAAAACTAAAGTTTTCAATTTAGAACCACCAAATTTGGTATACTGTCTCACGAAACTCTAACTTAGACTGTAGACGGTTTTTGGAAGCGGTTGGAGCCAGGTCAGAGACACCCCCTTTCATACAAAAATTTTCGTAAAATCTAGTTTTCAATTTAGAACCGCCAAATTTGGTATACTATCTCATGGTACTCTAACTTAGACGGTAGACGGTTTTTGGAATAGGTCAAGACGCGGGGGTAAGAGCCCCCGACATACAAAATTTTCGTAAAATCTATAGTTTTCAATTTAGAACCACCAAATTTGGTATCATGAAACTCTAACTTAGACGGCAGCCGGTTTTTGGAACGGGTCGGGGCCCGGGGGTCAGAGCCCTCCCCCCGTGCAAGATTTTCTTAGAATATGCCGTTTTCAATTTAGAACCACCAAACTTGGTATACTATCTCATGGTATTTTAACTTCGACTGTAGATGGTTTTTTGGAAAGGGTTGGAGCTCGGGGTTCAGAGCCCCCCTCCTCCCCCATAAAAATTTCGTGAAATCTGCAGTTTTCAATTTAGAACCACCAAATTTTGTATACTACATCATGGTACTCTAACTTAGACGGTAGACGGTTTTCAGAACGGGTCGGGGCACGGGTGGTTAGAACCCCCCCCCCCCACACACACACACACACAAATTTCGTAAAATCTATAGTTTTCAATTTAGAACCACCAAATTTGGTATACTATATCATGGTAATCTAACTTAGACGGTTTTCGGAACGGGTTGGGTCACGGGGGTTTCACCTTCCCCAAAAATGTTTTTCGTGAAATCTACAATTTTCAATTTAGAACCACCAAATTTGGTATACCTCTCATGGTAGTCTAACTTAGACGGCAGACGGTTTTTGGAACGGGACGGGCACTGGGTCAGAGCCCACCTCATAAAAAATTTGGTAAAATCTACAGTTTTCAATTTAGAACCACCAAATTTGGTATACTATCTCATGGTGCTCTAACTTAAAGGGTAGACGGTTTTTTAGAACGGGTCAAGGCCCGGGGGGTAAGCTGTAGACGTTTTTTTGGACGGGTCAAGGCCCGGGGGTAAGTGACCACTTGTCAAAAATTCTTCTTGACAAGTGGTCAGAAGCCAGCCCCTAGATCACTCCGCCGCCGTAGCGGCACACGTTGAAATTTAATTTTTATACGGCCCCAAACACTCTTATGGACATACTAGATTGAACTGGACGCAAATAAATCATTAATATAATTTGTACTAGCAGGGATACTAGTTATTTGCCAGGTACATATTACTATTTGTGGTTCAGCGGGTGAAAGTTAATGAATGAAAAAGATATTTCCGCAATTTTCCAGTAAACTTATTTTAAATTTTTTGATTTAGTTAATTTAATTTTGCGAAGCAAAAAAGAAAGAAAAAGGAATGGGAATACTTACCTTCTAGGAGACATCTATGGAACTGCAGTACATCTGGCGTGTGCTTCTGTGAATCCTGCAACAAAGAAATGCAATGTACCTATGTGATGTCGATTGCGTTCGACTTCACATTGGCATTGATCATCTTTTTCTTACCGTTTTGAATTTTGAATATCTGGAACTCTCTATTTACATTACATTATATTTCTTCCTGCTAAGCCGTTCGTTGGTAGTGAAAGCTAAACTATATTGATTTGTGTTTTAATACACCATTAAACGCATATTTTTGCACTTTATTGTTATCTAGTCTCTAACTTAGACCGTAGGTTGGTTAGTTGGTTGGTTGATGGTTTATGGTGCAAGGCCCTTAAAAGGGCCAAAGAGCGCCTTAGAATGTAGATAGGGTATTCTTAAGAGTAAAAAACGGAGCTTTTTATGAAAGTTTTGTTTGGGGCTCCCTTGACTAGGGCCCCGACCCCTTCCAAAAACCGTCTACCGTCTAAGTTAGATAACCATGAGATAGTATACCAAATTTGGTAGTTCTAAACTGAAAACCGTAGATGTTACGAAATGTTTAAGGGGGGGGGCTCTCACCCAAGAGCTCCAACCCCTTCCAAAAACCGTCTAGCGTCTAAGTTAGAGTTTCATGATATCATATTTGATGGTTCTGAGTTGAAAACTGTAGATTTTACGAAAAAAAAAATTATGGGGGCGGGCGCTCTGACCCCTGGGCCTTGACCCGATCCAAATACGGTTTAACGTCTAAGTTAGAGTACCATGAGATAGTATACCAAATTTGGTGGTTCTAAAGTGAAAACTGTAGATTTTACGAATTTTTTTATGAGGGGAGCTCTGACCCCCGGGCCTTGACCCGTTCCAAAAACGGTCTACCGTCTAAGTTAGAGTACTATGAGATAGTATACCAGATTTGGTGGTTCTTAATTGAAAACTAGATTTTACGATTTTTTTTGAAGGGGGCCCTTACCTCCCGGGCTGCAACCTCTTCCAAAAACGATCTACCGTCTAAGTTAGAGTACTAAGAGATAGTATACCAAATTTGGTGGTTATAAATTGAAAACTGTAGATTTTACGAAATTTTTATGAGGGGGGGGCTTTCATCCCCCGGGTTCTAAGCCCTTCCAAAAAGCGTCTAGCGTCTAAGTTAGAGTTTCATGATACCATACTTAACGGTTTTGAATCGAAAAATGTAGATTTTACAAAAAAATTATGGGGGGGGGCTCTGACCCACGGGCCTTGACCTGTTCCAAAAACGGTCTACCGTCTAAGTTAGAGTACCATGAGATAGTATACCAAATTTGGTGGTTCTAAATTGAATACTGTAAATTTTACGTCATTTTTTATGACGGGGGGCTCTTACCCCCGGGCTCCAAACCCTTCCAAAAACTGTCTAGCGTCTAAGTTAGAGTAACATGAGATAGTATACCAGATTTGGCCGTTCTGAATTGAAAACTGTAGTTTTAAAGAAAATTTTGCATGTGGGGGGGGGCTCTGACCCCGGGCCTTGACCCGTTCCAAAAACGGTCTACCGTCTAAGTTTGAGTACCATGAGATAGTATACCAAATTTGGTGGTTCTAAATTGATTACTGTAGATTTTACGGCATTTTTATGACGGGGGCTCTGACCCCTGGGATCCAACCCCTTCCAAAAACCGTCTAGCGTCTAAGGTAGAGTACCATGAGATAGTATACCAAATTAGGTGGTTCTAAATTGAAAACTGTGATTTTGCGAATTTTTTATGAGGGGGGCCCTTACCCCCCGGGCTGCAACCCCTTCAAAAAGTCGTCTAGCTGCTAAGTTAGAGTACCATGAGATAGTATACCAGAATTGGTGGTTCTGAATTAAAAACTAGTTTTAAAAAAAAAATGTATGTGGGGGCTCTGACACCCCGGGCCTTGACCCGTTCCAAAAACGGTGTACCATCTAAGTTAGAGTACCATGAGATAGTATACCAAACTTTTGTGGTTCTAAAATGAAAACTGTAGATTTTACGAAATTTTTATGAGGGGGGGTGCTCATCTGACCCCCGGGCTCCAACCCCTTCTGAAAACCGTCTAGCGTCTAAGTTAGAGTTTCATGATACCAAATTTGATGGTTCTGAAATGAAAACTAGATTTCACGAAAATGTTGTATGTATGTGGGGGTGGGGATGGGGTGGGGGGCTCTGTCCCCTCCGGGATTTAACCCGTTCCAAAAACTGACAACCGTCTAAGTGAGGGTACCATGAGTTAGGATACCTGATTTGGTGGTTCTGAATTGAAAACTGTAGATTTTACAAAAATTTTGTATATGGGGGCTCTGACCAACCGGGCCCTGACCCCTTCCAAAAACCGTCTACCGTCTAATATTTTTAGTGCCAAAGAAAAAGCGTAATATTCCTATCCTGTCTGAGTGTCCAAAGTTTATAAATTTGATCAGGGAGGAAGACGTTCGAAATCGTACGTTTTCCTGCATTCGTTTGGTATGTAACCAAAATCTGTAAATATATGAAGTATTGTGCTCTCATAAACATCCTAGATTCTTTAATCAGTTTGTTGCACGTCATATGCTTGATCTTCCTACTGTTCTAACATAAGTTTCTAGTGTGACATCTGTGTTTCGAAATCTTGTGCTTTCCTATCCCGATCTCAAATTTAGTGTTGACAGAATGAAGAAGCAAGCGAAGAAAATAACAGATTCCAGTGCACGTGCGTGTTGACCTGGGAAGGACCTACCGATTCCAGGTGGTCACACTTAACTGCAGAGAGTTCTCTGCTTCTCCTAGAAATGCCCTAGTGTATGAGGACTTGGCGCCTCTACACGCAGATCTTCTCTTGCTCCAAGAGACCAATTGCTCTGCTACCACTTTGTTCTCTCGTTGGCGGGCTTGGCCCTACGATTTTCACCATGCTTATCGAGTTGGACGGAATGGTGGCCTTGCAATTGGGATCCATCACCGATTACTCCCTCTGATTTCGACGCCAGTGATTCGTGCATTATATGTGGACAACCTCCAGGTCGTTGTCTTTTGCATTGAAAACGTGACCTATCATGTTTTTAACATATATGTCCCCTGTGATGAGCGTCTGTTACCTGATCTTCTCTCCACACTCCGTACAGAGCTGTCATGCATCCCACCGTCTGAATATATTCTCATCGGCGGAGATTTCAATTGTACGTTGTTGCCGGCCCTTGACCGCAATTCAACCGTTGGCGAATACCGCAGGCAACGTGTATTACAGATTTCTCAGCTAGTTGATGATTTTCAATTGGTTGATGCGTTCCGGCATCTACACCCGTCGGAAATCTCTTTTACCTGGCGCTCATCCATCCATGGCAGCACTACGGCAGCACGGCTGGATAAATTTTATGTTTCGACTGCTCTTCTCCCGTCGATCGCAGCTGCTACCCATCATCCTTCCGCCGCTTCAGACTACAGTATTGTCAGTCTGTCGGTGTGTGTTTCTCCTTCACCTTCAAGGACTCGACGAGTATGGACTTTTCCGGACTCGCTCCTGGATGATCAACAATTTTGTGTTGCTGTGCGTGAGTTCCTCCGTAGTCGTCAGCCCCTTCTTGATACTACGTCAGACGCGATGCAACTGTGGCTCAGTGTCAAGCACGACTTGGTCCTTTTTGTACGGCGCTTCTCCCATGCCTCTCGGAATGAGAGCGATATGAAAATTGCGAATCTACGTGCTCTATTGTCGATGCTCTCTCTTGATGATCCGCAATACCCCGGCTATCTGGCAGATCTTCACGCCGTGCTTCTTCCTCGCGCATCCGATGCAGCCTGCAGGATGCATTTCTTGCATCTCTCCCCTACAGCTGATTCTCACGATTACTTAACCGCCTTGGAATCTCAACATCGCTCTGCTACATCTTTGCGTCATCTTCGCCTCCAGGATGGTTCCATCACTTCGAACCCATCGAAGCTATGCACTTTCACTAAACAGTATTTCACCGCCAAGTACAGTGCAGTAACGCAGTCTTCATTCTCATTAGCTTCTCCTCTTCTCTCCTCTCTTCCTCAGGTCCCCTCTACTTTATCTACTTCTTTACTTTCCCCTTTCTCTCTTCGCGAACTCCGTGAGGCGTTCGCTACTCTCAATCCTCATGCTGCTCCTGGACCTGACGGCCTTCCTCTGTCCTTTTACCGTGCTTTTCTACCGTGCCTTCTGCCTTTTCTGTCTGCGTGTTTCTCGTCTGCTTTTTCCTCTCCTGCGTTACCGCCCGACTTTACTTTGGCACACATCATCCTCCTTCCTAAGAAGGGTGACCTCTTGGATCTGGGAAACTGGCGCCCTATCTCCATCCTAAACACTGACTATAAGTTCTATACAAAACTCTTATCCCGTCGCCTTAATTCTGTTCTCTCTTTCGTTATTTCTCCCGACCAGACATACACTGTGCCTGGTCGGACTATTTCCACTAACGTTTCTCTTCTCCTTCATCTTCACTTCCTCGCTCGCTCTTTTGATGAACCTCTTGCCATTCTCAATCTGGATCAAAAGTCCGCTTTTGATAACGTGTCTCACTTTTATCTCTCTGCTGTCCTTTCACGATTTGGCTTTCCTGCTGCCTTTTCTTCCGCTCTCTTGGCCCATTACCAGGGCGCCAGTTTCCATGTTCGAGCGGCCACATTTCTAACCGCTCCAATTCCGTTTAGGCGAGGCATCCGGCAAGGATGTCCGCTCTCCGGCCAGCTATTCGCTCTCGCTTTTGAGCCTTTCCTGTTAGCAGCCCAAAGATCACTCCTGGATGTCCTACCGCCGACAGTGGCTAGTACTCGTCATCATCGGATAATTTTCACCGCCTATGCTGATGATGTGACCTTTTGTGTCCGGGATGAATCTCAATTTGATCGCCTGTATTCTGTATATCAACAATATGTTGCAATATCTGGAGCTGCGCTGAATGCCACTAAAAGTACTGGCTTATGGTGCGGGGCATGGGCTGTCCGCACCGATGCTCCTTGGGGTGCGCAGTGGACAGCCACTACACAGAAGATCCTCGGTGCGTATGTCGGTTTGTCCTTGGCTTCTGCATCTGCCACCTGGACTGCTCTTCTTCCCCGGATACAACGGGCTGCTGCCTACTGGAGTAAGGCCCGCCCTTTCACTTCGTTCCGTCAACGAGCAGCCATTGTTCGTCGACAACTTATCTCCCTATGCGAATACTCTTGGATGTCGACGGTTGTTCCCGTGTCACAAATGATGACCATCACTCGCCTCTCAACTTCCGTCATCTGGACTTCACATCACTGGGTTAAACCTGCCGCGCTTCATCTACCAGCCTCATTAGGTGGCATCCAGCTTCCCGATCCAGCAGTCCTTTATAAAACACATCGCATTATTCATTTCATTCGCCTTGCCACTTCAACTGTTCCGTCCCTTACCGCTACCGTGAATGTTCTTGCTTCTTCTCGTGACCCATCTTTCACCTTCTTACTGTTTCTGAAGATGGATTCATACTCTCTTCTTCCGTCCCACCTCCCTTCTGTCCTGCGAGAGGGCCTTTCTCTCTTTCGTTCGCTTCCTCTTCTCCGTTCATTTCCTTCTTCAACTCTTGATCTTCTAGATGAACCTCTCTTCTTCTCTTCTCTTATTCACCCTCCTAACCTCCCTTACTTTTACTTTCCTCATTGGATCCGCTCTGGTGTGATAACTGTCCGTTCTCTCGTAACTTCTGATCTAACCTGGAGACCTCTTTCTTCCCTGTTTCTATCTCCAACCATTACTCTTGCTAACGAATATCTGCTCCTTCGCACAGCGCTTTGGAGCCTCTTTCCACTCCTCGCTTCCCCTGATGGTCTCTTCTCGGTCCCCTCCGCCCCTCTTTCTCTACCGTTCTTTCTCCTCATTCGTAGCTCCCCGGTTCTAGTTACTTCTATCTCCTCCTCTTCTCTTTATTGGCTCCTTCTTTCCCCTCCCGCACTTCCACTTTCTGTTCATTCTGCTTCTCCTTCTCTTCTCCCCGCCATCTGGACAGCCTCTACCTCTCCCCTTTCCTCCCCTCTTGAACTCAATGTCCATTGGCAATTTCTTCACCTTCGTCTCCCCGCCCCATCAGTACTATTTCGCATGACCCTTCTCACCTCTCCACATTGTTCCTTTTGCCCTGAAGTCAGCGACGTCCAACATCAATAGCTCTTCTGCCCCGTACTCCTGCCAGTCCTAAACACAGCATTTCGTCTTGCTGATCGAATTTGGGCTCGATCGTTACCATTTCTTGCATATGCTTGGCTACTCCAAACTAAGCATCCACCTACTCACTTGCCTCCTGTGTGCCGTTACATTTTTCTTCTTGTGAAGTTCACTGTATATGATTTCCATCTTGAACAACGCCTCCCTGCTCTTACTCCACCTCCTCAGGAGGCAAGTGCTATCATTCGGAGACGCTTCCTAGCACGGTTAACCACTCGTCTCCGAATGGAGCACTCTCGTGCTGCCTCAACAAACACCGATAACGTTTTTCAATCCACCTGGGCCCAATCGGCTGGGTGGTTCCATATCCACAATTTGCAGCTACATCTCAACTTATAGGTGTGATTTTTGTTGTCGCCCACATTCACTGTCACAACTCATGATTTTACGTATTAATTTTGGTGGTATGAGGCTATTAGGTGGAGTCTCTTTTTTTCACCCACATGATTCGCTATTTGTGATTATTCTGTTTTATGTGCTATTGGAGATAGCTTACCATGTTTCCCATGATCTCTTCGATTTTGTTGTATTTTATGTTGTATATAATTCTTTCTTCTGCACAGTTTACTGCACACGCAATGTCCCCTACATTATGTTGAATATATTTTGAAATTTTATTGTCCCTGTGTATATAATTTAATGTAAGAAGATGCTCTTCTGAGTACTTTTAGCGATTCTCCCCCTTGTCACTGAATACTTCTGTACATATGATGTAAATTTTGAGTGTAGCACCACTGTTACATTTCTCTTTTATGAGAAGCTGCCCTTCTGGGTATGCTTAGCGGCTTTCTTTTTTGTCACTGTATTGTTCTGTACATATGATATGACACTTATGAATTGCATTCTTGTTCGATTTCTGTTTTTTTTGTAAAGTTGCCCTCCTGGGTCCGTTTAGCGTATTTCTCTCTTGTCACTGCATAATTCTGTGCATATAATAAGTATTTGTGCTTAATTGTTTCTACCATTTCTGTCATATTTCTAAATACTGTTGCACCTGTTAGTTCCTTCTCACCCATGGTCTTTTATGTGAATTAGTACCTTGTGCATATTTAATCTTGAGTATGGTAGTAATACTTAATTGGAATTTGTGAATAGTATAGCATCATGTCTTTTCTTGTCTACAATACTGTAGTATACATTTTCATTTGCATCGCTCGTGCTTTATTGTCTGCCTCTCCATCGCCCTTCGGGGCGAAATAATTTTATGATTTTAACAATATTTTGTTTTACGTTTCACTGGAACTTTCCAGTTGTTGTATATACCACTGTATTTATTGGCAGAATTCTACTGTCATGTACATAGAAATGCTATTTTTATATGAAGAATAAAGACAATTTTGAAATGTAAACGCGACGAATTGACGTAGTCGACGAATTGAGGTAGTCGATGAATTTGTCCGCGACGAATTGACGCAGGCGACGAATTGCCGTAGTCGACGAATTGACGCAGGCGACGAATTGACGCAGGCGACGAATCGTTGCAGTCGACGAATTGACGCACGCGACGAATTGACGTATAACCGCCTCGCACTCTGGCGGCAACAGCGTGCAGCCATAGCTCATTTGCTTAAAACTGTCAGGTGGTCATAATAAAGTGGCCACTCAGTGTATAGTTGTTTTAGATTCCTTCTGGAATAATATGTTTTCATGCATAGAAAAAAGCTGTCACAGCTTTATTGTATCATTGTTTAATCACTTGTCGTAGCTATTATATAATAAAGCTGTCACAGCTTTATTATATCATTGTTATAGTATAATAAATAAATAAATCGTATTATGCAATAAGGATAGAGATATTTCTGAAAAAAAAATTATTATCGATTTATTTTTCAGACGTACATAGTTGACGCAGTGGGGAGAAGTTCTTCTAAGAAAATCATTTAAGGATGTTTTAACTACTTGAGTGCATCGCATATATGAAAAACTCTTATTTCTTGGCATATAATTGAGCTTGAAAGGGTATATCCTTGTAGAAAAATTTCCAGAAATTCTCCTTTTACTTAGCAGAGTTAGCATTACCAGTGGATCAATCATATTGTAATGCAAAAGTGGTACATTTCCCTTTGTCATTTCATTAGGCAATCACCAGTTCCGCAGGAAACTCAATCCTGTCAGGTACGCTCATTGAAAAAGCAATATTATTAATGATTTTTTTTTAAGTTTTCTGATAACGGTTTGTTAATGATAACTTCGGAAAAAAGTGCAGTGCTTTCTTTACGCTAATGTGCAGGCTGATTAGAGTGAATGCGGTCTTGGTGCGTATTTCCTCAATTTTTCCAACATCTTTCGGAAAAAGAAAAAAAGGAAAAAAAAAGAAAGTTGACACCGAATTTTCGGTTGTAATAAGCACGTCTTTTGAATTATTTCCGACACGAAAAAAATTTATCAAAGTTATTCATAATCAATGAAACTGGTTATAAAAAATTCAACAGGATTTCTACAATCGATAAAACACCCAGAAAGAGAAACAGCGGCTAAAAACTACGCTACGAAAATTAAATTAATAAATGGAGCCCAAAATGTTTCTCATAGCAGAAGGAAGGCATTGGAGACAAACCTTTCTTCAAATCGAACAGTTAAAAGAAATATAGAAGGAAACGTGATATAACTCTACGCTTTCTAGCGAATGTTTTCGTAATGAAAAACTTGAGAATATGCGAAACGTATTTTTCATGAAAAAACTTGTGTTAAGGAAAAAATAACTTTTCAAATATATCTATCGGAAGCACAGGCAGCGAGAAAAAAGATTTTCACCTTTACGCCCTTAGCGGGAAATCTGTGCATTATTTAAAGAGGATAATGTTACCCACATTTATTGTAGTGAATGGCATACAGTACAAAGGAGGGCCGCGGGTGGCCTAGTGGGCAAGGTTCGTGACTGCCATGGAGAAGACCTCAGGTTCGATCCCAGGCAGGTACGAACGCTCAAACCACTAAATATCCGCCGTGCGTCGGATGGGCACGTTAAGCCGTCGGACCCCGGGTACTGGCCCCCGGTAATAAATGGGGGCGTCTTCCTCTCCCTTTCTACCTCGCTTCCGCGTAACTTTGCTATCGGGCACTCCAGCCCAAATCTCTTAGCTTCCTGTTGGGTTGTCGGAAAAGTCATGACGTATTTTAGCCATGTTTTGCAAAGGGCATTTATTGATAGAAAGAACAAAGATCAATCAATGATATAATGCCCGTTTTGTTCGACAACCTTTTGCCATCTTTCAGTGAGCTGCAGAATGCCTCGTTCGTAGAAGGGCCTGCCTTTCGTGGCGAAAAACTGTACAAGGTGCTGATTTACAACCTCACCTGAATTGAACGTTATACCACGCAAGGACTGTTGAAGAGAGCGAAACAAGTGGAAGTCTGACGGTGCAAGGTCAGCCGAGTATGCTGGGTGTGGCAACACTTCCACCCAAGCTCCAATAGTTTTTGGCGGGTGATCAAACTTGTGTGTGGTCTCGCGTTGTCGTGATGGAACACAACACCTTTATGATGAACGAGCTCTGGACGTTTCCAGATAATGGGTTCGTTCAAACTGGAGCTCGAAAAACACACCTTTAAAATCCCACCACACTGAGACCAGAACCTTCCGCCGATGAATGTCTGCTTTGGATGTCGTTTGAGGCGAAGCAGCACGTCGGGACCAATACCGTTTGCGCAGCACATTGTTGTACACAATCTACTTTTCGTCACCAGTTATCAGTTGCTTCAAAAAAGGATCGTTTTCCTCATGTTTAATGAGCATATCACAGATGTTTATACGCGCCGTCAATTGAGCTTCTTTGAGTTCATGAGGAACCCACAGATAGAGCTTGCTTACCTATCCTAGTTTCTTCAGGTGGTCGTGAAGGCTTGAATGATGGATGTGCAATGTGTCTGCAATCTCTCGTGTCGTGTAACGTGGGTTTGACTCGATCAAAGCCTTGATTTGGTCGTCATCAACCTCGGTTGGCCTCCCGGACTGAGGAGCATCGTTCAGGTCTAAATTACCAGCACTGAAGTTTGCGAACCAGCGCTGGCACTATCGTTCTTGCAGAGCATTATCACCGTACACTTTACGCAACTTTTCACAAGCTTGACGCGCGTTCTTCCCTTTACGGAAGTAAAACAGTAAAATATGGCGAAAATGCACAGTTTGGTCTTCCATCTTCAACTTCATGTCAAATATCCGCAAATCAACCAAATCGCTCACTATTCCTTTTCAACTGCAGCTAGAACTGGCACCTGTCGAATGCCATAGCAATAATAGAGCTGCGCATGCTTCTAGTACTTTCAAAACCGCCCATCCGCCATCGGGTGCCAAAATACGTCATGACTTTTCCGACAACCCAATATTTCTGAGGGTTGATAAAAGTACAGGAACACCACCTAGCAAGAGATATGCGTGTGATGATGTGGAATGATTTAGAAAAAAATACCAGAGAAAATACCAGTAGTGAAAAAAAATCAGTGTAACGTTGAATTAAAAAAAAAATAAAAAAAGTGGGAAAACTCTGAGCATGGATAATGGAACGCCCTTATTGAGTGAAAGAGAAGGGCTGATGAAACTGCAGCCATTTTTGTGAGAAGGTCACAAGAATCGGGAAGAGTTTGCGAGTTTCTAAAAATTGGAATGTGGAGTTCACAGAGAGAGACCATAGCAACAGCAAGAGGGGGCATGTGGATTACGTCAAGGAGGAGTATAGGACGCAGAGAGTTTTGGAAGCCTAGGATAAGGGGTTAGAATGCACGAACGTGATTGGCTGTGCACGGTCCAGGGGAAATGAGGGACGCGAGAAATTAGTTTAGGCGGGACTTCTTCGACTTGAACAAAGAGCGCAGGTAAGCATTTCGTGATGGGATGTCAACACGGGGCCTTTAACAAGCTCCTTCTCGTCTGTGGCTGAAGAACGTATTGGAGGTGACAACTAGCTGAGGTTAGTTTTCCACATAAATAAGTTGTACTAACTGCGGTTAATGGATATTTTTGATAATTGCCTTGTTAAGAAGGCGGAGGTCTTGACTTGTGAGGGTGAGGTCTTGACACCACATAAATTCGCCCAGAATCTTGTAGCATAGCTTATCATTCACCATGGCTGAACTGTGTATCTCGACGGAACTCTCACTGCTCTGCAAAAACTGAAATACCATAAAAGAACTGTGCATGTTCAACACCTTAACTACGTAATTCATCAATGTGTTCGCAATCATCATTGTAAATAGTATTCGTATCCGAAGCGGAAATGCATCTGTTGTGTTACTTAACTTAATCAGTTCTGGTAATAAAAAAATGGTATGTATTCTTCCACATCCCTCTCAGGAAAGTAGAATTGAATAAGGTTGTTCAGGCCTTTCTTTCATTCTGGACTGGTGGCAGCTACTAAATAGTTCATTGACAAGGTCAAATTCTAACCAAGTGCATACTTCAATTATTTCAAAGGGCGTACTTGTTACCGTGTGATTTAATACAACACCCACAAGGAATATTCATAACACTTGAACTACAAAATTCCTCAAATACAAACCTTAAGTACTCCACAAGGTAAATTCCATCCAGTGTTGAAAGACATTTTTAAATGGCACATTTAGAAGCACAGATATTGAGAATAAACTGATTAAACATGGCTCCCCCGAAGGGCGAAATTCTGCATTACTTTGAAAAGAATATACACACAAAGAGTTTTCATATTAGTAGTAACTAACAGAAAAATCATTTCTTTTCAGTCTGGTTTTTAATCCCGCAGATATTGCTGTAAACATAAAAGTGAATGTGCGCCCTCTAGTGACACGCTTGTGCGTTAAGAAACATTTTAAATTATATAAGAAACATTACGCACCGGAAACGCTTTTCAACAAACAAAGAATTTTTCAAATCAAACTCTTAGAAGCAGAGATATTGCAGAAATGGGATATACATCTACACCCCTAATGGAAAAACCATGCATTATTTTAAGAAGAAAGTATTCTGAAAAGATGTTCCGAGGTAAGCGGAAAAATCGAGTTTTAAGAAGCTCAGGTTTTGCTGCAAATACATCAGAATTTAGAAGCAAAAAACAAACTTACGCCTCCTGGTGTCCAAACCATTCTTCACCAAAAATTAGAAATTATATGCAAAATATTTCCCATTAGAAGCTGTATCCGGTGCAGGAAGAATTTTTTAAATCGGAGTTTTAGAAGCAGAGATATCCGGGAAAACGCAATTTACTTTCACTCCCCACAGCAGAAAATCTATCCGTAACTTGAAAAAGTGATTGCACCTCATAGTCTTCGCTATAAATGGCATCGAAAGGTAAAATAATTTTTTCAGTCGGATGTTTAGAAGCAAATATATGGAATAAAATGTATTTTGAATTATCTATATCATCTGCATTTACGCCCTCTAGCGGCGAAATTGTGAATCGTAGAAAACCTGATAGCAAGGATCATCGTTTTTCATTTCAAATTTTCCAATGCAAAAATAATTTTTGAAAATTGACCAAATAATTGCAGAGATATGGTGTCCACAGACGGACGAACAGACAAATTGGTAGCATTAGCACGATCTTTTTTTACAAAAGACGCGCCAGAAAGTAAAAAGCTTATTGTATCATTCTGTCTGTTCTTCTGTGGACACCATATTTCTTCAGCTTGTAGTTCAATTAAAAACAAGAAATATGACACCGAATTTTCGGTTGTAATCAGCACGTCTTTTGAATCCGTTCTGACGCGAATTAAATTTATCAGAGCTATTCCAAGTCAATGGAAACCGGTTGGGAAAAAATTCAACCGGTTTTTACAATCGATAAAACATCCACTAATAGAAACATCTACGTAGTTCCACCAGCTGCTAAAAAGCATGTTACGGAAATTAGCAAAAAGCGCACGAAAAGTTTCACATAGTACAAGAAAGGTATCAGCAGCAAAGAGATTTTCAAATCGAACAGCTTAAATAAATAAAGGAAACATGATATAAGTCTATATCTGCTAGCGTAAAAATTTTGCATAATGGAAAAATTGACGTAACTAACGGGAAAACCTTGCATTATTTAAAGAGGATAATGCTCCACATCGTTATTGTAGCAAATGGCATATTTATCAATAGGGTTTTTAGAAGCGGCGATACAGTTGCAAACTGAAGTACACAATGCGTAACTACAACAGAACTGTTAGTTACAAAATTCCCCATATACTAGCCTAAAGTGTTCTACAAGGAAAATGGCATCAGGTGTTGAATTTTTTTAAATCGCACATGTAGTAGCAGAGATACTGAGAAAAACAGATTAAGCATTTGCGCCCCCTAGCGGCCAAATTCTGCATTATTTCGGGAAGAAATTACGCACACAGAGTTTGCTTAGTTAGTAGTATCTCACCGAAAAATAAGTTTTTAAATCAGGTTTTTAGACCCGAAAATATTGCTGCGAACGAAAACGTGAACTTACGCCCTCTGTTGGCAGACTTGTGCGTTAAGAAAATTTTAATTTATATAAGAAATTTTGCTGCAAATGTATTAGAAGCAGAAATAAACACTTGTGCCCTTGGTGGCCATTTTTCACCAAATATTAGAAATTATATGCAAAATGTTTCCCATCAGGAGTTGTATCCAATACAGAAAGAATTTTTCAAAGCAGAGTTTTAGAAGCAGAGATAACGGAGAAAACGCAATTTACCTATACGCCCTCTAGCGGAAAGTCTATGAATTACTTGAAAATTTTTAAATTATATGAAAAACCTTTCACACCAGAAACACTGTCTAACAGAGAAGGAATTTTCTAAATCGGACTCTTAGAAACAGATATTGACAACAATAAGATATGCATCTACGCTCCCTGGCGGAAAACACATACACTATTTTAAGGAGAAAATATTCCTAAAAGGTTTATCGACGCGAGTGGTATCGGTCCACGAAAGATTTTTTCAATAGAGATTTTAGAAGTTCAGATTTTGCTGCAAATGCATTAAGAGCAGAAATTAACACTTACAATCCATGGTGGCGAAACCATTTTTGCCAAAAATATCCGGAAATTATACGAAAAGGATTTCCCATCAGGAGTTGTGTCCCCGGCAGAAAAAAAATTTCAAATCCGAGTTTAGAAGTAGAGATATTCGGAAAAAACCTGACCCATCCCTGACAAATTATCAGAAGCCAGCGCTTAGACCACTGCGCCAGAGGTGTAGCTGGGCCATTTCGGAAGTGGTGGAATAATGGCTTGGGCCGGAATCCGTATAAACGGTTCGAAGCCTCTGCACGTAAAAATCAGGGGATATCGGCAAGGTCTATAAAAAGGCTACCCGATATCGCGACGAGATCTCAGATCCTTATGTTCGTCTTTCGTGCGTGGGTCCAGATTTCCTGTTAATAGACGACAACGCTCGTCCTTATTGGGCTTTGCTTGTCAAAGAATATCTTAAAAGCGATGATAATTCACGTACTAACTGGCAGGTACGATCACCATATCTCAATGCGATTGAACGAGTGAGCATATTCGGGACACAATAAATAGGTCGACGAATTCATGCTCACTCCCCTCTTCTTGCAGCTGTAGAGAACTTACGTGATGATCTTCTGGAAGAATGGTACTTATTTCCACATTCTCTTGTGCAAATCCTCATGCAAAGAACGGTTTCGTGTTGTGAAGCTTGCAGTGATACTCACACAGGTTTGCCACTCCGGAAAGAAAATTCGCATTTGGATCTGAAGTCATAACATCGTTCTAAAATATCGGTTAAAAGAATAATTCTGCATAGGATACCATCTTCTGCACTGGATACCAGTCATTGTGACATAGATTCACATTCACGTACAGATCTTATTTCTTTTTTTTTTTTTTTTTTTTTTTTTGATTGGAGGTTTAACGACCACCGTGAGCAACTCAATGGGCTATAAGCAGTCGCCCGTCCCTAATTTAGGGTCACTGGTTCCAGGGAAGGGAGAGAGCCAGTGCCGTAAGACAAACACAACATCCATGCCTCACCGGGATTCGAACCCGGACCCCTTACGGACGAATGATCAGAGGCCAACGCCTTAGACCACTGCGCCACCGGGGCGGCGATCTTATTTCTATAACGATGCACGGATTCGCTAATAGGAACGCAAGTGTTTTTGGTTTTACCTATTTCTGATCATATTTCTGTTTTGGGAAGTTCAACCGAACAATTTTCTTTGCTTCTGATGGATTTCTTTGAGAATTATATTCACCGTGAATTTTCTCCTCCTGTATTTCAGTTTCCTTGTAGGGATGCGAATCAAACTGTTTTATGTAGTACTGTGTATGAAACTGTTCCTTTGCTTCTAAAAGAACGATTAAAAAAATGTTGTTTTTCTTTTTGACTGCATTGTCTATGATGAAACAGATTGTTGTTTATCATAAACTTTAAGAGGGCAAATTTCATATGCCAACAAATGTTTTGTTTTATCACGTTTTAAATTATCGCACATTATTTTTCATCCAAAGGGCGTGGTCCTTACCTACGACAGTGCTACACTTCTTGTTTGGGATTTTGCAGACAGACATGATAAATTCATAATTTCGCCACTGGCATGTAGAAGAAAGAATACCTCTTCCGAGTATATTTGCATTAGAAGTGATTTATATTACGAGGTGTGACAATTTAATTCCCGAAATGCACCTGTAGAAAGAATGTGCGAATTCATGTCAACTTCGAAGTAAATTCTCTTTCGCAGCTATGCATTTAGTTAGACGCTGTTGCCGTTGCTGGAAACATACCCGCTTCTCTGTTTCTGGAATACTCTTGAGTTCTTTTATCACTCTACGCTGGATGTCAGAAATGTCTTAAAATCTTCGTCTTTTCATGGTAGTTTTTATTTTGGGGAAAAGCCAGAAATCACAAGTGGCTAAGTCAGGTGAACAGGGTGAATTATCTAATTTGGTAAATCATTTCTTAGCTAGGAAAGCGTGAACACTGAGCGCACCATGGCTTGGGGGATAGCCACGCCACAGTTCAGCTCGTTTCCTGCAAACAGAACCCCGTAACCTCTTCAACACCGCTAAATGGCATTGTCAGTTGACTGTCCCTGTTCAACGAATTCGCTATGAAATATTCCACTTATGATCCAAAAACACACAAGCATGGTCTTGATCTACGAGCATGACATGCGTGCATTTTTCAGCTTTTACGCCACTCAAAGATACTTGACTTTTTCGTAACATCCTCACCATATGCCACTTTCAAAAACTGTAACGTTTCAGTTCAACGTTAACGATCTTCATGCAGAATTTCATGTTAATGTGCAGCTTTAAGTTCCTATAACTAAATTTTACCTCAAAATTCACACACAGACTTACGTTGCTTTCGCAACTGCTCACTCACGAATGGCTCTACTAGTCTGCGGTTAACTCATGCCCTACTTGAAACATGTCCAGACACTTATAGGCACGAGATTCTGGCCGCATCTCCACAAGGGCGACACTACGCGACACTTTCTTCACACACAGACTTGCATTGCTTTCGCAACTGCTCACCCACGAATGGCTCTACTGGTCTGCGGTTAACTCATGCACTACTTGAAACACGTCCAGACATGCACGTGATTCTGCCCGCATCACCACAAGAGGGACACTAGGCGACCGTTCCTTCACAGACAGACTTGCGTTGCTTTCGCAACTGCTCACTCACAAATGGCTCTACTGGTCTGCGGTTAACTCATGCACTACTTGAAACACGTCAAGACATGAACATGATTCTGCCCGCATCACCACATGGCCGACACTTGGCGACCTTTCTTTCACACACAGACTTGCGTTGCTTTCGCAACTGTTCACTCACAAATGGCTCTACTGGTCTGCGGTTAACTCATGCACTACTTGAAACACGTCCAGAAATGCACGTGATTATGCCCGCATCGCCACAAGAGGGACACTAGGCGACCGTTCCTTCACACACAGACTTGTATTTCTTTCGCAACTGCTCACTTACGAATGGCTCTACTGGTCGGCGGTTAACGCATGCAATTTTGAAACATGTCCAGGAACGCATAGGCACGTGATTCTGCCCGCATCGCCATAAAAGTGAAACCACGTGGCCGTTCCTTCACTCACAGACTTCCATTGCTTTAGCAACTGCTCACTTACGAATGGCTCTACTGGTCTGCGGTTAACGCATGCATTTTTTGAAACATGTCCAGGCACGCATAGGCACGTGATTCTGCCCGCATCGCCATAAGAGTGAAACCACGTGGCCGTTCTTTCACTCACAGACTTTCATTGCTTTAGCAACTGGTCACTAACGAATGACTCTACTGGTCTGCGGTTAACGCATGCACTACTTGAAATATGTCCCGACACGCATAGGCACGTGATTCTGCCCGCATCGCCAAAAGGGCGACACTACACGACTGTTCCGGGAATTAAATTTTCACACTTCCTATATTTTTCAGATGGCTCTACTGGGTGATCATAATGAAAAATATGTTGCTGATATTTCAAATTACACGGAAAACATACTCTCTCTTCGCAAACTTCCAGCAAATGCTCTTGTATGCTCATGAAATCATTTTCTCAATGATCATGAAGTCAAACAGTTACACAGAAAATAAGCTGCATGTTCCCATGCACTGGGCTGAAAAATCTGCTTTTTTCTTTAAATGTGATAATGGGCGAAAAATAAATATCTTTTACAGATGTCCTTATTACAAAATCGTATCTCCGCTACTTTCACTAATTACCAATTCATTTTGGAAACAAATATAATTACAAGCTGAAGAGCAGCAGCAATTTTTTTATCAACTGAATCATAATGCTACGTCAAAGATGCTTTAAATCTTCAGAAAGCAACCAAGAATTTGGGAGATATAGGTTGGAGTTTACTCTGCTGTCACGAGATATTAATTGCAGACACACACAGATTTCTTTCAGAAAGAACTAATATCCAGGTTTCTTTCAGTAGTTAGCCAGTTACTCGTCTTCAGAAATTCCATTTAAGCTACATTAAGTGAACACCTTTATTTAAAACGAAAATAAAATCATGCATCTTTTCCAGTAAAGTGAAACAAGGGCACGGTGAAGTATACTTCTTGAAGCTCAGATTAGAATTCATGCATGTAGATCCCTATTTTGAAATCCTACTTGAACGTCAGAAGTAACGAGAGTGATGAATACTCATCAAGGAAGTTAGGGTGAAGAGCTTAAACCACGGGGGAAAAGGATAAAAATGCTAGAAGAGTTACGAATAAGAAAAACATAATGAGTATTGAGAAAACAGTTCGATAGAGATCCAAAGGAAGGGAAAAACATGCATTTGAATTAAAGAAAGAACCTACCTGCCTTCCAAAACACACACACACATACACAACCGATTTGCCGTATTATTGTGACGGTCTCCCGTTCTGGTAGCCAGTATATCTATATTAGGAATAAGCAACCAATTCGTAGCGTAGAAATTTTCTCAGATGTCTGTAAAAGAAGAACAACTTAAAACGAAAAGATAGTTGCAAGTATTCCTTCAAAATGTTTCGAAGATACGGTGTTTTACTATATTGATTTCTGATATCAATGACGTAGTTCTGAAACTGGATATTTGGTTAGAAATGTTTACATAAATAAAAAACAGTTCATTTTTTTGTTTGGGATTTAACAACACCGTAAGCTGCTCAATAGTATACGCCCATCCCTAATTTGTGGTCTTTGGTTCCCAGGAATGGAGAAAGTTGCCGTAAGAAGAACACACGATCCATGCTTCTTCCAGGATTCGAACCTGGACCCATGTCGGGCCAATGGTCAGAAACTGGCGCTCAGACCACGGAGTCACTGTTGCGGGCCGATTCATTACTATGGATCACATTTTGCTTAAAGACTGTGTGGACGCTAAACATACCTTTCAACTTCATGCGCAATACGAAACACACAGACTCCATCTGTAAAACGGGTATGCTAAATGGTAAAAAAAGAGTAAAGTTAGAATTCGAAAACTGAGTAACCTGTGTGATTCAGTACAAAAAGCTATTTTTTTACATCTATCCACTGGGTGAATTTTATTGTGCCCCTGGATCACAAAGTAAGCAACATTCTTTCTTAAAACTTCTGTAAAACCAACCTTTAAATGGATCGTTGAAGTGATGTAGCATTGGAAGAACAGATCACAGCTAATTATGGGTTCGGGTTGCGGTTGGCAATTGACTGAATATAAATCGGTTATTCCAGCACCAAGGGGGCAATATCAGAGGACAGGTGGTGTCGCTAAAAACCGGCACGAAGATCAGTAAACTGTAGGTGTAGTGTTTTCTTTAACTCGCTTTCTATGACATTCCCTACTACGACTTTGAAACCTTCACTCATCTGTGATTCCAATTACACTGTATGTTAATAAGGTCCCTCAGAGGTATTCAAAATCCAGAACTTTCATTCTTTTTCGTCTCTTCTTTTTCCTTCCGTATCTACATTGAAGAGCAATTGAATTAGAGATACCTGTCTAGTAACGTGTAGCACCACCTTTCTCAGTGATGACGGCGGCGATTCGTCTGGGCATGGACTCGACAAGACACTGGAAGCGTTGGGAAGCTATACGGGTCCACGACCCCTGAACAAGCTCCCACAGTTCACGAAGATTTGATGGAGGGGGTCAGAGCCTCGAACAACCCTCTCGATGGCATCCCAGATATGCTCGATGGGATTGAGGTCAGGTGACCTTGCTGGCCAAGAAAGCGATGTCATGTCAGTGGAGTGTTCATCCAACCATTCGGATACAATTCGGGAGCGATCGCACGGTGCATTGTCTTGTTCCAGGATGAGGACCCCAGTGGGATGTTCAAGACGCACAAACGGGAGCAAATGGTCGTGCACGGTATCCCGGTAACAGTGACCTGTGAGGGACGATGTCACACGTGCCAGGGGCCCCATTTCAGCCTACGTAAACAGTCCCTAGACGAGAATGCCACCCCCACCAGCTTGAAGAGTACCCTGCTGGCTAGAAGGATGCATCGCTTCATGTGGTTTGCCCCGTACTCGTATGCTGCCATCCGCATGTACCAGCGTGAATCTCGACTCATCAGTCCAGGCAACATTTTCCCACATGTCTAGGGTCCAGTGGCGATGTTTCCGCGCCCATGCTAATCTTTGCACCCTGTGATGTGCGATCAGCAGCGGTACCTTTATGGGACAATGGCTTCTGTACCCCATAGCGAGGAGATGGTTCTGGATGGTGTGGCTGCTTACACGTTTTTGTGCAGCAGCGTTAAATTGCCGAGTGCCGCTCCTCTTGTTCGGTGGTTGCCGCAGCCGCGGCACACCACCAAACAAGAGAACTGGCATGTTGTTCGGCGGGCGTTGATGGCTCGCACGGCCACATCACGAACGTTAGCGCAGGAATCAGGGTGTGCTGCGCAACAACCTGGGTCAGCACGTACCGTTCGACATTATCTGCACAAGCGGGGACTTATCGCACGGCGCCCATTGCTCCGATTATCATTGACGTTACTTCACCGGCGAGTGCGGCAGCAGTGGGCCGTTGAATGCCGCACCTGGACTACGGAATGGCACGACACTGTCATCTCCGAAAAATCTAGCTTCTGCCTGTAACACCCCGATGGTCGGATCCGCGTGTGGCAGCAGCGCGGCGAGAGAATGTATGACGCCTGCATTATGCACAGCCATACCGGTCCGTCGCCGGGCGTTATGGTTTGGGGCGCAATTGGATATGACACCCGCACCCCTCTGGTATGCATCGCCGGTACACTCTACAGCTACTGCTACATCTCCGACGTTTCGGAGCCTGTAGTCCTCCCTTACTGCAGGACCAGCCAGCGACCACGTTTCAACAGGACAATGCGCACCCGCACGTGGCACGCATCGTGCAACAATTCTCCAGGACCCACCAGGTGTCACTTCTGCCGTGGCCCGCCTGTTCTCCCGATATGTCGCTCATCGAACACGTCTGGTCGCTGATCGGCAACTGAGTGGCTCGGCAAGCACCACCCGCGGCTACGCCTGATGAACTGTGGCAACGTGTGGAAGCAGCCTGGACCAACATACCCCAAGGCCACATCCAAGGCCTCTTTCGCTCGATACCGCGGCGTGTAGCTGCCTTTATTGCCAGCCATGGGGGCCACACGAGCTTTTGATGTCTGCGTGTTCCGCAAGTCGCACGGGCCTGTAAGCTCAATCGTTTCATCTTTGTATCTGTTGTTACGTGTCCAGTAAATCTGGCTTTGCTATCTCGTGTCCTTCTTGGTGTTGCATTTTGGGTGGCCAGCAGTGTATATAGTAAGCGGTGCTTCAATTAACAAAAGACAAAGGCATGTGCGATAGACTTGTATTAGATGATGAACTTTAAGCAAAAGCTAATATGACCTAAATCTACTTCGAAACTGTAATTAGAAAATACTAAAACAGTTTTACAATATTACTTTCTTAAGTGTCATGTCAGAAAACAGGATCTTAAGTGCATGTTTTGAACTGAGAATTACACCGATGAACCATTACATTATGACCATCTACCTAATGAACTGTAGGACCCTCTTTAGCCTACAAAACAACGACCATTCGGGGAGGCATTGATTCGATGTGGTGGATATAGGTATCCTGGGATATCTGGTACCATAATGTCAACAGCAGGTCCTCTAGTTCTCGTACGTTTCTGGATGGTGGTGATTTAGCGCGAACCCACTTTTCCAAGTCAAACCACAAATATTCGATTGGGTTCATGTCAGGTGAATTTGGAGGATTGGGTATTAACAGTAAGTCACCAGCCTGTTCCAGGAACCAGTCCTTGACGATTCTGGCAATGTGGCATGGCGCATTGTCCTGTTGGTAATGATCATCTGTAGCAGGGTACACAGTTGCCATGAATGGGGGAACTTGGTCGGCTACGATGTTCAAATACCTGACAGCTGTCAGAGATTGTGCTATTGAGATAATGAGGCCTAAAGTGTCCCAAGAAAGCATCGTCCACAGCATAATACCGCCGCCGCCGGCATGTTTCCTCCCAACAGTGCATAGCCTCCATTGTTAATCGGCATATCCGCACTCGGCCGTCTACGTGATGCACCAGGAATCTTGATTCGTCAGACCAGGCCACTTTCTTTCAATCACCAAGATCCAATCTCGATGATCTTGGGCCCATTTCATGCGTTGTTGGCGATGACGTGCAGGGAGCATGGGGACTCGGCTGGCTCTCCGGCTACGAAGGCCCATGCGCAGAAGGCCGCGAAGAACTGTGTGCTGTGACAAATCGCCCTGATCACCACTGTTGTACCTGCGAATGATTTGTTACACTGTCGCCCCGCGGTCTCTGTGAACAATGCGCGACAGTCTCCGCTCGCCTCTGGCACCAATGAGATGCGGGTGACACACGGATGGACTACGGTTCGTCGTTTGGCCTCCTGTGCACCACTTTTGATACGTATTTACAGTGGCACGTGAGCAACCCACATGCCGAGCCGTTTCCGAGATCATAGTTCCGAGCCGCCGTGCGATCATAATTTGTCCTTTATCAAACTTTGATAAATCGGCAGCTTTTCCCATTCTGCTTCCGAACAGTCTACTAACCGAAAGCCTGTCCTTGGGTTGTATATATACTGCCCCGTGAACTTCACCTGCGCCACCGTTCAGTCTCCAGGCGCACTCATATCTCTAGACTGGAGGTGGTCAAAATGGAATGCCTCATCGACGTACATTGCATTTCTAATCTGCATATAATGTAATAATTTAATTTTTCATATGTTGAATTCTGCATTGAATGAATACTAAAATTAGTCTTTTACGTGTTAAGTTTCTCTCGAAGAAATATACAGTATGTGATTTAACTTTACGCAAGTTACCGAATTTCGATTCTGGGTCGTGCGGAATAGCTAATTGTAGGGAGAGTAAAGGTTTCACTCTGCAAGACCGGATTTCTTGCTGACAGAAATTGGCTATTTCATTCATGAAATGTCAACCCTTCTCAAAGCGGTTGCTACTGTTGCAACATAAGTGACGTTTTAGAAGAAGAGCGTTCAGATTTCGCGAGCAGGTTGAACTGTTACGAAGCAAGTTTAGCAAATAAAACAGATTAAATGGTGGAATTAGGGAGTCAAGGAATTCAGGTTCAAACGTCGTAGTTGCTTTGGTCGTATTTCACATGACTGATGGGTTGAAAGAGAAGGTCACGAATGGCTGTATATTAATATGTACTTGTTCCGACTCTGACGTAAAGTAGTGAAATCTGGGGGCCGCAGAAGAAATACGTGAGTCGCTTGTGTGCGGGACTGCATTGCTTACAGGAGGTATGCATTGAAACTTGTTCTCTCTGATCACGTGCGAAACAAATATCTGAAATGTGAAGCTAAATGTCGTCCCACGGTTTTATACTGTTGAAGAGCTTAGTGATGAGGTTGTTCATGGAACTTTGTTTTCTGAAACTGCCAGTAAAGAATAACAGAGGAACTCCGAGGAAATCATAGGAATACCAGATTCAGGAATGCCTGCAAGAGAAAATATAATGAGCATAAAATACAAAAGCTTCTATGTGATCTGTGACAGACGTCAGTGGAGATCGAGGTGTCTGCCAAATTAGCTATAAATGGGGACGTTTGGTACACCAATAATAATTCAAATCTAGCGCCGTCAGTAACTTTGAATTGGCAGTAAATCCAACTCTGATGAGCTAACGTCTGAATTTCAGAGAACAGCATAGAGATATGCATGTATGTATTATACTCCAAATAATTTTCCCAGTTTACTCTGTAGGATAAGCAATAAAAATTTGCCTTCTTACAAATGAATCTGCTTCTAAAAATCTGTTATAAACACTTTTTATGGGTCGGATAGCGTTCTCGCGAAGAATATTTTGCATCTTATTTCTAAATTTTCATATGGCACAGTTTTGCCATTATAAAGAAAAAGTTCCTATTCCTCTTTGCAACATTTTTGCAACGGTATCTTCGCTTCTAAAATCCCGATTGAAACATTATGGTCTAAGCGCTGGCTTCTGACCATTCGTCTAAGATGGATCCGGGTTTGAATCACGGTGAAGCATGTTGTATTTGTCTTACGGTAGTGACTCTCTCCCTTTCCTGGAGTCACTGGTCCTAAATTAGGGATGGCTGACTGTATATAGCCCATCGAGTTGTTCACGGTGGTCGTTAAACCCCCCAAACAACAATAAAAGGAATATGTTTCATTCAGATACTACTTACTAAGGAAAACGTATCACAATCCTTGACCCCGCACGGGGATAACCGGTTTTCCGGTTATTTGGTGAGCGGCGCCCCCACGGCCCGAGCTGACCTTGTGACGGAACATCTTACTTTTTCGTTTTGTACGATTATGTTACCGAAGGGACAGCTGTTCATCCAGCTGCTGGGGGATGGCGTCCCCACGGCCCGAGCCGACATGTACTAGATGTGAATTTTCACATTTTTTTATGTTTTATGTTTTTTCACGTGACACGCTCCCGCCTCAGTTGTAGGTTGCTGAGGTTGTGATTATGCGACAGCTCTGGATTTGAGTTTATCTTTTTCTTTCCTGTCTTCTCCATTTTATGTTCCTTTTGTTTTTCCGAGCTGGTTAGCTAGACCTACCTGCACGTTTGCCGTGTGCGGTGACCCGTAAGGTGTAAAAGGGGATGTTGGAGGCTGAGGTTTCTGGGGGCCGGGTTGTAGTGTCTCCAGATGCCAACACTCCTCTTTGCGCCCTGCTTCACCCTAAACGGGCGGCTAGGAACTAACCCACTCCTAGTCAATGAGTTCTGTGGCCGAGTGGAGCCCAGACCTCTAACAGCTTGTCGTTTCGCACGACAGGGTGAGTCTGGGGATAGGGTGGGCATGCCAAAGTGGTGTTCCCCAGGCATGGGAAGGTCTGGGTGCACGCCGAGCGCATGTCTGCCCTATCAACTTGCTATATCCGCTTGCTGTCTCTAGATCCGTGCCCTGCGTCCACTTGGGCTTGCGGACCTCCGGCTCTCCCTCGTTGGGCTCGATTGTGGGTGGGGAAGTCGGCGGACGAATTATTAATTTATTCCATGGATGAAAATAAAGTTTCCCACGAACCAAAAAGCAAAAGAGGTAATGAGGAAGGCTCATCCCCTTCCGCCAAAAAGCATGTGCCTGATTCTTGTAACTCTCGTTTCTTTTTTGTTCATTCATTTGACAATAAAGCACTTCAATCCATCGCAAGCTCTCCTAAGAGCGTAAAGAAGCTCCAATCTGGAGATCTTCTTGTAGAGATGTCCAATGTGGCCTACAGTACCACACTTATAAACACTACCACGCTGCTTGAGACTCCGGTCAAAATAACACCTCATGGGTACCTAAATTCATCTCGAGGTGTTGTCTCCTCTCAGGACCTCGTTGAGTGTACTGAGGAAGAACTACTTGAAGAACTGAGGAGTCAACACGTTACGGGTGTGCGGCGTATCCTCTTCAGGCGGAATGGGCAGTCCGTCCCATCCTGCAACATCATTTTAACTTTCGACAGTCCTTCCCTGCCTACGTCCATCAAAGCAGGGTATCTTCACCTAGAGGTACGCTCGTACATCCCTAACCCTTTAAGATGTTTTAGGTGCCAATCTTACGGCCATTCGCAGCAGTCGTGCAGGAGCAATCCTAGGTGTGGGCGCTGTGGTGCCACAGAACATCTTTTGTCAGAATGTGTGGCCGAGGCTGAGTTTTTGTGTGAACTGTAAGGGTTCACACGCAGCATCAGCCAAAGATTGTCCCAAGTGGAAGGAGGAGAAGGAAATCCAAAGGCTCAAAATGGTGGAAAATATTTCCTATCCTGAGGCCAGAAGAAGAGTAGTTCCTGTTACATCTGATCGGCGATCATACGCTTCAGTGGTGGTTGCCAAATCTACGGTTGCCATTCAGACCGACATTCAGATCCCCCCTAAATGTCCATACAATGTAAACGAAATCATCGCGGCCGGATTGGAGGCACTCTAGTCTCGAGCTAGGGGTCTGAAAGCGCCACCCACCACTTAGCCGAAGCAGACTCATCCCACCACTAACAAGGGAACTCAGGCTACTTCTTCTAACAAAAAAACCAAAGCTCAGGAGAAGAAAAGCATTTCTTCTCTTCCAAAACCTCAGCAAGCGACTCAACATCGTGCGCCTCCCGTTAAGACACTTGGGACAAAGCATGCTCCCATCTTGGCTCCTGGTCACACGCCTCCAGATATGGGGGAACCCCCATCAGAGGTGATGGAGCCTGACTTCGTTTGATCATTTTCATTTTCATTTCACTTATAACCATGGCTTCAATCATTCAGTGGAACTGTCGAGGTTTTCGGACGAGTTTTAATGAAGTGAAACATCTGCTTTCATTTTACTCTCCGGTGTACCTTTGTCTACAGGAGACGAAGCTTAAACCATCAGACCTGCTTTCAGTTCGAGGCTACAGTGCGTATCGGACAGATAATGCATCGGGAGACATCGCCTGTGGGGGAGTCGCTATTCTTGTCCCTCACAGTGTTCCGGTGTCTTCCGTTGCGATATATACAACTTTGCAGGCCGTGGCGGTGCGAATATCTGGGCCCGGGCCTCTTACTGTCTGCAGTGTCTATCTGCCGCCGGACGAGAACGTAATCGTCTCTGTTCTGGAAAGATTGGTTGATCAGCTGCCTTCACCCTTTCTTCTTTTGGGTGACTTCAATGCCCATCATCATTTGTCGGGCAGTATCAGCATTAGCACGAGAGGTCGTCGCATAGAGTCTCTTCTGTCCTCGGCCTCTCTGCGCCTTTTTAACACCGGTCCTGACACGTACTTCCATGAGCCGACAAGATCCTTTAGTGCGATCGATTTGACCTTGGGATCACCATCGATTATTGCTGATTGGTCGTGGACGGTGTGTAATGACCTCCACGGGAGCGACCATTTTCCGATTTTCCTCTCGCATCATGCGAACATGCCATCTCTTGCCTCCCGCCCTCCTCGGTGGAGGATGGAGCGTGCGAGATAGGAGGTCTTCACACCGTCAGCATTGATATCTTCTACAATGGTGACCCAAGAGTCAATCGACGCAGCGGTTCTTGAAGTCACAAATTGTATTCTTCAGGCAGCTGATCTTTCGATACCAAAAACATCTACGACACTCTCCAGAAGTCCGAAGCCTTGGTGGAACCCTGAATGCGCAGCGGCTAGGATAGCTCAACATAAGGCCTGGTCTACGTTTTGGCGTCATCCAACCGATGCTAATCTCGTTACATTCAAACGAGCAAAATCCTATGCTCGGTTGGTGTGTCGACATAGCAAGAGGGAGTCTTGGATCCAGTATGTGTCATCTCTCACTTCACGTGCCAGTTCAAAAAGTGTGTGGGACAAGATTCGTAAGATCCGGGGTAACTACAGCTCTCACGAGATCTCCATTCTCGAGAGTAACGGCTGCACATATACTGGAGTCGGGGAGATTGCTGATTGTTTGTGGGAGGCGTCTGCCTCCGTGTCGAGTGACCTGGCGTATCCTTTCTCCTTTCTGAGGATTAAATCCACTGCGGAACGCCAGAGAATCTCCTTTGCGCCTTTTTACGACTCTGGATATAACTCCCCTTCAGCATAGTTGAACTACGGGTGGCTCTGCATCGGTCCGGCGCTACATCTGTCGGTCCCGATGGCATCCACTATGACATGCTCCGTCATCTCTCGCAGTCGTCTCTCGAGAATCTTTTAATCCTGTACAATCGTATTTGGTCGGAGCACAGTTTCCCGGAATCTTGGGGAAAAGCTTTTGTTCTGTCTTTTCCCAAACCTGGCAAGGATCCCAAGTCTCCCTCTAGTTATCGTCCAATTGCTCTTACTAGCTGTCTGTGTAAAGTTCTTGAACGCATGGTTAATTCCCGGTTAGTTCATTTTTTAGAATATCATCAAGTTCTTTCACCATCACAAAGCGGCTTTCACCGTCATCGTTCACCTCACGATCATCTCCTGCACCTTGAGACATCTGTGCGCGAGGCGTTCGTGCGTACGCAGCACCTGGTTTCAGTATTTTTTGACATTGAAAAAGCCTATGATCGAGCGTGGCGGCACGGTATTATCCGTGACCTCCATGCATGCGGGTTGCGAGGAAATCTTCCAACCTTCATTGTAAATTTTCTTCGCAATCGGGTGTTCCAGGTGCACCTGGGTACGACGCTCTCGGCACCGTTCCATCAAGAACAAGGTGTTTCTCAAGGTTGCATTTTATCTGTCACATTGTTCATCCTTCGCATTAATTGTCTTTTCACAGATCTTCCTCCTGCGGTTTCGGCTACTGTTTATGTTGATGACTTGCACATTTTCTGCTCGTCATCAAGCATGCATTTTATTGAAAGGCAGTTGCAGTCTGCAATTAACCAGATCTTTAAAGCGGCGAATAGAAATGGTTTCGTTCTTTCTCCCGACAAGACAGCGTGAATCCATTTCTGCCGGAGGCGTGGCCTCCATCCTGACCCAGAGCTGTATTTAGACCGTGCAGCCATACCAGTTTTGCCGGAGACCAAGTTCCTTGGTCTGACCGTCGACCGTGCGCTTACGTTCCGTGCACACCTTCGGCGGCTCAAGATTTCCTGTCTGCGGGCTCTATCTATTCTTAAGATCCTTTCGAGAGTCTCGTGGGGCGCAGACAGGATGTCTTTGTTTCGAATTTACCATTTATTAATACGGTCAAAACTGGATTATGGTTGTATCGTGTATGGCTCTGCTCGTCGTTCCGTTCTCCGGCCTTTGGACACTATTCACCATCAAGCACTACGTCTTTGTTCGGGAGCATTTCGAACATCTCCAATTCGCAGCATTTACGCTGACGCAAACGAACCATCGCTTGAATTAAGCCGTCTGCAGCTGTCTATTCAATTCTACCTGAAACTTAGATCTCTTACAGACCATCCTTTATACGATGCAGTTTTTCATCCCCAGCATACTCGTTTATTCGGGAACCTGCCTTCGTGCATTTCAACCTTCGGTCTTCGTATGGCTGCCGTAGCCCGTGATGTAGGTCTCGACTTGTCTCTTGTTGAAAATACCAGGGGCTTTAGGGATCCTCCATGGCACCCTCTTAGTGTCATGGTTGATACCACCTTTACATCTTTCGAGAAATCCTCAACCCCTGCGTCAGTGTACCAGCAGCTCTTCGCTGAGCACTGTGCCCTCAATTCTGAATACACTCCCATTTTCCCTGATGGCTCCAAGATGCACGGAGTAGTTGGATCCGCGGCGGTTTGTATTGATGACGTCTCTGTTGCGTGGATCCCAGCTGAGGCCACGATGTTTTCGGCGGAGATGCATGCTGTGTATCTTGCACTACTTCATGTTCAGTCGGGCTCTCATCAACGGACTGCGGTGTACACTGATTCTTTGAGTGTTGTACAGTCATTGTCATCGTTGGACTGCTGTGACCACCCTTTTCTTTTTACCGTACGAAAGCTTCTTTGTTCTTTGCTCGAGGCCGGTGTCCAGATACAATTTTGTTGGATTCCCGGGCATGTTGGAATCTCGGGTAACGAGTGTGCTGATGCGGCTGCTAGATCTGCTTCCTCTTTGGTCGTCACACCCTTGCCACTGTTTCACCGGGATTTCCGCTTTCTTGTTCGCGACCATATCAAGCGAACGTGGCAAGGTCTGTGGGACCAAGAGGTGGAAAATAAACTGCATCGTATTAAACCTAATCTTGAAGTCTGGAAATCCTCATATCGTCGGAACCGTAGGGAGGAAGTGGTGCTTGCGCGTCTCCGCATTGGGCATTGTCGTTTCACTCACCGCTTTTTGCTGTGTGGCGACACTGCGCCGATGTGTGAGACGTGCAATTGCCGACTCACCGTCACTCATCTTCTGTGTACCTGTGTTCGTTTTCGTGATGTACGTTTTCATTTCTTTCATTCTCATTTGTTGAACGAGGACGCCGCTACACTGCAGCGGCTCCTAAATGACCACTGCAATACTGTTGCTGTTTTTTCATTTTTTAAAGAAATTGACTATTTTAAACGTATCTAGATTTTAGCCCTATCATCATCCTCATTTCTCAGTTTTACTGAATCAGCTAGATTTTAATCATTGTATCATGTTTTTAATACTGTTTGTTTCATTATCTTTTTTAGCCCTTCCATCGTTCTCATTTTTCAGTTTTACATGATCAGTCAGATTTTAAGCTTTTTACCACATTTTTAATACTGTTTGTTTGTCTTGTGTCTGGCGCTCTTTGGCCAAACATGGCCCTTGCGCCATAAAAATCAACCAACCAACCAACCAATCACAATCCTTGACAAATCATGGACAGTTTTCCGGCTTAGTGAAGTAAATGTGTGATACCAGTCGTCACGGAAGACCTTCTTACGTATATTTTCTGTTCAAAATAACGCTCAGTTCTTTATCTAGGGGATATAAAAGTACATTCAAATTTCCACGATATCTCTTCTAAAAGTCTGATTTGAAAAATTACTTTTGCTCCCGATGCAATTCACTGCGCTCAATATTTTGCACATACTTTTGAATTTTTCATAACACACAGTTCTACCGCTGGGTAGCCAGTATTAGTACATTTTTATTTCTGTTTGAAACTGTATGGCAGCTCTTAAAAATCACATTGAAAATTATTTTTGTTCTGAATGCTATTTCCTGTGGCAAAGACCGTAATTTTTCCATTTTATGTACTGTGTAGTTTTTTGCAATAAGCATTCTATCCTTACTGTCTTTGTTTGGAGACGTACTTCTTCAATTGATTTCGATCTGCTTGTTTTAATTCCTTCACGTCTCGTGTTCGTTATACTCTTACGGCGTTTTTTTTTTTTTTTTTTTTTTCAAAAAATTGTAACTTTCTCTCTCTCTTTAAACTGTGTAATGGGTTTTGCTTTTATTTTAGAAATTTTCAGGCTATATTCATGTGTCAAATTCTTAGCTATAAATATTTACCTTTGCAGATGATTTTCAGTTTCTAACATTGACATTGCTGCCTAGCAGAGCAAATTGAAGACTTTGTCCACCACATTTAGGTCTTTCATTTGTCAAAAGCTTTTTTGTAAATATTCTAAGAAAATTATGTCGTAGGGGAGTGTGGTCCAAGAACATTTCCAGCTCGTTATGTTGTTTTAGTCATGCAAGATTCTTCTTTTATTGCAAAGAGATTTATAAATTTAATTTTCACTCAATATTTTAAAAAAACCGCACAGCTTTCACATTTGACAAAAAACATGAAAACCAAGAGACCGAAACTTATTAATAAAGCCGTCATGAAACATGAAAGAATAGGTCTTGCAAAAAATTTTCAAAAGCATCATTTTATAATTGGCAAAGAAACTGCGAGAGGAGAGAAGGAAGCGCTCTATATAGATGCCCATCAAACCCTAGTAATGCCCAGTTAGTCAAATGAGTATTTTACTGATAATTATTGATAAATGAGTATTAGTGAAATGACTAGAAACTACCAAAATTATTGCTGGTCAAGTTAGTTCAAATTAAACCATTAACTAAAGCACTGAAAATTCGGAAAATGTGGAACACCTTGGATTGGAATATTTACATCTGCTCATATTTACTAATTTCAATGTGGAAAAACTGGTGAAAATATATAACAAATCACGATGATAGGTGCAGAACGGTTTTAAGTTTTTCTCTCTTCCAAAAAGTTCCAAAGAACTTTGAAGAATACATGATGAGAAATTTTGAAAGTCAAAACAGCCGTTGGCGATATTTTAAATTCCTGTAAAACTGTGTAGAGTGAGCAGCGGCCAGAACAAAGAAATAAATGTTTGCATACGAACCGAATGCTCTTCCAAAGGAAAAAGCCATCGACATCAATAAGTCAAGTACTTCAGTTTCTCTTAATTTTGCCAGTTTGATCCGATCACCAATTGAAATGCTAAACCTCACATGATGCTAATTATTGATACTAAACGTAGACTACAAGTTATAGTCACCCGCTCTTACTTTGGATTTTAACGATTCCAGAGTATCTAACGAAAAGGGCGATACTCATCCTAATTTATGGACAGTGGTTCCACAGAACAGAAAGACCTAATGACGTAAGAATAATTACACCATACATACGCATGTCGTTACGAACTTCGAATCTTGGCCCAGAAGTACTGGGTGTTAAAAGTCCGCAGATAGATGTTCGAAAGTTAATCTAAGCAGTTAACATTAAATATTCACGGAGCTCATCACAAGTCGTACAACTTTTATTTCTACAAGGGTATTTTTTAGAAGAGGAGTTTGTGAAATGAGTGGATAATATTCAGAAGTGTTCATTCATCAAAAATACGATGTTTCATTCCAGGAACAACTTAGCAAACTATTCCGACACCCGTTAAAGAATGAACACACATGTTATGTTAATAACGGGATTCGTTTCTCATTTCTAATTGCGGATGTCTGAAGCGACATGTGACACATACATTAGAGAACGAGTATTTGTTCAAGTGTCTCACTGAAAGATTCCGAGAAAGGATAACCTAATTAAAATGATACGTGTTTAAATTATACGGCTCGTCGATGTTCTAGATTCACTGCTCTGGAAGTGTTTCGTGACACCGTAGCAACTGATTACAGAAAGCATTTCCGAGATAATATCATGCCGAAATGAAGTGAAGTAAATTTCTCTTGAAAACTTCAATTCTGCTATTTCTGAAAAATGAAATACACATAAAGTATAAAATTACTTTTCTCAGTGATCTCCCACTTACATTTAAGTCTTTAGTCATTGTAGAAAGTTATTTAGGTTTGAATGAAAGACAGGAACAAAGTATTGCAGTGGAAGTTTTGATTCAGGACTGCAGTTTCTGTATTCCAAATTTATACGCTTTCTAGGTTTTAGTTGTGTCAGTGGAAAGGAGGTAAATGAGCTATTTATTACGCTTTACTCTAATCTTTAAGAAAGAGAAAAGCAAATTATCTCTTAACTCTCTGGATCATTTATAACTGTTCACTTCTCTAACAGAACGTGAAAATAAGCTAAATTATTTGATTTATCATCCTGTTTGGGGTTAGTTGAAGCGCAAATTAATTTTTTGATAGTGTCTTCATCGTCCGAGAGAACTGCTTGTTAAACCTGTCTTGTGTTTTTGATTTTCTAATACAGCAGGCACACGAATTATGATACTCCCAATCCTCGATCTTTATCAAAATACAAGTACTCTAACAGAATTTCCTAAAATTATATCTTATATGTCGGTAGCTTTTGCATAACATTCTTTTTCACTCACACCGAAATTATTTTTAACGTAATTTTGTGTAAGCAATCTCTCAATCACATCCTTCTTTTCCACTTTCATGCGATTTCATGTTTATATCTCTGCTTACCGCATACCTTTTGTTCTTTCTCAACACGTGCCCTACCAGGGAAGTTTTGTCTTTTTTAAAAACACTATGTCACTTTGAAAAGTTACTTTTGTTTTCTCAATTTCTCATATTATCCCTTCTGGTGACACCACCACCCCATTCACTAAATCATTTTCCTATGCCTCGTATCGGGATCGTTTGTCTGTTTATTTCTGAACAAATAACAGCTTTGTGCTTCACACAGTTCTTCTTAGTACAACATTGACTACTATCCTTTTCTGATTTACTAGCAGCCCCATTTGTGACATTTCTTTCCTATTTCTTCACCCTGCTGCATCGTGGAACTCACTTCTTTGTTTATCTCATTGTGCTCCTTTAATGTTGATTCCATGCATAACATTTTCTTGCTGTTTTATTAAACTTCTTCCTGGATATTTTTAACACAATTGGATAGAATGTCATCTTTTTCTACGTTTCCGCGCAGAAACGAGATTTTTGTTCGACCTGGTTTCATCCTTCTGACTTTTAATGTTCCTCTCCAACATTCAAGCTTTTCTTCGGTTCTTTGTTCAGGTTTCACACAACTGCAGCACTTTCAAACTCAATTAGCAATGGCGTTGTTCTCCTTAGCTATTACCTCTTACATAGCGATATCAAATTCGAGTGAGCACAATACTGATGATGACACTTATGTCCTCCTGCTATCAAGATGACATTTTTGTCCTCCTGCTATCAAGATGACATTTTTGTCCTCCTGCTATCAAGATGACATTTTTGTCCTCCTGCTATCAAGATGACATTTTTGTCCTCCTGCTATCAAGATGACATTTTTGTCCTCCTGCTATCAAGTCAGTTTCCTCTAAGTGTGTTGCGTCACTTCTGATACACTAAAGAGAATCACTGCATATTCTTTATATGTATTTTTCAAGCAGTTTTTATTTTTGTCACGCTGTTCCATATTTCTTTTGCCCCAGACCACTTTATCTGATGCCTTCTCTGGATCTACAGATGTCATATGCAACGTGTTTTTGTTCTCCTGCTGCTGAGTAGTCATAAGTCCTTGTTTCTAGCTAATCATCAGAGTTGGGAAGCATAGCGATTCGAATCCACGATGTGGCATGGACGATGTCTTTGTTCCATGGCACTAGTTCATTTCTCCTTTCTGGAATCAGTGGCTGGCTCTAAATTAGGGACGGGAGACTGTTTTTAGCTCATGATGGTGGTTAAACTCCGAATAGAAAAGAATGCTGCTCCTATTTCTCTGTATTTCATCATGTGCTACCGTAAGTCAAAACTGGCTTTCCTTACTTCTTTCCAACATAAATCCTAAATTTTTATATATTTGTCTTGGTTTTTCACTGTCTCGTATTTAATGTAGTTACCCGTGTATTCATGCTATGAGTAATTCATTTAGTTTCTTCTGAATTTGCGCCAGTCTCCCAGTATCCACTTTTCCTTATAAACGATCGCAAAAACCCTGATCCTCTATTCATCTTGAATAAATTCTGAATCAAGTTTATCTTTATTATTCAATCGCGTAAGCTATCAATAGTATCTACATTTTAAACTCACTGCACATCTATGTATACGTATTTTCCAGATCACAATCTTTCCAGTCTGTTATGTCTTGGATATTCTTCTTACCTTATTCACCTTCGATTCCTCTTATTTAGCAGTTTTTCGTAGTTTCTTTCCACATGGTTCTTATGTTCAGATCATTTGCTAACATCGTGTCATTTCATTTTTCATTCATTTAATGTGAGTGTTACCCTCCGTTTGCGTCATTCCTTGCTTTAAGTTTTAATTGCGGATTTTGCTTTGTCCCTTTTGTGTGTTCTGTTTTTCACGGATTTCATTCAAACTCCGTGGTTTCTCAACCGCCTCTGAATCTTCGCCAACTCTCTGGCAAAGTTTCTAACGCTTTCAGTTTTTATCCTTTGCTAAACTCTTACAATTTCATCTTCTACGTTTCGTTCTTTCTACTCTATTTGTTCGTTCCAACAAAACGTTGTCCGTTTTCTCTGAACTTTCCCAAAATCTATTATCGAGATTATTCTACCCTAACAATTTTACCACTCTATTCTCCTTTCACCGTTCATCAACTCTTTTTTTCATTCATTCCAGAAATCTACCATTGTAAGCTTGCCTGCACATTTCCTGTTTGAGTCTCTATTATTTAATTACAACTACCTATTTATGATCAGTTTATCTTCCAGTTCTGATTTTCTTTTTCCTCAGAGATCCACTGTAAAACATACCTTTATGTGTGCAATATTCTTCCGCTTTTCTGATAAATGACATGGCGATCCTTGTGCTTCTTCTTATTTCGGGGTTTAACGACCATCGTGAGCATCTCTAAGGGCTGTACTCGTAAGCATTTGCCCGTTTTTAATTTGCTGCTGCTGGTTCTGGGATGGGAAGGTCCAGTGCCAATCGGCAGGCGCAGAACCTATAAATCATCCGAGACTCGGGCTCGGGCTCAATCGGACGAGGGGTCACTGGCGAGCGCTTACAGCACTACGCACGAGGACGGCCCTTATGCTTTCAAAAGCATGTACTGCCGTTTATTCCCTCATCGTCCTCTCTTTTAAATGCTCCGCTCCCGTGTCCGAATGGTCAAAGGCGCTAGTTAATGGCTGGTTGCAGAGCTGGTAAAATATTTCCTCATATCCCTATGCTGTGTTTATACATAACTGAATCGGTCATTAAAAACTCTTTTTTGGTAACTGGCTAAACTACGTGAAGGCGATGGACAATTAATGACGCGAAGGTATCCACACTGAAGCAATTATGTAAAGAGACTGATTTTTTCTAAATCCCGGTAAAACGCAAAGGTCGGAAAGACATGTTTTTTTTATAAGTCATTTATCAGCGATGCGGTGGCAGCAGCGTTTGCGTGGGAATTGCGCAGATGACTATTTACGCAGTGCATGACGTCATTCGGTGTAAGAACATTGTCGCTGCTCTGTCATGGAACAGAGAACAAATATTCGGCTTTTTTTAAAATCGTTAAAGCTGCATCTGAGGCAGTTGAATAGTTGCGTGATGGCGCTGACTGCCTATCTCGTGCACAAATATTCCGATGGTATGCACGTTTCAAGGATGGCCGGGAAGATTTGGAAAGTGACGAAAGGTGCCAACGCCCGATTTCAGTGCACACGTCTGAACTTATTAAGTTCGCGAACGGATTAAAAAGTTATCGTTGTGTGACTTTGAGGATGCTGGAATGTGAGGTCGGTGTAAATAAGAAGACGATTCGTCAAATTTTAGTGCAAGATTTGGGGAAAAATAAGTTTGTGCTCGTTTTGTTCCAGAAGATCAGAAACATTCACGAGTGGAGTACGCAAAAGACATCATGGTGACTGCATAAACAATGCGCAGTTTTCTCTAAAGCATTGTGGCAGGTAACGAGACATAGTGTCTTCATTATGACCCTGAAACGATCTTAACGAAAATACCATGAGCTCAGTGGAAGTCGCTACAATCATCTAAAGAAAGACAAGGTTACAGAAGTACAAAATCAAGACAATGCTTTTATGCTTTTACAACAGCAAAGGAATTCTTCGTCACGAGTTCATTCCTGCCAGTGAACTGTCACTGGCAATGTTTACACATCCATTTTGGGACGATGGTGGAAAAGAATTGTTCGTGTCCGGGTCGAGCACAAAAACGGGCAATGGTTCCTTCTTGACGGTAACGCACCGGCACGCCGAGCAGTCTTCAAATCCCTATTACTGTAATCAGGAATTGATTGGCACGCCCATTTTTCAAATCCCTATTACTGTAATCAGGAATTGATTGACACGTCCATTCTCCTAATCCCTATTACTGTAATCAGGAATTGATTGGCACGCCCAATTTTCAAATCCCTATTACTGTAATCAGGAATTGATTGGCACGTCCATTCTCCTAATCCCTATTACTGTAATCAGGAATTGATTGGCACGCCCATTTTTTAAATCCCTATTACTGTAATCAGGAATTGATCGGCACGTCCATTCTCCAAATCCCTATTACTGTAATCAGGAATTGATTGGCACACCCATTCTTCAAATCCCTATTACTGTAATCAGGAATTGACTGGCACGTCCATTCTTCAAATTCCCTATTATTGTAATCAGGAATTGATTGGCACGACCATTCTTCAAATCCCTATTATTGTAATCAAATTGATTGGTACGCCCATTCTTCAAATCCCTATTATTGTAATCAGGAATTGATTGGCACGCCCATTCTTCAAATCCGTATTATTGTTATGAGGAATTGATTGGCAAGCCCATTCTTCAGATCCCTATTATTGTAATCAGGAATTGATTGGCACGCCCATTCTTCAAATCCCTATTACTGTAATCAGGAATTGACTGGCACGTCCATTCTTCAAATCCCTATTATTGTAATCAGGAATTGATTGGCACGACCATTCTTCAAATCCCTATTATTGTAATCAGGAATTGATGAAGATTAACGAGATTGCAAAAGCACATGGGTACCCCACGGATTATGTTAAAAAACTTATACAGCAATATAAACGGAAGACTTCTATAACCCTCACCAGAAACTTATTCAGGAATTGATTGACACGTCCATTCTCCTAATCCCTATTACTGTAATCAGGAATTGATTGGCACGCCCATTCTATAACCCTCCCTATTACTGTAATACAGCAATATAAACGGCACGTCCATTCTCCAAACCTCCCTATTACTGTAATCAGGAATTGATTGGCACACCCATTCTTCAAATCCCTATTACTGTAATCAGGAATTGATGGCAAGCCCATTCTTCAGATCCCTATTATTGTAATCAGGAATATGATTGGCACGCCCATTCTTCAAATCCCTATTATTGTAATCAGGAATTGATTGGCTAGCCCATTCTTCAAATCCTCAGGAATTGATTGGCACGCCCATTATACAGCAATATAAACGGAAGACTTCTATAACCCTCACCAGAAACTTATACAGCAATATAAACGGAAGACTTCTATAACCCTCACCAGAAACTTATACAGCAATATAAACGGAAGACTTCTATAACCCTCACCAGAAACTTATACAGCAATATAAACGGAAGACTTCTATAACCCTCACCAGAAGTGTACCCACAACTACCTACGTGGGAAGTATAACCTAATCTAAAACCAGTTGTTACTTTGCTAAAAAACACCTGCAAAAATATTCTTTAGGATTTGGTGTCAGGACCCAAAGCCTTTTTTCTATGATTAGGCATGATAGGTACACAATACCAACTCTATCCCATTTTGGTGTTTACAGTATCTCACTGTTGGACATTAATGGACAAACTGCAAATCTCTTCTATGTGGGTTCGAACTACATAAACCTGGGAATCAGATGGACTGAACATAAATATGCAATTCGTAAAGGAGCAGTTACTTCGACTTTGTCAAAAACTGTCATTGAGGGAGACCTAAAACCGGATTGGGAAAATGCAAACTTGTTATCAACAGCTTCGACAAAAAGTTATTTGTTGTTTACTGAGAGTCTTTACATTATAAAACTGGGACCTAAGTCCTGCAATGAGGATATGCCTGTTTATGTTCCTAGTGCCTGGAGAGATTTCATGTTGGAATAACCAGGCGAGGAACATTCAAAATAATTTAGGTAATTTTGTAATTAGTTTGTAGTGATTGATATTTAATATCCTTTACTCATCTCATTTACATATTTATAAACTTTTGCTCATCCCTGTTAGTAAATAAGAAATTACTATGAAATTACTATGTACCGCTTCATAGTAATTTCATTGCTTAGCCTGATGATGCGGCTAGAGTGGTTCGCGAAAGTGCTCGCTAGAGCTTTTAAACTTACCCTTTTAAACGTAAATAAAGACGTATTTTAACCTACGTTTTTAGATAGTGATTGGGAGGTGTGGTGTTTGTGATCTATATTAAGACGAATATGATCGTGCTTAGTCAATGTACAACAATTTCTGGCATAAAAACAAGTGTGTGTGTACTCAACCATTCCTCCTATTCTCCAGATTTGCCACCATGTGACTACTTTCAATTTCCTAAATTAAAGATGCCTCTAAAAGGAAACGTTTTCAAGACATTGAAGACATACAAAGATATGTGACATCAGCTGTTCACTCCATACCAAAAGATGACCTCTGCAAGTCCTTTCTTTCGTTGGCTGATCGTGCCACTTCTTGTTTTAACACAGGAGGAATGTATTAACACATGAGAAATGTACTTCGAATAAATATGAAGACATACAAAGACGTGTGACATCAGCTGTTCACTCCATACCAAAAGATGACCTCGGCAAGTCCTTCCTTCCGTTAACTGATCGTGCCACTTCTTGTATCAACGCACGAGGAATGTACTTCGAATAAATTATATTCATGTAAGTTTTCCTGCTTTTCCATTTTTTTACGCTTTCCAACCGTAGGTTGAACAAGTTAGTAAAATCATGCAATGCATTGATTATAGTACGCTTTCCAACATTACAGAAATAATTACTCAAGTTATCACTCAAGTTATGGGAATAATGTCTGTGGAATAAATCTCGGTCCTGTGCCCTGACCTTTGATCCCATTTCGATGATATTCAACAGAACCGGCTTGGTATACCTCCGAAATAACATGATAACGTTTTGTCGCAATCGAAGCATTTTTACGTAAGTTATGATGCATAAGGGCTATGGAATAGATCCCGCTCCTGTGTCCTAAACTTTGACCCCATTTCGCCCATTTTCAATAAGGTTTGTCGCCACGTGGTCCCCTACCACATACTAAAATTTCATCGAAATCGAACCTTTTTTACGTTAGTTATGGCGCAAAACAGAATTGGAATAGATCCCTCTCCTATGTACTGAACTTTGACCCCATTTCGTTCATTTTAAATAGGGTTCCTTCCCAGGTGATCCCCTACCAGATACTAAAATTTCATCGAAGTCGAACGGTTGATACGCGAGTTATCGTGCTGACGGACATACGCACACAACGCGTGACGTAATGAGGTAGATGGGAATCGCGACCATCTGCCCGCCGCAAGAGTGTGACGTCATAAATCTTTAATAAGATCCACACACAACGCGTGACGTGATGAGACAGATGGTGTGACCGCGCGCCAACATTCTCAAACGTGAGTTGTGACGTCATAAGATTTCTAAACATTGGTAACATTAATGGAACAACGCCATCACCAAAAACGTCATAATTCGGGGTGGTTATTTAACCCACTAAACGAATTCTTCTAAAGTCGAGATCAAGCTAAATCGATTTCTAGTACCAGAAAACGGGGTTAACGACTTTCATCATTTTTTTTTTTTTTTTGATTGGAGGTTTAACGACCACCGTGAGCAACCCAATGGGCTATAAGCAGTAGCCCGTTCCTAATTTAGGGTCACTGGTTCCAGGAAAGGGAGAGATCCATTGCCGTAAGACAAATACAACATCCATGCCTGACCGGGATTCGAACCCGGACCCCTTACGGACGAATGATCAGAGGCCAGCGCCTTAGAGGCGTTTTCAAAATAAAATGTACATACATACGTACAAGAATTGCTACTTTAAGGTGGACATCAAGTAACTTTGCTTCCTATACTTCCAATGGAAAAACTTTTGTACACATTTTCTTCACAATTGATGCGTTCCCAAGGATGAAAATTTGAACATCGATTAAAATATCTTCATTTTATAACTTGCAATACTTAATATTTTCTAAAACATAAGCTTAATTATGCAATTCAACATTTGTTTGTCTACTGACGTCAAGAAAATACAGGTCGCGCCATCTTTTTTCTGGAAAGTTAATGCGTTCAGAAGGATGAAAATTTGAACATCGATTAAAATAGCTTCATTTCATAACTTGGAATACTTAATATTTTCTAAACCATAACCGTAATTATGCAATCCAACATTATTTTGTCCACTGACGTCATCAAAGTACAGGTCGCGCCATCTTTTCTCTGGTTTCAACACCACCAAAAGAAAAGTTTTTGATTTTTAATACAATTATGGTTATGTTTTAGAAAATATTAAGTTTTGCAAGTTATAATATGAAGTTATTTTAACCGATGTTCAAATTTTCATCCTTGGGAACACATTAATTGTGAAGGAAATGTGTACAAAAGTGTTTCCATTGGAAGTATAGGAAGCAAAATTACTTGATGTCCACCTTAATAATATGGGATAAGGACAATGGAATGGTTCGCAATCCTATGTACATTTTATTTTCCTGACCTTTGACCACATTTTCGTCCATTTTTAATAGGGTTCGTCGCCAGGTGGTCCCCTACTACATACTGAAATTTCATCGAAATCGAACCATTTTTACGCACGTTATGACGCATAAGGGCAATGGAATGGATCCCGATCTTATGTCCGGACCTTTGACCCCACTTCACCCATTTTGAACAGGGTTCGTCCCCAGGCGGTCTCCTACCACATAGTGAACTTTCATTGAAATCGAACCATATTTACGCAAGTTATGACGCATAAGGGGAATGGAATTATCCCGCTCCTACGTCGTGACATTTGACCCCATTTGTCCCATTTTCAATAGGGTTCGTTCCTAGGTGGTCCCGTACCACATAGTAAACTTTCATTGAAATCGAAACATTGTTACGCAAGTTATGACGCATAAGGGGAATGGAATGATTCCGCTCCTACGTCGTGACCTTTGACCCCATTTGTCCCATTTTCAGTAGGGTTCGTCCCCGGGTGGTCCCCTACCACATACTAAAATTTAATCGTAATCGACATATTTTTACGCCAGTTATCGTGCGGACGGACAAAGCTGGAACATATACGCTTCTTCAGTTCAACACAATTTTATTAACAAGGTTGGGTTCAGGAGGCGAACATGGGCGTCCTGATACATTTATTGTACGGTAAAATATACAAACTCTGAAATTCTATGTACAGTATATACAGCACGATGTATTGATTCACAAAGGAGCCTCGTGGTAAGAGGTGCAGGCATTTTGCACAAGAACAATAACAGAGATTGTCGAAACAATTCGTCTCGAAGCATAAGTATATTATAGTGCTGACAAATAACAGAACAAGAATATTATAATGAAGCACTGTGCAAAAGGAGAATTGTAGATAACAAAGTAGACAATGTGAAACCTAAGGCAAACAGAATAACGATGTCTTAGTACTGGTAGAAAAAATGATAATCAAAGAGAAAACAAGAAAGACTATATACATTTGTACAGTATGGTGCATATTATATTTACATTTGTTAGAAGATATAAGCTTTATGTTGAAGTTTGATTCTGAAAACCAATGGGGAGCATGCACGTTGAACTGAAGTTCAACAGAGCTAGGAGCAACGAGGTTATAAACTACCGACAGTCAGTTGCAACGTCGCTGGCATGCCGGCGAACCAGGAAGCGGCCGGAGACCAGGTGGAACGGAAATGTGGTTCTCTCTGTTGGGCAACGGCCACAAGGTTCTCTAGACGAAGTCTTGAGAGGAGACGCTCCCGAAAGTGGCACAGTAGTTCCACAGAAGCTTGGTGGATGGTATAAGGAGATGAGATATTCGGCAGCGCTGATGAAATACGTAGATGACGTGTTTCACCAGGATGAAAATATATGAGCAGATGGGTGGAAGCTTGACTGGCGGAGAGACCTACAGGAGGAGTGTCTTATAGGCATCGAAAGGAAGATCAGTTGTATCTGAACGTTGAGCAATGGAAAATGCAAGATGGAGTAGTGGAAGGAGAATGACACAATGTAGATAAACGTGAGAGACATCAGCTACTTGAGCAAAGAAGGGGCAAAGAGGTGATTTAAGAATAGTCATGCGGTGGAGGATGGATGGAACGGGAAGACGGCGGTGGAGAAAAAGCCAGTGAGTGTTTATTTCAAGAGGAGCTGAGAGAGGAGAAAAGGTGGCAGACCAGACAGCTGTGAGAGAGGATTGGGAGACATCAGGGATGTGAAGGGGAGAAGGAGAGTGGGATTTTAAAAGTAACCGATAGAGAACTGAGGTTGAAAGAGAGGAGAGTGGAAGTGTAGATCTGCCGACTGAAAGAAAGAAAGGAAATGGGAGGGAGGCGGAAGGAGCAAAGGTCTGGCCGGTGGTGGTTGCGAGATGAGGGAACTTAGCAATGATGGTAGAGAGTAGGGAGTCATAGACAGAGCGAGAGGAGGGTGAAAGTAGAACGGTGTGGGTGGGGGAGGCTGGCGTAAGGTCGCCAGGACAGATCTGAGGTTACAAGGTCTTTGACGGTTACAACTCCGACTCGGAGCCAAGAAGGATAGGTGAAGCATGAAAGATGAGGGGGGTGAAGAAGAGAGGAGAAGAACAGGGGTTCAGGCAAGGAGTTCAGTTGTGGAATCGGGTGGGGATCGAGTGAGCGGGAGAGAGCGGAGAAAGGTAAGAGTCTCCCGTAAGGCAGGAGGAAGGCTAGAGTGAGTGGTAGTACGGAGGTCCATTAGAATGAAAGAAGTGAAAGTGAAATTAGTTTTGCTCGAAGAGGTGATGACATTCCTTGCGGTAACGGCGTCGGCAACAGGTGAGGTATGAAGACGGAGGAACGAAGTAATCCGGAGAGCTTGATAGTACAGTCGTGTATCAATTAGGTCAATGCCACCTTGGTCAGGAGGAAGGCTGAGCTTGTGGGCACTGAGCCAGTGGTGTCCGGTCCAGATAACTGAGGTGAAGCAGCGAGTGATATCATTGAGACGAAAAAGTGGGGATTTAGTAGCAAGCCAGGAATGTGTGCACACGGAGAGAAGATAGGTTTGCGCAAGACGTGCACGTTGAAAATATGAGGGGACCGATGAAGACGTGGAAAACGCAGTTGACCGATGAAGACGTGGCTGGATGGTATTCCACGTTGTGCTGGAGGCTTCACCTTAGACGCCAAGATGTACGCCAAGGAAACGTTGAGAGGCTGAAGACCAGTGCGCCTCCCATGGGGAATCCAAGCGGTCAACCCATGAGCCGCACCACAGGTCTGTGCTTTTGGTTGTATTAATCGCAGCTCCGGAGCAGAAGGCGTAATCGGCGAAAAGACTTTGGAGCAAAGAGAACTGTGAATCCAGGCGTATACAGAAGGTAACGTCGTCTGCATACGCCACGGAAGTGGTGATATGGTGTCTCGTGCAGGCGATGAGTGGCGGCAGGGTGGCATGAAAGGAGCGTTGAACGGAGCAGAGAAAAGGTTCTAAGGCTATGGCGAAAAGTTGACCGGAGAGTGGGCAGCCTTGCCTCACTCCACGGCGGAAGAGGATTGGTGCTGTAAGAAAGATGGGCAACTTGACCTGAAAACTGGCGTCCTGGTAGAGGGATGTGAGGAGAGAAATAAACGGAGGTGGAAATCCAAATCGGAGAAGTGTGGCGGAGAGATAAGTGTGGGAGATATTATCAAAGGCGGACTGTTGGTCTAAAGAGAGGAGGGCGACTGGTTCAGAGCGGGAGCGTGCAAGGTGAATTAGATCAGTCAGGAGATGGATGTTGTGAGATAGGGAACGGCCGGGAACTGTGTAAGTCTGGTTAGGGGAGAGGATGTAAGTGAGGATGGGATTTAGTCGCTGTGAAAGAAGCTTGGTATAAAGTTTGTAGTCGAGATTCAGTAGGGAAATTGGGCGCCAGTTCACCAAGTCAAGGAGATCACCTTTCTTGGGGAAAAGGACAACGTATGCATCTGTGAATCCCATCGGGAGAGGAGAGTAAGTAAAGGCAGCAGAGAAAGCGGATAGGAGAAACGGAAGAAGAAGAGGCAGAAAAGTTTTATAAAAGCTAAAGGTTAGGCCGTCCGGACCCGGAGCGGCACTAGAATTCAGAGAAAAGAATGTAGTGTTTAGTTCAGAGGGCGTGGGGGAAAGGAGGAGAGAAGAAGCGAGATGGAGGGGAACCTGAGGTAGATTAGAAAGGAGAGAATCCATTGCTGCAGAGGATGGTTGAGAAGGTTCACTGAACTTCATGGAAAAGTACTGACGTACATGGGAACAAAGTGCAATCGGCTCATCTGATACCTCTGCAGAAGAAAGGCGTAGATGATGACGTATGGTCGAAGCTCGTCGGGTGTTTTCCACCGACGTCAGGAACTCATAGTTGTGAGCATCCGGCGTCAGGTGTTACAAACAAAGTCGGCGCAGAGCTTGTTGCGCCAGAGGAGTGAGAAGAGATCGAAGCTCTTCTTGAAAGGAGGAGAAGAGAGGATCACTGAGACTGAGCATGGATAGCATTGAACGAACATAGTCTAGGCACATGTTCTGGAGTGTCCTTAATTGGAAAGAGTAGTTTCGGACATGCAGAACGAGCTGTTGCTTGATCTCCAACCAAGAATTTAATCCGCAGGGTGCAGATTGAAGCTGCGGTCGTCTGTCAATCAGGAATGACCGGAACCGAAGAGCAGAATGCCGGGTCGGAGAGAAGTGCATCATCAAATGTCCACGGGCGTATTATCCTGGGTTTGAATGGTGCAGTATGGACTATGATGGCAATGACGCAGTGGTAAGATGAGGCTGTGGGATGCACATTCGATTCTGTCACGGCAGGAAGTAGAGTACTGGAGGCATAAAACCTGTCAAGGCGGGCTAAGAAAGGATTTTGCGCATGAGAGGAGCGCCAAGAGTAATTAGTCGACCATGGATCAATATGCCGATGTACATCATGAAGAGCGTTGTTGGTGACAACTGTCTGGAGCAAGTTTGCCAGGGCATGGCGGCGCTCTCTATTTGTAGAAGACCTATCCAGAAGAGGATCCAGGGTACAGTTAAAATCCCCACCAACGAGAACATGGTCTGACGGTAGGATACGTTCGAGTGCTCTGCGAAGACGCGTGAAGAGAATCGACAAATGAGTTGTAGTGCTTGAAATATAGATGCCGCCCCCGGTGGCGCAGTGGTCTAAGGCGATGGCCTCTGATCATTCGTCCGAAAGGGGTCCGGGTTCGAATCCCGGTGAGGCATGGATGTTGTGTTTGTCTTACGGCACTGGCTCTCTCCCTTCCCTGGAACCAGTGACCCTCAATTAGGGACAGGCGACTGCTTATAGCCCATTGAGTTGCTCACGGTGGTCGTTAAACCTCGAATCAAAAAAAAAAAAAAAAAAAAAAGAAATATAGATATTGAATAAATGGTATCTGGAAGACGCGATGGTAAAGGATGCATGCTGTAAGAGATCTCGACAAATATTTCCGCACAGAGAGGGATGTGATAATAGAATTGAGAGTATGACTAATGCCGATGGCAAGACCGCTATGAGATGTTAGTCCATAGGCGTGATGAAACACAAAATTCCACTGGCGCCGTCGAGAATAGACGGTAGTTGGTTTGCAATTTGTCTCTTGAAGGAGGAGAACATCAGCCCCCAACGGGTTGAGGTCTTCATATGTCAGAGAGTTGCTGAGGGGGAAGCGAATCTCCTGCAATTAAGGGACACGATCTTGAATTGTAGGGTTCCTTGCCTCTAGCTGAAGATCTTTCAGAGCTGGAGGAAAAGACTTGAGACGATTATAGAAGGTTTGTGCCCACGGATGGGTGGGAACATTCTGACGGCAGAAATGCGACACATTGAAGATCTGCTCCGGCACAAGTTGGCGAAGCGATGAATTCTTGACTGCTAAGGCACGTGCTATTGCGTAGCTGGTCGGATTCGTTAAGTATGTATGGAGATCAATGTATGAAAGTGGTACGGGAGATATATTGGCTGTCTGGAGAAATGCAGCGAACTCTTCGACCGTGCGAAGGGAGACTTCGGCTGGCGAGGTGTGTCGAGGAGAACTGCTGGAGAGGGAGGTTGAACGAGGTGAAGTAGAGCTTTGCTTCTTCGCTACTCGCCTGCTGCGGCCAGAGCCGCGGCGCTTCAGTGGAGGCTCGGTCGTCTCATCCTCACACTGCGTCTCTGGACCAACGGACTCCACATCAGCTGTTTCGGAGGTTCCAGTGGTAATAGCTGGTTGTGAACCTTCTGAAAGGGACTCAGTGGTGGAGCGACGACGTTGCGGGAGTGAGGAGGCAATTGTAGGAAGGTCCTCTAGTGAAAAAGAGGAAGCGGCTGTGGGAGCGTTGCGTAGACCAACGCCTGTAAGCGAACTTTTTTTCCATCATGTCTTGGCTCCGAGGCCTGCTGTGCTGAAGTAGATGGTGTGGTACGCTTCGAGGTAGGAACAGTACCTGTCGGAGCGCCAGTCGGAGTCGGTGGAACTTGATGTGGGCAGTGCACACGAAGATGGTTTTCGCCATGGCAAAGCATGCAGTGCAAGGAGGTAATGACGTCGATCCTCCGACGTTGCTGGCCACATCGTACGGTTAGGATATTCGGGCACGCAAGCAGATGATCGTCCGACGGAAATATGACACGGGCACTTCGACGAAACCCTGCAATGGATTTGTCATCGGGATCTCTGGGCGCCGCCGAAAGAGTCGTTATTGGTTCAACCACTCGGTCACATTTGCTGAGTAAAGTGCATAGAGCGACATCTGAGACTTCAGGCGGGACTGGGTGGAAAGTGACCTGGATAGGTCGTTGCGCCACAGGTTCAGCCAGAAGATGCTTATCTTTGATGGATAAGCCATCAGTCATCACAAGGTCTGCATGTTCTTTACGGGCAAAATACACTAATACGGCCTGTGGCTTTCGAGCCATATGAGTGATATAAGCTCCTGTAGGAAGCATCTTCTTTAGGGCAATACTATATTCCTTGAGTTCCGTGTCTGGTAATGCATCAAAACAGACACCGAAATCCATTGTGGAGAAAAATTGTTTTCCGGCTGGGGTATCCTCTGGGGTATCGATGGTGGCAGAACTACCCTCAACACTAACGTAAGAGTCAGGAAAGACGGGAGCAATAAACTTGGAAGAAACTCCCGCTCCGCAGGTCACTTTGGAGTAAGTGAGAGACGTAGAGTTGGCAGGGGAAGGATGCGACACAGTGCTGATTGCTGGTAGCGGTTTGGTAAACTGAGTTGAGCAAGTTTAAGGCAACGCAACCGTGCAATCAGTCACATCCATAGCTTCGGCAAATGAACCAGGGACGTGCGTCAAGGTGAAGTCACTCTCCTGTGCAGGGATATCAGCTTGAGCCTTTGCAGAGGAGTCGCGCGCCACATCTTGTATGCGTATGACGTCTCTGACGTGCATAAATGCTGATTGGTCTCCTGAGAGTGAGGAGGAGGTTGAATGAGCATCACTGATCTGGGCGTGGACATCACCCTTCTCCGTGCCCGCCATTGTAAATGGCAAGGACTAACTTAAGGATCGATCAGCTTGATCGAAAATAATAAAACGCTGAATGCAAACAAAATATGCAACTCACCGACTTGGGAGCTGAGCTAAAAGAAAGTACAGATCTTCTTCTTGAAGGGGAACACAAAAATAGGAACAAACACTCACTATACATTTCCAAAACTGGGCACAAACACACAGCTCGAAACGAACGTAACTATATCAGTTATACGCTTCTTCAACCTACGGTTGGAAATGTAAAAAAGCGTATATGCTCCAGCTTTGTCCGTCCGTCTCTCCTTACGATAACTGGCGTAAACATGGTTCGATTTCGATGAAATTTTAGAATGTGGTAGGGGACCATCTGGGGACGAACCCTATTGAAAATGGGACAAATGGGGTCAAAGGTCACTACGTAGGAGCGGGATCATTCCATTACCCCTTATGCGTCATAACTTGCGTAAATATGGTTCGATTTCAATGAAAGCTTACTATGTGGTAGGCGACCACGTGGGGACGAACCCTATGCAAAATGGGTGAAGTGGAGTCAAAGGTCAGGACATAAGAGCAGGATGCATTTCATTGACCTTATGCGTCATAACGTGCGTAAAACTGGTTCGATTTCAATGAAATTTCAGTATGTGATAGGGGACCACCTGGGGACGAACCCTATTGAAAATGGATGAAATGGGGTCAAAGGTCAGGACATAGGATTGCGAATCATTCAATCGCCCTTATCCCATATTATTAAGGCGGACGCCAAGTAATTTTGCTTCCTATACTTCCAATGGAAAAACTTTTGTACACATTTCCTTGACAATTAATGTGTTCCCAAGTATGAAAATTTGAACATTGATTAAAATAACTTCCTATTATAACTTGGAATACTTAATATTTTCTAAAACATAACCATAATTATATTAAAAATCAATAACGTTTTCCTCTGGTGGTGTTGAAACCAGAAAAGGATGGTTTCAACTTTGATAACGTCAGTAGACAAACAAATGTTGGATTGCATAATTATGGGTATGTTTTAGGAAATATTAAGTATTCCAAGTTATAAAATGAAGCTATTTTAATCGATGTTCAAATTTTCTTCCTTGTGAACGCATTAATTGTGCAGAAAAAAGATGACGCGACCTGCATTTTCATGACGTCAGTAGACAAACAAATGTTGGATTGCATAATTATGATTATGTTTTAGAAAATATTAAGTATTCCAAGTTATAAAATGAAGATATTTTAATCGATGATCAAATTTTCATCCTTGGTAACGCATTAATTGGGAAGAAAATGTGTACAGAAACCCTATTGAAAATGGATGAAATGGGGTCAAAGGTCAGGACATAGGATTGCGAATCATTCAATCGCCCTTATCCCATATTATTAAGGCGGACGCCAAGTAATTTTGCTTCCTATACTTCCAATGGAAAAACTTTTGTACACATTTCCTTGACAATTAATGTGTTCCCAAGTATGAAAATTTGAACATTGATTAAAATAACTTCCTATTATAACTTGGAATACTTAATATTTTCTAAAACATAACCATAATTATATTAAAAATCAATAACGTTTTCCTCTGGTGGTGTTGAAACCAGAAAAGGATGGTTTCAACTTTGATAACGTCAGTAGACAAACAAATGTTGGATTGCATAATTATGGGTATGTTTTAGGAAATATTAAGTATTCCAAGTTATAAAATGAAGCTATTTTAATCGATGTTCAAATTTTCTTCCTTGTGAACGCATTAATTGTGCAGAAAAAAGATGACGCGACCTGCATTTTCATGACGTCAGTAGACAAACAAATGTTGGATTGCATAATTATGATTATGTTTTAGAAAATATTAAGTATTCCAAGTTATAAAATGAAGATATTTTAATCGATGATCAAATTTTCATCCTTGGTAACGCATTAATTGGGAAGAAAATGTGTACAGAAATTTTTCCATTCGAAGTACAGGAAGCAAAATTACTTGACGTTCACCTTAAAGGAGCAATTCTTGTATGTATGTAAATTATTTTTTGAAAACGGCTCTAAGGATTTTGATGAAAGTCGTTAACCTACCGTTTTCTGGTACTAGAAATCGATTTAGCTTGATCTCGATTTTAGGAAAATTCGTTTAGTGGGTTAAATAACCATCCCGAATTAACACGTTTTTAGTGTAGTGTCATGGCGTCATCCCATTAGATGTTGGCGCGCGGTCACGCCATCTGTCTCATTACGTTACGCGTTGTTTGTGGATCATATTAAAGTTTTATGACGTCACACTCTTGCGAGCAGGTGGTCGCGATTCCCATCTGCCTCATTACGTCACGCGTTGTGTGCGTATGTTCATCCGCACGATAACTCGCGGAGAAATCGTTCGATTTCGGTGAAATTTTAGTATGTGGTAGGGGAACACCTGGGAATGAACCCTATTGAAAGTGAATGAAACGGGGTCAAAGGTCGGGACATAAGAGCGGGATCCATTCCACTGCTCTTATGCGTCATAACTAACGTAAAAAAGGTTCGATTTCGATTAAATTTTAGTATGTGGTAGAGGACTACCTTGGGACAAACCCTATTGAAAATTGGCGAAATGTTGGTCAAAGGTAAGGACATAGGAGCGGATGCACTTCCATCGCCATTATGCGTCATAACTTAAGTAAAAATGTGTCGATTTAGATGAAATGTTAGTATGTTGTAGGGACCTGCCTGGTGTCGAATCCAATTGAAAATGGCCGAAATAGGGTCAAAGGGTAGGACACAGGAGCGGGATCTATTCCATAGCCCTTATGCATCATAACTTACGTAAAATTGCTTCGATTGCGACAAAACTGTATCATGTTATTTCGAAGGTATACTGAACCAGTTCTGTTGAATATCATCAAAATGGAATCAAAGGTCGGGGCACAGGGGTGAGATTTATTCCACAGCCATTTTCCTCATAACTTGAATAATAACTTGAGTAATGATTTCTAGTATGTTGGAAAGCGTATCATAATCATTGCATTGCATGATTTTACTAACTTGTTTTAAATTCAGTCTCATTACTTAAATGCCGCATTGTGTATTGTAGAAAAGAAATTAAATGCAGTTAGCAGAGGATTTAAAACATCTTACTCCATAAATGCGACTTAGTTTCATAAATGTGACTTAAATTTAACTGACTAGCTTTGACAGAAAATGGTAACATTACTCCATTTACCAATCAGATATTTTACTCAAAGAATATGAAATTAATCAAATCAGCCTAACGGATGATAGTAAAATTCATTTAAAATCTGCTAAAAATAACAGTTTTTAATGAATTTTACTATTATTCCTAAGAAAAGGAGTAATAAATGAAATATGAAGCTTCTCAACGTTATATATGATACAATGAATAATTCGGGGACTTTATCAGCACAGAAATAAGGTGTTGCTACAAAAAGGAAGGTTTTACGGAATAATATATTCATGCTGTCTCCCGCTCTTGGATTAGTTGGGAAAACAGCTGAAGTTCCGTGTTGTGGAGTAGAAACGTGAGATTAAACTGTCCTGCCATGACGTGTCTAGATACTTTCCTGGAAAGATCGCGGTACCTCAGAAAGTGGAAATCCCTAAAGCAAATGGGCCGTCGCCACAAATATCAAGCAAAAAGGTCTGTGCTCAGATAAGACACAGAAAGTAAATTGATTTAAAGCGGATGAGCAAAAGGTTTTAGATAAAATTTTGAATAAATCATTGATTAAAAAATTATCTCTGTAAATAAGCAAGACTTAAGTAAACGACGTAGAAAGTCCGCACAAATATTTTTCTCTTGCTTTATTAAAGAACTTCAATGCTGTAAGTAAAACTTCCACAGCATTTCTTATAAACACTCTCACATTTGTTTCCTCACAGAATTATAATTCATAACAAATTACCAAATTTGAACTTAAAGTTGATAAATGGCTTCCAGTTCTCATGCAGAATTCCGACAGCGGAACAAGAAAAGATCTTACGAAATTACTAAACTTTGTGATTTTGCTTATTTATTAATGGTTACTACCTTTCTTGTCTTGAATTCGCTAATCGTAAAATGAAATTATTTTTTTCATGGGACAAGTACGTTCGCTGTGCCAAAAACAATGAAGCGTACAAAGAAAAAGTGTGTCACTTGCAATGGTTAGGTAACAGCATATTTTCTTACGGCTCATACAGATTTTGTAGAATGCATTCTCAGTTATGAGGTAGGCATTTGATACCACTAGCATACTACAAAGGGTGAGTCGAAAGTTTTGTAATATTTGCATAAACGCATGTGCTGCGGCCGGTATGTCACGTGTTTAAACTAGTTCAAGTCGCGCACTGCAGTCAGTCGAAAGGAATATAAAGTGGTAGTCGTTGATGAGAAAAGCAATGCATGTCGTCGCTCTGTCTGTGGTTGGGACGCCTAAAAGAAGAACAGCCATAACCGGTTAATTAGAAAACTTTCGCTTGACGAGTTTGAACTCGGCCATAACGCTGCTCAAGCAACACGAAACATTTGTCGTGCGAAAAAAGAAAGTTCCGTGGATCACCTAACCGCAACCAGATGGCTAAAATAAATTTCGCCCAAGTGACAGAAACCTCGACAATCAACCAAGGTCAGGTAGGCCGCGAACCGTGGATTCGGAGGCCGTGCACCCGGCCTTAGAGACAAATCCGACAACCAGCACTAGGAGATTATCAGGCGAGCTTTGCATATCACAGACCACCGTGGTTCATCACTTTCAGGACCTCGGTAAGGTCTACAGGAGCTGTCGCATTGTCCCTCACGAACTGACTCCAACTGAAGCAAACCTCCGACTGGAAGTGTGCATAAAACTGCTAGAAACCCATGAAAAGTGGATCTATTTCCGTAATCCTAACACACAGCGGCAGTGGTTGAACACGGGCAGATTCCTGAACCTGTTGCCAAACGTGGGCGCTTCGAGCACTAGGTGATGTTCTGCGTCTGGTGGAATTTCGAAGGGATAATCCATTGCGAATTTGTTCTAGACGGTCGGACCATCAACGCCAACCTCTATTCTGAACAGCTGGAGCGGATGTATACCGTTTTGGAGAAGAATTCCTTCAACAGGACAACGTTCGGCTTCATACCGCCCGAACGACCCGGACAAAACCCCAGGAACTTGAGATCATCGAACTGATGCTACACGCAGCATATAGTCCGGAACTTGCCTCGTCGTATTACTACTTGTTCAGGTCACTGGCCCACTTCCTTCGCGGGCGGCACTTCAACAATTAAGAGGAACTGGCAGCTGGGGTGAAGGAGTTCTTCGTCTCGAAGGACAAGAACTGGTACCGCCGCGGAATGGAAGAACTGGCTGACAGGTGGCTAAATATGGTGCAATAGTACTTTGAATGCTAGTCAGCTTTCGTCGTAAAGGTACGTATGAAGACATAAGGTGATCCAAATATTGCAAAAATTTCGACTCACCCTCGGTACACTCAATGAACAAAACATTAAAAATACCTACCTTACAGCGTGTTGGTCCTCCTCTAGCGTGAATAACAGCCTGTACACGCCGAGGCATCTACTCTACCAAATGCTGGAGGTTTTCCAGAGGTAAAGCCAGCCACAGACATACCTTTTACAGCATTGTCCACAACTCCGCTAGAGACGTCGGCTCAGGATACCTGAATCTGATGTTTCGCTTCACAGAACCTCAGAGAGCTTCCACAGGGTTTACATCCCGGAACCTTAGGGCCCACTGGATGGTTCCAAACTAAGATGAGTGTTCTTCGAGCCATGCCTGAGTGGTTGTAGCCCGGATGGGCTGCGCATTGTCCTACTGGAACAGACCATCGGTCACAGGTGATCAGGCAGCAAATGTTGGTATCGCGCAGCGGTTAAAGACATCTTCAGACATACTAAAGGGCCTACTGTCTCCACGACAAGGCTCCCCGAACCATAACAGAGCCTTGAGAAGACCCGACCTGGAACGACGGGGCCATGGCTGCATGCTGTCGACGCCACACCCGCACCCTCCCGTCAGCTCGATACAGCTGAAAACGGGATCTAATTGACCACACGATGCGGCGGCACAGAAATCCATTTTTCATGTTCCCGGCACCCGGCAAGGCGTAATTTTAGATGATGAGTAGTCAACAGTGGAACACGAATAGGGCGCCAGCTTCTGTAGCCCAGGGTACGCAACGTACGCCGTTCCGTTGGCTCTCTGACACTGCTTGGGCCTCCGACATTTAAACTGGATGGATTTGCGCTGCTGTTGCAAAGCGGTCGGCCTGTACGAGCATGGATAGTCTACATCGCCCCCGGTCCGCTGTGGTCATTAGCATGTTGTCTGTCACCGCTTGCTCTCTGGGTGCTGGTATGTCTGCCGATGGTATACACGCTGTACATCTTTGATACGGTTGCCCTCCGAAACCTTAGGGTTCTTACCACTTGGGTGACAGAATTATCCATCTGTCTTGCGCCGAAAATGCGTCCCTGGTCAAAGTCTCTCAGATCACCACGTTTACCTATGTTCTTCGACTACGAAATACTGCTGGGAAGTCCATCTGTCATCCCGTTTATTGCCTACGTTCGGTTTGGGTGTGTTCCACTCTGCGCGGGGGATGCCCATAGCAAATGCCGATCATCTTTATCTCTAATGTTTTGTCTACTGAGTGTATTTCGTCTTGTGAAATGCATATACAGAAGTGTGCATAGGACTTGCAACACCTGCCTTGACATGGTTGTCAACATTTGTGAATAGCAATAAAACGTGTAACAAAAGAAGCACTAACCTATATCATATACCAAATCAAAGGAAACTTCATGCAGATTTCAAATCTGACCTTAAATTTAAGCACTTTATCACGTTATAAAAATTGTGAGACAAAAATGCAGGGTATGCGTCATACATCCAGTTAATGTTGCCTAAGGGAAAGGGTAGCGTATGGATTGTTTGCTGATACATTTGAAATTATACAAAAAAGCATCTGAAAATGAATACTATGTACTTTTCCATACACATACTGAAACACAAGACATGTCAATATTTGATGGGATAGCCCTTATTCTTGAGCACTAGAGCACACTTCTTAGGCATCGTATGGACAAGTGTTTTCACTAAGACAACCAAAATTACGCAATGCCATCCGTGATTCATGCTTTCAACTAACTCTTGTTCATTTCTTGGCTGCTTTTTCGATATTTCCACACTTAGTTTCCTCCACAAGTTCTCGATTGGGTTTTTAAGTGAGGAGACTACGCAGGCCAGTCAAGACGAATTACACCTCTGGTTGTGTACCAGTCTTCGCTCTATAGCATAGGGCGTTGTCGTCCTGGAGCACGAAGTCACCATGTGAGATAAAGTCAGCAGCAGTAGGAAGCTGTTCATGGGTTGGGACACCGATGTACTTGCTTGCATTCATCATTCCGTCAAATGCAGTCATACAAGACCAAATCATGACGGATGTAGGGTACTTCACGGTTCGCTTGGCGCACTCTGGCTTGAATTCTTCGCCCGATTACCTCCTTACATACACTGGCGGAAAGTGAAAAAGAACACCAAGAAGGAGACGTCTGATACCAACGAAATTTATACAGCATAATAACGGAATACAGACGATAACGTGATCAAAACATTATGGCAAAATACAGCTGTATTTGCTGGTAAACTGAAAAATAACATTTCCATGTAACATGGTTAGTACGAGGTTGAACCGCCATGAACGGCGTCACACTGTGCAATTCTGGCATGGAGTCTGTCGTACAGATGTTGGATGTAAGTTTGGGGTATTGAGTTCCAAGCATCCTCAACCTGGACGCGTAAATCGGGGATGGTCGTGGCTGGCTGTGAAGACCGGATAAGTAGTTGTCCCATAAAATCCCACACGTGCTCAATGGGGGACAAATCCGGTGAACGTGCAGGCCACGGAAGTTGTCTCACACCCTGAAGTGCATGTTGCGTTGCACGTGCCGTGTGTGGGCGTGCATTATCTTGCCAGAAAACACCACGATGGACCGACCTTACAAAGGGCACAACAACGGGCTGAATGATGTTGTTGATGTAGGAGGTGCTGTTTAACGTACCCGGTACAAACACTAGTTTAATATTTAATGCCTAAGTAAAAGCGCAATAATACTAACTTGACATGATGTTTAAACCTTATTGATATGAACACGAAGGAATAAAAAATGTTAAAAAGCCTAGACCTAGGCCAAGGAATTAATATTTATTGCCTAAGTAAAAGCGCAATAATACTAACTTGACTTGGTGTCTAAACCTTATGAATATGAAAACTATGGAATAAAAACTGTTAAGTAATACTAACTTGACTTGGTGTGTAAAGTTTATGAATATGAGCACAATGAAATAAAAACTGTTTAAAAGGCCTAGGCCTAGGCCAAGGAATTAAAATTTAATGCCTAAGTAAAAGTGCAATAATACTAACTTGACATGGTTACTATACCTTATAGATATGAACACGGTGGAATAAAAACTGTTAAGAAGGCGTAGGCCTAGGCCAAGGTATTAATATTTATTGCGTAAGTAAAAGCGCAATAATACTAACTTGACTTGGTGTCTAAAACATATGAATATAAAAACCATGGAAGAAAAACTGTTAAAAAGGCCTAGGCCTAGGCCAAGGTATTAATAATTAATGCTTAAGTAAAATCGCATTAATACTAACTTGGCTTGGTGTCCAAACCTTATACATATATGAACACGATGAAATAAAATTATTAATATTTATTGCTTAAGTGCAATAATACTAACTTGACTTGGTGTCTAAATCATAAGAATATGAGCACGATGGAATAAAAACTTTTAAAAAGGCCAAAACTTAGGCGTTAGGCATTGACACATTTATTTACTTTTAGTGCCAAAGAAAAAGCGTAATATTACTATCCTGTCTGAGTGTCCAAACCTTATAAATACACTGACGGAAAAAAATCCCAACACCACGAAAAAATAGTTTTAGAGGAATGAAATGGCAGCACATTTGTATAGGTAACATATTTAATCGATTAAGGTTTCATGATCACCGCTTATTGTAAGCGCGAGAAGAGCCATTTTAAATGTGAAATGCTGGTAAATTAATAACCGGTGTATCCGCCAGAATGTTGAATGCAAGCACGCAAACCTGCTTGCATTCAACACTGACATCACGCACCTGTCGTACAGGTGCTGGATGTCAGTTTGTGGGATGGAGTTCCATGCCTGTTGCACTTGGTCGGTCAATACAGGGACGGTTAATGCTGGTTGGTTGTGACGCTAGAGTTGTCGTCCAATGATGTCCCATACGTGCTCGATTGGTGAAAGATCTGGTGATCTAGCAAGCCACGGCAACATGTCGACACTCTGTAGAGCATGTTGGGTTACAACAGCGGTATGCGGGCGAGCGTTATCCTGTTGGAAAACACCCCCTGGAATGCTGTCCATGAATAGCAGTACAACAGGTTGAATCACCTGACCGACGTAAAACTGTGCCGTCAGTGTGCGTGGGATAACCACGAGAGTGCTCCTGCTGTCATAGGAAATTACTCCCCAGACCATAAATCCAGGTGTAGGTCCAGTGTGTCTCGGCCGCAGACAGGTTGGTTGCAGGCGCTCACCTGGCCTCCTTCTAACCAACACACAGCCATCACTGGCACCTAGCAGAACCGGCTTTCATCAGAAAACACAACAGATCTCAACTCCGTCGTCCAATGAGCTCTAGCTTGACAGCACTGGCGTCGAAAACGGCAGTGGTTTGGAGTAAGTGGAATGCACACTACAGGGTGTCTGGCTCGGAGCTGTCCATCAAGTAACCGTTTTGTAACAGTTCGTTGTGTCACTGTGGTGGAAACTGCAGCTCGAATTGCTGTCGCAGACGCGGTACGATGCGCCACGGCCATACGCAGTACACGGCGGTCTTCCCTTTCAGTAGTGCCACGTGGCCGGCCGGAACCCGGTCTACTTGAGGCAGTACCTACCCTTGACCACCGCGGCCAACAATCATGCACAGTGGCTACATTCCTGCCAAGTCGTTCTGTAATATTGCGGAAAGAAAATCCATTTTCTCGTAGCCCTATTACACGACCTCGTTCAAACTCCGTGAGCTGTTGATAATGGCTTCTTCGTCTTCTTTTAAAGGCATTCTTGACTAACATCAACACCCTACGTCGAATCTCGACGATAACTAACGTTCACGAACGTTACAGCGCGTATTTACAGCAAACCTGCTTTGCATGTTCCGAGGGGCGCTACTAGCGCCACACGTATGTGCCGAGCGCGAAATTTGCATAGACGTCATCTTACAGATGTACTCTCACCACCTACCAACTGTCGTTTATCTAACACAACCGCTTCTTGGTGTTGGAATTTTTATTTCCGTCAGTGTATGATCAGGGCGGACGACGTTCGAAATCGTACGTTTTCCTGCATGCGTTTTGTATTTTACCAAAATTTGTAAACGCGACGAATTGACGTATTCGACGAATTTGTTCGCGACGAATTGACGCTCGACGAATCGTCGTAGTCGACGAATTGACGCAGCCGAGGAATTGACGCGCGACGAATTGACGTATAACCACTTGGGGAGACCTTCATCCAGCAGTGGAGTGATAATGGCTGCCAATGATGATAATGACATGTCATCATCATCATCATCATTGTCAACCATTATCAATCCACTGCTGGACGAAGGTCTCCCACAGTTTCCTCCACAAAGGTCTGTTTTGTGCGAGTCTCCTCCATGTCACTCTCGCATACTTTCGAATTTCATCCACCCATCTCCCATGTGGTCTTCTTCTATGTCTTTTCCTGTCAATTGGAATCCAATCTAAAATTTCGGCTGTCCATCGATGGTCTGTCCTGCTGGCAGTATGTCCAGCCCATTTCCACTTCAGGGATTTTACTCTGATCATGATGTCTTCCACTCTTGTCATTTTTCTGATCCACGAGTTCCTCTTCTCATCTCTCGTGGTTACACCAAGCATGCACCTCTCCATGCTGCTTTGAGTTGTCTGCAGCCTCTGTATGTCTCTTTTAGTTAAGGTCCACGTCTCTGTACCATACGTGAGCCCTGGAAGGATGCATTGATCAAACACTTTTCTTTTAAGACATAATGGCACATTGCTCTTGAAAATTGTGCTGTTTCTTCCAAACGCTCTCCAGGCAAGTTTTGTACGCCGATTAATTTCTCCATCAATGTAACCCTCACTTGATATCTGCTATCCAAGATAAACGTACGTGTCTGTTATCTCCAGCTTTTCTCCATCAATCGATAAATCTTCATTTCTTGTAAAAGCATTGTACATCACTTTTGTCTTCTGAAAGTTCATTTTTAATCCCACTTCTTTACTCTTGTCAGCAAGTTCCTGGATCATACTCTACAGCTCTGGTGGGGTAATTGCAAAACTGAATACGTCATCAGCAAAACGAAGGTGGGTTAGATAATCTGCATTAATCTTTACACATTTGTTTTCCCAGCTCAGCGACTGAAAGACACCCTCCAATGTGGTAGTAAAGTCCTTCGGAGTTATGGTGTCACCTTGTCTCACACCCTTTCCAATTTTTAGGTGTGTTGTATTTTAAAACAGCTGAATCTTTGCAGTTGTATTTTCATAGATGCTATTAATAATGTTAATGTATGGATCTTCAACACCACAGGATTTCAGAGCCATTGTAACTGCTGATGGTTTCACCGAATCAAAGGCTTTTTCATAATCGATAAAATCCATACACAATGGAAGTTCATATTCCCTCGCTCTTTCAATTAGTTCTCTCAATACGTGGCTATGATCTATTGTGCTATAGCCACTCCTGAATCCAGCTTGTTCTCTCGGTTGAGCCATGTCCAGTGTTACTTTCAAGCGGTGTGAAAGAACTTTAGTGAAGATTTTATAAACCACTGATAGGAGGCTGAAAGGTCTGTAGTTCCTGAGTTCCTCAATGTCACCTATTTTATGTAGGAGGATCATTGTAGCGTTGTTCCAATTCTCAGGAATCTTCCCTTCGTTAAGGCGTCGAGTGAAAATTTGGGGGCGAGCACTGTTTAGATTTCTTCACTTGCTTCTTGTATGATGTCTACAGTAATTCCATCTTCTCCTGGAGATTTCCCCCGCTTCATGTTCTTGATTGCATGTGCAACTTCTGCTGGGAGGACTGGGAGAACTCTGGTACCTTTCATGATGTCTGGAGTACATGTATCATCCCTTTCATATAATTTGGAGTGGAAATCTTTCACTCTTGTCAAAAGTTCGCCTCTATTTCTTGTTACAGAACCATCTTCTTTTCTCAGTGCCATAATCTGTTTTCTTCCCTTACTGAGATGTCCCTTTGCTATCTTTAGGCTTTGGTTGTTTTCAATTGCTTTCCTTACTAGTTCACATTTGAATTTCCTTACGTCTTCAGTGATACTTTTTCGTACTGTCTTGCATAGCTCTATATATCCACTTTGGAAGTCGCATCTTCTTTGGTTGTCCTCATCTCTTTTCTTTTTGCATCAACATTTTGGTTTTTCCTGATAATTTGTACACATGCAACTTGTTCTTAGACCCAGCTAATTTTGTTGCTGTTTCCATAAGAGCTTTGGTGTCTTTTCTGTTAACTTCAGAAATATCCACTTCTTCCGATGTTAGGCCTTCTAAAGCAGAGAATATGTTCTTCAGTTCCAACTTGAAGGTATTATGGTGTTTTTTTAAGGTTGGTTATGTCAATACATTTTGTTTGTCTTATGAGCTTGCCACGTTCGAGTTTAGTGTTGAGGTGCATCTTACCTCTCACCAATCTATGGTCACTACCTGTGTTGAACTTGTTTAGCACACTGCAGTCTTCTATGACGAATTTTTTGTTACACATTAATAAAATCAGTTTCACTTGTCGTCCCACTTGGATGTCTCCATGTCCATTTCCTGTGTGGCTTTTTCTTGAAAAAGGAGTTCAAGATGAAAAACCCTTCTGCCTCTGCAAACTCTACGAGAGTATTTCCACGCTAGTTTCTGTTGCCGTGACCGAATTTACCTACTGAAGTTTCATTCTGTAGCCGTTGCCCTATTTTTGCATTAAAATATCCCATAATTATCTTCAAGTGCTGCTTACCTTTATTATTTAGATGACGAATTTCCTCATAAAACTCTTCAATTTCTTCTTCAGGATGACTTGTGATTGGTGCATAAGTTTGAATGATCTGAGCCTTGTATCTTCTCGAGAGTTGGATAACGAGTCGTGCAGCTCTGTCAGAGGAACTTTCAACTTCTACAACTTTATCCTTCAGTTTCTTGTTTATTATAAATCCAACACCACTAGTTCTGCCAGTATCTGTCCCACGATAGTAGAAGAGATATCCACTTTTCAGTTCAATGAGATCTTCTCCTTTTCTCCTTACCTCACTTAGCCCGATGATGTCCCACTTGATCCTTTGTAGTTCCTCTTCCAATTCAAGAAGCCTTGAATCAGAAAATAGGGAGAGCCCATTTTACGTAGCCAAGGTCAGCATCAGACGGCAGCCTAGTCCGGTCCTCCGGGGATTCTTAGCACCCTCTGCCTTCATGTTGCACTGGACGCTGCCTTGACCAGGTACATTCCATCTGCCGGAGACTGAGGGTCAAGATTTAAGTTGTGGAGTCATTTTGGAGGGGTTTGGCCATAACTCACCACGCTGGCCAAGCGGGTTGGTGAGTGTGAGATAGCATTTCCTCTAATCCCGATGGTATAGTTATACCGCTAGTGGCGGTCGTCAGAGCCCCTTTAGTAGGGACAGGATGCACCACGAGAAGGCGGGGTTGACATTTTTCAAGGAGAGGCTGCGATGTTACGCATCACCTGACTTTACATCCCTATATATATATGCTGCTGAGTTCGAATCTCAAAGGGACGGTGTGGTTGCCGTACGTCGGTGGCTTTCTCCAAGAAGCATAATCTTCCGACACGTAACTATGATTGTTATTTTTAAATTCGAGGGCGTAAAGTATGTGTTTTACAAATGTTTCTTACAGTATTCTGCTGTCATTCTTTAATTGGCAATATCGTTATATTCCGGCATTTGATTTAGTAGAAAGTTAAATTTTTGCATTTTTTTTTTAAATTTTAAGATCAGAAATCCGGAACCGTTCCAGTAGATGACTGATATTTGAATAAAGAATTGCCAGCATTATGTTTGTTTGTTGAAATACCACGATTAGCACTTCGATGGGTATACACAGTCGCCTATCCCTAATTCAGAGTCACTGGTTCCAGGAAAGGGAGAGAGCCAGAGCCGTAAGACAAGTACAACGTCCATGCCTTACGGGATTCGAACCCGGTCCCACCTGGGACGAATGGTTGGAAGCCATCTCTTATACCACTGTCTCGGCGTCAACAATGTGAAGAATAGTTTGAAGAGTAAAACTATATAGAACTGCCAATAATTATTTACTTAATAGTTGATCTAAATCCTAATGGTCAAATGTTCTGAGGCGCTGGGTTCTGAGCCTCCAGGCTTTTTTGTCAAAAGTGTGCTCGGGTTCAAGTTGCATATGAGATAGGTGCAAGGTGTTTGTGTTAGGGCACTGGCTCTGTTCCTCCCCTGGTGACAGTCGTCCCAAATTAGGGACAGATGATTATTTACACCCAAAAGAGTTGCTCATGGTCGTTAATCTGAGAAACAAAATCCGAATTCTAAGAAAATAGATCACTATTTAAATTATAGTACTTGCTTTTTAGGATGCATAGAAATTGATGCTCCAAAGTTTAGTGACGTCACATCCTTCACTGACATTACTTCAGTCTTTTTGTACAATATAAGCGTCATGCTTGGAAGCACTGAGAAAATTTCTGGGCTACTGAAGCTACATTAAAACTGGCTTCACCCCAGAATCGTGTCCATATCACATTGCACGAATAGAAGGCATGATACCCAATTGTTACCTTGAAAAAGCTTGGAGGATAAAAAAGTTCACCGAATGAGATTACAGAATACAAGACTGTAATCGCATTCTTAATTTGTGCTTAAATGCCATAAAACTCCGAAACGACCTGCTTGTGTGCTGTTCAGTACAGCGAGCTACGATGGACATTAAAAGTCCTTTTGAAAGTCTTTATTCATCGCACATGCTGTTTCCATTACTTACATAGTCTAAGTGACATTCTTTCCCGTTCCACAGGGAGCTATTAGGAAACACTTTAAGCTTTTAAAATGCTTAAAGTGTTTCAAATAGTTTTCTCTGAAACATATCGTCCATGCTTCACCAGAATTCGAACCCGGACCCATCTTGGACGATAATCAGGAGCCAGCGTTTGAACCACTCGACCACCGGGGAGGCTTTTATTGCAAGTCTGCTTATTTCAAGAGACTTTATGAAAAGTACCCTTTGAAATGTGCACTCTTTTTCTATAACATAAAGTGAAATGATTGTGTCGCTTCCGAAAGAGAAAATGCATTAACGTGCTTTTTTCACCAGTTTCTGATTATAAAAAAAAAGGAATAAAGGGAGTCTCAAATCACGCACAGGAAACCGTGCCGGTGGCACAGGGGTCTGAGCTCTGACCGTTCGTCTGAGAGGGGAGACCGAGTACCGGATGAAGCGTCGCCTTCTATACGACACCTCCCCATCTCACGTCGAACCGGTGCAGTGTTCCCGAATTAAGAACAGATGACTGCCCCTTGAATTGCTCACGATGCTCCTTAAGCCCCCCTCCCAAAAAGAAAAACGAGGCCACTTTATTCATTTGTCCAGACTAAAACCGATCAGCATTTATATGCGGCAGACCTAGTGTATTTTTACGAATTTTTGTCAGTCCAAAGAAATTTATAAATTAGCTTTTACCTTTGTTACTTAATAGGAGACATTTTTCATTTTATGACGCAGTCCTGCAATCATTACTAGGATTTAAATATAAAACATGATGATGTGCACGCTCTTTGCCACTACGTTCTTTCGCCTTACCTGAACAAAAAATGTCGTAGGATGACACGAAGGAGTAATGTTTTTCTCGGTAATTTGCTCAATCCATTTTATCTAAAAGCGAGTGTTCACCCCAATTTCCCTTTCTTCAAACAGTTAATGCAAATTTTGCACAACTGTCACTTAAATCACTTTGCCTTCAAGGTATTCACATAAAGTACGGTTTTAACAAGACGTCTGTAAATAATACAAGCAACATATTAGAGATGGGCGTCTAGTTAAAGGCGATGACATGAAAGTGAATCATTTGTGCGCTTTAATGCATTTACTTTCGTGCTCGAGATGAGATAAGATGAAAATGGTTGCTATGGAGGTTCTGTGTCTCTGTTAAGCAGATCGTATTACAGAGCTGTTTGGTTTGCAAACAGAGATTATTGGAAGAAGTCCCTTCATTCTCTGATTGCGTCTACTAAGTCTTTTTGTTGTTGTGAAGTTTTTAGTAGCAATAACTGGCCGCCCCGGTGGCGCAGTGGTCTAAGCTATGGCTTCTGACCAATCGTCCGAGATGGGTCCGGGTTCGAATCCCGCGACTCACAGGTGTTGTATTTGTGTTGTAGCACTGGATCTCTCTCTTCCTGCAGTCAGTGGCCCTAAATTAAGGACTGGTGCCCGCTTATAACTCATGGAATTGCTTACTACACTTCTCCCCTGAAAAAAAAAAGCGGTAACTAAGAGACATACACCGAAGAGATAAAATCATATGACCAGCGCATCTTTATTCAAATCGAAGCAAATGCAAGTAAACGACGGCCCGTGGAAGGTAAAAATAACACTTAATACTGGGATCTATTAATCAGTGTTATTCTTAGATAGGAAGGGCAGTGGACTTACGCGAGTTTGACAAAGGCCAAATTGTAATGGCTAGACGACTGAGTTAGAGAATTTCCAAGACGGCAAGGCTTGTGGAATGCTTACTGTCAAATATAGTTAGTACCTTCAGAAAGTAGTCCGAAGACGGACAACCCACGAACCACCGGCAATTTGTGCGCCAACCACGACTCATAAATACTAGAGGTGAGAAATGCCTATTCCGTATGGTACGACGAGCCAACAGGAGGGGGTTACCGTGGCGCAAGTCGCCATTAGCTTGAATGCCGGTCACGGAAGTAATACACTGAAGAGCAATTGAATTAGAGATACCTGTCTAGTAACGCGTAGCACCACCTTTCGCCCTGATGACGGCGGCGATTCGTCTCGGCATGGACTCGACAAGACACCGGATGCGTTGGGAAGCCATACAGATCCACGACCTCTGAACAAGCTCCCACAGTTCACAAGATTTGATGGAGGGAGGTCAGAGCCTTGAACATTTCTCTCGATAGCATCCCAGATGTGCTCGATGGGATTGAGGTCAGGTGACCTAACTGGCCAAGGAAACGAGGTCACGTCGGTGGAGTGTTCATCCAACCATTCGGATACAATTCGGGAGCGATGGCACAGTGCATGGTCTTGTTTGCTGGATGAGGTTCCCAGTGCAATGTTGAAGACGCACAAACAAGAGCAAATGGTCGTCCAGGATATCCCGGTAACGTTGACCTGTGAGGGACGATGTCACACGTACCAGGGGTCCCATTTCAGTCCACGTAAACAGTCCCCAGACGAGAATGCCACCCCCACCAGCTTGAAGAGTACCCTGCTGGCAAGAAGGATCCATCGCTTCATGTGGTCCTGCCATCCACATGTACCAACGTGAATCTCGACTCATCAGTCCAGGCAACATTTTTCCACATGTCTAGGGTCCAGTGGCGATGTTCCCGCACCCATACTAATCTTTGCACCCTGTGATGTGCGGTCAGCAGCGGTACCCTCGTGGGACGATGACTTCAGTATCCCATAGCGGGGAGATGGTTCTGGATGGTGTGACTGCTTACACATTTTTGTGCACCAGCGGTAAATCGCCGAGTGATTTCTTGCAATGTGGCCCGTCTATCCCCTGTTGCAATGCGAGCTAGCCGACGATGACCCTGCTCATCGCACGCTGTTGACCACGGCAGTTGACCGTTGCAGGGATGGTTTTACCGGATTCGATGTACTCACGGTGCACCCGTGACACAGGGGCTCGTGGAAATACCAGTGCCTGCACGACTTCCGAGATGGAGTGGCCCATTCGTCGGGCCCCGACAATTTGCCCACGATAAAATGCGCTTAGATCCTTCGTCTTACCCATACTGCGTCCGATTCTTACTGATTCCCGTCGCATCACTCCTTATATTGTCGGATCGCTGCATACTTCATGTCGTTTACGTTCACAGGGCAGCGCACAGCGCCACATTTGCATAACGCCAGCTGTCTCTAATTCAATTGCTCTTCAGTGTATGTTACAACACAAAGTACATGAACTCTACTAAGAATGGGTGTCGTGGCAGATCCGGACATGGCACTTCCGTACAATTAAAATTTTGTGACGGATCCGTACAAGCAAGCATTCCTCCATCTGCGTCCTCCAAATGGGAAAGGGATGTAAACTGATCGTGTGTCGCTTCCGTACAAAGTGTTTCCCTAATCCTTTCGCAAGGGGAAAGGGAGGCAAACTGATCGTGTATTACTTCCATACAAGGGTGAGATTCATTACTTTGTTGTTGCATGTGGAGATCTTATTTAAACAAAATGGATCTTGTAGTGTTGTCTGAAACATCAAAAGGCAAGCCTTGTACTGTCTTCAATGATTTTCGATACCGCCAACATCGTAAAAATTTATTTTTCACATATTCAATCACATTAAAAGAAATTCAGCACCACCTCAATATGAAATCGTGGGCAAATTTTATAATCCATTCCTTTACAGTGTCGTTGGTATTAACAGGGAAAACGTGATGAACCATACACCCGGTCCATGGTTTCCATATATTTCAGCAACTGGCCAAAAGTCCACTACACAAAATGAAGGCATTTTGTAAATTAAAATAAATGCAAAGAACAGATGTTGTTCACAAAGAAATAGGAGCAAAAATATTACTCCATTCTCAGGTTTACTGCCAAAAGATTAGTAACTGAGGCTTATAATACTCCTCCTACAACAAAGGAATGAGCCAGCCCTTCTCTTTCTAAAGTCCTGGTTCACACAAAGGGAGCAAGGTAGAAGATGATCCACAGGAATCTTCTGGGTATGAGAGAGAGTTAAATTCCTTTTTGTACGGAACTGACACAAAAACAGTAGGGATGTAGGAGATCTCAAATACGATGGGTAAAATAGCATTACATTTGTACGAAACTGACACGAAAATTTCGATGTCCGAAAGTGCCATGTTCGGATTTGCCAGTAAACCCTGAGAATGGGGCTGTATACTGTATCCCCATGCTGCTCCGCTTGCCCATGTTAACCTTGGTTCTCCGTCAAAAACGCCTACAATGGGCACGCAAGCGTTTTCCTATTCTGTTTCTATATTGCACCATGTGGACGGCCCGGTAGTGTGCGTCGTTTACATGGGAAAATGTTGGCACCAGGAAGTACCATGAGACGAAAACAAGCCGGTGGTAAAAGTTTAATGCTTTGGGCCATATCCTTATGGTAAACTCTGGATCCAATCATTCATGTGCACAAAACTTACTTCTACCACAAACATCATTGCAAACCAGGTACATCCTTTCATGGCAACGAATGAAAAATACCAAATGTTAGTAACGTTAAATACTCTCAGTGGCGAAAAAAGCAATTGTTGAAATTTCTTAAAAATATTTTATTTTGGTGGTGTTCTTTCATGGGTAGCAAATAAGAAATTTTCAATAGCTTTTCCATTTTCACTCCTTCGATAAATTACAGAATATGAAGAAAAAAAGCACAAGTTGTTTAACATCAAGAATAGAAAAGTCCTGCATAGTACTTGATGTGCAATACAGAATTGGTATGAAAATAAAGTGAGCTGGCGGTAACCAAGGGAGTTTCTCCCAATCTTTTGAAAAGCATAAGCCCAAATTGTTGAGATATCGGGTTTAATCATTATGTCTAAGTGCTTTCCTTTATCGAAAGAAGTCCAACGGCGACCTATAGATGAGATACAATTTAAGCAGCTGTTAGTAGATTGCTGAACAAGGTGCACAGATTTTGGTAGAGATTCCAGCTGGTGAAGTGTGCATCCATACGACACAATAGTGTGCGACCACTGCAACGACCCCAAATGAGGACAGCTATCTGGGGTTAGGTACAAGAAAAACCAATATATTAGCACCACGTTACCTGTTTGTTTCACCGAAACATAAAGATTTGCAGTTCGTCGTGTTTTGCGGAGTCAGTTGATGCACTTGGAAGATGGTACAAAATCTTGACCCATTTAGAACAATCGGGTGCGGAAGCAGTAGAAAATTCCATTACTATGTAGATTGACACACTACTCTTCGTTGTCTTCTTGTCGATCACTATCTTGAGAATAGCGCTGTTACCGTATGAAGTGGTGATCGTAGTCTGCTAATCAAAATCTGTTTAAATAAGGTGCTTTCGGGAAATAGGATGTGATCCTGAATTCCACTTCTGCAAGTCTCTCTGTGATTTACGAACTCTGAGGGAGCAAGGCGCCGCACTGGTGGCGACGTGGTCTAAGCGCTGGCTTCTGGCCATTCACCCGAGATGAGTCCGAGTTCAAATCCCAGTGAGATATGGACGTTGTGGTTGTCTTTCGGAACCGGCTCTAGCCGTTCCCCTTAACCAGTGGCCCTAAATTAGTGTCGGGCGGCTGTTTATAGTCCAACGAGTTGCTCACGATGATCGTTAAACTTTCGAAAAAAAGAAGGGGCACTGCAAAGTTTTAACTGAGGTATGGGTAGGACACCTTATCAACAGCATTAGACATTGCTGTAAGAATTTCTCAGCCGTAAGACCTAATATCACACTCGATTTTAATACTCCTGGGATATTTTAGTTTATTCCCGCGTTTTCTATCATATGTCTGTATTTGTGCATTATTTTAGAATTTAAAATGTTTATTGCTTCAACTGTCATTGCTTTGCAATGTATTTATTTATCTTTCGAATGTTATCTGCAGATTCTACATTTTTCTTCCAGAAAGAGCTAATTTTCCAGCTGCTCCTAAATTTATGGAAGCCAAGGTAGAGACACATGTCCAAATGATTCATGTAGCTGTAATGCAAGGTTAGTAATTTTGAGTTTCAGGAATAGTTATTGCTCATGTCCCTTTATATCTCACGAATTTTTCTCGATTCAGAATTATATAATACTTAATGGAAATGATGGTAACACATCTCGACCCATCACTCTACTGGTTATCACTTTCACATCAAGGAAAATTCCTTTCCCTCGAACTGTAGTAGATTCTGTCCCTTAGCAATGAGAAATTAAAATTTATTTTCAGCCAAAATTCATTTATCAGTTTATTCTTAAGTCTTGCCACTTGCATGAGCTGACAATTTCTCGTGCAATTTCAAAAATATTCCCCATTTCCGTAGGTAAAATTTAGGACCGATTACACAGGTAACAGACTTGGCGAAACAGCACATTTATTTGCAAAGCAGTAAACTAGCAATGCTGATTTTCAAGTAAATAATAGCTCAGGTGGTTAAATTCAATTGTACGCGATGGGGGAGAGCAGGAATTCCATTTTTATTTTATTTTTATATTCTAACCCATGGAAAGCATTTTCCCTTTTATCATCCACCAGATTTCATTGGCAACAGGTACAATAGCACAAATGCACCATTTCCTTTTTTTTTTTGGAAATGTTGGGGAACCAATAACCTATGATGACATATTGCAGAAAACTATCTCACCAGTTTTTTCTTAAATTTCGTCTTGTGCTTGACTTTAACAATCATATTTAGTCATTTTAACATATGACAGCACCACTCACTCACTGGATGAAAGAATAGCTTCCTTGTGTGTAAGTCATTTTTATACATTGATCAGAAAAGTGTGAGCTCACATTTGCTGCTTTGGAATTTGGAAAACACGCCTTTGGACGCTGTTTTCACTTCAGCACGAATTACAAATGGACTCTGAACGAGTGACTTGAGTCAAATAATCCACGTCCTCGAAGTTACTAAGTTGCTCGATAAGCTAAAAACTAGCTAATTAAGTAGTGGATGAGTCTTTTCGTGGAACTCAGTGCATAACGCTCTAATTTTCAAAAGCAAGAAATTTTATAAGATTGCAGTGATCATTTTTTATCGGTAACCATAATTACAGCTGATATATTATACACATATTTCTTTGCTTAACTTTTTTTCTTTACACTCAAAAATCACTTTTGGGATCTTATGAGAGCACAGGTCAAAATTAGAGCTGTACATGTTTTAGGAGTTTTACTGTCATTCGCAAAACGTGTTGATATAATGAGAATAAAATCCCAAACAACCAGTTCGTAGAACTTTCCGTGATATTTACCTTTGTCTATTAATGGATTGGAAAACAGAAAGTGTTATTCGCGCGCGGGTTCTTCATAATGAAGTTTTTATATCAGTAAAGAATGGAAATTACTCATTTTTCTTTTGTTAGAAGAGAGTAATGATTCACCTCAGGTTACACCACATAAACTTTCACTGAACGTAATTTGCCTCTATTCATGGTTACACGTTCTCCTTAATTTTAAAATTGCAATACCCAGCTTACACCAGGTACACATGACCTACTTAATTTTAAATTTACAATACCGAAGTTACAATACCTACTCATATCTGAAAATTACGATACCCAGGATACGTGACCTACTTAATTTTAAAGACGAAGCTTTAAATAGGCGATGTGCGCATTTTAAGTTGAAAAACGTTTGAAAACCAGTTTAGTGGAAACAAACTGCAAATACTCGTTTATATCGGGGTTTTACGACCTCCATGAGCAACTCTGATGATTATAAGCAGAAGCCCGTCCCTAATTGTGGGTCACTGTTTCCAGCGAAGGGAGAAAGCCAAGGTCGAAGGTCAAGCCCACTTCCCATGCCTAATAGGTGACTCGAACCCAGTCCCAGATCTGACGTTAGCCAGAAATCTACTGGTCTATAACTCGACCATAGGGAGGGGGAGCAATTGCTATTTCGCGCGTAACTAATAACGTAATTCGAAGTCAAATTATGAGTCTGTACATCATATAGTTATTTATTTCAGGATTTAGCGAGCACCTACTATTTGCGTCTAATTGATCACCGTCGAGCATACGCGTCATCCGCTCCTCATCTGGGACTGCGGCCCAACTGGGATGACGGGCCAGATGCTCGCGCCTGATCAAGCTGACATCGGAGCAGTGTAACCTAATACAAAGTGTAGAATTTTTTTCGTGTAAAATATATATATATACATATATATATATATATTTAATCACAATGCAATTTGTGTTGCTGGAGCTAATGTTCTTTCGATAAAAATAGCACAAATTGAAATAATTGTGAAGAACCTTTAATCTATACTCAGAAGCATTCCTCCAAAACATTGTCAAATTGTAATTGATTGTTATAAGTTTCTTGTGTTTACTCTGTGGAATAGTTAAAACTTGCAGTGTCAGCTTCGATTTGTTTTTCCAACAAGGTAGACGGCGCCCCTCACATCTTTTCTGCTTCTGAAGTGATAAGTGACAATGAATCCACGTGAACATGAGAACCGTTCATGGTTTACATGACTGTGGTACTAAAAAATGTTTATACTGCTCGACACTGAAATTACGCTACTCAGGGCATGCCAGCATGAAAATTTGTAGGTGGGGGCAGGTTGGTTGGATATGCAAATCACTCGAGTATGTAAATAATCGTGTGTGATATGCGAGAGATAAAATAAAAAAGACAGCCGCTGAAACTATGTCATGTCCGCTGCTCCAGGTCGTACAAAAAATAGCAACTCAGCGTGAAAGGCTACAATAGCACATAGAATGATTCAAGAAGCCTCACAAACCTCGTCTACAGCACTACAACTAAATGGACGCTTTTGTGTTAGGAAAGAGCACAGACATCCGTGAACTTGGTTGGTTTATTCGACGATTCGCGGCCCATGTGTATTGGGATGCTAGAGGAGTTAGGCGTTGTTGGCAACAGTGGCTGTAATAAGGCACCGCCATTCGCTTTACCGGAACTGATGAAGAGACGCAGCCTCAGCATTCATCGACTGGCGTACTTGTTGCCAGGAAATTGCGGGACCACAAGCTATTGCAGAGAACATTCGACGTGCTCTGGCGGTGAAGATAAACATTCCAGTCATGATTTTGTCGGTCAACATAAGATTTGGGAAGGTAGGTCGGTGTCTCGGGAGTCATTGTGTCAACTGCCACATAACGTAGTGTATCGTCGAGCTCTGCGCGAGTGGTGATGTAGTAAAGCTACGTGTCGAGAGGAATAACAAAGGTAAAAGCTAATTTATAAATTTCTTTGGACTGACTTGCTATCTAATCCACAGATCTTAAGTTGTCTCAGTTTCTGTTGCAGATGTTTTACCATAATCGCAGGTTACACTGTAGATTATTCCTCCTTATAGTACAGGGTTGTCTTCGTTTTGCCTTATGAAAGGGAAGAATTTTTTAATTTTACACTTTAAACTGAAGAAAGTCGAACATGTAATTTTTTTAACAAATTCTCTGAAGTTTTTCAAACCTTTATGGTAGGATACTTCCTCGGTTTATTTTATGTTATATCTTAACTGTATTTGATTTAGCTCAACTTTTTCATTAAATATTTTTCAATAACTGAAGGCCACCCCGCCCCGGTGGCGCAGTGGTCGAAGCGATGGCTTCTGATCATTCGTCCGAGATGGGTCCGGGTTCGAATTTCAGGGAGGCATGGATGTTGTGTTTGTCTTACGGCGTTGGCTCTCTCCCTTCCCTGGAACTAGCAGCCTTAAATTAGGGACGGGCGACTGATCATATCCCACTGAGTTGCTCACGGTGGTCGTTAAACATTCAATAAAAAAAAATCCGAAGAAAAGTAATTATTTTATGCAAGTGTAACTTTTAATTTTTCTTCATGGAGTCTTAGAATATTTCTAGGTCGATTTGTCTCTGGATACTTCTGAGTCGAATTCCTGAAATTTGCAACTGTATAGCCACATTAAATTTAATGTGGGTGCGATGGTAAGAGTGGTAATTCAGAACTTTATTAGTATTTGCACGCGTTTATACAATTGTGTTGATTCTTCCTTCTGAAGCTGTAAGTATTAAGTCCAAAAATGTATAGGCTATTGTCTTGCTTCAGTTTCAATGTAAATTTCAGGGAATCAAAGCGATAAACAAGTGGAGAATATTTCCTGAGAGATTGCCGTCATTGTTAACAACTATTATGAGAATGGCATAAATTCGTCTCGCGTACAGCAGCAATGATGATGGGTGAAATAAGATTAATTTATCTGCTAGTCATCTCGTCTAATTTAGTTTGGAAAAATTGGAGCCTGTTGTGTGTGAACCCATTGAAAAGCCAGAATGTATTTCGAAATTGCACGAATTTATGTTTTAATGTAAACAAAATCAGTTTATTAGTCCCTCTGATCTTATTTTTGAGGTGTCCTTAAATACTATTTTGACCGTCAAACGTTCTGCAAGAAATTCTATGAAAGGTCCAAACAGGTATTGGTGTACTTAGATACCACATCCAGGCTTACTGTATTTGATTTAGCACAGTTTAGAAGCTTTCCCATACCACGGAGAACTTCTAATTTATTAAAGAGTTTTTTTTTTCATTAATGCGAGAGGCCTTTTTCCAAATGATTGAGGATGTAGTAACTGAATTTTAGAAGAGGAGAATGTTTAAAGTTAATTATAAGACGTCTGTGTGAGAGTACACGTTATACGTAGTTTTAATGTACAATATAACTGCGCAGTACTGTGATGCATTGGTGAAAAAACTTTATATTTACCAAATGACAAATCTCTCCTCTTTAGTAACTTAATTTTGTAAAGTTTGTATTATTATGTCCACTGAAATTTCTTAAATTCTTCATATAAAGGCCTCTTAGATCATCTTTCGGTTATAATGCATTTTAGTTTTCCAGTAAGATTGCTTACCTTATGTCTTATTGTTAAACAACAATTTCCTCAGTAATATAACATATAACCTATATAAGATAGTACAACTATACTAGTTATCCGAATTTATTGGCGTATATAAAATCAAGGTTTCCAAGCTTTCGCACATCAACCAGATGGCTTTCTCAAGGAAGGTAGACAGCAAACTTCAAACTGGATAATAGAACGTTTCAACAATTTGAACGCGGTGAGTTGACTTGACAATAAACGAAGAGATGCGAACGTAATTATTCAATAAAAACACGTGACATCATGTTCGTATTGCACGCGGAATCCTTGGAGGAAAATTTTATTGAATAATTACGTTCGCATCTCTTCGTTTATTGTCAAGTCAACTCACCGCGTTCAAATTGTTGAAACGTTCTATTATCCAGTTTGCAGTTTGCTGTCTACCTTCCTTGAGAAAGCCATCTGGTTGATGTGCGAAAGCTTGGAAACCTTGATTTTATATACGCCAATAAATTCGGATAACTAGTATAGTTGTACTATCTTATATATAGTTGGTGTACAGTTCCTTGTGTTATTATTTAACATATAACCTTTTGCACGTAAGGAAATTCGAAAGCACGTCTTCCTACTCCGAAGCGGCTGTTCTCCCAACTGAACTACGCGGGCGGGCTTATCGCTGCAACAATGTCGGTTGGATTCATACGTCACGAGTTCCGTGTACGATTTCCGAAGTATTTTTAACTAGCCAATTCTTAACACTGTTTTTTTACCATTCCAATTGGAGTTTATTTTCTCTGTTTCTTTTACATAATGCATAGAGAGTAATTCTGTTATATTGTTCTTTAATTTAAAAGGCTGTGGGATGAAACGGAGTTTGGACATACTTCGGTCTTCTATTTGCCTGCACCTCAAGAACATTTTTACGGATTGTCATATTACTGCCCCATAATCAGCTTAAACTTTCTGAATTAATAAAGTCAGGTCAGTAATTGCAACTTCTATTTAAATACTGTTACTTAGCTCGTGGCCAACTATCCCGAATCGAATTGGAGAAGTCACACACAGCATGGGACAGTGCAAACGCTAGTTCTCCTCGTCAAAGCATTAAACCGAAATGTATGAAACATTTAATAATTTAAACACAGCTTCAAAAATAACGGACACTTCACAGTTTCGTCGTAAAATAGCACAAGTAAATCGTATGAAATTTCGTATTCCTGCCGATAGCTTCTGAGTTCGGAAAGGCAATAATTTTCTTTCCACGGCGAGCGTTGAATGTCGTTACTATAACCGACTTTGAACCGAATACTCCGCAATCGCTTTCATCAAAGCAATAACTCACCTTTTACGCTGGTGAGAGTGAATCCATTTATTTCGCTTAACGTTTTTTAACACAGGCGGTTTATTATGTACATTCATAACTTTATCTCAACACATCCTCTTCTGTCCTCAACTGTCACAAAACCCAAAGCGGTATCTACAACCCGCTACTTTTCCTCACCTGAATCCAGCATTGATGACGTGACAAGCTCTCAGTTATGCGACTCCAAAATGCTCTAATGGAACTTAACGTAAACAGTAAAAAACTCAGGAAAATGAATTCTTTTCCACGCCTCAAAGTGATAGGTGGCAACACTTCTCTTGTCTACAGCTGCAAAGATTGACTTGAACAAAACATTGCTTACAGAAACGCCAGCAAAATAATTACTTAATATGACATAGAACGGCACCTTTGTGTTCGCGCTTTGAAATAAAACACGGTGTTATCACATTCGCTACTAAACATAGAAATTTCCATATCATGAAGGAGTGCACAAAACAAAACGAAACTTACCACACATGTAAAAAATACGTAGAAAAGAAGCGATTCATTTACTGAAGGATTTCATGAATGCGATCACTTTGAAGAGACAGTGTAATGTTGTCTGAGTCAGAAAAAACGCATGACCTATATGATGGCTAATTTCGATAATAACCATACTAGTATCGTGTAATTAAAAACGTGCTATGGAGATATATAATAATTTCATACACCTTAATAAAAAATGTGTATGCTTGTAGGAAAACTCTTTACACGTTGCTCTTGAGTAGCTAAGGACACCGACGAACATTCAAGCATATTAAGTTTAATGGATGACAACTAACATATATGTCAGACATTTATTTTTTAAAACATTTACATAATGAAAAATGTATTAGGTATCCGTTGCTATTGTCGTTGCAAAAGTTATTTATGCGAATGATTTAGAGACATATGTTCAAACACATCTGTATATATGTTCATCATATTCAAATAAGAAATTTTGTGGCATGACCAATCTATAAATATCACAAAATTAAATGAAACAGTTCTTTATGATGCTGCAAAATACTTAATCTCGGAAAATAATTACATTATAAAATAAAAAAAGTCAGCCTACGGTGGATGTTTGCAGATATTTAACAGGTATTGAAAGTCAACCTGCAGCAGATATTTTTCAAACTACAGTTTAGGTGGTGTTTTACGAGACGGTTTTTTATTTGCCGTATCATAAGGAATTGCTCATTTAATTTCATCTACAATTTAGATTTGCCACAGAATTTCTTATTTGAATATGATGAATATATATATAATTGTGTTTGAACATAATAGTGTATGTACATATGTCTCTAAGTCATTCGCATAGATAATGTTTTCAGATTTGTCAGATTTGGCTACATGTCAGATTAGTCTGTATGTTGGAGTGAGTGACATTTACTGCCTATGTTTCAAGAAATAAAATATGAAGATTAATATTTAATATACCGAAATTATACAGTGTTTACAATAATTACATTACAAAATACAAAAAAAGTCAGCTTACAGTCTGTAACGTATACCAGGAGATGTGACGTACCTGCCAGCAGGACGCACACGACATAAAGGCAGATAGTAATCAGAATAAACGTCCGCGTAGCTCAATTGGTAGAGTGACTTATTCCGGAATGAGGGGATCCGGGTTCGAATCCTGGCGTGGACAGAAATGACGGAGAAATTTACTTCGTTATAAGTCGATGTTCGCAGATATTCTGTTTAATAAGTATCGAAAGTCAACCTACAGTAGATGTTCCCAAACTACAGTTCAGGTGGAGTATTCCGATATTAAGTATTTTGCCGTATCATAAAGAACTGTTTCATTTAATTTTGTGATATCTACAGATTGGACTTGCCACAAAATTTCTTATTTTAATATGGTGAATATATATATATATACAGATGTGTTTGAACATATGTCTCTAAATCATTCGCATAGATAACTTTTGCGATGACAATAGCAACGGGTAGCTCATACATTTTTAATTATGTAAATTTTTTATAAAATAAATGTCAGTAACATATATATATTAGTTGTCATCCCTTAGACTTAATATGCTCGAATGTTCGTCTGTTTCCTCAGCTACTCAAGAGCAATGTGTAAAGAATTTTCCTACAAGGATACACATTTTGTATTAAGGTGTATGATATTACTATATGATGGGCTGAACAATCGGCAACACGACGTGGCGTCGAGTGGAAAAATCCCCTGATGGTGCCCTGTGGTATCGTTGACCATGCATCGTTACCCTGTGTTCACAATTCCTGGACATTGAGAGGGGTCGTGCAGAGATGTTAAATCGTCTGCGAATGAGGTCCCACACGTTCTCCATTGGGGAGAAGTCTGGGGATCGCGCTGGCCAGGCCAGCACCTGGACACCTTGTAGGCACTATGTTAGCAGTGCGTAGGCCCCCGGCCGTTTCTTGTGGAAACTGGGAAATCGAAATACTACTATGACAGCGCCAAAGCGGGCTGAACGCTTTATCATCGTAACGTCGTGTTGTCATTGTACGGGCAATGCATATGAGTGGTGAACAACTGTTGCAACTGATAGCGCAGTAAACCATGGCGCCAGGACGACGAACCTTATGACCTTCACGGATGGCAGCAAGATCAGCCCGGTGACCATGTATTCTCAAGACTCTCAATCGGCGATCATCCGCTCTCAGACAGAATCGAGATTCGTCGCTGACTGAATGCAACATGCTTTCATTCATCTCTCCACACTTATCTAGTACGGTACCGCTGCAACCTTACGTGATAATGTGCTGTGACGAGGGGCAGTCGTCGCAATGTCTGACAAAGCGCAATGATAATTGACAAATACATACAAAGCGCTTACAGATAATTTGCAATTCACAGTCGATATCGAAAGGAAGAAGTGCCTGTACGCCTCGTTGAATGTAGCCCGATGCGGATTGTAAGCCTGCTATGGCTTTCCGTCGAATGCGACAGTTGAGGTGTTCGGATGTCTGCCTACCTGCACCAGTTCCATTACAGCAACGCACGTTGACTTTCTCCAACTGTAGTCGCCGTATTCGGACGACAGTTATTGCACTATTACGTATACTCTGGTTTAACTTTCCTTTTTAGTTGTCTTTCTCTATGTAAATTTTGAGTTTCTTCTCTTTTACCGTTTCAACCTTAACGTTACATTTTCTCACTCACTGAATGTTATGTTGGCAACAATTTTGAGGTCAAGAGCTTCTTTTATTCTTTGTTTTTCTTATTGGAGGTTTAACGACCACCGTGAGCAACTCAATGGGCTATAAGCAGTCGTCTGTCCCTAATTTAGGGTCAATGGTTCCAGGGAAGGGAGAGAGCCAGTGCCGTAAGACAAACACAACATCCATGCCTCACCGGGATACGAACCCGGACCTCTTTCGGACGAATGATCAGAGGCCATCGCTTAGACCACTGTGCCACCGGGGCGGCAGGTCAAGAGTGAATGATATGCACACGTTTCCCAAGGCGAGAACGAAATATAATGTCTGGAGCTAGCAGACTGCTGTGGTGCGTTACAGGTAATCGTGGAAACTATATTAATCCGTAAGCGATATTTTTCATGCAGACGTTGTCTGTCAATCGGTGGTGTATACGTATATTACGTGTTAGTCTCTTCAAACTACTATTGTGTTTCACGTTAATAGCAGTTCACGTTAATCAAAGTAAATTATTAGTGCTGTTATGAATTAGTTTTTCATGAGTATTGGAATATTTGAGTGAAGTACTTATTTGATACTGACCGAATAAAAGAAGTACTGCAAGTAACTCTTTCTTGAACTTTATTTGAGTGACTCCTGTTTCACTTAAAGTGAGTGAATAAGAAGAACAAACTTTACGTAGTGTTTCGAAAGCTACATATACACGTTTTAAACATTAGGGAAGGCTATGCGTTTCCGCAGTGATGCGACTCAGGAACCAAACAACCCCTACGATGAAGCCTCTAGTAAAGGCGTCCGCGTGATGGAACGATTCCCAGTAACGGCTCCCTCGCAATCTCTCTTGCCGCTCCGGAGAGACAGTGGTCCAAGCGCTGCATTTTGACCACTCTTCCGAGTTGGGTCCGAATTTAAATCCCGGTGAGGCATGGATGTTGTGTTTGTCTTGCGGCACTGGCTCTCTCCATTCCCTTGAACCAGTGACTCAAAATTAGGAACGGGAGACTGCATATAGCCCATCGAGTTGCTCACGGTAGTCATCAAACCTCCAAGCAAAAAACAAAATATACCTTCTTACACGTGCTTTCAGCAACAAGATCATGCTGATGCTATCGTTATAACGTAATTGTCCTTCTGCTGTAACTGCAGAACTTACTCCTTAACGTCGGTGATTACGTTAAGTGTATTAAAGTCAGTATAATACTAGAAGGTACACATAGGCATTCAAAAAAGAGGTCAATATTTGTACTTACAAATAAGTTTATTTCTCTTGCATGTAGTTTACGCCACACTCTCAATAAAATAGCAGCGATTTAACATCAAATCACAGTTTAACAGCAATCAACAGCACGTTTATTATCAATAGCATCAATCCCCCAAAGCAACCGCTGCATCACATTTTTATCTAACGTTCTTCTCAGTACACACATACGTCACTCTCGTTCCGACCTCAGAGTGTTGCCAACGTCATTCTCGTTTGAGGGAAAAGACATGACGTTAAGGTTTGAAAATGTCTAAGAGAACGAACTCAAATTTACATAGCCGCCCAGGTCTCGCAGTGGTCTAAGGCGCTGGCCTCTGATCATTCGTCCGTAAGGGGTCTGGGTTCGAATCCCGGTCAGGCATGGATGTTGTGTTTGTCTGACGGCACTGGCTCTCTCCCTTCCCTGGAACCAGTGACCCCAAATTAGGGACGGGCGACTGCTTATAGCCCATTGATTTGCTCTCGGTCGTCGTTAAACCTCCAATCAAAAAAATACATAGAAAAAGAAACTCAAAAGGAAAGTTAAAATAGAATATACGTTACATCGTTAACACACCTAGCTAAAGACTATGAAACGCAGCTATGTCGAGCCGTTATGTAATTTTATCTTCACCTATTACGTGATTTCTTCGCAACTGTAATGATTTACATAACCCAACTGTCGACGCATACCCACCAATTTGTATGGCGCTCCGACAAATGCTCGCAGGTTTGGCATTTTCTACGTACAATAGATAAAACATCTCAGTAGAACCACAAAAGTTGGTATCGGGTCCACGTTGATAACTCACACCGAAAGTTCATAATAACAATTATATATGCACTAACAGAATAAGTACTATTACGTACCTCTAATCCTTAGTTAAATGATTCACACTGCTGGTGTGTCATTTTTCTTACTTGTGGATTCATTCACGATTCTCAACACATGTCGCGATATTCCAATGATAATTCCTTCGTAGATGAGACTTTTTGGTTTTAATATTTTCTTTTATGTACACTAGTGCACACACACTATTGCACTATGGTTGCAGCTTTTATAATTTTAAAATCACTATATGCATGTTGATAAAATACTCTTTTCCATCGATGTTCACTGTACTTATTGCACCAGTAGTTTAATTTGAAGTTTAAAAATTCATCTTTAAAACTCACATTCCATCGATGTAGTGCAACAGGTACAGTGAGCATCGATGGAATGTGAGTTTTAATGATGAATTTTTAAACTTCAAATTAAACTACTGGTGCAATAAGTACAGTGAACATCGACGGAAAAGAGTATTTTATCAACTTGCATATAGTGATTTTAATATTAAACAAGAAAGATGACACCGAATTTTCGGGTGTAATAAGCACGTCTTTTGAATCCGTTCTGACGCAAATTAAATTTATCAAAGTTATTCAAAGTCAATGGAGCCGATATGGAAACCAATAGATCTGACGGAAGAAAGAAGTTTTTCAATCGGGTCTTTAATCCCTCAGATATTGGTGTAAACGGAATCTTGAACTTACGAACACTTAGAAACAGAGTTATCGTCAAAAATAAGATGTGACTTTACGTCCCCAGGTGTTTCCCACCATGCATTATTTTAGGAAGAAAGTGTTCTCAAAAGGTTTTTCCATATGACCGGTATCGGTCCAAGAAAAAAAAATTTAGTCGAATTTTCAGGAGCCCAGATTTTGCAACAAATACTTCAGAAGCTGATTTTTACACTTATGAGCCCAGGTGGCTAAGAAATTATTTACCAAACATTAGAAATTACGTGAAAAATATTTTCCATCAGGTCTTGTATGCGATACAGGAAGAAATATTCAAATCAGAGCTTTAGTAGCAGAAATAACGCAGAAAACGCAATTTACCTTTGTGCTCCCTAGCGGAAAATCTATGATTTTCTTGAAAATTTTAAATTTATAGGGAAAACATTTCGCATCGGAAACACTATCTAACAACGAAGGAATTTTTCAAATTGGACTTTTAAAAGTAGAGATATTGGCAAAAATAAGATATACATCTACGCCCCCGAAGAAACCTTCTTAAAGTAATGCGTAGAAACCATGCATTACTTTAAGAAGAAAGTGTTCCTGAAAGGTTTGTCCACATGAGTAGCATCGGTCAACAAAAGACTTTTTCTTCAATCGAGATTTCAGAAGCTCATATTTTGCTGCAAATACATCAGAAGTGGAAATTAAGACTTACGCCACCTGGTGGCCATACCATTTTTTTGCAAAAATTAGAAATTATCTGCAAAGGATTTCCCATCAGGAGCTGTATCCGGTGCAGAAGGAATTTTTCAAATCGGAGGTTTAGAAGCAGAGAAATAGTGGGAAACGCAATTTACCTTTACGCCCCCTAGCGGAAAGTCTATGAACTACTTGAAAATTTTGAATTTATAGGAAAACCATGTCACACTAGAAACACTATCTAACAAAGAAGGAATTTTTTAAACGGGACTCCTAGAAGTCGAGATATTGACGAAAATAAGATATACGTCCACGCCCCCTGGCGCAGAAACCATGCACTATTTTAGGAAGAAAATGTTTCTAAAAGGTTTATCGACACGAGTAGTATCGGTCTACAAACGACGTTTTTTTCAATCGAGAATTTAGAAGCTCATATTTTGCTGCAAATACATCAGAAGCGGAAATTAAGGTTTACGCCCCCTGGTGGCCAAGCAATTTTTTTACAAAAATTAGAAATTATGTGCAAACGATTTTCCATCAGGAGCTGTATCCGTTGCAGAAAGAATTTTTCTAATCGGAGATTTAGAAGCAGAGATATAGGGAGAAACGCAATTTACCTTTACGCCCCCTAGCGGAAAGTCTATGAAATACTTGAACATTTTGAAATTATGTGAAGCACATGTCATAGTGCAAACACTACCCAACAAAAAAGAAATTTTTCAAATCGAACCCCTAGAAGTAGAGATATTGACAAAAATAAGATATACATCTACACCCCCTGGCGTAGAAACTGTGGAATATTTTAGGAAGAAAATATTCCGAAAAGGTTTATCGATGTGAGTGCCATCAGTCCTCGAAATAATTTTTTCAATCGATGTTTTAGAAGCTCAGATTTTATGGCAAATACATCAGAAGCAAGAATTAACACTTACGCCCCCTGGTGGCCAAAGTATTCTTCACTAAAAATTCGTAATTATACGCAAAAGATTTTCCATTAGGTGATGTATCCGCTGAAGAAAAAAATTCAAATCGGAGTTTTAGGAGAAGAGTTATCGGAAAAAATGTAATTGACTTTTACGCCCCCTAGCGGAAAATCTATGCGTAATTTGAAAAGGAAACTATATCTAAAATACTCTTCGACATAAATGGAATCGAAAGATAAATATTTTTTTCAATCGGATTATTAGAAGCAAATATTAAAACGTTAGAAGCAAATATTAAAAGCAAATATTGTTTAGAAGCAAATATTAAAACGTAATTTTGAATCGACATCATCTGCATTTACGCCCCCTAGCGGCAAAATTGTACATCGTAAAAAAAACGAAATAAAGGATCATTATTCACATATTTTAAGCTTCCGAATACAAAAAAAAAATTTCCAAATCGGACTAATAGTTGCAGAGATACCGTGGGTACAGACGGACGGACGGACGGACAAACCGATAACAGAAGCACGATCTTTTTTTACAAAAGACGTGCTAAAAAGCTGCAACCATAGTGCAATAGTCTGTGTGCAATAGTGTACATAAAAGAAAATATTAAAACCAAAAAGTCTCATCTACGAAGGAATTATCATTGGAATATCGCGACATGTGTTAAGAATGGTCAATGAATCCACAAGTAAGAAAAATAACACACCAACAATGTGAATCATTTAACTGAGGATTAGAGGTACGTAAGTGCATATGTAATTGTTACTACGTAGAATAGGGTAATAATTATTATCACTCTCTAGAATTGTTAAGATTTCATTTATTCACAAAACATTTTTTCACCTAATAATTTTAATATATTTTCTTTTTTAATTTTTTCTTGTGTCTTATTAAGAAATTCTCTTAGAAATCGAAAAAATGCAAATGCAAATGAACAATGTCGTCATCGCCTAACGATTTTTTTATAAAAAACGAAAGAAGGAATAATAAATATTAACTTCAGCTCATACATATTGAGTTTTGTTTGGCTCAGAATTTCTTTAAATAATCAGCCATACTAGTGACAATTATGTGCAAATTTGAACAGCATTTATTACCGATCGGAAATGAGACCATAATTAGCTCTCGTGGCTTTCGTGTTTTTCATGTAAAATACCAAGCTAACAAAGCTTAGCACATATAAAAGTTTCTCCGAATAATTAGTGAAATGGAATCTTGACGCTTATACTGAATTCGAAGTTCCTAATTTTTATCTAGTTTTGCACTCGCGATAACTCATACAAGAGAACTAAAATATTCTTGAAGAAGTGACGAAAGAATAGGCAATCAGACTCTTTCAGTTCCTTATGGAACTTGATGAGGCAATTAACAGGCGAATTAAATATTAATGTCACCAGTTTCCAGGGGAACATTACGAATGAAATCTATTGAATACTAACGGCTTAATCTATCTCATTTAAGAAAACATCCATATTTCCTTTCCCGAGTACGACAGGTAGGTAGCGCTGGAAAACGCGAAACTGAGATTTGAAATGTGAGCGATTTATTTAAAGACGTGTTGGCCACGTCACTGCTTTTACGACATGCATAGAGTGCAGTGCATATTTATCCGAAAAGCCAGCTGCTTCGGATAGTTAATCCAGAAACGTTTGCCCGTTAAATCACATTTTATTAAACTGTGCTGAAAAATATTAAATTTACCTTTGCGGGAGGAAGTAAATTCTGATTAGTGCAGCGTAATGTTTTGTCACACACTCAAGACTCTATCCAAATTAAAACTGTTTACTTTTTCCTGAAAATGTTAGTTACCTAGTTTTTTGATAACACTGATTCAATATCAAACATCGCTTGCGCTATTTTGTCATAGCCGATTCTCATCTTTAAAGCATAAGTTGTGATAAATTTACATGCACCTTTCATTAAAAATTCCTCGCTTTTTCTCCGCTTAGTACAATTTTATCTGCTAAATTTCGAACTTCTTATATTCGGGCAATATGTTTATAATGATTCCTAAAGTGTATGGTGAAATGTAATTAATGTAATCAGAATTAGAAAACAATTATTATTTCTTATCTCTGACAAACAAAATAAATCTCAATGCTTGCTGCTTGCTACATTTTCAATTACATTTGCTTTAAAAAATACGTTACGGGGGGGGACGAGATTTGTGAAACTCCATAATATTGATACTGTAAAAAATCTGGGGAAAACGTAATTTAATGACTTACGGTGGCAGGACAAATTTTGTATCTTTCCTGATTATTTGTAACAATGCACATTGCTATTCCACCATCTTGTCTGCATTTTAAAGAATGTTTATTTTAAGTTCTAAGTTTTTCAAGGCTGTTAAAAGTGTTTCGTCGCTTGGAAACCGACAAGAGATAAGCGGCAATCATTTTGGACTGGTGATTTGAAGAGCAGTCAACGTTAGATATACACGCCTGATGATGGGGGCCTGGATACTGGATAGTGATAGGTAGCATACGGGTTTCCCGAAATACAGGCCAACTGCATTTAGACGTGTATATATATAAAGTAGAGTCTCCCTCTCTATATATATGTATACTGTATAATGTATATATATATAATTGTTTTTCCGCTATATATATATATATATACTGAAGAGCAAAACTGAAAACTAAGGAAAAACTTTAGAATTTAAAACGAAAGTGGCAAAATAACCTGAAGATCAAAACGCGCAACGCAGCAGTTTTAAAAATTCAGAATTCACATTCTATTAAGAAGAGACCTAAGCAAAAAATATATTTTTTTTTGACTCATACCAAGTACAACATAGAAAAGGTTATGTATCTACCGGTGTGAGTAAAAGGAGAAAAGATAAAAAAATAAAATAAAACAACTGAATGTAGAAAGTGTCGAGAATACTGAGCCTTGGCTTTATCAAGGACCAGCAAAAACTCTGCATTTTCTCACTTCCACAAAGACCTAGTTGGAAATGGGTTTCTGCAAGGAGATAGATGCAAGTAACAAGCCCACCAAAACTTGTTTTAAAAAATATATATATATGTCATGACCTCCGCAGAGTTGTATGACCTAGCACTGGTTCATAATTTCGCTTGCATCCATAACCTTCCTGGCCCGACCCATGCTCTTCATCTGTTACTATTAAACAGAGAGAAGAAGATTAAAGAGAACTCAAGCTGTGAGAGTGACATAATAATTAGAAATAATTTTCAGCTATAACGAAATGCCAAGTTCGCCTGAGAGAGAATTTAAACCTGAAAAGCAATGCAAAAGAAATCCAAATTTTTACATTGCAATTAAAAAAGGAAAAAATAATTTTTTAAAACTCAGATTTTTGAAAGAAAACTTGATTCTAAAACCCCCTACTCTACAACTTCTGACAACACAAAACCGAGAATAAATTAAAGACAATAATTAACTAAAGAAAAGCTTTGTGAAAGTTATATGACTTAAACAATTAGTTGCAATATGTACAAAGTATTTCAGCAGTGCTTTAAGTACATAATTAAGTAGTTATTAAGAACTTAACTACTTTGAAAATACAGCGCAAAAAAAGGAACTATGCTTAGCCATCTGCTGGGCCTAAGTATCCTACAAGACGCGCAAAGTTACCAAGAAAAGAAAGAGTTAAAACCCGCAAAAATGTTAACAGACAAGCCAGTGCCTAAAAGCTGAAAAGCAAAAAACAACAGAGAAAAAAAGTACAAGAAGTACAAACATTGAACTTATAAAACCTAAAACCCAAAGACAAGGAAGAGAGCTTACCTCTTATGCAACTAAACTTTCTCCACACAAGAGAAAAACATGGCTGACCTCTTCCCCAAACGTCCTAACACTTCTGCCACTCCCTAGTCGCTGGGGGGCAGTGTGGGTGGGGCTGATGGCCTCCTCATACTGAAAGAAACCAACTCGCGGAGATTTTAACCAGAGAAAAAATATATATATACTAAAGACTGTGGATCTGTATGATCAGAAAGAGCAGAATTAACTCTCCAGAATACATGAGAAATATTATAAAATACACAAGTGGTGTATTTAATAATCTTTGCATGTATTAAATCACCTTAGTGAGCTTCTATAGATTATTCAGAATCTTATTAATGTTAATGTTAGTTTTACTATTTTTAGTATAGCTATCCTAGTGATGAATAACTAGTTTTCTTTTTTATTTGTTTTTATTTTCTTTTATAAACAGATTTTTAAGCTTTTTTGTGTTTTTGTCTATATTATTTAATTTTTTGTTTTAATAGGACCTTCATATCCATAGCACTAAGGTTCCTTTTAGTAGTTAATAGGCATCCTCTAGCCAACTTCCTTACGGCTTTGATTGGTCAGAATCATATTATTAACTGTGTAGAAAATTAAAGCAGATCTGCCAACCTTACTCTATTACATATATATATATATATATGTGTGTGTGTATCATCATCACCATCATCATCATTGTCAACCATTATCAATCCACTGCTAGACGAAGGTCTCCCCAAGTTTCCTCCACAACGGTCTGTCTTGTGCCAGTCTCCTCCATGTCACTCCCGCATACTTTCGAATTTCATACACCCATCTTCCATGCGGTTTTCTTCTGGGTCTTTTCCTGTCCCTTGGAATCCAATCTAAAATTTCGGCTGTCCATCGATGGTCTGTCCTTCTGGCAGTATGTCCAGCCCATTGCCATTTCAGGGATTTAACTCTGATCATGATGTCTTCCACTCTTGTCATTTTTCGGATCCACGAGTTCCTTTTCTTATCTCTCCTAGTTACACCAAGCATGCACCTCTCCATGCTTCTTTGAGTTGTCTGCAGTCTTTGTATGTCTCTTTTAGTTAAGGTCCACGTCTCTGCACCATACGTAAGCACAGGAAGGATGCATTGATCAAACACTTTTCTTTTAAGACATAATGGCATATTGCTCTTGAAAATTATGCTGTTTCTTCCAAAAGCTCTCCAGGCAAGTTTTGTACGCCGATTAATTTCTTCATCAATGTGACCCTCACTTGATATCTGCTGTCCAAGATAAACGTACGTGTCTGTTATCTCCAGCTTTTCTCCATCAATCGATAAATCTTCATTTCTCGCAAAAGCATTGAACATCACTTTTGTCTTCTGAAAGTTAATTTTTAATCCCACTTCTTTACTCTTGTCAGCAAGTTCCTGGATCATACTCTGCAGCTCTGATAGGGTAGTTGTAAAAATGACTACGTCATCAGCAAAACGAAGGTGGGTTAGATAATCTCCATTAATCTTTATCCCTTTGTTTTCCCAGTATAGTGACTGAAAGACATTTTCCAATGTGGCATTAAAGAGCTTCGGAGATATGGTGTCACCTTGTCTCACTCCTTTTCCAATTTTTATGTGTGTTATATTTTAAAACAGCCGAATCTTTGCACTTGCCTTTTCATAGATGTTATTAATAATATTAATGAACGCATCTTCAATACCGCAGAATTTCAGAGCCATTGTAACTGCTGATGTTTTCACCGAATCAAAGACTTTTTCATAATCGATAAAAGCCATGCACAATGGAAGTTCATATTCCCTCGCTCTTTCAATTAGTTCTCTCAGTACGTGGATATGATCTATTGTGCTGTAGCCACTCCTGAATCCAGCTTGTTCTCTCGGTTGAGCCATGTCCAGTGTCACCTTCAAGCGGTGTGAAAGAACTTTAGCGAAGATTTTATAAACCACTGATAGGAGACTGAAAGGTCTGTAGTTCCTGAGATCCTCAATGTCACCTTTTTTATGTAGCAAGATCATTGTAGCGTTGTTCCAATCCTCAGGAATCTTCCCTTCATTAAGGCATAGAGTGAAAATTTGGGCGGGTACTGTTTCGATTTCTCCACTTGCTTCTTGTATGATGTCTACAGTAATTCCATCTTCTCCTGGAGCTTTTTCCAGCTTCATGTTCTTAATTGCGTGTGCAACTTCTGCTGGGAGGACTGGAAGAACTCTGGTACTGGTACCTTTAATGATGTCTTGAGCACATGTATCATCCCTTTCATATAATTTGGAGTAAAAATCTTTCATTCTTGTCAAAATTTCGCCTCTATTTCTTGTTACAGAACCATCTTCTTTTCTCAGTGCCATAATCTGTCTTCTTCCCTTACTGAGATCTCCCTTTGCTATCTTTTGGCTTTGGTTGTTTTCAATTGCTTTCCTTGCTAGTTCACAGATGAATTTCCTTACGTCTTCAGTGATACTTTTTCGTACTGTCTCTATATATTCCACTTTGGAAGTCAGATCTTCTTTAGTTGTCCTCATCTCTCTTCTTTTTTGCATCAACATTTTGGTTTTTCCTGATAATTTGTTCACATGCAACTTGTACTTAGACCCAGCTAATTTTGTTGCTGTTTCTATAAGAGCTTTGGTTACTTTTCTGTTAACTTCAGAAATATCCACTTCTTCCGATGTCAGGCCTTCTAAAGCAGAGAATATGTTCTTCAGTTCCAACTTGAAGGTATTATGGTGTTTTTTAAGGTTGGTTATGTCAATACATTTTGTTTGCCTTAGGAGCTTGCCACGTTCGAGTTTAGTGTTGAGGTGCATCTTACATCTCACCAATCTATGGTCACTGCCTGTGTTGAACTTGTTTAGCACACTGCAGTCTTCTATGACGAACTTTTTGTTATACATAACAAAATCAATTTCACTTGTCGTTCCATTTGGCTGTCTCCATGTTCATTTCCTGTGTGGCTTTTTCTTGAAAAAGGAGTTCAAGATGAAAAACCCTTCTGCCTCTGCAAACTCTACGAGAGTATTTTCACGCTGGTTTCTGTTGCCGTGACCGAATTTACCTACTATAGTTTCATTCTGTTGCCGTTGCCCTATTTTTGCATTGAAATCTCCCGTAATTATCTTTAAGTGCTGCTTACCTTTATTATTTAGATGGCGAATTTCCTCATAAAATTCTTCAATTTCTTCTTCAGGATGACTTGTGGTGGGTGCATAAGTTTGAATAATCTGAGCCTTGTATCTTCTGGAGAGTTGGATAACGATTCGTGCAGCTCTGTCAGAGAAACTTTCAACTTCTACAACTTTATCCTTCAGTTTCTTGTTTATTATAAATCCAACACCACTAGTTCTGCCAGTATCAGTTCCACGATAGTAGAAGAGATGTCCACTTTTCAGTTCAATGAGATCTTCTCCTTTTCTCCTTACCTCACTTATCTCGACGATGTCCCACTTGATCCTTTGTAGTTCCTCTTCCAATTCAAGAAGCCTTGAATCAGAAGATAGGGAGCGTCCATTTTACGTAGCCGAGGTCAAGATCAGATGGCAGCCTAGTCCGGTCCTCCGGGGATTCTTAGCACCCTCTGCCTTCATGTCGCACTGGCCGCTGCCTTGGCCAGGTACATTCCAGCTACCGGAGACTGAGGGCCAAGATTTAAGTTGTGGAGTCATTTTGGACGGGTTTGGCCATAACTCACCACGCTAGCCAAGCGGGTTGGTGAGTGTGGGATAGCATTTTTCTAATCCCGATGGTATATTTATACCATCCACGAGTTCCTTTTCTTATCTCTCCTAGTTACACCAAGCATGCACCTCTCCATGCTGCTTTGAGTTGTCTGCAGTCTTTGTATGTCTCTTTTAGTTAAGGTCCACGTCTCTGCACCATACGTAAGCACAGGAAGGATGCATTGATCAAACGCTTTTCTTTTAAGACATAATGGCATATTGCTCTTGAAAATTATGCTGTTTCTTCCAAAAAGCTCTCCAGGCAAGTTTTGTACGCCGATTAATTTCTTCATCAATGTGACCCTCACTTGATATCTGCTGTCCAAGATAAACGTACGAGTCTGTTATCTCCAGCTTTTCTCCATCAATCGATAAATCTTCATTTCTCGCAAAAGCATTGAACATCACTTTTGTCTTCTGAAAGTTAATTTTTAATCCCACTTCTTTACTCTTGTCAGCAAGTTCCTGGATCATACTCTGCAGCTCTGATAGGGTAGTTGTAAAAATGACTACGTCATCAGCAAAACGAAGGTGGGTTAGATAATCTCCATTAATCTTTATCCCTTTGTTTTCCCAGTATAGTGACTGAAAGACATTTTCCAATGTGGCATTAAAGAGCTTCGGAGATATGGTGTCACCTTGTCTCACTCCTTTTCCAATTTTTATGTGTGTTATATTTTAAAACAGCCGAATCTTTGCACTTGCCTTTTCATAGATGTTATTAATAATATTAATGAACGCATCTTCAATACCGCAGAATTTCAGAGCCATTGTAACTGCTGATGTTTTCACCGAATCAAAGACTTTTTCATAATCGATAAAAGCCATGCACAATGGAAGTTCATATTCCCTCGCTCTTTCAATTAGTTCTCTCAGTACGTGGATATGATCTATTGTGCTGTAGCCACTCCTGAATCCAGCTTGTTCTCTCGGTTGAGCCATGTCCAGTGTCACCTTCAAGCGGTGTGAAAGAACTTTAGCGAAGATTTTATAAACCACTGATAGGAGACTGAAAGGTCTGTAGTTCCTGAGATCCTCAATGTCACCTTTTTTATGTAGCAAGATCATTGTAGCGTTGTTCCAATCCTCAGGAATCTTCCCTTCATTAAGGCATAGAGTGAAAATTTGGGCGGGTACTGTTTCGATTTCTCCACTTGCTTCTTGTATGATGTCTACAGTAATTCCATCTTCTCCTGGAGCTTTTTCCAGCTTCATGTTCTTAATTGCGTGTGCAACTTCTGCTGGGAGGACTGGAAGAACTCTGGTACTGGTACCTTTAATGATGTCTTGAGCACATGTATCATCCCTTTCATATAATTTGGAGTAAAAATCTTTCATTCTTGTCAAAATTTCGCCTCTATTTCTTGTTACAGAACCATCTTCTTTTCTCAGTGCCATAATCTGTCTTCTTCATTTACTGAGATCTCCCTTTGCTATCTTTAGGCTTTGGTTGTTTTCAATTGCTTTCCTTGCTAGTTCACAGATGAATTTCCTTACGTCTTCAGTGATACTTTTTCGTACTGTCTCTATATATTCCACTTTGGAAGTCAGATCTTCTTTAGTTGTCCTCATCTCTCTTCTTTTTTGCATCAACATTTTGGTTTTTCCTGATAATTTGTTCACATGCAACTTGTACTTAGACCCAGCTAATTTTGTTGCTGTTTCTATAAGAGCTTTGGTTACTTTTCTGTTAACTTCAGAAATATCCACTTCTTCCGATGTCAGGCCTTCTAAAGCAGAGAATATGTTCTTCAGTTCCAACTTGAAGGTATTATGGTGTTTTTTAAGGTTGGTTATGTCAATACATTTTGTTTGCCTTAGGAGCTTGCCACGTTCGAGTTTAGTGTTGAGGTGCATCTTACATCTCACCAATCTATGGTCACTGCCTGTGTTGAACTTGTTTAGCACACTGCAGTCTTCTATGACGAACTTTTTGTTATACATAACAAAATCAATTTCACTTGTCGTTCCATTTGGCTGTCTCCATGTTCATTTCCTGTGTGGCTTTTTCTTGAAAAAGGAGTTCAAGATGAAAAACCCTTCTGCCTCTGCAAACTCTACGAGAGTATTTTCACGCTGGTTTCTGTTGCCGTGACCGAATTTACCTACTATAGTTTAATTCTGTTGCCGTTGCCCTATTTTTGCATTGAAATCTCCCGTAATTATCTTTAAGTGCTGCTTACCTTTATTATTTAGATGGCGAATTTCCTCATAAAATTCTTCAATTTCTTCTTCAGGATGACTTGTGGTGGGTGCATAAGTTTGAATAATCTGAGCCTTGTATCTTCTGGAGAGTTGGATAACGATTCGTGCAGCTCTGTCAGAGAAACTTTCAACTTCTACAACTTTATCCTTCAGTTTCTTGTTTATTATAAATCCAACACCACTAGTTCTGCCAGTATCAGTCCCACGATAGTAGAAGAGATGTCCACTTTTCAGTTCAATGAGATCTTCTCCTTTTCTCCTTACCTCACTTATCCCGACGATGTCCCACTTGATCCTTTGTAGTTCCTCTTCCAATTCAAGAAGCCTTGAATCAGAAGATAGGGAGCGTCCATTTTACGTAGCCGAGGTCAAGATCAGATGGCAGCCTAGTCCGGTCCTCCGGGGATTCTTAGCACCCTCTGCCTTCATGTCGCACTGGCCGCTGCCTTGGCCAGGTACATTCCAGCTACCGGAGACTGAGGGCCAAGATTTAAGTTGTGGAGTCATTTTGGACGGGTTTGGCCATAACTCACCACGCTAGCCAAGCGGGTTGGTGAGTGTGGGATAGCATTTTTCTAATCCCGATGGTATATTTATACCACTAGTGGCGGTCGTTAGAGCCCCTTTACTGGGAACAGGATGTACCACGAGAAGGCGGGGTTGACATTTGTCAAGGAGAGGCTGTGATGTTACGCATCACCTGACCTTACATCAAATATATATAGCAGAAAAACAAAGCAAAAGCAACAGAAAAAAAACAACTTTGAAATTCTAAAGCGCCAAAGGTTGCGTAGAAGAAAGATCAAAACATATGCAGACATAATGCTGAAACCAAATAAAAAATTAAAAGAAAAAAATGAAACAAAATTAAAAAAAGAGAAAAAAGAAAAAAAATGGAGGAAAAGGAAAGAAGAAAAAAACAAAACTTCTGCACCAAACGAGCACCGGAGCAAACTAAAACAAAAAAAATACCAAAACTAGAACACAGGGATTGCAGATCGTATGACAGAGTCTCTTTATGGCGTCGTCAGGGGTAAGCAGGAAAAAAATCTCTCATATATCTACACAGACCAGAAAATTGTGGGTTTCTGCTAATTTAGTTTGCTACAAAGGACAAATTAAAGTTAAGGGAAAATACAACAAATTTAACGGACTCTAATAATCCACTACCAGCAAACTGAATAACATTGCCCGACCACACGAAACGATAACCGGTCCAAGAGAATTCGTGCAAACAATTCAAAAGAAGATGCGCACCCACACTACACAGAACAAGAGAAGAAAATATTTGACTTACGAAAAATGAATAGCGTAGCCTAAAGAAAAAGTTGACATATTCAGAAAGGATTGTACTAACAACATAAAAATTTTGAAAAATTAAGAAAAAATTAAATACAAAAACACACCGGTCAAAGGAGCATGAGAGTTAAAGCACTGTGGTGATAGGGGATATGGCATACCTAGAACCGAGGTGCTAACCTCAAAGAAGTAAGAGAAAAGCCTAAAACACGCACAATAAGTACTTAAGAAGTTAAGTAATAACGAAAATGCCTATCATTTCAAAATAGATGGAACAACCTTAAAAATATAAAATAATAAGAAAAAGATAAGAAAAAAAAAGAAAAAAATGTAAAGAATTGCTAGTAAAAGATAAAATATATACAAATTATTGATCGAATCAGTCAAATACCAGAAAGAAGGCCCTACGCCTAAAGGGTTGCACACTTGTAACAAAACGTGTTATAGGCAACAAAGGAACTCAAAACGCGGACCTCATAACCCACAGTAAAAACTAAAAATACCACCAAAACGAACAACAAACTTTCAAAGATGTAGAATGAAGAACCCCCCCCCCCCCAAATGGACAAGAAAGATGACACCGAATTTCGGGTGTAATAAGCACGTCTTTTGAATCCGTTCTGACGCAAATTAAATTTATCGAAGCTATTCAAAGTCAATGCAACCGGTATGGAAAACAATAGTATCTGACGGAAGAAAGAAGTTTTTCAATCGGGTTTTTAATCCCTCAGATATTGCTGTAAACGGAATCGTGAGCTTACGCCATCTGGTTGCAGACTTGTGCGTTAAGAAAAACATGAATTTATATGAGAAACATTTCGCATCGGGAACGCTCTCCAACACAGAAAGAATTTTTCAAATTGGAGTCTTAGAAACAGAGATATCGACAAAAATAAGATGTGACTTTACGTCCCCTGGTGGGAAAACCATGCATTATTTTAGGTAGAAAGTGTTCTCAAAAGGTTTATCCATACGAGCAGTATTGGTCCAAGAAAAAAATTTAGTCGAGTTTTCAGGAGCCCAGATTTTGCTACAAATACATCAAAAGCAGAAATTAACATTTATGCCCCCTGGTGGCCAAACCTTTCTTTACCAAACATTAGAAATTATGTGAAAAATATTTTCTATCAGGTCTTGTATGCGATACAGGAAGGATTTTTCAAATCGGAGTGTTAGAAGCAGAAATAACGCAGGAAACGCAATTTACATTTGTGCCCCCTAGCGGAAAGTCTATGATTTATTTGAAAATTTGAATTTATAGGAAAAACATTTCGCATCGGAAGCACTATCCAACAAAGAAGGAATTTTTCAAATCGGACTCTTAGAAAGAAAGATATTGACAAAAATAAGATATAAATCTACGCCCTCTGGCGTTGAAACCATGCATTATTTCAAGAAGAAAATGTTCCTGAAACGTTTATCCACATGAGTAGTATCTTTCAACAAACGACTTTTTTTCAATCGAGATTTTAGAAGCTCATATTTTGCTGCAAATACATCAGAAGCGGAATATAAGACTTACGCCACCTGGTGGCCAAGCCATTTTTTACAAAAATTAGAAATTATGTGCAAAGAACTTAACATCAGGAGCTGTATCCTGTGCGGAAAGAATTTTTCAAATCGGAGATCTAGAAACATTGATACAAGGGGAAAGCAATTTATCTTTACGCCCCTAATCGGTCTATGAATTACTTGAAAAATTTTAATTTATAGGAACAACATTTCGCATCGGAAACACTATTCAACAAAAAAGGAATTTTTCAAATCGGACTCTTAGAAGTAGAGATATTGACAAAAATAATATGCATATATATCTACGCCCCCTGGCGTAGAAACCATGCATTATTTCAAGAAGAAAATGTTCCTAAAATGTTTATCGACATGAGTCGTATCGGTCAACAAACGACTTTTTTTTTCAATCGAGAATTTAAAAGCTCATATTTTGCTGCAATATATCAAAAGCGGAAATGAAGATTTACGCCCCCTGGTGTCCAAACCATTTTTTTTTACAAAAATTAGAAGTTATGTGCAAACGATTTCCCATCAAGAGCTGTATCCGGTGCAGAAAGAATTTTTCAAATCGGAGATTTAGAAGCAGAGATATAGGGGCAAACGCAATTTACCTCTACGCCCACTAGCAGAAAGTCTATGAATTACTTGAAAATTTTGAAATTATATGAAAAACATGTCACGCTGAAAACACTATCCAACAAAGAAGGAATTTTTCAAATCGGACTCTTAGAAGTAGAGATGTTGACAAAAATAAAATATAGATCTACGCCTCCTGGTGGAGAAACTGTGGAATATTTTAAAAGAAAATATTCAGAAAAGGTTTATCGGTGTGAGTGGCATCAGTCCACGAAAGAATTTTTTCAATCGATATTTTAGAAGCTCTGTTTTTATGGCAAATACATCATAAGTAAAAATTAACACTTACGCCCCCACGTGTCCAAAGTATTCTTTATCAAAGATTTGAAATTATATGCAAAAGATTTTCCATCAAGAGGTGTATCCGCTGAAGAAAAAAAAATTCAATTCGGAGTTTTAGAAGAAGAGTTATCGAGAAAAATATAATTTACTTTTACCCCCCTAGCGAAAAATCTATGCGTAATTTGAAAAAGTAACTATATCTAAAATACTCTTCGACATAAATGAAATCGAAAGTTAAAAGATTTTTTTTCAATCAGGCGTTAAGAAGCAAATATGTGGAATAAAACGTATTTTTGAATTTGACATCATCTGCGTTTACGCCCTCTAGCGGCGAAATTGTACTTCGTAAAAAAAACAAAATGGAGGATCATCATTCGTATATTTCAAGTTTCCCAATGCAAAATGAATTTTTCAAATTGGACTAATAGTTGCAGAGATATCGCGGGTACACGCAGACGGACGGACAAACCGACAACATAAGCATGATCTTTTTTTACAAAAGACGTGCTAAAAAGATGCAAAATAAAAATTTACTAACATACCAATCCAAGTTATCACTTTGGGCTAATTACATCTTCTTTGAAAAGAGATTTTGGAGCGAAAGAGAGTTCTCGTCGCAGCGCCACCTGGCGGCCAACTGGTGGCGCTGCGACGGGAACCTTCCAGGAAGTTAAAAGGGTTTTTTTTTTTGCTTTGGTTTTAGCATTATGTCCGTATATATATGTGTACAGTAGAGTCTCTAAAGAACAAATTTCCATTTAACGAAACTTTCCGCGAAACCTTGACTTTGAAAGACATTTACGTGTAAATTAATCTCCATATTACGAAAATTAATTTCTATATAGTGAAGTTTTTTTGACTAAATGTTACCGTTTTGCGTGTGTGTGTGTTTCAAAAGTTTTGTTTTACTATTTTTAGTACGCAAATGGGAGAAAAACGTCCTTAATTCCTTATCTTGAAACTTTTGGTTCTGTGAGACACCGGGAGTCTTCCAGCGTAGAAACTGCATTGCACAGGGTACAACCGGTGTAACTGGTGTAGGCCTGAGTCTGTAGAAATTACGCATTCATTTTCGTTCAATCAGTACTATAACGAAGTAAATTTCTCCGTCATTTCTGTCCACGCCAGGATTCGAACCCGGATCCCCTCATTCCGGAATAAGTCACTCTACCAATTGAGCTACGCGGACGTTTGTTCTGACTACTCTCTGCCTTTATGTCGTGTGCGTCCTGCTGGCAGGTACGTCACAGTACGCTTGCACTGCTTATGTTTTTTGCACAAAATGTCGAAATAAAAATGCATCTTTCTAGCTAATAAAGTGAAACTTTAAATAATGTTGATCACGGAATTAAGAAGAAAAATGTGACTAAGAAGTATTGTACTGTATAGCCGCAAGCACTTTGTCAACAATTTTAAAAAATCAATCTGTGCAATCAACATTCAACACGAAAGCAGTAGAAATGTGAGTAGGAAAAGATTTAAACAGTGTTCACATGAAGATGTCGATGCCGCCATTTTGAAATGGGTGAAGATGGTTCAAAATAAAAATCTGTCACTCTCTGGTCCGATGACGCACCAAAAAGCCGCAGAATTTGCTAAAGATTTAGGACACTCAAATTTTCTAGCGTGCGTTTTATGGCTAGATAAATTTAAAACGCGACATGGAATTTCATATAAAACCGTATAAGAAGAAAGCGCAGGTATTTCAGAAGAGGTGTGTGAAAAATGGAGAAAAGATACGGAAATACTTTTGGAAGAATATCCTTCAAAGACATTTTTAATGCTGATGAAACTGCTCCTTTTAGCACGTCTTTTGTAAAAAAGATCGTGCTTATGTTACCGGTTTGTCCGTCCGTCTCTGGACACCATATCTCTGCAACTATTAGTCCGATTAGTTGATTTTTTTCTTTAGGAAGCTTGAAACGTGCAAATCACGATCCTTCATTTCGATTTTTTATGATGCACAATTTCGCCGCTAGAGGGCGTAACTGTAGATGATATCGAATTCAAAATACATTTTATTCCATATACTTGCTTCTAAACATCCGACTGAATTTTTTTACCTTTCGATTCCATTTATGTCAAAGACTATTTCAAGTGCAGTCACTTTTTCAAGTTACGCATAGATTTCCCGCTAGGGGCCGTAAAATTAAACTGCGTTTTCCCCGATATCTCTGCTTCTAAAACTCCGATTGGAAAAATGCTTTCTACACTGGATACAGCTCCTGATGGAAAACCTTTTGCATATAATTTCTAATTTTGAGTAATAAACGGTTTGGCCACCAGGGGACGTAAGTGTTAATTTCTGCTTCTGATATATTAGCAGCAAAATCTGAGCTTCTAAAATCTCGATTGAAAAACTCGTTCGCGAACCGATGCCACTCACGTCGATAAACCTTTCCGGAATACTTTCTTTTTAATATATTGCATGGTTTCTTCGGCAGAGGGCGTAGATATATACCATATTTTTGTTAATATCTCTACTTCTAAAAGTCCGATTCCAAAAATTCCTTCTTTGATCGATAGCGTTTCCGGTGAGAAATGTTTTCCGTATAATTTCAAAATTTCAAGTTATTTATAAACGTTTCGCTAGAGGGAGTTAAGGTAAATTGCGTTTTCCCCGATATCTCTGCTTCCAAAACTCCGATTTGAAAAATTCTTCCTGTATCGCATACAGCTCCTGATAGAAAATGTTCTGCATGTAATTTCTAATGTTCGATAAAGAATGGTTTAGCCACTATGGGGCGTAAATTTTAATTTCTGCTTCTGATGTATTTGCAGCAAAAGCTGAGCTCCTGAAAATTCGATTGAAGAAATTCTTTCGTGCACCGATACCGCTCACATTCAAAAAACATTTTGAGAATACTTTCTTAAAATAATGCGTGGTTTCCCCACCAGGGGGCTTAGATGCATATCTTATACTTGTCGATATCTCTGCTTCTAAGAATCCTATTTGAAATTTTCTTTCTTTAGTGGAGAGCGTTTCTGCTACAAAATGTTTCTCATATATTTCAAATTTTCTTAAAGGATACGTCCGCCACGAAAATGCGTAAGATCACGTTTCTGTTTACAGCAATATCTGTGGAATTAAAAACCCGACTGAAAAACTTCTTTCTTCGGTCAGATTTTACTGTGTCTATACCGGTTACATTGGCTTTGAATAGCTTTGATGAATTTAATTCCCCTCAAAAGATATCATCATTAAAACGGAAAATTCAGTTCATCTTTCTTGTTTTAAGTATCTAACGAGTAAAACTTTACATTTAAGGAGAACAAGTGCTTCGGAGGGAAGCATAGCAAAGAAAGGATGGCTGTTTAGTTATGTGCGAATATGACTGGAAGGGAAAACTAAAACCTCTAATAATCGGGAAAAGGAAAAACCCGAGACGCTTTAAAGGCAGAAGATATTTAGAGGTAGACTATGAATTCAATAAATAGATGACTTGATAAATTGTTAAAAAGTAGTTATTAAAATGGGCGGTCTATTAGTAAACCAACGTCGCAACAGTGTGTTGATTATAGACAACTTCCTTTCATGTCCACAAGACTGTGCTTCCAAATGCAAATTAAAGACTATAAAATTATTTTTCCTTTTTCGATAATGCATTTTAAAATCTTAAAATGCATTATCGAAAAAGGATCCTACAAAAAGTTATTCTAGCCATAGAGAGCACCCCAATGTATAGATATATTTTAAAATTATAGAATCGCCATTTCGGAGATGACGAGACCTAGGCGATTGGATATGACTGCATCTACCATGCATAACTGTTTTCTGAAAACCGGATTCAAAACTGATCCTGCAGAAATTGAATCCGATATGAGCCTTGCAGAATTGAAGAAAAAATGGCAGCAGCTGAAAGACAAAGTAAGTGTTGAAGAAGGCGCAGAGCTCCTTGATTTTCCCAACCAACGTTGATGAAAAAGTTGTGATAGCTGAATATCCTACAGAGAATGACATCTTGGAAAGTGTTATAAAATGCACTGAAGAAACTACAGTGAGTAAAGAAAATAATGATCAAAATGCGATCAAAAAACGTTCACACGAAGAAATGCTAAAGGTATTCGATACGGTTCGACGAAGATTACAGTTTGAAGAAGAAAGTGTTCCAGACGAAATGTTCCGATTATTATAAAAATGTGAACATTTTTATAAGTAAAACGCTTTTATAGCAAATCTATCTTCTTATTCTAGAGGTGCCATGTCCCGAGACAGGGGCGTAGGCAATTCATCACCATTACCGCGCACAGACGTAGCGACAAATATCCTAGGGAAATGATGTACTCCGTGGCGGGTTTCCGTTGCTTTCCACTTCACAGTACGAGGACCACGGACAAAGTGCGTCTGGGGCCGACTTGACAGGGAACCATGTACGCCAGGGGTGACCAAACCGTGGCTCATGCGCCAAACGTGGCGCATTGGATGATTATAAGTGGCACATTGCATCCTTGCGCCTAATTATTCTTTTGAAGTAGGCACCATAACTGAATTTATCCATGTTCATATTTTCAACACCTGAGTGCTCTCAGTTCAATTCATACAGCCTTCTTACTCATCAGTTCAGCCGATTTTTTTTGACAGTTTACAGTTGAAGGATGTGAACAGTGTGCGTATGTGTATAAGAGAGAGAGAGAGAGAAACTGCGTGAGTGAGATGTGGTACGATTGAAAACGGTGCGATTCACCCAATAAAACGCTCTCGCAAAAACTCTGCTTCAAACTGCACACCGTGCCGTGGGTGGCTGACCTTGGCAGGTCACCAGTAAACACCGCTAATAAACATTACTTCAGAGCGCTTTTTCCCATGAGTGCTGCGCCCTCTAGCAGAAGAAACTGAGTGAGCCATCGTGGCGTGGAGTTTGAAGCAGGGTTTTTGCGAGAGCGTTTTATTGAGTGTACTAGCGTGGTTTTTGTATTGAGAGTGATTGAAAGACAGATTTAAGAATAAATATATATGACGTTTGTCGAAGAAGAGCGCCGCTACTGTTTCTTAACGCGAACAAAAAATTCAAATCCCACATAATTGATATTCTGTGACTGTGTGATACGACGTACGTACTTGTCATCTATTTGTTCTTTTTCAACATTTAGATTTTTAGAGTTTTGTACTTTTCTATTTTTTTTAATTCCTTTTATTCATCACAGAGCAAAAGAAAATGAGCAAAAGAAGCGCGGAAAGTGATAGTAAGCGTGAATTTAACGAACAGTGGGAAAATGAGTTGTTATTTATAGCAAGTCCATCAGGAAAACCGTTTTGCATTGTTTGTGAAAGTACTCTTTCACATAATAGAAGACATGATCTTAATAGACACTATAAAATACAGCATTAGACTAACATAGAAGAAAAAATGAAGCTTGTTTTTGGGTCTGAGTTACGAAAAGAATATGTGACTAAAAAAAGGAAGAAGTCCGAAGAAGACAAAATACATTTGCTAAAGTAAGTTGTGAAGACTTGGCAATGACAGAAGCGGCATATGAAGATGCTTTAGCATTGGCGAAAAAAAGAAACATTTTTCTGACGGGGAAGAAATTGTGAAGCTTTGTCTCCAAATATTTGCGCGCCATCTTGGTAATAAAGGTATTGAAAGGAAAACAGACGAAATTGCTATATCAAGGCAGACAGTTACGAGACGTATCGAGGAACTCTCTCAGGATGTATCTCAGCAACTGGAAGACCTTGCCCATTCTTGTACTTTCTGCTGTCTAGCTTTGGATGAATCAACGGACACATGTGATGTTGCCCAGTTAACCATTTTTATAAAAGGAATTGATGATAATTTTCATGTCTTTGAAGAACTTGCCAAGCTGGAGTCATTGCATGGTAAAACGAAAGGATTAGACATATTTGAAAAAGTAAAATCATGCCTAGAAAATCTAAAATTAGATTATAGAAAACTCATCAGTGTGTGTACGGACAGAGCGCCGTCAATGATAGGTAAAGTCAATGGCACTACAACTTTGCTTGAAAACCTTTTAAACCGTCCTGTATTTAAATATCACTGCATTATACCCCAAGAGCAATTGTGTGGGAAAACTTTAAATATGCAGCATGTTATGCTACCGGTTGTGAAATGTGTGAATAAAATTAGAGCAAGAGCATTACACAGACGAGAATTCAGAGAATACTGTCAATTGTTAGATTTGGAATATAGTGAACTTGTCCTTCATTGTGAGGTACGCTGGCTTTCTAAATGACAGGTTCTGGGTAGATTTTGGAAATTGAAAAATGCTGTTTCTAATTTTTTAGAACAGGAAAATGATCTACCTGATGAAAGAACCCTATTATTGGACAACAACTGGCTACTTGATTTGGCATTTTTAGTTGACTTTACTAGCCATCTCAATGATCTAAATTTAAAACTACAAGGCAAGAATAAATTATTTCCTAGCTTAATCAACAGCATCAGTTCATTTAAAATGAAATTAAAACTGTTCATCTCTCAGTTAGAAAATGAGGATTTGACTCAATTTCCACACTTGAAAAAGCAGAGTGAATGTGCTGCGGATAATAGCAATTTGACCAATTATATTGAAAAAATCACGATATTGCAAGGGTCATTTGAAAGTCGTTTTCATGATTTTGCTAAAGAAGAAAACTGCATGCTCGCATTTATAAACCCATTTTCACTTAGTGAACAAAACGTAATGCAGATGCATAGTTACATACAAATGGAAGTGATTGTTTTAAAAACAAATTCATTATTAAAAATGAAATTTGATGAGGTTTTTCCAGATCAAAATGATTCTGACATAAATAATTTCTGGCGTTCATTACCCTGTGAACATTTCCCAGAGCTAAGAAAATTTGCAAAAAGTTATATATGTCGCTTTAGAACGACATACAGATGTGAACAAGCATTTTCGTCCATGAACTTGATTAAAAGCAAAACAAGGTCGCGAATAACTGATTCAAATTTGAAGAATTCTCTGCTGCTCTCAGTAACAAATTTAACACCAAACATTGAAAGACTAGCGAAATCCAAACACGCTCAAAAGTTTCATTAATGGTAAGTAATGGCAGCTGTAATAGATATTGTTTTACATACAATAATTAAATCATTTAAAAATGTCGATTATGTCTGTAAACAAAAGAGATCATTTCTGACTATTGTAGATTGGTGCTCCCATAAACGTGTCTTTTGAACTGGTGTAAATTAATTAATTAATTTAATTGCGTGATTGAGTTATTCCTTTTCCTCCCCTAAGCGAAGAATGTCCTACCCTATCCCTATTTTTCAACCCCAAACTTGAGCTGTATGGCGCATCTGAACTCATACGTGAAAAAATTGGCGCATGGTATGTAAAAGGTTGGCCACCACTGATCTACGCATTCGCGTCCCCAAGCTGAGGGAGGCTGCGGAAACCCCCGGAAAAACCGCAGACTAGATGGCCGGCAGGACCGGGATTCGAACACCCGACAGAGACATCATCCTCCCGTACTGCGCGTTAACCAACTGCGCCATGCTGGTGGTCATCAAATCTATACAGAGCAGAATTACAGAATTTTTTTACAATTTAGAATAAGGACATGTTATTAGAATAATGAAGAAGAGAATTAAGCTTTGGTTTTCGTTTCCTTTTCTTCATTAATTTGTTTATTGCGACAATGTATTCTACTTCTGCGAATATACATATGTATAAAAAAAGATTTAAACTCATTTACGAAAAGTATTTACTCAAAAGTTCAATTTACTCTCCAAATTCAACTACAATTTACCGTTTTTTCATTTTATTTGATAAAGCCTTTACAATTTAAGTTCATTTCTATTTAACGAATTTTCATTATAACGAAGTTTTTAAGTGGAACGATATATATATATATATATATATATATATATATATATGCAGGGTATTTCACTAGGTAGTAACCCCCCTCCCCAAAGAACCAGCATTGTTTTCTTCTCACTCTACATGGAAGCATGACGTTTGGTTTACAAGTGACCTGGATCCTTGAGAATGCACGGGAGCGATTTTCCTCATTAGACAATGCTTCATTGTGACGTCACACCACCAGATGGCCGAACACGCTAATTCTATCTGGAAGCAATCTGTGTGTATTACTGTGTCGTTGAACGTCGTTCAGGATGGCTGTGTATACCGTTTCGGAGCGGGTGTTTATTTTGAAAAGTTATTGGATAACCAAGTCAATAAAGGTAACACAGCATGAATTCCTGGAGAAGTTTGGAGAAAGAAAACAGGCAGTGTTTTGAACAGATACAGTAACGTACGTCCTCCTTTAGCGAAAGAAAAATTCGAAGATGTAAAGCACAGGCTGCTGGCATCACCGAAGGAGTCACTACGGCGTTTTTTACAAAAACTGGGTATTGTGTTTCTACCTGCCAAAAAGCCACGAAGAAAGCGCTGCTTCATCCGTACCGTGTGACAGCTGTGCATCAGTTGCAAGAACCGGATTTTGAAAAGTGTGTGTCATATTGCCACTGGTTCCTGACAGTTTTACTGGCAATTCCGAACATTTTGGATTTCACGTGGTTCACTGACGGAGCATCGTTTCATTTGGACTGGTATGTCTACTTCCAGACTCCAGCATCTGGGCTACAGATAATCCACATGAATTACACCACACCCCATCACATCCTGCAGAAGTCGTTGTTTGGTGTGCTGTGTCCCGAACCAGAATAATTGGAACTATTTTCTTCAGGAGCGTAGTAAACTCGAAGTCATATGTGAGCATTTTCAGATAAATTTTGGGCCAATTTAACAGACATCGATTTTACAACGGGGTACTTTCAACAGGATGGAGCGACATGAGCATAAGTGAAATTTCCTCTTTCTTCGTGACCGAGTGATTTCCAAGGACTGTGGTAACATCTTTAATCCGATTTAACACCTCCGGATTTTTTCTTATAGTGTCTGGTGCTCGAAAGTAATGGCCTTTGTTAAATTTCTGCTCAAAGTCACAACTACGGGTGAACCTTTACTTTCGAGCATGAGACACTTATCGAGAACATTGGATATATACCGCACACCTTTAAGTATCGTTCTGAAGGAGCAAGTCTTGTGAAATTAGATATGTATGCAAATTTGCTGAGAGCAGAGAGGTTCACACAGCTACCTGCTTGTGTAAACTTTTTGGGAGTTCCTTTCCATTCTTTGTTTTAGTACATTAGATATGATTTTCGTGTTTTATGGGGGAGCTACTAACACTTATCGCCCATAGGGAATCGTCCATTAGCGACGTAGCCGAACCTCTGTTTTACAAAGCAGAAAACGTTTAATAACAATTAAAGCCAAACACTGATAAAATTTCTATTAATTTATTGCGATGAATTTTGCCCCGTTTCCTTTTCCCTTTTTTTCTCTTACTTCATTTCAGTTCTCACCGTCGCCCTTCTTCCAGAAAGAAGGATCGGTGAGTTTCCTGGCACAATATTGCCGGAAAGTGCATGATGTGAATCTTGCATCAGCACTACTACAACAAGTGCTACTCTATAACTTTGTAATTGACTTCGTTTCCCTAACTCCAATGAGGACAATTGAGATCCTCCTTTTGGGATCTTGGGAATCCAAAATAATTTAATCATATAGCATCATAGGGATTTCCACTGCACCTAGCAGAACGCTAGGTATCATAGTTCTCGAGATACTAGAATAGTCCATCTTTCCTTTCGTTACCAGCCTGTATACACTGACCTTACTTGCCTGTATACACTGGTAGATAAAACTGTTGAAAAGTATTAGACATATTAACTAGAATAAGCAGAACGAAATGCTACGTGAACGATGCTTCCATAGGCACAACAGAACGCCACACACGCATAGCAAGTTTTTTAAAGCGCAGATACGGCGCTCTTCTTATCGTGCCCCGTACGTTTCACAGTTTGTCACTTTGCACGAGGTGTTTAAGAACATGCAGACGAACATCTAGAGTCGCTCGGAGAATTTGAAGACGTTGATAACTGTTTAAAGGCACAACCTTTTACCCCAACAGCTGCTTGATAATGTTGTGCAAAGCATGACACGACGTGTGGAATCTTGCATCGCCCTCCATGGTGGCCAGACGAAACATCTAGAGTCGCTCGGAGAATTTTATTGACTGGATAGATACAAATTGAGGTAGCCAGAGTGCATAATGTTTCTATATCACAGATGGTCATCTTCAGGGTATAATGATAATACTGTATGAGGAATCCCGAAACATGTCTTGACGACTACGTTCCGACAAACGAGGGTCAGAAAGATCGACATCTGACCTTAACAGCAAGAAGTCTTTGGAAGATGACTTTTAAACAGCTGACTGCTGAGCTTTTCTGTTCTTCAGTCACGGCAGTGTCAAAGAGCACTGTGTTCGGGCAACATCTTAAGAGATATCCTTGTGCCAGACAACCGGAACTATGCCTCCTTCTTACCCCCTCTCAAAGAAGACCTCAAAGGACGTGATGCAGGCGGCATCACACCTAAACCAGCTCTTCACGAATAAGTCATTTTCCTATATGGCTACCGAATTCTGATGTCTGCTCAGCTGGAGAGAATGGGGAGCACTGAACCATCCCTCAACATTTAAGAAAGAGATCCCTGAAGAAGAGAAAGAGGTCTCAACTCAGGAGTCATTAGGTTAAGTGATCGTACGGTACTCTGTGTGCTTGAAGGTGGCATCATACGTTCTCAAAAATACATAGAAGTTGTCCTTGAGCTATGTGTAAGGCTTTTCGGGGGTTTCCTAGGGCCTGAGTTCATTTTCATGGACAGTAATGCTGATCTTCATAGGACTCGGCTGGTCGACGCTTACCTGAAAGTTAGGATATCCAGAAGATCGAGGAGTCAACCTGGTTTCAGGATATTAATCCTATTGAGCGTGGCTTGGACACTCTCGGGAAAAGTATTGATGCTCTTCAACTTTCCAGACGCCTCCAAGAGCTGGGATCTGAACTAACGAACAAGTCCGCATATTGCAGCCCGATCTTGTCCATCATCCGGTCGCTAGCACTTTCGATTACTGCTGGAAAATCCCCTGGGTGACTGTTGTTTCTTTAGGCTAATTTTGACATGTGACGAAAACTAGATATTTTTCCGGAATCCTGACATGAGAAAACAGTGGTTAGATCACAAAATGCCACCAAAACCACCAGAACCAGTTCCAAAAGAGGGTGATTAGAGCACAAAGTTATGGTGGAACTTTGAGGGCTCTATTCCTTGGATATTGGCTCAAAATGGCCGAGGCATTACTGCGTAGCTGTATTGTGGTCAGTTGGAATTGTACTGTGGCCAGTTGGTATTGTACTGTGGCCAGTTGGAATTGTACTGTGGCCAGTTGGAATTGTACTGTGGCCTACTGTGGTGAAATGTAAGCGAGTTATCCCCCTACTGAATAATGCCCTTCCTCATCGTGCCCGGTCAACTAAAGAAAAATACAGGAACTGAAGGTTTTTTGAGTTAATGCTCCACCTGCTAACTATTCGAATACTTCTCCGGACCACCACTTATTCCGATCCATAGCACATTTTCTACATGAGAAACACTTCCGAAATATCCACGAATTTGGACTTGGGGTGCAGGACTTTTTCACCGCGAAATCAAAGGAATGTTTTCGCAGGGGGATTCAAGATATGGCATCAGAATGGCGTAGGACCATCGAGCACGATGGACTCTATTTTGAAGATTAAACTTTTACGGTTATACACTTATATACGTTTTCATCAACTGTCAGAAAACGGTTATGACTTCTGAATCACCCTGGTATAATATGCTTGTTGGGTAGAGATGATCATACTTTCTATTGATCATCAAAACAACGTATTTATGCTACCACAACTGAAGGGCTTTTTTCGACGCATCAGCTTAACTCCTACGCACATCATGTTTGTCTTTATGTTTTGGCATGCTTTGATGTACCTCTCATCCGAAATTTATTAAAGTCTAGGAAGTGATTATGTCACTATGTCTGTTTTTTATGTTTGCAATCTAAGCTTGGGCCACCAATGTACTTAGATATGAATAAAATATAAATAGGAAAAATCCTTTCAAAAATGGAAGTTAAAACGGGGGCAAAGGTTTTAAACTTTAAAGCGGTATGAGGCGCTGGGCTTCAATCGCGCGGTCCTGGGTCGAGTTGCGAATGAGGCATAGGTGGAATGCTCGACTGATAGCGCTTCCCTGGCTCTGTCCCTTCCATAGAACCAGCGGCCCCAAGTTTAGGATGGATGACAACTTATAACCCAGAGAGTTGCTCATGGGATTTTTAAACCCAAAAATACAACAAAATAGGATCTTTCCGTGTACACATAAACCAAATCTTTTTTTTATGCAGCATTGACGCTTTGTTAGATTGTTCAACGTTAAACTGAATTTAAGAAGGTACGGTACTTACGGTGAAGACGGTAGTTTGCTTTGAAAAACAGAATGTTTCTAATAACTCTTTAATCGCAATACTGAGGGATAACTCTGGTGATAAATGGGTGAAACAACATTATTTTGTAATATTAATTTATGGCTCACGTTGTTCACTTTGCCTTTAGTCTGTCTTTCAAGTCTACACTCAGCATTGGTGGAAACGAAAATTCACATTCTGGAATATAACAGATGAACCAAAAGCTTTAATGATTGGGGATACGATAAGAAATGCACTGAATTTCGACTTATGATGTAGAAAGTGCGAAAAATCAGAATATTTATATGTGCAATAATAATGTTAATTAAGAGGTATGTAGCGCCATGTCCAATTAAAATATTTATTAGGAAGGAAATAAAGTAAGAAAATATTATACTTAGCCGCCCCGGTGGCGCAGTGGTCTAAGCAATGGCTTCTGATCATTCGTCCGAGATGGGTTCGAGTTCGAATCCCGGTGAGACACGGATGTTGTGTTTATCTTACGGTGCTGGCTCTCTCCCTTCCATGGAAATAGTGACCCTAAATTCGGGACGGGTGACTGCTTATTGCCCATTGAGTTGCTTGCGATGGTCGTTAAACCTCCAACCAAAAAAAAGAATATTATACTTGTTACTGAAACAAGCACTACAGTAGGGCCATCTTATGTCAAAAGGAATCTAGATTTTAGCAGCCCACAAATCTACTGTACATTCCTACATTGAAAATTCACTTTCTCATACAGTTTAAAATAATTGAGAATTGTGAATTTCAGTGCGCTGTAGAAAAGCAGTCATTCAATGACTTATTGTAATAAATATTTGCCAAACGTTTAGTTTTATATTTTATTTTCTTCCTAATTAATTTTCAGAATTTAGCGCCACATACCGTTAAACTGCAATTATTAATGCGCAATATTTTAATTCGAAAAGCCTTTCAGCACGATAAGATATATTTAATAGTACAGTCTGTACTAAAAAATAGACATTTATAAGGCACAACAACTTACAAGATCTTTCAAAGCACCATGTGCTCCATCGTCAGGTATTTCAATATACATAAACAAAACAACGGATAAAAGCAAGAAGCATTTCAAATTACGTGAGCACGTGATAACAATAACGATGTTTACATTAAATATAGTAGAAGTTTTGTCATGCGTTAAAGGGTTTCAACAAATGATACTATGAATTGCTATTACATATGCGAAGAAAATATATACACAGAGGATAATTAATAAGTTGACATTATTCGTCAAACTGTAAGTGAATTATTAGGAGTTAAGTGTTGCGGGATAGGAGCATGCTGTTCTGGCCGCATTAACATGGCCCAAGGCACTGGAACGAAACGTGGAGTTTCTTCATTACAGCAGTCAGAGTTGTGCGATAATATACATAAACTTTCAGCGAATCGAAGAGATCGCTTTGTACGATTTGAGCTCAGCACACTGGCATTGGTCAGTCTGGTCGGTAGATACCTCTATTAACTAATCGTGCAAGAGAGGTAGCATCAGAGTTATTAGTAATTGAATACTTGTGCTCATATATTCTTGTTCGCAATGGGCGTGCAGTGGATCCAATATATGCAATTGCTGGATCTTCTGGGTCAATAGGAATTAAGGGTATTTTGTAAACGCCATGTCTGTTGAGTGTGGAAACTTGGTCACGGTCTTTTTGCACGATGGCTCGAATACTTTTCGTACTTTCACCAAACGCAATGTGGTGTTTTTTGCATATGTTCTTTAGTATTGTAGTGACTTCAGGTATATAGTCCATAGTGCCAACATATTTTGTAATGCTGGTTTCCCTTTGTAAGGTACTTTTGTGTAGACATTTCACTGATCGAGCAATTTTTTCAACGATCGTTTTATGGTAGCCATGTGCCATCGTAATCATCTGGATATGATTTAACTCATTTCTTCTAGCCTGGATATTGGAGGAGTGGGTGAAGGCTCTTCGGACCATGTACTCTATAGCTCCTAGTTTTTGTTTTCTTGGGTGCGATGAATTATGCGGAATAATAGCAGATTGTGTTTCAGGCTTTCTGTACACTGAATAAAATAAACAATTGGTATCTGGGTGTATTTTTAGTAATATGTCCAAGAATGGAAGAGTATTATCATTTTCATGCTCAATGGTAAAATTTATGGAACTGTAATGTTTTGAGAGCTCTTTAGCAAACTCTTCAATTTTGTTTTTATGATGCGGCCAGAAAACAAGTATGTCGTCTACGTATCTAATGTAGAGATCAGGCTTAAGTTGGAAATATTGTAAAACATTGTTTTCTAGGTCTTGCATTAACAATTCAGCGAGCACCCCTGAAAGTGGGGAACCTCCAGTCTGGCGGTAAATGGTTCCTTCATACCGGAAGAATGTGTGTTTCTGTACAAAACGTAGAGCATTTATAATTGCTTGGATTTCATTAGTAGTATAAGAATTCAAAGCCAATAGACGGTTCTCAATAATGGAGTGTACATCTCCAATCGGCACATTGGAGTACAAAGAGACAACATCGAGTGATGCCATAGCAAACGGCTTTCCCTTTCGTAAGAATGGCTTAATGTTGTCAATAGCCTTAACAACATTTATTAAAATATTGTTTAGCGCACGAAGAATCCTTATTAAAATATTAATGCGCATATAATACGTTGATTTTTAGCGGTTTCTTTTCCAAACGTTAGGCTTTAGTGCATTTCTTATCGTGTCACCACTTTTCAAAGCTTTTGGCTCAATCGTTATATTCCAAATCGCGAATTCCTGTTCTGACCATTGGTAAGTATAGGGTTAAAAGGCAGCTTTAATTAGGTCACCTAAAATGTTGAAATTAAGAAGAATTTGAAGAGTGCAGAAAGTAAGAATATATCTATAAATTTGCAGTTAAGATTGTTGAATGTGAAAAGTCGCGGGATTTTATATATCAGCCGTGAGGAAAATTTTAAATCATATTTACCGGCAGTGCTCGTTTGTTGTTCTACACACACTAGTAGTCTAGTTATTAGGACACCAGGCTTTATTGCCAACAATGTTTGCATTGCAATCTCCGTTCTTAAAAGAGATAAGGTGTTTTTGCTATGAATTTGGTTCTTTGTGGATCCAGCTGGTTTAAATTTTAAATAAAAGAGCTCTGCGCTGAAAATTACATCTTGTTCAAACTGTGCAACATTTAAATTACCATTCGCATGAAACTTAAGAGCATTAAATTGAGTTTTATTTGAAAATCTTCCAAATACGTAGAGACAGTGTGAATGAACAAAGTCATCGCTCTTTCCACGTTTTTTCTGTAAGTAACGCACAGCAACCAAAAACTTGCTATCCGGACACCGCTGGGATCGTACCTTAGGTTTCTCGATAACTAGCCGAGTGTTATCCACGGCACTATGTGTGTCTATCTGTCAGCATCTGACTTCACAAATCCGTAAAGATGGGCTCAGCAACTAAGCTTGTGCCGTTAAGCCCCACCAGGTGCAGACGTCTCAGCTGCTGAGCCCATCTCTACGGATTTGTGAAATCAGATGCTGACAGATAAACAACATGGCGCCGTGGATTGTTGGCCACCGTAGCGTAAGGCGAACGCACTCGGCTAGTTATCGAGAAATCTGGAGTACAATCCCAGCGGTGCCCGGATAGCAAGTTTTCGGTTGCTGTGTGTTAATTAAAGAAAAACGTGGAAAGAACGATGACTTTGTTTATTCACAGAGTTTTAATTAGCCTTTTTCGCAATATTAAGTGATGTTTGCGCACTTTCGAAAATGAAATTTCTACGCACGAGCTGGGAAAGTGAAAGAATTTACCATTTTCGAAACTGTTAATGAATTGATTCTTACAATATTTAATGCCTGAAATTTTTACATTGTTTTGAACATTTGAAAAAGCGAAGCAGAATGTTTATTGAATTTAGTTTTCGTCTGCATGCTCATGGGGAAATCGTCGATGCCAATTTCCCTTTTTGAAATTAAGGCCTGACACATTTTTTTTTACCTAAGAAAGGCAACTGTTTAGCACAAAACACAATATTCGAAATAAATTTTTCCTTGAACTATAAGGCACTTCTGGCATTTTGTCAAGGGTTCCAACTGAAGTAGAATTTTAATAAACGTTTTTTCTGTTCAAAATTACACTTCAGTTGAATTGTAATCTTCATATCTGTTAATTAAGCTGCTGTAGAAAAAAACGAAACAGCAACAGTTATAAAAACTCTTCAGCAAAAGAAGTAACGTTTTCTAACTCAACACTGGTTTAATAGTTCCTTTCATCCAGCATTTACTAAATATTCGGGACTAAACTTTTAAAACTATGAAAATTTTAAAATGTGTCAAGTTCTGTAAATTAAATAATCTAATTTAATAGTTTTACCTGCAAAAAAGGAAGTTCTGTTGGTTTTCCGAGCAGCATTAAGAAATGTAGTTCAATTTTGTAGATCAACATTTTTGTTGTATGTTTAACACTGCATCACATGAATTCCCCAAATCCTTCAGTGTGACTTGTGCATGAACAGACACTGTAATAATAAATATCAAGAATTCTGCAAGAGGTTATCCTTTAGAAAATTTCTTTAAGTAAAAACACTTTTTTGCAAAACTATCATTTTGAAATCCAGAATTCTGAGAACGTTGGCTATTTTAAAACATTTGTTACGACGTATGCTTAGCGTAACAAAGAGCTAGCAGCTGATTTTTTCAAAGAATTTTAAATTTTGGGAGGAGGAGGGGAATTTGAAGTAAGAGCCAGAAAAGTTATGGATTCTGATTTCAAAATTTCTGAACTGAAATTACGCAAATGAAGATTAGGAGGCAAAGCTTTCTATAATATTTTTAAGATAATCAGCACATTTATTTAACACTGTCCAGTGAAAAGATATTTTAACAATACATCTTCCAATCACTCTGGATAAAAGTCGTATATAACGCTAGCATTCTTACAAAGCAACGTAATGCGAAACATCTACTCTCCTTGTTTGAGTTCCCGTATCAAAGCAAAATAAGATTGTTGTAGCCATGTAATAAAATGTATCATAGAAAAAATGTGTTTATTACATATATTTAGTATCGTACGAAACAATTTTACCATAAGCACAATGTTTAAGCTAAAAGAGACACTTACCTGTCGACACTAACAGCAGTGATGGTAAAAACCGACGATGAGACAGTTAGTGTTGCCACGAAGTTACTGAATGTGCAATATGTTCTTCCGAAAGGCCAATCACTGTTAAGCATGAAAACAAAATTAAAAATTGTGTTGAATGTGGCCATCATGAGGTCCGCGGTGGACAGATTGACCAAGAAAAAGTTGGTAACGGTACGCATACGTCGGTGAGCTAAAACTATCCATATCACAATCGAATTACCTAATACAGCGACAGTCACCATCGCACTAAATACGATGACCCAAAGTACCTGTTGCCATAATGGAAGTACATAAGGTTGGGTTGCAGGATATTCTCGTATGTGATTTACACAATATGATAATAGGTCATTTGCAGATGTTAAATTTCTAACGTCATCTTCTGAGGCTAAAGGTGAAACTGTCGTCATTCGTAATAGTTCTAAACATTCAGCAATAGCTGACAGATTTTCAGATAACACTGTCGGTGTTGTTAAGTTTGCATATTCCATTTTCATTCTGGAATTTATCCAGTCGTTTTGTTCAAACAGTACGTAGTGTTGACCGAAAGAAATATGAAAAAATAAAATCGCTTCGGTTGCACTAATGTGATGAACTCATTTCTTCATTACAATATGTTGTTTTCCTAGAGCAGTGATATGCCTACAAACTACTAGATATGAAAAATCCCATTCAGCCGTTTCAGCGCACTGCTAAATAGTTTGGGTCAGAAACACAATCCTCAAGGCTTTCTTTTGACGAGTACTGACTACACTTTGAAACAAACGGTGGTTTCTCTGGGTATTACACTATATACTATAGCAGAAGAGAAACTCCGAGACTTCAGGGGAGACGAGTGCTTTTTCCATGCACCGGGCAGCTGTACTTGTTCTTATGGCAAATGTAACCTTTCAATAGAAATCATTTCCGTCGACAGTTTTCTGGAAAGGAAAGAGCAAAACAGAGGTATTTAGAATTAAAAATGCCACGAAAAGCAGGATTAAAATATTAAACTCCCACAAATTTAAATTAGCACAAAATTGTAAAATAGAGCAATTTCAACAATGAAGAATTCTTGTTAAATATGTAATTCTGTAATTGTTTCTTTTAAAAATATACCTGCTTACTGGAGAGAAGAGACTGCTAACTTATTGGGTGTCACAACTTACAGAAGGTGGAGCAGTAGAGTAAGTCTGTTAGATGGGAGCTAAAGCTAATGCATCATTACTGCGAGAATATCGAATTCGGAAATAAACAGCAGTCGACTGGAGAATCTGTTGCTCGTGAGAGAGCTTTCGGATTACTTTTGCTGTTAGAAGCCGAAAATAAGCCGACAAGAGGATGAGGAGGCATTTCGAATGTAAATGACGCCTGTACTCTGCGCCCTTGCCAAAGTCTGAATTTTAATGGTAACAAGTCCTTTAAAGGAATGCAAAGCCATCTCGGTGGCCACTGGCTTCAAATAACTCGTCGGAGGTGGGTGCGGGCTCGAATTCCAGGTGAGGCATGTATGGTGTGTTTGTCTTACGGCACTGGCTCACTCCCCTCATTAGAAACAGTGGCTCAAAATTAGGGAAGGGCGACTGCCTATCCCCTCACACAAAAAAAGCACCGTAATCAGGAAATTTATTTTTCGTAGTTATACTCCCATGAAATGTGAAACTTCAAGAAGTCTCCTATCCGAATTTAAGACCTTGATTCCGAGCTTAAATACGGGATAGGAGATTTCGAATTTAAGCCTTGAGAGAACCAGTACCTCAATAATGAACACAAGATTAATGTCGCATTCAGATTTCTAGTTCCAAGCATAAATAGCAGGTAGAGGAAATAGAAGTGCGATCTCTAGATCATTCGACAAACAGGAGTCCATTCATCAACTTTAAAAACCAATCGTGGCTGAATAAATACAGTGATTTTGTGGTTCATTTGAATAGGCGTGTTCTACGCAAAGAGGAATTCTTTGTTTCCGTGGCGTTGTACCAGAAGGATTTAGGACTAGATTGTGCTTCAAAATGAAATATGAAAAGTAATAATTACTACGTGAATTGATTGAATACTTGTTGCAAACCCTTATGTGTCGATTTAGTCCTGTGATATTTGATTTGAGAAATTCATTCGTTGCAAGGGGTGGCAGGAATTGCTGTACGGTATCAACATTAGTATCCAAATTACATAACGACAGCACTGAAAAATAAGATAAATTTGCATATCGCTGCTCTAAAATATTCTGTTTGTTTGAAATTATGTAATTCAAGTGTGTTTACTGAGAACTCATCAAAGCATCACATGTGCTTGTAACGAATTCGATATCCGAATCAATAGATAGTAATATCACAGTTAGTCCTAAAGTATGGTGGCTGTGTGCCTGCCCCGCACGACGCACACGACATAAAGGCAGATAGCAGCGAGAACGAACGTCTGCGTAGCTCAGTTGGTAGAGCGACTTGTTCCGGAATAAGTGGACTTGGGTTCGATTCCAGGCGTGAACTAAAAATGAAGGAGAAATTTACTTCGTTATAATGGCACCCGAACTTCCCGGATGACCCGGCCGTTAAAGATCTCGTAATGGTGTAATGTTCTTTCCACACCGCGAGACAAGAAAAATAAGAGAAGCCCTTCTCCAGCGCTTCGAAAAATAAATGTGTTTGATTTCGCATTCCACACACCAGATTACTGGGAGTTCTCAAGTGCATGTTCTACAGCGGATGGCTGCCTGCAACGATTCATGGTCACGGCTGACCCGTAGGCGATGCCCCCGGCCCTCTTTCGAGGGGGTGAGATGTGACGTGCCTGCCCCGCAGGACGCACACGACATAAAGGCAGATAGCAGCAAGGTAGAACGTCTGCGTAGCTCAGTTGGTAGAGCGACTTGTTCCGGAATAAGTGGACTCGGGTTCGATCCCCAGCGTGGACCAAAAATGACGGAGAAATTTACATCGTTATAGTAGTCTGAAGCACAGCTTCGGATCAGGCATCAAAGATGAACCCAGGAACGAGTCCTTGAAGAGACAGAGGTGGTGTGCTTGTCCGATTGCGTTGTCTCTGTTGCTTCTTTTAACCCAATGGCCCGAAATTAGAGACGGGCGATTTGTTGTAACTCTTGGGGTTGCTCATGGTAAACACCGGAGCAACAAACAGTGGGATACCCTCAACAACTAGATGCCTGAAGAGGCCCACTTAAAAAATATTGTGAAGGCCCCCAATAACACACGAAATACTTCATCTGGCTTCATCTGTTATACTTGGACCATTTTCTAATAGTAAGGGCAGACTACCATATCTGAAGGCTTTGATAATCATACAACTAAGCTACAGATTCGCGTTTTATGGACACTAAATATGAAGAAATTATAATAACTGATGACATCCGCATATTTTAAATTTATTATTTTTGATTTGTATTGTTGTTTCAAAAATGCATTATTTGAAAGTAATCAAAATTTTTACTATTTGCAAAAGTAACAGCGATTATAGAAAAGCAAGGGAGTTTGAGTCTCCACATCCCTCTCTAGAGAAGTGAAATTCAAGTTCATTGTCCATATATGCGACAGTAAATAATTAGCTCCCTACTCCAACTCAAAATAAATTGTCTTCGGAGAAACCTTGGAGATCATTATTAAATGGAATGCTTGCAACGACCGCGTCTCCATACAGCTGCCAAAAGTTTGGATCCAATATGTTAATAATGTTTTTCCCTTTGAATGTTCCTCGTGCCAAACCGGCATACTTTATGACTTCAAATGCAGGACGCTCTCTGTATTTAATCATAGTTTGTTTGTTTAGTGTCAAGTTTTACTCATATTTAAATTGTAAAGTTTTAGTATTCAGTTTGTACTCTGCTATTACCCTTAAAAGATCCATTTGTTGATGTCCGAAAGCTTAGAGAAAACGTTTGTTTATTTCTTTAGGCCAGTAAACGCGCGCATAGTTACGATAGTTTACTTTCATATGCTTGATGTATGAACCGTTCTGTGGCAGTTTTTGTAGTTCCGAATAAAGAAACGTATAGGAATTTTGAAGGTAGTTGTATCGTACTTAAAGCAAGTGAAAAACTTTGCCTCTGAAGTCATGGAAATATTAGGTTGGTGCAAATGAAATGTCCGACAAAGGACCAGCACACGTGGACGGCGAGAACGGAAAATTAGGACAACTTACCTAGGCAAAATAATGCCCCTCCGCATCGACACATAGTTACCATCTGTCCGGCAAGGCCATGATCCCGGAACGAAAAAGTCTTGTGGCCGGGACCCGAAGAAGTCATCAACTGCACATTGAACCTCGTTGTCTGTCGTGAACTGTTTCTCGGACAGAAAGTGATCCAGGCGACGAAACAGATGATAGTCTGTCGGAGACAAGTCCGGGAAAAAGCAGGATGAGACAGTGCTTCATAGCCCATGGCACTTAGTATCAGCATCGTTCGTTGTGCGACATGAGTGCGGACGTTGTCCTGGAACAGAAGAACACCATGGCTGTTGACCAAACCCAGTTGTTTCTGTAGCAATTTCCGGTGCATATGGTGTAATTCAGCACAATAACGCTCTGAAGTGATAGTTTGGCCTCTTGCCAAGAAACGCCGATGAATTATGCCGGCTGTGGACCACCATACAAGGAGCATCATCTTCTTGGTGTGGAGGGGTAGCTTACGATGCCGTCCAACAGGCTGTGCCTTGCTGAACCATTGTGCAGATCGTTTCCGATTATCATAAAGGACCCACTTCTCGTCGCAGGTGACGATTCAATGCAGTAGAGGTTCCGGTTTAGTCCTGGCAAGCAGCGACGTGCAGACTTCCAAACGCCTAGTCTTGTTGGCAGTTGTCAACTCATGCGGCAGCCACATGTCCAGCTTTTTGACCTTACCCAGCGCAGCCAGACGCCGAACAATTGTCGTGTGGTGGACACATACCTCTGCCGCTATCTCACGATACGTTTTTCGGGGTCCGCTTCAACCACACGTAACAGAACATCGTCAGAAACAGCAACAGGTCGGTGATCACGCGCTTCGTTTTGCAGGTTCGTATCTCAGGTTCGAAACTTCACAAACCATTGCCGAATGGTTCGTTCGTTGGCTGTATTCTCCCGAAACGCTTTGTTAACGTTTCGAGTGGCAACTCCTGCAGAATGGCCAGTGATGTATTCAAGCATCTTCTCGGGGTTGCTTAGCCCCCCCAAATCCATGAACCACCCTGTAGGTTTTCCCCCTTATATTTAGTCTAATCGTTTTCGTTTATAGCTGAATAACTGGAGTCATTAATTGAAAAAAACTTAAGAAAATGAGGCCAAATATTATAATTATAAGAAAAACATTCACATGGACTTCAATCTGAAATTTCTATCATCCTTCAATAAAACGTTAAATAGTCCTCGCTGAATGGTAAATTTTCAAACATTGACAACTCCGACTATAAATCCGCAACGAAAACCTTAATCCACAGAGAAGCGATGTTTGCAAAGAAATACATCATCATATTTTAGAAGCTGGCATTCAGCTTTATTTCAGGCTTCTGGATGCCAACTTTCCCATGTATGCGGTTAAGCTGTAGTGTAGCTAACGTGACGTTAGTGCTTCCAATACAACAAAATATTTTCTACCAAATTTTTAACAATAGCAAATCGTTAGAAACTATTGCCATAAAAAATTAGTTTTTTTTTCTTGGCGGTGGGTGGTTTACACTATGTAGCAAAAAAATCGAGGCATCTCAAACTGGCATCCAAACGGTTAATTAGTTTTTTTTTATTTACTGTTTTTCGTTATTGCTAATCTAAATAATTTAAAGGGGCTGAAACCAAACGGCAGAACAATGGTTTACACCAAACGTTTTCAGGTAACACTGTAATGATTCCTTAATAATCAGAAACAAGCTTTTAGTAAAGCGAAGACATTTTTACCACTCCTAATGTTTTACGGGGGGATTTACTCCGGCACAGTGTTATCTTACTAGCATTCTCAATATTTTACACCACACCATGGTGAAATCCGTGGTGCATTACGAAATTAAAGCAAAGGTATAACAGTTTACATTTTTAGTTACTTGTATGTGTAGATTACTTAGAATTTGCATTTGCGCTATACGAACATAAGAAAATTTTTATACTCTATTTAAAAATTTTATGTATATTAATGTCTATATAAATAACGAAATTGTGTCTATATGTATATAATCAGTCAACAAGTTTCAGCCCTCTCAAAATTTGCAATTCCTCCCCCTCCTTCCGGAAAAAACTCCCTCAATGCAGCACCTGAATGACCTACTTTAAATTCATATAGGAAGATGATTCTCAAATCCGGCGTCAGCATGTTTCCTTTGCAAGCCACGTTACGTCCAAACAAACCACGTCTGAACCTTGTTCTTCACACACGTGCTAGCTATTTATAGTAACTCTGTGACGTAATACCCGCAACACCTGTGGGTGGTTCCATTCTACTGTGGTGGTGGCCTGTCACCACTGCTCGTTCGCGTGGGACATTTCATTCGCACCAATCCAATACAATTAACGTTTTTATGTGACTGTTTTTTTTTTTTTTTTTTTTTTTTGGGTTGGAGGTTTAACGACCACCGTGAGCAACTCAATGGGCTATAAGCAGTCGCCCGTCCCTGATTTAGGGTCACCGGTTCCAGGGAAAGGAGAGAGCCAGTGCCGTAAGACAAACACAACATCCATGCCTCACTGGGATTCGAACCCGGACCCCTTTCGGACGAATGATCAGAGGCCATCGCTTAGACCACTGAGCCACCGGGGCTTTATGTGACTGTCTTGATACAAGTAAAAGAAACATAATTTTCATTTTTTTTGAAACATCAAATTTAATTTTTCGGGCACTGCATTTTGTGTTTTTGTTTGGCACTAAAGAATAACTTTTAAACTGCAGTTCTTTTGACTTATTTACGGTTAACTAGTAAAAACACGTTGTTATTAATATAAATATCAACATATCTGAGTGTAAGCACACCCCTGAGAAACATGCTGAAAGCCTCAAGTAGCTCTGTACAGTGTATAGGGTGGAGTGAAAAGGGCCAAAAAAAAACTTTATTTTATTTTATTGTTTCCTGACCCAACAAATGGTTCTGTTTGGTTAACAAACACAGTAAGAAAATTCCAGCTTAATAACTCGTCATCTTCAGGTTCCACACTAGGTTAAAAACATTTAATTTTAACGTCACAAAAGTGAAAACATGAAAATATCTTTTTTTACAATATTTTTGTTTCCTAACCCAACAAATGGTTGCAATTGGTAAAAAGGAAACAGGAAAAAAGTTTCAGCTTAATTACTCGTCATCTTCAGATTCCACACGAGATCCGAAGAAATTCATCTTGGTGTTGAACTTCGGAATTTCGTTCCGGGACTTGATTCGGCTGCGTATGAATCCATCCCTGGCTTCTGCACCACATGTTGCAATTGACGCTTCTATCACCAGTCTCACATGCCTCTCTGCTACTTGAGAATGGCAAGGGAGTTTTCCTATTTCAAACTGTGAACGGCCTCTGATCAATCTTCTTGTGTATTCGTCGCTGAAGCTCAAGGTAGCCAGTGTTTCCAAGATATTTTGTCAGCGTATCATCTCAAAATACTCCTCTGCTTTGAAATTCAATTTGGGAAGCTTAAAATGACGTATTTTCCCCTTCAAGTCAGTTTTTCTTGCTTTTGGTATTTTTCTCACGCCAAGTTCCCGAATGTGTGCTCTTTCACCTTCCAGCATCGCCAACAGAATGCTTTCAGAGTGAGCAAAATAACAGTTCCTCTGAATAACTTCGTGCACGATTGCCTTAAACTCTTCTGGCAAGAATGAACTTTTCTTTATCATTCCGTGAAGATAACGTGCTCCATGAGTTACTCTCGGGATTTTCTTTATTTCAAATCAGGATGGCACATAAACTTCTATAACATATTCTGCTAGGAGCTTTAAGTCATCTGGTGGTCCTGCGGTTGATACGTAAAGGCGAAGAATTCTGTTGGCTGTAGTGAGCCATCTCGAGTGGGCCATCTTCCCAGGACTCTTGCTTGCTAAGTTTGGAGGGCACTCCCCGAGGATACTGCCCTAGAAATATCAAGGAGGTATTTTTGGTCTGTACTGAGGACTTTTTTGTCAATTTCGGGCAGAGCAACTGGAATGGGGACATAACTTGTCACGGCAAGGGTTTCACACGTTTCCAGGGATTTTCCTATTGTTCCAGAAAATTGTTTTGGCCCAGATGTCTTTCCATCAATCTTCTGGAAAAGATGACCAAGTGGTAGTTCGTTGGTGTGCAACAAGCATACAAACCAATGCAGTTTATGACCAACAAAGATTTCAAGACGTTTAACTACGCCATTTTTCTTCCCAGTGTTAACGCTTGTTCCATCACAGCTAACAGCAAACAGGTTGGAAAGCGAAATCCCTTTCTGTATAACGAAGTTGGTGATGCTTCGTGTAATATCTGCCCTGGACCCAGAATCCGGAGTTACATGTCCTGTAGGAAGAATTTCCCGTTTTCGCATACATAATAGTCTTGTCCTTCCTCCAATTAAAGTAGATGCCGTCCAAAGACTAATATTTGTGTAGCGGTAGACGCAAGCTGGGACCGTACCTTCCGACGTTCCCTCCTCAGCTTAGTTGTGGAACCTCAAGATGCCAATATTTTGGGCTGAAATTTGGAGGCAATTTGTTCTAGCCCATTTGGAACCTAATAATGAGTCAGGCAATATGAATTATTGCTTGATTTTGGCTATTTTGGTGTAGGAATCAATTTCTAGCGCTGACAATGGCGATTTTGACAAAGTATAAATATTCACTTGAGTTGTGGAACCTCAAGATGCTGATATTTTGGGCTGAAATTTGAAGACAATTTGTTCTAGCCCATTTGGAACCTAATAATGAGTCAGGCAATATGAATTTCAAAAAAAGGTTTCTTCGCTCCACCCTAGTGTATAGTTATAGAGGAAAAATTCTGCCAAATGTGTGAAAAGGAATGTTCACATGACGCAAACATTTTCATAGAATTTTCTAAAATAAAGGTATCGTGAAATCGATATATTAATGACCCAACATTACTTATTGAACTTCATAAAACATAATCGCAAGATAAAATTCTCGGTGTGTGACTAGGCCTAAATAATTGTTTTTATTGTTACCTAGAAAATGCTGAAGATAAAGAAAATCATAAGCTGTATGATTTTCTTTGCTTTTTCAGGTTCACATGCACTGCATGTTCTTTTGTTTAGCAATTGTTATTAATTTTCTTTAGATACTCTAATTTTCTACTTTTTCTTTGCTCGTGTCGCTCCGCCTGGATTCACAATCCTATTTAAGGTATGGGTGTTGTGTTTGAATGTTTCCCTTAAACCTTACCGATGCCATCTCAAGTATCTTCGTCGCTAACCCAGGAGAGTTGTCCCTCCGCAAAAACGTGTGTCTTGACTCCTTTACTCTTACTGCCTCGCACATCAATAAAAACGGCAGAAAAGCTCCCGAAAATTTGAAACCATCACTTCTTTTTTGTTTCCTTCTGTTTTAAGTCAGTAGCGTAGCCATCCAAGCAAGAAAAAAAAAAAGATTTTTGAGGAGGGATTATAATGGGATCAGTCGATTCTTGTGTGTTTCTGGCAAACGTACAGCTTTTTATTGATTTGATTTTACTGCCTACAAAGGTAAAGCTTTTTTTAGCCTAGCGAAGTGATTTGCACAAGATTCGTCTGTTAATATAGTTTTAGAGTTTTTATGAAACTATGCAAAGCTGCTGTAATTGTTTAAGACGGTTTTCGAACGCAAACTCTTTGAATATATATATTTATATAACTTAAAAATTTAAACAACCGCTATGAAAGAACAGAAAATCAATGACATGAGCACAACTGTTTGGCCATACTTCAAATCTCTTAGTTACCAACCCGCAAAGAATAAAAGCTAAATCTCGAATCTTACATATATCAAGAAATCTGAGCTCACATTTAGACCTAGGAGTGTTTGCGCAATTCTACATTTTAGAAGGCATAGGAACATGAATTATTTTTTATTTTAAATGTATCTCAGTTTGTTTCTCTAAAATAAATAATTCAATGGAAAAATTCTATTTTTTTTTTTTGATTGGAGGTTTAACGACCACCGTGAGCAACTCAATGGGCTATAAGCAGTCACCCGTCCCTAATTTAGGGTCACTGGTTCCAGGGAAGGGAAAAAGCCAGTGCCGTAAGACAAACACAACATCCATGCCTCACCGGGATTCGAACCCGGACCCCGTTCGGACGAATGATCAGAGGCCATCGCTTAGACCACTGCGCCACCGGGGCGGCGGAAAAATTCTATACCGTATTGATCACGAAACATCTAACGCTCTAAAATGTAACTGTCTCTGCGAATAAGTTTATGGCTCATACTTAATCAGCTTTTAAAATCAAAGTGTCTGTCTCACGCGTCGAAATTTGCCTGCATGGGAGTGCAAAAGAATGGGTATTTATTTGTCTTCCAAGGCCATAAGGACGTCGATCACAAAGCTTTTCAATTTACATAAATGAAATCTGAACTAGAAAAATGATCCTGCTGATATTTTTTAAATGATTCCTTCATTCCGAAAGGCACTCATTACCAAGCAGGTATAAAGAAAGAATTTAACATTACAGTAAACTCTCAAACGTCCTTCATATACACTATATTGAAAAAGTCACGGGCCACCTAGAAGAGAAGCATTACATAGTATTTATTGACATACATTAGTGCGGTGTTGGTCCACCTTTGGCGTTAATGCATGCACTGACCCTTCGAAGCTCAGTGGTTGGGTTTTAAGCTCCGTGATTTTCGTTGCTATGAGGTGTTTATTGAGTGCTTTAGTTTCTGTGGTTGCGTGTATCTTCAAGTTGAAAGTCCGCGCTTTACGTTCGTGTATCTCCCAGGTTGGTGAGTGCCATATTTTTTCATTATTCACTGTTTTATTTTTCAACCGAGCTGGTCTTTTTTCGTTAAAGTCTCGCCATTGCTTCGATGGCGGAGGCAGACAAGGGTGACGCCCACATCCTTATCTTGGCAGATCAGCCAGCACCCTCTTCTTCTTCTACGACGGCAGCTCCTGCTCAGCTAAATGAGGTGGCTCCCGAGCGTCATTGCGACGTCATGGATACCTCTTCTTCTCCAGCAATAACTTCCTCCCTTCCCACCAAGTGCGGTGGTGCCAAGTCTCCTATCTACATCTCAGCAGATGATGACGTCTCCGTGATCAGCGATACTGAGCTCATAGCTTCTACTTTTCATCAACTTTCTGATCCGCCCTCACTGCTAGGAGCCGCTTCATCGAGTTCTCGACCCATGCCTGCCCAAGCATCCTATGCTTCTGCAACTTCTGGGGTCCTCACACCCCCAGTTTCATCTGCTATGCCTTTTCCTGAATCCTATGTCACTGTCGTCGGTTCTACTGCTACAATTGACATACCAGAGGATTCCCGAGCTGGTCACCTTTTTTCCTCCACTATGGAACGGGGCGTCTATTTTGATGCGTTTCCCGACACTAAGCTGTGGCAATATAGCCGAGCCCTCAAAACTATCTTACCAAAGGATGCAATAGACTTTGTAGCTCGAAAACCCAGATCTGTCTTGGTCTATTTTAAGGATAAAGCGCATGCTGACCAGGTCCTTACGGAAGGTCTAACCATCAATGACGTACATCTGTTAGCACAACCGGTTGCGCACCGCCCGGTGCAGGTGACCTTCTACCCCGTACCACCAGAAGTATCCGACGCTGCACTTTGCACCTTGCTCAGCAGGTACGGCAGAGTTGTTAGCTCCATAACAACTCTCTCTGCGGCTCCCAGAGATCCTGAAGACAAATCGATTCGAGGTTTTCGCCGCACTGCTCGAGTCCTCTTTTCATCTGATGCTCAGCTGAAAGCGGTTCCGAATGTTTTGCAAATCCGCTGTGGACAGCAACGCCGAAGAGTTGAGATAATCACTTCACAGTATTGCACTATATGTCAGAGCGAAAGTCACATAAGGGCTCAGTGCCCACGTGCCTCCCTGCAAACAGCTCCACACACTACATCTTCTTCTACTTTGTCCACCAACGCTTCACAGACTTCTTCCTATTCGAGGAAAGTCGCGGAATCAAGATCTTCCAAAAGTCAGCTTACTGCCATTGGTCAACAAACGACTTTGATGCCTCCACCTCCTGCTGATCCTAAGAATTTTCCCAGGCTTCCAAAATCGACTCCCCCTTGTACTTTTACAACCACTGCTGATGTACATGTTGACCACTCCTCAGCTTTTACCGTTGGCTCCATGACACGAGTCACAGGTAAAGCTTCGGGTTCAGACTCTCCAGACGATCATGAAGCTTTAGTGGTTGCTGGAAAACGCAGTGGTGTTACTCGCTCCAAGACGAAGAAGTCAAAGACTCTGGCGTCCCGAAGATCATCTCGCTCTTCTACCCGCTCATCCTCTCGCTCCGTCAGCTCTCGACGACCGTTCTCCAGGTCGCCTCTACACACTTCCTCTGAGACAGCATGTGAGGGTGCCTTTCCCTCACTAGAAGAATTCACAACTTTTCTTGCTGAAAATGCTTTCCCTGCTGAGCCTCTGCCATACGAGGACGTGCTGGATTGCCTTTTAGGGTCCTCTAGCCCTTCCTCAGCACGCACTTCCATTCAGCAGTATGAAGCAGCTCTTCCACAAGTGCTGGTTCAATTACACTCACTTGAAAACACTCTTCGGCGCACTGCGGACGAGGTCCCGTATAGTGCTTGTTTTCTCCGTCGACTCCACTCCATCACTACAGCCAATCAATTCCTACTGCATCCCACAACTAACCTAGACATTCAAGGTGGTGTCACTTAATTGTCGCGGTTTTGCGACACCTCTTGCGAATGCGCTGGTACGAGAGGATCTTGCTCCGCTGAATGCTGATATATTACTTCTGCAGGAAACAAACTGTACTTCTACCACTCAATTTCATCAATGGCGTCAGTGGGATCATACTTTCCATCACGCCTACAGCCAACTGTCGCGTGGTGGCATGGCAGTTGGTGCTCACTCACGTTTTCGTTCAACTCTTTCCTCCTTCTCAGTGAAAAACTTATGTCGAGACTTATTACAACGAGTCTCTTTCACCGTCGCAGCTTAAAAATTTCATGTATTCAACATTTATGTTCCTTGCGCTCCTACTCACGTGCCAGAGTTGTTTGCAAAACTTCGACGGGCTCTGTCACGTATTCCCATCACCGACCGGGTACTTATCGGAGGTGACTACAATTGCACTCTACATCCCCTAACTGATCGCTCATCTTCTTCCAGAGAACACCGCACGGAAGTAGTACATCTCTTACAGTCTATCACTTCAGACTTCTCACTAGTAGATGTTCAACGCCATTTGTCACCAACCCAGACTACACATACATGGCGTGCACCAAGAGCCATTGATCCTCCTACAGCAAGATTGGGTCGCTTTTATGCAACTTCTCTTCTTCTACCAGCAGTATCAGATTCATGCTGTACACCCACAGCTTCCTCGGATCATTGCGCCATTGCCATAACAGTTTTTGCTACTTCAACACAGCCACGTACAATCCGGCCTTGGACTTTTGACGACACTCTTTTAGATGACTCAGCCTTCTGCTCATCGGTGCGAGATTTTCTTGCGGATTGGCGTACAAGGCTTCATTCTGCACCGTGCCCCTCAACGTTTGGTTGGAAGTAAAACGCCACCTCATATTACTGGTACGAAACCTGTCATACTCGATCATGACACAACGGAGGATGCGACTTGATCATACTAGGCAAATGCTTTCTTTGCTCAATCTTGCTGATCCCCTATTTCAAGTCTACCAGGCAGAATTACATTCACTTTTGGTGCCACTTGCAAAACAAGCCCTTCAACGCCTTAAACTACAACACCTGAAACCTGATGCTTGTTCGTACGAATTCCTTACGTCACTTGAGTCAACTCGCCGATCCTCTTCTGTTCTGCAGCACCTTCGTCTTCCAACTGGAGTAGTTTCATCCGAACCAGTTCCAATTTGTTCTATGGTACGTAATTACTACATTTCAAAATTTTGTGAAACTCCTCCTCCCTCCCCTACGGCTTCTGCTCTTCTGTTCTCTTCTTTGCCTCAGGTCCCTTCTCATCTTTCAGCCAGCCTCCTCCATCCTCCCACTTTAACTGAGCTCTCTGACACTTTCTCGTCCCTCAACCCCCGGGCTTCACCTGGCCCGGACGGTCTCCCTGTTTCTTTCTATAAGGCTTTTCTTCCTGCCCTCCTTCCATTTCTCCTCTGTGCCTTTTCTACTGCCATGCATCTTACATCTCTTCCAAGGAGTTTCACGCTCGCACATGTTGTACTTTTCCCCAAGAAGGGTGATCCGCTTGACTTGGGGAATTGGCGTCCCATCTCACTCTTAAATACTGATTATAAACTCTATACTAAATTTCTGTCCCGCCGGCTTAACCCCATACTCCCTCATATTCTCTCCACTAATCAAACCTATACTGTACCCGGGCGCTCCATCTCCCATAATATTCAGCTTCTTAATGATCTAATTCACCTCGCCCGCTCTCGCTCAGAACCCCTTGCTCTTCTTTCCCTCGATCAACGCTCAGCGTTCGATAATATTTCTCATGATTACCTTCTTGCTACATTACTAAATTTCGGATTTCCTCCTTCCTTTGCTTCTCTTCTCATCTCCCTCTACCGGGACGCAGTTTTCCACGTCAAGCTGCTCAACCTTCTCACAGCTCCCATACCCTTTCGTCGCGGCGTGCGTCAGGGTTGCCCCTTATCCGGGCAGCTCTTCGCCCTCGCAATAGGACCTTTTTTACGCGCAGTCCATCGATCCTTCTTTGCTTCACTACCACCGGTGGTAGCCAGCACACGTCATCATGTTGCTACCTATGTTGCCTACGCCGACGATATTACATTCTGCATTCGGCAAGACTCACAATTTCACGATCTCCACAATCTCTACAATACTTACGATTCATGTTCCGGAGCAGCGCTAAACACAACGAAAAGCACAGGCCTATGGACCGGTTCGTGGACTAACCGCACTGACTCTCCTTGGGGAGCAGAGTGGTCCAACACCTCTCAACGATTCCTAGGAGCCCACCTTGGAAAACCAGCAACTGCTTCACTCGTCACCTGGACGACTCTCCGGCCACGCCTACATCGCTCGGTCGCAATCTGGCGGCGCGCACAATTCTGCACCTCCGTCTTTCAAAGAGCACGTCTAACGCACACTTACCTGCTTTCAATGTGCACGTATTCCTGGTTGGCTTCGAAGCAACCAGCACTACGTCTTCTTGAACTCACCAGCTGTCAAACTCAGGTTATCTGGCCCGGCCATCACTGGGTCGGAGCACCTCAACTCAGCCTGTCTCCTTCCAACGGAGGCATTAGTCTACCCGACGTCAGATCCTATTACAAGGCTTATCGTGTGTCTACGTTTTTACGATCACTTGCGGCACCTGCTCCCTCTGCAGTTGCTGCTCGTGATGTCATAGTATCTCCGCATAACCCACGCTTTACTCTCCTTTCGTTCTTACTCATGGACCACTGTCCCCTTCTCACACTTTTCCCTCCTGTCTACAAAGAGGCTATCTCCTTTCTTCGTTCCCTCCCTCTTTCTCGCTCTCTCCCTGCCTCCACAAATGACCTACTTTCCGAGCCTCTTTTTTTTTCTTCTCTGCTACACTCTCCCCATCTCCCATGTTTTGCTTTTCCTTCATGGCTCAGAGCTGGAGTCGTTACTGTCAGCGATCTTGTTACCACCGATCTTTCCTGGCTCCCCTTCTCTTCTCTACCCTCTGCTCTCCGTTTCAATGCCAACGCTCACTTTGTTCACAACTCTCTTATTTCTACTATAATCTCCCTGTTCCCTGAGCTTGCTACTCCCTCAGGTCTCATTTCTGTTCACTCTGCCTCTCTCCTTCTCCCATTTTTTCTGTCGTCCATTGGTCCACCTCTTCCTCTTGTCTCTTTCTCAACAGCTGATCTCTACCGTTTTCTCTCTCGCTCTTCCGCACCTCTTCCCATTTCTGGTATTCCACTTTCTTCTACCTCCGCAGTGTGGTCCGCTGCGCTTTCCCCACTTTCAGCACCCCTTGAAGTCAATTCACATTGGCTTTTCTTACACAACCGCCTCCCTGTGCCGTCGATTTTACATCGCATGACCATTTTATCTTCACCCTCCTGTCCGTATTGTGGCGAGGAGGCTGACGTTCAGCATGTCTTCATGTATTGCACAGTATTATTGCCAATACTCCATCTGGCTTTCACGCTAGCGCAACGATCCTGTGAGACCGTCCTCACCTTCAGCACCTACCGAACACTACTTCTGAACTCTTCTCGCCCTATTCACCTTCCGGCAGTCTGCTCCTACATCTTCGTGCTTGTAAAACATATAATTCACGTGTATCATCTTCAGCGTCCCCCGAAGCTTCTACTGACATAAATAAAGTCAGTACTGCGTTACTTTGTCATTTTCGTAATCGCCTACTCTCCCGCCTTCGACTAGAACTTACCACTGCAGTTGCACGCTGCAGTGAACCACAGTTCCTATCAACTTGGTCACCAGCAACCACTTGGTTTGCAGGGTCGCCCACAACGCTTCACCTTACAGTCGGAACTTTTGTTTCACCTACCTCCTGATAGATACAATTTTTGCCATGCTGATTTGTCTTCAATCTCTGCTTCATCAGAGACTATTTTTTGTCTTTTCCGACAAATTATCATACATAAACTGTATTCTCTCACCACTATATTGAGCTTTGTGAATAGGTCGTTGCGTCAGCTACAAGCACCTGTAAATCTTCTTTTCATATGTCATTTTGAGACGATTTTTCTATACACATTTCCTGTTTTTTTTCTTGCTTCGCAACTGAGTGCAATCTTGTTCCTCAACATTCACTGTACTATATTATTTGTACTCCCTATTTTATCAGAATTTTTTTGTTTGTCTCACTATTGTACATCACTTTTAGTAGATCAATTATTGTATAGAATCCTATGAATTGTTCGAAGCATGAGCTACTTATAATTGTCAATTTCTTTTCACGCTTTTTTTAAGACTCTGTTCTCATCCTCTTCACATGTATCATTTCGTGTATAACTCATGTGTAAATTTTTTTGTTTTTCATTACTCATCTTGCTGAATTATGTATTCTCTCTGCGATGTCAGAGACTATTTCTTTTTACCACCTCTGACAAATCAATATATATAAATTGTAACTTCTCATTGTACAGAATCATGTATGTAGGTCGTTTCACGAACCACAGACATCTGTAAACTTTGTCGTTTTTACAGTATATTCTTATCTTCAATTCCTGATTCAACAGTGTAATTTTACTTTTCAACTGTGTAAATTTGTGTTCTCCAATACTCACTGTGATGAGTTGTGTCTTCTCTCTGTATTTTCAGAGATTATTTTTTCTTTTGTATTCTCAGGAAAATTATTGTATATAACTATTTTTCATATCACCGTTGTATGTAACATGTAGTACCGCGAGCCACATTCATCTGTAAATTTTTCATCATCTGTCTTTCGAACTTTCGATTTCATGTTTGTCCCTTGATCACCTGCAACCTCCTGGTTTTCCAGGTCACCCACAATGTATCACCTTTCGGTCAGAACTTTTTTTTTCATCAATATTGTGTAAAATTTATACTCTATAGTGCTCATCATTCTGGATTGATTTTACTCTCTGTATTACCAGAGATTCATATTGCCTCGCCAGATTTCTACTGCACTTAACTGTTGTCATGCAAACGTTGCACCGAATCCTGTAATTAACGTAGCGCAAGCTGCACATTCTGTTAATTTCTCATCACCTGTCTTTTGAATCTATGTCTGCAAGCTCGAACTCTGTATTATTCCTTGCATCAATACTGTGCAAAATTAATATTGTATAACGCTCTTCTAGCTGAATTGTTCCTATTCTTTGCTTTGTCAGAGACTTTTGTTGCCTCACCAGACACTCGAGTGTAATTAACTGTTTTTTTACTATCATCAATGTACAGAACCGTGTAAATAAGCAGTAGCGTAAGCTACAAGCATCTGTAAATATTTTTTTTGTCATACATCATTTGAGATGATTTATTCAAGCACATCTCCTGTATCTTTCTTCTAATAAATACTGTGTGAAAACTGACCCTTCGAGACATGCTTTCGACAAGATTTTGGAACACAGCGATAAGTATGCGCTTCCATTCAGTACATAATCCTGACGATAACAGTGGCTTAGTAGTAGGTCTTGATTCCAAACTTCTTATGCGGCACTCTAATTCATTCCTTAGGTGCTCTATGGGATTACGATCAGGACTCTGTGCTGGCCAGTCCACACACGATACGGAATTATGGTCAAACCACGCCGAAACAGTCCTTGCTTTATGGCTCGGTGCATTACCCTGCTGGTACCAACAAGGCTCGGTTCCATAGTATTTCAACGGAGTTGGTAGGGCATAATTGTCTAGAATATCAAGATAGACGTGCTGGTTAATAGGTTTGTCCACGATAACCAATGGGCCGGGACCATACCACGAAAAACACCCCCACACGAGTACTCTGCCTGCTCTAAATTTGACCGTTAGAACAGTACACTGTGGTAAATAGCGTTCCTCCGCCTGCCGCCATACCCACACACTGCCATCAGACTGATGGATAGTGTATCTGGATTCATCAGTCCGTAGGACCAGTTTCCATTTATTTACGGTCTATGATAAAAGTTCTTTACACCATGCTAAACGACTAGTATCATTCCGAATGGAGATGAAACGCTTATGAGCAGCCGCACGACCATGGAATGAAGTTCTCTGCAAATGATACGTGTACATACCAAAGTTCCAGCATTTTTACTCACCTGTACACTGAGGTCTTGTGCAGTACTTCGTCGATTGGCTGTAACGACTCTCCTGAGGCTTCGTCGTCCTCTATCACTGATTTTCTTTGGTCTGCCGGTACGTTTTGCTGCTTCACGCACGCCATGTGTCTTCCACTTATTCAGCACATCCAAAACAGTTGACTTGGGTATGTTTAAACGCCTCTGGGTTTCTCTTATAGACTACCGACTAATATAACACCCAACAATCTTTCCTTTCTCAAAGTCAGTTCTCTCCCGCCGCGACATTTTCACTCAACCTCACAGTGAAATATGATCGCGGTCAGTTGTAGGCTTGTTTTTATACCGTTTGCAGCTGTGCCGCGCAGCTTAAGAACGCAGCGGATCCGTTCATTTGCTTGTGAAGTGGTGTCCGGTGACTTTTGTCAATACAGTGTATGTAATCAAAGGCAATGCATCAGGTCGTTCTAAAAATACTGGCCGATGTTCTGAGGTGCCATATTCAATTTGCAAACAGTGTTTGTAGACCAACCTGATCTCACCTTCATTCGTACAAGTTGATGGGCGACTCGGTCGCCATATCTACACTGAAAAAAAACATTTGCTGCAACAGCAAAAAAACTTGCTACTGCAGCAAATTTCGGCAGTAAATATAGGCACAGCAAAAAGGTTTGCTGGCAATACTAATGAATTCTGCTTTGCTGCAGCAGCAAGATATGCGTTTCCTGTGGCAAGTGTTTTTTTCTCGTCTAGCAAACCAACTTTGCTACTTCAGCAAACATTTCTGCTACACAAGCCGATCTCCAGCAATGTCAATTTGCTAGTCTAGCAAACCAACTTTGCTATTTCAGCAGATATTTCTGCTACGGATGCCGATCTCCAGTAATGTCAGTGTGCTCATCCAGCAAACAAACTTTGCTACTGTAGCAAATATTTTCTGCTACAGAGCAAAATTCTTTGCAATGTTGAATTTCTACTTCAGCCAAGATGTAATGCTACAAACACAAATCTATAGTAATGTTGAATTCCTTGTTGGAATTTAATAAATGGAATTTGCTAAATTCCATTTATTCTTATCCTAGCAATTCAACATTTCCGGGGTATAACGAAGTAAATTTCTTCGTCATTTTTGTCCACACCGGCATCGAACCCGGGTCCCCTCATTCCGCAATAAGTCGCTCACCCAACTGAGTTACGCGAACGTATGCGCTCGCTGCTATCTGCGTTTATCACATGTGCGTCCTGCGTGCAGGCACGTCACCCCCCTCAACAGACCAGACCGCCATTTTGCTGGAATTCATGAACGGTTACGGTTAGTATATTTAGCCAAACTTTCTTCGCGGTACAAGCATTTTCAGCTGTTACCATCATCTTGAATTTTCTGAATATTACAGACACCTTTGCTGCAGTTACTCATTTTTTTATGGCAGCTGGTGTGGCAGACATAGCAAAAGCATTTGGTTGTTTCAGCAAAGAGATTCGTTCGGCCAACAAAATTTCAGCTACAGTAAGTAAATTTCTGTCAGCAAAAAAAAATTGCCCAAGTACCTAAATAGGCTTTGCTATAAAAACCAAAAAACAATATTGTTGTTTGCTAGAGCAACAAATATTTTGGCATTTCGAGCAAAACTCAATGCAGCAAAATTGGTTTTGATGCTCCAGCTTAGTTTATTTTTTCAGTGCACGCCCTAAATGGTTGAGCTGCTGTCGTTGTTACCCGTAATCGTGTGAGAGTGGTGTGTACAACATGTCAGGAAGGAGTGAGTTGCGGGTGATTCTGCTTCATGACTTCAAATTGTATCGTAATGCGTAACAAACCGATCGTAATGTGGTCAAGGCATGGGAGAAGGAGGCAACATCCGAACGTACTGTTCGTGGGTGGTTTCAAAATTTTTGTTTCGGTGACACGAGCCTACAAGATGAGGAGAGCCGAGGACGATATTCGGTTATTGATAACGACGCTCTGAAGGCAAATGTGGAGGCAAATCCTCGCTTTACAGTCAGAGAACTTGCCAGAGAGCACAATGTGTCGGTGTCAACCATTTTTGAACATCTCTACCAAATTGGTAAGGTAAAGAAGCTTGATACTTGGGTCCCACACGAACTGTCAGAGCATCAGAAAGAACAACGGTTTGAGATGTGCAGTAATCGTCTGCTTCGCAACGAAAAGGAGCATTGATCGCATTGTGATCTGTAATGAAAAGGAGTGGGTGCTATACGACAACCGTAAGCAATCTGGACAGCAGCTGAACTATGGTGAACCACCAAAACAACATCCTAAACCAAGGTTGATCCCAAAGAAGGTTTAGCTGACAGTGTGGTGGACTGTTCATGGTGTCATACATTACAGGTTCTTGAATGCTGGTGAAAGAATTACCTCAGTCACATACTGTGAAAAAATTGATCGAATGCAGCAAACGTTGCGTTCCAAACAGCCATCACTGGCGAACAGAAAGGGTCCTATCCTCCTACATGATAACTTGAGACCACACGTGTCACAAATAACGAAACAGAAACTGCACGAACTGAGGTTCGAAACCCTCCCACATCCAGTCTACTCGCCTGACTTGCCACCTACTGATTTTCACCTGTTCATGCTGTAACGTACCAGGAGATGTGACGTACCTGCCAGAAGGACGCACACGACATAAAGGCAGATAGGAATCAGAATAAAAACGTCTGCGTAGCTCAGTTGGTAGAGCAACTTATTCCGGAATGAGTGGACCCGGGTTCGAACCCCGGCGCGGATAAAAATGACGGAGAAATTTACTTCGTTATAATGCATTTTAGCAATTATTTCAAGGACAGGACCTTCAGGCACCGAGAGGAGAACGAAAATGCATTCCGGGACTTTCTTGCATCCAGGGAGCCAGATCTCTTCCGGACTGGCATTGAAGCACTTGTCACTTGCTGGCAGAGGTGTTAGCTGCTGAAAGCTCCTATTTTGAATAAAACAAAGTTGGGTGCTATGAGGTGTGCCTCTTGCATTTTTACTTGCAAATCGGCAATTAGTTTCCGAACGACCTAGCACTACATGAAGATTCTCATTATCTGCAAAACGGAAAATGGTTAATCTGAAATAGATATGACTTTATGAATATGTAAAACGGGGAACGGATTGATATGTCATAACAAATTACTGATATACTGTGGCATTAACGGGAAATGTTTCTAAACATCAGTCTTGAACTCCAGCAAGCACTCTAGTTGAGTGAAGAAAGGTAGTTAGAAAGCTAATAACTAAAATACAGAGCAACATTCTCAAGTTGTGCTACAAGTTAGGCCTACTGGTACGTCTCATTTCCACCTTGAAGCACAATTTCAAAATCGTATTCTAAGGTTGTAGATAATAAACTTTATTCTGCGTTACACAGATATTTTTCTGTTGCAACAAACTTCTCCGCAGAATACTTAGCGTTTTGGAACCATTGGATTGGGATTTTGACACAACCACATTTAAACATATGAGATATTTCCCTTCAACCATATCTTGGATATCTTTGCCATGCCACTTATGTCCTTCCTTATACACATAAAGCATTTGTTTTTCTCATGAGTTTCTCTGAAACTTCCAGATTGTTTTGTCGATAACCGTAAAACGCAATGCTCATCACTGCTTAAAGGCTGCACGAGGAGGAAGGATGTCCTGCTATAGAAACCAACGATTATCTTGCGGCCACAAGAAAATGGGGATTTGAGACTAATGATTTTTGCAGTGCAAGAAACGATCACAAATTTTCGAAAACCAAATGCACTCAAAACATGGGAATCGAAGCACGCAGAAGCGGTGGAAAACTTAAACTGGTGTTCATGAATGGGCGACAAAAAGACATGACAGAGTTTCCAAAATTAATGAATAATTTTATTCCCTGAAAAGTAGGGCATATCTGTAAAAAGAACAACCACCTCTGTTGGCCGTACATTTAGCAATGTAGCGTGGCACTGAGTCGTAGATATATCTGATAGTTTCCTGATGCCATGTTCACCATGCTTCTTACCCATGGTCTTTCAAGGCGTTGTCAGCGTTGGTTGCTGGTGGATGTTAAGATGCTGTTCAACAATGTTCCATAATTCGTGCTATTAAGAGAAGATGCGGAACCCTGCTTGCCATTCCAGGACGTTGAAGGCGAGTAGTCTTTCCCTAGAGGTGACTAAAATACGCTGATGCGCATTATCATAATAAAACATACTAATAGGTAACCCCTTTACGAAACGGACGGCAACAACCTCCGTAGTATTTTTCACGTACCGCCTGGAAGGTAAACTGCCTGTGAGGAATACTAGAGATGTTCGGCTATCACAACTGATTGCTCGCCAGATCATGACCCATGCTCTTCGCGCTGACCGCCGCTGGAGAATTACTCTTGAATTGGTCGTGGCACCCCGTCATCTCCATATGTGAACCATGTGATTGTCAGACTTCAAACAAATGCAAGAATCGTCGCTGGAGATCGCACGACGCCATTCTGTCTACCACTTTACGAACACGGCACCACTTCAGACGCTGATGACGATGGCCACTGGATAGAGGCAAACGATGCAATGGACACTAAAGTAACAGTTACCGCTTTTCTTGTGGTAGAGAGAATGGCTGTAGAAGTGCCGGCAGCTTGTCACCAGATCAAGCGGTCTTTCCGTGGTAGGATTATCGACATGAAGTCGTATTTTCTCTTTAAAACTGTTGCCAGTGTTCGGTACACTGTTGATTTGTCACGTCTCATATGTTGCTCAATACGGCGAGTCGAGTATCCACCCTCTCGTGGAGACCAATAACACTATTCAACATTTTGGAACTTTGTTTTCATAACATGGGTGAAATAAGGTGTTTTTAACTAATTTCGGAGTGCTGAATTCAAATATGACTGTAAAAACACTCCATCACGTACAGTGTTTAGTGTATGAACTTTTGCCATATTTCCAGATACATACTGTATATCCAATGCAAAATGTACACATTACAGCTTCACATTCTAATGCATTACAGCATTTATGTGTCTTGTTAGCTATAGAATTAGTGTTACAAAGTATAAATATCATATTCGTATATCATTGCATATGAGATGGCAAAAGAAAAAAAGAAACAGAGTAAACAATATTAACATAAATGTAAATGTATACACACATACTCGTATATCCCTACAAGTAGGTCATTTTTTCTCTTATGGTCGTGTTGTCCTCCATCTACAAAAACCAGCAGTAATCTTTCATCATTGAGGGATCCCACCTGCTTTGATACCTTTCCTCCATTGTTCGGTTACCTTGGTGGTACCTTTCTCCTTGTTCATTGCTGACTGCTCCTAGGTTGTCAGGAAAGAAGTCCAGATGCGAGTGAAGGAAATGTATTTTTAAGGACATCCGTTCCCCAAGGTTTTTATAGTTCTTGAGAAGGTTGTGAATCAGCTGTTTCTAGTTGCCCTCTTTATGGTTACCCAGAAATCCCTTGACCACAGATGTGAAAGATTCCCATTCAGCGAGCTCCGTGCTGTTTAGCTTTTCGGTAAAAACAGAATCATGCAGTAGTTTCCATATCTGAGGACCAACAAAGATGCCTTCTTTGAGTTTTGCATCACTTAACTGCAGAAATGTTTGTTTAAGTGCAACACACCTTATCCGGAACATTAATACATCCGCGACGACGCCTTTTCTCCATTTCGCCAACTTTTGCTCATAAACATGCAGCACGTGTTTCTCCTTCAATGTGAAAAACAGCAACGGCGGTTCGGTTGCGGTTACATATTCTCTAATTGTGAAAAAATCAGTGTTGCCACCTATAACATGTCCGGTGGCAAAATATGACAATAAAATGGTCTAGTGTCTTTTTACATGCCTACAAGTGCCAATGTGAAAAAATAGTACATATTTAATGCCTCATAACAAAAAATGCGACGTGGTGGCCATTTTGTAAGGTCAGATCTGAAATCTGCGCCCAAAAATTAGTTAAAAACAGCTACATTTGTTCATGTTATAAAAACCTTGTAGACCAATGTAATCAGTCCTTTCTCAGACGCACTCAGATGGTAATGTGGTCCGCTAATTTGATACCTTGGCATTCTATTCGAAGTTCACTTCCTCCCAGAAATCTTAGCTCGAAGAGCGAAGACTCTTCTCTCAAGGAAACTAGTCTTAGTTGTGAAGTTAGGACAATAGGGTTCTCTGGTTTCTATCAGCAAACTGTGCAATCGCATTAGTCCCATACCTTTATCATGAGCAAATCTTTTTGCCACCTATTGATTTGGTTGCGTTTCCGATCATTCTTTCAGATTTCTGCAGTTTTAATCTTACTGGACTGTTTAGGAAACCTCAATGCCAGAATTTTAACGAAGTCTTTGCTATAGAAAATACAGCTGCTTAACTTTCATCAGCTGCACAGTAATCATATAACTCAGGTTAAATAACATTAACCAAATTTTTCAGTATTCATATTTTACAATGTTACAAAAAGATTTCCTATTCATTGGAGTACGATGAAGTACTCGCCTTTCAATTTTAGGAGTTATACTATTTTCCAAATCGTTAAACAGGAAAATTTCTGAAATTCTCAGTATGGATAATACAGTATTATATATGCATCATTACAGGTGAATCTATGGTGTTTTGCATACCATTAAAAATAAACCTCATTACCCTACAGGGATATTACATAAACGTAGTGTTTTAAGTAAGAAACAAATCTCGTGGATATCGTGAAACCGGAATATCCAACTGTTTTTCATTACCCTATAATCATTCAATATATAAAATAGCTTTTTTCATTTGTAATGTTCGTAGAATATAGGTGCCGGAATACTACACAAATCAGTTCTTAATAGTTTCACTATTAAATGAATCAGGAGTCACTCAAAAAACATCAGTAAAGGTTACTTACTATTAGTCTTTTTCAGCAAAAGCGTCTTTAGCTCGACTCAACCTTCAACAACATTAGTAAAAATAATCCAACGAATGTAGCTCTATGTTAAGAAAAGCACAACACCAACACTAAAGTAGAACACACAGTCGTCAAAGAACTCAAGCTTCAATTTAACATACGTCCCTCAATTAGTGTGATGACTTCCACTATTTCCACTCTGCTACTTCTCAAAACATTATATCCTTTAGTTCTAGTCTCAGACATCCACACGTCATTCGTTCCAACCTCAGGGGTGTTGTCAACCATACTCTTGCGAGAGAGAAGATATCGCGTTATGTCTGAGAAATGCTAAGGAGAACGAACTCAAATATATTTACATAGAGAAAGAAACTAAAAAGGATAGTTAAATTAGAGTATACGTCACATATTATATTATATTCATCATCATCATCATCATTGTCAACCATTATCAATCCACTGCTGGACGAAGGTCTCCCCAAGTTTCCTGCACAACGGTCTGTCTTGTGCCAGTCTCCTCCATGTCACTCCCGCATACTTTCGAATTTCATCCACCCATCTTCCATGTGGTCTTCTTCTAGGTCTTTTCCTGTCCCTTGGAATCCAATCTAAAATTTCGGCTATCCATCGATGGTCTGTTCTTCTGGCAGTATGTCCAGCCCATTGCCATTTCAGGGATTTAACTCTGATCATGATGCTTTCCACTCTTGTCATTTTTCGGATTAACGAGTTCCTTTTCTTATCTCGCCTGGTTACACCAAGCATGCACCTGTCCATGCTGCTTTGAGTTGTCTGCAGCCTTTGTATGTCTCTTTTAGCTAAGGTCCACGTCTCTGCACCATACGTAAGCACTGGAAGGATGCATTGATCAAACACTTTTCTTTTCAGACATAATGGCATATTGCTCTTGAAAATTATGCTGTTTCTTCCAAAAGCTCTCCAGGCAAGTTTTGTACGCCGATTAATTTCTTCACCAATGTGACCATCACTTGATATCTGCTGTCCAAGATAAACGTACGTGTCTGTTATCTCCAGCTTTTCTCCATTAATCGATAAATCTTCATTTCTTGTAAAAGCATTGTACATCACTTTTGTCTTCTGAAAGTTCATTTTTAATCCCACTTCTTTACTCTTGCCAGCAAGTTCCTGGATCATACTCTGTAGCTCTGATGGGGTAGTTGCAAAAATGACTATGTCATCAGTAAAACGAAGGTGGGTTAGATAATCTCCATTAATCTTTATCCCTTTGTTTTCCCAGTTCAGTGATTGAAAGACATTTTCCAATGTGGCATTAAAGAGCTTCGGAGATATGGTATCACTTTGTCTCACTCCTTTTCCAATTTTTATGTGTGTTGTATTTTCAAACAGCCGAATCTTTGCACTTGCATTTTCATAGATGTTATTAATAATATTAATGTATGCATCTTCAATACCGCAGGATTTCAGAGCCATTGCAACTGCTGATGGTTTCACTGAATCAAAGGCTTTTTCATAATCGATAAAAGCCATGCACAATGGAAGCTCATATTCCCTCGCTCTTTCAATTAGTTCTCTCAGTACGTGGATATGATCTATTGTGCTGTAGCCACTCCTGAATCCAGCTTGTTCTCTCGGTTGAGCCATGTCCAGTGTCACCTTCAAGCGGTGTGAAAGAACTTTAGTGAAGATTTTATAAACCACTGATAGGAGGCTGATAGGTCTGTAGTTCCTGAGATCCTCAATGTCACCTTTTTTATGTAGCAAGATCATTGTAGCGTTGTTCCAATCCTCAGGAGTTTTCCCTTCATTAAGGCATCGAGTGAAAATTTGGGCGAGTACTGTTTCGATTTCTCCACTTGCTTCTTGTATGATGTCTACATAATTCCATCTTCTCCTGGAGCTTTTCCCCGCTTCATGCTCTTGACTGCATGTGCAACTTCTGCTGGAAGGACTGGAAGAACTCTGGTACTGGTACCTTTCATGATGTCTGGAGTACATGTATCATCCCTTTCATATAATTTGGAGTAGAAATCTTTCACTCTTGTCAAAATTTCGCCTCTATTTCTTGTTACAGAACCATCTTCTTTTCTCAGTGCCATAATCTGTTTTTCCCCTTACTGAGATGTCCCTTTGCTATCTTTAGGCTTTGGTTGTTTTCAATTACTTTACTTACTAGTTCACAGTTGAATTTCCTTACGTCTTCAGTGATACGTTTTCGTACTGTCTTGCAAAGCTCTATATATTCCACTTTGGAAGTCACATCTTCTTTAGTTGTCCTCATTACTCTTCTTTTTTGCATCAACATTTTGGTTTTTCCTGATAATTTGTTCACATGCAATTTGTTCTTAGACCCAGCTAATTTTGTTGCTGTTTAAATAAGAGCTTTGGTTACTTTTCTGTTAACTTCAGAAATATCTACTTCTTCCGATGTTAGGCCTTCTAAAGCAGAGAATATGTTCTTCAGTTCCAATTTGAAGGTATTATGGTGTTTTTTAAGGTTGGTTATGTCAATACATTTTGTTTGTCTTATGAGCTTGCTACGTTCGAGTTTAGTGTTGAGGTGCATCTTACATCTCACCAATCTATGGTCACTGCCTGTGTTGAACTTGTTTAGCACACTGCAGTCTTCTATGACGAATTTTTTGTTACACATAATAAAATCAATTTCGCTTGTCGTCCCATTTGGATGTCTCCATGTCCATTTCCTGTGTGGCTTTTTCTTGAAAAAGGAGTTCAAGATGAAAAACCCTTTTGCCTCTGCAAACTCTACGAGAGTATTTCCACGCTGGTTTCTGTTGCCGTGACCGAATTTACCTACTGAAGTTTCATTCTGTTGCCGTTGCCCTATTTTTGCATTGAAATCTCCCATAATTATCTTCAAGTGCTGCTTACCTTTATTATTTAGATCACGAATTCCCTCATAAAATTCTTCAATTTCTTCTTCAGCATGACTTGTGGTGGGTGCATAAGTTTGAATAATCTGAGCCTGGTATCTTCTCGAGAGTTGAATATCGAGTCGTGCAGCTCTGTCAGAGGAACTTTCAACTTCTACAACTTTATCCTTCAGTTTCTTGTTTATTATAAATCCAACACCACTAGTTCTGCCAGTATCTGTACCACGATAGTAGAAGAGATGTCCACTTTTCAGTTCAATGAGATCTTCTCCTTTTCTGCTTACCTCACTTAGCCCGACGATGTCCCACTTGATCCTTTGTAGTTCCTCTTCCAATTCAAGAAGCCTTGAATCAGAAGATAGGGAGCGTCCATTGTACGTAGCCAAGGTCAGCATCAGATGGCAGCCTAGTCCGGTCCTCCGGGGATTCTTAGCACCCTCTGCCTTCATGTCGCACTGGCCGCTGCCTTGGCCAGGTACATTCCAGCTGCCGGAGACTGAGGGCCAAGATTTAAGTTGTCAAGTCATTTTGCAGGGGTTTGGCCATAACTCACCACGCTGGCCAAGCGGGTTGGTGAGTGTGGGATAGCATTTCCTCTAATCCCGATGGTATAGTTATACCGCTATTGGCGGTCGTCAGAGCCCCTTTAGTGGGAACAGGATGTGCCACGAGAAGGCGGGGTTGACATTTGTCAAGGAGAGGCTGTGATGTTACGCATCACCTGACCTTACATCCCTATATATTATATTACATTATATTATATTATATTACACATTTATCTTCAGTTTAACATAAAATCATAGTTTCCAATAAACGTTTTTTTAGAACAGTTGAAATCCAAGAGTAATGTAGAAATAAAGAACTTCGCTTGCAACACTAAGTAAGCAAATTTTTATTCAGTTTTTCATAAAGAAGCATAACTTCGTTCGCATAGTGGCTCCCCTGCTTTCTTGTAGCCAGTGATCCTAAATTGGAGAAGAGCGACTTCTCCTAGCTTTAAGTGCGTGCGGAAGAAACGAAAATTAAACAAAAAGAATAACAATTAGCAGAAATTCAAAACTTTAGAAATAAGTTTTTCTCTCTCTGGCCATTTTCGTCTACAGGGAATTACATATTTGGCATTTAAACTGCATATTTGAATTACATATTTGGCATTTAAAGTACAATCTTCAAAACAGAAGAATAAGAGTACATTGCTGAAACTGTAGTTAACAGGCTGAACGAGGTCTGAATTTTCCAAACATGTAGTCTTTTTTCGACGTAGAACTATGTCATTCTCCGCGCTGTGTAGGGGATAACATCGAGAGCACGGATGCAACGAAAACATGTCCCACTTTGAACGCTTATATCTTCAAAACTAGCAATCCTAATGTAATAAATAATATATCATTAGATAGTTTATAGAGTCCCATTTATAGCAGAATAAGTTTCAACCCTCCACTCCTTAACCCTTCGATATAGCAGCGTTAGAAAGTTAAGCTAAGTTTCACGTGAATTTGTTATGCAGCACGCCGTTTTAAGGTTGATAACTAGTGAATAGATAATGATACCAATGACCTCACCCCTCACTCCATAGCTGACGGTCAGAGCTAACGCACGTATGTGATAAACCGTAATAAAGTGGATCAAAAATTTATTTATTCTTAGATGAAAAAATTTGGTGACGAAAATTTTGAAATACCGCGAAAATTCAGGGAAAATAACTATAAGAACCGACAAAAGTTACAGAAACAGCTAGGGCAAAACGAGAGGAATCCAAAAGGGCCCCCAGTAAGTCATCAACCGAAAGATCACGGGAATATAGGGAGCGTGAAATGACCGCGCACAGGGGTGTGTTTCACCCGTTCGACTCTAGAGCCACAACCTACCACTTCAACTGTACAATTTGAGCCTGAAGAGCAGGAACAGATGGAAACTGATGTCATCGGTTAAAATTTTCACACCGAGCATGGAATACCGATGTACATCGCCAGTCTTCACAACTTCTCTGGATAATGAATGTATTACGTCTCAAACCTTTACACCGCCGATGCTTTCTGAATCTAGACAAGAACAAGAGCAACGATAAGAAGAGTACATTAGGCCCGAGACGTATCGCCAAATTTATAACAAGACAATTAAGGAGTTTGAAAAATTGTTTTTGAAGGACAATTTCTTCAGAAACAATTTTAGCAATAACTACTGACAACGATGATGCTGCACCTTCTACTTCTACTAACATTAGTTTATAATCAGCATAAGTTACTATGAATTGTTTATAATATAAGGTGCTTTTAGGTAAATAAAGTAAAACATTTCTTTCGTTTTATTCCTTCAAAGTTTTATATCTGAAAAAAATCAAAGGGGCACTCTGCAACTGTGCCACAACCTACAACGTAGGGTTACGTCAACTGTCCTCCGCTGGATATTTTAAGGACGTAGAACTAGTGAGGTAGTGCCATGAAATAGTGACAATTGACGTAGTTATACTTTGTAGGTTGCGGCACACTTGCTACTAGGCCCCTTTGGGTTTTTTTTTATTTTAATTGTAAATTTTCAATATTTATTCCTTTTAAAAGAAGACCATATGCTTCATATAATTGATTATTCATGTGGCGTGCAGTGAAATTGCTCCAGATCCCTCTGAAATTGAAATGCAATTCAAATGTTTGCATTTGCCTACACCATATAATTTCAGTTACCTCTGGTCCTAATGCTTAAATATTCTTTTGTCTTCAGGGAAAAAATACTTCACTTTTTATTTGCAGTAACGATAGTATACTTTACTGACAGATTAAAGCTGTCTTAACGTATGAAAACTGCAATGAAAATAAGCTAGTATGAAATTTCCAAACTATATGGTAACGTTAAGATATAGACGTCCGCCATTACGATGCCCACATTAAATTTAAGAAATAGAAAACCTGTAACAGAACGCTCGAAAATCTTGTGATTTTGAAAACGGATTTGGTCTACATACACCGGCAATTCAATAAACCCACACTTTGCATATCGCGAGGTAGTTCTGTTGAATGCAGTTGAATTTAGTAAGGTGATGTTATCAGACAGAATGCGCTGTAGGTAAGGTACATGGACATTTCCATCTAACAACAGAATGGGAGAGCTCAAAATCCAAAGCTTAGATGAGAAACACTTAAAAAATCAATTGTTATTCTGTAATTTAATTGGAAACGCGTATCTCAAACGCATGGTAGTGTTTAGAGCTTGATTACGAGTGTCATTTGAGATCCTCAAATTCAGTTATGTGTTCATTATTTAACAAACATATCTCCTTTATTCTATGAACACGCATATTTTCTTATGATCAGCATAAACATCGAAAGCTGTAGAGAAGCTTCCATTTCTAGTTTTGAGTTACACACACAGTGTAGGGAGAGAAATTGAACTCGGTGACAAGTGCAACGCTTATGTTTCAGCCACGAACAATTGAGAGGAATGAGAATACTATACAACTGGTTACTGTGCAGATCTTGACTCATCAAGCATGACAGTCAAACTCTAGTACATCGCACACGTACAGTTTAAGATGATTGGATAAGAGTCAGCAGAATTTGTAACACAACTCTGTGAGCAGAGTGTGTCGTATACGCGTAATTAACTTTCTGTTTGGGTTTAATTTCCCTGATGTAAACTTTAGTAACCTTTCTCGTTATGTTTTCTATACTGACCGTTACTTCGAAACTTCCAAGAGTTTATTCTTTGCGTCATCAGCGGCAGGCAGTCAAATCTAGGCGACGTAGTTGCAAACAGTACTATTTTATCCGAAAGGTGTTGTTTGTGTCTACATTTTCTCAAAGTTATTGGTGAGATAATATAATTATAATTTTCTTGTTATGCTTCACGATTGCCTTTTGAATTCTTTATATGTTATTGTCTGTTACGTTTGTGAGATACGAAAAGTATTGTGACTAGCCTACTTGTTTATTGCAATACGACTACTGTAGGAAATTTTCTGAGAACAAAAGTTCGTGAAGTACCTTTTCTTAGGAGGAAGGAATAGAAGTTTTATATTGTACATAAATTGTATGTCTTTCCTTCCCACCATCTTGTTATATGAACTCAAGTAATATGTACTGCAGTGTGATTAGGAAAGTATTTTGCAGGCGTAAGTAAAATGACGTAGATTCTCTATTCTTTTGTTATTATTTTATGAAATATTGTTGAAACTGGAAATCGAAAGTTTCTTTATTCTTACAAACCTTTCTTAAGATTTCAACAAATTCATTGGCTCTTCATGTATAGCTTTTTTTTCAGCGCAGACAGATCCTTCTTAAATATATTTATCTAGGAAATGACGTCTATCGATTGCGCAGCACCTGACTTTCATATTTTGAATTTTCTTAAATCAAGTAGACAAAGGAAGTTAAACTCCATCATTAGCAAACAGAACTTGAACCATACTAGGTTGTCGTAGATAAAAAAGGCTTTAACTTTCAAGAGTTTTCTAAAGTTAAAAAAATTATAAAATGCGGGAAGAAACCTTTTTGAAAATGGAATGTGTAAGCTGATAGAATTAAATCAGGGAATCTTATTAAAAGACATTTCATTTTTTTTACAAGAAATATTAAGAGTAATTAAATACTGCGCAGACAAATTTGAAGAAAGGAAAATTCCAGTCATATTCACTATTGAGGAATTTTCCTTTTCTGATTTGTTTTTATTTCGCGCCCTGTCTAATTGCTCAAAACCACATCGTCGGATAGGAGAAAATGTGAAACCTTAAAGTTCTTCTCTGTGCAACATGCCTGGAAGCATAGATACTTAAGCACCACTAAATATTATTTCATTTCAAACAAAAAATTTGAAAATTTCTGTTCCAACGGGCGAATAATCTTCCGCTCGCTAAAAAGGTAATGTGAAACGCCCTTTCTAACTTTTGAAATGTAACAACAAGAACATGAGCTCGAGAATAAAAATGTTTTACTTTTAAAAAATTAAAATATACTATTTTAAATTACAAAAAAAAACAATATTTAGGGAACTTTTCTATCTCTGATAAAAGATTTCATGTTGTAAATACCGTCAAAACAGGTACATTAAGACGTCTGTTTAGCATTTCGGCAATAGTCAGTGCTGCGCTGAGCTGAAAACATTCCTTTGAAATTACATTATGTTGAAATATGATTGTCAGCATTTTCAGCAAATTATATTATTATGCTGAACCTACGAAACTAATTTCTATTATACATGCTATCAGGTCGCAATTACTTAAGTATTTTATTGTCTAAACGTAAGTAGGATGAAATTATTCCTTTATGGACGCAACCGCAGGCAGTAACTCCATAAGTACTCCAAAGTTCGCGACTGGGCAGCATTAAAGACTGGTTACGTATTTTACAGTTTAACGATACCCATAAGCATCGACTTCAAAGAGAAAACCTTCATCCTTAACTTAAGTGAGATTTATTGGCACATTTTTGGAGCTAGGATCTGAGCGCGAAAAACTGGAATCTGTTATATCCGATGTTGTGTGTCGGAGATACATGCTAAGTCGACGGCCATGATATGCGCCGAAGTTTCATTATGCGAGCATAAATTTGTGAGAGGAATTTTGCATCAGTCTGGAAATAACAAATATGATAATAAGGACTGTCGCGCAGTCTTCGTGTTCCATACTTCCTATGATGCTAGCTTTCCACGTGACAGACACGGGTTCGAAACACGAACGAGGTGTGGTTGATTTGATTGTTCTTCCGTTCGGATCTTTGCATGCATCCTTAAAGTGAGTAGCGCAAAATTTAAGACTGATAACTAGTTCCTGTTAGCTCTCGCTGTTCGTAGGAGCCATAAAAGGTCCAAGGCGCAAATGAGCAAGACTTTTTCATCTAGTCAAAAGTTGATCACAAGTAAAAATATTCACTGCGGATAAGTGATGGCGATGCATTCGTTTCTATGCCCAAAAAATTAGTACCACATATATACACGAAATATAAATGGAAATTATTTATTTCGCCCTGCTGCATATTATTTTCCAAGATTTACATAGGATCCGAGAGCAGAAACTACAGATGCGATACTGGTTGTAAATTAGTGAACCTGTGACGAATTTATTCTGCCCTTCTCTGCGGATGAATCATATGTGGACAGTAGAGAAGGTAACTTCCTCCAAATCAGCACAAAAGATATAAAATTCTATTCCAACAGCATTGTACTCCGTAACTACAGCAGTTTAATTGGAAATGAGATGCCAATCATTTTATGAAAATATTAAAGAAAGGAATAAATATCTAGAGTGAAATAAATAAAGCAAATAACGCTCACCGAGCTCCGAAGTCAAGGTCAAAAGAGTGTACTTAAACGTTTGTTTAGTTTCCTTGAACATCAGGACAAAATCATTTGTTTGCAAAAGCAAAAAAAAAAAAAAAGATCACTAACCTTCTCCTTTTTTAGTCTTCGTATTTATTTTTTATTTTTTTTGTACCGGTGTGAACTTCTTTTCAGCAATGAGAGTGTTCTATCATTTCCGATCTTCCAGAGGATTTTGTGTTTATCAGTCTTGCAACTGTTTCCGATTTGAGGGTAAGAAGTAAATCTCTCCTATTTGAGGGAGTGAAACAAATGAATTTCACTGTCTCTTCAATTTATCGGATTGAAGCACGCGAAAACATTGTTGTCACGATGCCTTGAGAACAAATTTTTGTTTTTCGGAGGAGGGACGTTGAGAGAGGTTTTACTGCCTCTTTAGAGTTCACATCTTCTCCCCCAGTTGAACATGGAAAATCCCCGCTATTCGTTCCACGCTAGCATCTGATAAAATAAAGGGCTGCGGTGACGGCGATACTGCTGCTCAACGGTAGGTTTCGACAAACTGAGTTCAAGACACTTCTGCTGCGGAGGAACGCACAGCGCTGCTAGCTGCAGTGTCAGCTGATGCAACTGACATCTATCTGTGAAAGTGTATGCCCTGACACAGGATGGCTTCTGTTTTGCTATTATTTTGATTCTTCCGCTTTCTTCGTAGCTCGTGTGTGTCGAACATGCGTGTGACAGCACCTAAATCACATGAAAAGGTCCAAACGAAATATTTCAAAGCAATCAGCTTTAAAAGCATGTTGCGCGAAACAAAAACGGATCTCGGAAATTAAATCTACCAGAATATTTAATATCCCGTACTATTAAATGAGCGGTTTTTTTTTCACTTATTTAATCCATTTCATTTTAAAGGCAATACTATTTTTTATTATAAATCTCTCTGTTGTATTAGGAAGCATTTCGATCGTGTATACCACCACCTTCGAAAGCAGTGAGCAATTAAGATCTTTTATAAGAAAAAGCGATAGGTGGCGCATTTCATCTTCATCAAGCATTGAGCGATTTTTGCCATTCCCCACGAAAGAGGAATTCAAAATATCTCTCTGTCTCGCGGTCTCTCTCTTTTTTTTTTTCCTTTTTGGAGTTTCAACAGCGATCGTGAGCAACTCGATAAGCTATAAGCAGTCGCCAGTTCCTAATTTAGTGTCACAGGCTCCAGGGAATGGAGATAACATTGTGACGCATGCCAAACACAACATCCATGTCTTACCGGGATTCGAACGTGGACCAATCTTGGATGAATAGTCACAAAACAACGCTTAGACCACTGAGCCAGCGGGTCGGCCGTTTTGGTTCCAAAAAGTGTAAAGTTTCTGTTATTCACAGAATACGTGGTACTACTAATGACTTCTCGCCTATTTGTTGATACTGGAAGTCAATGAACTTATGACTTCTCGCCTATTTGTTGAGACTGTTGAGACAATGGACTTATGTTTTCTTGTTGAGACTGTTGAGACAATGGACTTATGACTTCTTGTTGAGGCTGTTGAGACAATGGACTTATGACTTCTTGTTGCGACTGTTGAGACAATGGACTTATGACTTCTTGCCCATTTGTTGAGACTGTTGAGTCAATGGACTTATGACTTCTTGCCTATTTGTTGAGACTGAAAGTCAATGGACTTATGACTTCTCACCCATTTGTTGAGACTGGAAGTCTGTGTGTGTGTTTATTGGGAGTTTAACGACCACCGTGAGCAACTCTATGGGCTATAAGCAGTCGGTCATTCTAATTTAAGGCCACTGGTTCGAAGTAACGGAGAGAGCCAGTTACGCAAGACAAACACAGTGTTCCATGCCTCACTGGGATCAAAACCTTACCGATCTCAGACGAACAGTCAGAAGCCAGCGTTTAGACCACTGCGCCACAGTTGCTGAATGAATTGTGTTGAACATGTTTTCTAAATTACCAAAGATTCTACACCATGTATAAACTACAACACTTCCTTTAATAGAGTAAATGTATACACAGTTTAAGATAATACTCTTTAAAATTATGAAATAAATGTGGCTGTTAAATTTCCTGCGTCTGTATACCACACTGTGTGTACAAGCAAGTCACCAGTAAACAAAGGAAGTTCAGCGGGAGTTTACGACATACAACTGATCTATCCAGAAGGCAGCACAAAGTCATACGTGGGGTTGACAGAAAGATCCCTCCTAGTAAGGAGCAAGGAACATGAAAAAGACGTAAAACATGGGAAAAAGACAACCGCTCTATGCAGGGAAGTCACCCAAAAAAGGAGCAACCTCGCTTTGGAGTATGATGAAAGGAATAGAATCCTATACAAACTACGTCGGCACAGCCACACGTGAAAGTCTTGAGATATGCAGGATCCACCCCCACCCGTGCAACGGAAGTTTGTCATTTGAGCTGTCAGATGCCTGGAGGAATCTCCTAAACAAACATAAAAGAAAGAACTGGTAATCTCTCTCCATGCCGCGTGAGCATGTCTAAAACATGGACTCCATATTACGTCATATTACGTGAGCATGTCTAAAACACGGACTCCATCTTACGTGATATTAAGTGAGCATGTCTAAAACACGGACTTGCACGTGGAACTGAAGAACTGTTGGTTCCATAATGCCAAAATATTTGAATTATAGCAACATTGTGCATTACTATTATCTCTAAGAAGGCGTTTTGATAACCTAGACCGGGCGAAGAAGCGTCCCGATGGAGCGAGGAAGCTCGTCTTAAACTGTGTATTAGTTTCACGCCATTGAAGGAAGTGGTGTAGTTTATGTTTTCTGAAGTCTGAAATACTATAATAGTAATTCTTCCAATTGACGACATTCGCGTTACGTACGTGCACATCCTGGTCAAAAAATTGATACCCTTGGAAGTGTGAGTAACGTCGAACTTTCTACAACAGCCGATTAACATATACTGTAAGATGAGGATTTATTGACAGTTTGCAGTTGCTGAACAGGCAACAAGGATTGCTCCTGCAGCAACAGGCGGACGGCGAGAAGAGACGGAAAGCCTCTAACTTAGGAAAGTCTGGATTGTCAGTGCACGTTTAGCTGGGACCACGACTGCAGAAATCACTGGCCATTCCGCAGCTACTGCACCAGAAGCCATCATGAAAGAATAAGCGGAGAAGCCCCTCGTTTCCCGACTCCATAATTGCAATAGAAATGCCATGACATAAGAGCCGATTTACCAAAAGGTTCAACATAAAGAGATCCGGAATACAACGGCATTTTACAAAACTTGACGTTAAACTTCAGATTAGCCATGGAAAACACATCTGTTTTTGGTAAAACGCGGGAAGGAATCAGATGCGCTTGGGTACGGCTTATCACTCGTGCTGCAGAGAAACAAGTAAGAGTGATTAGCACTGTATTTTGAATGAAAATATGGACGTTGGAGAAAGCAAGGTGATAGTATTGTCTGACAAAAGCCTCAAAAAGTTTCTTGGGCTAACCTTCAGGAACTTGTAAGTTACGAATCATCTGGAAGTATGGACCCATTCTATTTAGAGTAGATCATTGAAATCTGGCGACGCTGTCCTGGTACAGTAAACACTTAGGCGCTCTAAGTCCGCTTATACTGTTATTTGGTTTTGTGACGTCCGGAGGGTATAAAGGCCTTCTGGGGGGGGGATCCCATTAACGGATGTTTTTTCTTCAAGAAAATAATGAATCCGCCGGAATGACAATACGCCCATTCAGCGCTTTTCTGTCAAGTGTAATTTGTTTGGAATGCACAGCTAGGATTGCAAACACCTTCTGCTGAGGATCTTTTCATTCTCATGCTTAAATACTTTGGGGAATATTTCGAACACAATATGCTCAAACGGATTGTTCGCCGTCGATACGCATTGCTGTTGGCTACGCATTAACAAAGTGTATTCCTCATAAAAGATTATCCCAGCCAGAAAGAATGTTTTATCATAAAAAGTGACTTGCTAAAAGGGTGGTATTGTACGGGAAAAATTATCATATTCACACCTTGTTCTGTGAAACTATGGATGCTTGGGTAAAGGTAGCACGAAAGGTGGCCAACTCTCGTGGAAATAGAAGCACAAAAAGAAATGAGTCAAAAAGTCGTAAGAGTACCCTGCTTTATATGCAGAACTGTTACCCTTGTACGCACCTGCACAACCATCCTGTTGTCAGCTAGAATCAGTTCTGCTTTCAGATTTCATTTTAATGATGTCACAGGTGGTTTAAACTGGGGACAGATACGGGGACCTGAGGAATCACGGTAGCAAGGAAACAGCACTTACGTAATACTAAGCAACGTATCCCATATGGGGTATGCCGTTATCGCTCCATAACGTTGTGTTCGGCATGCTCTGATAAAGCGGTAAGACTACAGGACAGAGGTGTTCTTATACTGGATGGTTAAATTATTCTATATAACAGGGACGGCGAACACGTCGATCGCGATCTACCGGACGATTGCCGAATCGCTTTTGATCGATCGCTAACGTTTTGTGGAAAAATATATTCACGGACAATGAAATTTGCGCACCTAGAAGAAAACATGCTACATCCGCGAAACTTTTCAAATAGCTAGAGTGCGTGCTGGTATGCAAATGATCCACGTTTGGTGTGAGTGCGCATGACCGCAAACCCTGTGGTGACGCTGCAAGCACGAACCGGCAGCCATATAAACCGGCGTGTAGTCGATGCCCCATAAAAGCGAAAAGCACCGGCCGACGCAAGCAAGAGTACAGAGTGACAAGAATGCCGGTTAGACGCCATAGGCCTGATCCTCGGGCTCAAAACCGCAGGGTGGTCGGCGCTCCATATAGCCCGCCACGTGGATCGTTCTGACTATACCGTCCGACTGTCTTGGGAGCAGTGGACACGTCCCGGCAATGCCACACGGATTAGCGGTTCCGGACGGTCCGGGAGGACCACCGGTAGAGAGGATCGACGGATCGTGAGGCCAGGCACGAACGGATCCCACGGGGACCGGGTCCACCATACAGGCAGATGTAGCGGCTCCTGTTTGCTCACGAACCATTTCCCGACGCCTGGCGGAAGCGAATCTGCAATCCCAGTGCCTCTTATGTGTGCTGCCATTAACACCGGAACATCGCCAGCTCCGTGTGTAGTGGTGCCAGGCCAGAGCGACATGGAACGCCACGTACTGGCGACGAGTGGTGTTTAGCGATGAGTGCCGCTTCGTTTTGGGGACAGATGATCATCGTGTCCGGTTGTGGAGATCTACGGGTCAACGGCACAATTCTAACCTCGCTATCGAGCACCACAGTTCCCCCACTATAGGCATTATGGTCTGGGGAGCCATGGCCTACGATAGCCGATCAGCTCTAGTAGTGATACGTGGATTATTGACGGGCCAACGGTATGTGGATGAGATCCTGCAGCCCCATGTGATCCCATTCCTGACCATGATTCCAGGTGCGCTCTGCCAGCAGGATAATGCCCGCCCGCACACGGCTCGGGTTGCCCAGGTCTGCTTACGTCATGTCCAGACACTTCCATGGCCTGCCCGCTCCCCGGACATGTCCCCTATCAAGCATGTGTAGGACCAGTTGAAACGCCAGCTGCCGCACTATCCGGGATTTGGAGCACACCGTCCAGCACGTGTTTGCCAGTATGTCGCACGACAACATCAGGCGTCTGTTCGCTTCTATGTCGGACCGCATTGCAGCACGTATCACCGCACGAGGCGGTGCGACGCGCTATTGAAGATGACCGGACTGCCTGCCACAGATCTCCCTGATCCCTCTGTCCTTCAGCTTTGTTTTTGCCATCACGAGCATCATTCATCTGTATCATTACGTTCATAAAATTTCAGTTCAATCCTATGCTTCCTTCTTGGTGCCCAAATTTCATCGTCCGTGAGTGTATAAAAATGTTTTCAAGTTACTACGAAAATCGACGATGGAGCATTCAGACAAAGGAGCGGCCATGTTTTCCATCTTACAACTGCTGATTTGCGACTGTATCCACCAGGTGTCAAGGTCACGTGGCCTCCACTATCCCGATTGCAATCTGCTGCGGTTATGCTTGCCTACGTAATGAGAGCATTGACCGCAGAGTTAGACGCGGGAGATTGCGTCACGGGAGGTAACAGTCAGTTTGGGAGAATCATGGCGTGCAGGTTAAGTGTGTAATGTTTGTTGTTTGTCATTTGCCTCAGAGCTGTGGTTTTCTTCTTTGAACTCTTTTGTTGATATTATTGTTTTGGTGAAAATGAGTGCCCCGAAAATACCGAAAATTTGTGATTTTCATCAAGAATGGTAACTAGAGTACTTTTTTGCTATTGTTAAAGACAAGTGTTGCTGCTTAACATACAGTTCCGTGGTAATATCAAAGAAGGAGAATTTAGAGCGGTACTTCAACGCATTGCATGGTGAATATCAAACCGCTTTTCCACTCAACAGTGAAATACGAAAGAAAATATTACAGGAACTGAAATCTGGACTGACTGCGTAGCGAAACATGTTCTTAAAACCAAACGATCAATCGATAACTGCAACGATCGCCTCCTTTCAAGTAAGCCTTAAAATAGCAAATTATCTATTTGCAAATTTCAAGAATAAGGCTGAAATGAAAACAGCCCTTCAAGATCTGCAATTATCTCGGAATACAGTCATGAAACGTATTGAAAAGTTAAGCCAAAATGTAAATGGGCAACTGCTAAAATATATTCATCAATGTGTTTCATTTTCCCTGCAACTGGATGAACCAACGGATGTCGGTGACACTGCTGGCGTCGGTCTAGGGAACGCATTAATTGTCCAGAAAATGTGTACAGAAGTTTTTCCATAGGAAGTATAGGAAGCGAAATTACTTGACGTCCACCTTACACCCCGAAAAAAAAGGTTGCTTGTGTCATCGCTGAAGATGATATTTCGCCATTCGACACACCACTCAGTTTGTTCTTTGCACCGCCACAATATGGCATACCTCTAGCTTTGAATGACCGGTATACAGAGAGAAGAACGCCTCTTTCTCAAACCAACTTTGCGATGGCGTAAATGAATGGTACGGTGTTTCTCCGGTGCTACCGGCGTTTCTTCATCAATCGTTTGGTCGCAAGGCACCCGTCAGGCAGTATCATTTATGTTACTGACAGCCATCTAGGGAATCTGTCGATGCCTATCCGATGACCGAGTGGTAAGAGGGGTAGGTTTCTGGGTAGCTGTAAGACCTTGGCCTGTGTTTGAATCCCAGATGTGGTATGGCTAGTGTGCATGTCTTATTTCGGAACAAAAATGATGTACAAGCCATCCTGATCCTCAGTGATTTAAGGACCATAGTAACTTGAAATACCACGTGAAAAAAATCCTTTTTCCATTGCTTCTGGAAGCTGCCAACTGTTCGTCCGGAATGGAGTGCAATTTGACGCATAGGCTTTCTGCGTGATATGAACTTGTGACACTACCTCGATCAAACATGAGTTGCATAAACACCCATTTACAACCTACAAGTGGCCCTAATCTCCTATGGTAACCAGATTTACAGGTCAGGCTAGGTTTTACTCCACCATCACTGATATTTCATTGGACTATGAATTCAGTGTTTATCCATCGAAGTTTCAGCCGCTTCAGATGTTTTCCATACACAGCAATATCAAATTCATCAAACGTCCGTTCTTCTCTTCTGTCATATTAAAGTAATTAAAAGTTTTAAATTCCTTAAATACGCGAATTCGATCGAATTAGCTTTGCAGTTGACGATGTAACTGTCACTGAAGCTTAATGTTAACGCTGAAAACATTCAATTTCTCTTCAGTTAGCAAGCTGTGTGACACTAACAAGCAGATGTTCTTATGTCCTGCAATGGAGTCCGAATCGGAAGTATCATACACGCGTCATTCTTGTCTTGGCTGATGACTCGCTCTTGGTGTTATAACATAGTTTTTTTCGGGTAAAAGAATGGACAATTTTTAAAGGTTAACATTCCAGAATTTGCGGAACTCCTACAAAGCATGTAACAGTGTTTGACTAAATGATCCATGGAGTCTATATTCCAACTCACAACTAAATGATTGTTCTGCATTTGATGGCTCAAACTCGCTTATATGCGAATGAAGCACCTTTTCTTCCATACAAGTGTAAATCGTGAAATAGAGTTATTCAACTTTTCGACCATAGCAAGATTTACTATATCTATCTGAGTTCTTGCATGATCCTGAAAGAGCCATTTGAAAGGTTTAGTACAATAAAATTAACATGCTATAATTCTTTTTGTTTGTATCGGGCTTAAACATCGCCATGATCAACTCTAACGAAAGCAAGCTATCACTCGTCCCTAGCTTATGGCTACTGGTTCTAGGGAGTGGACAGAGACAGCGCTATGAGCCAACCCAAACACCCAGTTCTCAGCCAGGATCTGAGCACCTGCCCAATAGACAGAAGGTGACCAATTACACAATACTATACTACGCCCCTGACTAAATTACACAGTATTAACGTATCCTGGTCACATTAAAAAACTCACTTTTAAACTTCTGAATATCGACTATAATGGCATCAATGTCTTGAAGATAAAATATTCTGTTTCAGGAAAAACTTTCCTTTTTAATGAGTTTAAAGTCGCCTTGCTATTTTTCACAAATGATCTCCTTTAATCTGTACTGTACTGCATGCTTTTGTGTTCCATTGACAAGCAGTCTACTTGAAATTTAAATATCCCTAATAGCATCACTATGCAAGACTGAGCTCCAGGTAATGATAATTACGTGTGAAATGCTTCTATAACTTAATTCCAGTGTGATTCATTAATTTGGAGGGATCACAGATTCCTACGAGCTCACTTGCATTCTGAGTGTTTTATTAGCAAATTCTGGGTATGTTTGAGCAACTTCACTTCAATTAATGGTTGGGTCATTTTACATCAAATCAGCAAGTGCAGTAGTCGTATAAAAGGCTAGATTCTGTGGCCATTGTGCGCCTCACGACGGCACCACATACGCGCAGCAAGGATCGTGGCCGGGTACCTCAGAATGGAACCTCGCAGTTACTCCTCACGGTGAGTGTACAATGGGGTACCGCGTGTAACGTCATCCCAAACCGTTGCGATGTGTTTCATAGTCATGTCTCCTCTTGTGTTGCTGCCAGGGCCGGATTAAGGGGGAGCTCAATAGGGGTGAGCCCACTGGTCCCTAGGACAAGTGGGCCTTGGGGCCCACCATGTCCTAGGGACCAGGAGACATGCCTGGGCAAATAATAGATAGATAAGTAGAGAGAGAGGTTTGTAAAGTAGTTTTACTTTTGTCTCGTATGATTTCCACTTGGTCAGAAACAGAGGATGGAAGACGAACAGATTTCAAGGCAGTGTGATTCACTAGCATTTAAGGTTTCATGTCGTTCTGCACAGCGGCGTCGGAGAGAGAGTTTCAGCTTCTTCAATGCCATCCATCCCCACTTTCCAATTTGCATTTGTAACCGTTAATGGTCGACGTTCCCGGTGGCTTCACATTGCATAACAAAAAAGATACAAGAAAAGTTTATAATGCTCAATCTTTAGAAAATTAAAAACGAAATCTAGGAATCTTAAGCTTTTAACTCGTGTTCTTAAGAGAACAATAAAAAGAAAATACACTCAAGTGCAATTGGAAAATGTGGGTTATTATGAAAACTGTGCAGATAATTTATTAGTTTAAAGAATGCACTATGTATTAATTATCGCAAACATATTGCTACAGATTCGTGTTTTAACGGGTTTTATAATGACTGCCCGTCATAATTTTTTGAGGGTCCACTCAGATGTGTTAGACTTGGGGCCCACTAAAATGTCTTAGCCTAGGGGATCACTAAGGCCTTAATCCGGTTCTGGTTGCCCCGCATTTCCCTTACGCGTTCGTTGGGTTTCGTAAAATGTTTGCTACCTGAAATAAGGTAATTTTACAGATCGATATCATAGCGGTAGGGAAATGTCTGCGATGACATTTTTCGTTTGTTTTCTTTATTTCTGACCTTCGACCTTGCGTTGGAGAATTTTCCCTGTCCTGTAATTTTATTGTTTTCCTAAATAAAATTATTTTTGTTAGATAATGATTTTTAAACAAATTTCTGAAACTTTTGACTGAAGCGATGTAAACATACGTAAACGAAGAAATTATTCGATGCATTTTCTGTTTTTCAAAATTCTTCCTCCACGGCTTATTTATTTTTTATCCATATTTTGGAAAATTTGTGTTGTGAACTTAAGCTATTTACCGGAAATTTTTCAATTGTTTGAAGTTACTCTCACTGTGAAGACAATGACTGAAGGAACTTCAGGGAATTTTTGGGGCTTATCAGCTTAAAGACCTTTTCCGTACTGTCATCAGTCTTTATACGATTGTTTTATTAATACATTATTTTTTTTACGTCTTGGAATAGAATTGTGTTTTATTTTACTCCAACGTAACTTTTTGCCACTGGATGAACCTATGTGCTAAAACATGAAAGACGTTTTCATTTTTGTGTTATTTTGGCAGCACATTTCTTTAATCTTATGTAGATTGCAGTCACCATAAGAATAAGTGCGTTATGTTTATATAGCTCCATTTATTTATTTTTCAAAGATTTGTTCATTTCGGTAGTGAATTTATTCGTTGTTTCTGAATTTAAAGCAATACAGCAGCATTCCAACAATCATTTTATCAGGGCTTTTCTTAGATTCTAAAGAAAGGCTTCTTATTTGCACTCCATTATCAAGAGATTCCACTTGCTAGCGTTGAAGTTCAAAGACGTTTTTTAGCCCGAGGGAAATGGTTCATGAGCAGACAGACTGCTGACCATTCTGATGTATGCGATAACGCTTTTGTGTGGATTTTGTACAAACCTTCATCTTGCTACACGAATTTAAAAAAATAATGAAATTAGTGTTTCATCAAACTTTTCTTCTGTTCATTTTCTGAAATTTAGCTGAATTTCCCTAGTTAAAACCAAACAGGAAATATATTCCTCTAATCATTTTATGACAAAACAACTCACTGTCAAGAATTACACCATAAATACAATAATTTTGTGTCGGTCCTATCCTTAATAATCTTCTTTATACCTTCGTTTCACAGGAATTCCGTAAAATACTATTTTCGATTTCACAGAAATTTACCGAAATGTTGTTTTACGTATACACTCTTAGCCAAAAAACAGGAAGCACCCAGCAGGAATCATTCAATCAAGAAGAAAATTGGCAAGTACAATGTAAATACACGGACAGGAAAGGAAATGATTGCAATTCCAGAGCAGTTGGGCCATTTGTTCCGATAAATCAGCTTCACGAGCGCAACACGTCAGTGCGTTGTAGCGCCACTTCTAGCTCAAATGCTAGCGGTCACTCGGGGTGCCATAGACACATACAGTTCGTGGATACTGTCCTGAGGTATAGAATGCCAGATGGTGTTCAAATTTCTGACCAGTTCGCCGACATTCGGGGATGGGCGTGAGTGGTGTCCCATCAAGTCTCAAACACATGTTCGATCGGTGAGAGGTCAGGTTTTCGGGCTGGCCATGGAAGGGTGTCGACGTTATGGAGGCAGACCTGGAAGAATCGTGCAATGTGTGGTCGGGTATTATGTTGTTCAAAATAGCTCGGTGATGATGCGACAGGAATGGCGACACAACAAGCCGTAGAATGTCCTCGACGTACCGTTGAGCAGTAAGGGTGGTACGGTGGACTACCAAGGGTTATCGTAGGAAATGGCTCCCTAGAAGTCACTCCCAGTGTGCGAGCCGTGGGCCGTTCCACGGTAAAGCCAAGATCCCTGAACTGGTCGGCTCATCTCTAGACACTTATGCGCTGGTTTTCGGCCCCAAGTGCAAACCGTGACTCATCACTGAAGACAACACGATGCTGTAGGACTTCATCCCACGTTGATCTAGACCGACACCACTGCAAACAGTGCCGGCGATGCCAGATAGTCAGCGATACGCGGTGGAGGGGCCTCCTCGAATGTTGTCCCTGTGCCGCAAGTCGCATTCAGATGGCCGCTTCCGTACCTGTAGACGGCACAATACGGCACGGATGGTTAAGAACAACGAATTCGGTTCTATTCATGCGGCTCTTATAATTGCTTGATCCTTACATTCAGTTGTTACCCTCGTGGGTTCACTGTCCGCGTGCATCTGTGTTGTGCCCTGCTCGACTCATTGGCGCCAAATAATCGTCCGATTGCCACGTCACTCTGACCCAAATACTTGGTGATACGGCTACTTGACCAGCCGGCCCCTCTCGATCCAATTATACGTCCTCTCTCAAAATTCTTCAACTGCTCGAATTGTGCACGGATCCGAAATCAAGGCATTCTCACATTCCATGGACGTTAAAGCAACCGCAATCCGCTGTCACAAGTGACCCTGAGTGAAAATTTTGCACTTGATATACACTCCTCGATGCGCGGTTGCTATGTACTACGGCGGGCCACTATTTAGTCAATAGACATTATTTTTTAAGCATTTTAATATTTGGCCCAGAGGTACTTGCATGCAGAGTTTCATCAGGATCGAACTATTTTCTCAGTGTGCTTCGCTTTTTTTTTGCAAAGACTTATCAACGTGGAAAGACCGATGACTTCTTTTTGATGTTCCTGATCCACGTCGAGGGTATGAATTAATTATTCAATGGCCTCCTAGTTATTTGTTAAGTTGCAGCTTTCCATCTTTGGGGAATCCCCAGCATTGTGCGGGGCTCCATGAAGCAGCCTGCCATGTGGTTTGGCAGTTAATCACTTGTGAGTCTGGATAATTCAAGGCCGCTGTGGTGCAGTGGTATCATGTCCGGTGAGTAACTGGAAAACGCAGGGTCTGATTCCCGGTGGCGGCCAATGAGAATTTTTCTGTGACTCACTTATTAACGTGAAAAGAGCGATGACTTCTGTTTGGTGTTCCTGATCCACGTCGAGTGTATAAATTAATTATGCACTAAGTAGACAAAACATTAGAGATCGGGGAGATGAACAGTTTCTTTGGACATCCCCACACAGTGGAACAGAAACAAACCGCATGCAGGCGATAAATAAATGGAGAGCAGGGCTTCCCAACAGTGTATCGAAATCAACGAACATGGATAAACGTGGTGCTCTGAGCGGCTTTGATCGTGGACGCATTGTCGGCGCAAGACAGATGGGTCATTCTATCGCTCAAGTAGTAAGAAACATAAGGTTCCCAAGAGGATCGGCATCAAGAGTGTACCGTGGATATACCGTCGACGGAAGTACCAGCGCCCAGAGAGCAAGCGGGGGCAGACCACACGCCATTGATGATCGTGGTCGACGTAAATTTTCCATGCTCGTACAGACGGGCAGCTTGGCAAAGGCGGAGCAAATGACATCCAGGTTAAATGTTGGACGCCCCAGAAACGTCACAGAGCGAAGGTTACGACGCACGATGCATATCCTGGGCTACGGGAAACGACGCCCTGCTCGTGTGTCACTGCTGACTGCTCGTCATCGATTATAACGCCTCGCCTGGTGCCGGGAACATCCAAAACTGGACCTCTGCCGAGGGACACCGCGTCCTGTGGTCAGATGAGTCCCGTTTTTAGCTGCACCGAGCTGTCGGGAGCATGTGGTGTGGCGTCGACAATTTCAGGCAATGGCTCCTTTCGTGGCAGGTCGTCTCTGTTCAAGGCGGTGATGGTCTGAGGAGCCTTCCCATGGGACACATTAGGTCCTTTAGTGTCTCTGGAGAGGTCCTTAACCGCTGCGCGCTACCAGCATGTGCTGGCTGATAACCTACATATGTTTTCGTGGCCTTCACCGATGGTCTGTTCCAGCAGGGCAATGCACAGCCCCACCGAGCCACGACTACCAAGGCATTGTTCGAGGAACATTCAGCTGAATTTGGAACCATCCAGTGGTCCCCCGGTTTCCCGGATTTAAACCCTATGGAAGCTCTCTGGGATGCCGTGCATCAGAACATCACATGCATGGATCCTGAACCGACGTCTTTGGCGCAGATCTGGACAATGCTGTAACAGGCATGGCATTACCTTCAGAAACCTTCCGGCATCTCGTGTAGTCGATTCTTTGCTATGTGCATGCTGTTATTCGCGCGCTAAAGGACGACCAACTCGGTATTATGTAGGTATCTCTAATGTTTTGTCCATTCAGTATATACATATACACTATATTGACAAAGTCACCGGACACCTAGAAGAGAAACACAACATAGCATTTATTGACATACATTAGTACTGTGTCGGTCCATCTTTGGCCTTAATGCATGCACTGACCCTTCGAAGCTCAGAGGTTAAGTTTTGAGCTCCGTGATTTTCGTTCGTACAAGGTGTTTATTGAGTGCTTTAGTTTCTGTGGTTGTGTGTATCTTCAAGTTGAAGGTTGGCACTTTGCTTTCGTGTATCTCCCAGGTTGGTGAGTGCCATATTTTTTCATTTTTCACTGTTTTATTTTTAGACCAAACTGGCCTTTTTTCGTTAAAGTCTCACCATTGCTTCGATGGCGGAGGTTGATAAGGGTGACGCCCACATCCTTTTCTTGGCAGATCAGCTAGCTCCCTCCTCTTCTTGTACCGCGGCAGCCCCTGCTCAGATTATTGAGGTGGATCCAGAGCGTCATTGTGACGTCATGGACACCTCTTCTTTTCTCCACCAAGTGCGGTAGTGCCATGTCTCCTTTCTACATCTCAGCAGATGATGACGTATCAGTGATCAGCGATACTGAGCTACTAGCTTCCACTTCTCTTCAACTTCCTGATCCGCTCCTACTGCTAGGGGCCGCTCCATCGACTTCTCGACCCATGTCTGCCCAAGCGTTCTATGCTTCTGCAACTTCTGGGGTCCTTACACCCCCAGTTGCATCTGCGATGCCGTTTCCTGAATCCTATGTCACTGTCGTCGGTTCCACTGCTACAATTGACATTCCAGAGGATACCCGAGCTGGTCACCGTTTTCCCTCCACTATGGAACGGAGCGTCTATTTTGATGCGCTTCCCGACACCAAGCTGTGGCAATATAGCCGTGCCCTCAAACCTATCTTACCAAAGGACGCTATAGACTTTGTCTCTCGCAAACAGAGATCTGTCTTGGTCTATTTTAAGGATAAAGCGCAGGCTGACCAGGTCCTTACGGAAGGTCCAACCATCCATGACGTGCATCTGGTAGCACAACCGAAGTTTCCGACGCTGTGCCACCAGACGTTTCCGACGCTACACTCTGCACCTTGTTCAGCAGGTACGGCAGGGTTGTTGGCTCCATAACAACTCTCTCTCTGCGGCTCCCAGGGACCCTGAGGACAAATCAATTCGGGGCTTCCGCTGCACTGCTCGACTCCTCTTTCCATCTGATGCTCAGCTGAAAGCGGTCCAAATGTTTTTCACATCCGCTGTGGACAGCAACGCCGAAGAGTTGAGATAATCACTTCACAGTATTGCACTATCTGCTAGTGTAACTAACTGTTTTTATTATCATCAATGTACATAACCGTGTAAATAAGCAGTAGCGTAAGCTATAAGCATCTGTAATATATTTTTTTGTCATACATCATTTGAGATGATATATTCAAGCACATCTCCTGTATCTTTCTTCTAATAAATACTGTGTGAAAACTGACCCTTCGAGGCATGCTTTCGACAAGGTTTTGGAACACAGCGATAGGAATGCGCTTCCATTCAGTACATAATGCTGACGATAACTGTTGCTTAGTAGTAGGCCTTGGTTCCAAACTTCTTCTGCAGCGCTCTAAATCATCTCATAGGTGCTCTATGGGATTAATCAGGGCTCTGTGCTGGCGAGTGTACACACGATACGGAATTATCGTCAAAACACGCCGTAACAGTCCTTGCTTTGCGTCTCGGTGCATTATCCTGCTGGTACCAACAAGACTCAGTTCCATAGTATTGCTACACAGTTTGTAGGGCATAATGGTCCAGAATATCGAGGTAGACGTGCTGGTTAACAGGTTTGTCCACGACAACCAATGGGCCAGGACCATACCACAAAAAAACATCCTCACACGAGTACACTGACAGCTCCAAACTTAACCGTAGGAACAATACACTATGGTAAATAGCGTTCCCCCGGCTGTTGCCATACACACACAGACGGCCATCAGACTGGTGGATTGTGTATCTATATTCATCAGTCCATAGGACCTGTTTCCATTGATCTACGGTCAACGATAAATGGTCTTTACACCATGCTAAACGACAAGTAGCATTCCGAGTGGAGATGAAAGGCTTATGAGCAGCCACACAACCACGGTAACCCATGAAATGAAGTTCTATGCAAATGGTACGTATACATACCCAGGATCCAGCATTTTTACTCATCTGTACACTGAGGTCTTGTGCAGTACTCCGTCGATTAGTTGTAACGTCTCTCCTGAGGCTTCGACGTCCTCTATCACAGATTTTCTTTAGTCTGCCGGTACGTTTTGTTGCTTCAGGCACGCCATGTGTCGTCCACGTATTCGGTACATCCAAAACAGTTGACTTGGGTATGTTTAAACGCCTCTCGGTTTCTCTTATGGACAACCCACTAATATAACACCCAATAATGTTTCTTTTCTCAATGTCAGTTCTCTCCCGACGCGACATTTTCACTCAACCTCACAGTGCGATATGATCGAGGTGAGCTGCAGGCTTGTTTTTATACCTTTTGCAGATGTACCGCGCATTTAAAAAATACAGCTGATCCATTCATTGTCTTTTGAAGGGATGTCCGGTGACTTTTGTCTGTATAGTGTACATCATTTAGAACAATGGGTGTTTGTGTGTGCGTGTGTGTGAATGGGGTGCGTGTGTTGTGTAGAGAAAAAATTATGTTGTGTGTTAACGTCTTAGATTGAAGAACTCGGGCTTTGGGGAGGGGGGGGGGTTGACCACTATATTTTGCTTAGTTTCGATTATTCATGAAGACATTTAACACTCTGTTTACGGCATAAAACGAAAAGACACGCTAATCAATTTGGTTGGAATTACGTGTAAATATCTTCCAAACCAAACAAGAGTGAAATAATGGTATTAAAGTTCCGCTAAACAAGGAAGATAGCAGACAAACAGTTTTAAATAATTGCAACTGAATATTTTCCTAGCTGAAATTACCAGGATACTCTTTGTGTTATAGTTAAACACATGCAGACTGACTTAATATTAGCTTGAACATGATCAGAGACGAGCTTTTGCCATATTTAAAGCTTCATATTTTATGTCATTTAGAACAATTCTCATCTCGTGTTTATTAAGATAATAATCTTAGAACATTATTAGCGGAGAACGTAATACACAGTCGTTTATTGTGAGAACTTTGGTCAAGCCACGAAATAGATCGATTCTTCCCAGATTTCTTTTCCTTCTATTCTTTTTTATTCTAGCAGATCATCCACTACACAATCTAGCAAATGTACACTGCTGGCCACCCAAAATGCAACACCAAGAAGGACGCGAGATAGCAAAGCCAGATTTACTGGACACATAACAACAGATACAAAGATGAAACGATTGAGCATACAGGCCCGTGAGACTTGCGGAACACGCAGCCATCAATATTTCGTATGGTCCCCATGGCTGGCAATAACGGCCGCTACACGCCGCGACATCGAAGGAAAGAGGCTTTGGAAGTGGGCTTGGGGTATGTCGGTCCAGGCTGCTTCCACACGTTGCCACAGTTCATCAGGCGTAGCCGCGGGTGGTGCTTGTCGGGCCACTCGGTTGCCGATCAGCGACCAGACGTGTTCGATGGGCGACATATCGGGAGAACAGGCGTGTCACTGCACAGTGACACCTGGTTGGCCGTGAAGAATTGTTGCACGATGCGTGCCACGTGTGGGCGCGCATTTTCCTGTTGAAACGTGGCCGTTGTAAGGTCCTGCAGGTAAGGGAGGACTACAGGCTCCAAAACGTCGGAGATGGTGCGGTGGCTGTTGAGTGTACCGGCGATGCGTACCAGAGGGGTGCGGGTGTCATATCCAATTACGCCCCAAACCATAACGCCAGGCGACGGACCGGTATGGCGAGGCATTATGCAGGCGTCATACAGTCTCTCGCCGCGGTGCCGCCACACGCAGATCCGACCATCGTGGTGCTGCAGGCAGAAACGTGATTCGTCGGAGAAGACAATGTCGTGCCATTCCGTAGTCCAGGTGCGGCGTTCAACGGCCCACTGCCACCGCACTCGCCGGTGGTGTAACGTCAATGGTAATCAGAGCAATGGGCGCAGTGCGACAAGTCCCCGCTCCTGCAGACGACGTCGAACGGTACGTGCTAACACAGGTTGTTGCGCAACACACCTTAATTCCTGCGCTAACGTTCGTGATGTGGCAGTGCGAGCCGTCAATGCCCGCCGCACAACATGCCGGTCCTCTCGTTCGGTGGTATGCCGCGGTTGCGGCAATCGCTCACGTCAGTCCGTCCGTCCCTCCTGCATCCACCGAATCCATATTCGCGTCACTGTGGCTGGATGTCGTCGTACACGGGCGCCGATGTCTCAGTACGATAAACCGCTGTCACGATAAGCCACTATTCGTCCTCTGTCGAACTCCGAAACGTGCTGGAAAGACTGTCGTATTCTGCAACGAGGCATCAGGACGCTTCCCACGCACGGTCCGGCAGCATAACACGCTTCCACTACTTACACCCCGCCTTCTGTGCACCCTTCTTATAGTGCTTCTCGGTGGCGTGCCTGGCGCATATGATTTTCATATGCCCTGCAATGCTAATCGTTTGCATGTCTTCCCGCGGGCGACGCATGCTGCGAATTTCAGGCCAATCAGATGCTTCCTTCATGGTGTTGCGTTTTGTGCGGCCAGCAGTGTAAAATGGAACGCATGGCATATCAGAAATTCATTGTGTTCATCAGGACCTATGTTGTTTTCGCTGAATTTATATGAGCTCCTTTTATGAAACGTTCAGTACTGTAAAGGTGTCATTTTCTAACTTAATGCTATAGGAGAGTAATTTTGATAAAGTCTAATCGGGTGCCAGGTTAAATATTTATATGAAGGAAATGAGTTTCAATCCAAAAGAACTGAAATGTAACGAATGATCAATCACAAATAGCTACGTTCTGTGGGTCCCCCAAGGTGGTTAGTAAACCAATGCTCGTTTTCATAGGCTATGAGGAAGAGAACTACTCCATTGCTACCCAAACGCAGCAAACGAATGTGGTGAATATAACCAAACATGATACCATAATATTGTTAAAAAAGAGAATAAAATAAAAACACATTCAGGTTTACAGAACAACTAAGCTCACGTCAGTGATCTCCATACAGGTTTAGGAAAGGGCTAAGCCTAGGCCAGTGGCCGCCTACATTCAAATTTACTGAATGGTTTAGCCAACGCCAGTGACCTTCATTCACACACACATTCAAAAGACAATTAATAAAAATAATAAAATAAAAGTACATGTCCTGAAGAGAAATTTTTCTATTTCTGATAAGGACTTTCTTTTTATGGATCTCCATCAGGCTGTTCCACGGTAGGTGTGAATACATTTTTCTGCTCCCCTATAAGTTCAATATATTGACTTCACAGCCTGTGGCAAGTTCTTACCATATATACCTTCCAATTATTATTAAAATACTATTTACTAGATTGTGTGGAAGATGTTCTTTTAGAGTAATAAAGAATGGAAGAGCAAAAAATTTAAGAAAATTGATCGATTTCGTTGCTATTACCTTGATTTCTACCTTTTCTTTCTTATTAAAATACTGCACGGCCGGATTTTGATAAAAGAACACCGTTAAGTATTGCAGCTGCATCTATGAGATGTATGTCGTTGCAACAACTTGTTAAGAAACGAAAGCGGTCACACGTGTGAAGTGATTTAATGCATATCCATGCAGAGTCCGCATTTGGACGGAGCAAGTCTAGTCATCAGCTTAGCTTACCTTTTGATGTGTATTACAGTGCACAGAAGGCACATTTTAATAAGGAGTTGCCCCTCCTCCAGCAGCAATACAAGCTTCCAATATGGAATGCAATCGGTCGTAAAAATGCTTTAACTCACGCTGGGGGATAGCATTCCATGCGCTTTCAACTTGGATGCATAATTCAGAGAGGGTCGCTACCTGCCTGGGTCAGCGGAAGAGTCTTTGTCCGATCCAGTCCCAGACATGCTCAATTGGAAACAAGTCCGGAGAGCGTGCTGACCAAGGGTGTTGATGCACAGCCTGAAGAGCATGTTGAGTTGTCCGGGCGGACTGTGGGCGGGCGTTATCCTGCTGGAATATTGCATCAGGGATCGAACTCAAAAATTGCAGAACGACCGGCTGCACGATATCGCTGACGTACGTACTGCTATTCAGCGTACCCCGTACAAACACCAGACTCGTACGAGAGTGTTAGCTAATCGTTCCCCACACCATGATGCCCGGCGCGGGGCCTATGTGTCGTTGATGGATGCACGATTGCACAAGTTGCTCACCTTGTCGCTTTCGGACGCGTACACGACCGTCAGGCGCTCCCAAGCATAATCTGCTTTCCTCACTGAAGACCGCTGAACGCCATTCTTCCCGCAAATGAACTCGTTCTTGACACCACCGCAAACTTGCTCAATGGTGACCAGGGTTCCGTGGTAACCGTGCCAGCGGCACGCGAGTGGGCAGTCCTGCTTCCAACAAACGATTCCGAATCGTTCTGGTAGACACCCTTGGTATGACAGAGGATCGAATTCGTGGCGCCGTAGCCGTCCGCTATGCAAACGCCGCCCTCCTGATACGCCGATCCTCTCATGCGTCCGTAACTCTGTGTTGCCAGGAACCTCGTCGGCGAGTGTGCGAATGCTGCTCTGACCACCGACGCCACCATCTTACCACGGCCGATACCTCTCGTCCCATTCGGTCAGCAATTTGACGAAAGGACCAACCTCCTCCCCGCAGACTCACTATACGGCCTCGTTTTTACTCCGATAACTATACAAATGTCGCGCCTGCGTCGTCCATCCACGGCAGCTTCTTCTACGAGCACTAAACAACATGACACGAGACGAATGACTTCGTTCTTCATGCCCTAGTCCTTAAATACGTGCTGCGTACATTTGCATGTTGCCGTCCATAGTGACGTCATTATTTCATCCAATGACATTCCAACTTGGATCACAGTTTCTGCTGCCCTTAACAATTAACATACTATAATATGACGTTCCTACCGGTATTCCTTCTGGGTGTTATTTTTCTCCTTTCCGTCAGTGTATTTACTAGATTGTGTGGAAGATGATCTGCTAGAGTAATAAAGAATGGAACGGCAAAAACTATGAGAAAATTGATTGATTTCATGGAAATTCTCTCGATTTCTATTTCGTGGCCATGATAATCGACTCATGGATAGGTAAAGTGTATCTCGAGAAACCACAGCACGTTTGCTTTGATCTGCTAACAATCTTCTAAGAAAATTTTATTAATGAACATGTGGATGAGCATTCCCATTTTCGTCAAACAAATGGAAATTCTGCGAATCAAATATGAAGTTTTAAATATGGTAGAAATGCGTCTCTCGTGATATGCAGTTGATATTAAATCTGTCTGCACATATGTTAAACTGTCATATAAAGGCATCGTGATAGTTTCAGCTATGAAAAAAATTCGGTTGCGATTCTTTAAAACCATTTCTCTTTGCCTTTTTTTTCCTTTGGTGAAGCTTCAATGTTTTTCTTCCATTCTTGTCCGGTTTCAAAGATATTTACACGTAATTCTAACAGAATTTGATCTGCGAGATTTTGCATTATATGCCATAATCAAAGTGTGTTGAAGGCTACATTATTACAGTTACAAAACTTTCAGTGAAGACCAAACTTTTTGAAACAAAACACGAATGTCGCCGTTATTTACAGTAATAGAAATCCTAAAGATTCATCATCACCAGGTGAATTTTCCTGTAAAATCCATTAGTGCAATGTATCCTTCTAGCTGTTCCAAAATGAAGGACCTTCACAAAGGGAAAAAACGTCGTTATGCGCTGAAGAGCTGCAGTGCACCAGCTATGCTTCGTATTTAAACGTTCTATTTCTGCATTCAGGCTAAATCACCTTTATTTTCTTTTTCTTCATTTGTTGGTTCAAGCCTTTGTTTATATACAGCTACAATTACAACTTTCTACCAAAGTACTGCACAGCAGTGTTTTTTTGAGTTGTAAAAAATGGTTCTCATACTGCTTGAAAAACTTAACAAAAGCAGAAACAATATGATGGTATTTTCGCAAAATTCATACATATCACTAAGCTGTTCTCTGATATCACTGGACAACAATTTCTGATGAAGTTCGTGCTTCCGAGATAAAAATAACCATTTCTTAATGAATTCGATGTGCTGAAACATAATATGACCATAAAAAAGTTGAATTGGCTACGGTTTGCTTGTAATATGCAGGTACACTGGTTGATCATTGATCAGGGACACGTGCGTGCTATTTCAATGGGAAAGAAGCACATAATTTGCCTTTAACTCTCGATACGCTTCCCTTATAAATACACTGCCGGACAATTACTAAGTACGGATGACAATAGCAACGACAGCAACCATAAAATGGAAGGCAGGAAAATGTGGAAATTAGCACAGTGCGGGATACAGTAAGACGTGTTGTGCGTATGCAAATTTTGGATTCCCGAACTTGTTCGTGACATCATAGCGCTGATAAGAGATATAAAGGATTTGACGCGTATTGACCGTTGTTGTTCAAACGCAAAGTTGAAAGGAAAAGAATCAATTGACGAACTTGCAATTTTCAGTATGTCTTCCCGACATCACCTAGATGATTTTACGCGTGGCCGTATTATTGGCAAGATTGAAGAAGGACGAAAAATAACAGATGTTGCCAGGGAGTTCGACGTCAGCCACAGTGTTGTTTCAAGGCTTTGGAAATCATTTCAAACAAATGGAGAGTGTAGCAAACGTCACAGGGAGGTCGTGTTCGCAGTACGACACCTGCAGAAGATCGGTACATAATGCTATCAACAAAAAGACACCGGCGGAGCACAGCTAGTGAGGTAGCAAATCAGTTTGCGGCTGCTGCTGGCAAGCGGATCTCCCGAAAAACTGTCGCCAGACGTTTGCATGAAGGAGGACTATACGCCCGCCGTTCTGTTGTGTGCATCCCATTGTCCAGACGTCACCGTACCGCCCGTTTGCAATGGTGCCATCAACATCGCAATTGGACTGATAACGACTGGCCTGTTGTCCTCTTCTCAGATGAGAGTAGATACAGTCTATCGTCTGATTGTCGACGACAACTGATCTGGCGTGATAATGGTACTGCATATTGTCCAGCAAACATACAATTAAGAGACCGATATCCGACATGTAGTGTCATGGTATGGGCTGGCATCATGATCAATGGCCGTACGTCCCCCTATGTGCTTCCAACTGGTACTATGACTGGTCAACGATACATCAATGATGTTCTGCTACCTCATGTTCGCATGTTCCGTGGTGCTGTCGGTGATAGATTCATTTTCATGGACGACAACGCAACATGTCATCGAACAGTCGCTGTCCAGGATTGTCTTGAGAGCGAGGATATTCAACGCCTCGTATGGCCAGCACGTTCTCCAGATCTGAATCCCATTGAAAATGTGTGGGATGCTTTGGGGATTAGTCTTGCTGGTCGCCAATGCCCTCCAATAAACAAGGACACCCTTATCCGTGCACTGACAGAGGAATGGGATAAATTACCCCAACAGCTGCTTGATAATGTTGTGCAAAGCATGGCACGACGTGTGGAATCTTGCATCGCCCTCCATGGTGGCCATATCCCGTATTGACATCTTACGCCGGAACGCCTGCGGACGGTAATTGCATTTTTTTCAAGTTTACGTATTCTGCACAAAATGGCCTGTTTGTCCTTTGAACACGTTCCAAAGCGTTCTGGATTTCAAAACAAAATGAATTGTCTTTCTTGTAATGTCCTGGCATTCTGACATTATTTTATTTCACTTGGCATCCAACCACACTTACTTTTTTATGCGCTATATAGCCGTTTATGATCCGTCCTTAGCAATTGTCCAGAAGTGTATTTGTTGTTGCTGCTAATTAAAGAGCTTCAAACACTTAACAAAATCAAAAATCGTAATCAAAATATGTGTATGTGCTTCTAACAAATTTTCCATGCGTATATGAGGAAATTTATTATTCTAAATCAGTTTTTAGGACATTTTGATTTCAGTCTGCCAAACTTTATACCCAATCTCTCCCATTGAAATAGCAAGCAAGTGTTCCTTAGCAATTGCAACCAGTGTTTTTGTACGTCTTCATATATTTATATACACAGGCGTGAAAAAATTAAGGACGAGACGGTTTTTCGAGCGTAACGTCATGCAAAAATGCTCCACATCGACTCAAATCATACCATAAGATCCCCGAGACGTACGAATATGGGACAAGTGAGCAAAACTGTCCAAACAAGGAATCCAAAGGATACAAAGGCACTTTATTGAAAAGGTAGCTTCGAGCACAACTGAACAGAAGACAGAAACGTCCAAGTGACAGGCGGCTGCCAAGAAAAATCCAGTCTTTAGTAGGGGATATGATCACCCCTGACTGCGTTGCAGGATGTACAACGTCAGTCCATGTTGAGGACGAGGTTGTCAAGGAGCTGTTGAGGCATCGTGGCCCATTCCTCTTGCAGCGCCAATCGCAGCTGCGGAATCGTTGCTGTCAGCTGGTGACGTCCTGCCAAGCATCTCCCGAGAAGGTCCCACACGTGTTCGATTAGATTTAGGTCCGGGGACTTTGTGGGCCAATCCATGCGTTTAATATCTTTACTCTCCAACAGCTCAGCGACAGCCACTGTACGATGAGGTGTAGCGTTGTCGTCCATGAAGAGGAACTCAGGACCCACAGCACCTCTAAATAGACGCACGTGAGGCAGGAGAACCTCGGTAAAATAGCGGAGACCAGTGACTGTAACTCCTTGGAAAATGTGGAGGTCAGTACGGCTACCAAGCATGATACCGCCCCAAACGAGAACTCCGCCACCTCCAAAATGGTCCCTTTCGATGATGTTGGAGGTGTGATTGCGTGTTCCCTGCTCTCTCTAGATGTGTATACGCGCCAGAATCGCTCGTCAGACTAAATCGGCTCTCATCCGTAAAGAGAACTCGACCCCATTGCTGATGTGTCCAGTTCTTGTGTTCCTGGCACCACAGAAACCGCCGTCTCCGATGAGCAGGCGTTAATGGCACACGCCATACTGGTCGTCGCGCAAATAGACCACCTTTGTGCAGCCTCCTGGCCACGGTAAAACCCGATAACGGACGTCCAGTTGTCTGTTGCATGTGCCTTGCATTTTCTCCCGCTGTCTGTCGTCTGTCTCTTCTCGCCTGTAAGACAATATACCGGTCGTCCGCCGCCGTAGTTGCTCGTGGACGACCACTGTTAAACGCTCGGACAATTGTTTTTGTCGTTTGAAATGCTCTCCAAGCTCGTGAAACGATGCTGTGAGCGAACCCGGACTCCTCGGCCACACTAGTCACACTTCTACCTTTTTCAACTTCCCAATAACACGACCTCGGGTAAAGTCATCCAGATGTCGTCTACTGGATTGCCTGTTGGCCATATCACATGGTAGCAGCAACTCGACGTCGTTCAAACCGATGTACATCGTGCAATAGGTTTCACCGAATTTCTGAGAGTACACCGCCCGTGTGCTTTATGCCCTTCCCCCACTCCCCCTCCCCCTACGTCATGCTGCATATATGCGCATGCCCTACCGTACCGGACCCTAGTCTATCTCCTGAGTGGTCTTTCGGTCCGTTTTGCCTGCTCGTTCCACTGTTATGCTAATTTCTCCTCTTCGTCCTTACCTTTTGCACACCAGTGTGTGTATATATGTACGTATATATATATATATATATATATATATATATATATTGCATGCGTTACATTACACTTGTTTTGAAGTAAATACAATCCGAAACAGTAAGTGTAATTTTTTATAGTACAAAGAAAAATAGATAGAGTAATTCTTTTTTTTTTTTTTTACATTTGTATTAAATTTAGTTTTAAAATATGTACATGAGTTTTTCATGCATAGGTAGAAATAAGTTACCAGTTCATGACGTTTTACTTCTCCCTGCCTTTCGGTTGTATTCCACCAGAGGGGCATCTCTGAAGAGTGTCCAAACGTAGTCTGCGAGCATCAAAGTGGTATCGTTGCTCCATTACGGCCATATCTTGATGAAACCGTTCACCATGCTCATCACTAAATTTACCACTGTTACCCGGGAAGAAATCCAGGTGAAAATCCAGGAAGTGGAGTTTTAAAGACATATTACAGCCAAATTTTTGATACAGAGCAAGCAGGTCGGTAATGAGATTTTCGTAATTTTCAGCCTTGTAATTCCCAAGGAAGTTTGTTGATACTTGACAAAAGGCATCCCACACTTCTTATTCATCACACTGAAGCATGTCCTCAAACTGCCAATCTTCAAAGAACTGTGTGATCTGCGGACCCACAAAAACTCCCTCTTTTATTTTTGCTTCGCTCAGTCGAGGAAATTTGTCATACAAGTATTTTAACGCTGGTTGAGTTTTGTCCATGGCTTTAACCAATTGCTTTAAAAGACCGAGTTTTATTTGCACAAGGGGTTGTATTATTTTCTGAAGATCTGTCAGTGGTGGGTTCTGAACATTCATTTGTCCAGGTGTCAAAGACGTCCTAGGAGGCCAGTCTCTATCGATGTAGTGCAGACATGTGGCTCGGCTATCCCAGTGACAAAGAAAACTGCAGTGCTTTGTGTATCCCTGCTGAAGGCCCATCAACAGAGACACTACCTTCAGCTCAGCACAGATAAGCCAGCCATAATTTTTGTAATTATGTCTGTCCAACAGCTGTTTAAGGTTGTTGTAGGTCTGTTTCATGTGCACCGCATGTGCAACTGGAATGGATGGAAGCTGATTCCCGTTATGCAGTAAAACCACCTTAAGACTCGACTTGGAGGAGTCTATAAATAGACGCCATTCTTGCGTAACATGTTGTATTCCTAGTCCTTGCATTAGGCCGTCAATATTTCAACAGAACACAAAGCCTTCACTTTTTTGGAAGAATTACTCGAATTGTCGGTGACGAATACGAAACGAACTCACTCGAACATTTTGTTCTAGAAGATTCCATTGACAAAGCCTTGACGCTAGTAGCTCTGCTTTAACTTTGGTTAAATTCAAATCGCGAACAAGGTCGTTCAGTTCCTCTGATGTAACTTTATGTGGCATAGACTCAGAAGATGCATATTCGTCGTCGCTTTCATTAATCCGTGACGTTGACGGTTTCGGATTACACAAATCGTCTTCCTGGACCTCGTATAAATTGATAACAAAATTTGTCGGACACTTGGGAATGGTGAGTTCTTCAGAATGACGTACAGGTCGTACAGCAGAAGGTATATTTGGATATTCTACAGTCCATTTCTTCTTCTTTGTGATACCTTCAGCCACTGGTGGCACCATACAGAAATAACAGTCATTTATGTGATTTGTGGGCTCCCTCCAAATCATGGGAACAGCAAAACCATCGTTTTTCTTTTGCCATTAAGCCACTGTGACAGATTCGTTGCACACGTGCGGCAACATACATGTGGAGCCCAGTCCTTATCCTCGTCGCTTATCCTGCAGCCGAAATGCAAATGATAAGCCTTTTTAACAACCAGAGTGATGGACTTTTTCTGTGCAGCAAATGTCACTTTACCACATATATAGCAAAAGTTATCCGCCTTATTCACACATGCACGCGGCATAGCTACGTAATGTCACAATACAAGGATCACTTTAACCGGCTGCTATCACGAGAGTACACTCACCAATGAAGGGAAAGAAACAAATTGAAGGAGCTCTTTACCGTTGGCCTGTTAAAACTGAAAGGATTGCATCACATCGGGTAATGCTACACCCGATGACGCGGGAACTCCGGACATCTCCCCCAATGATGCAATACTTCCTGGTCTGACGGTGCCTAAGAGTAAGGAAAACGCCGTACGAACGTGATGTTCTTACTATATTTTTATTTCAGTACCATTTCAATATACATTTGCTAACATTTATTATATTTATCATAAATGTATTAATATGTAACATAAAAAAATTATTACTCATTATACCTACTTTTTTACTAACAAGTTAGTAAAATCATGCAATGCATTGATTATAATACGCTTTCTAACATACCAGAAATCATTACTCAAGTTATGAGGATAATGGCCGTGGAATAAATCTCGGTCCTGTGCCCTGACCTTTGATCCCATTTCGATGATATTCTACAGAACCGGTTCAGTATACCTCCGAAACAACATGATAAGGTTTTGTCGCAATCGAAGCATTTTTACGTAAGTTATGATGCATAAGGGCTATGGAATAGATTCCGCTCCTATGTCATGACCTTTGACCCCATTTCGCCCATTTTCAATAGGATTCGTTGACCCCATTTTGCCCATTTTATAGGCAGGCCCCTACAACATACTAACATTTCATCCAAATCGAAGAATGTTTAGGTAAGTTATGACGTATAATGGCGATGGAAGGGATTCCGTTCCTATGTCTTCACGTTTGACCCCATTTCGCCCATTTTAAAAGGGTTTGTTCCCAGGTAGTCCCCTACCACATACTAAAATTTCATCGAAATCGAACCTTTTTAAAGTTGGTTATGACGCATAAGAGCAGTGGAATGGGTCCCGCTCCTATGTCCTAACCTTTGACCCCATTTCGTGCGCTTTCAAAAGGGTTCCTTCCCAGGTTATCCCCTTCCACATACTAAAATTTCTTCGACATCGAACGCTTTTTACGCGAGTTATCGTGCGGACGAACATACGCACACAACGCGTGACGTAACGAGGCAGATGGGAATCGCGACCATCCGCTCGAAAGAGTGTGACGTCATAAAACTTTAATATGATCCACACACAGCGCGTGACGTAATGAGGCAGATCGGGTGACCGCGCGCCAACATCTCAAGCGCAAGATTTTGACGTCATCAGATTTCTAAGCATGGGTAACATTAATGGGACGACGCCATGACACTAAAAACGTGGCAATTCGGAGTGGTTATTTTACCCACTAAACGAATTTTCCAAAAGACGAAATCAAGCTAAATCTATTTCCAGTACCAGAAAACGGTAGGTTAACGACTTTCTTCAAAATCCTTAAAGCCGTTTTCAAAATAAAATTTACATATATACAAGAATTGCTCCTTTAATAGTATGGGAAAAGGGCGACGGAATGGACCTGATCCTTTGTCCTCACCTTTGACCCCATTTCGTCCATTTTCAATAGGGATCGTCCCCAAGTGGTACCCTACCACATACTAAAATTTCATCGAAATCGAACCACTTTTGCGCAAGTTATGACGCATAAGGGCAATGGAATGGATCCCGCTCCTATGCCGTGACCTTTGATCCCACTTCCTCCATTTTCAATAGGGTTCATTCCCAGGTGGTCCTCTACCACGTACTAAAATTTCATCGAAATTGATCTATTTTTACGCGAGTTATCGTGCCAAAAGACGGACGGAAAAACCTAGAGCATATACTCTTCTTCAACCTACGGTTGGAAAGCGTAAAAAATCACAAATGTTTAACGTTCCATTAGCAGTATTTCCAAAACAAGAGCCAATGAAAGTTTTTCATGGTGATATTCGTGTTCAGTGGGTTAATTTCATACAGAATTGCACACATTCCCGTCAGAAGCAATTTCATTGTCGTCCAGTGATATTCAGAGGTTAGCTCCACAAAGAAATACAAAACTTTTTACTTACTGTTGCCGTTCTCCATTTACAGCGATCTTGACATACAACTCAGGCTTCACTCACATACATCACACGCCGAACACAATAACTTTTATACTTCATACTCATAATCTTTTTCTCATGCAGACATCTTAGTAAGCATCCCATCATTCATTCTTTCAACATGGCCAAACCAGCGAAGCATATTAGTCCCCACCTTATTAACAACATTTTGCTTCACATTACACAACTGCAACACATCTTCATTCCTCGCACAATCAGAACGCGTCTTGCCACAAACACCCACATTTCTCCTGCACACAAACGACTCTTATGTTGCTTTTGTAGCACCCAGGTTTCACTGCCATACATCAGAGTAGGAACAATTACACTTCCATACACAGCCATGCGGAACTCTCTTGAGAACCCATCATTCCTGTGAAAACTTCCCAAAGCAGCCTTGACTTTCAATGAAGAATTCACACATCTACTAATTTTACCATCCAATTTGCTCTCTCTATCAAACATGCTTCCTAAATACACAAACTCATTCACCTGGTCAAGCACTGTGCCATTTAGACATACATTAAAGCGCAATTGAATTAGAGACAGCTGGCGTTATGCAAATGTGGCGCTGTGGGCGGCCCTGTAGACGGAAACAACATGACGTATGCAGCGATCCGACAATATAAGGAGTTATGCGGCGGGAATCAGTAAGAGTCGGACGCAGTATGGGTAAGACGAAGAATCTAAGCGCATTTGATCGTTGGCAAATTGTCGGCGCCCGACGAATGGGTCAATCCATCTCAGAAGTCGTGCGTGCACTAGGATTTTCACGAGCCACTGTGTCACGGGTGCACCGTGAGTACATCGAATCCGGTAAAACCATCCCTGCAAGGGCCAACTGCCGTGGACAACAGCGTGTGGATGAGCGAGGTAATCGTCGGTTAGCTAGCATTCTAACAGGGCCACAGTTCAAGAAATCACTCGGCAATTTATCGCTGGTGCACAAAAATGTGTAAGCAGCCACGCCATTCAGAACCATCTCCTCGCTATGGGGTACAGAAGCCATCGTCCCACGAGTGTACAGCTGCTGACCGCACATCACAGGGTGCAAAGATTAGCATGGGCACGGGAACAGCGCCACTGAACCCCAGACATGTGGGAAAATGTTGCCATGACTGATGAGTTGATATTCACGTTGGTACATGCGGACGGCAGGATACGAGTGCGGCGCAAACCACATGAAGCAATGGATCCTTCTTGCCAGCAGGGTACTCTTCAAGCTGGGGGGTGGCATTCTATTCTGGGGACTGTTTACGTGGACTGAAATGGGACCACTGGTACGTGTGACATCGTCCCTCTCAGGTCAACCTTACCGGGATATCCTGGACGACCATTTGCTCCCGTTTGTGCGTCTTCAACAGCCCACTGGGGACCTCCTCCTGCAACAAGACAATGCACCGTGTCATTGCTCCCGAATTGTATCGGAATGGTTTGATGAACACTCCACCGACGTGACCTCGGTTCCTTGGCCAGGTAGGGCACCTGACCTCAATTCCATCGAGCACATCTGGGATACCATAGAGAGAGGTTGTCGAAGCGCTGACCCCCTCCATCAAATCTTCGTGAACTGTGGTAATTTGTTCTTGGGTCGTGGATCCGTATGGTTTCTCAACGCTTCCGTTGTCTTGTCGAGTCCATGCCGAGACAAATCGCCGCCGTCATCAGGGCGAAGGGTGGTGCTACACGTTACTAGACAGGTATCTCTAATTCAATTGCTCTTCAGTGTATATCCCTTTCAGTACTACCAGTTCCTCTCTCAAAAACCATAACTTTGGTTTTTCCTTTATTTATACTCAGTCTGAATTTCATGCAAACTTCGTACATCTAAGACAACATACTCTGCAACTCACTTTTACTCTCTGCCAACAGGATAGTTTCATTAGCATACAGCAATCTGCACACACGAATGTTACAAAGATATAAACCAGTATTATGCATTTTGTCATTACGCATGCACGCATCCATAAATATATTAAACAGCCATGGTGACATTACACAACTTTGTCTGACTTCTGCACCAATAGAAAACCATTTTGATAAAACACCATTCACTCGTACACGAGCTCTACTGTCAGCATACATGGCTTTTACACTGTGAAGCAGATTCCCAGTAACACAATATTCATTCAATACCTTCCACACAAGTGTTCTATTTACTCGGTCGTAAGCTTTCTCAAAATCTATGAAGTCAGTAAAAACTTTCTTACCATCAGCCAGATACTTTTCAATCATTATGATTAATGCAAAAATTTGGTTAGCGCAGCTTTTACAAGGCATAAAACCACTCTGAACATCCCACACTTTCTTTGATGTAAGACCCCGTGCATTTTCAATAAAGACCTTACCAAACAATATTTCAGGCACACTCAGTAGGCTAATACCACGATAGTTCTTGCAGCCAGTCATATCACATTTTCCCTTATACAAGGGAACAATAATAGCATCCTTCCAATCTGAGGGACCATTCTTTACTCCCAACGCAACTGGCAAATTTCAGTTAACCAGTCAATTACAGTCACCACCATATTTCAACATCTCAGCAGTTATGCCATCAACTCCCGGAGCTTTACCATTCTGAAGAGATTTTAGAGCTTTACACACCATTTCTCTTGAGATCCCTCCTGTGCTTCCATCCTTCCCTGTGATATCATCTGCTTCTGCCCCTGAATCCCATTTGCTTTCCTGATCTAATAATTCACAGAAGTCTTCACCCCATCTTTCACTTAACTCATTGGGCTCCCATATCATTTCCCCGATCCTATTCTTCATACAACTTACAACTTTGTTTCTCTTATTTTTCCTGATTCTCATGTACTTCCAGAAAGTCTCCTTATCTTTACAAAAAGCCAATTCATGCCTTTCCACTTTCTCCTTCCTATCTTTTGCTTTACTCTGGCAAACCATCCTAGCGGCGTCACGCTTCTTACAGCGATATTCATCCACAGAAACTCTACCTTGCAACATCCCCAAATATGCTTCCTTCTTTCTTTTTACTGCCTCTTCAGTCTCACTATTCCACCAAGCATCACCTGTATTGTTACCCACTATTGTGGTGCCACAGACCTCTTCAGCAGTAGTGACAGCACAGTACTTAAACCATTCCCACTTCTTTTCTACATCCCTCTCACAAGACTTCAGCTCCTTCAGTCGTTCTCTGAGTAATATACTGATTTCATTGTCCCGTTCCGCCAATCTGTCTTGGCTCCACGGGGACTTATTGAGCACCTTGGATGTTATTTTGAAATGTTGCGACAATTATCCTGCCTTGAGACGCGGTTCGGACCCTGGCCACCCCAATGGCCCAGAGACCAGCCCGTGGTGACGTGCTGGCAGGCGACCTAGAATACCTTTGTCTGGGTTCCCGCTCTGTCTGGCGGGATAGGTCGTTTCTTACTTTATCGTTGACTGGAAGATTCCTTGCCCTCGAACTTTTTTGGGGGAATAATTTCCCTTTATTTTCTTTTTCAAACACCTACACACATGTATACACTGTCCTCATGCTTAGGACTTACAACATCAAGAGATAGCAAAATTTATTTACAGAATATTTACATTGGTGGTCTCTTCGTCTGCTTTCCCACAGACTTCTACCCTCATTCATCTTCCGAATCGCTTTCGGTGTGCACGTTCACCTCCTGCGTTTCGGTCCCCGTTTGATTGGGGAAGATGGTATGTTGCTGGAGGGTTAGCCTTTCTACAAAGGCTATTATCCCCCTCCTGTTAACGGAAGATTGGATGAGCAGATCCAATCTTCGCGTTCTTTGCACACCTGGGATCAGTGTGTTTCTCCATTCGGCGAAGCCACTGCATTCAAGTACGCAGTGTTCTATGCTTGCCGTTCTCTTTAAACAGGGACAAGTGCAGTTCCTGATGGCAAATCTGCCTAGGTATTCAGGGCTGATGCCATGGCCACTGAGTACTTGATTCAGGAACTTATTTGTCTGTGCTCGTTTGGTCGAGACCTTCGGAAACACTCTGTGTGTCTTCCGCCCTGTCTCTCCCGTGTCCCATCTGACCTGTCATTCGGTCATGGTCCGACGTGCTAATGCTGCGCGAGTACACCTTCGCGGCGTTCTGCATTGCACGTCGACCGTCTCTTTCAGCGTGGCTGCCTTCGCCAGCTGATCTGCCCTTTCGTTTCCTAGGGTTCCGACATGGCTTCGTACCCAGTGGAAACTAACTGCCCCATCTCCCTCTGCCCTCAAGAGGGTTTTGATCCTCTGGACGATGGGGTTTCTTCCCCTGAATCTACTCAGAGCCTGCAGTGCTGCCTCACTGTCCGAGTAGAGTTTTATTCTTTCTTCACTACGCCTGGGGAGTGCCCAGGTGAGTGCCATCTCTATCGCCAGCAGTTCTGCCTGGAAGACAGAAGCGCTCTGCGATAATTTCACGCTTCATGCAGTGGCTTCGTTCCCGTCCGAGAACGCACAGAAGCCTGCCCCCACTTGTCCCTTCAACTTTGAGCCGTCCGTGAACAGCTCATGCCCAACTCCCGTGGGTTTCTCCTTGTCCCACGGTGGGCAAATTTCCTCGGCAGGGTGGATCTTCCAGTCCACGCTTTCCATCTCCATGTCGGAGGCTCGATGCGGCGCACCGAGAAGGTAGGCGTCCTCGCCTGACCTTAGGCAGTGCATTGCTGCCTCCCTTTCCACTACTAGGTCTGCCGGCTCGCACCCCGCCAGCACTTGGAGTGCTAGGGTTGACGTTGTGCGAAAACAACCGGTTATCCCTAGTAGGGCCAACCTTTGGATTTGGTTTATCCCCTTCTTCATTCTGACTGTGGGATTCCACCATGCCCCACTTGCATACGTCAGAATTCTTTCAATTCCTCTCTGATAGATGGCCTTCTTGGTTTTGCCCGTTAACCTCATGCCATTCAATCTATTGAGAATCATCGTGCACCTTGTTCTAAGGTGCCTCAGGTGTGGCAGCCCTGATAGACTCTGATCCAGGACCACACCCAAGTATTTCATTTCACGCACCGCCTTGATAGTGCACCCTTGGAATCTGCACTGGGGTGGTGTTTTCATTACTCCTCTCTTAGCTATTGCTAGCAGAGTGGTCTTCTCAGGAGCGAAGCACAGTTTGCTTTCTCTGCTCCAATTTTCTAGCACATCCAAGGCCCTATGTGCTTCTCTTTCGATCACGTGTCTCCCTGAGGCGGAGACCACGAGAACGAAATCGTCCGCATAGGCTTGAATCTCCACTGCGGGCCCCAGGTCTAGGTTCAGTGCTGAATCAGCAACTATATTCCACCAGAGCGGCCCGGAGTTGGATCTTTGCGGACACCCTCTATGGTACGAACGCGAGGATTGCCCATTCCCCGCTTCGAACTCGACTCTTCTATCAGACAGGTAGCTGCTGATCAGTTTGAACAGGTTCCTTGGACAGCCAAGTTCTTTAAGTCTGGTTAAAACCATTGGCCACCAGACACTGTTGAATGCCCCCCTCACGTCTAGTGAGATGAAGCAGGTATGGGGCCCCTCCGCTTTGTTCCTCTCTGCCCTCTCTCGGAGGCTGCGAATTGCCTGCGTTGCGCAACGCCCCGGAAGGAAACCAAATTGGTTCCTGTTTAGCTTTCCCTGCTCCATGAGAAAGCCAAGCGCTCTGTTCGTTATGAGCTTGTCCAGCACCTTGCTCCACGCCGAGAGGAGGCAGATGGGCCTATAGGCTGCGGGGTCATTTTTGTTCTTTCCGGTCTTGTTGAAAAGAACTAGCACCGCTGTTTTCCACAAGTCTGGGAAGATTCCCTCCCGAGGCATTCGTTTAGGAGCGCCACAAAATACCCGGGATTTGCATAGTAGATTTCTCTGACTATGCTGAGGTCGAACCCATCCTTGCCTGGTGCTTTGCCCGTATTTAGACTGGAGAGGGCATTCTCCACTTCGTCTCTCGTGAAGGGGGGTCCTCACCAGTGTCCGGCGGGATCCGACTTTCTTCCCTTATTTCTTTTTGTTGAGGGAGTCCCCTTCTCCCTCGTCTCCTTGGAAGTGGTAATCCAAGAGACTTTCTACGGTACTATCAAGAGTCTTTGATAGGCTACCGTCTGCCCTTTCTACCGCTGCTAGTTTTAGCGGTTCGGTTATGGATCCCCTCGAGATCTTATAGGGGATCCCGAAAGGGTCAGCCGGAGTTTGAAACTCACACAGTTTTCTCCAGTAGGAGATTTTCGAAAGATTCAGTTCTCTCCTGTATGCTGAACGAGCCGTTTTATGCACTTCTGTGCACTCCCTGTCTTGCGGAGTAGCTTTTGCTCTTTGCAGAGCTTTCCTACTCCGCCTAGCTCTCGCCCTTAGAGCTTTTAGTTTCTCCGACCACCAGGGGTGGGGGTCCTTGGCTCCCCTTTTATTTCCCCTACTACTCTCGCATAGCGTTGTTATTTGACTGGTAAGTTCTTCAAAGAGGGAGTTGAGGTCCGACACTTCTGCGGCCTCTTCTTCCCTCCTACCCCCGAACAAGGTAGTTAACTTGGCTTTAAAAGCCCACCAGTCTAGATTCTTCATTAAGAATCTTTTGCGCTTGGGTCGGATGGGCTTTTCCGATCCCAAAACGAAAGATAGCGCTAGGTGGTCACTGCAGCTCTCGTCGTCCAGTACTTGCCAATCCTGGACAAGGCTGCGCTTTGAGACTCTGACGAGAGTCACGTCGATCCAAGAGGAGCACCTCGCCCCTTGGAAGGTCGGGGTGCTCTCTGGATCGTTCAAGAAACTCAGGTCTGCCGCGTTGGCAAAGTCCACTAGTAGCTGGCCGCGTTCGTCCTCGTTCTGATTGCCCCAGAGAGGACTCTTCGCGTTGAAGTCGCCTGCTATTATTATCTCATGACTGGGGAATTCCCCTAATAGAGCCATTAGCTCATTCAGCGTTTCTCTCAAATTGCCTGCTGGAGAACTGTGTACGTTCACCATTAAAAATTTTGCATCACCACATTCCACGCCCAGGGCGACCACGTTCTCGGAGCATTTTATCTCGAGAACCGCTAGGGACGGGTCTTTCACGACCGTGGCCACCCTGGGCTTTGCCACCCTAGGATGGTAGATCCGGTAGGAGTTAGGGAAGCCCACCACTCTTCCCCCTGTTCGAATGGTTCCTGCAATAGCAGAATATGAGCTTTTTGCTCAGTGGCTGTCACCAGGGCCTGTGTTGTTGCTGCCCGTGCGTGGTGCAGATTGATTTGAAGCACCTTAACGCCTCTCTTTGGTTTATTATCCATAATGAGTGCGTTCTTTTAGCAGAGCCAGTTCTCTGACAAGGCTTGGGCATTCCTTGTCTAGACTCGAGTGGCCTACATCCACTCGACGCCTGAATCTCTTGTTGTTTGCCAAGCAGTTAGTGCAGACCGGGCTATTGCTGCACTCTTGGCGCTTGTGCCCGGTTTCCCCACACCGGGCACATCTATCCTGCTCTTCGGTGCACCTTGACCTAAAGTGCCCGAACCCGTTGCACCTGTAGCAACGGACCTCCCTCAGATATTCCCTTACTGAGTGGACGGTCCATCCCACTCCGAGCTTGCCTCGCTTCATTACTTTTTTGAAGGTCAGTGGGTCCGCCTCTGCTACCCAGTGGCGTTTCCCACCCTTCACCTTCAATGAGAACTTGAGCTGGAGGCTGCTCTCCTCCAACTCTGGGTTCTGTTCCGCGAGACATTGCTCGACCTCTTCCCTTGACAGGTTTCCGTCTATCCCGTAGACGATAAACCTTGGATTCCTCTTAGCTGGCAATCTGGACCGAAGGTTCTCCTTCGTCACTGCATTGCTCTTTAGCTCCGAATCCAGTTTCTCTATTTCTTTGGCGGAGGAGCATTCCACCATTACTCCTCCCCCATTGACCTTTCTAACTCCCTTAACCCCAATCTGGAGTTTGGCGGGGCAAATCTGAGTTTGCAGAACCGCCTTAACGTCTTTTGACGTGGGAGTACCCTTGTCTGTTGCGGGGTAAACGAGAAGCACGTGCCTCTTCTCGACCCTCTTGGCTACCACCTTCTTGGCTACTTCCTTCTTAGCCGTTTTTTGCTTAGGGGCCGTGTTCCCCTTGCCAGGGCTTCGCTCGAGCCGCTTCGGCATATGTTTTTGGAGCCGCGCTAGCGTGCTCACTTCTTTCCTGTAGTCTCCCTTGGACGAGACTCATTTCTATCACTTGCTTGGTGCAAGCTGCCTGTAGCGAGTTCGCTACCTTTCTTATCTTGGTTCTGGTGTTAACCAGAACCTTATTTGATGGATTCTCTAGAATCCTCTCCAACTCTTGAAAGAAGGAGTTGACTGCGCTTGCGAATTCCGACGGAATTTCTAAGTCGCAGTCTGCCTCAACGGGCTCACTGGGACCGGGGGTTGAAGTCCCCGCGTCCTCTGCCATCTCTCTACTCGGGTTGCTAACCGAGTGTAAGCCCTGGGACCTGTGTCCCTGGTCGGTCAGACTTAGAACGTTCGACAGTCAAGTGCTCAGCGGTACCCTAGGGTTCTTCCGCTGTAACCTGCACTTGACCCTGGTTGAGTGCGGGATTTGGCTTGATCCGTAGATCAGGGGGACCAGCACGGCGACGACGTACCCGCTCGTTTGTCAGAGTTGCGCACCTTGCTTTGACCGAGGTTTGGACTTTGCCCTTACAAGGGCAGTTTTAACTAAGTCCAAACCCACTGCCTCGAAACCCTATTGTATATTCAGGGATCGAATTAAAAAAAAAATTTTTGAGGGGAGCAATTCACTCCCCTCGCTCTGCTAGCAGAGTCTATTGGAACAGCAGTCGATTTGATTCGCAATCAATCACACGGTACTCACTCAACCAGCCTCTGACGTCAGAATAACGCTGATGATCTTCAGGGAGCCTTTCAACCTTCATTATTTCCATCCTGTGCCTCTTCCTATTCCTTTTCCTCTAACCAACATTCAGTTACACTCGTGACACTACCAAGTAATGATCAGAAACAATATCTTCACCTCTCATCACACGAGTGTCAACAATTAAGTGTTTCAGACGTTGATCGTAGACAACAAAATCTATCACACTCTTTTGACCAAGAGTACGATTTTCCCAAGTATATGTATGAATATACTTGTGGTTGAAAAACGTATTAGATACACTATAACGAAGTAAATTTCTCCGTCATTTTTGTGCACGCCGCGGCTCGAACCCGGGTCCCCTCATTCAGGAATAAGTCGCTCTACCAATTGAGCTACGCGGACGTTCTTTCTGACTGCTATCTGCCTTCTGCTGGGCAGAACTCACACGATATAAAGGCGTCCTGCTGGGGAGTTTCACTCGTGACACTGGCAAGTAATGATCAGAAACAACATCCGCACCTCTCATCGCACGAGTGTCAACAATTAAATGTTTCAGACGTTGATCGTAGACAACAAAATCTATCACACTCTTTTGACCAAGAGTACGATTTTCCCAAGTATATGTATGGATATACTTGTGGTTGAAAAACGTATTAGATACACTATAACGAAGTAAATTTCTCCATCATTTTTGTCCACGCCGGAGCTCGAACCCGGGTCCTCTCATTCCTGAATAAGTCGCTCTGCCGAATTAACCAGGGGGCAGCCCCCCTGGTTAATTCGGCCAGTGAGTTGCTCCAATCTAGTGTATCAATCGGACCTTACGCACCTTCGAAGCCGACGTACGCCTCTCACATCAATGGCACGTGGTGCTCCGCAGTTTCCACTTCGCTTATTCGCAATGGTGCCATTTTTCCAATCACGATTCACTTTAACCACAGCAGCACGCGAACAGTTCACATACTGCGCTGTTTTAGAAATACTGCTACCCTTGGCCCGAAAGCCGATAATCTTCCTATTTGACAAATCTGATAAATCTCTCCTTTTACCCATGACAGCAACGAGTGATATGTTTTCAGATTGTTTACAGCCCACCTTATATACCGTCCAAGCCAGCTCACGACACGTGCGTTCTTTCATTGGCTACGCGCTGTTGACGTCAAAAGTAGGAGGTGGTCACAATAATGTGACTCGACTGTGTAATATGATGTTGGTTACTACAACTGATCTTACAAGGCGAGACATGGACTCCATACGATTTCTAAATGCGTCTTGCGGTATCTGGTACGAACACGTTACCAGAAGATCCAGTGGTATTGTATGTTTCGTGATAGATCAGCAACAGATCGGGCTTTTCTGTTCCAACACAAACCACTCATGCTCTATTGGAGTAATGTCTGGGGAATTTTGAGGCCAGAACAATACTTAGAGGTATTTCCTATGTTCCACGAAATATTCTCAAGCAATATGTGTCCTGTGGCATGGTGCATTATTCTTCTGAAAAAAGAAACTGCTAGTGGAGAATGTCGTTGCCATGAAAGGATGTACCTGGTCTGCAATGATGTTTAGGTAGGTGGTAGACGTCATAGTTTTCTGCACATGAATCACTAGACTCAGGATTACCCAGTAGAGCATTGCCAAAAGCATTACACTTCCTCCACTGGCTAGTTTTATTTGCAGGGTTTATCCAAATGCCATCACTTCCCCTGGTAAACGACACAGACTTACCCATCCGTCCCCATGGTGCAACAGAAAATGATGTTCATAGGACTACACGGCCTTCTTCTAATGCTTTTGTGCCCAAAAGCATCTTTCCATAGTGAACCAAGTTTAGCATGGACACTCCGAGTGACCTGCGGCTATGCAGCCCCATTTTCAGCAGTCTTCGATGTACTGTCTGTTGTGGCACATTACTCCTGTCGCCAGCATTCAAATTACTGGCGAGTTGCGCCACAATATCCCTCTGTTGGCTCATACCATACGGGATAGTATTCGGTCATCTCTAGTAATGATTAGGCGTGGTCGGCCCACACACTACCGGCGGTTCGCTGTTTTTGCCTGTTCGAACCACTTTTTCAAGGTACAAACTGCGACTGATAGCGAGCACCCCACAAGCTTTTAAACGCTGACCCAGTCGTCTAGACATTACAATTTGGCCTTATCAAACTCGCTTAAGTCTGCTGCCTTTCCCACCTGAAGAACAAGAATAAAACTGATTGAAAAAGCTCAGTATCAGGTGTTATTTATTTTGTTTCATGACATGCACATGCGCTGTCATTTACCTGCAGTTCAATTTATTTGCATGAAGACGCGCTGGTCATAATATATTGGCTCTTCGGTGTATTTGTCAGACATTGCATTCGTGAATACTTTTCTGTGATAAAATGATGTCCTAACATTTACAGCTATTTTGCTCATGTGAGAAGCTTATGTTCGTGGTTCTGAGAGATGCAGTCGCATATTACTTTGGTCTCCCTTCGATTTGGGACAAAACTATGATTTAGGCGACAATGAGTCCTTGATTCAAAATATACACTATCTACCAACAAGTAATTGGACACCTGTGATAGCAAAGGAAAACGAAGTTTATTCACCTTCAATAGTTGGTGGAGCCTCCACGAGCGGCGATTACAGCTGCGACCTTCCGGGGCATACTCTCAACCAGGCGTTGTACGACGGCCAGCGGTATTTTCTTCCACTCGGCGTGGAGAAGACAGGTCAGTTCCTTCTCCGATTTCGGACGGTGGGGGCACCCCTTAAGTCGACGCTCCAACTCGTCCCAGAGGTTCTCGATAGGGTTAAAGTCCGGGCTGTGCGTAGGCCAGTCCATTCGATTAACCCCATTGTCACCATACCAAGCCATGGTGGACCTCGCAACATGACAGGTGGCATTGTCATCCTGAAAGTAACATGGGTCCTCCCCGTAAAACTGCCACAACGTACGAAGCGCATGGTCATCCAAAATGGTGCAGTAGGTCTCGGCTTTGAGTCTACCAGGAATTGCGACAAAGGGTCCCGTACCATTCCAGGAGAAACACCCCCATAGCATAATTCCACCGCCGCCGAACTTCACAGTTGGCGCAATACATTCCGGCAGGAGGCGTTTTCCAGGCAGACGCTAAACCCAGAACCTGCCATCCGAACGGTACAGGGTTAACCTTGATTCGTCGCTCCAGAGAACCTATTTCCACTGTTCAACGGTCCACTGTCGACGTTCTTTGCACCACGTTAGCCGAGCAGCGCTATTGGACTTGGTGATCAAAGGCTTGTGGGCGGCAGCACGTCCATGTTAACCAAGCAGATGGGCTTCCTTACGGATGGTATTCATCGAAAGAACACTCCCGGATGCCTGTTGAAATTCCTCGCGGATGTGGCCCATCTATTTGGTGCAGTTCTTACGAATTTATCTGGCCAGCACCCGTCGGTCTCTAACTCCCAGTTTTGTGGGTCTGCCGGGACGGGCCACATTCCGTCTGTCACCTCTCATCTTCCACTTGCCAATCATGTAGGCCACTGTAGATTTTGGGTACTTCAACTAGCTGGATATGTCACGTATGGATCGGCCATTTCTGTGATACCCGACGATTACACCTTTCTCGAAATCAGAGAGCTCCGAACTGCGTGGCATCTTGCATGCGACTGGTTGCGTTGTTGTTTCCCACACGATATTTAACGGCGGCGGCCGTGACGTATATCAGGACCGCAGATATCGTCGATTAGAGGGGTGTCCAATCACTTGTTGGTAGATAGTGTATATTCCAACCAGGACTTTGCAGACGTCCTTGGATGTCGCTGTTCAAGTGTTTTACGACACGGCAATAAAAAACTAAAGCTTTTGTGAAAATTCTAACTGTAAGTAATCAGAAATCGCCGCTAGAATGAATCAAAATGTATTGATCCGATTGGAGCAGAAACACACCTGTCATGTCGATTTACGTCTGAAATGTTTAAACTCTGGCAAATGTAAGTTCAGTTTCGTCCACGCTGGTCATGACCTGGCATTCCTTTGCAGGAAAGAGGTATTCGTCGAAGTCTTTCTTTATCATATTTCTTTGCCATACTTTCTGCTTGGAGTTATCTTTTCCAATCAGTTCTAAAGCTCTTTTCCAGTTTCTTCATAATTTTGTTTTACTTCGCCAGGTGCCATCACACATAAACTCTTTTGAAGCTTGTATTAAATTTCAGACCGCTCTTTAGTTTCACTATTCTCGTTGTGTTAGGTCGTTTCAGATGAAATATTGATGGGAGTTTTAAACACTCAAAATGCGATGCAAAATAAACTATAATGATTAGAATAACCACCGCCAGTAACAACACACTTTTTTCAACGGAAATACAAACTTCGCTGGCAAAACAATGTCAAGTTTCGGGATGGGACAAACACATGTAATGCTGTTTCAATTTATTTTGGAACGGGAAATTCGCAGAAAGGTGTTCAGGTTCTATAAAACGTCTGTAGGGGAACCGATCAGAAGAGTAAGGCAGATGAGGTAAACTTTTGCATCTCAATTGGTGCAGCTTCTATATCGTCTGGCATGCCACGTGTGATCTTGCGTTGTCATGGTCGAGCACGGGCACATGGAGATTGGCTGATGCCGGCTGTTTGGTGGAGTTTGTCCTGCATAGTGTCAAGGTCTTTACAATACTCGTCCGCCGCGATGGTTTTACCCGGGTGGAAGTAGCATGAGTTGATCACACTAGCTGCACAGCACCAAATACTGACCATCTTCTTCCTGAGATGCAGTACCGTCTTCAGGATGTGTTTCGGGGTTTCAGCACTGTCAAGTCATTGCGCCGAAAGTCGGCGATTGTCATAAAGCATCCATTTCTCATCACACGTGAAAATGTGCATAAATAAAAAATGTCATACGTTCGTTTGCGGATAAGCAGAAAATAACAGATTTCAAATCGCCGTGGTTTGTTCTGTATCGTAAATTCATGTGTGAACAATTCATACATCTTCTTTCATTTGCCAATGGCCATTAAATGTCAGAAATTGGTTATGTTTTGTACTCTAAATTTTTTACCAAGCTTTTGTAACATTTTACCTGACTCGGATTCAAACAAGTCCTCCAGCTCGTCCTAATCCCGTAGTTCTTTATGGCCCACCTCATGATTCACTGGACCAGAATTTAACAAACCAACGTCGTGTTTTGCGTTGACTAGCGCAGCCTTCTTCAAATGCTGTGTGGATCTTGCGAGATGACTCCGATACATGGTGTCCAAGTTTAAACTCACGTAAGAAAATGACAACAATTTCCCTCTGTTCCATCGTTCTCTTCACTGTAGTGCAATGCTCTCGGAAATGATTCCCCAGACAAAATGACTAGTGCCTTATAGGCGGTAGCCTTGGCGCTTAAGTTCACGCCGCGCGAGATGATGATTCCTAAATTACCTGCCAACTGCACTAGTCAGTAAAAATCCAACATACACAGTCTTTCTTCTTGTTCCATCGTTTAGTCGGAATCTTTGATTTGCGGATCTCTCCAATTAGTTAGTGACATACACTGAGTGATCCCTGAATTATGACCACCTACCTAATGTTTCGTAACTCCTCTTTTTGCCCTCAGTATAGCCAATATCCGATGCCACATCGATTCAATAAGATGCCGGAAGCAGCTAGAAGGTATAGGTACGACAACGTGGTTTCCAGTACAAGCATGGAGGTGATTGGTGTATCTAGGCGCCTTGCAATGCCGTTCCATAGTGTCCCACAAGTGCCCTACGAGATTGACATCGGGGGACTGCGGAGGACAATCGATAAGCTGGAATTCTGAACTGCGTTCCTTAAACCATTCCTGCACAACATTGGAACTGTGTCTTGGAACATTTTCGTCTTGGAAGACACCGTCACTATTCGGGAAAAAGTGCAACACTGCTGGGCGTACAGAGTCAGCAAGCAATTCACGAATAGTAGGCACCAGTCATACGTTGTTACATATAAACCAGGGCTCCAAGTTCCTGCCAAGTAAACATGCTTCACACCATACAACCGCCCTCACCAGCTTGAAATTGTGGAGCCCATGCAGGATAGATCGAGTGCCTCATGTTTTTTTGCGCCAAATACGTACATGACTACCCACGAAGTTGCGAAAAAGCGACTCGTCGTACCAGCACACTCTTTTTCCAGTCATTCGAAGTCCAACGTGTATGATGTTTGCACCAGGGGAGTCTTTTGCGACGTTGCAGCGTGTTTAGGAGAAGATGTCATCGGGGTCGTCTGCTGATATAGCCCATACGTGCGTTCTTGCGACATATGGTCAGGAGAGACACTGTTTCCGGTTGACCTCTGTTGTATTGTGTAGTCAACCGTTGAACACTGCTGCATCTGTTGGACTGTACTAGTCATCAGGCCCGGCACTCACCTTTTTCATCAATCTTTTGCTGCCCTGTACAGTTTTGTCTCCGGGTCGTTGTTTGACCATATTTACTCCAGTCCTGATGCACTTTAACTACGGCTGCTCGCGAACAACCCACCAGTTCAGCCGTTTGGGAAATCGAGGCACCAGCTTTTTGAGGTCCCATTATATGGCCTTTTTCAAAGTTCGGTAAATCCTCCCGTTTACCTATCACGCTCCTAATTTTACTACCTACTGCTGCATTCACACATTATACAGGCCACGTCGATCGACTAATCGCTCCCAGTCTATGAAACCACGTGGTCAACGGGCCGCATCCACTTTTGATATGGGTAGTCATAATTCAGTGATCGCTCGGTGCATGTTGTCGAAATTTTGTACTTCGTTTTCTTTTTCATGAAAGTTTTGGAAAAAAAGTATTTGAAGAACTCTGAAGTTAATTTATCGAAGTGCCAGAGCACAATCTGAAATCGTCTCTCCTTCACTGAGTCAACCGTTTCAGTTTGACAACAAAATTTTGATTAGCATGAAGTCTTCGTGAATCAAACATTAGTGTGTAATAACGTATTTTCCCGTGGGAAATTATACATCACGTTACTAAAGCTCTTTTTAGGATCTTAGTGAAATCTCATCCATATTTATAAATAGACGCAATTTGTCTGGACTTCCGGAATGGTGCAAAATCGTAAAAAGACAGATACCATAACAACGCCTCGGTAGAGTAGGGAAATACGTTTGCTTCGACAGATGAATTCATTGTGTTTAGGTATACTAACTAAATATCATGCTCCTAACATTCACTGTTCTCAAGTCATAGGGTTTTATCCACGGTGCTGTGGCAGAATTTCCAGTGGCGACAGCTTTTAAAGGAGCAAATGCTCACCGGGAATTAAACTGCGCTGATGTGCAAGTCCTCAGATATTTAAAGATTTTATGTGTACATAAAAAGTCCAGCCAAATTAAGTACAACTTCTTCTGCAGATTAATCTGACGAATTTTTGTTTACATCATAGCTTTCTTCCGGCTCTGTAAACAGCAATTTGATGAATTTGGACTTACTCCAAAAATAGATGATTGGTTTTCTAATATTTATGTGAATTTCAACAATGAAAGCAAACATTTAGTGACGAAAGACAAGGCTAAAAGCATTTCACTGCTACTGTGTTGAGTAAATGTTTTATAAAACTACTATGAAAAAATCTCACTATTATTCAACGCATTTTGTTACTTTATCAAAACTCATGACAAGGTGAAATTTACTCACTAAAGAAAGGTTGTAAGAATTTTCACTTATATGTATTATGGGTTCTATAAATATGTAGCGTGAACCATAATACTTATATGTATTATGGTTCACGCTACATATTTAACATGAATGTTAAAGATGTGCCTTTATGAAATGTAAAAAATGACTGATACAAGAATTTTCTGATATATTTTCTTTTTGTACTTTCTGAACCCGATAAGCCGCCCCAGGACCGCAGTGTTCTAAGACAACTTCTGGCCGTTATTCCAAGATTGGTCCGGGTTCGAATTCCAGTGTGGCAAGGATGTTGTGTTTTTCTCACAGCACTGGTTGTTTCCCTTCCCTGGAAACGGCGTCCCGAAATTAGGGACGGGTGACTGCTTATAGACCATCGAGTTGCTCACGGTGGTCATTAAATCTCCACATAAAAAAATGTACTGCTTACTAAAAACGGTCTTACAAACATATCATTTCTTAATGGAATAAAAACTATTGGTGATAACTTACTGTTTTTGTGCTATAAGTATTTACGTAGCGGTCAGAAAGTATTTTCTTGATACATTCCCCTGAGAAGCATGTCTCGCAGTAATTTAACTACAGGAGGGGCGCAAATTTATTTCGAATGATCCGCAGTTTGAGAATAGTTCTGAGAATATGTGAAGGTTTTTCTTTATCCATCACACTACAAAAGGAATTACTAACAATTAATAACATCTTTACTGTAATTAGAAAAAAAATGTTTTTTGACGTCGTAACATGCACGACGTACAACATATATATAAATGCATGTAGTAGGCAATAGATATGCTGCGGTTTGTTCGCTTTATTAGAAAATAATTACAAAAATCTTCATGTTAAGCAGAGAATACCAGTGTGATTTTATTCAAAGCCTCAACGTTTATTCCGACAGCGCAAAATACGTGTTACATTTTTTTTGTAGTTTCATCAGGTATGATTTGCGATCGAATATCGTCACTTCAAAAAAGGACGACACGAAAGCTCGTAAAATAAAGTACGTGAGGTATCACATTTTACATTCCATTGGCGTGACATTTTGCTCTGTATTTTTGCTTAGTGACCAAAGAAAGATTACGTTTCTAAAAGCTCTTCGGACAAGCGCACTTGGTTCTCGAAATAGTTTCCTGGTCTTCATATATCACGTACTACTCAGCTGACTTTACACCTATCTTGAGATGGAAGCTCAGTGTATTTTACGGAGGAAAAAGGCTCATACCTATTGGTTTCCAAGTATATTTTATAAGCGGTGTTGATTTCGTATGCACTCAATTATGATTTAGAGGTTTCCGACAGTAGGAAATGTCATAGTGTAATACGCTATTTACCTTATTTTTCTCAATAACATTATAAAATGTAAAACTAAAGCCAAAATAATAAGATTCGAAGAGTTCAGAAAAGACAGAATATGACCAAATATTAATCTTACGTCGTATTACTGAAATATTAACATGTGTTTTGTGCTTCATAAGGGTACAATATTCTAAAGCATATGACTGTATGCAGCATGACAGATTGGAGAAAGCAATTCCAAACATTACAGTTATTTGCAAAAGTTTAAGACCACCTGTTGGTATTAGAAGATTTCTGCCGATTGCGTCAGCTACTGTCTATATTGCTCAACTTCCTGTCGGTGTTGCATCATCTTACAGCGACAGCTGTTGATAGAGTTGGAGGGAAGCGTGCAAACGTCAGTTTGCTTTTGGTTTTCATGCTCAGAGGTTTTATGCGTATTTTCTACATAGTGAAAATGGGCAAAAAAGCGTCATTAGGTGTTACTCAGAGTGCACAAATAGTGACTTTATATCATGAAGGATACTCCGAACGTGACATAAGCAGAAAAATGAATGTGAGCAAGACTGCTATTCATAATACGATCATGAAATATCGAGATACAGGTGAATTTAGCGACCGAAAGAGAATAGGATGTCCAAGGAAAACCACCCCACGTGATGGTAATACCATAAGGTGAATAGTTAGGCATTCTCCGAGGAGCTCGTGCAAGAAATTCAAGGCCTTTCTGCATTCAAAAGGGTCTGATATTAGTATCAGCACTGTTTCCGGACAACTTAGCAAAGATTTTGGATTAAAGTCTTATAAACCTGCACATAAGCCTAGACTAACCTCTGTCGTGAAAAAGAACAGACTGCAGTTTGCGAAACGTCATCAATCGTGGACTGCCGAAAATTGGAGCCAAGTTCTTTTTCCGATGTATCAATTGTGCGTCAATTTGAATCACGTGAAGCACGTACTCGACGACCAAAGGGCAAAAAGTTTGATGGAAAATACACCGTTAGTACCGTGAGATATTCGCCTAGTCCGATGATAGGGGGTCTATGTCAGCATCCCGTACTGCTTCATTATCCTTTTTGCCGACAGGCACTACCATGACTGCTCCTTATGTGGAAATGTTACGTAAGAAACTGTTGACTCATATGCAAGTGCACAGATGCACAATCTTTATGCATGATGGTGCTCCACGCCACAGATCAAAGACAGTAAAGAACTACCTGCAGAGGGAAAATATAACTGTGCTTGGCTGGTCCACTAATAGTCCCGACCTTAAACCCATCAAAAATTTGTGGACCATTTTAAAAGACAAGGTAGCAGAAAAACAGCCATCAAATTCCAAGATTTGATTGAAGCGATAAAGTACGTGTGGCGCAAAGACATTTCAAAAGAATACAGCAAATCCCTCATTGAGAGTATCCCACATCGTATTCTGCCCGTTAAAAAAAACATAGGTGGCCCCACAAAGTACTAATTTCGGTCTTTTTGTGCTCTAAAGAATGTAAGTATTCATCTGTGGTGTCATGTTTCCAAATATCTCTGACTAGCAATTAGTTGTTTCTTTTGAAAAATGTAATTTTCAATAAATTGGCAGATGATCTTAAACTTTTGCAAATGACTTCAGTTCCACAGCATTAACTCTGATTGTCTTTTTTGAATGTGAGAAGCTGATTAAAAATTAATCTGACTACCTAGTATGATCAGGGAGGCCTCTGACTGGTAAAAGCACCAAACATGGCATAAACAGAAAGCTTTTTGAATCCGAGAAGCTGATATAACATTTAGCTTCAGTAAGAATATTGTCTAGCACCAGCTAGCTCTGTGTGACAATGGCCAAGAAATCTCCAACTCACTGGAATATCTTTCAAACTCCTTAGGAGAACAGAACAGCTGAAACTAATGGTTATGAGCTGCTCCCTCCCATAGATGCATTTTAATCTTTTACAATGGACTCGCGTGTGGTATACGGCAATCTACCATACCTTAAAATGCTGGTCCATTAAGGAAAGGGACCTGGCTATGATAAACGGGCATAAGAAAGAAATATCCGCAGAATGATTAAAACTGCTAGGTGGAATACTACCGGGATGAATGGAAATATGAATGATGTAGTTGAGGATATGAATAAATTTAGATTAGATGTGTGTGTGAGAGAGAGAGAAAGAGAGAGAGAGAGAGATAGAGAGAGAGAGACAGAGTAAGTGAAACTAAGAAACATAAAGATGACTTTGAGTTCTGGAGTGCAGCAAAAACGTTTTTTGGGAATCCCTTAAATACACGAAAGAATTCTTTCAAAGCAGATTTCTGGAGAAATCAGCAAAAGAAAGTGTACTTACCCGGTTTTTCCGTTTTCCGTGAGGGGGCACCCTTTGAAAAAAAACTTCATATATGTTAAAATATGCAGTGTCAACAGTGTTCTTCATAGTAAATTCATCCGATTACGAAAATAAAGATCAACTAAATTTCTATATACACTGGCGGAAAGTGAAAACAGAACACCAAGAAGGAAACGTTTGATACCAACGAAATCTATAGAGCCTAATAACTGAATACAGAGGATAACGTGATCAAAACATTATGACAAAATACAGCTGTATTTGCTGGTAAACTGAAAAATAACATTTCTATGTAACATGGTTAGTACGAGGATGAACCGCCATGAACTGCGTCACAGTGTGCAATTCTGGCATGGAGTCTGTCGTACAGATGTTGGATGTAAGTTTAAGGTATTGAGTTACAAGCATCCTCAATCTGGACGCGTAAATCGGGGATGGTCGTGGCTGGCCGTGGAGACCGGATAAGTCGTTGTCCCATAAAATACCACACGTGCTCAATGGGGAACAAATCCGGTGAACGTGCATGTCATGGAAGCTGTCTCACACCCTGAAGTGCATGTTGCGTTGCACGTGCCGTGTGTGGGCGTGCATTATCTTACTGCAAAACACCACGATGGACCGACCTTACAAATGACAAAACGGGCTGAATGATGTTGTTGTTGTAGGAGGTGCTGTTTAACGTACCAGGTACAAACACTAGTTGTGTACGGGAGTGATAGCTGATCGCTCCCCACACCAGGAGACCAGGTGTAGGCCCTGTGTGTTGCTGGCGGATGCAGGAAGGGTGGAGACGCTCCTCTGTGCGTCTGCGAACACGCATACGGCCAACGGAGGCTCCCAAGCAGAATCTGCTTTCATCGCTGAACACGACAGATCACCATTGCGTTCTCCAGTGCAGACGTTGGCGACACCACTGCAGCCGTTCCTGACGGTGGGCTGGAGTCAGAGGTACACATGCCAGAGGCACACGTGCACGTAGTCCTGCATCCAGTAGACGGTTGCAGATTGTTCGCACAGTCACCTCACGTGCAACGGCAGCTCGGATTTGCGTCACAGTGTATGTTCTGCTTGACAACGTCGCTCTTCTTATGCGTCGATCGGTCCGCTCATCAGTCCGTCTGTGACTCTAGGTTCCACGTCTTCTCGTGTGGAAATGTTCCTCGGACCATCTACGCCACCATCGTACCACCACCGATACTTCCCGTTCAATTCGCTCCGCAATACGACGATAAGACCACCCGGCCTCGCGGACTCCGACTAGATTACCTCGCTCAAGGTCCGATAACTGCTGAAATAGTACACGTCTTAAAAGTCCAGGCCTTGCAGCTTTTTCAGGGTCGTCGCACTTGTCCGTACGCCGACCACTAATTACATTCACTTCGCCGTACTCCTTAAATACCACCGACGCTAATTTGCATATTATGCCGTGCTGTGGCGTAAGCGCTCACCTGTTGGTCCCGAAATTAACATCACGCCTACGTAAACTCGACCCCATTAACATATGTAAATTTCATGATCGTCCGCCAATTCTTTCTTGGTGTTCTTTTTTCACTTTCCGCCAGTGTATATACACTATATTGGCGAAAGTCACCGGACACTTAGAAGAGAAACACAACATAGCATTTATTGACATACATTAGTACGGTGTTGGTCCACCTTTGGCCTTAATGCATGCACTGACCCTTCGAGACATGCTATCGACAAGGTTTTGGAACACAGCGATAGGTATGCGCTTCCATTCAGTACATAATGCTGCCGATAACTGTTGCTTAGTAGTAGGCATTGGTTCCAAACTTCTTATGCGGCTCTCTAATTCATCCCATAGGTGCTCTATGGATTAAGATCAGGGCTCTGTGTTGGCCAGTCGACACACGATACGGAATTATCGTCAAACCACGCCGTAACAGTCCTTGCTTTATGGCTCGGTGCATTATCCTGCTGGTACCAACAAGGCTCGGTTCCATAGTATTGCCACAGAGTTGGTAGCGCATAATTGTCCAGAATATCGAGGTAGACGTGCTGGTTAATAGGCTTGTCCACAATAACCAATGGGCGGGGACCATACCTCGAAAAATACCTCCACACGAGTACACTGCCAGCTCCAAACTTGACCGTAAGAACAGTACACTCTGGTAATTAGCGTTCCCCCGGCTGCCACCATACCCACACACGGCCATCAGACTAATGGGCCGTGTATCTGGATTCATCAGTCCATAGGTCCCATTTCCATTGATCTACGGCCCACGATAAATGATGTTCTTTGCACCATACTAAACGACGAGCAACATTCCGAGTGGAGATGAAAGGGCTTATAAGCAGCCGAACAACCACGGTAACCCATAGAATGAAGTTCTCTGCAAATGCTACTTGTGCATACCGAGGTTCCAGCATTTTACTCACCTGTACACTGAGGTCTTGTGCAGTACTCCGTCGGTTAGCTGTAACGATTCTCAGCCTCCTATCAGTAGTTTATAAAATCTTCACTAAAGTTCTTTCACACCGCTTGAAGGTAACACTGGACATGGCTCAACCGAGAGAACAAGCTGGATTCAGGAGTGGCTACAGTACAATAGATCATATCCAAGTGCTGAGAGAACTAATTGAAAGAGCGAGGGAATATGAACTTCCATTGTGCATGGCTTTTATCGATTATGAAAAAGCCTTTGATTCGGTGAAACCATCAGCAGTTACAATGGCTCTGAAAACCTGCGGTATTGAAGATGCATACATTAATATTATTAATAACATCTATGAAAATGCAAGTGCAAAGATTAGGCTGTTTGAAAATACAACACACATAAAAATTGGAAAGGGAGTGAGACAAGGTGACACCATATCTCCGAAGCTCTTTAATGCCACATTGGAGGGTGTTTTTCAGTCACTGAGCTGGGAAAACAAGGGGATAAAGATTAATGGAGATTATCTAACCCACCTTCGTTTTGCTGATGACGTAGTCATTTTTGCAACTAGCCCATCAGAGCTGCAGAGTATGATCCAGGAACTTGCTGACAAGAGTAAAGAAGTGGGATTAAAAATGAACTTTCAGAAGACAAAAGTGATGTTCAATGCTTTTACAAGAAATGAAGATTTATCGATTGATGGAGAAAAGCTGGAGATAACAGACACGTACGTTTATCTTGGACAGCAGATATCAAGTGAGGGTCACATTGATGAAGAAATTAATCGGCGTACAAAACTTGCCTTGAGAGCTTTTGGAAGAAACAGCATAATTTTCAAGAGCAATATGCCATTATGTCTTAAAAGAAAAGTGTTTGATCAATGCATCCTTCCAGTGCTTACGTATGGTGCAGAGACGTGGACCTTAACTAAAAGAGACATACAAAGGCTGCAGACAACTCAAAGAAGCATGAAGAGGTGCATACTTGGTGTAACCAGGAGAGATAAGAAGAGGAACTCGTGGATCCGAAAAATGACAAGAGTGGAAGACATCATGATCAGAGTTAAATCCCTGAAATGGCAATGGGCTGGACATACTGCCAGAAGGACAGATTATCGATGGACAGCCGAAATTTTAGATTGGATTCCAAGATACAGGAAAAGACCCAGAAGAAGACCACATGGGAGATGGGTGGATGAAATTCGAAAGTATGCAGGGGTGACATGGAGGAGACTGGCACAAGACAGACCGTTGTGGAGGAAACTTGGGGAGACCTTCATCCAGCAGTGGATTGATAATGGTTGACAATGATGATGATGATGATGATGTGGTCTTCTTCTGGGTCTTTTCCTGTCCCTTGGAATCCAATCTAAAATTTCGGCTGTCCATCGATGATCTGTCCTTCTGGCAGTATGTCCAGCCCATTGCCATTTCAGGGATTTAACTCTGATCATGATGTCTTCCACTCTTGTCATTTTTCGGATCCACGAGTTCCTCTTCTTATCTCTCCTGGTTACACCAAGTATGCACCTCTCCATGCTGCTTTGAGTTGTCTGCAGCCTTTGTATGTCTCTTTTAGTTAAGGTCCACGTCTCTGCACCATACGTAAGCACTGGAAGGATGCATTGATCAAACACTTTTCTTTTAAGACATAATGGCATATTGCTCTTGAAAATTATGCTGTTTCTTCCAAAAGCTCTCCAGGCAAGTTTTGTACGCCGATTAATTTCTTCATCAATGTGACCCTCACTTGATATCTGCTGTCCAAGATAAACGTACGTGTCTGTTATCTCCAGCTTTTCTCCATCAATCGATAAATCTTCATTTCTTGTAAAAGCATTGAACATCACTTTTGTCTTCTGAAAGTTCATTTTTAATCCCACTTCTTTACTCTTGTCAGCAAGTTCCTGGATCATACTCTGCAGCTCTGATGGGCTAGTTGCAAAAATGACTACGTCATCAGCAAAACGAAGGTGGGTTAGATAATCTTCATTAATCTTTATCCCCTTGTTTTCCCAGCTCAGCGACTGAAAAACACCCTCCAATGTGGCATTAAGGAGCTTCGGAGATATGGTGTCACCTTGTCTCACTCCCTTTCCAATTTTTATGTGTGTTGTATTTTCAAACAGCCTAATCTTTGCACTTGCATTTTCATAGATGTTATTAATAATATTAATGTATGCATCTTCAATACCGCAGGTTTTCAGAGCCATTGTAACTGCTGATGGTTTCACCGAATCAAAGGCTTTTTCATAATCGATAAAAGCCATGCACAATCGAAGTTCATATTCTTTTGCTCTTTCAATTAGTTCTCTCAGCACATGGATATGATATATTGTGCTGTAGCCACTCCTGAATCCAGCTTGTTCTCTCGGTTGAGCCATGTCCAGTGTTACCTTCAAGCGGTGTGAAAGAACTTTAGTGAAGATTTTATAAACTACTGATAGGAGGCTGATAGGTCTGTAGTTTCCGAGATCCTCAATGTCACCTTTCTTATGTAGCAGGATCATTGTAGCGGTGTTCCAATCTTCACGAATCTTTCCTTCATTAAGGCATCGAGTGAAAATTTGGGCGAGTACTGTTTCGATTTCTCCACTTGATTCTTGTATGATTTCTACAGTAATTCCATCTTCTCCTGGAGCTTTTCCCCGCTTCATGTTCTTGATTGCATGAGCAACTTCTGCTGGAAGGATTGGAGGAACTCTGGTACTGGTATCTTTCATGATGTCTGGAGTGCATGTATCATCCCTTTCATATAATTTAGAGTAGAAATCTTTCACTCTTGTCAAACTTTCGCCTCTATTTCTTGTTACAGAACCATCTTCTTTTCTCAGTGCCATAATCTGTTTTCTTCCCTTACTGAGATATCCCTTTGCTATCTTTAGGCTTTGGTTGTTTTCAATTGCTTTCCTCACTAGTTCACAGTTGAATTTTCTTACATCTTCAGTGATACTTTTTCGTACTGTCTTGCATAGCTCTATATATTCCACTTTGGAAGTCACATCTTCTTTAGTTGTCCTCATCTCTCTTCTTTTTTGCATCAACATTTTCGTTTTTCCTGATAATTTATTTACATGCAACTTGTTCTTAGACCCAGCTAATTTTGTTGCTGTTTCCATAAGAGCTTTGGTTACTTTTCTGTTAACTTCAGAGATGTCCACTTCTTCCGATGTTAGGCCTTCTAAAGCAGAGAACCTGTTCTTCAGTTCCAACTTGAAGGTATTATGGTGTTTTTTAAGGTTGGTTATGTCAATAGATTTTGTTTGTCTTATGAGCTTGCCACGTTCAAGTTTAGTGTTGAGGTGCATCTTACATCTCACCAATCTATGGTCACTACCTGTGTTGAACTTGTTTAGCACACTGCAGTCTTCTATGACGAATTTTTTGTTACACATAATAAAATCAATTTCACTTGTCATCCCATTTTCATCCCATGTCTCCATGTCCATTTCCTGTGTGGCTTTTTCTTGAAGAAGGAGTTCAAGATGAAAAACCCTTCTGCCTCTGCAAACTCAACGAGAGTATTTCCACGCTGGTTTCTGTTGCCGTGACCGAATTTACCTACTGAAGTTTCATTCTGTTGCCGTTGCCCTATTTTTGCATTGAAATCTCCCATAATTATTTTCAAGTGCTGCTTACCTTTATTATTTAGATGACAAATTTCCTCATAAAATTCTTCAATTTCTTCTTCAGGATGACTTGTGGTGGGTGCATAAGTTTGAATAATCTGAGCCTGGTATCTTCTCGATAGTTGGATAACGAGTCGTGCAGCTCTGTCAGAGGAACTTTCAACTTCTACCACTTTATCCTTCAGTTTCTTGTTTATTATAAATCCAACACCACTAGTTCTGCCAGTATCTGTCCCACGATAGTAGAAGAGATGTCCACTTTTCAGTTCGATGAGATCTTCTCCTTTTCTCCTTACCTCACTTAGCCCCACAATGTCCCACTTGATCCTTTGTAGTTCCTCTTCCAATTCAAGAAGCCTTGAATCAGAAGATAGGGAGCGTCCATTTTACGTTGCCAAGGTCAGCATTAGATGGCAGCCTAGTCCAGTCCTCCGGGGATTCTTAGCACCCTCTGCCTTCATGTCGCACTGGCCGCTGCCTTGGCCAGGTACATTCCAGCTGCCGGAGACTGAGGGCCAAGATTTAAGTTGTGGAGTCATTTTGGAGGGGTTTGGCCATAACTCACCACGCTGGCCAAGCGGGTTGGTGAGTGTGGGATAGCATTTCCTCTGATCCCGATGGTATAGTTATACCGCTATTGGCGGTCGTCAGAGCCCCTTTAGTGGGAACAGGATGCACCACGAGAAGGCGGGGTTGACATTTGTCAAGGATAGGCTGTGATGTTACGCATCACCTGACCTTACATCCCATGATATATATATATATATATATATATATATGATCGCTTTATGACGTCTGCCGTTGCCTTCCGATCTCCAAGATTTTTTTCCATGCTTCTCAATCTAACCACCATTCTTCCGTCAGTCCATTTTGACTACGTGCTCTCCATATTCCATCAGACCATGTTCTTCTAGGTCGGCTTCTATTTTTTCGTTTGTTTGATTTAAAGTCCATGGCAATTTTAGGCAGTCTTTCATCGGTCATTCTTTTTACATGACCAAACCAACGCAATTGTCTTTCCTGTATGTCTTCTAAAATTGTTTCTTTCACTTTCATCAATTCTTTAATCCTTTCATTCGTTATTTTCTGTCTTCTTGACACTCTACATGATCTTAAAGCACTCATCCCTACAACTGTTATTTTCTGTCTATCCTCTTCTGCTAATCACCACGCCTCAGCCCCATATAGTAAGATGCTCTTAAAAATACTATTATAAATACCCCATTTCCTTTTTCTGGTTATTTCATCACTCCATCAGATTCCATTCAGGGGTTTAACAGCCTTTCCTTCAGGTACAATTCTATTTCTTAATTCCATTGTATCTCTACCTTCTTGTGTAATTTTGACACCAACCAGATTTCTACAACCTGTAAAATACCTGCAAAGAGAAATAGCTACTTTCACTTATTAGCAGCAGAAAATCTGTGTTAAAAATCACAAATAAGATACAAAATGTTTCACGCAGCAGAAGATATGGGAAGCAAAGAGGATTTTTCAAAGCGACCAATTAGCTGCCCCGGTGGCACAGTGGTCTAAGCGCTGGTTTCTGTCCGTTCGTCCAAAATAAGTTCGGGCTCGAATACCGGTGAGGCACTTTGACAGCCCAACGTTACGTTAATGAGATCCAGCAACCAGTGACCTACCTTTTCTGAATGTTCACTCCGGTGCGATTTTACAACAGGACAACGCTCGTCCGCATACTGCTTCTGTATCAAGAGCTCGCCTTCAAAGCACTGACACTCTGCCATGACCAGCCGCATCGCCAAATCTATCGCTGATTGAAAATGTGTGCGATGCTATTGGACGTGCTATCCACACTCCACCCCTACCGCACAATCTGCAGGAACTGCGTGAAAAGATTCAAGCTGCATGGGATGGCTTATCGCAGGATACCATTAGAAACCTGTACAACTCCATGCCGAGACGTTTGGCATGCTGTGTGAGCAAACATGGCGGCCCAAAGCCATATTGAGAGACACGACATAATGGGCGTGTAGCTCAATAAAAATTGCCCATATCAGTCTCAATGTTTAATCATTTATTGTTCCTGGTAACCTTTGCCTTCCTCCCGAATGGCATTGCAATCCGACACGTCCTTCTGGGTGCAACTATTTTTTTGACGGTGAGTGTAATTACCCAAAAGTACATGCAGAATGATGCATAACGTGAATGGTGTCAGGTTGTTAAGAGACTTTTCTAATTGATCGTTGAGATGCAGAGATATCGAGAAAAAAGTATATACATATCTGCGCACCGTAGCAGGTAAAATGAGTGATACTCTGTGCAAGAAATGAGTAAAAAATGTTTTCACAGTTAATGGTATCTGACCGGAAAACAATTTTTTCAAACGGTGATTTAGACGGGCAGGTATTTCTGCAAAACTGTTGTAAACAGAATTATTCACTCACGCCCTGGGATACTAAACGTTTCATTATAAAAAAATCAAGAACTATGTGCACAACATTGTTTACTGTGAACTTTATCCAATGTAGAAATAATTTTTCAAATTCGACTTTGAGAAACAGAGATATCGGATAAAACACAATTTGAATTTACACCCCTAGCAGAAAACCTGTACATTATTTAAAGAAAAGAAGTACATCCAAAATGGGCTTCAATGAAAACGGTATCGAATGAGGGAAACAGTTTTTCAACCGGATATTTGGAAGCCATAACATGGAGTAAAATGTACTTTGAATTCGATAGCATCTGCATTTACGGCCTCTAACGGCAAACTTACGCATCGGATAATGAGCAGAAGGTACGGACCATCGTTCTCACATTTCACTCTTCCCAATACAAATTAAATTTTTCAAATCCCACTAAACGATGTAAAGATATGGTGTCCACAGACGAACGGAGGGTCACAGTGATAACTTAGGTATGCTTGTGCATGTGTGCGTGTGTGTGTGTGTGTCAAAAGACGTGCTAAAAGCTCGGAACAGAAGGACAGAATGAACTAGTGAGTGTGGGTGTGTTTGTGGTTGTGTTTGAAACAAAAGCTTCAGAGAATAGTAATTGTGCTAGTATATACTTCATGTAATTCTGAAATTTCTGATGAGAAGGGCCATTGTTGAATGTGCTAAGAGTCGTTTTAAGCCAGCTGAGGGATGAAGAGAAAGTTACTGCAGCGGGGTATTTCAGTGTTAGATTAGGTGTTCATAATGAGTTATCAAAGAATTTTCTAAGTAAGTTTAATAATACTAGTGTTAATGACATTAGTGAAAGTTTATTAAAACTGTACATTGGCAGTATGGTTACGTGTATCTAATACATTTTCACCCACAAGTACATCCAAACATGTACTTGAGAGAATTTCACTTTGTGACAGAAAATTACAATATTTTCTTTCATTTACGATCAGCGACTGAAGCGTTTAGTTGTAAACACGAGTGTGGTGAGTGGTACACATGCTGCGTTTTATCAATACTGACCAGAGATCCTGAATTCTTGAGTACAATCCTCAAATTGAGATTATTGTCCTCAAAAGCATCTGATGTATTTGGGAACACAAACTGTGCTGGAATTTTGATGTTTATTTTCAAATGTCTTAAGATTTCGACTTCACTGGCTCTTTCCCTTCCCTGGAACCCGTGGCTCTAAATTAGGGACGGGTGACCGATTATAGCCAATTGAGTCGTTCGCGGTTGTCATTCAACCCGTAACCAGGAAAAAAAGGAATAGGACAGCTGCTTTGATTAAACAGTACTCAAATATATTCGCATCATTTACAAAATGATTCATAAGACCAGGGATAGAGAAAACTCCAAAATCTTCAGGAGCCGGCACAGTTTTTCTAGACATAAGAGGAAGAATACCGCAATCGATCTCAACAAATTCAAAAAAAGAAACATCAGTTACTTATTTTGGTTCTTAACATTTTTTTTTCAACTTGTTTAGATCGATATTATATTCTTAAATGCTGAGCTGCAGAATTGTGACCAACATTATGAATTGTGAACGTATATATATTTAAATATTTTCTTAGAATATTGCCTGCTCGTTATTTCTAATGAAAAATTTTCTTAGAATAACGTTTGTTGTATTTACCTTCCAACACACTTATTGCGAAAACAAGTACTGACTTCTTTTTTTATTGTTGTTTCGTGGTACAAATAACAACTTAAGCCCCTCTAAACGTCTTAAATAGTTGGGGCCACTGGTTCCGTGGATAGCGAGTGCCGTAAGACAAGAACACCATCCGCTCCTCATCGGGGACTTGAACGCAGACTCTATTAGATGAACGAAATGAAGTCAGAGCTTAGACCACCGCATCACCAGGGTAATCAAGTTTTGACCGTGCTTTTTCTGAGTTCCATCAAAACCCTTTACAAAATGAGGAAATTCTCCATACATACAATTTTCTCTTTAGCAAAATATTGGCTCCATGGCCCATTTACACTTCACCATGTTCACTAACACCAGAAATCCCACAACAACTGACGATCCTGGTGCATATCCCAGAATTCAAGGTGTCATATGACGTATCACATGTGCGCTGGCTGTACTACGCCTATCGAACAGAATAGCGCTAAATGGAAGTGATTTGAATTGACCATTTCAACTGCAGCAATCCAATCACTTTTGAGAACGGCGGACAATAAGACTTGCACGTAAGGCGAGATACTACTTCAAATAGCACCTTCTTTTACCTTCGGTAAAATGAAATGAAACATGGCAGTTTTGGTGACGCCGTGGTCTAGAGTAGCCTTTGACCGTTTGTCCAAGTATTCCCAGACTCGAGTTCCGGATGCGGCACGGGTTGTGTGCCTGTATTATGGCACTAGGCCTTTCCCTTCACTGGAACCACTAGACCCAAATCAAGGACGGGGAGTTCTTAAGGACCTTTGAGTTGCTAGTAGTGATCGTTAAACCCCAAAGAAAAGACTAAGAATCAAAGTGGATCTGAACGTCAACTACGTGTCCTAGTGCTATCTCATGGTAATACGCTGAAGAGCAATTGAATTAGAGACAGCTGGGGTTATGCAAATGTGGTGCTGTGGGCGGCCCGGTAAACGGAAACGACATGACGTATGCAGCGATCCGACAATATAAGGAGTGATGCGACGGGAATCAGAAAGAGTCGGACACTGTATGGGTAAGACGAAGGATCTAAGCGCATTAGATGGCGGGCAAATTGTCGGGGCCCGACGAATGGGCCACTCCATCTCGGAAGTCGTGCAGGCACTGGGATTTTCTCGAGTCACTGTGTCACGGGTGCATCCTGAGTACATCGAATCCGGCAAAACCCATCCCTGCAAAGGCCAACTACCGTGGACAACAGCGTGTGGATGAGTGGGGTCATCGTGTGCTAGCTCGCATTGTAACAGGGAATAGACGGTCCACAGTGCAAGAAATCACTCGGCACTTTAATGCTGGTACACAAAAACGTGTAAGCAGACACACCATCCAGAACCATCTCCTCGCTATGGTGTACAGAAGCCATCGTCCCACGAGGGTACCGCTGCTGACCGCACATCACAGGGTGCAAAGATTAGCATGGGCGCGGGAACATCGCCACTGGACCGTAGACATGTGGAAAAATGCTGCCTGGACTGATGAGTCGAGATTCACGTTTATACATGCGGATGGCAGGATACGAGTACGGCGGAAACCACATGAAGCGATGAATCCTTCTTGCCAGCAGGGTACTTTCAAGCTGGTGTTCTCGTCTGGGGACTGTTTACGTGGACTGAAATGGGACCCATGGTACGTGTGACATCGTCCCTCACAGGTCAACTTTACCGGGATTTTCTGGATAACGATTTGCTCCCATTTGTGCGTCTTCAATATCCCACTGGGGACCTCATCCTGCAACAAGACAATGCAGCTCCCGAATTGTATCCGAATGGTTGAATGAACACTCCACCGACGTGACCTCGCTTCTTTGGTCAGCTAGGTCGAATCGAGCACATCTGGGATGCCATCGAGAGAGATGACCCCCTCCATCAAATATTCGTGAAGTGTTGTAGTTTGTTCAGGAATCGTGGATCTGTATGGCTTCCCAACGCTTCCATTGTCTTGTCGAGTTCATGTCGAGATGAATCACCACCGTCATCAGGTCAAAAGGTGGTGCTACACGTTACCAAACAGGTATCTCTAATTCAATTGCTCTTCAGTGTACATAAGTGCCCGAAATTGAAATCCGTAAGGCACTCACGGGGATAAGAAAGAAAACACGAAACAGCAGGTAGATACGTTTGGCATGTAAAGAGACACCATCATAAGGGAAATAGGTCTTTTATAACAACAATATGGGTAAATATTGCGTGTACAGGGTCACATCCGCAAATTTCACCAAGGTGAGATGTAATAATATATTATGTACATTTCTTAATAAGGAATGTGAGAATCTCGTACGGACAGATAATTCTTACAACGACAATATATGCTCATCACCAGGTTGTTGATGAACTCTGGAGCCACAAAATTCCATTTCTCGAAGAGGGCGGGGTGTAGCTCGCGTCAGGTTCTGGGAATGAGATTTTCAAGCTTCTGCATGTCGTCCCAGAGCATTGCAGGCATGCTCTATATGGTTTAAGCCCCGACACTTTGATGGCCAATCCATTTGCTCTACAAGAAATCATTGACAAGCAGAGCCCTTTGAGGGCGAGCTTCATCATACATTAAAAGGAACTGAGAGCCAACAGCTCCTGAAAACAGTCTGACATAGGGCTCTAGAATTTCGTCTCTATAGCGCTCAGCATTTACATTTCCTCCTGCGAGCACGTGGAGTGGTGTCCGGCCTTGATCATGCTACCACTCTACAAGAGTAACCCACAGCCTCAGAATGAGTCTCGTTCGCGGACGTTTGCCAGATCATTATGAGTTCCCTGTTCAATCTTGATTAAATGCCCACGAGAATACGTTTGTAAAATGAATCTTGACTCGTATGTAAAAAGAACACCGGCCTCCTCGTTTGTACTGTGGGAACGATGTTGCATGCAATAGTTGAAGTGAGCTGTCCCGTGAGATGTGGTTAGTGAGATACAACCCATAGGTCTCTTGACATAATGGCCAATTGCATTAAGCCTTCGATATATCGTTTGCCTTGATGCCCTAGTCCTAATGGCAACGAAGAACCCTGAAGACATTTGCCAGGTTGTATAGGACAGGTGATGCGTAACATCACAGCCTATCCTTGACAAATGTCAACCCTGCCTTCTCGTGGTGCATCCTGTTCCCACTAAAGGGGCTCTGACGACCGCCAATAGCGGTATAACTATACCATCGGGATCAGAGGAAATTCTATCCCACACTCACCAACCCGCTTGGCCAGCGTGGTGAGTTATGGCCAAACCCCTCCAAAATGACTCCACAACTTAAATCTTGGCCCTCAGTCTCCGGCAGCTGGAATGTACCTGGCCAAGGCAGCGGCCAGTGCGACATGAAGGCAGAGGGTGCTAAGAATCCCCGGAGGACCGGACTAGGCTGCCATCTGATGCTGACCTTGGCAACGTACAATGGACGCTCCCTATCTTCTGATTCGAGGCTTCTTGAATTGGAAGAGGAACTACAAAGGATCAAGTGGGACATCGTGGGGCTAAGTGAGGTAAGGAGAAAAGGAGAAGATCTCATCGAACTGAAAAGTGGACATCTCTTCTACTATCGTGGGACAGATACTGGCAGAACTAGTGGTGTTGGATTTATAATAAACAAGAAACTGAATGATAAAGTGGTAGAAGTTGAAAGTTCCTCTGACAGAGCTGCACGACTCGTAATCCAACTATCGAGAAGATACCAGGCTCAGATTATTCAAACTTATGCACCCACCACAAGTCATCCTAAAGAAGAAATTGAAGAATTTTATGAGGAAATTTGTCATCTAAATAATAAAGGTAAGCAGCACTTGAAAATAATTATGGGAGATTTCAATGCAAAAATAGGGCAACGGCAACAGAATGAAACTTCAGTAGGTAAATTCGGTCACGGCAACAGAAACCAGCGTGGAAATACTCTCATTGAGTTTGCAGAGGCAGAAGGGTTTTTCCTCTTGAACTCCTTCTTCAAGAAAAAGCCACACAGGAAATGGACATGGAGACATCCAAATGGGACAACAAGTGAAATTGATTTTATTATGTGTAACAAAATATTCGTCATAGAAGACTGCAGTGTGCTAAACAAGTTCAACACAGGTAGTGACCATAGATTGGTGAGATGTAAGATGCACCTCAACACTAAACTTGAACGTGGCAAGCTCATAAGACAAACAAAATCTATTGACATAACCAACCTTAAAAAACACCATAATACCTTCAAGTTGGAACTGAAGAACAGGTTCTCTGCTTTAAAAGGCCTAACATCGGAAGAAGTGGACATCTCTGAAGTTAACAGAAAAGTAACCAAAGCTCTTATGGAAACAGCAACAAAATTAGCTGGGTCTAAGAACAAGTTGCATGTAAATAAATTATCAGGAAAAACGAAAATGTTGATGCAAAAAAGAAGAGAGATGAGGACAACTAAAGAAGATGTGACTTCCAAAGTGGAATATATAGAGCTATGCAAGACAGTACGAAAAAGTATCACTGAAGATGTAAGAAAATTCAACTGTGAACTAGTGAGGAAAGCAATTGAAAACAACCAAAGCCTAAAGATAGCAAAGGGACATCTCAGTAAGGGAAGAAAACAGATTATGGCACTGAGAAAAGAAGATGGTTCTGTAACAAGAAATAGCGGCGAAATTTTGACAAGAGTGAAAGATTTCTACTCCAAATTATATGAAAGGGATGATACATGCACTCCAGACATCATGAAAGATACCAGTACCAGAGTTCCTCCAGTCCTTCCAGCAGAAGTTGCACATGCAATCAAGAACATGAAGCGGGGAAAAGCTCCAGGAGAAGATGGAATTACTGTAGACATCATACAAGAAGCAAGTGGAGAAATCGAAACAGTACTCGCCCAAATTTTCAGTCGATGCCTTAATGAAGGAAAGATTCCTGAGGATTGGAACACCGCTACAATGATCCTGCTACATAAGAAAAGGGACATTGAGGATCTCGGAAACTACAGACCTATCAGCCTCCTATCAGTAGTTTATAAAATCTTCACTAAAGTTCTTTCACACCGCTTGAAGGTAACACTGGACATGGCTCAACCGAGAGAACAAGCTGGATTCAGGAGTGGCTACAGCACAATAGATCATATCCATGTGCTGAGAGAACTAATTGAAAGAGCGAGGGAATATGAACTTCCATTGTGCATGGCTTTTATCGATTATGAAAAAGCCTTTGATTCGGTGAAACCATCAGCAGTTACAATGGCTCTGAAAACCTGCGGTATTGAAGATGCATACATTAATATTATTAATAACATCTATGAAAATGCAAGTGCAAAGATTAGGCTGTTTGAAAATACAACACACATAAAAATTGGAAAGGAGTGAGACAAGGTGACACCATATCTCCGAAGCTCTTTAATGCCACATTGGAGGGTGTTTTTCAGTCACTGAGCTGCGAAAACAAGGGGATAAAGATTAATGGAGATTATCTAACCCACCTTCGTTTTGCTGATGACGTAGTCATTTTTGCAACTAGCCCATCAGAGCTGCAGAGTATGATCCAGGAACTTGCTGACAAGAGTAAAGAAGTGGGATTAAAAATGAACTTTCAGAAAGACAAAAGTGATGTTCAATGCTTTTACAAGAAATGAAGATTTATCGATTGATGGAGAAAAGCTGGAGATAACAGATACGTACGTTTATCTTGGACAGCAGATATCAAGTGAGGGTCACATTGATGAAGAAATTAATCGGCGTACAAAACTTGCCTGGAGAGCTTTTGGAAGAAACAGCATAATTTTCAAGAGCAATATGCCATTATGTCTTAAAAGAAAAGTGTTTGATCAATGCATCCTTCCAGTGCTTACGTATGGTGCAGAGACGTGGACCTTAACTAAAAGAGACATACAAAGGCTGCAGACAACTCAAAGAAGCATGAAGAGGTGCATACTTGGTGTAACCAGGAGAGATAAGAAGAGGAACTCGTGGATCCGAAAAATGACAAGAGTGGAAGACATCATGATCAGAGTTAAATCCCTGAAATGGCAATGGGCTGGACATACTGCCAGAAGGACAGATCATCGATGGACAGCCGAAATTTTAGATTGGATTCCAAGAGACAGGAAAAGACCCAGAAGAAGACCACATGGAAGATGGGTGGATGAAATTCGAAAGTATGCGGGAGTGACATGGAGGAGACTGGCACAAGACAGACCGTTGTGGAGGAAACTTGGGGAGACCTTCGTCCAGCAGTGGATTGATAATGGTTGGCAATGATGATGATGATGATGATGATGATAGGACCTAATAACGCCGTGCCGTTAAAGCAACATAACGGTCCTCACGAGGTGTCATACGCCTTGGACGACCTAGGCCAGGCCTTTGTGACACCCCATCTGTGTTGTTGAATTGCTGCTATAACCGTGAAATTACTCTTCCGTGGTTATTTAAGTTGCTTGCGACCTGGTCCTGAAACTGGCCTGCTTCTATTGTCCTGTCTCTCGCCACCGTACTGTATGGCATCGGATGAAAGTATTTGCAGCCACCAGAACTCTTCTTACCCCCGCTGTCAACGAGAAATGCCACTGCTTTTCCCTGTTGGCTTTATGTAAGTCAATTTACATATTAACAGCATTTTTCTCACTGATATGCAAGTTTCACTGCTGGCATTTGTTTCTCGTGTCTATTTGCATTGTAACGTACAAGGAGATGTGACGTACCTGCCAGAAGGACGCACACGACATAAAGGCAGATAGGAATCAGAATAAAACGTCCGTGTAGCTCAATTGGTAGAGTGACTTATTCCGGAATAAGCGGGTTCGAACCCCGGCGCGGATAAAAATGACGGAGAAATTTACTTCGTTATAATGGCGCCCGAACTATCCGGATGACCCGACCGTTCAAAATTTCGCATTGGTGTGATGTTATTTCCACACCGCGAGATAGGAAAAATAAGAGAATCACTTCGAGAAAAAAAAAAAAAAAAAAATAAGGGGGAGATGATGTAACGTACAAGGAGATGTGACGTACCTGCCAGAAGGACGCACACGACATAAAGGCAGATAGGAATCAGAATAAAACGTCCCTGTAGCTCAATTGGTAGAGTGACTTATTCCGGAATAAGCGGTCTCGGGTTCGAATCCCGGCGTAGACCAAAAATGACGGAGAAATTTACTTCGTTATAGCATATGCTTTGTAAGCATCGTAATACTTTATTGAGCGTTTTCCATTGTTTGCCCGCAACTGCCTTCCGGACTTTAATTTTGAATATCAGTGTAGATACGTTGTTCTTGTTATCATGAATTTCTTTCTACTAGGTGTAGCTCGTCAGGTAAGGAAGGATAAAAAACCAATTGGATTTTTTATGACATTCTCCTAAGACTATTTTTCAATGGTAGAAACTTATTTCAAATGAATTATCATTTCAAATAATTTCCAGCCCTCATTGCTATAAAGAATATTGATGATTCTTTTTTATTTCTAAACTGACTCTTTAAAAGCTCTCCAACATATCTGAGTTTGTAATATTGCACTTAAGTTCCAATATTCGGCGTAAAGTATCTTTAGTCACAAAATTCTTTCGATTCAAAAAATTATTATTACCCTGGAAAATAAACATTTTCATTTATGAGCGTTTTCAAAACTGCATTTGAGTACGATCTCATTAATAATGTATTATGGCAGAATTGTAATCGAATAAGTATTATGACTTACTCTAGTGGAATATTAAATAAATATGATATTTCAGATGAAAAGAGGAATAACGTTTTTCAATCATTATGAAATGAACGTTGCTGCTGAACACAATTGGCAACTTACTCACTTCAGTGCCACAATACGTGACAAGGCATAATTTTATTCAATCAGTATCAAATAAACGTTTTCACTAAACACAGCGTGTAAACATTTTCCATCACATCACGCCCAATCTTCAGACACTTTATGAGGATTAGAATCTAAACCACGTTGTAGATTTGCAGTCATTTTTCCTTCGCAAACACGCAACGGCCTGCAATCGAACTGTTCAGATTTGGAATAGCTTGTCGAAAGTCGTGAACAGCATTCGTGCCTGGAACTCCCTCGATAAGGCTTTTCATGTTGGACTTACGCGATAGTTTATGGAGCCCGTGATATGGAAACAGAACTTTCGTGCTCAAGAACACAACCACTTCATCCCACTGCAAAGCTGTAACTTGAAATTCCTGTCTTCTAAAACATGACCTCGAAGCAGAATCACCACAGTGCTTATGCCCTTTCAAAATAAATAAAGAAAACATTAGCTGGAAAAAGTAACACCCTACTGCAGAATGCAACGGTTAAGGAAATACAATATTTTCACTTAAAGAAAAACAAACTGAAGAAACTGAATTCTATGTTCAGTACAGATGTTTCAACATGTGAAATATAATTTTGAAAAACATTTCAAAATTCTGACATACCTTTAAAATTCCTATTTCATGAAATGAAATGTAAAACGTCAACTGACAGTATCATTTGCATTAGTAAGATATGTTCATCGTCATCCAACTGAACTTAACCTGAAACATTTTTGAACATGTGCTAAATCTGCAGAATCGTAACTTGGAGTGAAGTGACATGTGCATTTAAACTGGCAAGAAATGTTCCTTTGATATACAGTGCGATTTAAAAACCATGTGTTCAATCCAAATATTTGTCTAAAAGCAGCGTGCTCTTGACCTAAGTGAGAAGCGCTGGGAACTTCTTATTAATCTATTGAGTGTGTGCATAAGTTCAACAGTTTTTGTAGGCTACAACGAAATGATTAGAACAAAACAAATAACATACCTAGAATTCCACATAATTGTCATCATTCTGTATGACCTCTAGCTATCTGTCTATGAGTAGGTGAATCCCACGCCGGAAAAACTCCTGTGTTTTAGAGTAAAAAAAGTCATGTAATGCCGTTTTTACATCGTCAACATCATCGAAGGTTTAGAGAGCGAAGGCTTTCTGTAACGATCGAAGAAGGTCGTAGTCCGTAGGTGCCAGGTCAGGGAAATACGCCGGGTGAGGTAACACTTCCAAACTGAGGTCCAGTAATTTTTGCAGAGTGATTAAAGCAGCATGAGGTCTGGCGTTATCATGACGAAGGATCACGCCTTTGCGATTGACGAGTGCTGGACGCTTCGATGTCAGTTGTTCTCGCAATCTATCCAACTGTTGGCAGTATAGGTCAGAATTTATCGTTCGGTTAGGTGGCAGCACCTCCCAGTGGATTATTCCCTGGACATCCGACCAAACACTCAACAAAAGCTTTTTGGGATTACAGTCCTCCTTTTGGGGACGATGGAGCAGGCTTCGCACCTTGGCACACAGTCCGTCGACGCTTTACAATACGGTTCAGTACCCATTTATCATCACCCGTTTCAATTCGTTCGAAAAATGGTTTATTTCAATGACGAGAAAGCAAAAAAATACAGGTACGGATTTTCTCTTCTCGTTGCTTTGCAGAAAGCTGGTGATGAACTCCAGTTATCGAACTTGGTGATGAACCCAAGCGCATGCATCCGCCGTTCGACTGTTCTGTGTACCGACAACTTTTCCGCTAATTCCTGGACGGTTGGATGTAGGTCATTTGTTATATCTTAGACCACATCCTCCTCAGAAACCACGGATGGACGTTCAGGAAGTGATTATTCTGTCTCCGTCCCGAGATTTCCGGGTAACCAACTTCGACATGTGCTATCATCAACTGCATCCTCCTCATACACTTGACAGATGTTGCGGCAAGCCGTTCTTCTGCATCTATGCATCTCTTGCTGTCTACTTTAGGTTTGTCTGTTTTAGGATTTAACAACCATCGGATTCCAAAGATATAAGCAGTATGTCTTCCGTAGCTCAGGGTACCTGTTTCCAGGAAGGAAAAGAATCAGCTATATATAAAAAAAAAGCCTGTTCCTCTCATGTCTCGCCTTATTCGAGCGATTAGCCAGAAGCTCGTGTCTCTGACCACTCAGTCACCAGGCTGGCTTGTCTGCTTGTGCTTACATTATATAAGATCAAATGGTACCCACCAAAACTGCTTTTATTCAAATAAGTTTAAAATATAATACAGCAATAGCATGGTGTGTACAAGAATATAATAAGTGCGGTGTTGTTATATTTAAAAAATCAACTTAATTTTTAGTACATCATTTCAAATAAATAAAATAACTGCTCGGAGTTTGTGTTTTGGGCTGAGTATGATTTTGCGAAAACCTTCTTCTCATGTTAGGAAAATTATGCCCAAAAGTCCCAGCCATATTTTGTCAATTTGTTTAATGGTGTTGAAACATAACTATCCATAAATCATATAGCAAGGAGAAAGGAGCAACTGAAATATTTTGAGACACAAATGCGAAAGCACCATACTACCTCGTTTAGTTTCTTTTTACTTATTTGTTTATTTATGCATTGAACCGAATGTGTATTCGTTACAATGGAAAATAAATCAACTGATAAATTACATCCGCTTCGAAGTTACGTACCTATTCAACATCAACGGTTGATAAGGTCCTCAGAAAACACGGTACCCAAATATAGTGATCTACAGTTGCATTTAAATGAACGTTATGTTGCTTCGTCGAAATTTAGGAGAAACGTCAGATATGTCAGAAAGTGTTGCAACACGCAAGTGATGATGAATGAAGAACCATTTTTAGCGGTTACCCATGACAGACACATCAGACTGTTTTCTAAACAAAATCTACTAATTCTAAACAACACCAAAGAGATTACCATAAAAATATTTTACCTTTATTTAAAGTTTGCGATCGTTTTCTGAACAACCTGATACAAGTTCCAACAATATTTTGCAAAAATTTACTTTTCTCCTATATATTTCTTTGAATCTTCTTCATGTTTGGAGACTACTGTTTATAGTCCTTCGATCGCAATGAACATCTCGCAGGGCTATAAGCAGTCACCTGTCCCTAATTTGATAATTTAGAGCACTGTTTTCAGGAAAGGGAGAGAGTCGGCCCCATCGGTCAAATACTCCCGTGTGCTACATCCGGGGCTGAAACATTAAACAAATGCAACAGCATGTAGTTACTGTAATTACTGCTTATTTAAATTCCTGAAATTCACTAACTGTCACAAGCAGGAAAATGCCTAAAAGGCATGAATTTTTTTTGGCAGTGATATCAGCCGAACCCTCTTCAACGTTTATTCCATTTAATTTATTTTCACCTTAAAATCAGAATCTCAAAGACAAGTTCGAAATTATGGGTGTACTGCGTATGTAGTGTAGTTTTATTTCAAGAGCAGGAAGTGAAGTTAAATACAGTACAGGGTTTGTCCGAAACTGAACGAAACGGTACTTATATTTCATAATGCTAGTCATGTCACTGTATCTCTTCATACAAATGTGCAGTAGACTTATTTGCATGTCACCAAACAAATTTTGAAAGTCAAAAAATCAGCTGTTGTACTATTCTGCAGTACATGTCATTATGTCTTATTGATTTTCAGTAGGCTGTCAGATGGAGATTGAAAAGCAGCGCTTCTAAGTAAAGTTGCATGTAGATCCAAGCAAAAGTGTCACAGCTTACGTACAGTGATGCAGCTTTATTGTGCGCTCGTGTCTTATTGTCACAGAGGTTATTACGACGGGCGGGAAAATATTACAGGGTGTCACAAATTGTTTGTTTGCACTTCAGCTGCGAGGTCCGGGTGAACATACAGCGAAGATCCAAAACATTATGACCACCTGCCCAGTATGATGTTGGTACTCTACGTGCTCCCAAAACAGCTCTTATCCAGTGAGGCACGGAAGCTACGAGATTTGTCAAGGTGTCTCGTTTTGTCTGGTATTACCGGAAGACCCTTCAACTCTTGCAAATTACGTGGTTAAGCTGCCACAGATGGGATTTGCTATTCCAACACAAGCCACAGATGTTGGATTGAGTTGATGTCTGGGGAATTTAGAAGCCAGGGCACCTGGAAGTCTTCTTCGTGTTCCGCGAACCATTCTTGTGCAATCCAGTGTGGCATGGCGCATTATCTGCTGAGAGAAGGCATTTCCGGTGGGGAATACTGTTACCACAAAAGGATACACCTGGTCTGTAACGATGTTTTGATAGGTAGTTGATGTCATAATTCCGTGTACATGAATGGTTGGAGCCAGAGTTTTCCAGCAGAACATTGCCCAAAGCATTACAGTTCTGCCACAGGCTTGTGGTTTGTCCCACGGTGCTTCCAGGTGCCAATACTTTCCAAGGTAAACGACGCACACGTCCAATGAATAACATTTCCTGTCCACACGGTGCAACAGGAAATGTGATTCATTGGACAAGACGACCTTCTTCCAAACATTCAAGGTTTAGCTTTGATGCTCGCGTGTCCTATGTAGATACTTTCGAGGGTGAACCGAGGCTCGCATGGGCACTCGGAACGGCCTGTGCTATGCAGCCTCGTTTTCAGCAGAGTTAAATGTATTGTGTGTTGTAACACATTACTCCTGTCACTAGCATTCAAATTACTGACGAGTTCCGCCGCAGTCTCCTTTCTGTTGACTCGTACCATACGGGAATAGCCTTCCCTCACCTCTAGCATCGATGTGAAAGTCAAAAAGTCAGCTTTTGTACTATTCTGCAGTACACACCCTGTCGACGTTGTTACTTTCGGCCCACACCCTGTCGGCGGTTCGTGGTTTTGCCTACTCAAACCACTTTTTCCAGGTACTAGGTACGGCTGATAGCGAGCACCCCACAAGCCTTGCGGTCTCGGAAATGCTCTGACCCAGTCATCTGGACATTACAATTTGGCCTTTGTCAAATTTGCTTAAGCCTGCTGCCTTTCTCATCTGAAGAACAAAAATAACACTGGTTAACAGAGCTCAGTGTCAGATGTTATTTATACCGTTTCATGACAATTATATTCAGGCAGCACATATACTCAAATCAATCAGAATTATGCACTGAAGTTGCCTGTGGTTACTGGTCTTCCATGAAACGAATCCTCAGAAAACTTGAAAATTGCATCGCCCTGTAGCAGAAATCGAACCCGCATCTCTCGATTTCCGGTCGAGTATGCTGAATACTGAGATGCGGGTTACTGATCTTCCATGTCGCTCTGAACCCGTGTATTTCTGAAGAAATATTTCTTCCTTAAAAATGTTACATCTGGAAGTTTTATTACATTCACACGCGCCGTCGTTTATCTACAATTGCTTCGATTTGCATAAAGACGCGCTGGTCATAATGTTTTGGTTCTTCTGTGTATGCAATTTTGTGAACTTTTGTCAAGCTGCACTTTGGAATTTAGTAATAGCGACGACAGACTTCAAGAAAGTTTTAAAATAACATGCATTTAGATTTTAGCAGATGATTTGTGAAATAGATTATGCAAAAAAAGTGTTCCTAAATTTCTGATGCCAGAGCTAAAGGGTTTTCGGCCGGCGCTTAAGGGTGAGACATGTGTTTGAGTCTCCCTTCAACTCTAGACTTTGTTGTTCTTTCACAGATCGTTCTGGAAGCTCCGTATTTCACTTCTGTCAGCAACTGAAATCAAGAAGGTACTTTCACGTTTCAATGTCTTAAGTAAATCAGCACGAAACACAAAATCTGTCTCACTTTGTTCCGGTGTTGTTGTTTTTGTTTTTGTTTTTTATGAAGAAGAGATTTCTGACGCAAATTTCATTTTCTTAAATCCTCTGTCAAAGTTTAGATGCATGCTATTTTATTTACGTTTAACTTCACTAACGTCTGAAATTTTATTGGATGAACTTGCAAAATAGCACGGACTTCCATGTTGAAGAGTGACCAATCTTGAGACCTTCTATAACACTTACCCTCTTATTACGAAAGCGACATCTCAGTCAAACACGCGTGCATATGATAATGATGTCGATCATTCTAAACCACTTAAGCTTTTTGCAGTATGTTGCGCTCTTCTGTGGCGCGATTCCCCAGCTTTATACGCATTGTTTTCCAACGCGCCGCTCATCCATACCTGCGTGGCAACCTACTGTGACTACCTGCAACAAAATCGCTTGTACTGCCGTATCTGACGACCACTGGCATGTTAAAACTTTTTAATACGCTGATAAACAAGTCCACCGAGACGGTGTGTACTGTTGAATTAATTAAAAAACACAGCATTGTCCCTTCTTTTGGGACAAACATTTTATATGAAGTTCCAGAGAGGTGGTTACGAAAAAAATCCCGGATTATGAAAACAGGAATTAAGCTAACAATCATGGAATTCACAGTTCCAAACACTTCATTGGTGCTCATTACTAATACTTTATTACTCACTAAAGTAGTTTCCACACTGACCAGAGAATCAGTGATTTCCTAGCTAGCTGAAATCATTCTTTTCTGCAAAATAACTAACAGCTTCGCGTTCTAATTGACATCGCCGTTTTCTGGTTTTAAATATGATACCTGATTTATTCCAACAGTCGTTCATCAGCTGAAAAAGTAAAGAACAGTAGGTTGAATCATTTCGGTAATACTTTCAATACTTTCGACAATAGTTACTTAGCGAGTCTGATTGCACTTTCAAATATCCTTTGATAATAGTTTTTTTCGGGGGGGGGGGGGTTAACGACAACCATGGACAACTCGATGGGAATAAGCAGCGGTCGAGCCCTGGTTTAGGGGCACTGGTTCCAATAGAAGGACAGATTTGCGTTCTAAAGCTGTCAATTAGAACGCAAATCTCTCCCTCTACTGGGACAATCAGGGCTCGACCGCTACTTATTCCCATCGAGTTGTCCATGGTGGTCGTTAACACCCCCCCCCCCCCCCCGAAAAAAACTATTATCAAAGGATAATTGGTAATCAGTCTCGCTAAGTAACTATTGTCGAAAGTATTACCGAAATGATCCAACCTACTGTTCTTTACTTTTTCAGCTGATGAACGACTGTTGGAATACATCAGATATCATATTTAAAACCAGAAAACGGCGATGTCAATTAGAACGCAAAGCTTTAGTTTTTTTGCAGAAAAGAATGATTTCAGCTAGCTAGGAAATCACTGATTCTTTGGTCAGTGTGGAATCTACTTTAGTGGGTAATCACGTGTTAGTAATAAGCGCCAATGAAGTGTTTGGAACCGAAAGGAAAACACGACATGCGTGCCTCCCCGGGACCCATCTCCCACGAAAGGTCAGAAGCCAGCTCTAAGACGGCTCCAGGTGAATTTTTTTTTTTTTATTGGAGGTTTAACGACCACCGTGAGCAACTCAATGGGCTATAAGCAGTCGCCCGTCCCTAATTTGGGGTCACTGGTTCCAGGGAAGGTAGAGAGCCAGTGCCGTAAGACAAACACAACATCCATGCCTCACCGGGATTCAAACCCGGACCCCTTTCGGACGAATGATCAGAGGCCATCGCTTAGACCACTGCGCCACCGGGGCGGCCTCCAGGTGAATTCATCGAAAACGATCATCGAAAGCGAATTCGTCGAAAACCAATTCACAGGAAACGAATTCACAGAAAATGGATTCGTCAAACGGATAATTCATCGAAAAGAAAATTCTTCAAAAATTAGGGCTTCGAAAACGAATTTATCGAAAGCGAAATCACCGAAAGATACAATATCGTAGGGTAAGCTTTTGTCGAATATTTGAAACACGGCTAAGTGCCGCAAAAGCGTTGGGGGAACGTATGAAAATTGCATTTTGTATTTCTTAAATAACACTTTCATATAGGATGCCCACAAAACCTTCAGGGAGTCTAACAAGAATCAGACTTTTGATTTTATCATGTCTACTTTGGCCTAGGACTAGGCCTTTTTACAGTTTTTATTCCATCGTGTTCATACACACAAGGTTTACACACCAAGTCACGTTAGTATTATTGCGTTTTTACTTAGGCATTAAATATATTTACCTTGGCCTAGGCCTTTTTTAACAGTTTTTATTCCATCGTGCTTATATTCATAAGATTTGGACAAGTCATTTAAGTAATATTGAGCTTTTACTTAGGCAGTAAATATTAATAAATATGCCTTTTTAACAGTTTTTATGCCGTTTGATGGTATTCATATGGTTTGGGTACCAATTCAAGTTAGTATTATTGCACTTTCACTTAGGCATTAAATATTAATAAACATATATATGATATTAACAAAATTTATATTTTTATCACCCCCTATACATTAATATTTAATATTAATAAGTAGGTCTTGACACATTTTATTCCATCGTGCTCATTTTCCTAAGGCTTGGACATGAAGTCCAGTTAGTAACATTGCGCTTTTACTTAGGCATTAAATATTAATTAATACGCCTTAGGTCCAAACCTTTCTGACAGATTTCGTTCAAGTGTATGACATATTTAAAACCAAAGTAAAAGCGCAATAATAGTAACTTGACATGGTGTCTGAACCTTATGAATATGAAAACGATGGAAGAAAAACATAAAAAGACCTGGCCGAGGTATTAATATTTAATGCCTTAGTAAAAGCGCAATATTACTGACTTGAGTTTGTGTCTAAACCTCATAAATATGAGCACAATCGAGTAAAATCTGTTAAAGAGGCCTAGGCCTAGGCTAAGGTATTAATGTTTGATTCCTAAGTAAAAGTACAATAACACTAATCTGACTTGGTGTCTAAACCTTATGAATATGAGCACAATCGAATAAAAACTGTCCAAAAAGGCCTAGACCTAGGCCAAGGTATTAATATTTAATGCCTGAGTATAAGCGCAATAATACTAACTTGACTTGGTGTCCAAGCCTTATGAATATGAACACGATGGAAGAAAAACGGTTAAAAAGGCATAGGCCTAGGCCAAGGTATTGTATTTAATGACTAAGTCAAAGCGCAATAATATTAACTTGACTTGGTGTCTAAACCTTGTGAATGGTGGCGCAGTTTTCTAAACGTTTAGACCACTGCGCCACCGCAGTGGTCTAAACGATGGCCTCCGATCATTCGTCCGAAAAGGGTCCGGGTTCGAATCCCGATGAGGCATGGATGTTGTATTTGTCTTACGGCACTGGCTCTCTCCCTTCCCTGGTACCAGTGACCCTAAATTAGGGACGGGCGGCTGCTTATAGCCCACTGAGTTGCTCACGGTGGTCGTTAAAACCTCCAATCAAAAAAAAAAAAAAAACTTTGTGAATAAGAACAGGATGGAATAAAAACTGTTAAAACGGCATCAGCCTCGGCCTAAGCGTACGTGTAAATATTTAATGCCTAAGTAAAAGCGTAATAATACAAACTTCACTTGGTGCGTAAACCTTATGAATATGGGGAACACGGAATAAAAACTGTTAAAAAGGCTTAGGCCTGTTTATTGATATTTGATGCTTAAGTATTAGCTTGTATTAGCTTGATTTATTATGTAAACGTTATTGATATATTGCGTCGTGCTCAGAGTCGTAAGGTTTAGACACAAAGACTAGTATTATTGCCCTTTTACTAAGGCATTAAATATTAATCCCTATGCCTTTGCTCACATCTGAAATCAAGAAACTTCAATTTTTATATGACCCCTAAAGTGAGTGTCTGCACTAGGCTGTGTCCAGCTGTCCTGTGGCCATTTCGATGAATTTGTTTCATTTTTTTTTTTTTTTTCGAGAAAGTCGTCTTTCGGTCTACTGCTCGTTCGACGAATTCGTTTTCGATTAATTCGTTTCACTTTATTCGAAAAAGTCGTCTTTCAATAAATTGTTCGTTCCATAAATTTGTTTTGGATGAGTTCGCGTTCGACGAATTCGTTTTCGATGAATTTATTTTCGATGAATTCATTTTCGATGAATTTATTTTCGATGAATTCGTTTTCGATGAATTTATTTTCGATGAATTCGTTTTCGATGAATTTATTTTCGATGAATTCGTTTTCGATGAATTCGCCGGCTCTCCTCTTAGACCATTGCGTCATCGGCCCGGCAATAATATGCTCATTATATTTTCAATAACAGTTTCGATATTAATTAATAAGTATCACTAAATTATTGTTAATCTTCATAAGAACTTTAACTTTAACCGAAACAATGCCGAATTCAAAAATCGATTTTTTTTTACTAAAGCAATTAAAATACACATAGCTTTTGCATGAGATGCTCTCCACTTCACGTTTGTCGTAAGAAAGAGTTAGCGCTGTAGAGGATTTGTTTTCTTATGTTCAAGTTTCAACTACGATTTCATGATCAGTGATGATTTCTTGCATTTTCATGTGGTCAAGATAAGAAATTTTTGCTTCAAACAAATTAAATTTTAATTTCACTGGTTTTAAGATGCATAGATGTAGGAGAACCCATTAAAAAATTGATAAGCGATGGCATTACCAAAAGATATCTTAACACTCTCATAAAACGTTTGAGAAATTTAGCAGAGTGAAGATTTTTTTCCTTATGTTCAAGTATCAACTACGATTTCATTGCATTTTCATGTGATCAAGTAAAGAAATTTTTGCTTCAAACACATTCAGTTTTAATTTCACTGGTCGTTGAGATGCATAGATGCAGAAGAACCGATTCAAAATGAATTTATACAATTTAGTATTACCAAAGATATCTTAACACTCTCATAAAACTTTTGAGAAGTTTTTAATGAACTGAACAGTAACTCCACGTATTTATTTAGCATTCAAGTCAATATTTTGCCAGATTTTTGCTCTGAGTTAAGAGCGCAGCTTCAGCTTTTTTGATTAAAGAGCCACAGGAACCCATCATCTTGTTTTTCCATCTCAGTTCGTGACACCCTTCAGCAAATCTTGATCTTTCTACCGTAAAATAATAGTAATCAATAAAACAGCTTTGTTTACTGAGTTAATTAGTTAGTCATCATCACATTTTAAACACAACGTGTTGCATTTATGTTGCTCATTAAGCTGTGCGTATTATAGTTGGCTTTTGTGATAGCGTTTTAACTGAAAGAATATTGAATATTCAATCAATAGTACAGATATTGAATATTCAATCAATATGAGTTTAGACTTTAACATAAATTCTAAGCACAGTTTGTAGGCTGTTTGATGCTGTCCGAATGGATCCATCAATATGATTGGAATGGCAAATTATGGCAAAAGCAACTTTCCGAGTTCATGTTCCAGACAATTTCGAATAAAAAAATTCCTCGCATGCGTGTGTTGTTATTGATTATAATCCAATGAAAAATAATTTCTTTTATTGAGAATAAAATAATGGCAATATTAAGGTATTCATTTCTATCACCTAGCCAGATATCCACGACTGGAAAATCTGCCCTTGTTAAGAAGACCTCAGGCATTTTTGCAATTATTTTGAAAAAACAGAGGCTATTAATCTCTCTTGTAATAGTTGATGCACCGTGAAAAATGTAAATGTACATTTAATGTACGTATCTGGGAAATTTTGCCTCAAAAAATCTAAAAAATTCAAGGAAGATATTAGCTGTTATTACAGTTGTCCGATGATGAAAATAATTTTACAAACTAACTTTCATGAAAGGATGTACCATACCAAATTACGCATGTGTTTCTTTTTTTTTTTTTTTTTTTTTTTATACCAAGTTGTAAAAGTGTATCCTAAGTAAAGTCAGGAATTTGGTGGACAATCTTAAAAATGGTATCAGCAATTCTTTTCAAAAATAAGTTTTGTAATCTAACCTTCGTAGAAGAGATAATCTGTCAAACATAGAGATCCTGTCAATCCCAGCTCAAAAAGAATGTTTTCTAATAACATTTCGAGAAACTCATTTATAGTGACAAGCTCACATACACATGTTTTCAAAACACAAATAAAAACAAGAAAGATGACACCGAATTTTCGGGTGTTAATAAGCACGTCTTTTGAGTCCGTTCTGAGGCAAATTAAATTTATCAAAGCTATTCAAAGTCAATGGAACCGGTATGGAAAATAATAGTATCTGACGGAAGAAAGAAGTTTTCCAATCGGGTTTTTAATCCCTCAGATATTGCTGTAAACGGAATCGTGAGCTTACGACCTCTGGTTGCAGACTTGTGCGTTAAGAAAAACATGAATTTATATGAGAAACATTTCACACCGGAACGCTCTCCAACACAAAAACAATTTTTCAAATCGGACTCGCCGCCCCGGTGGCGCAGTGATCTAAGGCGTTGGCCTCTGATCATTCGTCCCTAAGGGGTCCGGGTTCGAATCCCGGTCAGGCATGGATGTTGTCTTTGTCTTACGGCACTGGCTCTCTCCCTTCCCTGGAACCAGTGACCCTAAATTAGGGACGGGCGACTGCTTATAGCCCATTTGAGTTGCTCACGGTGGTCGTTAAACCTCCAATCAAAAAAAAAAAAAAAAAAAATCGGACTCTTAGAAACAGAGATATCGTCAAAAATAAGATGAGACTTTACGCACACTGGTGGGAAAACCATGCATTATTTTCGGAAGAAAGTATTCTCAAAAAGTTTATCCATGTGAGCGGTATCGGTCCAAGAAAAAACAATTTCGTCGAGTTTTCAGGATCCCAGATTTTACTACAAATACATCAGAAGCAGATATTATTACTTATGCTCGCTGGTGGCCAAACCATTCTTTACCAAACATTAGAAATTATGTGAAAAATATTTTCCATCAAGTCTTGTATGCGATACAGGAAAATTTTTTTCAAATCGGAGTATTAGGAGCAGAAATAACGCAAACAACGCAATTTACTTTTGTGCCCCCTAGCGGAAAGTCTATGATTTACTTGAAAATTTTGAATTGATAGGAAAACATTTCGCATCGGAAAAACTATCCAACAAAGAAGGAGTTTTTCAAATCAGACTCTTAGACGTAGAGATATTGACAAAAATAAAATATACATCAGCACCCCTGGCGTAGAAACCATGCATTATTTAAAAAAGAAAATGTTCCTAAAAGGTCTGTCGACATGAGTAGTATCGGTCAACCAACGACTTTTTTTCAATGCAGATTTTAGGAGCTCATATTTTGCTGCAAATACATCAGAAACGGAAATTTAGACTTACGCCACCTGGTGGACAAACCACTTTTTACAAAAATTAGTAATTACGTGCAAATGATTTCCCATCAGGAGCTGTATCCGGTGCAGAGAGAATTTTTCAAAACGGAGATTTAGAAATAGAGATATAGGGGGGAAGCAATTTACCATTACGCCCCTAGCGGAAAGTCTATGAATGACTTGAAATTTTTTTTTTTTTTTTTTTTTTTTTTGATTGGAGGTTTAACGACCACCGTGAGCAACTCAATGGGCTATAAGCAGTCGCCCGTCCCTAATTTAGGGTCACTGGTTCCAGGGAAGGGAGAGAGCCAGTGCCGTAAGACAAACACAACATCCATGCCTGACCGGGATTCGAACCCGGACCCCTTACGGACGAATGATTAGAGGCCAGCGCCTTAGACCACTGCGCCACCGGGGCGGCGACTTGAAATTTTTTGAAATTATATGAAAAACATGTCACACTAGAAAAATTATCCAACAAAGAAAGAATTTTTCAAACCTACTCCTAGAAGTAGAGATATTGACAAAAATAAGATATACATCTACGCCCCCTGGCGTAGAAACCATGCATTATTTTAAGAAAAAATGTTTCTAAAAGGTTTGTCGACATGATTAGTATCGGTTAACAAACGACTTTTTTTCAATCGAGCATTTAAAGCTCATATTTTGCTGCAAATGCATCAGAAGCGGAAATTGTAAAAAAATGGTTTGGCCCCTGGTGGTCAAAGCATTTTTTTAAAAAAACATGTAAATTATGTGCAAACGATTTCCTATCAGGAACTGTATCCTGTGCAGAAAGAATTTTTGAAATCGGAGATTTAAAAGCAGAGATATAGGGGGAAACGCAATTTACCTTTACACCCCCTAGCGGTAAGTCTATGAATTACTTGAAAATTTTGAAATTATATGAAAAACATGTCACACTGAAAACACTATCCAACAAAGAAGGAATTTTTCAAATCGGACTCTTAGAAGTAGAGATATTGACAAAAAATAAGATATATATCTACGCCCCTGGCGGAGAAACTGTGGAATATTTAAGAAGAAAATATTTCAGAAAGGTTTACCGATGTGAGTGGCATCAGTCCACGAAAGAATTTTTTCAATCGAGATTTTAGAAGCTGAGATTTTATGGCAAATACACTGGCGTGCAAAAATTAAGGACGAGACGGTTTTTCGAATGTTACGTCGTGCAGAAGTGCTCCACATCGACTCAAATCATACCATAAGATCCCCAAGATGTAAGAATATGGGACAAGGGAGCAAAACCGTCCAAACAAGGAATCCAAAGGATACCAAGGCACTTTATTGAAAAGGTAGCTTCGAGCACAACTGGACAGAACACAGAAACGCCCATGTGACAGGCGGCTGCCAAGAAAAATCCAGTCTTTAGTATGGGATATGATCACCCCTGACTGCGTTGCAGGATTTACAACGACTGTCCATGCTGAGGACGAGGTTGTCAAGGAGCTGTTGAGGCTTCGCGGCCCATTCCTTTTGTTGCGCCAATCGCAGCTGCGGAATCGTTCCTGGCGGCGTGCTGCCAAGCGTCTCCCGAGAAGGTCCCACACGTGTTCGATTGGATTTAGGTCCAGGAGCCTTGCGGGCCAATCCATGCGTTGAATATCTTCATTCTCCAACAGCTCTGCGACAGCCACTGTACGAGGAGGTGTAGCGTTGTCATCCATGAAGAGGAACTCAGACCCCACAGCACCTCTTAACAGACGCACGTGAGGCAGGAGAACCTCGGTGCAATAGCGACCACCTGTGACTGAACCTTCTTAGAAGATGTGGAGGTCAGTACGGCTACCAAGCGTGATACCGCCTCAAACGAGAACTCCACCACCTCTAAACTGGTCCTTTTCGATGATGTTGGAGGTGTGATTGCGTGTTCCCTGCTCTCTCCAGATGTGTATATGTCCAGAATCGCTCGTCAGACTAAATCGGCTCGCATCCGTATAGAGAACTCCACCCCATTGCTGATGTGCCCAGTTCTTGTGTTCCTGGCACCACAGAAACCACCGTCTCCGATGAGCAGGTGTTAATGGCACACACCGTACTGGTCGTCGTGCAAATAGGCCACCTTTGTGCAGCCTCCTGGCCACGATAAAACGCGATAACGGACGTCCAGTTGTCTGTTGCATGTGCCTTGCGATTTCTCCCTCTGTCTGCCGTCTGTCTCTTCTCACCTGTAGGACAATTACCAGTCGTCCGCCGCCGTGGTTGCTCGTGGACGACCACTGCTAAACTCTCGGAAAACTGTTCCTGTCGTTTGAAATGCTCTCCAAGCTCGTGAGACGATGCTGTGAGCGATCCCGAACTCCTCGGTCACACTAGTCATACTTCGACCTTCTTCCAACTTCCCAATGACGCGACCTCGGGTAAAGTCATCCAGATGTCGTCTACTGCATTGTCTGTCGGCCATATCACACGGTGGCAGCAACTCGACGTCGTTCAAACAGATGTACTCCGTGCAATAATGCAATAACTTTCACCGAATTGCTGAGCGTACACCGCCCGTGTGCTTTATACCCTTCCGCCCCCCCCTCCTACGTCATGCTGCATATATACGCATGCCTTACCGTACCGGACCCTAGTCTGTCTGCTGAATGGTATTTCGGTCCGTTCTGCCTGCTCGATCCGCTGTTATGCTAATTTTACCTCCCTCTTCGTCCTTAATTTTTGCACACCAGTGTACATCAAAAGCAAAAAATTAACACTTACGCCCCCTGATAGCCAAAGTATTTATTACCAAAAATTAGAAATTTTATGCAAAAGATTTTCCATCAGGTGTATCCGCTGAAGAATTTTTTTTTCAAATCGGAGCTTTAGAAGCAGAGTTATCGGGAATAATGTAATTCACTTTTACGCCACCTAGCGGAAAATCTATGCGTAATTTGAAAAAAAGTAACTATATCTAAAATACTGTTCGACATAAATGGAATCGAAAAATAAAAGAATTTTTTCAATCGGATGTTTAGAAGCAAATATGTGGAATAAAACTTATTTTTGAATTCGACATTATCTGTATTTACGCCCTCTAGCGGCGAAATTTTACATCTTAAAGGAAAACCAAATAAAAGGTCATCATTCTTATATTTCAAGCTTCCCAATGCAAAGAGAATTTCTCAAATCGGACTAACAGTTCCAGAGATATCGTGGGTACAGACGGACGGACGGACAAACCGATAACATAAGCACGATCTGTTTTTACAAAAGACGTGCTAAACATGCATAAGAAGCTTAGTCATTGATTCCTCCATCGCGGGCAAATTTTTTTTTTTTCAACTTTAAAAGTGAGATATTGTGTTGCGGCGGAAATCGCAGCCACGTTATATAAAGTTATTATCATTGATGGCCAAAGGTAAACCTGAATGGAAATTTTGAATTTAGACTAAAATTTAACTTTGGGAGATGGGTAGATGAATTTTGAAACCACCAAAAATTAAGATTTATAAGAGGAAACTTTGAGATGTCATATTTGTTATAGTACACATGAGTTTTCACCGGTGATATTGTTTATGTGAATAGTGAACATGTTTTTTCTCGTTCTTCACACCTGAGGAATAACTACAGCACTGTGTTTTTGGTACATGTGTAACATATGTGTCAACTCAAAGAGACCGTATTTATGAACTCGTGTTTGTAAGCATGAAAAAAGAAAATATCAGACCGTAATTATTTTACTTATTAGGACATTATCATTATTTACACAATACCCAAGGGACTTCCTAGCCAACGTCAGAGCGTTGGGTGATGAGTGCCATTGCTCAGAAATTTTAGAAGACATTAAGAAACTGAATTGCCACTTCTTACCAAAAATTTGGTTTTTTGAAAGGCTAATGCCTATATTTATTTATAAAACCATAACAATATGGTATCAAAAAAGAATATTAGAAGAACAAAACTGTACTGATAGTGTTTCGAGATCACAACCTTTTTCATATGTCATAACAATTCCTGTTGATACATTTTTGCCTGTTTTTGTAGATTTGGTTTTACATGCCTCTCCCATTTTCACGATTTTTGAGGCCATTACAAAACATCATGAGTGAGTTTCATGATTTTTAGTTTCTTATTCTGAAGAATTTTTTTTTCTGAACTATAACACTAGTTAAGCATTAGACTCTTACGGTCAGCTACAGCTTCTCCCCTTCCATAGGGCCTCGCTCTTAAATTTTTTTTTTCAGCAAATTTATACCCCATATCCAAAAAAAATTTTAACCAAATTATGATGATACAAGCCAATGAAAAAAACAACTTACATACGTAAATCAAGGGAGACATCCACCATTGTGTCCAGTTGTTTCTTATTGTTATTATTAGCACAGTCCATACAGTCAGCTCGCAGGGAGTGGTTGCTTATCTGGAAGCTGGTTTTCACCCAAAATTTTGGCCGGCCTGTCGGTTTCGCTGGTGGTTCCTCCAGCTGTCGTTAGGTCGACATTTCTGTGCGATTGTATTTGATGACAACGCTCCTCCGCCTTTTCTTCAATATCGCGAGTTCCAATAGTAAAAGCATGCAGCGCGGCATTAGGGTTATGGTGCTCCTCTAGGAAACTATTCTGGCCAACGGCACTCCGGAGGACTTCAGCTCATCAGCATTCTGGTGAGAACGTTTTGGCAGCATGCTCGGGGATAGTATCATCATCATTCTAGCATTCTGGTGAGAATGTATCATCAGCGGCAATTTTGCACGTTTCCGGCAAATTGTAGCTCCCAAGGTGGCGGAAAACCCCCTAACCACAATCGCTGACTTTTGGAGGCCTTCTGAGCCATTTCGTCTTGACTCAACAGCCAGCCACCTCTTTTTCCTCCTCCCTCTAGCAGTTCATTTTTTTTTCTTTTTTGAGACCTCTCTCGAAAATCAAAATGGACGCGCAGAGCTCCTCTCCCCTTGGAAGGGTCAAGCGACTAATCGCATCAGGCCGGGAGGTCGCCAGCCATACCATTGGCTGCTTCCAGCCAAGAACACGTGAAATGCACGTGTTCGACACCTGACAGCTGAATGCTTCGCAAGGGTCCACATTTCGTAAACAACCTCATAAATTTTGGCGCGAGGGACTGCTGCTTCCCACATTCAACCGGCCACCATCTCCCCTTTCATAGGGCTTTACACGGGTATCTATCTCTTTCCTAAGCCCCTTTCTCAGCTAGTGAGATTTTCCAGACCACGGGGAAAAGAATGTTGGTTACTCCTGGTGGTCTTTTCCCAGGAAAGAAAATCTCTGAAAGGGATCGAAAGAATTTACTGCCTTCCAGCCCTTTTCTGGGAAACTTGGATCATTAACCTTTATCTGTTAAAGGAAGGAAGCTGTATCTGGCTTACAAAATGTTTTAGCATGTTACTTCATATACTGAACAAAGCAAGAAATACAAAATATTCCTTTTTTTTTCATAATTATTATTATTATTATTATTATTTTTTATGAGCATACCCCAGGTTTATTCTCATGAATGTTGCGACATCGCACCTTTTGGTACTGCGTCGTATAAATGCTACATTTTGTTCATACACATAGAGAAAAAGCAATTATTAACACTGCTGTTACTTTAATTCTTCTGAGTATGTTTTTCTTTTCCTCCTGCTGGGCTGAGTAATACCAAAACAAAAAGAACAACATTGTGACTGCCAGTTCACACTATATACATTTTTTTCTTTCGTGAATAAAGCGAACACCTTTCTCGCAGGCCCCACAGAACAAAGAAAGAAAAAAAAAACAAATGAGAAATAGAATTTCTGTAACTTTTTCTTGACTTTCTCTCTCTGGATCCAAAGATCGAACCCAGGAGGGTGAAATCTATGTTTACGAAAAGTTTAACAGCAAATCACTCCAGGGAAGAATCGTCACTTTCCTGAACTGATCACTATTACCCCTTCGATAATTTTTTTTTCTTTCAAGAAAAACGTGGATAATGTTGATGAAAATCTGAAAACATTGATCAGGTGTCCACAGATTTTCAGCAACATATCAATTGTACCAAGTACTGAACCATGTTTACCATACCAAGCTAGAAGGCTTGACATAAGAAAACCGGGAAAATACAAGGATCAACCTGATGGTTCTATCTATTGATATCCAGAGTATCCGCCGTTTGCAGAGCGGACAGCAGCTAGACGGGCTGGGAGGGACTCAATAAGGTGTTGGAAGGTGTTCACAGGTATGTGGAGCCATGCTGACTGCAGTACATCTGACAGCTGCTGGATGGTGCGTGGTGGAAGATCCATACAACGAACAACACGATCGAGATGGTCGCACAGATGCTCAATTGGGGTTAAGTCTGGGAAATAAGGGGGCCATGGAAGTACTTTGAAGTCTTCATCGAGCTCTTCCAACCACTCTCGGAAATTTCTAGCTGTGTGACAAGTCGCATTGTCGTGCTGGAAGATATCATCTGCCCCAGGGAAGACAATCCGCATGTATGGGTGTACGTGGCCTGCAAGGATGAATTCATAACAAATTCGGTCCATAGTGCCTTCCACAGGTATGAGTGGACACAGAAAATTCCACGAAAAAATTCCCCAGACCATAACGCTGCCCCACCAGCTTTGGTTCTTCCAGCAATGGTTCAAAAGTGTTTGTTCTCCGATGTTTCTCGCCTTATACGCCAACGTCCATCTCCTCGATGAAGCAGAAAACGTGACTCATCGGAGAAGGCAATCTTCTGCGAATCAGCGGAGATCCAATTCCGATAATGCCGGGCAAATGTAAGCCGTTTCTACCGATGGACCTCCGTTAGCATAGGTGCAGTGACCATCCGTCTGCATCGAAGCCCCATACGCAACAGGGTTCGCTGAGCTGTCGATTTAGACACACTTTCGGTGGCCACCTGGTTCATTTGGCCAGTGAGTTGCTTCACTGTAGCGTGTCGATCGGCCCTCACGCACCGTCGAAGCCGACGTTCACTTCTCACATCAATGGCCCGTGGTACTCCGCCGTTTCCACATCGCTTATTCGCAATGGTGCCATTTCTCCAGTCACGATACACTTTAACCACAGGAGCACGGGAACAGTTCCCAAACTGCGCTGTTTCAGAAATACTATCACCCTTGACTCGAAAGCCGATGATCATCCCTTTTTTCAAATCTGATAAATCGCTCCTTTTATCCATGATAGCAGCGAGGGATATGTTTTCAGAATACCAGCTCACGACACGTGCCTTCTTTTATTGGGTACGCGCTGTTGACGTCAAAAGAAAGAGGACGTCACAATAATGTGACTCGACTGTATATATACTACTTATTTTCACTAACTGATATCTTCCTTTTCCCCTTCAATCTGAAGAATAAGGATTCGTGCGAGTGAAATTATATGTCATTACATTTAATTTGTTGCACTACTTATTTATTTGCTTCCCTGCTCCAATGACAGAGGAACCTGCTAACAGCGATTCTTCTGATAGCATGGCGTCCACTTCAACACTTAAAAGTTATCACGCCAACAGTAATTATAGAGTAATATTACGACATAGTCGTGATGCATAACGTTTACGTGATGCACAGAATATTCTCAGATGCATGTATGATGCTATTGAAAGATTTAGGACTAGGTGACATGAAAATGCGTTATTATTTTCTGAACCGTGTGCAGAAAGCGTGAAAACTATGAAAAAGGTGTAATAATGTGTTTGAAATTGCGGTATGGAATTTAAATGTTTAATAGGTTTATGTGTGTCTTGAATTTGAACGACCCACAGCTCAGCTGTTTGTGAGAATTAACTAATCGCCAGCTGGCGAATAAATGCAGTAACTGGCGGTTGAATAAAGTGAATGAAGTCTCTGCTTCAGCAGCTTTCCTGTCTTAGAATCTGTACTTAAGTGGAACACGTTTCCGAAAATAGCTGCCATTCAGTTCGTAAAATGCATTAAATTCAAGGTTACGATCGATGATTACGACCCATTCGTCGCTCTTGAAAGCCGCGTTGGTTCACATAAGGGCAAACCGAGAGCGCCAAAGAAATTAGATGAAAAGTTAATGCTAATTACTGCAACCACAGCACATCCTTAACTGTCCTTTTATGGAACTCAAAAATATTCTGAAATTTCCATATTTTACATCGTCTTACTGTAACGGATATTGTGTCGATTTTATGATTAATGATAAATGTTTTGCATATTTCATTCCAGTGGGTCTTCGATATGAAAATATCTACTTGACGTGCTGTTTGCCTGTCTGCTGATATACAATATCTCCCGTACTTAGAAGTCGCCCTAAATATTTTTGTAACCCTAAGAAACTTCTTTGCATCAGCACCCTCGTAGTGATCTACCAATTTCCAGACTTGTTACCAAATATGTACACTCTGTCAGTACAAAAACTCTTCATCCAGTATTTAGGATTGGATTCGAAAACAGAGAAGTAAACGCCAACGTATAACCAACTCACATATGCGGAAGAAATAATACTAATTGCACAGCAGAAGAATATTTTTCTAGTGAAATGAAACTATTGTAAGAATCCTTTGCAAACGAGAATGCAGATGACAAAGTTTCAGTGTAACCCCAAACAATGTTTCTTCGTTGACAAATCCAGGAAATTTACCGGCCACGCTTTGGTGTTTGCACCTCATAGATATTTCATGGTGATGGTAATGATATGGTAATACTGCGTGATCGATTACAGCTCAGACGAATGTCGGAGCGGTGATGTTGCCTTTTACAAACACGAAAGACAACAGGCTGCAACTGACATCATCCCATACCGTAAAACCAGCTGCTCGTGCGGCATATGTTTAACCGTTTACAGCGTAAACATCTTTTCAACACAAGTCTACGTATCATTGCAGTTCTTTGTATTGAGAAGATCTCTCGTAAAATTGAATCTAAGGACGTATTTGCTTTCGTTGTTAAGAAGCAACAGACAAGGTATCTTCCCAGAGAGAGACTGTCGAAGACTTTATTCCATTCTTGTGAATTTCATTGCGATGACTGAATTCACGATTTGTAATAACGTTTTCGCTTTTAATGAGGAAGGAAACCCAAATGTGCCTAAAATTAGATCCTTCTTCAAGACTTAGCTATCATTAATAACATAATTTAAAAAAAAACAATCTTGAAAAAAGTAAATGTTCAGAATTGCAAGAATTTCACTGCAAATTTATAAAGTGAGAAAAATTAAAGAATGAGAAAATTAATTCTTAGTTAATTACTCTCAAACGGAAAAAGGAATTCTTTCTAGCTGAAACAGATTTTCCAGAACTGCAGTTCAAGCATTCATGTAACTAATACTTAAAATGCGGTAAATTAGACATTGAACGCTGATCTCCTTCTACAAAAATTATATATATATAAAATTATATATATATATACATACACATCACCAAAAATTATGGGATGTAAGGTCAGGTGATGCGTAACATCACAGCCTCTCCTTGACAAATGTCAACCCCACCTTCTCGTGGTGCATCCTGTTCCCACTAAAGGGGCTCTGACGACCGCCAATAGCGTTATAACTATACCATCGGGATTAGAAGAAATTCTATCCCACACTCACCAACCCGCTTGGCCAGCGTGGTGAGTTATGGCCAAACCCCTCCAAAATGATTCCACAACTTAAATCTTGGCCCTCAGTCTCCGGCAGCTGGAATGTACCTGGCCAAGGCAGCGGCCAGTGCGACATGAAGGCAGAGGGTGCTAGAATCCCCGGAGGACCGGACTAGGCTGCCATCTGATGCTGACCTTGGCTACGTACAATGGACGCTCCCTATCTTCTGATTCAAGGCTTCTTGAATTGAAGAGGAACTACAAAGGATCAAGTGGGACATCGTGGGGCTAAGTGAGGTAAGGAGAAAAGGAGAAGATCTCATCGAACTGAAAAGTGGACATCTCTTCTACTATCGTGGGACAGATACTGGCAGAACTAGTGGTGTTGGATTTATAATAAACAAGAAACTGAAGGATAAAGTTGTAGAAGTTGAAAGTTCCTCTGACAGAGCTGCACGACTTGTTATCCAACTCTCGAAAAGATACCAGGCTCAGATTATTCAAACTTATGCACCCACCACAAGTCATCCTGAAGAAGAAATTGAAGAATTTTATGAGGAAATTTGTCATCTAAATAATAAAGGCAAGCAGCACTTGAAAATAATTATGGGAGATTTCAATGCAAAAAATAGGGCAACGGCAACAGAATGAAACTTCAGTAGGTAAATTCGGTCACGGCAACAGAAACCAGCGTGGAAATACTCTCGTTGAGTTTACGAAGGCAGAAGGTTTTTCATCTTGAACTCCTTCTTCAAGAAAAAGCCACACAGGAAATGGACATGGAGACATCCAAATGGGACGACAAGTGAAATTGATTTTATTATGTGTAACAAAAACTTCGTCATGAAGACTGTGCAGTGTGCTAAACAAGTTCAACACAGGTAGTGACCATAGATTGGTGAGATGTAAGATGCACCTCAACACTTAATTTGAACGTGGCAAGCTCATAAGACAAAACAAAATCAATTGACATAACCAACCTTAAAAAACACCATAATACCTTCAAGTTGGAACTGAAGAACAGGTTCTCTGCTTTAGAAGGCCTAACATCGGAAGAAGTGGACATCTTTGAAGTTAACAGAAAAGTAACCATAGCTCTTATGGAAACAGCAACAAAATTAGCTGGGTCTAAGAACAAGTTGCATGTAAATAAATTATCAGGAAAAACGAAAATGTTGATGCAAAAAAGAAGAGAGATGAGGACAACTAAAGAAGATGTGACTTCCAAAGTGGAATATATAGAGCTATGCAAGACAGTAAGAAAAAGTATCACTGAAGACGTAAGAAAATTCAACTGTGAACTAGTGAGGAAAGCAATTGAAAACAACCAAAGCCTAAAGATAGCAAAGGGACATCTCAGTAAGGGAAGAAAACAGATTATGGCTCTGAGAAAAGAAGATGGTTCTGTAACAAGAAATAGAGGCGAAATTTTGACAAGAGTGAAAGATTTCTACTCCACATTATATGAAAGGGATGATACATGCACTCCAGACATCATGAAAGATACCAGTACCAGAGTTCCTCCAGTCCTTCCAGCAGAAGTTGCACATGCAATCAAGAACATGAAGCGGGGAAAAGCTCCAGGAGAAGATGGAATTACTGTGGACATCATACAAGAAGCAAGTGGAGAAATCGAAACAGTACTCGCCCAAATTTTCACTCGATGCCTTAATGAAGGAAAGATTCCTGAGGATTGGAACACCGCTACAATGATCCTGCTACATAAGAAAGGTGACATTAAGGTTCTCGGAAACTACAGACCTATCAGCCTCCTATCAGTAGTTTATAAAATCTTCACTAAAGTTCTTTCACACCGCTTGAAGGTAACACTGGACATGGCTCAACCAGAGAACAAGCTGGATTCAGGAGTGGCTACAGCACAATAGATCATATCCACGTGCTGAGAGAACTAATTGAAAGAGCGAGGGAATATGAACTTCCATTGTGCATGGCTTTTATCGATTATGAAAAAGCCTTTGATTCGGTGAAACCATCAGCAGTTACAATGGCTCTGAAAACCTGCGGTATTGAAGATGCATACATTAACATTATTAATAACATCTATGAAAATGCAAGTGCAAAGATTAGGCTGTTTGAAAATACAACACACGTAAAAATTGGAAAGGGAGTGAGACAAGGTGACACCATATCTCCGAAGCTCTTTAATGCCACATTGGAGGGTGTTTTTCAGTCGCTGAGCTGGGAAAACACGGGGATAAAGATTAATGGAGATTATCTAACCCACCTTCGTTTTGCTGATGACGTAGTCATTTTTGCAACTAGCCCATCAGAGCTGCAGAGTATGATCCAGGAACTTGCTGACAAGAGTAAAGAAGTGGGATTAAAAACTTTCAGAAGACAAAAGTGATGTTCAATGCTTTTACAAGAAATGAAGATTTATCGATTGATGGAGAAAAGCTGGAGATAACAGACACGTACGTTTATCTTGGACAGCAGATATCAAGTGAGGTCACATTGATGAAGAAATTAATCGGCGTACAAAACTTGCCTGGAGAGCTTTTTGGAAGAAACAGCATAATTTTCAAGAGCAATATGCCATTATGTCTTAAAAGAAAAGTATTTGATCAATGCATCCTTCAGTGCTTAGGTATGGTGCAGAGACGTGGACCTTAACTAAAAGAGACATACAAAGGCTGCAGACAACTCAAAGAAGCATGGAGAGGTGCATACTTGGTGTAACCAGGAGAGATAAGAAGAGGAACTCGTGGATCCGAAAAATGACGAGAGTGGAAGACATCATGATCAGAGTTAAATCCCTGAAATGGCAATGGGCTGGACATACTGCCAGAAGGACAGATCATCGATGGACAGCCGAAATTTCAGATTGGATTCCAAGGGACAGGAAAAGACCCAGAAGAAGACCACATGGGAGATGGGTGGATGAAATTCGAAAGTATGCAGGGGTGACATGGAGGAGACTGGCACAAGACAGACCGTTGTGGAGGAAACTTGGGGAGACCTTCGTCCAGCAGTGGATTGATAATGGTTGACAATGATGTGGATTGATAATGGTTGACAATCATCATCATTGTCAACCATTATCAATCCACTGCTGGACGAAGGTCTTCCCAAGTTTCTTCCACAACGATCTGTCTTGTGCCAGTCTCCTCCGTGTTACTCCCGCATACTTTCGAATTTCATCCACCCCTCTCCCATGTGGTCTTCTTCTGGGTCTTTTCCCGTCCCTTCGAATCCAGTCTAAAATTTTGGCTGTCCATCGACGATCTGTCCTTCTGGCAATATGTCCAGCCCATTGCCATTTCATGTATTTTACTCTGATCATGATGTCTTCCACTCTTGTCATTTTTCCGATCCACGAGTTCCTCTTCTTATCTCTCCTGGTTACACCAAGCATGTATATCTCCATGCATCTTTGAGTTGTCTGTAGTCTTTGTATGTCTCTTTTAGTTAAGGTCCACGTCTCTGCACCATACGTAAGCACTGGAAGGATGCATTGATCTAACACTTTTATTTTAAGACATAATGGCATATTGCTCTTGAAAATCATACTGTTTCTTCCAAAAGCTCTCCAGGCAAGTTTTATACTCCGATTAATTTCTTCATCAATGTGACCCTCACTTGATATCTGCTGTCCAAGATAAATGTAGGTATTGGTTATCTCCAGCTTTTCCCCATCAATCGATAAATCTTTATTTTTTGTAAAAGCATTGTACATCACTTTTGTCTTCTGAAAGTTCATTTTTAATCCCACTTCTTTACTATTGTCAGCAAGTTCCTGTGTCATACTCTGCAGCTCTGATGAGATAGTTGCAAAAATGACTACGTCATTAGCAAAACGAAGGTGAGTTAGATAATCTCCATTAATATTTATCTCTTTGTTTTCCCAGTTCAGTGATTGAAAGACATTTTCCAAAGTGACATTAAAGAGCTTGGAGATATAGTGTCACCTTGTCTCACTCCCTTTCCAATTGTTATGGGTGCTGTATTTTCAGATAGCCAAATCTTTGCACTTGCATTTTCATAGATGTTATTAATAATGTTAATGTATGCATCTTCAATACCGCAGGACTTCAAAGCCATGTAACTGCTGATGGTTTCATCGAATCAAAGGCCTTATATATATATATATATATACAGTGTGTTCAGCGTAGACGTGTAGTGAAAGGAAGCATCATAAATTCCGAACTCACTTCAATTTATTAGTGACACGTATTGTTCCAGTTACACAAATTGAGAATTTTTTTTACATGTCTAATAAACTTCAACGTGAGCTCCATTGGTGGTGTGGCAAACGTCCAAACTGTATTCTACCTCAGCTCAGCCCGCGTGTTGAGAGGCATTTGTGGTGTCACGTTATTGATTACAGCACAGATTCTGTCGCGTAAGTCTTCTAGATTACGCACCAGTTTAGCATACACAATGTCTTTAACAAACCTCCACAGAAAATGTCAGTTGGAATTAGGCTGAGGCCATGCAATGAACGTTGATCCTCTTCCAATCCATCCTGTAGTGAAGTGGTCATCCAAGAATGTGAGGACATCACTGGCAAAGAGCGGGAAGCCCCATCTTGTTGGAAAATTGTTCCTTCAGGCAGCTGAGGCACAGCGTATTTCTGTAACATGTCCAGGTATGTTATTCCAGTTACCTTGGCTTCCGCAAGAAAAGGGACCGATGATTTTGTCCTTCATGATCCCACACAAAACATTGCATTTTGGAGAATCCTGTTCGTGTTCACGAACAATGTACCAGCAGTTTTTGGACCCCCAGATGAGACACTTATGTCTGCTTACTTTTCCATACACGTGGAATGTTGATTTAGGCATACCCGGTCTAGGAATATATCGTCGGCATCAATTTTGGCCAACATTGCCTCTGCAACTTTTTTCCGTGCTGTCTCTTCATGAGGTTTAACTTGTTGATTCAGCTGAATCTTGTACGCATAAAAAACGCAACCTTTTATGGATTACCCTATACACTGTTGTTGATGGGATGTCTAATTTCACACTAGCCTCTGGGGCTTCTCTGAAATGATTTTAGAATCCGTTCAACGTTTTCCTCAGACACCGTACGCTCAGCATGTTTACCAATCATCGGTAATAAATTTCCCGTTTCTCTGAGTTTCTTGTCCCATTTCATAATGGACACGTACGTCGGACGTTTGCCGTTGCTCCAAGGTTGTACTTTTACACGATTTCTTCTCCCATGATTATTTTTTGAAAATAATGCGACAAACTCCACATGCATTATTTGTACAGATTTACAGCAGAATTCTGTTGCTGCAAAACACCAAATTCTTTAGCTCTTCTCGCTAACTCCCTAGTCCAAAAAAAGTAGTGGTACTTTCAACTAAGAATTTAAAAATTATAATGACGAAAGCAGTTTTGTTATTCCCCAAAAATGCTCCACGTGACCCCCACCCCTCCTTCCAAAAACTAATTCTGCAAATTCCGAAAACTTCATGAACTCTGGAAAAAAATACGAATGCTTCTAAAAATGTTTGCACTAATTCCCATCAAACAAATCTTATTCCATGACAAATTTCTAATGATGATACGCACGAAAATTAAAACCATCGCGAAATAATCACAATACACTTACTTCCAAAATTTTAAAATTTTAACCGAGTGGGACCCCGTACCCGCACCATTTCAAAGCTCGATTCCCTCCAGCAAGCAATTTTTCTACAAAATCCCTGAATATTATCATCTGGAAAGCCAAGAGTATTGAAAACAATGAAGGTCCAATATATTGATTTCCTTGCTGAGGAAAAGATCTACATTGAACTTGGTAGGGAAACTGCTTTCAAACCCAAAGCCAATTTTTCAGTTCCAAATTACAGAGTCCACAGAAATGATCGAATTGGCATATTAAAAGGCGGAATTCTTATCATTGTCAACAGGAAAATTAAGGGTCAAGAAATCCACATTAAAAGTAAATTAAACTTCCTCGAGCACATGCAGTTATTAATGATGGATTAAAAAAATGGAATTTTTCAGTGCCTTCCGTCCCTCAAATAAAAAACAACAACACAGACGATTTAATCTCCCTCATCTCGAATAAAAATCTCACTATTACTGGCTGTGACTTCAATGCAATGCATCTATCTTGGAACAGCGCTATATGTATCAATTTGTAAAACGTCTGGCCAAATTAGCCGCGGATGGCTTAGTGGTTAGTGTTTCAGACTATCGATGCTGGGTCCCCAGGTTTAACCCTGGGCTGATCTTTCAGAGATGGTGTGATTTACTAACAATCGCTGAATATCCGCCGTGCATCGGACGAGCACGTAAAGTGACGGCCCCCAGGCTGGACCCACTGGTTAAATGGGTATCCTTTTCTGTGTCCTCCCTGAAATTCTCTCACCCATCTATGTGCAATATCGTACTTGTACGGTGGCGCCATCTACTGTACTCTAATCTCACTACAAACTGTTCTGTCAAAAGTCGCTAGACTTGCTCTCATTCCTTCTGTTTCTGTGTTCTGCCCAAAAGGCGATCTCGCTGTAGGTGGCTGGGACCTAAACTCTACTACCTGTGGACGGAAGTCCTACATGAAAATGACAAATTCTCCTCCGGCGTTATAAGCGGCGTTATTGTCTGGCCAAATTTATTCCACGTCAAGTCTTTGAGCTTACCATTCCGTGAGCAAACTTCAATTAAATTGTATTAAACCTCGAATACTTTTGACTGCGCTATGTCTAAATAAATTCGCCGTCGAAATAAATGCTCCGCATAAATTAAATTCTGATAACCTGTTTGTGGTTATCAAATTCTACGTAGAAATTTAATCTCATCCACCGATATCCCCGATGGACGATCAAATAAGAACTACTCTCGAAAAATCTCGAAGAATTTCCTGTACCTTCAGGTACCAACTGTAATTCCACTGAAGAATTAGAGATCGAAATAAATAAATTCCAGGCCAACACAACACAATTATCGCAAGCTTTCAATTTCCAAAGAAATGTTTTAAAATTCCTTAAAGCCTCTCCCAAAGTATTCAAAGGAAAACCACCGAAAGTAATAAAGCATGACGCAAATGGAGACGAACACGACTGGATACTGATGAGACCAACTATGTAATATTTACTCAACAAAAAAATAACTTAACATGTAAAAAATCACTATGGTTCCGTTTGGAATATATTTCTGAGTACTGTAGGAGAAACGTCAGCATTTACAATTAATCGAACTCTGTCTGGAGTGTTGCACAAACACCATAAAAAGTTCAAAGAAAACATGACTCCTATTCGAAAACCGAACAATATTCTAGCATTTTCCGACAAAAAAATTAGAAATCCAAAATTTCTGCTGACTCCCATTCAAACAAATTCAAGATAAATAAATTTTATAGCACGGAAAATCACGATTATGTGGTTCAGGATTACGGTATGAAATATTTTAAATCGCCCGTTAGTTTCCATGCAGTTTGGAAACCACATATTCTTTCAGTACAAACACGAATGGCAAAACTGAATTTCTCTAGGAAGCTCTTAAGATCTCCACGGCTGAAATCAAGTTAATTATCAAGAAATTAAAGCCCAAAAAACGCTCCTCTTTAAATTAAATCACCAGTAAAATTATTCTCTGACACATACATCACCAAGATCACTAATATAGCAATGGATTTTCATTATCAAACAGAGGTCATCGCTCTTTCCACGTTTATAAGTGAGTCACAAAAAATTTTCATTTGCCGCCACCGGAAATCGAACCCAGGGTCTTCCAATTACGCGCCGGATATGCTTCCACTGCACCACAGCGGCCTCGAATTACTCCAGACTCACACGCACAAACTGCGAAGCCATTTTGGGAGGATGCTTTTTGGAGTCCCGCACAATGCTGGGGACTCACCAAAGATGGTAAGCAGCAACTAAACAAATAATTAGACAACTGAACAATTAGAATGAGAAATGAGAAACTGAACAGGCAACTGAACAAGGAGAACTTTTCCGTGACTCACTTATAAACGTGGAAAGAGCGATGACCTCTGTTTGATGTTCCTGGTCCACGTCAAATGTCTGTATTAATTATTCATTCGCCTTATAATTATGCACACGAAAATTAAAACCATCGTCATATCTACTATCCTCACGAAACGTTCAGTTGCTGCTTACCATCTTTGGTGAATCCCCAGAATTGTGCGGGGCTCCAAGGAGCAACCTGCCAAATTGATTTCGCAGTTAGCGTGTGTGAGTCTGGAAGAATATTTCGAAGCCGCGGTGGTACAGTGGAAGCACATCCGGCGCATAACTGGAAGACCCTGGGTTCGATTCCCGGTGGCAGCCGATGAGAATTTTTCCGTGACTCACTTATAAACGTGGAAAGAGCGATGACCTTATTTTGATGTTCCTGGTCCACGTCAAATGTCTGTATTAATTATTCATTCCCCTTCTAATTATTTGCTCAGTTGCTGCTTACCATCTTTGGTGAATCCTCAGCATTGTGCGGGGCTACAAGTAGCAAGGAGGAATTCGAGGCCGCGGTGGTATAGTGGAAGCACATCCGACGCGTAACTGGAAGACCCTAGGTTCGATTCCCGGTGACGGCCAATGATAATTTTTCCGTGACTCACTTATAAGCGTGGAAAGAGCGATGACCTCTGTTTGATGTTCCTGGTCCACGTCAAATGTCTGTATTAATTATTCATTCCCCTTCTAATTATTTGCTCAGTTGCTGCTTACCATCTTTGGTGAATCCTCAGCATTGTGCGAGGCTACAAGCAGCAAGGAGGAATTCGAGGCCGCTGTGGTGCAGTGGAAACATATCCGGCGTAACTGGAAGACCCTGGGTTCGATTCCCGGTAGCGGCCAATGAGAATTTTTCCGTGACTCACTTATAAACGTGGAAAGAGCGATGACCTCTGTTTGATGTTCCTGGTCCACGTCAAGTTTCTGTATTAATGGTTTCTATTATTTTTCCCAGTCATGGAGAATCGCCAAGGTTATTGTAATTCACAAAATAGGCACCTATTCTACTACTCCCCGCCAAAAAAAAGGAAAGAAAAAAGAAAGAAATCGCAGATCAATCTTTCTTCTGCCATGAATCAGTAAAATTGTGGAAAAATTTCTGATCAAATATTCAACAATTTAGCTGTAATATCCAGTTAATTCTAGATTTTCAATTTGGGTTCAGACCCGGACACTCTGTCTCCACCAAGCTCCAAAATTGACTGAAATTCCCTACAGATCCATTAATCTCAAAACATCCATCCGTGCTACTTTCTCAGATATCGAAAAATAATTGTATAGGATCTGGACTGAAGAATTAATATACCAGTTAAAATTAAAAACCACTTTCCACGTTAGAACATTAATATGATGTCTTCCATCCTCACGAAACGAAAATTCTTCGCTAAATTAAACAGTGCTACTTCCAGTCTGCGAAATGTTTGTGCGAGAGTACCCTAAAGATCTGTTTTAGAACCGATTCAGATAAACTACTATATACTGCAGTTATTCCAGTTCAACCAGGAATCAAACTAGCTATGCACCCTGAAGATACCGCAATCGTGTGTTCCAGAAATGTCCAGCTCCTTACCACGTTACTGCAGAAGTGCATACATATGCGCGAAATTTATCATGCATGACGGAAAATTTCAGTTAACGCCACGTGAACGCAAGCCATTATTTTCACGAGAAATTACTTCATCCATCTCCCAGAAATTAATTAAATCAGCGACCCCATCTACTGGTGTCAACACGTTAAATATCTTGGAATAATTTTGGACAAGCGTCCATTCTGGAGACCTCACGTTAATTATGCCGTCAGAATAGCTGTTATTTTACGAAGTACTTTACGATCTGTTATTTACAGATTTTTCAAGCTATATTTTAAAACTACATATTAAAATATACATACAGCATGCACACAAAAGTATTCCGACATCTCCATATACAGTCGAATCTGCCTAAAACGGAAATTGGTGGGACCAAGAAATGTTTTCGTTGTAGGCAGATTTCCGCTTTACAAAGATTTTGAAATATCAACGATCGATAATACGTAATTTTTAACACCCACTTGGCAGTGGTGATAATTCACGCATATTATCGTCATCTCTACCGCAATTACGAAATTGAAAACAGAACATACCCATTTATACAGTACATACATACTACGTACTACATACTTCCATGCTTCTTCATTATTTAAAAAAATGTTTAATAGGTGTTTGCTTCTGTTTTTTTTCGCAAATACATTTTCAACTTCACATCGAACACCACTAATCGTGTATAACAGTTTGTCATTATTAGCACTAAGACTGAAATCTTGCAACTTATGAATACTAGGAGTTTGCAAAAGTTTCATCCGCACCGGGTAGCGGGCGTGTAGGGCTGTAAACGGCCGGCGACCCTTGCTGCTAGTTCGTGCTTGAAGTCAAGCATGACGGTCGATAAAGTTCATTTGCGGCAGTATTTGTTATTCATGTTTAATTTAGGGAAAAGTGCGAGTGAAGCATACGGTTCATATGTCAGGCGTATGGCGAAACGGCTACGGGTGAGCGGACGTGTCGTGAATGGTTTGCCAGTTTTAAGAAAAGTTATCTAAGCTTTGAAGACAAGCCACGTGTAGGTAGACCGCAGGAACTCGCAGACGAGGAGCTGGAATCGCTGTTGCAAGAGGATGCCACAATCGACCACGCAACTGGCAAAATGTTTGAGAGTGGCTCAATCGACGGTGGTACGGTGCCTGTAGGCCATGGGGAAGATCCAGTAGATTGTTGGGTGAGTCCCGCATACTTTAACTGAGCGTAATATTGTTCATTGATTGGGCATCTGCATGTCGTTTCTGACGAGGTTTCAAGGGAAGAATTTATTGTGGAAGGTTGTCACCGGGGATGAAAAATGGGTCTATTGCGACAACCCCATACGCAAGCGATCCTGGGTCGACCCAGGCCAGCCATCAACATCTACTGCAAAACAGAATATCCACGGGGAAAAGGTGCTGTTGTGTGTGTGGTGGGATATGCACGGAGTGCTGTACTTCGAACTGTTGAAACCTGGCGAAACAACAACTGCACAACGATGTAGCGATCCGTTGATGAAACTGAACGCCGAAATCGAGCAAAAACGCCCATGGACAGGTAAAGGACGCCACCCAGTGATTTTGTTACACAATAATGCCAGACCGCATGTCGGTGCCACCACAAAATCAACTCTTTAATAGTTACACTGGGGTGGGGGGGGGGTTACCGCACCCGGCCTACTCCCCGGTCATTGCACCTTCAGACTTTCATCTGTTTCACCACAGTCCCAGAAGTGGAAAATTTCGTCACTGCTTTCTTCAGCTCAAAACCCAAGTCCTTCTATCACAGGTGCATTTATTTGTTGCCTGAGAAATGGCAATAGGTCATTGATGCTAACGACCAATATTTCGTTGAATAAATGTGTACTGGTTTCCTGATTGTTCCTGTCTCCTTTCTCCTTAAAACGGCGGAAACCTTTGCATACCCCTAATAGTTTGTAAAGCGCCACTATAAATTTCTATGTCATTTTCTATGTTCACTTCATCCTCATCATCTTCATCCTCGACTTTGTGTTTCTCATCTATTAAGTCATCAATATTCTGAATTCCTGCTTCAGTGCAAACGTCTCTGAGTTAACGAATTCATGCACTTGTATGTTTCCTGTCGTAGTTTTGTTCAATTTACGTTGCAGATATTCGTCGTCGAAATGCAGAGTATCATCTCAAACATCTGTTACGGATCCTGCTTTGCGAAAACACTTTTGTATTGTGAGGGGGGAAACACCTTGGTAAGCTTTAGTTAGCCAATTAATTAAATTTAACACCTTTACGGATTTTGCATGCTCATTAACGCTGTTGCTGCTATTCATTCTAGTAATGAGGGATTGCAAAAGGAGCTTCCGATATTTCATTTTCACAGTCTAAATTATTCCTTGATCGAGTGGTTGTGTTACAGCTGTTGTGTTGCTTGATAAAAATGTTAAATTGACATTTATCAAAGCAATATGAGGGTGACAAGTAGCATTGTCTAAAAGTTAAATGACTTTCCTAGTTTATTCTTTCATTTTGTTGTTGAACATGTGAAGCCACTCCTCCATTATTTTCACTGTCATCCACGATTTTCTGTTTGCCTTCCATTTCACTGGGAGGTCTTTGATGTTGACATTTTTAAAACATCTCGGTTTTATCGCTTTTCCTATCACCAGAGGCATTTCAAACTCTCCTTCCATATCACAGCAGAAAAAAAAACAGTGAGACGTTCTTTTGCATGTATAACGAAGTAAATTTCTCCGTCATTTTTTGTTCTACGCCGGGATTCGGACCCGGGTCCCCCCTCATTCCGGAATACGTTGCTCTACCAATTGAGCTACGCGGACGTTTTATTCTGATTCCTATCTGCCTTTATGTCGCGTGCGTCCTTCTGGCAGGTACGTCACATCTCCTGGTACGTTACATCATCTCCCCCTTATTTTTTTTATTTTTTTTTTTTCGAAGTGCTGGAGAAGGGATTCTCTTATTTTTCCTATCTCGCGGTGTGGAAAGAACATCACACCAATGCGAGATTTTGAACGGTCGGGTCATCCGGATAGTTCGGGCGCCAATATAACGAAGTAAATTTTTCCGTCATTTCTCTCCACGCCAGGATTCGAACCCGGATCCCCTCATTCCGGAATAAGTCACTCTACCAATTGAGCTACGCGGACGTTTGTTCTGATTGCTATGTGCCTTTATGTCGTGTGCGTCCTGCTGGCAGGTACGTCACACATGTTTTCCGCCGATGCATTTGTCTCCTGATACGCAGAGTGATTTTGTTGGCAGTGCACGAAAAACCAATGCTCTCTCATCACAGTTGAAAATATCCTGTGGTTTGTATCCACACGTTACATTTTTGAGATTTTCCTTCCATATGTTTACCGCGTTATCATCAACGTCTTTGGCTTCACCGCAAAAGACTTAACAGTCGTCACTATGTCTTTTTTTTTTAAACTTACCAGACAACCATTCAAAGCTTTGAAAGAATTCTTCCACAACTTTTCTGCTACTTCAAGAGCTTTGGCTTGTGAAATCGGACCTGATATTGGCAGATTTCTTGAACGTGCAGCCACAAATCATGTCCATACTATGTCATCGATATCTTCGTTTTCTATTCCTCTTATACTTTTATAATTTGAGCCTTCAGCCCATTCTTCTTTTATTTCACTTTTCCTTTTTAGTGTCGTGTAAGTTTGGGTTTTACCACATTTAAATAGCTCACACAGTTCTTTAACCAAAACACTTTCTTCATGCTGCTCAATAATTTTCATTTTCTTCTCAAGGGTCAGTACGTTGTACGGCTTATGACTATTGCTGGCCATTATTGCGATTTCAATATGGTTTGGAATTTTCTTTACACCTATGTATGCAGAGGCGACTTTAGATCTTTCGGCGCCCTAGGCGCTAAAAGATTCAGGGGCCCCCTCCCCTTCTGATCACCTCAGAAATTTTCATCCGTCAGATTCACATAAAAAAAATCAAGTCAAGAAAAAGGTGTTTACCCTTTTTAAATGTCATTCTATCTTCCTATAATTAGAACGTTTTGTGAGAAACAGTGCTAGTGTAATTATATTCTCTGTCCGTGCACATCGAACATTTTGTTTATAGAGATAATTCAAAAATTATTTTTGTGGTTAAGAAGAAATCAAAGGACATTAAGTTTGGTACTTTAAATATCCCATATAGTACTTCATGAATTTACCGCTAAGGGCGGTCAAAGTCGAAAATTCAAAACATTAAACTTCTATTATGAAGAAACTATTCAACTAAGAGGAAGACATTATTTCTGTGCCTCTCAGATTAGGCTTAACTGTTCCTTCTCAAATATTTAAATTTTTCAATTGGTTCGTTTATTTGCTGCTATAGTCCAAAGAGTTTGGTTTTCACAGATTTTTGAAACATTATTTTTGCGAATGGTAGGATATTAAAATTCATTAAATTATGCCCATTTTAAATTTCACTACTAGCTCATAAATTTTCTCCCTAGGAGTTCTCAAAGTGGAAATTTAGCAAATTTTAGCTTTACGCAATGAAGAGACGATTTCAGTTACAGCAAAAGTTCTTTTTGAATTTGATACGTTAGGCAAAATTGATTACTTTAGCACCTTTTGATTTGCAAGTTATTTGGCAAATTAACGCTAGTGGCGCTGAAAATGGAATTTCTCTAAATTTATCAGTACATTGCATATTTGTCATAAAGTATAAATGCGTTTCAATTACAAAACGTGCTTTATCTATTGCTTCAGCTTTGGAAAATCACCTTGTTTTTACGTCATGAGGAAATTAGTAGGCAACGAGCATGGTATCCAGCAAAAATAAAATAATTGAAGACATTGCCAACCGGAAAAGTCCTCCACATTAGAAAATCCGTGTAAAACGCCATTTTTTTGCACAGTACTTCGCTTGAAAAGGGTGGATGAATTTTCGTAGAGGAGTTTTTCTGTGGCGAACAATTCTCTAAATCGAGGAGATTTATTTGTCCATGGCATAAACAAATGCTATGGACCAAAGAAGCTGGGCCGTAAGAATTGCATCAGTCAGTTCAGGAAAGCGAGAATATGAAGAGTTTCTTGAAATCATTTTATCTTATTATTTTCATAAAAAAATTGAGAAGGTATACATTTTTTATTCTGTCAAAAAGATGCGTGAGATTTTTTTATACCTGCACTGCAGCTATCAGAAAGAAAAGCATAAGAATTAAATGCAAAACATCCGGTTTGAAACTGGAAAAGTGGGAACACAGCTTTTCGAGTTAGAGTATCATTGAAACTTTTTATAGCTTTTTCAACATTTTGTTTTATGTTGATTTAAGGAATAAGAAAGGTAAGAATACTTGATAATTATCTGTATTAAACCAGGGGAGGAGAAAGAAATAAGAAAATGTAGTTGCATAATATAAATTTCTTTTAATGCTACTAAATAAGAAAAAGATAGTGTGATATTCTCGAATTTCTTTATTTTTTCAGCCTAAATATTAACTCCTTTGGTTTAGGCTGTTTTAAGGGGATTAAGGCTAAGAAAGAACTTGATTATCCCACTACAAAGCAAAAGCATTTTACAGCAAACACCCCCGATCATCAGGAAAGTTTCTACAAACACTCCTCATCGGAAATCAGGGGGAAAGAAGATAGGTTCCAAACCTTCCCTGGCATGAAAGCAGTTTATAGCACAATAGACAGTGGCGGATTCAGAGTTACCGATTCTCTGAGCCCAGCTTCGGTTTGGGAGGCGCCCTCACTTTGCCGGGTGTCCTTAAAATTTAACACGCGCATTTTTACTCTCTCTCACTAATGAATAAAAAACTATTGCAAACACAAAAATAAATGGACTTCCAGATTTCAACAGAAATACCCATATTTGCCTTCCCCAAACATGATTTGATTATTTTCATGTGTGTGTGTGTGTGTGTGTGTAATTTGTTGTAGTCTAACTCAAAAACTATTATACGATCAAGACGAAATTTAATACTGAGGGCTTTTGTGATACCCTGATGGGGAGGAAATGGCTGAAGTTAAAAGTGAAAAGCCTTTTGTTAAGGAAGAAAAGTCAGAACTTTGATAAAGAATGACCACTAAATCACAGTACACTGTAAAAAAAATTATGGTAAGTTGCACCAAAAAGTGGTGCTACACCAGCTGCACCACTTTCTGAGAAACGATACATCAATGTAAGGCAAACAAAACACAACAGCATGGTCCAACTTTACTCAACGTTATGACACAAGGTTACACCACATTATGGTGCAAGGTTGTACCATGTTTTCTAGTTTTGTTTGTAACACACAGTGATGTATCGTTTCTCGGAAAGTACTGCAGCTGATGTAGCACCACGTTTTGGTGCAACCTACCAAAAAAGTTTAACAGTGCACTTTAACATGTTACGTAAGGTTAGTTTCTGGTACTGCTTTAAATGACATTTATGTTACATACGGTGTGGGATCTGCGTTCGCATATCGTCAGATTCCACCCTACCGGCAGTGTTCACGAAACTCCTAGAAAACCCGCGTGTACATTTCATCAAGATAATTGTTACGTGCGATGAAAAGTGGGTCTATCTCCGTAATCCTAACACACAACGCCAGTGGTTGAGCCTGGGCCAGCTTCTTGAACCTGTTGCCAAACGTGGGCGTTTCGAGTACAAGGTGATGCTCTGCGTCTGGTGGAATTTGGAGGGGATAATCCATTACGAATTTGTTCCAGACTGTCGGACCATCAACGCCAACCTGTACTTTGAACAGTTGGAGCGGATGTGTGCCGTTTTGGTGGAGAAATACCCGGCACTGATGAACAGAAAGCGTACTCTCGTATACAACAGGACAACGCTCGGCCTCCTACCGCTCAAACGAGCTGGGCAAAACTCCAGGAACTTCAGGGAATTGAACTAACACAACACCCAGCATATAGTCTGGACTTTGTCTCGTCGGATAATTACTTGTTCCGGTCTATGGCCTACTTCCTTCGCGAGCGGCACTTGAACCACCAGGAGAAAGTGGCAGCTGGAGTAAAGGAGTTCTTTGCCTCGAAGGAAAAGAACTTTTACCGCTGCGGAATCGAAGAACTGGCAGACAGATGGCTAAAGACGGTGCAACATGATGGCTTATACTATGAATGCTACTAAACTTTCGCCGTAAAGTACGCATGAAGACATAAAGTGATCCAATTATTGCAAAACTTTCGACTCACCATCTGTAGTTGTGAAAACACAAGTTTGTCCGCAACGAACATCTAACCCGTTGGGAAAGCGACTCCCTCCGGTGTAAGTGGCTCTCCCAACTGAGCTACGCGGACAGAATGTCTCGCTGAAGATTTGTCGTCTTGAAGCTTGTTTCACCCCTGTAATTCGTCACATCATCTCCTTCTTACTTTTTTTATTTTTTGAAGCGAAGTAGGAATGTTTCATTAATTCCAAACAATATGTGGAACAAACATCAGTGGTCTAAGCGATGGCCTCTGATCATTCGTCCGAACGGGGTCCGGGTTCGAATCCCGGTGAGGCATGGATGTTGTGTTTGTCTTACGGCACTGGCTCTCTCCCTTCCCTGGAACCAGTGACGCTAAATTAGGGACAGGCGACTGCTTATAGCCCATTGAGTTGCTCACGGTTGTCGTTAACCCTCCGATCAAAAAAAAAAAAAACATCACACATTTTTCGAAGAACCCAACGGCCAGTGGATCCATGTCCCACAATATAGCGCTAATATGAAAACACAAGTTTGTCCGAGTCTCCACACTCAGGAGTAAGTCGCTCTCCCAACTGAGCTACGCGGACAGAATATCTCGCTGAAGATTTGTCGTCCTGGCACATGTTTTAACCTGTGTAGTACGTCCCACAGTATGGAGTAATATTACCCTTAAAACAATATTTAGTGAGCCAGCATTAAACTAGTAAATTCATGCTTGCAGATGACGTATTTCGATTTCGGGTGGCTATATGTCCCCAAATCTTCCGAAACCCAGAACAGCGAATTTATCCCTCGCTGTATGACTTTTCTCACTTTTTAGAAGCAAAATGAAAAAAAAAAAATCATTATTTTTGCAGGGCCGGCAGCATCGCGGTGTCCTGCGTCTGGGATTCCTTGGCTTCCCTGTAAATCCGCACCACACAGCAGGCCAGTTAAGAATTCGCCTTAAACAATGAAAAGTGTGGGAAGCGTGAATACTTCCATTACCTACCACTAAAAGGAAGGCCAATTTATAGCACAGCTGGCCAGTTATGAATTCACCTTAAACAATAAAAAGTGTGGGAAGCGTGAATACTTCCATTACCTACCACTAAAAAGAAAGCCAAATTAAAGCACAGCAGGCCAGTTGAGAATTCGCCTTAAACAATGAAAAGTGTGGGAAGCGTGAATACTTCCATTACCTACCACTAAAAAGAAGGCCAATTTATAGCACAGCAGGCCAGTTAAGAATTCGCCTTAAACAATGAAAAGTGTGGGAAGCGTGAATACTTCCATTACCTACCACTAAAAGGAAGGCCAATTTTTACCACAGCTCTCCAGTTAAGAATTTGCCTTAAACAATGAAAAGTGTGGGAAGCGTTCACCTACTACTAAAAGGAAGGCTAAATTATTTTATCCTTTTACTTTTTTTACCCTTTTATTTTATCCTTTAAACTATTTTATCCTTTTACTTTCAAAATAAGCACATTGATAAGAACTCAAAAATTCGAAGTATCAGCAACAGCAAGAAAAAATATACTGTATATTACTAATATGAGAAAGTAAAATATCAATTGACAATACAAATAAAATGGTCGCTTTAAGGATTGATTTGTTTCGGTCCCTGAAAACCAAAACAAAACTGGTAATCCAATTATACGTTTTCGGGGCCCCTCAAGCTCTGGGGCCCTAGGCGCGCGCCTGGTGCGCCTAGTCGTATATCCGCCCCTCTACGTATGGAGAAATCACACTAACATGATCGTGTCTAACATGCACTTCGCCATTGTCCGAGTTGGAGGTCGGACGTCGGAGTCTGTACGCTAGGCCAGGAGGCGCCTCCTCCATCCAACAGGTACCGCTTGTTAGCTTCTCGAACTCCACCGCTCATTACTTGTTGGACATTCCTCTCTCCCCTTTGTCCCCCATCCCGCCGCCGTCCTCCTAGTGTCAGCGTCGCCGACAGCAGAGCAAGAAAACCGGTTTCCTGGGACTTGGGTTCTGTTGGTTTACCTACTGTATTTAGTAGCGATTCGGCATTAAGCAGGTTTCTCTTTTCCTGCGTCCTCAAATATGGCTTCCGTTTCAGCGTTAGACAGATTCCGCTTTAGTAATGTATTCATGCCATAGACATTTCAGCGGTTCTGAAAACTTTACCATTTTAAGCAAATTCCCGCTTCGAACAGTTTCTGCTTGAGGAAGGTTCCACTGTATATATAAATAAGCGTGCAGTTCACAGCCTTTCTATTACCAACACTTGAACCCACATCTTCCTACTCTGAAGCAGATGTTCTCTCAATTGACCTACACCGGCAGGCTGCTTATCGCTGCTTCATTGTCCATTTGTGATTCATACTTCACATCCCACCCCTTGACAAAAGTGGTAGAAATAAATCGATCAGATGGTTTTGAGTCAACCAACCGGTAGCAACACACGGTGACAATTTTCATTGCAGAAGTAAAATATTTACGCAAACCGCCACACAATTTCTTTTTTCAATCCTCACGGCCAGGAAATCTTTTTTCGTTCGGGCATTAATAGAACGTTTCCTTTTCGGAAAGTGGGATTCGAACTCCGGAGCTGCTGTTCTTCCAACTGAGCTACTCCTGCAGCCTTATCGCTGCTTCGTTGTCCATTTAACTCATACCGCACAAGTTACAGAACCAGACGCGTTCACGGCGTGTGGTGGGTAACGTTAGGAGGAGCGATGGCACATCCGTCAAACAGCAGCGTAAAGCTGATCTGATGGACCTTAAAAGGGGCCTGGTGGTTGGATGCCATCTCAGTAAGCAATCACAGCATCTTTTTTCTGTTATGAGTAAGCAATACCTGCGTCTCTCATTGTCTCTCTTCCAGGTTTCCCAAAACACACTGTCGTTGATGTTCTGAATTAATGGAAAGTACATGTTGGCACTACAGGAAAGTTGCGTTCTACGTGGCAGCACAAACTGAGTGATCGTGCCGAACGAAGCTTTCTGCGGATGTGAAGAAGGCACGCATGTCCTGTGTACAGACCTTACCGGCGACTTCCCGCAAGCCACTGGAACAGTTCTTTGCAATAGAACAATCTATTGGAAGCTGTCTTACTATGTTCTGTCAGCTGTGACATACCCTACATAATTCCAGGCAATGCCGAATGACTACGGAAGTTGTGCCTCGCTCGCCGTTAACGGACAACAGAAAAGTGGAGTATCATGATATGCATTCTTCGGTTCGGATGGATGTACTTGTGTGTAGAGAGTGTCCAATGAACGTTGTCAGGCGAATTACGTTGTCCCTACAGTCAAGTTTGAAGGAGGGGGGGGGGGTATCTGTGATAGCGCGGTGCTGTAGCTGCTGGGAAGGATTAGATCCTTTGGTTGTGTTACTACTCCGCCTAACGGCTACTAGGTACGAAGATATTGTGAAAAATTCCGCATTCCCTATGCTGTGACAATACTTCGGCACAGATCCCCGCCTGTTTGAGTCAGTTCGGGCACCTTACCACACTGCAAGGTTTGTGCTGCCTAGTTTGAAACTCAGCAGGTCGTCCAAGTGTTCGATTAGCGAGACCAGAATCCCGATTCAAACCCAATAAAACGTCTTGTGGAGAAGCTGTAACCGCGAATTCAATCGGTGTGTAAGACCCCATTCGGCGACAGCTCTGGCAAACTTTGAAGAGAAAATGGAGGAAATTTCCGGTACAGACTTAGGGTCGCTGCAGTCATAAAGACCAAAGGTAGGCCGACGAAGCCTTAATTTCGGCTAATAAATGCTCTTGTTTGAAAAGCTCCCACAGTTCACGAAGATTTCATGGAGGGGAGTCATCTCTCTCGATGGCATCACAGATGTGCTGAGGTCAGGTGACATAGCTGGCCAAGGACGACGCGAGGTCACGTCGGTGGAGTGTTCATCCAACCATTCAGATACTATTCGGGAGCTGCATGGTCTTCTTGCAGGATAAGGTCTCCAGTGGGATGTTGAAGACGCACAAACGGGAGCAAATGGTCGTTCAGGATATCGCGGTAACGTTGACCTGTGAGGGACGATGTCACACGTACCAGGGGTCCCATTTCAGTCCACGTAAACAGTCACCAGACGAGAATGCCACCTCCACCAGCTTGAAGAGTACCCTGCTGGCAAGAAGGATCCATCGCTTCATGTGGTTTGCGCCGTACTCGTATCCTGCCATCCGCATGTAACAACGTGACTCTCGACTCGTCAGTCCAGGCAGCATTTTTCCACATGTCTAGGGTCCAGTGGCGATGTTCCCTCGCCCATGCTAATCTTTGCACCCTGTGATGTGAGGGCAGCAGCGGTACCTTCGTGGGACGAGGTCTTCTGTACCTCATAGCGAGGAGATGGTTCTGGATGGTGTGGCTGCTTACACGTCTTTGTGCACCAGCGTTAAATTACGGAGTGATTTCTTGCACTGTGGCCCGTCTATTCGCTGTTACAATGCGAGCTAGCCGACGATGACCCCGCTCATCCACACGCTGTTGTCCACGGCAGTTGGCCCTTGCAGGGATGGTTTTACCGGATTCGATGTTCTCACGGTGCACCTGTGACACAGTGGCTCGTGAAAATCCCAGTGCCTACACGACTTCCGAGATGGAGTGGCCCATTCGTCGGGCCCCGACAATTTGCTCACGGTCAAATGCGCTTAGATCCTTCGTCTTACCCATACTGCGTCCGACTCTTACTGATTCCCGTCGCATCACTCCTTATATTGTCGGATCGCTGCATACGTCATGTCGTTTCTGTTTACAGGGCCACATTTGCATAACGTCAGCTGTCTCTTATTCAATTGCTTTTCAGTGTATATCTGTTACAACTTACAGTGGTTTGAGTTTTAATGTCTTCTCAAAATCTTATTATGCCTATGTAAACTTTTCATCGCTAACCTTTCATTTTTCTAAGCCTTCCGTTTCACTGTGAAATTTCCGTAGGCTTAATCTTTCTCGTGTAATTATAATTTCGAAATTCTGTGATGTTAGCAACTTTTCGAATGAACATTTTTCTCCGAGAAAGCTTTATTCTTAAATTAATGGTCTAGGTTAAACATCCTTATGCTGTGTTTGCTGAAAGTCGTAATCACCAAATATAAAATGTTTCTAAAGCATTTTAACGCAAAAACAGCGCTAATGAGAGTTTTTGCTTGGAAAAATCTTTGAGAAGTGAATAATGTAACACAGCTGTTTATTAAACAGAAGACTTATGGAAATTTAGAGCAAAAGATCAGCCTTCGAATATAAGAATATAATTAAAACTAAAAAGGAACAGTGAAACTAATGTCTAAATGAACTCATTTTGGGCACAAACTTGTCATTAATATCTTTTTGGTGGCATTATTTAAAAATCAATAACTCGGTGTCACATGACGATCAATTATATTTCCATGAAGGTATCTCCAGTGTTCTGATATTCTAAGACAGGCTATTGGAAAATCTGAGGAAACTGAAGCTTGAAAATAGATCTTCTCTGAAACATCATACAGTTGAGATTTATGTGGTTTCATTGTATCTAGAAAAAATCTTGAATTAAATAAACCAACTGAATGATACACATCAAGGTTGCATACATATACCTAAAACCAAAATGCGTGATTTTCGTGATCACATTATTACATGGTTATACAAAGAATATAAAACGATTATTTTCTGTATGTGGAAACTATAACAGCTCATTTAAAATACGGAATTCACACGAAATGTGAACATTTCGAACATTTATTTAAAATGAAAAGAAATATTCAAAGAAATGAACATTTCTTTTATGATATGAAGGTTTGGACATCTCTTTTTTACGCTTTCCAACCATAGGTTGAAGAACCATATATGCTCTAGCTTTGTCCGTTCGTCCGTCCGTAAGCACGATAACTCACGTGAAAATGGTTCGATTTCGACGATATTTTAGTATGTGGTAGGGGACCACCTGGGGACAAACCCTATTGAAAATGGGTGAAATTGGGTCAAAGGTCAGGACATAGGAGCTGGATCCATTCCATTGCCTTTATGCGTCATAACATGCGTAAATCTGTTTCGATTTCGATGAAATTTTAGTATGTGGTAGGGAACCACCTAGGCACGAACCCTATTGAAAATGGGTGAAATTGGGTCAAAGGGCAGGCAGGGTATAAGAGCGGGATTTATTCCATTGCCCTTATGCGTCATAACTTGCGTAAAAATGGTCCGATTTCGATGAAATTTTAGTATGTGGTAGGGAGCCATTGGGGACGAACCCTATTGAAAATGGGCGAAATGGGGTCAAAGGTCAGGACACTGGAGTGGGATCCATTCCATTGCCCTTGTGCGTCATAACTTACCTAAAATGTTCGGATTGCGACAAAACTGTATCATGTTGTTCCGGAGAAATAGTGAACCGGTTCTGTTGAATATCATCGAAATGGGGTCAAAGGTCAGGACACAGGAGCGAGATTTATTCCACAGCCATTATCCACGTAACTTGAGTAATGATTTCTGGTATGTTGGAAAGCGTATCATAATCAATCCATTGCATGATTTTACTAACTTGTATAATTTTAAGGTTTTACTTTTAGGGCATACAACAGTTTTTATTGTGCAAACGATCGACTACAGAACTATAATCATAGACAAATTATTAATAGAATTTTGAAAAGTACATGTAGAAGCCATTTCGAGAAATATTTCAGCTCCAGAGTATTTTGATGCGTGTACTAATCAGTAGCCGCTCGTGGTAAGCTGAGATGGGCTCTGTGTCCCAGTTCTGAGATATCACTTCCAAAGCTAAATTATTGTAAGCCGCTTAATGCTAGGAGGTTTTTATTGTTGAAATAGGTTCGCTATATATAGTGAAGTGCTGCAGTAGATTTATGATGTGAGGATGTTAAAGAAACGGAATCGTGACATATAAAGTTCAAGCTAGTTAAAGAAACACTAATATGGCTTTATTCCTTAGAGATCCACCCTTTTCCCTTACTCCCCTTTCATCAACACATTTGAGGTTTTGGATTTATTTCTAACTTGGTGATATTTTACGTTTTACTGCACAGAATGATTTTGTTATGAGTACACCGACTCTCCCCGAACCCCTAACTACGGGAAATATTCGATTCGTATGCACTCCATGTGTGCAAATGTTATTAGCAGTGCAGTAACAATACTTTTGAAATAGTGGAAACGTACGCGACTGATCCGCTAGGTCCGGACCTTCCCTCCTCCCTTCCCCAAAGAATACCCTTGTCCTCCTTCACCTTCGTTAATCAGATGAAGGAAAAAAATCATATTATTTTATAGTATAGTAGTTTTCCGGCTACGGCTAAATTAAAAAAAATATTTCTTGTGATGACTTCATAAATTTAAGTTTCGTTATGATAAATTATATATAAATATATACACTGAAGTGTCAGAAAAATTGGCACACTAGTCTAATACTTGGTAGGTCCCCCACGGGAACGCAGGACTGCAGAAACAAGACGGGCATGGACTCCACTAGCTTCTGGAAATATGCTGTAGGCAATTCACACCATAACTTCCTGCATAACGTTCCACAAATCGGGTGTATTTCGAAGTCTCGGATTCCTGTGTTCGATAGCGCAAGATGGCATCCCAAATGTGTTCTATCACCTTCAGATCTGGGGACTTGGGTGGGAATGGCAACTCTCCAAACTCAGATGAATGCTCCTCTAACCATAATGTGGCCTCACGACACTTGCATTGTCCTGTTGGAACAGGCCCAACCCATCAGCATGAATGCAGGACATGAACGGGTGTACCTCGTCAGAAAGAATGCGCACATAGCATTGGCTGGTCACAGACGTTTGTAGACGTACCAGGGGTCCCAGTGAAGTCCAGCTGAACACACCTCATGCCATTACGGACACCCCACCGGCCGGTACAGTTCCCTGTTAACAGGCGGGATCCATGGCTTAATGAGATTTGCGCCACACACGAATCCTTCCATCTGCCCGATACATTTGGAAACGCGACTCGTCAGACCAGGCTACTTGTTTCCAGTCATCAACTGCCCAGTGGCGGTGTTGCCGTGCCCAAGCGAGGCGCATAGCTCTGTGTCGTGCACCCATCAAGGGAACTCGAGTTGGGCGTCGGCTCCCAAAGCCCATATCGTGCAGGGTACGTTGTACAGTCCAGACGCTGATGCTTGTTGAGGCTTCAGCATTGAATTCCGATGATACCTGCGAGAGTGTTGCACGCCTATCGCGTGAAACGATTCTTGACAACCGACGATGGTCACGTTCACCCAATGTCTTTTTACGGCCACACTGGTATCGTAGGTTGGAGGGTTTCCCGGAATTCTTGTAGTCACGGTACACCCTTGCAATGGTCGTCCGTGAAAATCCGAACTTCGTTTCTACCTCCGAAATAATAAGGCCCATCTCACGAGTGCCAACTTGACATCGCGTTGAAAATCGCTTAAATCGTTATTACTTGCCATTCTCCTGCCGAAAACAGCTCTGGCCGCTGGCAGGGATGTCTATCGTTTTATATACGTACTGGCGGACGCAACCGAGTACGCGCATGGGTGACGTTGCTATGTATTTTGCATAAGCTCGTCTGTACCAGTTTTTCTGGCACTTCGGTGTATATATATATATATATCATCATCATCATCATTGTCAACCATTATCAATCCACTGCTGGACGAAGGTCTCCCCAAGTTTCCTCCACAACGGTCTGTCTTGTGCCAGTCTCCTCCATGTCACCCCTGCATACTTTCGAATTTCATCCACCCATCTCCCATGTGGTCTTCTTCTGGGTCTTTTCCTGTCCCTTGGAATCCAATCTAAAATTTCAGCTGTCCATCGATGATCTGTCCTTCTGGCAGTATGTCCAGCCCATTGCCATTTCAGGGATTTAACTCTGATCATGATGTCTTCCACTCTTGTCATTTTTAGGATCCACGAGTTCCTCTTCTTATCTCTCCTGGTTACACCAAGCATGCACCTCTCCATGCTTCTTTGAGTTGTCTGCAGCCTTTGTATGTCTCTTTTAGTTAAGGTCCACGTCTCCGCACCATACGTAAGCACTGGAAGGATGCATTGATCAAACACTTTTCTTTTAAGACATAATGGCATATTGCTCTTGAAAATTATGCTGTTTCTTCCAAAAGCTCTCCAGGCAAGTTTTGTACGCCGATTAATTTCTTCATCAATGTGACCCTCACTTGATATCTGCTGTCCAAGATAAACGTACGTGTCTGTTATCTCCAGCTTTTCTCCATCAATCGATAAATCTTCATTTCTTGTAAAAGCATTGAACATCACTTTTGTCTTCTGAAAGTTCATTTTTAATCCCACTTCTTTACTCTTGTCAGCAAGTTCCTGGATCATACTCTGCAGCTCTGATGGGGTAGTTGCAAAAATGACTACGTCATCAGCAAAACGAAGGTGGGTTAGATAATCTCCATTAATCTTTATCCCCTTGTTTTCCCAGCTCAGTGACTGAAAAACACCCTCCAATGTGGCATTAAAGAGCTTCGGAGATATGGTGTCACCTTGTCTCACTCCCTTTCCAATTTTTACGTGTGTTGTATTTTCAAACAGCCTAATCTTTGCACTTGCATTTTCATAGATGTTATTAATAATATTAATGTATGCATCTTCAATACCGCAGGTTTTCAGAGCCATTGTAACTGCTGATGGTTTCACCGAATCAAAGGCTTTTTCATAATCGATAAAAGCCATGCACAATGGAAGTTAATATTCCCTCGCTCTTTCAATTAGTTCTCTCAGCACGTGGATATGATCTATTGTGCTGTAGCCACTCCTGAATCCAGCTTGTTCTCTCGGTTGAGCCATGTCCAGTGTTACCTTCAAGCGGTGTGAAAGAACTTTAGTGAAGATTTTATAAACTACTGATAGGAGGCTGATAGGTCTGTAGTTTCCGAGATCCTCAATGTCACCTTTCTTATGTAGCAGGATCATTGTAGCGGTGTTCCAATCCTCAGGAATCTTTCCTTCATTAAGGCATCGAGTGAAAATTTGGGCGAGTACTGTTTCGATTTCTCCACTTGCTTCTTGTATGATGCCTACAGTAATTCCATCTTCTCCTGGAGCTTTTCCTCGCTTCATGTTCTTGATTGCATGTGCAACTTCCGCTGGAAGGACTGGAGGAACTCTGGTACTGGTATCTTTCATGATGTCTGGAGTGCATGTATCATCCCTTTCATATAATTTGGAGTAGAAATCTTTCACTCTTGTCAAAATTTCGCCTCTATTTCTTGTTACAGAACCATCTTCTTTTCTCAGTGCCATAATCTGTTTTCTTCCCTTACTGAGATGTCCCTTTGCTATCTTTAGGCTTTGGTTGTTTTCAATTGCTTTCCTCACTAGTTCACAGTTGAATTTCCTTACGTCTTCAGTGATACTTTTTCTTACTGTCTTGCATAGCTCTATATATTCCACTTTGGAAGTCACATCTTCTTTAGTTGTCCTCATCTCTCTTCTTTTTGCATCAACATTTTGGTTTTCCTGATAATTTGTTCACATGCAACTTGTTCTTAGACCCAGCTAATTTTGTTGCTGTTTCCATAAGAGCTTTGGTTACTTTTCTGTTAACTTCAGATATGTCCACTTCTTCCGATGTTAGGAATTCTAAAGCAGAGAACCTGTTCTTCAGTTCCAACTTGAAGGTATTATGGTGTTTTTTAAGGTTGGTTATGTCAATAGATTTTGTTTGTCCTATGAGCTTGCCACGTTCAAGTTTAGTGTTGAGGTGCATCTTACATCTCACCAATCTATGGTCACTACCTGTGTTGAACTTGTTTAGCACACTGCAGTCTTCTATGACGAATTTTTTTGTTACACATAATAAAATCAATTTCACTTGTCGTCCCATTTGGATGTCTCCATGTCCATTTCCTGTGTGGCTTTTTCTTGAAGAAGGAGTTCAAGATGAAAACCCTTCTGCCTCTGCAAACTCAACGAGAGTATTTCCACGCTGGTTTCTGTTGCCATGACCGAATTTACCTACCGAAGTTTCATTCTGTTGCCGTTGCCCTATTTTTGCATTGAAATCTCCCATAATTATTTTCAAGTGCTGCTTACCTTTATTATTTAGATGACAAATTTCCTCATAAAATTCTTCAATTTCTTCTTCAGGATGACTTGTGGTGGGTGCATAAGTTTGAATAATCTGAGCCTGGTATCTTTTCGAGAGTTGGACAACAAGTCGTGCAGCTCTGTCAGAGGAACTTTCAACTTCTACAACTTTATCCTTCAGTTTCTTGTTTATTATAAATCCAACACCACTAGTTCTGCCAGTATCTGTCCCACGATAGTAGAAGAGAGATGTCCACTTTTCAGTTCGATGAGATCTTCTCCTTTTCTCCTTACCTCACTTAGCCCCACGATGTCCCACTTGATCCTTTGTAGTTCCTCTTCCAATTCAAGAAGCCTTGAATCAGAAGATAGGGAGCGTCCATTGTACGTAGCCAAGGTCAGCATCAGATGGCAGCCTAGTCCGGTCCTCCGGGGATTCTTAGCACCCTCTGCCTTCATGTCGCACTGGCCGCTGCCTTGGCCAGGTACATTCCAGCTGCCGGAGACTGAGGGCCAAGATTTAAGTTGTGGAATCATTTTGGAGGGGTTTGGCCATAACTCACCACGCTGGCCAAGCGGGTTGGTGTGTGGGGATAGCATTTCCTCTGATCCCGATGGTATAGTTATACCGCTATGGGCGGTCGTCAGAGCCCCTTTAGTGGGAACAGGATGCACCACGAGAAGGCGGGGTTGACATTTGTCAAGGAGAGGCTGTGATGTTACGCATCACCTGACCTTACATCCCATATATATATATATATATATATATACACAAACACAGTCGAGTCACGTTATTGTGACCAGTTCCTACTTTTGATATCAACAGCGCGTAGCCCATGAATGAAAACACGGGCCGTGAGCTGGATTGGAGGGTATATCAGGTCTGCTGTAGGCATTCTGAAAACATATCACTGATTGCTGTCATGGATAAAAGGAGTGATTTTTCAGATTTGCAAAAAGGGATGACTATCGGCTTTCCGGCCAAAGGCGGCAGTATTTCTGAAACAGGGCAGTTTGTGAACTGTTTGCGTGCTACTGCGGTTAAAGTGTATCGTGTGTCTGAAACGACATTTCAGCAAACAATGTTGCGTATGGGGCTCCGATGCAGACGGATGGTCAATGCACCTATTGTAACGAAGGTGCGTCGGCAGAAAAGCCTAACATTTGCAGGACAGTATTGGAATTGGACCTACGCTGATTGGCTAAGGATTGCCTTCTCCGATGAGTCACGTTTTCTGCTTCATCGAACGGATGGACTTTGGCTTATAAGGCGAGAAACATTGCTGGAAGAACACAAGCTGGTGGGGACAGCGGTATGAGCTGGGAATGTTTTCGTGGCATTCTCTGGGTCCACTCATACCTGTGGAAGGTACTATGGACCGAAATCGTTATGAATCCATCCTTGCAGACCACGTACACCTATACATGCTGATTGTCTTCCTTGGGGCGGATGGGATGTTCCAGCACGACAGTGCGACTTGTCAGACAGCTAGTAATGTTCGAGAGTGGTTGGAAGAGCACGACGAAGACTTCAAAATACTTCCCTGGCCGCCCTAATTTCCTAGACTTAAACCCAATTGAGCTTCTGTGTAACCACTTCGATCGTGTTGTTCGCTCTATGGATCGTCCACCTTGCACACCACAGCAGCTGTCAGATGCACTGCACTCAGCATGGCTCCACATACCTGTTAACCCCTTCCAGCACCTTACTGAGTCATTCCCATCCCGTCTAGCTGAACTTGGCGGTTACTCTGGATATTAGCTGGTGGTCACAATAATGTGACTAGACCGTGTATATATATATATATATATATATATATTTCTTGTGCCCCTCTCCCGCTTCTTGAGGAAATTATGTGTGCGCTACTGCTTTAAAGTACGTGAATCCAAAAAAAATTATTTCATAACATCTTTTTGCTATGTTAATAATTTTTACATTGGCTGCTGAATTGTTCCTTTTATCTGCCTTTTGTTTTCTTCTGTTTCCGTAGCTTTAGCTTCAGCCAAAGATTTCCTCTATCTACAGGGGTCTAGAAAATATTTAGTTTAAAAAACATACCTTGCGTAATCTTTCATGAACCTTAGGTAAAATAATTTACCACAACTCGTTTCAAGTACTGAAACACTGCACACTTCGCAAGAGTGACGTATGCTCGTAAATGCCAAAGACGGCGACCATCGACGGAAAAGTTCTTTTAGTGGAATACCCAATAAAAATACCTGTTTTGATTCTTGCGATGCACACGGGGATTAGCATTTTAATTGCGGTACCAATGACAGCGCACGCGCGCGCAGACACACACACAGACACACGCACGCACACACATTCAAAGTCATATACACTTTCTAAGCTGTTTCTTCGGCCGCAGGAGTATTACAATAAATTTGTTGCTTTTGAAATGGCTTTTTTGGAACTTCTACAGTATTTGAAACCGTTCACTGCAATTCGGATGACAATAAGAAACAATGTGTCAAATTCTGAAACATCTGCCACGATTTCATGATTCACGATGAGTTGTTGCTGTGATACACTTACAGGGGCATTCTGTTTAATTATTATAGGTTGAAGGCATATTTAGTTGTTTTCATTTTGAAACCATGACTACAATTTACTTGAGAAAATTTTATTTTGAAAATCTGCCATTCTTTGTAAATTTTCTAAACAATAAAAGCTACATTTTTATGTCTTCAACTTGAACAAAACATGCTCATTCGGGATTCCGCGCGAGATAATACTTAACAGTCCCTAGTTGTCCGTCAATGCTAAAAAATTTGAACACATCTACGAGAGATGGCTTGAGGATTTCGACCAAAGTTGAGTGTGTATGTGTATGTGTGTGTGTGAGAGAGAGAGAGAGAGAGAGAGAGAGAAAGATGTGTGTGTGTGTGAAAAAGTAAACGAAGAAAGAGAATTCCAAAAGCAAGGCGACGCAAGATACAGCTGGGAGGAGAAGAGAAATTAGCGACAGCGACCCCATATGGCTTGGACTAATCATGTAGCAGGGGAAGAAGGTAATCTTTTGTTCTTCATTAAGCTTCAGACCATCCTTTTTCACATCAAATGAGGAGATTGTAGCAGTGATAGCAGGAGAAGTGGATAAAAGCCATGTCGTGCCTTTAATAAAGAAAAACGATAATGTTGGAAGAAATAATACTCTTTCGGTGTGTACCACAGAATTAATTGCATATTTATATGTGAATTGTACAGTGGTTACCTTGCCATCACCAGTTCCTCAGAATGAGTGGATTTACTTTTTCTTCTCTCTGTCTTTCTCCTTCATTCTCAGCAGCTTCATCCTCGGCACAGAAGCATGTACAAGAGCAGTAGTTTCTATAAATCTTATCTTCCCTAATTTTTATTTTGAACAAAAGAATTTCTCAATCAAATTTTTAAGATTTGCAAAAATCTGCATACAGTAAATGATTTTCGAACTGGGAAATCTCACAAGCTTCCTTTATGATAGAATTGAAGCTACTCGGCGTTCTTGTAAATATATCTTGCTTAAAGCATTTGTATTCTTATTATGACAGCATTTTTACTTTTTTACTTACATCAACAAAGATTGTGTGTTTGGAAGTTAAATTCGTTAAGTCATGAGCTGGTACTAACAGCAAGATAGTAAACTGTTTGGAAATGCATTTCGAGTAGTAACGTTTAAACTATCTGCAGTAAAATTATTGAATGCTATTATTATTTAATATATGGTAAAACAGGAAAACTTAGATGGTAAAATATTGAAGATGCGGCTTTTTATTGTGCTCACATTGCGAAAAGAATCACATTTTTTTTTCTCCGAGAAGGCTAAAAATCTGAGAATGATTGGTACTTACGTGCGATCGTCTAATTTTATCTGCCCATAAAATTATGGCGCTGAAAATAAATTTTGGATACTACAGATCCAAAATGGAAGTTCAGGAGGCCATCCACGTGCTGCTTCCCCAAAATACTGCACTCCAACGTAATGACCGCGTTTTACTCTTGGCGATTAGATAAAAACCGCATCTTTGCCAGATACTTCAGTACTTTGATTTTCCTTCTGTTGAAATTAACTAACTAATTTTCCCATTTTTCAAAATACACCGAAGGTCCAAACATTATGATTAACTGCGCAATATGTTGTTGGTCCATGAAGATAAATGTTGGTCTTACTCGTGCCTCCCAAACATCTCTTACCAGATGAGGCATGGAAGCTACAAAATTTCTAAATTTGTCTTGTACGTGGTACCTAGTACCAACACACACGTTACCAGCAAATCCTCTAAATTTTGTAAGTTACGTAGTTGAACCACCTCAGGCCGAATTTGCTGTTCCGATACGAACCAGAGATGCTCGATTGGATTGATGTCTCGGGAATTTAAAGGCCAGGGAATACCTGGAATTGTTTCTCATATTTCGCGAATTATTCTCGAGCAATACATGCAGTGTGGCATGGCGCATTATTCTTCTGAAAGGAAACACTACAAGAAGGAAATACCGTGAGCAGGCCAGGGAAGAGGACCGACTGGATGTGCACAGGTTACGTCTTGGACAGTACGAGCAACTTGGGGTCAGGCATTGTCTTGTTGGAAGACGTCTCCTGGGATCGTCTGAAGGAAGGGTAGAAATTCAGTTTCCAACACTTCCGTGATATAACGTTGGCTGTACAATGTGCCTGCTGTGATGCGTAGAAGGCTAGTGCGTGAATGAAACGCAATAGCGTCCCAAACCATCACTATCGGCGTGGGACCGTCATGGCGCTACAAGCAGCCTTTGAGATGCCTTCACCATAGTATCTGTGAACAAGGATTCGCCCGTCGTGCTGCACTAAATTGATCCTGGACTCGTCCAAAAACACAATATACTCTTGTTCAGCACTCTAGTTTCGACGTTCCTGGCACCATTGCAATCGCTGGCGTCTATGGTTCAGAGTCAAGGGCAGTCGCAGCAATGGACGGTGGGCAACGAGGCCTCTCTGCAACAATCGGTGACGAACAGTGTTTACAGACATCGGACGATGTGTGACCATCCTCCAGTGCTGCGCACGTGTCGTGGATGGTGTTGTGCGCGAAGTCACTGCTATACTGTGCGGGTGCCTATCTTTCCGCTCGGTCGTGCGATTTCCAGATCCAGACCCTGCACGATGATACGTAAAACCTTCTGCTGTCCATTGACGCCATGTGCGCATAACGGTATTTGCGTTACGCCTAACGCGTGCAGCAATATCATGGTATGATAAACCACCTTCTCTGAGTCCAACGATTCTACCTCTTTTAAACTCCGTCAAGTGTTTACCTGTTAACAACTACGTACGGTCGAGTTTAGCGATAGCAAGTTTAAAAACCTGCTCTCTGTACGCCTTCTTTTATACCCGCTGTTGTGATGTTTCCGCTGGCGTTGCGCACACCTCACTTTTGCATGTGCACTGAAATTGTAATCATTTGCATCTGCCATAGCGCCCTATGTACCCAGCAAATTTCATGAAAATTTTCCTCCGCCATGTACGACATCAACATCAAAAAAAAAAAAAAAAGAAGTAAAAACTTGGCTTTTTCCTTGAATGTATGTGCGTGTTTGGATTCGCAAATATTTTTAATTTGATAATGCTTTATCAGAACCTGATTTTGTTAAAGAAAATGGTTAGAAAATGTTTCTAATGTGCTACATACTGCTTCATTTCAGAGAGACATCCCCTGACGAGAATACTAATTTATACGTGTATTAGCTACAGAAAGAACTTCTCATAATTCTATTTTTCCTTGTGATGTCAACCAATTACACTGAAGGAAAAAAATCCCAACACCAAGAAGGGGTTGTGTTAGATAAACGACAGTTGGTATGCGGTGAGAGTACATCTGTAAGATGACGTCTATGCAAATTTCACGCTCGGCGCATACGTGTGGCGCTAGTAGCGCCCCTCGGAACATGTAAAGCAGGTTTGCTGTAAATACGCGCTGTAACGTTCGTGAGCGTTAGTTACCGTTGAGATTCGACGTAAGGTGTTGATGTTAGTCAAGAATGCCTTTAAGAAGACGAAGAAGCCATTATCAACAGCTCACGGAGTTTGAACGAGGTCATGTAACAGGGCTACGAGAAGGTTAATTTTCTTTCCGCAATATTGCAGAACGACTTGGCAAGAATGTAGCCACTGTGCATGATTGTTGGCAGCGGTGGTCAAGGGAAGGTACTGCCTCAAGAAGACCGGGTTCCGGCTGGACACGTGACACTACTGAGAGGGAAGACCGCCGGCAGCAATTCGAGCTGCAGTTGCCACCACAGTGATACAACGAACTGTTACAAATCGGTTACTTGAAGGACAGCTCCGAGCCAGACGCCCTGTAGCGTGCATTCCACGTACTCCAAACCACAGCCGTTTGCGACGTCAGTGGTGTCAAACTATAGCTTATTGGAGGACGGAGTGGAGATCTGTTGTGTTTTCAGATGAAAGTCGGTTCTGCCTGGGTGCCAGTGATGGCCGTGCGTTGGTTAGAAGGAGGCCAGGTGAGCGCCTGCAACAAACCTGTTTGCGGCCGAGACACACTGGACTTACAATTCTAGTTATGGTCTGGGGAGCAATTTCCTATGACAGCAGGAGCACTCTCGTGGTTATCCCATGCACCCTGACGGCACAGTTGCACGTCGGTCTGGTGATTCAACCTGTTGTGCTGCCGTTCATGAACAGCATTCCAGGGGGTGTTTTCCAACAGGATAACGCTCGCCCGCATACCGCTGTTGTAACCCAACATGCTCTACAGAGTGTCGACATGTTGCCGTGGCCTGCTAGATCACCAGATCTTTCACCAATCGAGCACGTATGGGACATCATTGGACGACAACTCCAGCGTCACCCCCAACCAGCATTAACCGTCCCTGTATTGACCGACCAAGTGCAACAGGCATGGAACTCCATCTTACAAACTGACATCCAGCACCTGTACGACACAATGCATGAACGTTTGCGTGCTTGCATTCAACATTCTGGCGGTTACACCGGTTATTAATGTACCAGCATTTCCCATTTATAATGGCTCTTCTCGCGCTTACAATAAGCTGTGATCTTGAAACCTTAATCGATTAAATATGTTACCTATACAAATGTATTGCCGCCATTTCATTCCTCTACAACTATTTTTTCGTGGTGTTGGGATTTTTTCCCGTCAGTGTATATGGGGAACATACCACGGTGACTGCTACTTGCAATTTAAAGAAGAGATTCCCCGAAAATATCTCAGCAGCTAATTTCCCCTTTGATTCGCATTATAATATAGGGAATACTGCTCTCTTTGAAGAGTTTTTGAAAGTCTTGTTGTAATAGTCTTACCTACAGGGTGCCATCCAATTTTGAGAATTACGTTTTTGCACACCTCAGTCACTTTTTGAAGGCAAATTCCGATTTTGTGCATCATCTGGCAAACGAACATTTCGAACTATCCCATGAGAACAAAATAAAAATGTGGACAATAAATTTTTGAATCGTTCGAAATTCATTTAAAAATCTTCAACTTATCGCTAGTAGGTGTACACCTTAGGAACCCTCAAGACACAGCATTTGCATATGACTTATATGTAAAATAATTTTACAATAAAAGGGTCATCAGCTTTGTAAAAAATTAAGTCTCTTTGAATGAGAGCTGCTGGTGTAAATAAGAGAGTTTGCTCGTTTGTGGGTTTTTTCAACCACTGTGAGCAACTCAATGGGGTATGAGCAATCGCTCTTCCCTAATTTAGGGCCACTGTTTCCAGGGAACGGGAAGAGCCACAGCAGTAAGACATACAATATCCAATGTTTACCCTAAATTTGAGCCCGGACCCATCTCCGACGAATGAATCAAAGGCAGTCGTCAGACCACTCGGCCACCGGGGCTGCTAAAAGAGAGCGGAAAACCATTGCGTTTGACAGCGTGGATCATCTGAAAATTATCATAAAAATATCATCTGAAATTTTTTTAAAACACAAAGGTGACACCGAATTCTGAGGCATAATGAGCACGTCTTTTGAATCGCGGCCGACAGGAAAAAATATTTCAAAGCAGAGTTCTAGAAGTAAAACTTCAGTGCAAAAAAGAATGCATTTACATCTCTGAGAAAAAAATTAACATGATTTAAAATGCGCAAAGTAATCAGAATTCTTCATTGAGCATTGAAATAGTTACAAAACAAATATCAACCGGACGTCTTCAGAATCAGTGAAATATCTACAAATAGGAGTAGCTGCTTTTGACTACTAGCGACTGATATGTGTGCTACGAAAGATTACAAGGTATGCACAAAGCATTTCTCATAAAGGAAGATATCAAAGGCAAGGGGGAGTTTTCAAATTGTATTCTTAGAAAAAACGATACGGTCCCAGGTATGATGCAAATAGTTTGCCTAGTTGCAGACTATGTGGTACAAACATTTTAAAATATATGAAAAATATTGCTCGCCAGAAAAGCTATCAATTGCAAAAAAATAACTTTTTAAATGGGACATTTAGAAGCGTCGATATCATCATTACAGAGCTTTACATTAGTGATACCTAGAGCGAAAACTAAACTTTATCCTGATGACACAAGCCTTCTGCACTCAGTTTTCACTTAAAACTACAATTGTGTTACATTCGTTGTCATTTAAAACTGTAATTGTGTTATTACGCTCAGTTGTCATAGCGTAATTATCATGTCAGGTTTTACGTAGCTGAGAGAAAAAGTTCTGTATTACTTATGTTCCTGAGACACGAAAATGTGTCACAGTTCTGCGTCGACAGAAAATTTTATCGTTTCAGTACATCCAGTGTAGGGTGAAGAAATGATGAATGTTCCTTTGATGATGTATTCTGTTTCATGTATATCTGCTCCTTTGATGTACGATAATTATGATGATGTGTTCCAGTGTTTCTCATAATAAATTCAGCGGATCCATAGGGTTACGCAAAGAGGTCTCAAGGATGCCACCAGACCTAAATGCGTAATGGAAGCAAAAAGGATTGCCGGTCCTAAATTTGTATGTACGAATTAAGATTCTTGTAACCATATTTGACACTAATTATTCCGTCACTGATAGTAGGCGCACAATCCACCGCTGCCTCCATCCAAATATTTTTATTATTCTTAATACCACCCCTGGTGACTCATCGCCAAACGCTGCAACGACTGTTCAATGCCTCTCTTTGCAAAACTTCGATGATAACGCCTCCTGCTATCATAATATGCTGCCAGGAGGCGTTATCTTAGTTTCGGGCTTATCCACACTTCGATGATTACGCCTCCTGACGTGCAGCACCGTAGAGAAAGTAAGGAGTCAATGAGTCACACGATACGATCAAGTTACAAGTTTGTTTGAACTTAGACGTTGGTGATAATAGATATCTCTTTTACATCCTTTTTGTGAAGGTTTTGTCGTGGGTAACTGGCTAAAAAACTGTAGTTTGAAGAGGAAGCAAGAAGGAGATAAGTCTGATCTTAGCGAAGAAACCGAGGAAGTTCCAGACATCAGTAACAATCCTGCAACTTCTATTCATATTGCAAATAGGAAAAACATTAAAAGCAGAAAATACAAAGTAGAATACTTTTCTTATGGTTTCATGTCTATGGGAAAGTTGTGTTCTAAACGGCCAAAGTGTAATTTGTTTCGAAACGTTTAATAACAGCCCATTAGCTCCATCTAAGCTGTTACGACACTTGCAAACAAATCAGAGTGAATATAGAAACAAATGAGTTGAGTATCTTCAACGTAGCTTAGAAGAACTAAAGAGAAATCAGATAATTTTATTCTCTGTAGCTGTTAGTAACATCAGTGAAAAGCCATACTACCTAGATAAATCGAACAACTTATTGACATAGTGGTTGACAGGAACCTAAAAGATACTTTCAAACCGTCGACTCTAATTTTTGGGCGAAGCTTAGAATTGAATATCCAGAAATTGCGAAGCACGCTGTAAAACAACTGCCCTTTTCTTCAGCCTACCTTTGTCGGGTAGCATTTATCAAATACACCCTCACTAAGACCAAGCAATGAAATAAACTTAATCCCGAAGTAGACATACGGCTCCAGTTATTATCTAGGATTACATTTGACTTTATTATTGGGGGGGAGGTTTAACGACCACTGTGAGCAACTTATAAGCAGTCGCCTGTCCTTAATTTAGGACCACTGGTCCCAGAGAAGGGAGAGAGCCAACTTCGTAAGACAAACACATATCCATGCCACACAGGGATTCAAACCCGGACCCATCTTGGACGAATAGTAACAAACCAGCGCTTAGACCACTGCGCCACCAGGGCTCCAAATTTGACTTCAAAAAACGTATCCATGAAAGAAAATACCTCCATCTCATTAGTTACATGCCCAGTTTAATGGAGAGAGAAAAACTGGAAGTACACACAGTTTTTATTACAGTGTTTTAAATGTCATTGTTTATAAACAATACTTTCCCATAATCATGATGTGATGCCATTTTTATTGTTTTAAATTTAATAATTATCTAAATTTTTTATTTCTTAAAATGTCGATTAAATGCGCAGAAAGGTAACAATACATTTTAAAGCTATGCGATTTGATTTTCCTCATGTAACGTACAAAAATGTCAAATAAATGAAGGTATATCATTTTAATTTTGACTTAAAAATATTTTAGCATTAGGTATATATATATATATATTACCTAATACTCAAATATATACTTCTTAGTTGAGGTACCAAAAACTTTTAGCCTAACTTTGGAGGGTGTGGAAATATGAACAGGTTCCGCCGGTTGAGATATGGACATTATCCGAAGCAAATTCTGTAGCTTCCTCAGGGTTCCGTGAGTTAAAATTTTATTAACCTAATGCAAGCGAATTATTTACAATAAAATTTTATTATTGTAAATAATTCTCTTGCATCAGCAGATTCGCAAAGTGTACAATAAGCGAAGGAGAAAAAATCTATTTCTACAGTTTGTTATCATGTATGTCAGGCGAACTACTGCTGTTAGCAGCTGCTTTCTGCTTTACTTATCGCGCAGGGAAAGGGTTTTTCTCCAATCTTGTAACATTACACAAAACTCTGGAGCATTTAAATACCTATCCTCATTTACGTTGTAACTATTTTACAGAAATATAACTTTTGAACAATGTTGATCCTAAACGACAAGTAATATCATCAGTATTTTTACTGTTTTCACTCTGCATGGACTACTATTTCGTCTGAAAATCCACCGAAACATCAACCTCACATATACGATGCTCTTTTGCAAGAATGAATCGCGAGGTAAAAATATTTTTATCAAATACGTCTTTTATGCGTATTTTCATTTTAAGCTCATGGAAAACGTGGAAAAGAAATGCAAAAATAAGTCCCCGGAACTGAAGGTAAATCCCTTCATTAATAGGGATGCCTTAGATATGCTGTTTGAGCAAAAGGAGGAGCTTATGATGTAAAAACCAATGAAATAAAGAGCCTGCAACCCAGAAATGTGTGAGAAGTGATCCAGGGGGAAACTTCAAATTTCTTAGAGGATTTATTTTCTTCTCTGTGAGTCCGAAGTGTCTCTAAGGAAATAACTTCTCTGAAAAAAGGATAACAAATATCTCCTTCGGTGCCAGAAAACAATGTTTACATATGCAGCATCTCGTCACTGATGCTTTATTATCCATATCAGAAGCTGCAAAATGTTTCTGCTCTTCATTTTCCCATCGTTTAATTTTTCTATTACTGTCCATATTCATTTTTGTATTGTGAGCAAGAATGCTGTCTTTTTTCAGTCTTTTCGAAAATAACTTCGGAGAGACAACGATGAATTCATAAAGTGCCTTTATATTGGTATATTCACTAATACGAAGATAAAGAAACATTATCGTTCGATTAAAGTTTCAACTGTAACGCTGAAGTCCAACCAAGAGTCCTGCAGAAATTCGTAGGCAAGTATCATAAAGAGCATATTGCTCTTTATGATGCGACATAAAACAAATGCCACACCAGGAAGTTATTATCGGGGTTCTATTCAGATTGGTGGCAATGTGTCAGCACTTAGGTTATGTAAATTATTGTAGTTCCGAAACAAGCACGTGATAGTTGAGAGAGGTTATAGGGCAAAACTGCTCGGTGCAGCTGTGGACATTCCTGTACCGATCCGGCTGTGAATCGCAGATTGTTGAAGCAAGTTCGCCCTCTAGCCAGCCATTGTGTCGGCTGTCACTCAACACAGCACATCGTCGCGCAAAGTTGCATTGGTGTCGTACTATACATGCCTGCCGAGACGAATGGTGCCATGTCATATTCAAAGACGAGTCACGCTTCTGTATCGGTCCTGACGATCGCGAATTAAGCCTCAAGACGACATCATCAGTGGGCTGATCTTGTTACCATCCGAACAAGTCATAGGGCTCTTCAGCCTGGTATTACGGTTTGGGGCGCTATCAGTTGCAACAGCCATTCATCGTTCGTACGTATTGTGGGTACAGTGGCGCACAGTCAAATCAGCCCTCTTCGATGGCAGAAAAACGAAGTAATTTGTTGTCTTTAAACCCCAATTTTGTTTCTGCTGAGAGGGCTGACTCTTAGAAAATTATTTAGTTGACATCACATTTCGCTTGTAACTGCAAGTATCCCATAATGTTGTAAAATAGCGTAAATCTAATAATAGCTCTACAAAACCTGTAAGTGCATACATATGTTATAAAATTATGAAGAGTTTTCTTTGCCTTAAACCAATGGAATTAGGAGCAATTTTAATTACAGAAAGCAAATTGAGGACATCGTTAAAAGTTACGCGAAGATTGTTAGAGAAGAAAAAGGTAGAGAAATACAAAATAGCGAAATATAAAAAGATTATGTAGTTTGCGTAAAATAGTCTCCATTTTATGTAAGTAAAGATGCACAGTATGATTCCATTCTTACTAGCATAAGGGCCTATAATTTAAGTACAAAAATGCAATTAATTTTCTCTTCAAAATTGCCAACGACAGTTATAAAAGTGGCTTCTGAATATAATATGGTAATAATAATTCTTTACATGCACTCAGCATGAAAAACATTTATTTAAAATGAACTTCAGTTAGGTTCACTGAGACAACACGTAAAACCCCTCCTGTTATATTCATATTGAGCAACAATGTTGTTACAATAAGTTAAGATTTGGATGTGAAAATATGATTAAGAAATATTTTCCCATTCATAGGACGAAGTTCGGTATGATCTCTGTGCACAAGCAGTCAACGTTACAGGGTAAGTTTCCTATTTCAAAGCAAATGACTGCATACATCATGTACCATTCCTTTTTTTTATTTCTTTTTTTTTTTATTGAAGGTTTTTTTAAATGATTTATTGGACCTGGTGGTACAAAAACAGGCAGACAGGAGACAGAAATTGCACAGCAACCAGTACAAATCATACATGGTTCACAGCATGCCAAATGATCAATTTACACAGATAGAGACAGTGTTGAACATGTAACACATTGTGAACAAGTTTACATCAAACATGGATTTTACAGTATGCTAAATGACCACTGTACACAGATAACCAGTGTTGGACAAATAACATATTGAGAACCAGTGCCGAAAGACAAACACAAACATCCATGCCTCACCGGGATTTGAACCCGGACCCCTTTCGGGCGAATGATCAGAAGCCATCGTTTAGATCACTGCGCCTCCAGGGCGGCACCCATTCCTTTAAATCAAGAGCATGTTAACTAAATATAAAATTTCATATGCTGATTTACCTTTATGTCTGGAGCTGTAGGAGCAATACTTTCGGAAAAATGTATTTAACTGTTTTAATAATGCCTTCCCTAAGTAGCTGCAGACATGAATCCGTACTTTCTGTCAAAACATTTATGGTCACATTTGTAAAACTCATATCATTTCAAAGTACAATACTATTACCTTCCACTAAAGAGTCTTGCACAGAAAGAATTTCACTTTCTTTCTTCATACCCCATCCAATCTTTAAATAAATAACATATCTTCCAAACGTTTCAATCTGCATGTTATGTTTTTGCCAAGAAATCTAATTACGACGTTTTAACTTAAGAGTGTTTCTTACAGGTGCTCATAAACCGAAGGCACACAACATTACGACCAGCGAGTCTTTATCTAAATCCAACCAACTGCAGACGAACGACGACGGCGCGTGTGAATGTCGTGAAATGGTATAAATGACAATTGATGCTGAGCTCAGCTCTGTTAATCATTATTATTCTTGTTCTTTAGATGGGAAAGGGCATGTCAGCTGTGATTAGGACTTTCGAAAAGTGGTCCGAGGATGGAAGAACCACGAACTGCCAGTAAGGTGTGGGCCGACCATGACTCATCGATACTAGAGGTGTGGGCCGACCATGACTCACCGACCATGACTCATCGATACTATCACATATGGTAGGAGCCAATAGATGGGATACAGTAGCGCAACTCATTGGTTTTTTGAATGCTGGTTACGGTAGTAATGCGTTACAACACACAATACATCGAACCCTGCTGAAAATGAAGCTGGCCTCTCCGAATACCAATCCTGACTTCGGTTCACCTTTGTAGGTGTATAAAATGGGCATGCGAGCATTAAAACTAGACCTTGAATGACTGGAGGAAGGTCGTCTCGTCCGATGCATCTCGTTTCCTGTTGCACCATGTGGACGGCAGGGCATGTGTTCGTCGTTTACCTGGAGATGTGTTGGCACCAGGATGCACTGTGGGACGAAAACAAGCCTGTGGAAGAAGTGTAATGTTTTGCACAATTTTCTGCTGAAAAGCCCTGGGTCCAGTCATTCATGTATAAGAAACTGTGACGTCTACCTCCTACCTGAACATCATTGCAGACCAAGTATATCCTATCTGATGAGGTGTATTTCTCAAATACAGTTTTCATTATCTTAAACTCTGTGCACATTCCTTCATGTGAGTAATTTGGTTTCCCCTTCGATGCATGCACTAAAAACCTGTAGCAAGCTGGATACGGCAGTACAAAATAAACTGACGGAAAAAAATCCCAACACCACGAAAAAGTAGTTGTAGAGGAATGAAATGGCGGCAATACATTTGTATAGGTGACATATTTAATCGATTAAGGTTTCAAGATCACAGCTTATTGTAAGCGCGAGAAGAGCCATTATAAATGTGAAATGCTGGTACATTAATAACCGGTGTAACCGCCAGAATGTTGAATGCAAGCACGCAAACGTTCATGCATTGTGTCGTACAGGTGCTGGATGTCAGTTTGTGGGATGGAGTTCCATGCCTGTTGCACTTGGTCGGTCAATACAGGGACGGTTAATGCTAGTTGTTGGTGACGCTGGAGTTGTCGTCCAATGATGTCCTATACGTGCTCGATTGGTGAAAGATCTGGTGATCTAGCAGGCCACGGCAACATGTCGACACTCTGTAGAGCATGTTGGGTTACAACAGCGGTATGCGGACGAGCGTTACCTAGTTGGAAAACACCCCCTGGAATGCTGTTCATGAATGGCAGCACAACAGGTTGAATCACCAGACCGACGTACAACTGTGCCGTCAGGGTGCGTGGGATAACCACGAGAGTGCTCCTGCTGTCATAGGAAATTGCTCCCCAGACCATAACTCCAGGTGCAGGTCCAGTGTGTCTCAGCCGCAGACAGGTTGTTTGCAGGCGCTCACCTGGCCTCCTTCTAACCAAAACACGGCCATCACGGGCACCCAGGCAGAACCGGCTTTCATCAGAAAACACAACAGATCTCCACTCCGTCCTCCAATGAGCCCTAGCTTGACACCACTGACGTCGCAAACGGCAGTGGTTTGGAGTAAGTGGAATGTACGCTACAGGGCGTCTGGCTCGGAGCTGTGCTTCAAGTAACCAATTTGTAACAGTTTGTTGTGTCACTGTGTTGGCAAGTGCAGCTCGAATTGCTGCCGCAGGCACGGCACTATGCGCCACAGCCATACGCCGTACACTGCGGTCTTCCCTCTGGGTAGTGCCACGTGGCCGGGCAGAACCCTGTCTTCTTGAGGCAATACCTTCCCTTGACCACCGCTGCCAACAATCATGCACGGTGGCTACATTCCAGCCAAGTCGTTCAGCAATATTACGGAAAGAAAATCCACTTTCTCGTAGCCCTATTACACGACATCGTTCAAACTCGGTGAGCTGTAGATAATGGCTTCTTCGTCTTCTTAAAGGCATTCTTGACTAACATCAACCCACTGCGTCGAATATCTACGATAACTAACGCTCACGAACGTTACAGCGCGTATTTACAGCAAACCTGCTTTGCATGTTCCGAGGGACGCTACTTGCGCCACACGTATGCGCCGAGCGCGAAATTTGCATAGACGTCATCTTACAGATGTACTTTCACCGCCTACCAACTGTCGTTTCTCTAACACAACCCCTTCTTGGTGTTGGGATTTTTTTCCGTCAGTGTATATTAAAAACAAGTGGTTCCAGGGACTATTTAGTTCAAAAGACTATTAGTCTTACTATTGAGAGCACTTCACTAAGAAATATTTATTACCATTTAGTACACAAATGCTGAAATGCTGGCCGAATTAAGTTAGCATAATTCACCAAGCATTTGAGCATTTGTATACTAAATGGTAATAAATATTTCTTAGTGAAGTGTTCTCAATAGTAAGGCTAATAGTCTTTTGAACTAAATAGTCCCTGGAACCACTCGTTTTTAATATATTTTTACTGCAGTATCCATATTGCTACAGTTTTAAAAAAAGTACATGCATGGAAGGGGAAACTAAAGTACTCACATGAAGGAATGTGCACAGAGTTTGTAACGTACCAGGAGATGTGACGTACCTGCCAGAAGGACGCACACGACATAAAGGCACATAGCAATCAGAATAAAAAAAAACGTCCGCGTAGCTTAATTGGTAGAGCAACTTATTCCGGAATGAGGGGATCCGGGTTCGAATCCTGGCGCGGATAGAAATGACGGAGAAATTTACTTCGTTACAATGGCGCCCGAACTACCCGGATGACCCGACCGTTCAAAATCTCGCATTGGTGTGATGTTATTTCCACACCGCGAGACAGGAAAAATCAGAGAATCCCTTCTCCAGTGCTTCGAAAAATAAATGTGTGTGACGTTGCATTCCATACACCAGATTGACTGGGAGTTCTCAAGTGCACGTTCTACAGTGGTTGTCTGCCTGCAGCGATTCATGGTCACGGCTGACCCGTGGGCCATGCCCCCGGCCCTCTTTCGGGGGGGTAGATGTGACGTACCTGCCAGCAGGACGCACATGACATAAAGGCAGATAGGAATTAGAATACATGTCTGCGTAGCTCAGTTGGTAGAGCGACTTGTTCCGGAATAAGTGGCCTCATGTTCGAATCCCGGCGTAAACCAAAAATGACGGAGAAATTCACTTCGTTATAATTGGCGCCCGAACTATCCGGATGACCCGACAGTTCAAAATCTCGCATTGGTGTGATGTTCTTTCCACACCGCGAGATAGGAAAAATAAGAGAATCCCTTCTCCAGCACTTCGAAAAAAAATAAATAAATAAATAAAATAAAAATAAGGGGAGATGATGTAACGTACCAGGAGATGTGACGTACCTGCCAGAAGGACGCACACGACATAAAGGCACATAGCAATCAGAACAAATGTCCGCGTAGCTTAATTGGTAGAGCAACTTATTCCGGAATGAGTGGACCCGGGTTCAAACCCCTGCGCGGATAAAAATGACGGAGAAATTCACTTCGTTATAAGTTTAAGATAATGAGAACTGTATTTGAGAAATACACCTCATCAGATAAGTTATTTAGCACATTAATACAGACCATAGCCATATGGATCTTATACAGTATACAAGTATATCCTTTCATGACAACAGTAGTCCCCCCTTGCAGTGATATCTTTCAGAATGATAATGCGTCATTCCACACTTCCCGGATTGTTCGAGAATCGTTCGCGGAACATAAGCATGACATCCAGGTATTTTCCCAGGCCTCCGAATTCCCCAGACATCCATCCAATGCAGCATGTGTGGTTTGTGTTGGAGCAGCAAATCCGATCTGCAGCAGCTCATCCACGTATCGTACAAGAGTTAAAGGACCTGCTGGTATCGTTTTGGTACCAGATACCACAATACACCTTATCTTGTAGCGTCCATCCTCACCGGATCGGAGCTGTTTTTATGGCACGTAGCGGACCAACATCATATTAGGCATGTGGCCATAATGTTTTGTTTCTTCGATGTACCAGTAGACACGTTTCGGGGACTTCTGCATGCCATACCTAATGGCATGGCCACAGTGTTGGCAGCTCACAAAAGACAAACAAATACAATACTAATTAAATGGTCATAGTATTTTGTTCTTAGAATGCATACTGCAAGTGTTATCATTGATTCATCACTTTTGCCATCCGGTGTAGATTTTTATCGCTGTTCAGCAAAAGAAAATATCGGCAATTCCGTGTCCAAGTATCCAACTGAGTTAACGCAGTACAGATTGCTTTACCATGCAAAACTTCCTTGCATGTATTATCCTTCACCTTTTTGTTAGACAGTAACATGCAAATCCTTCAAAATAGCCTACATGTTGTAATTTATGTATAGAAATTTTTGGTCATGCGCAGTTCAGGAATTGCAATTCACAAGCAAGGCGGGAACTCCTCCCCCTCAAAAAAAAGGGCAATGCCCTAAATATCCTCCAATTTTTTTATTCCGTTCACCAGGTTTTAGATCAGAAGCGTTAGAGACATACATGATAAAATTTTGTGAGATTTTTTCCCGACAGAGTACAAAAGATTTTTAATGTGTAGTGAATGTGAGAAAATCGTTCATAACAAAGCTGAAGGGCGTGAGTCCACACTGTGGTGTGTCACCAACCCCACTTCTTTTCAAGAGTGATCTAGGTGACGGGCTCTAATACCCTTTGCCTACCTTGGTCCGAAGAAATTATTTTCTTCCCTTCAAGTTTGTTTGGCATGCTCTTAGGCTGTATACCCGTCACAGAAGACCCCAGCGATGCAGAGAATTTCCTTTTCGTTCGTAGAAAGGAAAGTGACGTTTTGATTGCTTCTACTTACAACAAGAACAGGATTAACTCAAGAAAAAACTAATGGGTTTCCAGTATCGACCGTGCAAGGAACTGCAACAGCTGGCTCGAAACCACTTATAAAAGTTTTAGAAAGTTGCGATTGCAGACGTGGGATAACTGTGAAGAAATTTAAAGTATACGAGTTAAGAAAGATAATTAAACGTGAAAAAAATCGAAAGGAATATTAAAAGAGAATAATAGAAAATTATTTGTGAATGAACAGAGAAGACATTTATTGAAAGCCTGCTGTACTTCTAATACACAAGATTCAAGGGGAACTCGTGTTCTTAGTCTCTGGCTTTTCTAAAGGAATAAAGCGCCCTTGAAGAGAGGAAGATGGATTTCCAGAAGTTTGGATCTGAGAGAGAAACTTTTCTTCCTTGTGTGGCAAGTGATTCATTGAATGAGGCGTCTCTTTGCTTCACAAGATCTCTTACATCGTTAGTTAATAAGCTAAACACATCAATAAAGCATTCAGTTTAAAATATTAAGAAAATCTCAAAATATGCATTTCTGAAGTTTGGGAAAGAAACAAGATGTTTTCAGAGTGAAGCAATTATGAAACATTACCGCTCTGGTGGCACCTAAGCGATGGCTTCTAACCATTTCACTAAGATGGGTCCGGGTTCGAATCCCCGTGTGGCATGGGTGTTGAGTTTGTCTTACGGTACTAGCTTCCACCCTTTCCTGGACCCAATGGTCCTACATTAGCGACAGGCGACTTCTTCTAACCCATTGAGTTGCTCATGGTGGTCGTTAAACCCCAAAACAAACAAAAAATGACATCAATTTCCGGTAATGAGTCATTGCGTAAAACGGGTTGTTGCAGAGGTGTGCGACACATCATTTGCGAAGTGTATAAAAAGGTCTTTAAGATAGCATATCTGTCGTAATGGATGCGAGACACGGTGCTTCCACGAAAAAGGAAGTGACTTCAAAATGCTAAAATGTTTGCCCTCCATAATCTCCAGAACTTAAACCAGTTAAATACCTGTGGGATGAGATTCAGGGAGCCATTCGTAACAGAGATCCTTCTCCAGCAAATATCAGAAATTTACGGACGCTATCACATCAGATTGAATTAATATACCTGTAAAATGATAAGAGCACCTCGACTCGAGGCTCTTATCAAGGCCAAGGTTTGCACAACACGTTGTTTAGTAGGCGTTTCTATAAATTGCTACTTCGGTATACGTGCACGTCCATAATCTGAGGGTATTCTTTTCTTTCGATTTCTAAATCGAAAACATGCACTAGTTCTGTTCCATTTGTGGCCGTCCATAAGTGCGCAATGAGAAAAATGGTCAACACAAGATACCCACGAACCAATTACTTGAACTCTGTAGCAGCAAACACATTCGTATGAGAATAATATGACCACTTACATAATAATAGAAATAACCACCCTTGGATCAGATGACAACGGCGATACGGCGTGCCATGGACGCAATGAGGCCCTGGAAGGTTGCCCGAAGCACACTTGCACATTCGTATTGCGGCAAAGCACGGAGGTCCCTGGGATAACGTGGTTGTGGGTCGGCACGTTCAACCTGTTGATCCAAATAGTCTCACAAGTGCTCTATGGGATTGAGATCGGGCGATTTCGTCGGCAAAGGGAGAACGGAGACATCGCTGTCGTGTTCTTGGAGCCAGTCACGCACCCCGTTAGCGACATGGCATGGCGCATTGTCCTGTTGGTAGACACTATCACCACCAGGGTAAACGTAGGCGTCCAACATGAAGGGATGCATGTGACCAGGGAGGATGAACAGGTAGCCATTGGTGCTCAGGGACCCATTTAGTGGTACCTGAAATATCAGGTCATACCAGGAAAATATCCCCCAGACATGTACACTGCCACTGTCGGCCTGTACTTGACCGACAAACGTGTCCGGGTATTGGTTCTCGTGTGTCTGGCGCCGTATCTGCCTCCGTCCGTTACTTCTGTGGAGTAGAAACCTCGATTCGTCGGAGAAGGCAACTTTTTTCCACTCTTCCACTATCCAATGACAGTAGTTCCATGCGAACTGCAGATGTCGTTGCCGATGGACCTGGGTTAACATGGGAGCCTTGACGCATCTTCGACTAAGCAGACCCATGCGTAACAGGGTTCGCTCTACTGTTAACGGGGACACCAGTTGAGTGTTCATTTGCGTGGTCAATTGCTGCATTGTTTCGCGTCGATTGCCCTTTACCAGTCAACGAAAGCGACGCTTTCCTCTGGGGTCGATGGGCTTTGGGGCTCCACAGTTCTGACGTCTGGAGGCACTCGATTTGCCAGCGGTCTATTCTTGGTACGCCCTTACTACAGCATCTAGTGAACAGCCCACGAAGTCTAGTGTTTCTGAGATGTCTCCACCCTAGGCGCGGTAGCCGATGATCATTCCTTTTTTAATGGCCGTCAAATTCCTACCACTGCCCATTGTGCTCACGGTGACGAACTATGGCTCATCTGTCCTGGCCGTCCGCTTATATCTCCGTGTGGTCGACCTTGTCACGTGCAATCTGTGACGCGTCTGGGCGGGTACACTGTGATTCCAGGAGTGGTCTATTATTCTGATAGGACTGTGTACAATGTTCTTAAGAGCGCATGGTGGAACACACCAGTAGCACCAAAGCCATATTACTTCGATGATCTGATTTGTTAACTTGGAAAAGCCGTTGACAAGGCACAAAAAGAGCTCCCATTTCTTAGTTGGGATTTCAACCAGCTCCCAGTTCATGCAAAAATAGTATCATGGTCACTCCACCACCCAGCTTCTGGTGACAGTTATTGCACCGATTAGTTTACCCGAAAATTTGCGTACTCACTAATTTCCTATTTTTCAAAGACATCAAAATACGAAATTTGTTTTATTTCTTGTGTAAAGACCACAAGGAACCCCCCTTAAGTCTACACGTAGTCACCTTTATCTAATATAGGGTCAGTGAAAGAAAGGCAGCCTCATGAGACAAGCACACCACCTATGTCATATCCTGGAACTGAACACAGGCTTATTGCGAATGACTGGTCCAAAGGAAGCTCCTCAGACCACTCGGCTACTGAGCTGGTAAATAAAGTTTTACACCTGCCAGCTTTGGAGAAAAACTGGTTTTTCCTTATGGAGAGGAAACGCGTGTTGTTTTTTCTCTAATGTAACAAAAATATTTTTAGCATTTCAACCAGCTTTTAGTTATCGTTTTTTCTAACTTCAAAACGTTTGGTTTTTCACATGTCTTCCGTTTTACATATAACCTCAATTTTTTACAAGTTTAGTAATCTGGTCCTAAAAAATTTTCACCAATGTACTTATTTATATTTCTGTTCCTTGTAATGTGGCATTATACGTTAAAACTTTAACGCACATGCAATCAAATGTTATTGTCACATCGATGACCAAACATTCATATCGTACGACTTTGTTCTGTAATCATTTCAACACTTTTAAAGATAACAGCATAATGTTTGGCCCGTTTTATACGAAGGGTAGGTTATTTAAAGAAAATTCCATGAGAATGCATTTTTTAATGAGTTTTGTAGTGATCTGAGCACGAGTCATATGATTAGTAACTTTAACACTTCGTCATATGAAAGCTGAGTGTTTAAAACTGTGCATGACTTTCAAAACAACAATACCAATATGAAACGATCATCTAGCTAAAGCGATAAGAGCGAGATAGCAACCTCTAGTTAAACCGATACGATCATCTAGCTAAAGCGATAAGAGCGAGATAGTAACCTCTAGTTAAACCGATACGATCATCTAGCTAAAGCGATAAGAGCGAGATAGCAACCTGTAGTTAAACCGATACGATCATCTAGCTAAAGCGATACGAGTGAGCGAGCTTGGGTATAAAAGCTAGCTCAAACGAGATGTCGCAATCATTGAAAAGCTGACATCGAGTCGAAAGGATGTTTCTTGTATCTCACTATACTCCGTTGCCGAAGAGGGTCGTATTATGCAGAACTGACGGACTTCGAACGAGGAAAGATTGTTGGGAGGAGATAAGCTGAATTTATTTTCTTACTGCGAAACTGCCACACGCACGGGACGAAACGCCAATACATTGATGCGAACGGGACGTCAGTGAACAAATGAGGCTCGGACGTACAGAAATCTGGGAAATGAACCGCAAAATCGCACGATTGCAGGGAATTACAGACACTTCTACCACATGGTAGTGCCCGATCGCAGAGCAACATTGACGTTGTTAGCGCAGCAGTAGAGTAGTGTCACATGTCAAGCTTTGTAGTCCAGCACAATTCCACGTCGTCTGCTTAAAAGAGGACTTGTCGCTAGCAGCCAACTTGTGCCATTCCTTTGACCCTCAACCACAGATGTCTCTGGCTGCGATGGGGTCTCGAACACTAACATCGGCGCTCTGATTGCCAATAGGTTGTTTTCTGACGAGTCATGATTGAGTTTGTTGCACCATGATGCTCGCATACGTCTTGGTGAACGGCAGCTTGCATTTTGCAGCGTCATACTAGACCAACTCCAAGCGCCAGGGTATGGAGCATCAATGGGTCCCATTCGCAATCACGCCAGAAACGAATTGAGGGAACCCTCAAAAGCCAGTGATACATCAGAGTTGTTTCAGAGGCAGAGGGGATACCCTTTCTTCAGAGTTGTCTTGACGTTATATTCCAGGAAGACAATGCTCAGCCACATGTGGCGCGGAATGTACAAGACCACTTCCATACACGGCAAATACCACTTCTTCCCTGGCCTGCCCGTTCGCCGGATATGTGACTGACAGAATATGGCTGGGACATGGTAGCTAAACGACTGGCACGTCAAGCACCTCCGCCAGTTACCACAAATGAACTCCGGTCACGCATAGAAGCAACCTGTCAGGCTATTCCTCAGGATGATATCAAAAACCTCTTCCATTCAATGCCACGCCGTATAGAGGCTGTTATTGTTAATCGAGGTGGCTTCACACCATATTGAGTTTTGAAGGGAAATATCTTGTATAGCTCTACAAATGTTATCAGTTACCTTACCTCCCGTAACATGAGAAATCTGTGTATATGAATTTCATTTGAATAACGCGATTCTTTCTTGGTGTTGCAATTTTCACAAGCAGTAGTGTGTTTTAAATCGCGAAGGGATTTTTTCTTGCTTCACCGCACTTTTTTTAACAGTCACACTCGGGTCAAACCAAACTGATGACTCGCGGGAGTAATGCAGTAATTCTATGTCGTTTGATCCTTCGGTGTAAGCACAGGAATTCTAATACACACTGACAGAGGGTTCTGGTTACCTCCACAAATTTTCAAAGCGTTAACAAAGCGAACCGAGGGATGGATTTTACTGCGAATAAAAGTCAGTGTAGTCATTTATCTTCCATCGTACTATCAGAAAAAGGACGACTTCTAGAAGAACAACAAAGCAAACGAACGATGACGTATTTGATACAAAAAGTTGGCCAAAGTACCCTGTACGTTCTGGATAAGACGACGAAAGCGAACTCAGGGAGTTGAAGTTTTCATAATACAAGAAAGCACTGGAAACTACTTTTTAGCACGTCTTTTGTAAAAAAAAGATCGTGCTTATGTTACCGGTTTGTCCGTCCGTCCGTCTGTACCCACGATATCTCTGCAACTATTAGTCCGATTTGAAAAATCATTTTTGCATTGGGAAACTTGAAATATGCGAAGGATGATCCTTTATTTCGTTTTTCTACGATGTACAATTTCGCCTCTAGAGGGCGTAAATGCAGATGATGTCGAATTCAAAAATACGTTTTATTCCACATATTTGCTTCTAAACATCCGATTGAAAAAAATATTTTATCTTTCGATTCCATTTATGTCGAAGAGTATTTTAGATATACTTACTTTTTCAAATTACGCATAGATTTTCCGCTAGGGGGCGTAAAAGTAAATAACATTTTTCAAGATAATTCTTGTTCTAAAAGATTTTCCACCAGGGGGCGTAAGTGTTAATTTTTGCTTCTGATGTATTTGCCATAAAATCTGAGCTTCTAAAATATCGATTGAAAAAATTATTTCGTGAACTGATGCCCCTCACATAGATAAACCTTTTTGGAATATTTTCTTTTAAAATATTCCACAGTTTCTCCGCCAGGGGGCGTAGATGTATATCTTATTTTCGTCAATATCTCTACTTCTAGGAGTCCGATTTAAAAAATTTCTTCTTTGTTTCATAGTGTCTCCAGTGTGACATGTTTTTCATATAATTTCAAAATTTTCAAGTAATTCATAGACTTTCCGCTAGGGAGCGTAAAGGTAAATTGCTTTCCCCTATATCTCTGCTGCTAAATCTCCGATTTGAAAAGTTCTTTCTGCACCGGGTACAGCTCGTGATGGGAAATCGTTTGCACATAATTTAAATTTTTTTTTAAATGGTTTGGCCACCAGGTGGCGTAAGCCTTAATTTCTGCTTCTTATGTATTTGCAGCAAAATATGAGCTTCTAAAATCTCGATTGAAGAAAAAGTCGTTTGTTGACCGATACTACTCATGTCGACAAACCTTTTAGGAACATTTTCTTCTTGAAATAATGCATGGTTTCTACGCCATTGGCCGTAGATGTATATCCTATTTTTGTCAATATCTCTACTTCTATGTGTCCGATTTCAAAACTTCTTCCTCTATCGCATACAAGACCTGATAGAAAATATTTTTCACATAATTCCTAATGTTTGGTAAAGAATGGTTTGGCCACCAGCGGTCATAAGTGTTAATTTCTGCTTCTGATGTATTTGTAGCAGAACCTAGGCTCCTGAAAACTCGACTAAATATTTTTTTCTTGGACCGATACCGCTCATATGGAAAAACCTTTTGAGAATACTTTCTTCCTAAAATAATGCATGGTTTTCCCACCAGGGGACGTAAAGTCGTATGTTATTTTTGTCGATATCTCTGTTTCTAAGAGCCCGATTTGAAAAATTATTTCTGTGTTGGAGAGCCTTTCAGATGAGAAATGCTTCTCATATAAATTCATGTTTTTCTTAACTCACAAGTCTGCAACCAGAGGGCGTAAGCTCACGATTCCGTTTACAGCAATATCTGAGGGATTAAAAACCCTATTGAAAAACTTCTTTCTTCCGTCAGAAATTATTGTTTTCCATACCGGTTCCATTGACTTTGAATAGCTTTGATAAATTCAATTTGGGTCAGAACGGATTCAAAAGACGCTTATTGCACCCGAAAATTCGGTGTCATCTTTCTTGTTCATTCTCTAGGTGGGAAATCCCCAATGGACTTTTATTTTTAGGTAATCCAGCAGACGAAAATAGTTTTGATGGACGGCCATGCTTAAAACATTATTATCCTGCGGAAGACCGTTAAACTCCGCCAGCCTCGAAGTCACAAGCAAGAAAAAAACCCAGGTTCGAATCACTGTCCAATTAAATTCGCATCTCTCGTAATTCAATCGCCAACGAACGCTTCATGGCCTATTTGGCAGGGGGCTCTCTTTTAGGAAGACAACATGTTTGCCTCCGTTGTCAGGCACTGGCTTGTATCATTCGTCCGAGATGATCAAGGTTCCGAGTTTGATGTGGCGTGGGTGGTGATCATCTCTGATGGCGTTAGGTCTGACCCACCCTTGGAACTAGAGGCTCTAAAATAGGGACCGACAACTGACTATTGCTCAACGAGTTGCTCATTGTGGCGTTTATCGCAACCAACCTCCCCCCCCCCCCAAAAAAATAGTACCCAACACATCAGAAATGTTATTTTTCACACGCACTTTAGTTCTAAGACCTTAAATAATACAACACTCCTCTCACGACTCAATTCAACCCATGCTAAAACCTTGTGAATTTTTTACTATTGTTTTAAAATGCTGACCCATTTGCCTACAACACCTTTATGGATTCACAATATAAATATACCACAACAGGAAGCAACCCACCTTGAATTCTTCCTCATCCAAAAAGATAGAGCTTGAAAACGTCGACGATTAGATAGAGCTATAAAACGGCTTCAAAGGCACATCTTTCCAAACAAAATGCTGTCAATGAAACATTTAATACAGTGTTTCACTTTGGTATATAATTTCAGAGCAACAGTCTAAAAACAAAATTGTTTTTCTCAAAAACTATTAGGGTGATACAATTTTTACTTCCATTCTAATACTTGTTCAACTCATAAATTGTAGGCATACACTGATGGCCATTAAAAGTGCAACACCAGATAGATCTCATCCCAGGGGCTCGAAAGTTGCATATGATGGCGTTACGTCTGACACACCCCTGGAACTAGAGGTTTGGGAAGCACATATGGAAATCATGTGGGACAGTAACGCCCCCTGGAACTCGTATAAGAGGGGTAAACAAGGAGCCGGTGTTAAGCACTCGAAGTACGTTTGCTCGCTGTTCCTGGCCACGGAAAGCTGCAGCGTGCCCCGTCGAAGACAATGGCAGCCCTATCAGCAGGCTTCCGACTTTGATTGCGGTAGAATTGTAGCATATCGTGATTGCGGATTACCACTTCAAGACATCGCTGCTCGTATGCGACGGCATGCGGCCACGGTGGGGAGAATATGGGGTCAGTGAGTAGCGGAGGAACGATTACACCGACGTGCGAAATCCCAACGGCCCCGTCACACCACCGAACGAAATGACCGACATCTGGTGCGCATGGCTCTGACGGATCGCACAGCCCCATCGACCACCGTAGCTCAACAGTTCGGGTATGAGGCACAAACCTAGTCTCCGCACAGTTCAACGTAGTCTGAAGCAGCGGGGCATTTTTGCACAGCTCACATTGCTTCGGCTACCTTTGACTGTACAACACCGGCGTCTGCGACTGGAATGGTGCCAAGAACGTCGCGTATGGAGAAGCGAATGGCATGACATCGTATTTTCCGACTAATCCCTCTTCAGTTTGCAGCACCATGATGGACGAATCCCTGTCTGGCGGTACCATGGCAACAGGCTGAGAGAGTCCTGCATTATGCTGCGCCATACCAGCCCGGCACCCGTCGTTATGTTATGAGGTGCCATTAGACTCCACTCCCGCACGCGCCTTGTCCGCATTACCCGTACGTTGAAGAGCCATCGTTACATCACTGAAGTGTTGGAGCTTGTTATTCTACCATATCTTCAGGGACTGTCTGGTGCCATTTACCAACAGGATAATGCCCGCCCGCATCTGGCACGCAACTCCCAAGGTTTCCTGGATCGCCACCACGTTCCACGTCTTCCGTGGCACGCGCGGTACCCGGATATGTCGGCTATTGAACACGTGTGGTCCATGATCGCAGGACGACTGGCACGCCAGAGACCACCCACATGCTACCACGGAGGAATTGTGGCGCGGTATCGAAGCTGCGTGGACGGACATTCCCGAAACACACATGCAACGTCCTAGCTTCCTATTTCTATGGGTTGTTTAAGACCCGGGGTCAGACACTCCCTTCCTAAAATCCTCTATATATTATCATCATTTGCTCTGTTAATCAGTGTTATTCTTGTTCCTCAGATGAGAAAGGCGGCGGACGTAACCGAGCATGATAAAGGCCAAATTGTAATGGCCAGACGACTGGGTCAGAGCATTTAAGGTACGGCAAGGCTTGTAGTATGCTCATGGGAAGCCGTGGTTAGTACCTTCAAAAAATGGTCATAGGAGGGAAAAACCACAAACCATGGTTCATCAATTCTGGAGATAAGCGAATTCTACTCCGTATGGTAACAGTCAACAAAAGGGATCCCGTGGCACAACTCTTCGGTAATTTTAATGCTGGTAACGCGAGCAATGTGTCACAATACACAGTGCATCGAACCTTGCTGAAAATGCGGCTACGTTACCTGCAGGCTTGTCCAAGTTCCCACACTAATCTTGGTTCACCGTCCATAGCGCCTGCAATGGAAACGCGAGCCTCAAAATTGAACCTTGAACCATTCAAAGAAGGCCGTCTGGTCGGAGGAATCTCGTTTTCTGTTTTCCCCTGTTGACGGATGGGTACGTGTGCGTCGTTTACCTGAGTAACTGCTTGCACCAGAATACATTGTAGGACAAAAAATTGCTGGTGGAGGTAGGTTGGTTGGTTGGTGAGGTTTATGGCTCAAGGGCCATGTTTGTCCAAAGAGCGTCCGGCACAAGACAGTCAAAGGAACAGTTGCTGGTGGAGGAAGTGTAATGCTTTGGGCAGTGATCTGCTGGGAAAGCCTAGTTCCAGTCATTCATGTGCAAGAAACTAGGACGTCTGTCACCTAACTAAACATCCCTGCAGAGCAGTTACATCGTTTCATGGCAAAAGTATTCTCCTCTAACAGCGCATTCTTTCTGCAGGATAATGCGGACTGCCACACTATCGGGATTGTTCGAGAATAGTTTTGCCCGGGCCTCCAAATTTCTCGCAATCCAATCGAGCAACTGCGGTTTGTGTTGGAAGAGTAAATCCGATCAGCAGCGGCTCAGCCACGTAACTTACAAGAGTTAAAGGATCTGCTAGTAACGTGTTGGTACCAAATACCACAAGACACCTTTAAAAATCTCGTAGCGTCCAAGCCTCACTTCATTACAGATGTTTCTACAGCACGTGGACGACCAGGATCATATTAGGCATATGGTCATATTACAAGACAGGCGGCTATAATAAGAGCTGATGAAACAGCTGTTATTTTACACTGCTAGCCACCCAAAAGGCAACAGCAAGAAGGAAGCATCCGATTGGCCTGAAATTCGCAGCATGCGTCCTCCGCGAGAGGACATACACACGAAGCACTATAAGAAGGGTGCACAGAAGGCGAGGTGTAAGTAGTGGAAGTTCTTCTGCTGCCGGACCTGTGCGTGGGAATCTTCCTGATGCCTCGTCGCAGAATACGGCAGTCATTCCAGCACGTTTCGGAGTTCTACAGAGGACGAATAGTGGCTTATCGCGACAGCGGTTTATCGTACCAAGACATCGGCGCCCGTGTGGGACGACATCCAGCCACAATGAGGCGAGTATGTATTCGGCGGGTGCAGGAGGGACGGACGGACCGACGTGAGTGATTTCCGTAGCCGCAACACACCACCGAACGAGAGGACCGGCATATTGTGCGGCGAGCATTGACGTCTCTCACCGCCACATCACGAACGTTAGCGCAGGAATCAGGGTGTGTTGCGCAACAACCTGTGTCAGCACGTAGCGTTCAACGTCGGTTGCAGGAGCGGACACTTATCGCACGGCGCCCATTGCTCCGATTACCATTAACGTTACACCACCGGCGAGTGCGGCGGCAGTGAGCCGTTGAACGCCACACATGTACTACGGAATGGCACTACATTGTCTTCTCCGTCCCGCTTCTGCCTTCAACACCACGATGGTCGGATTCTAGTGTGGCGGCCCCGCGGCGAGAGACTGTGTGAGGCCTGCATTATGCATCGCCATACCAGTCCGTCGCCTGGCGTTATGGTTTGGGGAGCAATAGGATATGACACCAGCACCCCTCTGGCACGCATCGCCGGTACACTGAATAGCCATTGCACCATCTCCGACGTTTTGGAGCCTGTAGTCCTCCCTTACCTGCAGGACCTGCCAGCGGCCACGTTTCAACAGAACAATGCGCGCCCGCACGTGGAACGCATCGTGCAACAATTCTTTACGGCCCACCAAGTGTCACTGCTGCCGTGGCCCGCCTGTTCTCCCGATATGTCGCCCATCGAACACGTCTGGTCACTGATCGGCAACCGAGTGGCCCGGCAAGCACCACCCGCGGCTACGCCTGATGAACTGTGGCAACGTGTGCAAGTAGCCTGAACCGACATACCCCAAGCCCACATCCAAAGCCTCTTTCGTTCGATGCCGCGGCGTGTAGCGGCCGTTATTGCTAGCCATGGGGGCCACACGAACTATTGATGTCTGCGTGTTCCGCAAGTCGCACGGGCCTGTAAGCTCAATCGTTTCATCTTTGTATTTGTTGTTATGTGTCCAGTAAATCTGGCTTTGCATGTCGTGTCCTTCTTGGTATTGCATTTTGGGTGGCCAGCAGTGTATATACTACATTATTTCTCCCGACGAGCTTTCAAGGTTGGCAACTCTGACAGTGAATCAAGGGTCAATATAACAGTGTGGAAGCTCTTATTTTGGCTCTTAGATGTATGCGCAAATTAAAAACAAACCTGAACCACTGGATTAATAACATTTGTAAAAGTTCAAAGAAATGTGCAATAAGCTTAGGCAATGCAATCCGCGTCAAATGTGAGCAATAATAATTTTAGTAAAGCTGTTAATCTTGTGAAGAAATATTCGACGAATCCTTACTTGCGAATCAACTGCCCAAGTTGGGAAGAATAGTAGCACCGCACAAAGAATAATTCAAATCAGAAACACATAACAGAAGAATTGTACATAAATATTGAGATGAACTACAGGTATCGCTCTGCACACAAACCTAACCCAGCACGTTCACATTTTTATTATTTTAGTCTTTAGAGAACTCATTGCATGGGTCATATTTTGAAGATGATAATGAGGTGGTAACAGCTTGTAACGTAAAGCTCTAATTTGGCCATCATTCTAAGTTTCTGTATTCTTATGTACATATGGTTTCTTCAATGAGAAATGTTTTTCTGTCTTGACAGCACATTATTTCTCCCGACGAGTTTTGAAGGTTCGCAACACCGACAGTGAATCAAGGGTCAATATAACTATATCTAAGTGCAGTTTGAAGGGAGACGAAGCAAGCTAAAGACGAAAGACAGATTTAAGTGCTGCTTGATTGTTAACGATAATGAAACGTTACGAGAAGATACACGGTGGAGTCACATTATTGTGACCACCAGCTAATATCCAGAGTAACCGTCGTATGCAGCGCGAACAGCAGCTAGACAGGCTGGGAGTGACTCAATAAGGTGCTGGAAGGTGTTCACAGGAATGTAGAGCCAGGCTGACTACAGTGCATCTGACAGCTGCTGAAGGATGTGTGGTGAAGGATCCATAGAGCGAACAACACGATCGAGGTGGTCCCACAGATGCTCAATTGGGTTTACGTCTGGGGAAATAGGGGGCCAGGGAAGTACTTTGAAGTCTTCATCATGCTCTTCCAAACACTCTCGGACATTTCAAGCTGTGTGAGACGTCGCATTGCCGTGCTGGAAGATCCCATCTGCCCCAAGAAAGACAATCAGCATGTATGAGTGTACGTGGACAGGAGGGATAATTTCATAACGAATTAGGTCCATAGTGCCTTCCACTGGTATAAGTGGACCCATAGAATGTCACGAAAACATTCCCCTGACCATAACGCTGCCACCACCAGCTAGTGTTCTTCCAGTAATGGTTGAGAGTGTTTGTTCTCCGATGTTTCTTGTCTTATACGCCAAACTCCATCCATTTCGATGAAGCAGAAAACATGACTAGTCGGAGAAGGCAATCCTCTGCCAATCAGCGGAGATCCAATTCCGATACTGCCGCGCAAATATAAACCTTTTCTGCCGTCGCACCTTTGTTAGCATGGGTGCAGTGACCATCCGTCTGCATAGGAGACCAATAGCAGCATGGTTCGCTGAACTGTCGTTTTAGACACACTTCCGGTAGCCACCTGGTTCATTCGGCGAGTGAGTTGCTCCACTGTAGCGTGTCGATCGGTCGTCATTCACCTTCACAGCCGACGTTATCCTCTCACATCAATGGCACGTGGTGCTCCGCAGTTTTCACTTCGCTCAATTGCAATGGTGCCATTTCTCCAATCACGATACACTTTTACCACAGCAGCACGCGAACAGCTCGCAAACTGCGCTGTTTCAGAAATACTGCCACCCTTGCCCCGAAAGCCAATAATCATCCCTTTTTGTAAATCTCATAAATCGCTCCTTTTACCCATGACAGCAACGATTAATATGTTTTCAGAATGCCTACGCCGCCCCCGTGGCGCAGTAGTCTAAGCGATGGCCTCTGATCATTCGTGCGTAAGGGTTCCGGGTTCGAATCCCGGTGAGGCATGGATGTTGTGTTTGTCTTACGGCACTGGCTCTTTCCCTTCCCTGGAACCAGTGACCCAAAATTAATGACGGGCGACTGCTTATAGCCCATTGAGTTGCTCACGGTGGTCGTTAAAACCTCCAATCAAAAAAAAAATCAGAATGCCTACAGCACACCTGATATGCCCTCTAAGCCATATCACAGCAGGTACCTTCTTTCGTTGGCTACTAGCTGTTGACATCAAAAGTAGGAGGTGGACACAACAATGTCGGCTTGATAATTTTCACTTACGAATTACCGAGTTACTGGTTTGAAGTACTTGTTGACATCACCATTTTGTTATCGTGGAGTGAATTACCTTCAGCTTTGTTCTTCATCCATGTGCCTATCCACTGAATAAAATTTGGACATTGAAATAATAGGCACCTGTTGATTTTTGACTCAGGACCGTTTTGGTCTAATGCTATTCAACTGTATGGTTAAGCTTCAAATACACTGCTGGCCACCCAAAATGCAACACCAAGAAGGACACGAGATAGCAAAGCCAGATTTACTGGACACATAACAACAGATACAAAGATGAAACGGTTAAGCTTACAGGCCCGTGCGACTTGCGGAACACGCAGACATCAATAGTTCGAGTGGCCCCCATGGCTGGCAATAACGGCCGCAACACGCCGCGGCATCGAACGAAAGAGGCTTTGGATGTGGGCTTGGGGTATGTCGGTCCAGGCTGCTTCCACACCTTGCCACAGTTCCTCAAGCGTAGCTGCGGGTGGTGCTTGCCGGGCCACTCGGTTGCCGATCAGTGACCAGACATGTTCGATGGGCGACATATCGGGAGAACAGGCGGGTCACGGCAGCAGTGACACCTGGTGGGCCGTGAAGAATTCTTGCACGATGCGTGCCACATGCGGGCGCGCATTGTTCTGTTGAAACGTGGCCGCGGGCAGGTCCTGAAAGTAAGGTAGGACTACAGGCTCCAAAACGTTGGAGATGTAGCGGTGGCTGTTGAGTTTACCGGCGATGCGTACCAGAGGGGTGCGAGTTTCATATCCAATTGCGCCCCAAACCATAACGCCAGGCGACGGACCGGTATGGCGATGCATAGTGCAGGCGTCATAGAGTCTCTCGCCGCGGTGCCGCCACACGCGGATCCGACCATCGTGCTGTTGCAGGCAGAAGCGGGATTCGTCGGAGAAGACAATGTCGTGCCATTCCGTAGTCCAAGTGCGACATTCAACGGCCCACTGCCGCCGCACTCGCCGGTGGTGTAGCGTCAATGGTAATCGGAGCAATGGGCGCCGTGCGACAAGTCACCGCTCCTGCAAACGACGTTGAACGGTACGAACTGACACAGGTTGTTGCGCAACACACCCAAATTCCTGCGCTAACGTTCGTGACGTGGCGGTGCGAGCCGTCAATGCCCGCCGCAGAACATGTCGGTTCTCTCGTTCGGTGGTGTGCCGTGGCTGCGGCAATCGCTCACATCAGTCCGTCCGTCCCTCCTGCACTCACCGATTCCATACTCGCCTCACTATGGCTGGATGTTGTCCCACACGGGCGCCAATGACTCGGTACGATAAACCGCTGTCGCAATAAGCCACTATTCGTCCTCTGTCGAACTCCGAAACGTGCTGGAATGACTGCCGTATTCTGCGACGAGGCATCAGGAAGCTTCCCACGCACAGGTCCGGCAGCGCAACACACTTCCACTACTTACACCACGCCTTCTGTGCACCTTTCTTATAGTACTTCTCGGTGGCGTGCCGGGTGCACATGATTTGCATATGCCCTGCAATGCTAATCGTTTGCATGTCCTCTCGCGGGCGACGCATGCTGCGAATTTCCGGCCAATCGGATGCTTCCTTCTTGGTGTTGTATTTTGGGTGGCCAGCTGTGTATTATAGCTAAAACGTCTTCAAACAACGAGTTAAACTCAAACTTAAGAGTTCAACAAGTAAATTAAGTCAATAAGTGACATTTAAGTCAATAAATGGCATTTAGGTTAATAAGTGACATTTAGGTCAATAAGCGACATTTGCAACCTTATGTTTGCACAACGACCTACCCTTATACATATACCGGCTACAAAATTACGTAGAAACCTGCATGCAGCTGTACGTAAACGTTCACGTACATATACAACACGTAGATACTTGAGTCACCACGTGAACTAGGCAACTATTTCAGACAGCTGCTCTTCTGCAGTGTTGATTACAATGAGAAAAACAAAGGATCTCTTGGAGTTCGATAAATGGCTCATTGTGGGTACTCGTCTGGCTAGAGAGACGATATTGTAAACACACTGGTTTTTCAAAAGGGGAGGTATACCGGGTCCTTTAATCAGTGAAAAATAACCCACATTTTTCTTGTCTAAGAGGCATAACTTATGAGGCACGACAATAATCTGAGGGGAACGAGATCGCCGTCGTCTGAGAAGGCTTGTACAGAGAAATAAGACTTCCTGCGTGCAGCAACTGATCAAAGCATTCAATAAAGACTGTTCCCGATCCATATCTCAGCGAACTATGAGAAGGGAATTAAAGAGTGTTGGCCGTTGCATGCCTATGCGGAAACAACTGATTTCTGGGAGGAACCGGTAAGTTCGTATATCATGGTGTCAGAAACACCCTGACTGGACACTGGAATACTGGGAAAAGGTCATATGATTCGACGAGTCGTGGTACAACTTTTTCTGTACCGACGGTAGGCAGGAGAGTTTGGTGGGAACTTTATGAAGCAATGGTGCCAGTTTGCCTTGTAAACACAACTCAAAGTTCTGGAGGTGGTGTAGTGGTGTAGGGTACGTTCTGTTGCTACGGAACGGGTCACCTGATATTATTGGAAGATCTAGTGTCCTCCAAAGATTATCTGAACATTGTTGCCGATCAAGTCCATCCTCTAATAATGGCGTTCTAAATACAGCAGGGGACGGCTGTTTTATGGACGACAATGCTACTGTCCATCGGGCAACATGTCGTCAGCAGTGGCCAGCAAACATGACAGCGGCATCCACCATCCTCCCTGGACACCTGGATATGAATCTCAATTAGAATTCATGGGATACGTTAGAAAAACGGATCCAGAAGCAAAGTCCTCTTCCGTCAAGTCTGAGCCAGTAAAAGGACTGTTTGGTGAATGCTTGGTATGCTGTAGACGTAGATGCGCTCCAACACCTTGTGGAATCGATGCCAAACTGCATACGTGCTGTAATTCGGGCTGAAGGAGGTCCAACTCAGTATTGAATAATAGTCTCTATTTGGGGTATGTAAAAGTTTCCGCCGCCCCTGCTAACAAGCGTTGTAGGGGCCTAACCGGCCGGCGACCCGTTCTGTCAGTTCGTACATGAAGCCAAGCATGACGGTCGATAAAGTTCATTTACGGCACTGAATCATACGGTTCAATAAGTCAAGCGTATGGCGAAACGGTTATGGGTGAGCGGACGTGTCGAGAATAGTTTGCCAGGTTTAAGAAAGGTGATCTAATCTTGGAAGACAAGCCACGTGCAGACAAACCGCAGGAACTCGCAGACAAAAAGCTGGAATCGCTATTGCAAGAGGATGCCGCAATCGACTACGCAACTGGCGAAACGTTTGAAAGCGGCTCAATCGACTGTGGTACGGCGTCTACAGGCCTTAGGGAAGATCCAGAAGATTGGTAAGTGGATTCCGCATACTTTACCGGAGCGTAATATTGTTCAACGCTTGGGCATCTGCATATCTTTGCTGAAGAGGTTTTAAGGGAAGGATTCCTTGTGGAAGGTTGTCACCGGGGATGAAAAATGGGTCTATTGCGACAACCCCATACGCAAGCGGTCCTGGGTCGACCCAGGCCAGCCATCAACAACCATTGCAAACCAGGATATCAACGGGGAAAAGATGCTGTTGCGTCTGTGTGGTTGGATATGCCTGCAGTGCTGTACTTCGAACTGTTGAAACTGGGAGAAACAATCACTGTACAACGATATGGTGATCAGTTGATGAAACTGAAAGCCGCCATCGAACAAAAACGCCCATGGACAGGTAAAGTATGGAGCTCAGTCGTCCTGTTACACGATAATGCCAGACCACATGTCGGTGCCACCACGAAATCAACCCTTGAAGAGTTACACTAGGAGGTTTTTCCGCACCCGGCTTACTACCCGGACGATGCACCCTTAGACTTTCATCTTTTTCGCTCTATGCAACATGCCCTAAGCCAACAGCTGTTCACCACAGTTCCAGAGGTGGGAAATTTCGTCACTGCGTTTTTCAGCTCAAAACCCGAGTCTTTCTAACACAGGGGCATTCATTTGTTGCTTGAAAAATGGCAAAAGGTGCTAACGGCCAATAATTCGTTGAATAAATGTGTATTGGTTTCCTGATTGTTCCTGTCTCCTTTTTCCTGAAAACGGCGGAAACTTTTGCATACCCTAATAATTCAGTGGTACGTATGCGTAGTTTTACATGCTGTAAAGACATCATTATATGAAACTGTGCCTAGCCGGTTATGAAGAAATTTATACATACCCTAGTCTTCACTGGACCAAATATGCATTGAAAAAACGGAAATTACGGGGGAAATAACAGATGGTACTCGATATGCGTAGGTTTGTTTTGTGTAAAATATGACATACGGACTGTGTGTTTCAAATGTTAAAACATGTTTTTAATTTCTGTTATATGACCAGAAGAGTTCTCCTCACTGAGTCGTGTTTTGTCGTCATCAGTAGATTTTGTTTTCAAACCAATGTACATTTGCATGTGCGTGCTGCAAGTTAAGCATATTCCTATCAGCTGATGCAAGTCCACAAAAATATCGAAATTATCTAGGCTCGCTTTTACGCAATTACGATAAATAATCCCCGCGAGTGTTGGGAAAGTTGTAATGATAGTCACGTGCATTTATTAGATTGCAAAAACTACTTCCTTTTATAGCACAACTTCTGATTTTCCTTTTAACCCTAAAACGTAGAATGCAAAGAAACTGTACATTGAAATGAACATTTTATATTGGAAACTGGCCAAGCAACCACAAATCATGAAAAGTACATATGTAACAGCAATATTTTCTTTGCTTTACTTATATTCTACTTGGATCCACTTTTCAATAGATAACTCGTTTCTATGGTGACATTGGTTTGAAAACAATGTGCTTCATGGCCGTATTTAAAATGAAATAAAGAAATAACACTAACAATCATTTTCCTTGATCTGGTGCAGGTTTCTTTCTTTCATTTCAAAGATATTTAACATAACTTTGTACATGCGCACATGCGTTTGCGTGCCATAACGTCACGAAACGTAAAAATATGAAAGAACAGCATCTATTAACGGCGTCTTTAGTTGTAAAAAACGTTTTACCTCAGAGGTTGTTCTCATGCTGAAATCGTACGCTCAAATGTTTGCTTGTTGTGGTTTCAACGTTTTTAAGACAAAACTTTCCTTATAAATTTACTGTCGATGTTCCTGTGAAATTCACTTGCCGTTCTGTATTCATTCAAGGTATCGCTTTGCTCTTTTTTTCCGAAACAGTCCTTCGTTGCTGAATGATTCAAAGTCATCACCATATCTCTCGAGCCCTTGGACAGCACTCGTCAAAACCGACAACCATCGCGTGGCATTTTTTATTTTATCGGAGGTTTTTTTTTAAATGATTTATTGGACCTGGTGGTACAGACATGGCAAACAGGCAAACATAAACAGGATACAGATATTTCACAGCAACAAGTACAAATCATACATGGTTGACAACATGCCAAATGATCAATTTACACAGATATAGTCAGTGTTGATCATGTAATACATTGTGAACAGTGTTGATCATGTAATACATCAAACATGGATTTTTACAGTATGCTAAATGACTAATGTACACAGATAACCAGTGTTGAATAAGCAGCACATTGAGAGCCAGTGCCGAAAGACAAACACAAACATCCATGCTTCACGGGATTCGAACCCGGACGCATGATCAGAAGCCATCGCTTAGACCACTGCGCCACTGGGGCAGTCGCGTGGCATGTGACACGTGAAAAGAACAACAATCGTCACACGTCGTAGTCCTGAGGAAGCTGGACCAGGGTTCCAAGCGAAACTATAGTAGACGTTGAATTATAAATACGTAGGTCATTTCAAAGGTTTTGCAGACTGCGCAGGTGCTTCCCGCATGATGATGCAATCGCTCTAATAGTTGCTCCAGTTGTGAGTCAGACTTCAGTTTAAAAGTTGTGTCTACGTTTGCTGGCTAATTTGTTCCTGTTTCCAAAATTCTGCTTAGAAATGGAGGAAGAAAGTGAGTCAGGTCAGACCTCGCGAAGCGACCAGTTATCCTATCAGGTACACTGAATTCTCGGAAACAGGCACCTCACGTTGACAGCAAATTATAGCAAATTTAATGCGTACCTAATCAGGGAAATAATCCCCGTCGTGTTGGATACATTTGAGCCATCGGTCAGGGAGCTATCGAATGCCACTGCAGAAAAAAGGGGGATGTTTCGAGTTGATAAAGTTATCAATACTTGTGTGGACCTCCTCGACAGAAGTGAAGTGCGTATCACTCAGGTGATGTTGCGGGGAGCGAAAGAGCTGATAATCCGACGGGGCGAAGTCTGGAGAATATGCCGGGTGAGACAAAATCTCCCATTCCAGGTTGGTGATCGTGTTTAAAGTCGGTTTCGCGATGTGAGGACGCGCGTTATCCTGAAGCAACAGGACCGATCTTCTGCCCTTGCCGGTGTATGGCCTTTTCGCCTCCATTGCGTCACTCACATGGATGAATTGCTGACAATAACGCTCAGCATTGACCGTTTCACTAGGTTTGGGCAACTCATAGCGTACGACACCGCGCTGATCCCACCACATGCACAGCAACAACTTCCTGGCATAGATGTTCGGTTTGGCGGTACTGGTGGTAGGCTGACCTGGATAAACCCACGATTTGCGCCGCTTAGGATTATCGTAGAGGATCCACTTCTCATCACAGGTCAAAATCTTGTGGAGGAAGTCCTTCTTCTTGAATTTGGAGAGCAAGGACTCAGCAACATCGTAGCACCTAGACTTGTTCGCAGCTGTGAGTTGGTGGGGCACCTAACGGCCCTCTTTGTGAATCCGTCCAAGCTTGCGCAGCCGCTTTGCGATGGCTTGCCATGTTACTCCGAGTTCCTGGGCGAGCTCTGACTGTGCGCGACAGGGCTTCGCGTCCAAACGTTGTTCCAGTTCCTCATCCTAAAATTTCTGGGGATGTCTCGGACGTTCTGCATCATGGAGATCAACATTTCCCTGCTCAAACCGCTGGGACCAGTTCTTACACGTATTGTAGGACACAGCAGTCTCACCCAAAGCAGTACAGATCATTTTCTGTGCTTCCGCGGCACTTTTTGTTTTCAGCTGAAACGCGAACAGGAGGCAGTGCCTCAAATGTTGCTTTTCGAACGACACTGCTTTCACCGCCAACTTTTGTCCCTTCTGTCACTACAGCTGTGAGCGGTTACGGTTGCCTTGAAAGCTGTTGGATGGCGCTGCAATCAGCCATTATCGCACACAGCTATTTTTACATTTGCCGACGTTCTACGATTGTTTGCGTTTAGGGGCCGAGAATTAAGTTGCACACCTAATACATTAAAATTAAAACTTTGCGAGGAAATTCCAGTACCGAAATTCATAAAGCTTTGCGTGAAGTTTGTTAGGTTCGTGTAGTGGATCGTAGCACAGTGTCACGGTGGGCTTCTCGTTTCTGCCAAGGTCGGGAAAGCATCGAAGACGTCCCAAGAAGCGGCTCGTCATCAGATGCAACGGACGACACTTCTGTGGTTATCGTCAACAGCATTTTGGAAGAAGATCGACGGAAAACATGTGAAGAGATTGCGTATGAAGCAAACATGTCTACTGCTTCGGTTTTCAGAATCCTAACTGAAAAACTACAAAAGAGAAAAGGGCCTGCCAAATGGGTTCCGTATATTCTGAGTGAAGAGCAGCAAGCAGTTTGCAAAGTGACCGCAGAAGAATTGCTTCAGTGATACGAGACAGAAGGAGGGCAATTTTTTGGACATAACTGTTGTTATAGACGAAACCTGGATACGAGATTTTGAACCAGAACTGAAATCTCAGTCGGCTCAGAAGAAACATCCAGAATCACCTCGCCAGAAAAATTCCGCCGCCAACAATCGAAGGTTAAGCTGATGATGATTATAACCTATGACAAGGCTGGAGTGGTAGCAACAGACAGTTTGCCAAGGGGGCTATTGTAACAGCGGAATACTACAGAAGGCTTCTGCAAAGGGTTTTGTGCCCAAAAATTCGCCAAAGAAGGCCCGACATGCTCGAAACTGGTGTCATCATTTTGCATGACAACGCGAGGCCGCATGTTGTCCGTACAGTAAGAGACATTATGGAAAAGTATGGACAAGAATTGCTTCCCCACGCACCATACAGTCCTCACATAAGCCCACCAGACTATGACTTGTTCCCAAAAACTGAAGAAGCCACTCCGCGGCAGTTCGATTCAGGATGTTTCTAATCAGGTGACCCGAGTAATCCGACGCCTCAACAATGGAGATGTCCTGAGTGGAGTGCAAGACTTGCCCAAACATTGGGCCACTGTCATAAAAGAAACATGGAGATTACTTCAAAGGCCTGTAAAGGTATGTTGTGAAATAAATTCGTTTTTTAAGAGATAACCCACAGTGTGCAAAACGTTTGAAATGACCCTCGTAGTTGCATTTACAAACGTTGTTCCTCTATATTGAAATGAAAAATATGTTAATGAAATGTCTGTAGTTCATTATTTTAAATCACTTTGCTACCTTTCTCTGTTTTGGAAAAACTAACTCTTAGAAGTTCCCATTTCAGCTTTTAATTCACTTATGAAAAGTTTACTTTATTCATGAAAATACGTTGTTCTTCCAAACTAAAGTACATCAAAATGTAGAAATTATGTTTTAACCATTACTTCTACTTCCAACGATCATAGTTTACGTACAGTAGGTTACAAATTCTCAAAAATGTGAACTTCTGAATTACCTTAAACATATACACGTAAATGCACGTGTATGTGCTATGTAAGTGCCCATTTGTGCATTTCTTCTGTGAGCTTGTATATGATGGAAGGCAAGAAAGTAGTTTCAAGATTTTGAAAACTTGTACAAGTTCAAAGATGTGTACTGTCAATGCATGACTTTAGTTTGTGTTTCTCATTTATCTGTAGTGTCTATCACTGCGGGATATTCAGCTGCTCTAATTGAATATGAAAAGAAAATATACAGAATACATGTACAAGAAGAGTACGATGCATCCATTCGATCAAAAACATGAATTCTACGCTCTACACTGCTCAAAAAATAATTAGATGAGCAAGAGATATTGTAAGGAAAATCATATGCGACTAACATTGTTGAACGTAAAATATTATTTTTATCTAAAATACAGTACAGTATAATATTCAGTAATATGGGTGAGAAAAAGCACGTTACCGAACTTTTATGCAATATTATTATCATTTAATGCACATGATGCGCTATGCTATGCAACAACATGCATATAGGCACAACAAGAAAAAAATGACTTTTCGAAGAAGGTAACAGCCCTCTAGTAGGGAGTCTCGAACGGCAACGACTGCTGTACACCTGTGTGGCATGGAATTGATAAAGTTATCGAGGAGGTTTTGTGGGTATCTTTGCCACCCTTTAATGAGGAGAATTCATTAAAGACTACATAAATGTTGTATCATTAAAGAGTGGTATCTTTGCCACTCTTTAATGAGGGGAATTCATTAAAGACTCCATAAAAGTTGTATCATTAAAGAGTGGTATCTTCGCCACTCTTTAATGAGGGGAGCTCACGAAGAGTCAACGGAGGTGCCGGCGAGCTGCAAAGCGTCTGTCAAATGGTTCCTAAGCATGCTCAATTGGATTTAAGTCAGGGGAGTATTCTGCTCACTTCATACGCTCTATTCTCTCCCCTTGAAACATGTTGTCCACTACCCGAGCTCAATGAGGTCGAGCGTTATCGTCCATGAAAAGGAATGAATCACCGACGGCTGCAGCATACGGCATAATAATAGGTCTGAGAATCCCGTTTCTAATCACTGGGCCGTCAGACTGCTTTTTTCGAATGACTTATAGGTCCGTATGTCCACTGATACTTATGCCTGCCCAGACCATTAATTCATGTGAGCCATAATATGATGTTTTCTGCACAAAAGCTTTGTTGTTTCGTGTGCCGGGTTCCATCAACAAAAGACCTCGCCGATGTCAGAAACCAGACTGAATCTCTACTCGTTGTATCCCCAGCCACGATATCCCTCAGCTCAGGTTCTACAGGCCGTACGGCGTCGTGCGCTTAAAAGGACATGCACCATTGGTCCACGTCCATAAAGTCCACCTCGGTGAAGGCGATTGAGGATAGTTTGAGTTAACAACCTGCGGCCTGTTGACATGAGAGCTTCTCGCTGGAGCTGTGTAGCTTTTTGTCGCATACATATTCCGACGAGCTGTTAACAATACATAGCGATGGTTCCTTCTGTAGTTGCTTGTGGACGGCCTTGAACTTGCCTTCTTCGAGCACTTCCCGTATCCTGGAATCGTGTCCATAGTCGGGAAGTGACGCTTCGTGAACACTTCAATGCCTTCGGCTACCACCCGCTATATCTGACCTGCTTACAGCGTGCCAGTATCGTTGATTCCGGTAAATGATGATGTTGAGACATCGTTTGAACCAAAGAATTCAAGACATGAAGTGTCATGATAAACGCGATAGGACAAGGGAGCTCCTGGAAAAACCTTCGTTTTTACCACAAACTGTGATTTATGCATTCTTACGTTACATACGCTATTATGTATAGGGATATGCATGATTGGGCTGTCTACGTTGTCTTCGACTTGCGTTGTCTACGTTTGGGTAAGATACCACACAGTTGGCATACATAAGGTCGCCAAAGTCACATGCTCCCCAAATTATCTTGAGCAGTATAGTTCAGCGTAACTTTCTTAAGTAATTCGGTAATAAAATCCAGGGAAGACGATTCTGTTTAAGAACATCAGAGAACGGTTTTCGATAATGAATTTTCTTTCCTTCATGGAAAGCCAGATGAAATGCCCCTTACCTGGTGAAATTATATAAAGCATGAAAATCTCGTAAATGCAAATATCATGCCAAGAAATGCTTTGGTGTACCGCAAACAGTACTATGACGAATGTTGCGAAAGCATTTCAAACCTTAAAATTTCTCAAATATGCAAGTCGAAACGGCTGAAGACAAATAAAGCGTGTTGACATATATAGTTAAACAAGCCCATTTTTCTGGTGATTGAATCCACGCCCTGGGGCCAGTTATTCTCCCAACTAAACTACACCGACGTTGCTTATCACTACAACTCTTCCGTATTGACATGTGCGTCACCTCTGAGGGAGGTACATCACATATGTCTAAAGAAAAATTAGATGAATGTTTATTTAGATGAATAGTGTTTCCCGATAAGTGTACGTTTTTGTTTGATTGGGAGTTTAATAATCACCATGAATACCTCCATGGGCCATAAGCAATCTAATTTAGAGCCACTGACTCCAAGGAAGGGGAGAGCCAGTGCCGTAAGACAAACGCAACATCTACGTCTCACTGGGATTCGAACCTGGACACATCTTGGACGAATGGTCATAATCCAGCGCTTAGACCACTGCACCACCGGGGCGGCTAAGTGTAATTTGCATCTCACATATAAAATAAACAAACACAATGCAGGAATTTAGGCTCACGAGACAATAAATTTAAATTTAAAGTGTTTAGCACTAGAAGCGTGAAAGTCCACTGTCCTTTCTTTTTCGATGTAAGCACTACCACTGCCCCTCAAAATCGTGATATACTCAAGTTCTTTCTTATGACATAACTTCGTCGATAACTTTGCGGTCTCGAAGAAAGATGGTGCTTCACCAAACTTCAATAACGATGTTCAAATCTGCCTAACTCTCCACTTCGTAATTCGGTGAATTGGACGAGCAGGCCCTTGTGCATGGTTATCTTCTTTCGGTGAATTTTCATAAAATATCCAACATTTTTCATCCTTCTTCCTTTATTTGAATTTAACGACGACCGTTAGCAACTCAATGTTATTCAAGAAGTTTTCCCTATCTAATTTGGGGCCACTGGCACCAGGGAAGGGAGAGAGCCAGTTCTGTAAGACAAACATACCATCCATTCCTCTTCCGACATTCGAACCTAGACTCATCTCGGCCGAATTTGTGAAAAGCTAGTGCGTAGATCACTGCGTCGCCTGAGCGGTGTTCATCCATTCAACCGAACGCAAAGCCCTTTTTTTTTTTTGATTGAAAGTTGAACGACCTACGTGAGCAACCCTATGGGCTATAAGCAGTCGGCTGTTCCTAATTTAGGGCCACTGGTTCCAGGGAAAGGAGACAGCCAGTGCCGTAAGACAAACACAACATCCATGCCTCACGGGATTCGAACCCGGCCTCCTTTCGGACGAATGATCAGAAGCCATCACTGCGCCACCGGGGCGGCACGCAAAGCCTTAACGGGCCAAGATTATTGCAGCTATTATTTTTTTTTATTGGAGGTTTAACAACCACCGTGAGCAGCTCCGTGGGCTATAAGTATATGAAAAAACACCAGGCAAATGACGTGCTAATTTTAATAAAGGTCGTAAGAATCCTCTGTCTTATGCACGATCCAATAACACTTGTCAAACACTCAAACAATCGTGACTCTAAGCATACTTTACACTTTAATCACTATGTTTAAAAATGAAAACTTTAAAAAAGATGACATTAAAATTCGAGATCTTTCGAAGGCTATCTTTCTCCATCATGAGGACATGAACATATGCGGCGTTTAGCAAACATCCAATGAGTTATATAACTTATTTCAAAATGACGACAGCCATTACACCCGCGCATGCCCAATGTATTTAGGTGGGCTCCATTGGCTTAGCGCTCAACACTAAGTTATGGGAGTGGTGGGGATAAAGATAAATTAATTGATGTCATACGATTAGTAACATAGGTCAGTGATGCAAATGTTTTAAGCAAATGTAACCAAGATTGAGGAAGTTCATATGGTGTTTCATCATTACAACATACAAAACGCATTATATAAATATACATTGCCTCAAACATCAAAGTGTCTTATTTTTAGGTGTCGTGAGTAGTTTTATATTTGTCCATTCGGGTTGATGAGTTAGGCACAAGACGTGATAATGCTGTAGATTGTGATTTTTTTTCGCACATCGTACATATGCTCATTCCTTCTTATATAAACAGTACGCATTTTAGACCCTATATAAAGTTTATCGTTTTGGTCTGGAGTTAGAGATCTTAAAGGAATAGCATATACTCCATGTTTTTACCATGATGCACTTGGTCGCGATCCTTCCTAATTTGAGAGAATGTATTGTATGTTTTTGTCCCAAAATTCAATCCATGTTTTTTACATCCTTTTTTCAATATATTAGTACAGTGCGGGTGAAAGTCCAATGACCCTACATATTTCTTAGAGCGTGTCTCTCGTTCAAGAGTTGTGCTTGTTAACTGTTGAAGCTTTCGAATTAAGTTCAACACTGCACGAGCGGTATAACCAAAATTGCAGGCTATGTTTATAATCTTTTTTATATCTAGCCTCCGTAGTCGTCTACTTGATGAGTGTGTGAATGCCCTCCGGACTAGTAATCGGAGCGCGGAAAGGTTTGATGTTTTAGGGTTAGAAGAATCATGCGGAATAATAATAGGTTGGCAAGTAGGTTCGCGGAATACTGAAAAACTGATATTATTAGTTTGTGGATTACGTTTAAGATTTAAGTCAAGGAAAGGTAAAGTGGCATTCCGCTCGAGTTCCATAGTAAGATTCATTGAAGGGAAATGGGTATTCATGAGGTTCAGAAAATGAACAAGGTCTTTATGTGGATGCGGCCAAATGATCAGCATGTCATCCACATAACGTAAGTACAAGAGAGGTTTTAATGGCCATGTGTCTAGTACCCTCTTTTCTAATTCTTGAAGGACGACTGTGGCCAGTATTGCCGATAACGGCGAACCCATTGCAGTACCTCCTGTTTGCTGGAAAAAGTGTTGTTAAAACAGAAATATGAACGTCGTACAACTAATTTTAAAGAATTAAGTATTGATTCGATTTGAACCGGGTTTAGATTAGAGTGCAGATGAAGTTTACTTTCAATAAGATTATGTGAGATATCGACAGGGACACTAGGGTAAAGGGATTTGACGTCGAACGATACTAAGACAGACCATTGACTTCGTCAGCTCACTCTCCCTCTCGTCCGCTTGAAACATCTCTTGCAACCTTCTCATACCCATTCTGTCGGACTTCAGAGTATTCTGTTTCTAGCTCCTTGCAGGTTGTTGACCGCCTCAGGTCCTTTAATTCACAAGGTACACCATTTATCTTAGTATCGTTAGACGTCGAATCCCTTTACCATAGTGTCCTTGTCGATATTTTATTATGCTTTGAAGCGTGCACGTCGACATATTTTATCTTTCCCAGCTATAAATCATGGGCTCACGAAAATTGATTGTCTGGACTGGTTATCTATGTCGGAAACAGAAGGATGTCTTCTGCCAATTTATGTGGGTAAAAAGTAAAATCTAATTCCCCGTATTGGAAAGGAAATTTAAAGACTGAAGATGGCTCGTCGTACCTTGATAGCAGGTCGATTTTAATCGAGTAGGCTGACCTAATTCAGTTACCTCTATGTCGAGCGGCCTGCAAAGCTCTTTTCTGGTTTTGGATCCGAATTTAGACAAGTAATGAATCTTGTGATCAGATTATTCGTACGATACTGTGCTTATCCCTACACTGTAGCCAAGACAACTAAATTAAAGCCTGCCGGCTCCTCCAATTCTAAAATGATTTTATGTGTGGTAATTGTTAAATGACTGTTTAACTTCAACAAAAAAGAGCGAGAGAAAGAGAAGTGGTTTTTCAGATGAGATTTTTCTTCTATTTTGCTTTTTACGAAAAATGTCCAGAAGGCTTGTTTTTTTTTGTTGTGTTTAGGCAAAGAAACTGGCTTTCTGTACCTGAAAACGTAAATACGCGGCTTTTGTGAGGGAAAGAATATCTTTTCTAATCTTGAAACGTTTATTCTTGCACTTGGTAACGATTGCGAGATGTTTAAAAATATATTTCTCGGCGTTTTGCAATTTCTAATACCTTTTGGAGTTACCTTTTTCTTGGAAAATATGATTAAATTTGAAAGACAATTGCAAAATCAAATTTTGCACAAACTCTGATTCATTTCTACCATACTACTGTCAGGCAAGTTTTTATCACAACACTTCAGCTGAAGAGAAATTAATGAGAACCCTCATTAAGAGGAACTGAGAAATAGGAAGCTAATTATCTTTGAGTTTTCTTGTTTGCTTATAGCTGAGATGATTTTGCCATCATAATTACTTTAACGCACATAATTGCAAAAATTTCGGTTGTTAACACATGTGAGCTGCTTTTAATGAGTATTTCTGATGAAAACGGTTAAAAGAATGTCCTTAGCATACTTTTGTTTTAAATCATTTAACGAAAAGAATGTTTTTAGAAGGCACATGAAATAATGCGTAAGTGGGACAGACGTTCCTTTAAAGGTCAATAGCATATGACCGGGAATGATATGTATCAGTTAATTTAGACGTTATTCGCGTGTTGTGCTAGAGACATCAGAAAAAAGATGACGCAGGGAAAGGAAAGCTTGATGCGTTTGTGCTCTGTCGCTCTACAGCAGGTATGCAAATACAGCATGAATGCTTCCTATATCTCATAGATATCGTAAATGAAGCTTTGTACGTTTTTAAGTTTTTCAATTCAGAAAGAAGACTAATTCGAGAGTTGATTTCAGATGTTGCGCTAATCGATGCCACATTCCAATGATCTTTTTCAATCTGTACACTAATGTTCATAAAAAACAGAACCCCTTAAAGGAGTCGAGCTACGATTTCGATTTTTACAGAATATGTTTATTAGGCAATACCTAAAAATTATTAGAATATCGGTGTCATAGGTATCAGGTGCGTCGATGTACCTAATAATCGGTGTGGCCACCTCTGGTTTGTATCACCTGCCTTACGCGCTGAGGCATCGAATCAAATAATGTGTGAATGGTGTCCTGTGGAAGAGTCATCCAGGCTGCATTGATCCTCGTCCAAAGTTCATCAAAAGCTGCTGGCGGACGGTCGTACCACTGCACTGGTTGCATGTCCCAGAGATTTTTATGGTTAATAAGTTCGGTTATCTAGCCGGCCACAGTAGAAGCGGAACGTTGTTATTCCTGAAGAAGGCACGTGTTTTTGCTGCAGCATGCGGTTGGTGTGGCATTGTTCTGCTGAAATATGGTGTCGAGGACGTTCTGGCAGTACGAAAGGGCCACCGACCGTAGAATGTGATTGACGTAACAGGCACTCGTTATGGTGGAACGGACTCCCACGAGAAGGAATCTGCATTCATACCTGATAGCAACCCAGGCCATAATGACTCATGTTGGTGCCGTATGCCTGGTGCGAATACACTCTTAGTGACGCCCTTCCCCCTGTCGTGGGCGGACACAGATTCAAACATCATTTTCGCCTAAACAGAATCGCACTTCGCCCGAGAACACGACATTGTGCCATTCATCACGCCACTAACTTCGTTCAATGCGCATTGCAGCCTGGAAGTCTGTTGCTGAGGTGTCAATGGTAGCCTGAGGAGGGAACGACGACCCTGCAGTTAGATCTGTAATAACTGGCGATGTACTGTTACGGATGACATGAGAGAATGCGTCACGGTTCGCCGCTGCTGCTGCTCCAACGTCGTTGATAATGCAGAACTCTCACTCAATGACATCTTCGTGAGATGACGATTGTCCCTCGACGTTGTCTGTGTACCACGTCCAGAACTTTGTCTTCCTGTCCTACGTCAACTTCTTCGTACTATTCCCCTCAACATTCTTGCCACGATGGGCACACTGCGCCTCACATGTCCGGCAATCTCGCGGAGGGAAGCATTGAAGTTTCTGATGCCGATAATGTGACCTCTGTCGAACTCTCTGATATGTGTACGACTGTCTTACGCAATGACGAGGCATCATTACCAACTGCTGACCAAGAACTGACATGCCGACCTAGCCACATGGCGCTTATAACAGATAAACGGCCGGTTTAATGTCTGGGACGTTGCTCGATCTGATATGCCTTGACGCGGTATGCATGCACATATGACGCAGAAATGATAATCATTTCTGCGGTATTGCCTATCCTGTAAAAATCATATCCTGTATATCCTGTAAAAATTAAGTCATAGCTCGACTACTTTCAGGTGTTTTGTTTTTCATGAACATGAGTGTAATTTTTCTTACATACAGGGGTGATTGTAAACTCCTTCAACAAAACAAGAGGGATGATAGTACACATCAAGACGAACAATATTTGCAAAGGAACCTAGGGCTGCATTCCACTCCTATAGTGCTAGAAAAGAGCACGTTCGAAAAATGTCCAGCAGGCACACGAATTCCAACCAGTGCATGAGAAGCACAAGATGCAAATCAGGTGCGCTGAACACGTACGTAGACGATGAGGATCAAACATTTAAAAACGCAGCCGAAGCCGTTCAGCGATATTACCGTGACGTCAACATCACTAATGAGTACTGACGTATTCGTGAAGGGCATGGAGGACTGAACATACGACATATCTCGGGCGGTGGATTGGACGCGGTGGACCTGTTGCTCGGCCTCCACGCTCCCCGGACCTTAATACACTGGACTTCTTCTTCTGGAGGCATGTGAAAACATTGGTGTACGAGAAGCATGTGGACTCCCTGGAAGATCTCGTCGCGCGAATCGCTGTTGCTGCGAACAAGATCAACACCACACCGGAAGTTTACGAGAGGGCGCGACAGTCCTTCATTCGTCGGTGTGGGCTGTGCAACGACGGCCTTGGACGCCAGTTTGAGCAGCTCCTTTGAGTCTTTCGCTGATGCGATTGGAATTATGCAACTCATAAATTAGGTATGTCTCTTTGTTTTCACCGCTGAAGGCTCAACGTGGATATGTAACTTTACTCATTTCTGTCCCGAGGAGTGGAATGCGGCCCTTGGTTCCATTACAAATATTGTTCGTCTTGGTGTGTACTATCACCCCTCTTGTTTTGTTGAAGGATTTTACAATCACCCTGTATACCTGCCTGAATAAAGCTGTTGCAAAATAACCCTTTTTTTTTCGCCGTTTCATTTTTGTTTATAAAATACATGAGTTTATCAAAATGATGAAAATATTTGCTGTTTGTGGAGAACTTTTTATTAATAAACTGTAGGCCCACCTAGAACTTTCAGAACAGAAGCAATTCAACTTAGAACACACTTCTACGAGTCGTGCACATACGATATTGAAATTTGAAACTATTCTTTCTGTAAAATATATCCCAACTGTGTCACTGATGCTGGAGGTGGAAAGTGTGATCTGACGTTTCGATCAAGATTTTCCACATTCAATAACATAGATGTCTGGACCTTGAGGTGGCCAGGTCAACTTCTGGACCTCATCCGCATGCTCTGCAAACCACAAATTGACACATTTTGGAATATGAACCAGTGCATTATCTGCTTGAAACCAGGGACTCTCGTTAGGGAAAGATGCCTGAGACTTTGGGTACGGGTGGTTCCCAAGAATAGATTCGTTCATCAAATATGTGATACGACTCTGAAGAATAACAAATGACCCTAAGGAATGCCCTGATATTGCAGCCCACAGAATCAGGGATCCACCTCCATGCTTCACAGTCGGAGTCAACTAGTCGAGGGCTGGCACGCTTGGTTCTTGCCAGTCGTACACACTACCAGTGATGGGGAAACAATGTGATGCACGATTCAGTAGACCAGATGACACGTTGCCACTTTTCAGCATCCTAGTTCTTATGTGTTTGCACCACCTGACACATTTTGTTGCATTTATGTTGGTAATCAGAGGTTTGTGGATTGCAGCAAGTCGATAAATACCGGCGCCCTGGCGCTCCCAATAAAATGTTATGAAGGAAACGGGATCATTGCAACTGGTGTTCAGCTCTGCTGCGATTTGTGTCACCGTGGTCTTGTGCTTCAGTTATACATTCCGTATGCCAACATTCTCCTATCCCTGTCTGTCATCGTCGCATGGCGTCCACAATTTTAACGCTTGGAGGCAACGCCGTGTCCTTTTTTCTACGTAGCCATAATCTTCGATAGAGTTCTTCGTAATGCACCTACTATTTTTCCCATTATAGTTACTAAAGCTCCTTCCAGACGCACACCAATGACCATGCCTCTTTTCAGGCCACTGAGACCTAACGTTGCCGATAAGTACACCACAATAGCTATTTCACTTGCTACTGTGATATTGCTACGTGATAGCAGATATCGTACCACGCTCTTTTATATCGCTCACATCGCAGGTGACGTCGTCCCTGGGATATGCATTCGACGAATTGCGCGTTGTGGCGTAAAGGAAGTCTTGACCTTTACGCTAACTTAAAATATCAACATACTAATAAATTGTTCCTAAATGAAACAAACCTTAACGGCAAGACAAAACATATAACCAGAAGTCAATATACGGAAACAGTCTTTATTCGGAATGGAATCACAGCACTCTCCACACATTTACCTCAACACTATTCAATTCTTTCGTACAGCACTTTCTTAACAACGCTCATCATAATCGCTCACAATAATAGCTCCCAATAATCGCTCTCAATAATATCAACACCTCTCTCTTACAACAGATCAGTAGTCGCTTTTTATCTCTTGTTCTTATCTTATTACATGCATACGTCACGTGCATTCAACCTCAATTGTGTTGCCAAACGCATTCGTTTGAAGGAAAAGATATTTCGTTAAGCGTGAAGAATACTGAGAATAAACTCAAGATTTACATAGGGAAAGAAACTAAAAAAGGAAAGTTAATCTAGAATATACGTCACATCATCTCCCTCGTCCTTTTTTTTTTTTTTTTTTTTGCCGAAAACCTATCAATTTTGTATAGGTATCCTTTCAAACAATCTGATCATTCATTCAACCTTAAAAACTTACAAAAATTGATGAAGAGATATGTTGACCTGTTGCTGTAACTGACTTCTCAGTACATATAGTCTGTAGACATCAATAGTTCAATGAACATTCATAGAAAACTTTCTGTACGATTTTAAATCTTCATCTTGTACTTCGTGATAAATACTTTGTCAATACGTGTGGAGAACACTCATCAATATACATATAAGTAGCATAGTAGTCAAAAAACTGCGTATGGCAGGAAAAAAAACTACATTTTTAACGTGATTAATTACACATTCGTCCACTCCTGAAAACTTCTCAGGGAAGACAAAACATTCAAACTAAGTTAAGTGAATATTGTAATACAGTGTAAATTTAGTTAGGTGAAAAAAAAACTGCACTTGCAGAAAAAAATTCAACACCAACTCAACAAGTGTCAAGCACAAAAAAAGGTTAGACATGGAACAACAACACAAAAAAACCTTTGATTGCTTGGCGGCCAGGGCCGACTTCGAACTACTCCCATGCATTCGCACATCGAATTGTCAGATGGGATAGGGGAAACCCAGGAAAACCCTATCCTGGGAGTGAAATCTTTATAAATTATCAACAAAAGCAATGCTAATTTTCGTGTTATGCCGCAAAGACAACATGCACAGAATGAAATGACAAGCATTTTGTATTTAAAAAAAAAATAATGTGGCGCCACACCAAAAATAACAAAAAAACATTACATACTGACAAGATAATGCATGCGATATTTTGTCTTCAAAGTTTGTCAAAAAACGTTCTGTGATATTTATTTGTCGTCACATTTTGTGATAAAAGTTCAGTGATTTTGGTTTTTCTTGAGGACAAAAAAGTTCAAATTAATAGTCACTATAGGTATCAAAGTTCTATGATACAAGAAAGTTCAACTTATCTTCACAGAGCAAAGCTCTATATTGTAAAAAGTTCCTTTGAGCTTGAAAGTCAGTTTAAAAAAACTTAACAGTACCTGTTGCTCGCAAAGAATACCCGTGTGCGGACACGCTTATGTTGTTGTCGGGGCGACAACGGCACTCTCGAGGCTTCACGCTTCGCAGGCTGAGGTTGCAAGTCACTGGATCGCCGGGATGTGTCAGGAATTCCCGCGGACAAGGCAAGCTGACCAGAAGAGGCAGGGTCGTCAGGCTGTGGCAAGGAAGTCTCAGGCTGGAACGAAGAGTTCTCAGGCTGGAGCGAAGAGTTCTCAGGCTGGAGCGAAGAGGTCTCTGGCAGGAACAAGGAGGTCTCAGGCCGGAACAAGGAGGTCTCAGGCCGGAACAAGGAGGCCTCAGGCCGGAACAAGGAGGTTTCAGGTCGGAACAAGGAGGTCTCAGGCTGGATCAAGGAGGTCTCAGGCTGGATCAAGGAGGTCTCAGGCTGGATCAATAAGGTCTCAGGCTGGCTTGGAGACGAACCCGGAATCTGAGAAGGATGAAGATCCGGTCGTTTCCTTGGTGGTCGAAGAAGCGGTGTGTAACTAGAAGGGCGCTTCCGTGAACGACGAGGAACGGTGGAGGAAGGTATAGCCTCCGTCCGTCCCGAGCAAAGATTCCAAGGACGAAAACCTGGCGGATGCAAATGCTGGACTCTATGTCTGGATTTGCCCAACACTAGAAGTTGCACGAGGAGAGTGTGGAACAGGAGGGGAATATTCAGGCGGCAGACGCTTTGTAGGTTGAAATGGCACAGATGGCGAAAGAGGACGTTTTTGCCCTACGGCAGATGTATCAAATGTTCCTGAAGTAGGAAGCTGCTCAGCAAAAACAGAAGGAAAGATTTTAGTTCTTGGAGACTGAAGAACCTCAACAATATTGTCTGATAATTCAGATGCAGCAAGAGGTACGACTCTTTTAGGCACAGGAGGATGGAACTGCCTGATGAAGAAATGTCAGTTCTTGTACGTTTTAAGTTTTTTGATTGAAAACCAAAGGGAGGCACTACACGTGAAGAAGTAAATGGAGCGATTGGAGTATGAGAAGCAGATGAAGAAGAACCTCGTTGCACACGACAAGAATACCCAGGGGAACGGGAAGCTCTAGAACTCTCCTCTTTTGAAAAGGCAGGAAACGGAGGAGTTGAAATAATGACAGCACCCCGAGTGAATGGAATAATGTCAGAATGTGAATCGTTAAGAGTAGAAGCAAAGACCCGCTCAGACGAAGGTACAGAATCGGACAGGACAGGGGTGGGGTCAATAATTTCATCATCATTTATATATACTTGTGAAGTCCCACAATCTGCCTGAGGATTCCTACTAGATTTAGGGTTAATAATTGCATCAGTGCTTCTAATAACCCATTTCCTACATTGCTGCACATGGGCAGAATGTAGGGAGCCATCTGGCTTCTTTAATATGACATTATTATTGTACAATTCTACCAATTCAAAGGGGCCTTCATATAAAGGTGCAAATTTTTTAACGAATGTGTGTGCAACGGAGGATTGGAAATGAGTTTCCAATAAGACCAGATCTCCAACTGCGAGATCTGGTTTCCTCCGTTTCGCATTATAGTGCCTAGCTTGGCTTAATTGAGCTCGACTGTTAGCAGTCCGTGCCTTTTGCGCAAGTAGTTTTACAGAATCAGGTGTTGGTCTTTGGTTGATCTTATCGATAATGCCAGTTAAATTCTCAAAAGGGGAGCGGATTTTGCGCCCTAGAAAAAGTTCAGCGGGCGTAAGCCGCGTTGATTCATGAAATTAGGAGCGAAGGGCGAAACAAAACATTTCAACCTGTTCGTCCCAACGCTCATGGTTATTACCAATAAAGGTTGAGATCATCTTTAGCAATGTTCTATTCACACGCTCAGCCAGGTTGGCTTGAGGGTGATATGGACTTATGAATTTATGTTTGATTTGAAGCCTCGACACATTCGCTCAAATAACTCCGAAATGAACTGAACCCCGTGGTCCGAGACTACGGTACGGGGACAGCCAAATCGAGTGAAAACATTATGTATTAGAATATCACATATTATATCAGCCGTAGCTGCTTTAATGGGGAATGCTTCCACCCATTTAGAAAAATTATCTGTAACAACTAAAATATAATGAGATTTAGTTTTAGTTGATAATGGATAAGGGCCCAATAAATCTATAGAGATAGTTTCAAAAACATAATTATTTGAACTACAAATAAGGTGACCGGCCGGTCGTTTATTATCATAATTGTACTTTTGACAGTACTCACATGAGCGAATGTATGCGAGTATACTATTGTACATGCCCGGCCAGTAGGCTACGTCTCGGAGCTTACTACGAGTTTTTCGTATGCCTAAGTGGCCGGCAAGAGGAATATCATGAAATCCGTATAATAAAGCCATGCGAAGAGACAGGTATCGCAGGGCGGTACTCAGCTCTCGAGTTTACAATTTTTTTATAATACACAATATCATCGATGATCTCATAATTTCGACTACGACCCGCTAAAGAAGGTTCACTTGGACCAGAAGAACCAGTGAGTAAGAAATTATAAATTTCCCCAACATCTGGATCATTCGGCAGTTCAGAAATTATTTGCTCCCTTGAAGTTATTTCCGAAAGAAGAAATAAGTAGGGAGGTTCAGTATCTGCCTGGGCACCAGAACTGACCGGACAGCGAGACAGTGCGTCAGGCAGTTGGTTTGACTTGCCAGGGCGATACTGAATTTGAACATTATATTACTGAAGTCGAAGTGTCCATTTTAACAATCTTCGGGACAGATTCTTTGCTGTGGTTAAATATTGTAATGCCGAATGATCCGTAATAACATTGACAGTTAAATGATTGAGATAGCATTTAAATTTGGTGACAGCAAATAAAATAGCTAAACATTCTCGTTCAGTGGCAGAGTAATTACGTTTTTCTTTATTACGAATTCGAGAGGCATATGCAATAGGATGCCCTCGTTGAGATAGAACAGCTCCTAGACCAACACCTGATGCATCGGTAAAGATATTAAATATTTCGGCATGGTTACGAAAGGCTAACACAGGTGGCGAAACCAAGGCATGTTTAAGAGTATTAAAGGCAGTCTCTGCCTCTGTGGACCAAGCAAAGTGTCTATATTTTCGTTTCAAAGCGAATAAAGGTTCGCATAGACTAGCGTACCCCGGAACGAACTGTTGGTACCACCCGGTCATGCCTAAAAATCGCGACAATTCTTTCGCCGACTTAGGCCTCGGAAAGTCCGAAATTGGCTTTACCTTTGAGTCATCAGTTAGAAGGCCTTTAGGGATAACTTTTAGTTCGAGATATACGAGTTCGTCCCGGCCAATTTGACATTTGCTAGGCTTTAACGTCAAACCTGCATTTTGTAGCAGTAGGAAAACTTGGTCCAACAGAGACAGATGCTGTTCAAAAGTTTCAGAAGAGACGATAATATCGTCCAGATAAACATGGACATTAGGTCCAAGTACAGGACGTAAGACTGAATCCATTAAGCGCTGAAACGTTGCAGGAGCATGTGCCAAACCAAAGGGCATGTGTAAAAACTCATATGCTCCAAACGGGGTAATAAATCCAGGTTTTTCAATGGAGTCTGGGTGGACAGCCACCTGTCAATAGCCACTAGTTAAATCCAATGTTGATAGCCAGTTTGTTGACGATAAGTCCTGGAGAATATCGCTAATTATAGGCAATGGGTAATTGATAGCTTTGGTTACCGCATTGAGTTTTCGGTAATCTATTACGAAGCGATACTCTCCAGATTGTTGTTTTGGAACAAGAAAAGCAGGTGCTGCCCAAGGACTAAGTGATTCTTTAATTATCCCCGAATGGAGCATGTAATGTATTTGTCTTTGGAATTCAGCTTTCCTCTGGTTCGGACATGGATAAGGCTTACATGCAATGGGTTTAGCTCCTTCTGTATCAATAGTATGACACACCACCTGTGTAAACCCTGGTTTATCTGACAATAATCCTGGTCTGCTGCGTAAAACCTGACCAAGTTCGCTTTTATGTTCAGGCAATAATTTGTCACTTGCAAGAACTGCAGAAAAATCAATTGACTCTTCTGGGGTGGGAGGACTAATCTCAGGCATTAAGCTTAGGCCATGTTCGAAATCAAGTGTGAGCTTAAACATTTTAATGAAATCCACCCCCAGAAGGCAATCCACGGGTAACTCTTGGATTAAAAAAAGTAGAAGAAACTTGAACTTTGCCAATCTTGACAGGTAAATTAACTGATCCAGAGATTGCAAAGATATTATTGTCGGCACCTCGCAGACATTGCTGGGAGGGCTCGACACAAACATTTTGAAAGGTAGCAGCACAGAAATCAAAATTTAATGCCGAGATGTCAGATCCAGAATCAATTTTAGTCGACACCACCACTTTGCTCAAGGTCACAAGAATATCAGGCAAAAGCGGAGCTTGAATTGTTAATAAGAGAGATTTGAGGTCTTCAGAGAAACGAGGAGATAGACTCGACCCATCTACCTCCTGTTGAAGTTTAAATTGTCATGAAACTTATTAGAATGTCTAGATTGATTTTGGAAATGTGGCAAACCACCAGGACGTGCTTAATTGTAACGTGCAGGAGAGGCAGCATTATTATCATTAGGCTGGCCTTGCCCCACAGCACGGTGTTTTGGATATGTCTGATCCACCGGGTAGTAACTATCCCGGGGACAAGAAACTTGGGTGCCCTGATTTCCATAATGGCCAGGATGTCGCACCTCTGGTACCCGACGATGCGGCGGCACGTATCTAGACTGCTGATAGGTGTTTCTAGGCTGATTGAAAAATTGTCTTTGATGAATGTTTTGGTTTGGCTGCTGATTCCTGTTGTTTTGAATATGAGGTTCACGGTACTGCGTAGGTTGGCGGTACTCGTGAACCTGTGAAGACTGACCTTTGCTGTGGCGGTCTTCATAGACTAGAACGAGTTTTAAGCACTCGTGAATGGAAACAGGACGTCGAACTTCCAGATATTCCTGCAGGAAGGGATCCAGCTGCTGTAACAACGTGTCACAAATCTCAGACTCGGCTGCAGCGAGATCCCATAATTTGTAAAGTCGGACTGTTTCCAGGGTGAACGAGACTGGGTTATCTGATGCTCGCTCTCGCCTGGAAAACAGTTGTTGTGCAAGGCCGGCCTTATTGGTTCCAAAAGAAAAGACATCCAAAAAGTCAGCTCGAAACTGCTGATAGGAACTCTCTGGGTTCATTCGACGCCACTGTCTGTACCAGACTTTTGCCGTGTCTTGCAAACATGTGCCAGCAATAGGTATCTGACAGTCTTCAGGAACATTATAAAGATCAAAATGATCGTCCAGATCCTCCAAAAACCTAAGCGAACCGCCGTTTCCCCTAAATATAATAGAACCCGCATGGGGTACGTAATGAGCAAGAATTTTGCTCCTTCTCATGGGGGGTGGTGGAGTAAATATTTGTTGAGGCACTGCTGTGAAGTACGCGGTACATAGGCTTCGTACCTCGCGTACTCGCTGTCTGGTAAGTCAGAACCGTAGGCCTGGTATAGAGCGCTTGGTGAGTTATGAGGAACTCTATAACGCTGAGTACATATATTGTCAGCTGTAGAATTATGAGCCTCATCATTGCTATAGCGGTCATAAAAGAGACCGATAGAATTCGTTAAATTTGCCATTTTTGTGACTTCTATGAATCTGTTCGAAGGAAGGTTCGGGCGCTAATGTGGCTTAAAGGAAGTCTTGACCTTTACGCTAACTTAAAATATCAACATACTAATAAATTGTTCCTAAATGAAACAAACCTTAACGGCCAGACAAAGCATATAACCAGAAGTCAACTTACGGAAACAGTCTTTATTCGGAATGGAATCACAACACTCTCCACACATTTATCTCAACACTATTCAATTCTTTCGTACAGCACTTTCTTAACAACGCTCATCATAATCGCTCACAATAATAGCTCTCAATAATCGCTCTCAATAATATCAACACCTCTCTCTCTTACAACAGATCAGTAGTCGCTTTTTATCTCTTGTTCTTATCTTATTACATGCATACGTCACGTGCATTCAACCTCAATTGTGTTGCCAAACGCATTCGTTTGAAGGAAAAAGATATTTCGTTAAGCGTGAAGAATACTGAGAATAAACTCAAGATTTACATAAGGAAAGAAACTAAAAAGGAAAGTTAATCTAGAATATACGTCACAGTGTACTCAGTAGCAGTCGGTGTTTCCATTATTTTGAAAAACTCCTGTATAATCTGTGATTCTTATATTCTGTTTCTTTGCCTTCCTTAAACACTGTTCTTCGAGTTTCGAGAATGCTCTACGCAAGAGGAACAAACGTGGCTTCTACAAGTTACTGCAAATAAGAATGGCTAACTAAGCATGATGTGATTTTATTCCCATTGTTGAGTAATATAGTTGACTAAATTCATGTAAAACATTCATACTATTACACTGAAGTGCAAAAAATCATGGGATAGCAGTATGCAAATTTTAACTGGCACTGCCGTCGTATAAAGGCTTCGACGCACGCCACATTTTTTATCAGTTGAGAGGTGTAATCTCGTAAGTCAGGTTGAACAACCGCCAGTAAGATTATAGCAAGCCGACATGAATTATCGTAGTTTGAACGAAGCATGGTAGTGGGAGCTAGGCGGACCGAATAATTCAGTTTCCGAAGTTGTGCGAACATTCAACATTCCTCGAACCACGAGTGCTGAATAACCATGACCAGCGGCGTCTGACCAGGATTGTCCATGCTAACAGACAAGTGACACTGGCTCAAATAACATCCACGTTCAATGCAGGAGGTACCAGAGACATATTTATCAGGTCAGTGCAGAGTAGTTTGGCGTCCATATGACATGGGAGCAGTTGACCCACCAGAGTGCCTTTGTTAACAGCACGACATCGGACACCGCGCCTCAAGATCATGAACACGGTAATTAGACCCTAGAAAACTGGCAACATGTGGCGTGGTCCGATGAGTCACAGTACCAGTTGTTACGAGCTGATGGTAGAGTTTGGGCATGGCGCAGACCCCATGGACCCAAGCTGTCAACAAGGCACTATGCAAGCTGGTGGTGGTTCCATACATGTGTGGGATGTCTTTACTTTGTACGGTTTAGGTCCTCTGGTGCTACGCCATTACCGATAATCGCTTTGTGGCTCTGCTGGGTGACCATTTGCAGCCCTTCATGGACTTCATGTACCCCAACAACGATGGAATTTTCCAGGCGGAAAATGCACTATGTTATCGGGCCCAAGTTGTCCAAAATTGGTTCGAGGAGCATTCTGGACAGTTCCGACGGATGGTGTGGCCACCACGTTCGCCCGACATGAACCCAACATAGCACATATGGGACGTGGTGGAAAGATCCATTCGCACCCAAGATCCTCCACCTACAAATACCAGGGAACTCTGTGCGGCTGTTCAGACGGCATGGCTCAACATTTCTCCAGAAGTCTTCCGGCCACTTGTGGAATCGATGCTACGTCGAGTTATTGCACTTCGCGGCAATAGAGGAGGTCCTACACGATATTAGGTACGTCACCCATTACTTTTGGCACTTCAGTGTATTTATTAATAAAATCTCATTTGTTCCTAATGTACGTACATCACGGATAAGAGGCGTGCAGATGAGTGATTCTCTGCGAGGAAAGACACACTCACATTTTGTGCTTAGCACCTCAGAAAATCATTTCTTGCCGGTTGAGAATGAATTTGTGGATGATGAGTACTTATGTTATAAAGTACTGTATTTCAGTAGGCTGCGTATTTAAGAATATAGCTGGATAGGGTGTGTTCGAAGTTGAGGAACTACACTGGAAATGGATGTCGTAACGTACGAGCATTATTTTGCTGAAAATGGTATCTTTCGAAGCATAAATACGTACGACCAAAGTATGTGAATTTTCGTCGGAGCAGCGACAAAATATCTCGATGACTAACGGTTCACCAGTGGATGATGCAACATTACAGTGAATGAAGACGAAACTCTTATATCTGGTTTTCATCTATGGCTTCTAAATACTTATGAAAAATTAATATTTTCCTAAATCTGCTTCTTTAGTAGACGTTTACTGATTTTGTTAAAGCTTATTTTTACAAAACATTTCTCTAAAATTATAAATCTCATCTGAAAGAAACGGCAAATTGCTATCTGGAAGAGAATCTGCAAAAACGTTATGTTGGAGAGAAGATAAACGTAATAACAATACTTCTTGCATTCATCCAACCAGAATCACCCTTCATAATATGCTGGATTAATGTTAAGCTAGTGTTGGTGTGATACATGGGACGGGGCATATTAGCCAGAAGTGATAGTTTCCTTCGGTATATATGTCTCGATTGGACCAGCGATCCGTTGTCGATCAATAGCTGAGAATTAAACTACGTGCTACAAAATATCTAGGAGTGAATAGTTTTGTAATCAATAGCTTGCTAAACAAGGTTCTTCAGCAGCACGTGGTAGTGCTTTCGAGTATTTGGAATGCATCCACCCAAGACGTCAATTTCCAGACCTTGCTCATACGTTCCAGATGTCGCACCACTCTGACCTGATTACAGTCCATCTCAGTGGCCAATTCGCGTGTGGTTTGACGCGAGTCCAAGTGGATGAGATGGTTCAAACGATCCTCATTAAAGTGAGATGGACTACCTGAGCGTGGAGAGTCGTACAGGACAAAATTGCCACCTGAGAACCGCTCAAACCATTTACGGGCTACCCTCGGAGCAATAGCATCCTCCGATAAACAGCACAAATTTGTCTTGTAGCCTCGGCGGTTGTGGATCTCTCGTTAAACTCGTAGAGGAGCAGATGTCACCAGGGAGGCCGCACTTACAAAGGTGAGAGGTCACGGATAATCAGTCCTGTCAACCCCGACTGAAGACCCTTCCGCCAGTAGTTCGAGACACAACTGGAGTCGAATATTTTTGGAAATGTATCTTTTTGTTGATGGTATGTTCTATTGCAAAACTTATCTTTTTGTCGAATAGTAGCGTATGTTTTAGTTAAACATATTGTCCTCTCGTGATAAATCATATCGGTTTCTGGTGTTGCCTGTATAATGGTGCATGAAACTTTCGCGATGATTATAAGTATTTTTCTGAACCCATTTGCGCTAGTGAAGTTCAAATATCCTTGCGCAGAATCAGACGTGCGCACATTCAACGCATGAACAGTAAGGCCTCACTCAATCCAACGATCCGCGCTCATGCTACTGTAGGTTGTCAAGCAAGTGATCGTTCTGACTTCAAGTACAGTTCATGGTGGCTCTTTACATTTATTGGTATTTCGTAGAATTCTGCAATAGGGTACGGAGCTTGAAAAGTTGGGCTCCTCGTCTTAAGGCTTGTCTGTCTCATGGATGAACCATGTGGCCGTTCTTTTTTTTTTTTTTTCGTGGTTTCGTAGTATTAGATGCCATGAGTATCTAATACTACAAGCGGTCGCCTACCCTAATTTGGAGCCACTGTTTCAAGGGAAAGGAAAAGCCAGCACCACGGGCGCAGGTCAAACACTACACGTGCTTCATCAGTCACTCTAGCTCGGACCCAACTGGAATGATTAGCCTGAAGCCGGCGCCCTGAAAAATTCGACCACTGAGTGACATGTTTGTTCAACGCACTTGATCGTTTGCACCTTAATTTTTATTTTTTAAGCATACCTTAAATTCAAGAGAACTCTTCCATTGCGTCTAATTTCTTGGAGGAGACATTCCTATGCCACATTTCAACAGTTTGTTTGTACTCAGTGATCGTAAGCCCCTTTCCCTTGATTATGATCCGCCACCTAACCCGTTGTTAGATAATATCTTAGCATGGAGAGTAAATGTTTATCAAAGAAAGCCGGGAAAATGGCCAGCCATGCAGAATATCGAATAAAAGTGAACTGGTATGCTTGGTAGTTAATTCCAACTCGTACAATTGACGTTTCTAGTTTTGAAATTAGAAGAATTATGAATATTCGCAGGAAAGAGAAATATAATTAATTCTGCCTCGTATTAATTGAAAAACGTCTGCACACTGGGCATACAGTACATTATCATTCTGAACCTCGCCTTCAATCCCGGGAAATTAGAATTTCATGCAGTAGTCTGCACGAACTGCAAATCCGTTTTTTAGATGCTGTTCAGCATTCATGTGACACTACACGCAGCAAGGGCATCAAAATATCTTCCGATAGATTCTTCAGGCAATAATAGTTTTAGCAAAATACCTGCACTGCATCCATGCTTAAAATGAGTCCATAGCTTAATCTGGTTTTGCCACACATATGTGCAATGATAATATTGTGATTGAAGACGGCACTACTCCGGTAAATTGCATTTTTAGTCGTCAGATGCCATGTTTCTTTTTTGAAGCCCGTGAAGTGCATGCGTTTTCGACAACCTCATCTGATCCTTCATCAAAAGCAACAATGGCTTTTTTCTGCAGAGCGCCGGTCGTACTGCTCTACACCAAATATGTTTCGATATCCCGCATTGTACTCCCAGGTGAGAACTGACACTGAAATTTGCCACCTATTGGCATTCACGAGGCGTTGCACTCTTGCGATTGAGAACAGCCACTACAACTGCTATTTCTGTGATGCGGATTACTACTCTGAGATTAAGTAATAAGTCGTCTTTGAAAACTTAAGAATTGCGTTGCTTGCCCATTCTTCTCATTCAAGACTGTTTACACGCAATTCACACTTCACAAAATATCAAACTTTGACTACTGTCGCTTGGTGTGTTGGTTGGTTTCTATTCCACCTCAGAAGAACAGTGAAATCTGTCTGTTGAATATGTGTCGGACTTGGTCTTCATACTTTAAACAAGATGGCACGCTGCATCATTCTTCTGAATCAAACAATCCCAAGTGCGCAATAGCAGCAGAAATTATGGACCAGAGGAAATATACAGAAATCGAATATTCCGGTACCATGGGTGTGCATGTGCGTGTTGTTTTGCCAGACTACATACAGATAAATTCCCTTCCATGAATAACACAAACGTTATAGCTTTGTACTTAGAAAGAATTCCCCTTTCCTTCTATAATCGTAATAAAAGAGCTTCCAGAAAATACTCTGACGTAACAATGTTATCACATGTAGAAAACGGATAAGTCAAATTCAATGAATTCCTTGAGAAGAATAGCTTAAAATTTATTGCGAACGACCCCATTTAGCCGCTGATGGATGAATCATGTTTTCTGCTTTATCATGTGGGTGGTCAACGGAGAGTACAGTGAAGCACTGCTGACAGAAATAATCACAACACCATGCTCAAGAAGAAACAGGCAGGAGGTGACAGTGTGCTCGTGTGGAGCATGTTTTATTGCGAATCATTGGGAGCAATCATCCTCTTCGATCGCATAACGAACGCTTCAGGCTACTTATGCCAACTATCCATTGTGGCAAATCAGGTGCTCCCATTCATGATAACTGTCTATTCCAATGGCACAGGTTGCTTTTAGCAAGATAATGCCCCTTGCTATGTTGCTATACGTGAGCGAGAATGGTCTGAGGAACATTCCAGTCATTTTAGCTAATTATCCTGGCCACCGTACTCCCCGGACATCAATCTCATTGAACATCTGTGCGACTATCTTAACCGAAAGGCTCGACGTATGGATCCACTACCGATGACTCTTGATGATCTGCGAGGAGCTCTGGTGTCTGAATGGCGTATTATCTCTACAGAAATATTCACAGGCCTCTTTTTATCAATGTCACGTCGAATACCTGCGGTATCGGTGGAACGAGGAGGTCACACCTCATACGCACTAACAGATGGTCATCATTCTTTGAGTGGTCTCTGTATATCCATATGCTTAAAACCTAAGATTGTTACACAGACACGATACTCATAACTGATCTGGGACTCGAACTCTGACTCACCTAGAACGAGTAGCCTTAAACAAGCGATTCTGACCACAGTGTCACCGGGGCAGTGACCCGGGTTGGGGATCCTGGATGAGAGATCGGTTTGGGTTTTTCCTACGATGCTAGTCTTCTCCCTTCTGTAGTCAGTTGTGCCAAATTAGCGACGAGAGACTAATTTTATAGCCTTTGATGGTCATAGACGTCGTTAAGCCCTGGAATAAAGGAAAAGTTTGTTCTCAGTAATAAAATTCCTTATCATGTCCAGGAAAGCATATCTCCCTCATGGAGCTCTTAATTTGTAGTACTTGAAGCATGTTCGTGCGATGCGTCTTCAGTTTTCGAAAAAGAAAACTCTTTAAGTGCTAGTTGTCAAGAGCATTGTGAACGAGAAAAGTGGTGAAAGTAATGTGTCGTGACAGCAGCTTGAGAAACATTACCTGTGTATAATGGATTCTTTTCAGTGAGAAGAGACATTCTTGGAATTTATCGTGAGTACGATTTAGGCAGACAGAGCTTTCCATGGAAAATTCGTGCGTTCTTCCAATATTTAGTGTCCTCTCTTTAATAATAGTAATTGAAATTGTCACACTGCGATATGCAGTAAGAGTTTCCTAAAATCCGTGAGGCATTGCTTTGGTATTTTCATCTGGCGGATGTGGGCGAGTATCATTCTCCAATTACTCTGCATCATTCATAAGGTCATGCAGAATCATTGACTATAACCATAAGCTCATGAATATTGGCTTACACTTAGAGATACAATTGTTCAAACAATTGTAATATTACGTAGTGTATGAAGTATTATATAAAGCACAGTTTGCATTTGTTTATAATTATTTTACTCGCGTTATTGATACGGAATATGAAAGACTCGTTAAAACTATATACACGGTCGAGTCACATTATTGTGACCACCAGCTAATATCCAGAGAAACAGCCGTATTAAGCGCGGACAGCAGCTAGACGGGCTAGGAGTGACTCAATAAGGTGCTGGAAGGTGGTCACATTTATGTGGTGCAATGCAGACTGCAGTGCATCTGACAGCTGCTGGAAGGCTGGAGGGTGAGTGGCGGAGGATCCATAGAGCGAACAACGCGATCGAGGTGGTCCCACAGATGCTCAATTGGGTTTACGCCTGAGGAAATAGGGGGCCAGGAAGGTACTTTGAAGCCTTCATAGAGCTCTTTCAATCACTCTCGGAAATTTCTAGCTGTGTGACACGTCGCATTGTCGTTCTGGAAGATCCCATCAGCTCCAGGGAAGACAATCAGCATGTATGGGTATACGTGGTCTGCAAAGATGGATTCATAACGAAATCGGTCCATAGTTTCTTCCACAGGTATGAGTGGACCAAAGGAATGCCACGAAAACCTTCCCCAGACCATAACTCTGCCCAAACCAGCTTCTTGTGTTCTTCCAGCAATAGGTGAAGAGTGTTTGTTCTCCGATGTTTCTCGCCTTATACGCCAAAGTCCATCCGTTCGATGAAGCAGAAAACGTGAGTCATCGTGAAGGCAATTCTCTGCCAATCAGCGGAGGTCTAATTCCGATACTGCCGCGCAAATGTAAGCCTTTTCTGCAGATGCACCTTCGTTAGCATAGGTGCAGTGACCATCCGTGTGCATCGGAGCCCCATACGCAGCAGAGTTTGCTGAAATGTCGTTTTAGACATACTTCCTGTAGCCCCCTGGTTCATTCGGCCAGTGAGTTACTCCACTGTAGCGTGTCGATCGGCCGTCACGCACCTTCGCAATCGACGTTCACCTGTCACATCAATGGCACGTGGTGCTCCGCAGTTTTCACGTCGCTCATTCGCAATGGTGCCATTGCTCCAATCACGATACAATTTAACCACAGCAGCACGCAAAGAGTTCACAAACTGCGCTGTTTCAGAAATAATGCCAGCCTTGGCCCAAAATCCGATAATCATACGTTTTTGCAAATCTGATAAATTGCTCCTGTTATCCGTGAGAGCAATGAGTGATATGTTTTCAGAATACCCACAGCACACCTGATATACCCTCCAAGCCAGCTCACAACATGTGCCTTGTTTCATTGGCTACGCGCTGTTGACGTCAAAAGTAGGAGGTGGTCACAATAATGTGACTCGGTTTTGTATATAACAAAGGAAATAGGTTTATATTTTCAAATATCAGATACATACATTACAATACAGTTAAAAATTCTAGCAACATGCGATGATTTTGTAAGCAGCCTGTAAGTCCATAAGTTCAGTGTTATAATTTTAACTGTAAGTATGCCAAATAAGGTTACTTTTTATCATTTTTCCCCAAAAAAGATGATACACAGTGACCTCATGAAAATGTATCAAAATAACACACGTTTCTTTGTATCAAAATAGCACACGTTTCTTTGTATCAAAATAACACACGTTTCTTTGTATCAAAATAACGCAAGTTTCCGGTGAGTCACTGAAAAAAAATTGATAGAAAGTAATCTTATTTGGCATACTTGCAATTAAAATTATAAAACTGAACTTACGAACTTACAGGCTGCTTGAATTGCATGTTGCTAGAATTTTTAATTCTATTGTATATATCTGATATTTGAAAATACACTGCTGGACAATTGCTAAGGACGGATCATAAACGGCTATATAGCGCATAAAAAAGTAAGTGTGGTTGGATGCCAAGTGAAATAAAATAATGTCAGAATGCCAGGACATTACAAGAAAGACAATTTATTGTGCTCTGAAATCCAGAAGGCTTTGGAACGTGTTCAAGGGACAAACAGGCCATTTTGTGCAGAATACGTAAACGTGAAAAAAATGCCAATTACCGTCTGCAGGCGTTCCGGCGTAAGATGTCAATACGGGATATGGCCACCATGGAGGGCGATGCAAGATTCCACACGTCGTGTCATGCTTTGCGCAACATTATCAAGCAGCTGTTGGTTTAATTTATCCCATTCCTCTGTCAGTGCACGGATGAGGGTGTCCTTGTTTATTGGAGGGCATTGGCGACCAGCAAGACTCCTCCCCAAAGCATCCCACACATTTTCAATGGGATTCAGATCTGGAGAACGTGCTGGCCATACGTGGCGTTGAATATCCTTGCTCTCAAGACACTCTTGGACAGCGACTGTTCGATGACATGTTGCGTTGTCATCCATGAAAATGAATCTATCACCGACAGCACCACGGAACATGCGAACATGAGGTAGCAGAACATCATTAATGTATCGTTGGTCAGTCATAGTCCCAGTTGGAAGCACATAGAGGGACGTACGGCCATTGATCATGCTGCCAGGCCATACCATGACACTACATGTCGGATATCGGTCCCTTTCCTGTATGTTTGCTGGACAATATGCAGTACCACTATCACGCCAGATCAGTTGTCGTCGACAATCAGACGATAGACTGTATCTACTCTCATCTGAGAAGAGGACAGCAGACCAGTCGTTATCAGTCCAATTGCGATGTTGATGGCACCATTGCAAACGGGCGGTACGGTGACGTCTGGACAATGGGGTGCACACAACAGGACGGCGGGCGTATAGTCCTCCTTCATGCAAACGTCTGGCGACAGTTTTTCGGGAGATCCGCTTGCCAGTAGCAGCCATAAACTGATTTTCTACCACACTAGCTGTGCTGAGCCGGTGTCGTTTTAGTTGATAGCACTATGTACCGATCTTCTGCAGGTGTCGTACTGCGAACACGACCTCCCCCGTGACGTTTGCTACACTCTCCATTTGTTTGAAATGATTTCCAAAGCCTTGAAACAACACTGTGGCTGACGTCGAACTCCCTGGCAACATCTGTTATTTTTCGCCCTTCTTCAATCTTGCCAATAATACGGCCACGCGTAAAATCATCTAGGTGATGTCGGGAAGACATACTGAAACTTGCAAGTTCGTCAATTGATTCTTTCCCTTTCAACTTTGCGTTTGAACAACAACGGTCAATACGCGTCAAATCCTTTATAACTCTTATCAGCGCTATGACGTCACGAACAAGTTCGGCAATCCAAAATTTGCATACGCACAACACGTCTTACTGTATCCCGCACTTATGCTAATTTCCACATTTTCTTGCCTTCCATTTTATACTTGCTGTCGTTGCTATTGTCATCCGTCCTTAGCAATTGTCCGGCAGTGTATAAACCTATTTCTTTTTGTATATATAGTTTTAACGAGTCATTCATATTCGGCATCAATGACGTGAGTAACAGTAATTATAAGCAAATACACACTGTGTTTTATACACTCACGGACAATGAAATTTACGCACTAAAAAGGAAGCGTCGGATTGAACTGAAATTTTATGGATATAATGCTACAGATGAATGATACACATGATGGCAAAAACAGAGCTGGAGGACAATTACACAGGGATCTGTGGCACGCAGTCCGGTCATCTTCAATAGCTCGTCACACCGCCTCGTGCGGCGATACATGCTGCAATACGGTCCAGCATGAAGGCGAACAGACTTCTGATGTTGTCCTGCGGCAGACTGGCCTACACGTGTTGGACGGTGTGCTCCAAATCCCGGATAGTGCGACACGGCGGCAGCTGGCGTTTCAACTGGTCCCACACATGCACGATATGGGACATGTCCGATGATCAGGCAGGAAATGGAAGTGTCTGGACATGACGTAGATAGTCCTGGGCAACCCAAGCGGTGTGTAGGCGGGCATTATCCTGCTGGTACAGTGCACCTGGAATCCCGGCCAGGAACGGCAGCACATGTGGCCGTAGGATGTCATCTACATACCGCTGTCCCGTCAATGATCCACGTAACACTACTAGAGCTGATCGGCTGTCGTAAGCAATGGCTCCCCAGATCATAATGCCTGCAGTGGGGGAGGTGTGGCGCTCGATAGCGAGGTAGGGATTGAGCCGTTTTCCCGGGGATTTCCACAGCCGGACACGATGATCATCTGTCCCCAAAACGAAGCGACACTCAACGCTAAACACCACACGTTGCCAGTCTGTGGCGTTCCATGTCGCTCTGGCCTGACACCACAGCAAACGGATCCGGCAATGCTCTGGTGTTAATAACAGCACTCGTAAGGGACGCTGGGATCGCAGATTAGTATCCGCGTGGAGTCGGGAAATGATTCGTGGGCACACAGGAGCCGCTACATCTGCCTGTATAGTGGACCGGGTCCCCGTGGGATCAGTTCGTGCCTGGCGCACGATCCGTCAATGCCCTCTACCAGTTGTCCTCCTGGTTCGTCCTAAGCCGTTCCGCCGTGTGGCAGTGCCGTCACTTGTCCGTTGCTCCCATTACAGTCGGATGGTATATTCAGAATGATCCACGTGGTGGGCTATATGGCGCGCCGACCACCTTGTGTTTTTCGGCTCAATGATCCGGCCTCTCTCGAAGTCCTTAAGTTGCGTAAATCGACGTCCTGGCGTCTACCCGGAATTCTTGTCACTCTGTACTCTTGTTTGCGTCGGCCGGTGCTTTTTACTTTCATGGGGAATCGACTACACGCCAGTTTATAAGGCTGCCAACTCGTGCTTGCAGCGCCACCACAGGGTGTGCCGTAATGGGTAATCGCACCAAACGTAGATCATTTGCATACCAGCACGCACTCTATAGCTATTTGCAAAGTTTCGCGGTTGTAGCATGTTCTCTTCTAGGTGCGCAAATTTCATTGTCCGTGAGTGAATAATATTGGCTTACACGATTACTTCTTTCGTTAAAAAAAACCCAATTGCTCTTTTAGGTTCCACGTTTACAATTTCCCTCTAATTATCACTGGTCGGCATGAAAATCGGCCCTGACACCATTCCTGCTGATTATTATGTAAAACGACCTCCTGAATCCTAATATGACCCCCGTTTTCCCCCATCACCCACCGTTTTCAGGGGAGCCCCACCCACCTAATTTTATCACTTTCCGATAATTTGGAGGGATGAAAAGGATTATTTCAGCCTTTACATTTCTCCTGAGGGGCTACAGAGGTAAAAAGTTATAAAACATGAACATCTGTGTCAAGGAGGTAGATTTGGGGGGATTCCCCCCTCCCCCAAATTGTAAAGAAATCATTACAAATGATTGATTTTTCCGTTTTTTGGCTATTTTTTCACTTATTTGCTACATATTCCAGCTTCCAGCCCTTCTCATAATCCCCCCAAAACCCGCAAATAATAAAAATATATAGCAACAGTTCGGAACATTCACTCTACCACGCTGGCTCTTTCAATACCTCGCGCGAACAGGTTCCCACGGGGGGGGGGGGGATCGCGCACAGGTTCGCACGGACTTTGACGAGGTCAAACTTGCATTGCTCTTATCACGATAATACTGCACTGTAAGCATTATCTTCCCTCAGTTGATCTGTAGTGATCGTTGAGTCTACTTGTCGGTGTTTTAGGCGGGGATTCTGTGTTTCCAAGTTGTTTAAATTGTGTCAAACGGTAGAAATTTGTTTACACCGGCCTTTTCCAAGTGAATTACAGAAGGTGAGTGTAATTTGTGATTAATATAGAGCATTTATTTACTGTTTAATTATGCCACGAGAGTGTATAAATCATCCCGATAGATTCTGCTATGTTTGCGGGGAATTGACTTTTAAAGCGCAACGAAACCCCCTTTCTCCGCTTCTTAAAACTGCTTATAAATTTTACTTTGATTGAAAAGTTGGCGATCAGGACAAGAACTGGACTCCCACAGTTTGCTGCACTACTTGTTGCAGTAGCTTGACCAAATGGCTCAAAGGTACCCGTAAATCAATGCCATTTGCTGTGCCCATGGTTTGGCGTAAACCTCGCTGTCATCTCACAGATTGTTACTTTTGTATGACTTCCACCGTCGGGTTATCTAGCAACAAAAGTAAGCATACAATTTCAGTATCCTAATATCCCTTCAGCTCTAAGACCAGTTCCTCACAACGAATCATTGCCAATCCCAGTGCCCCCAAAAACCTATACTCTAGAGCCAGAAACGGATGTGACATACTTTGAGCCACAGCTTGGACCATCACATGATACGTCCACCGATGATGAAGAGTGTTCTGCTGATTCTGCTCATCCAAAACCTCACCTCGTTACTCAGTCGGAATTGAATTATCTCGTCAGGGATTTGGAGTTACCTAAGACTAAATCTCAACTTCTTGGATCTCGACTTCAGCAGTGGAATCTCTTAGAAAAGGGCGTAAAAATCTCTTCTTACAGGACCAGACAGTCAACCTTGCAATTACTTTTTTCGGAAGATGAAGGCTTAGTGTTCTGCTCTAATTCAAATGCATTGATGATAGAACTGAAGATGACATGTGACCCAGACAAATGGCAACTGTTTATAGACTCATCAAAGACAAGATTGAAAGTTGTCCTGTTGGCCAATGAGAATGAGTTACCATCAGTCTCGGTTGCATACTCTGTGGATATGAAGGAGACGTACGAAAACATCAGCCGAATCCTTGATAAAATCTGTTATCATGATTATAATTGGAAACTTTGCGCTGACTTAAAAGTTGTTGCTGTACTCGCGGGCCTGCAATCAGGCTTCACAAAATACTGCTGCTTCCTATGCAAATGGGACAGCCGAGCACGAGACAGACATTACATCGTACGGAACTGGCCTCTGCGAGAAAGTTTTACTCCCGGTCAGAAAAATGTCGTTCATGATCCTCTGGTCCCGATGGAAAATATTTACTTGCCGCCTTTGCACATCAAACTGGGATTGATCAAACAGTTTGTGAAAGCAATGGACAAGACAGGTGATGCATTTCAATTTTTGAAAAATAAATTTCCTCGTCTTAGTGAGACTAAAATCAAGGAAGGAGTTTTCGTGGGCCCCCAGATTAAACAACTTTTCAAAGATTCGACGTTTATTGAACACCTGAATCGAAAAGAAAAAAGAGCTTGGCTTGCATTCCAAAACGCGTGGAAGAACTTTTTGGGTAACAACAAAAGTGATGATTATGCCGCTCATGTCGAGGAATTGCTGTCAGCGTACAAGGCCATTTGGTGTAACATGTCTCTTAAAGTGCATTTCCTGCACTCACACCTGGACTTCTTCCCTGAAAATTTAGGAGCAGTTTCCGATGAACACGGGGAACGATTACATCAAGACATCAATAAGATCGAGAGGGGATTTTCAGGGAAGTGGAATATGAGCATGTTAGCAGAGTACTGCTGGTGTTTGGTACGAGAAACTTCTACCTCAGGGTACAAAAGGAAAGCAAGCACCAAATGAAGGTACTTATCTTATTTATTTATTATACTTTACATTTGTATTTTACTTTTTATATATTATTCTTTACAGCTAAAATAAATAATCCTTTTCACCCCTCCAAATAAAATTCATGTCCATAACATATTACCGAAAATTGATAAAAAAATCATAAAAAATCGATCATTTTTAATGATTTCTTTACAATTGGGGGGGGGTCCCCGAAATCTACATCCTTCCTACAGATGTTCATGCTTTATAGCTTTTCACCTCTGTAGCCCCTCAGAAGAAATGTAAAGGCTGAAATAATCCTTTTCATCCCTCCAAATTATCGGAAAGGGATAAAATTAGGTGGGGAGGCCTCCCTCGAAAACGGTGGGTGATGGGGGAAAACGGGGGTCATATTCGGCTTCAGGAGGTCGTTTTACATAAAAAACAGCAGGAATGGTGTCAGGGCTCAATTTTTTTTTTTTTACCGACCAGTACTATAGAAACAAATAAACTCTGCTAGTTCCATTTTCTTATACTGCGATAGGATGATGCAATTCTAATAGGCATTTTAAACTTTTACGTGTTCTTGTATTATTTTCACATAAATACACGTTTACACATGCGTAAACAACAATCGCTACAACCCTCGTTTCATAACTATCCCTCAAATATCGAAGTTTATATATTTTAATATCGAATCAATCGAAGTTTCATTTGATGCCTTTTACTAAAATAAAGTCAAAATGGCTTGAAATGTGTTACATAATTACAAAACTTGTCATTGGGTTTACCTTGCTTAAATTTCCGGCGTAATATTGGAAGAACGGAAATCAAGTATTGTGTAGCACTTCGTCTGTCGCGAACCTACACTGATGACCAATCTGTAAATACAGGATGCAACATGGAAAATTTTGCATTTTTTTTAAATTTCTACGTTTGCGCTGAATAATTCTTTACGCTGAGTGCAAGTTCTTTCCACGCACTTAAGTACTTTTTAATCAGCCTTTTAATAAGAAATGTTTACCTACGTATATAAGTAGCAATGATATAGTATTGACATAGCCAACCTTATATGTATTGACATAGCCAACCTTAAAAAACATAATAATAACTTCAAATTGGAACTGAAGAACAGATTCTCTGCTTTAGAAGGCCTAACATCGGAAGAAGTGGATATTTCTGAAGTTAGCAGAAAAGTAGCCAAAGCTTTTATGGAAACAGCAACAAAATTAGCTGGGTCTAAGAACAAATTGCATGTGAACAAATTATCAGGAAAAACCAAAATGTTGATGCAAAAAAGAAGAGTGATGAGGACAACTAAAGAAGATGTGACTTCCAAAGTGGAATATATAGAGCTATGCAAGACAGTACGAAAAAGTATCACTGAAGACGTAAGGAAATCCAACTGTGAACTAGTAAGGAAAGCAATTGAAAACAACCAAAGCCTAAAGATAGCAAAGGGACATCTCAGTAAGGGGAAAAAACAGATTATGGCACTGAGAAAAGAAGATGGTTCTGTAACAAGAAATAGAGGCGAAATTTTGACAAGAGTGAAAGATTTCTACTCCAAATTATATGAAAGGGATGATACATGTACTCCAGACATCATGAAAGGTACCAGTACCAGAGTTCTTCCAGTCCTTCCAGCAGAAGTTGCACATGCAATCAAGAACATGAAGCGGGGAAAAGCTCCAGGAGAAGATGGAATTACTGTAGACATCATACAAGAAGCAAGTGGAGAAATCGAAACAGTACTCGCCCAAATTTTCACTCGATGCCTTAATGAAGGGAAAATTCCTGAGGATTGGAACAACGCTACAATGATCTTGCTACATAAAAAAGGTGACATTGAGGATCTCAGGAACTACAGACCTATCAGCCTCCTATCAGTGGTTTATAAAATCTTCACTAAAGTTCTTTCACACCGCTTGAAGGTGACACTGGACATGGCTCAACCGAGAGAACAAGCTGGATTCAGGAGTGGCTACAGCACAATAGATCATATCCACGTACTGAGAGAACTAATTGAAAGAGCGAGGGAATATGAACTTCCATTGTGCATGGCTTTTATCGATTATGAAAAAACCTTTGATTCGGTGAAACCATCAGCAGTTGCAATGGCTCTGAAATCCTGCGGTATTGAAGATGCATACATTAATATTATTAATAACATCTATTAAAATGCAAGTGCAGAGATTCGGCTGTTTGAAAATACAGCACACAATAAAATTGGAAAAGGAGTGAGATAAGGTGACACCATATCTCCGAAGCTCTTTAATGCCACATTGGAAAATGTCTTTCAATCACTGAACTGGGAAAACAAAGGGATAAAGATTAATGGAGATTATCTAACCCACCTTCGTTTTGCTGATGACATAGTCATTTTTGCAACTACCCCATCAGAGCTACAGAGTATGATCCAGGAACTTGCTGACAAGAGTAAAGAAGTGGGATTAAAAATGAACTTTCAGAAGACAAAAGTGATGTACAATGCTTTTACAAGAAATGAAGATTTATCGATTGATGGAGAAAAGCTGGAGATAACAGACACGTACGTTTATCTTGGACAGCAGATATCAAGTGAGGGTCACATTGGTGAAGAAATTAATCGGCGTACAAAACTTGCCTGGAGAGCTTTTGGAAGAAACAGCATAATTTTCAAGAGCAATATGCCATTATGTCTTAAAAGAAAAGTTTTTGATCAATGCATCCTTCCAGTGCTTACGTATGGTGCAGAGACGTGGACCTTAGCTAAAAGAGACATACAAAGGCTGCAGACAACTCAAAGTAGCATGGAGAGGTGCATGCTTGGTGTAACCAGGAGAGATAAGAAGAGGAACACGTGGATCCGAAAAATGACAAGAGTGGAAGACATCATGATCAGAGTTAAATCCCTGAAATTGCAATGAGCTGGACATACTTCCAGAAGAACAGACCATCGATTGACAGCCGAAATTTTAGATTGGATTCCAAGGGACAGGAAAAGACCCAGAAGAAGACCACATGGAAGATGGGTGGATGAAATTCGAAAGTATGCGGGAGTGACATGGAGGAGACTGGCACAAGACAGACCGTTGTGGAGGAAACTTGGGGAGACCTTCGTCCAGCAGTGGATTTATAATGGTTGACAATGATGATGATGATGATGATAAGTAGCAAAACGCAGTTACTTGCTTGCAAATTGAAAAAGTTTTTCAAGAACCTTTTATGTTATTTCATACACTGTACTAAATTTTTACTTTGCACACGTTCCATACAGCTTCATATTACATATACCACATTCTCTAATTCAAAAATACTTTTTAGTAGTGTGGAGTGCATAACAAATGCCATTTATGACTTACTGAAAGCACCATGACATTAAAATATCCCGTTTGAATTCATCTCCGCAATTTTCGGTTGTATCGCTGGCATTCACTTTGCAGTACTAGGAAAATATAAAAAAGCTTTTGCGAAAAGGGCCTCTGGCCTTATAGATGTATAGAAATCCGATGGCCCTTTTCGACATCATTCTGAAAAGAATATCTCCACTAATCACCATCGGAAGCCAAAAAAGAAAAAAAGATGTTTTGGATGGTTTAGCTCGTACGGGACTCGTTCAGTTTCGTATATCGCGAGAAAAACGTTTTTCTCGAAGGAAACCGAACGACAAAAAGAAAAAAGAAGACAAACAAAGAAAGACATCCACGTAGAAGAAAAAACAAAGGAAATATAAAGTACGAAATAGATCGGGGATAAAATCTTGCGCAATCAGGCATACACTGACATGGCAGTTTGCTTGGGAACCCTGCTTTCATCACATAAATGGCTCCTCCCAACACGTAGTTTGCACGAAATAAATCTAGCAAACTAACCAGTCTCACATCAGTTAGCCTTCGACAGAGAATTGGAATGGCCAAAATGAGAGATACAGTAGCTAACAAAAGTATTTGGCGAAACACTTTTTCGACCGTAATTTTTTTTTCTGCTGGTCCAAATCGGATCATTTTGGGATATGATATGTGTTGATTCGTAGGGTACAATGCCCCGTAGTTTGTACTTCGCTCAGACCGCATTTGTCGTTCGAAATGGTCCATATTCAAGAGTCGCCAATTATTACCCATTTGTTTGCTGCATGTATTAATGTTTTTCTTGTGATTTTTGTGGGTTTTGTGATGTGTAGTGCGATAATAAGTCAATCTTAGGTTTTCAGAAATGGGTAAAAAGGCGGAGATCCCTGTTGGAGCTCGCCAGGCGGCCGTGAACATGATGGAATCCGGTATGCGCGTCACCGACATTGCGAGGGGCCTGACGATCCAACACCAGTCCACTTCAGCTAGCCTGCGACGTTATAAGAAGACTGGGACCGTCGAGAAAACTCCGCGATGTGGTAGGCCTCGTTCCACTACGTTGTTCCTCCGTCGATCTCGTGCTGATCCCACCTTGACTGCTGTGGACATCGCCACCGAATTCCCGCCACAGCGACGACCTGAACGTCAGCCGAATGACCATCTCCCGTCGTCTCATTGCTGGTGGATTAAATGGAAGACGCCCCGCCGAGTAACCACTCATCGGAGTCAAGAATAGACGAGCCACAGTCCGTTAGTGCGCCGTCATCGAAACTGGACAGCGGCGGACTGGAGTAAGATACTTTTCACCGACGAGAGCAAGTTCAACTTGTTCGAAAGTGATGGTATCCGATACGTACGACATCCGTGTGGCCAGAGATGCAACCCCCAGTTCATTCAGCCGACGGTCAAGCACGGAAGAGGATCGCTCATGATTTACGGCACCTGCTCTCGCAATGGAATGGGCCCTATTATCAAGATTGACGGGATAATGACTGGCCAGAGCTACACGAACATGCTCATCAACGATGTCTTCCCATGGGCAAACCAGAACATGCCTCCCGGATGGATCATGCAGCAAGACAACGACCCGAAGCACACCTCCAGAGTAGCGAAGGCAGCCTTCCATCAGTAACAGGTCACACTTCCAGACTGTCCAAGCCAATATCCAGACATCAATCCCATCGAGCACATGTGGGAGGAGCTGGAGAGTTGATGTGCGAAGAAAACCAGCCGGAATAGGGCTCAGAAGTTCGACCAGCTGTCTGCAGAATGGGCGCGAATTCTGCAGGTCACCGTCGAAAAGCTAGTGGACTCGGTGCCGGCCCGTTGTGCAGCTGTTATTAAGTCTCGTGGTTATCCCACTAAGTATTAGTTATTGTTTTGTCGTTTTCTGGTACTTGCTTTCTGTTATCGTTGCAATTAAATGAATGTGATACACACCTAATTTGTTGGTCAATTTGTATGATCTTTGCGATTAAGCTCGGTACCTGATCTGTGTTAAGGTTTCCAATCCATCTGCATATGGGTCATGTTTACAACTGTATAACACATATCATATCCCAAAATAACCCGATTTGGTCCAGCAGAAAATAAATTATGATCGAAAACGTTTTTCGCCAAATACCTTTGTTCGCTACTGTATAAGCAACTTTGATTGCGCAGAATAGTTGGTACCAGACGTGTAGGTTCGGACATCTCTCAAACGGCTGTCCTCCCGGGCTTTACACGCATAACCGTAGCAAAGATTTGCGGAGATGATGCTAGACACAAAATTCTCCAGTAGTCGAAATTCTTGTTGATGTAAACAGCTGTCGGATCAAAGGGGTCAAAGGAGGGTGGCGACATGTTTTTCGGTTGTTGTTGCCCATTCCATTCGAGACATGGTCCGACACATGGTACGTTCAGAGATGGCCTTCGGCACAACGATGTTAAATTTTGCAATTGTATGCCGGATTATGTCCCGTCTGTTTCTATGGATAATTTTCCACAGCCTCCTTTGACTCTTCTGACAAACTAGCTGTTTTAATCCACAAGATCGCCGGATTCCCGAATATTTACACGTGTTATACAACCATAAAAGTTTACCATTGAAGGTAAACCTTTATGGTTGTGAATGAAAATCTGAGGAGAAGTGGCCTTTGGGAGATACTCGAACGCATGACTGTCTTCATCTATCATGCCACGTTCAAAGTCGCTCAGATCACTCATTTCCCCCATTCCTTTCTTCCATCGAACGCTAGCTCATGCTCGACGAGCAGGTCTACCTGATTTATACGTCAGACAGCGGCACATGCCGTTTTGCGTGGTGGAATGATTAAAACTATTATGAGTTCATTCAATCTCCTGATTTCCTTTTACAGTTGAAAATGTCAGAACCGGTACGAATCCAGGAAATGGAGGCGTATCTTTTTAGTCCAGATGTGATTACGATTATTCATTACCGTGCTACTCACGTAGGGAAACTCTAAACTGAATCATAAAGTTTGAGAATATTTCCGAACTGAAACGAGCCCGGAAGCATTTCGATGTATGACTAAAAGTATCAAGACTTATTGCGTAAGTTCGGAATTGCGCTACACAGAAGGAAGTGGCTTGGCCCATCAGACTGATCTTGGGAACTACTACGCGTGTGCTGTGAGTCACGTTTCTCCTGCTCGTCCAGTGTTTTTACAGTAGTTCTTTGTACTTACGTGTGCGAAGCTGTTCGTCGCATTTGTCATGTCAGAAAAATTGATCAACGAATTTGCATCAGATTTTGTCAAAAACTTGGCGAAACTTGTAAAGACACATACTTAAAGTTACAGTAAGTCTCTGAGGAGTATTGTATGAGTCGTGCACAAGTTTATAACTGGTATAAACATTTTTAAGATGGTCGTGAAAATGTTGAGAGTGATGAACGGTCTGGGAAGCCTGCAACTAGTAAAAGTGAAAAAAATGTCCAACTTATGCCCACAGCTTTGCGCGAAAATTATCTGAAGACCTAAACATTAGTTTTAGTTTAGTTCAGTCGATTCTTACTGACGATGTGGTATAAGACCCGTCTCAGCCAAATTCGTGCCAAAATTACTCTCAGATGAGCAAAGGCAAGCTCGTGTTTCAGCTGCTAATGTCTCTGCTTGAGTGCGTCGAAAAGGCGAAAACTTTCTTAAAAACTATCATAACTAATTATGAATCTTCGCCCATGGACTTCACAGTAGAAGACCCAAACTCTTCGAGACCTTAAAAAGTACGACAGAGCCGCTGCAATGTCAAGATGATGCTGACTGTCTATTTTCAATCATGAAGGAATTGCGCATCATTAATACTCTCCATCAGACCAGAAGATCAACAGGAAATATGACTCTTAAGTTTTCCAGCGTTTGAGAGACGCAGTTCATTGCATAAGTCCGGAATTGCGTGCTTGTGACAACTCCACCCTGACAACGTGCTTGCCCATGCATCGCAACGTGTGCAGCAGTTTATTGCTAAGCATCGCATTGCACAGGTCCGGCACCCACCCTATTCTCCAGATGTCGCTCCCTGCTATTTTTTCTTTTCCTCAATTTCAAATAATACTTGAAAAGAAAAAATATTTCAAGGTATTGAGGATATACGATATACAGATTTCAAGGTATTGAAAAGCACTTGTTCGCTATTTCAGAAGATGACTTAAAAAAGCTTTCTAGCAGTAGAAACAGTGCTGGGCTAAGTGTGTGGCTTCGACAGGGAGCTACTTCGAAGGCGATTAAGTCTCACATCTGTAGGTCCTGTACTTTTTTTAATGAAACTCGAGGATGAATTTTCCAACTATCCTTTGGTACGACTGTAGAAAGAGAGTTTGTAAACAATCCACAACATAGCTGTGAGTGTACTCGAAAGTAGATAATGAGTATGAATGGTTTGACATAACTGCCAGAAGATTATACACTGGTGTGCAAAAATTGAGGACGAAGAGGAGAAATTAGTATAACAGCGGAACGAGCAGGCAGAACGAACTGAAACACTACTTAGGAGATAGACTAGGGTCCGGTACGGTAGGGCATGCGCATATATGCAGCATGATGTAGGGGGGGGGATGTGGGAAGCGTATAAAGCACACGGGCGGTGTTCGCTCAGCAATTCAGTGAAAGCTATTGCCCAGTGTACATCGGTTTGAACGACGTCGAGTTATTGCCACCGTATGATATGGCCAACAAGCAATCCAGTAGACGACATCTGGATGACTTTACCCGAGGTCGCGTCATTGGGAAGTTGGAAGAAAGTCGAAGTGTGACTAATGTGGGGCCGAGGAGTTCGGGATCGCTCACAGCATCGTTTCACGAGCTTGGAGAGCATTTCAAATGACAGGAACAGCTATCCGAGAGTTCAGCAGTGGTCGTCCACGAGCAACCACGGCGGCGGACGACCGCTACATTGCTCTACAGGTGAGAAGAGACAGACGGCAGACAGCGGGAGAAATCGCAAGGCACATGCAACAGACAACTGGACGTCCGTTATCGCGTTTTACCGTGGCCAGGTGGCTACACCAAGGTGGTCTATTTGCACGACGATCAGTACGGTGTGTGCCATTAACGCCTGCTCATCGGAGACGGTGGTTTCTGTGGTGCCAGGAATACACAAGAATTGGACACATCAGCAATGGGGTCGAGTTCTCTTTACGGATGAAAGCCTATTTAGTCTGACGAGCGATTCTGGACGTAAACACATCTGGAGAGAGCAGGGAACACGCAATCACAGCTCTAACGTCATCGAAAGGGACCGGTTTGGAGGTGGCGGAATTCTCGTTTGGGGCGGTATCATGCTTGGTAGACGTAGTGACCTCCGCATCTTCCAAGAAGGTTAAGTCACTGGCGTCCGCTATTGTACCGAGACTCTCCTGCCTCACGTGCGTCTGTTTAGAGGTGCTGTGGGTCCCGAGTTATGTGACGTACCAGCCAGCAGGACGCACACGACATAAGGGCAGATATCAATCAGAATGTACGTCTGCGTAGCTCAGTTGGTAGAGCGACTTGTTCCGGAATAAGCGGACTCGGGTTCGATTCCCGGCGTAGACCAAAAACGACGGAGAAATTTACTTCGTTATATAGGCGCCCAAACTATCCGGATGACCCGGCCGTTCAAAAGCTCGCAATGTTGTGATGTTATTTCCACACCGCGAGATAGGAAAAAATCAGAGAATCCCTTCTCCAGCGCTTCAAAAAATAAAAATGTGTGATGTTGCATTCCACACACCAGATTGACTGGCAGTTCTCAAGTGCACGTTCTACAATGGATGGCTGCCTGCAACGATTCATGGTCACGGCTGACCCGTGGGCCATGCCCCCGGCCCTCTTTCGGGGGGGAGATGTGACGTATCTGCCAGTAGGACGCACACGACATAAGGGCAGATAGCAATTAGAATGAACGTCTGCGTAGCTCAGTTAGTAGAACGACTTGTTCCGGAATAAGCGGACTCGGGTTCGATTCCCGGCGTAGACCAAAAATGACGGAGAAATTTACTTCGTTATAGTTCCTCTTCATGGACGACAACGCTACACCTCATCGTACAGTGGCTGTCGCAGAGCTGTTGGAGAGTGAAGATATTCAACGCCTGGATTGGCCCGCAAGGTCCCTGGATTTAACTCCAATCGAACACGCGTGGGACCTTCTTGGGAAACGCTTGGCCGCACGTCACCAAGCGCCAGTAACGATTCCTCAGCTGCGATTGGCGCTACAAGAGGAATGGGCCGCGATGCCTCAACAGGTCCTTGACAACCTCGTCCCCAGCATGAGCAGACGTTGTAAATCCTGCAACCCAGTCAGGGGTGATCATATCCCCTACTAAAGGCTGGATTTTTCTTGGCAGCCGCCTGTCACATGGGCGTTTCTGTCTTTTGTCCAGTTGTGCTCAAAACTACCTTTCCAATAAAGTGCCTTTGTATCCTTTGGATTCCTTGTTTGGATGGTTTTACTCACTTGTCCCATATTCTTACATCTTGGGGATCTTATGGTCTGATTTGAGTCGATGTGCAGTACTCCTGCACGATGTTACATTCGAAAAACCGTCTCGTTCTTGTTTTTGCACGCCAGAGTACGTTCTCTGCTTCTTGCTTGTGAAGACAAGAGTATTTACAACTGAAATTCGTTCAAGGTCTGCAGTGCCTTTCCCAAATGTATATTCCTATCTTTATCTTAAAATCTCAAACGCTTTGTTGTTCCAGACCATTCTGCGACAAAAATAAATGTTAATGTTATTGTTTCACCTGAGTAAGCAAGTGCATCCATTTTGCTTGACCGATTTGTAAATATAGAAAGGAGTTATCTTCTAAAACTGTGGGGTCATGTTTTATAATATTCAGCTTATATGAAATAACTAGCTATACCCGGCCACGCGTAGCTGTGGCACATTGTGGTTGCATGGATGAGAAATGAGGAATGAGAAATGAGGTTGCATGTGGTTGCATGGATGAGAAATGAGGTTGCATGGATGAGAAATGAGGAACAAAACAAAGCATACGTTTCATAGAAGTTTAATTTTGCAATACTTGTGGGTATACAATAATTTTTGTTTTTCCATTCTCTGCGTAGATATAAAGGCTATCTGGTTTGCCGACACGGGAACACGCAACATACAGTTGTCCATGTGAGAAGCAATCCGCATCTAAATCTAAACCACACAATTCAAAAGATTGACCTTGAGCTTTATTGATTGTGATTGCGAACGCCAATCGAATTGGGAATTGCAATCTTTTAAATTGAAATGGTGTATCGGTTGGGATCATGGGAATTCGAGGGATGAGGACATCTTCACCCTCGAAAGGCCCCGTTAAAATCGTTGCTTCCACTACATTTTTCATCAGTTTTTTAACTGCGAGTCGCGTGCCGTTGCAGAGTTGTGGCTGATTAATATTCCGCAACATGATAATTTGCACACCTATTTTCAATTTTAATATGTGTGGTGGCATCCCTGGCAGATCAAGTGAGTTCGAAAATTCCGTTGGATAATTAATTACTTCATCTGCTTCCACAACTGTATCTATCGACTTGTATGTAATTTCCTCACTTTGAATGCTGGATTGAATAACATTATTAATTTGATAGACATCTTTATTCTTCGCGGCAAGGATAGCTCGTTCACTGAGCCAATCGTGATTCTTATAATTAATTTGAATATTAGGAAATACTTTTTCGATCAGTTCTTCTTTCGATGTTACTAAATTTCAAAAATTATCAGGAAATGATATTCATCTTGACGTCTCATCGACTGGCAGTTGTCTGTTCCCAATGTCCAGTAACTGTCGTGAGAATACCTCGGCTGATTGATCGTTCTGCAGCTGGACACGCATATTCGTAGTCAACTGCAATGTACGTACGTGTCGCCACAATGTTGAATATTTCAGGCAAGTATTTATTTCGTCCGCTGGTGTCGATCGAGAAATTACAGGCAATGTTTGCCTAAAATCTCCTGCGAGCAATATCAATGCATTCCCGAATTGTTAAACGTTTCCACGCAAATCTTGCAACGATCGATCAAGAGCTTCAAGCGAATTTTTATGTGCCATGGTGCATTCATCCCAAACAATGAGTTTACATTTTTGTAATACTTTTCCCATACCGGATGCTTTGGAAATATTGCACGTGGGAGTCTCGATGATTCGCATGTTTAATGGCAACTTCAGAGCTGAATGAGCAGTCCTTCCACCTGGTAACAATGTCGCAGCTATTCCAGACGAAGCGAGAGCTAAGGCTATGTCATTTTTTGATCGAACCGTTGCCAGAATCAATCTGATAAGGAATGTTTTCCCAGTTCCTCCTGGCGCATCCAAGAAGAAGCCCCCCCCCCAACTCCGTCATTTATCATTTGCATTATGCGATCATAAATGCCCTTCTGTTCACACGTTAATTTGGGAATGTTTGATTGGACATATGACTGGAGATCACCGGTGTTGTAACTCTGTTCACGGCGCAAATCCACATCAAATGAAGCAGTCGTAGTTCGGTTGGTTGCTGGCATTCCCAATTGACTAAGAATTTTATTTGCAATAGTTAAGCACTTGTCTTCAATATTTATCAATGTTTCGTTGTAAATGCCTTCTGTAAATTCCATGGTCATATTGGCATTTTCTAGGCGTACTCTATGCAAAATATACTCAGCCATATGCGATCGATATCTTTCCCATAACTCTGTGGGAGATGAAGGGAAGCAAGGGGTCAATATAATTGCGAATAGTGCTTGAATTTGGTTTGAATGTGCAGTGTTGCACGCGTCACTAATACATATATCCCACTGTTGGTCGTTTTCTAATAAATTAAGAGCTTGACGCGCACTGCGGAAAGTGGCATATGTGACGCCGTCAACAATTTTCAATTGCTGGAAAGATCTAGGACCAGGCACATTTACCAACAGCATGCGAAGGAAAAAACATTCATCTTGATTAGGATGCACTGTATAAAGTCTACCAATTGTATTTTCTCTGAAAATGCCAGGTTGACCGTCGACTGGCCGCCCTCGTCTGCGTCGTACGAATGCTTTTTTAGTTACATTCCACGTGTAATAAGAGGGCACTTCTGTGTACATCACTGTTCTGGCGAAAGCGTCTTCTTGACATAAGGTGAAGAAAGCAGTCAGAGTTGTACCAGGTGGATTAAGGGCTCTTTGTTGCACATTTGCATCTGTGAAATAAACACGCTGTCCATTCTCTAAATGTACTGCTAAGTGAACCACAGCTGGATTGCGTTCATGCATGGGAAATGAAAAAATTCGCCATGCTGCCTCATTGCTGCTTATGTATCCTCCAGCCTGGTATTGTGCAATTTCATCGATAACTCGTACTGCATTTTTGTCACTATTTTCTGGTTGCACACCAAAAACTGCCCTATCGCTGCTTTTATTCACATATTTACAGATGTATTTAATCGATTTGACCGAATTGCAATATTCTACGTTTATGTGCGCTTTATATGTTTTTGACAACACAGGCGAATATGGGACCACCCAACGGTTGTCTACATCAATATCACCATTTCGCATGTGTATAGTTGCCGAATTCCCGCCATCTTGAGTTGATCGTCTCCTATACTGAGGATATCCATCGTCTCCTGTTACTGTGTTGGCTGCGAATGCTCGAGGATATTGCTTAGAACATTTCCCGTCTACCATGCATGGTGAATTCGGATTTAGTGTACCGCATGGTCCATGTATCATGTTTTTGATAACAACTGCATGCAAATCCTTATCGACGTCGGCCCGTGGAATCTCAGCGCATATCACATCGTCGATTTCGTCTGAAGATATTTTATCGTATAGCCAGATTAGTATATGCGCATGTGGCAATCCTCTCTTTTGCCATTCTACTGAATACATCCAGCAGCGCACAGATCCAAACACTACATGTTTCACAATGAAATCCATCAGCGACTTAAGCTTTTGTCTGAAAACACATGCTGTGATGTCATGCCTATCCACGGGTGATTGCCCAGGAAGTAACAGCTGCTGTATCTCGTCTCAAGCTGGATTGCACGTGAAGGTGATAAATAAGTCTGGACGCCCGTAATGACGAACATATGCCATTGAATCTTGAGCATATTCCTGCATGTGACGCGGACTGCCTATGTATGAAGATGGCAAAATAGTAAGCTTTCCAACGTTGGTTGCCCGGTGGCGCAGTGGTCTAAGGCGCGGGCCTATGATCATTCGTCCGTAAGGGGTACGGGTTCGAATCCCGGTCAGGCATGGATGTTGTGCTTGTCTTACGGCACTGGCTCTCTCCCTTCCCTGGAACCAGTGACCCTAAATTAGGGACGGGCGACTGCTTATAGCCCATTGAGTTGCTCACGGTGGTCGTTAAACCTCCAATCAAAAAAAAAAACGTTGGTTGTATTACCGTCATTCACAACTGCATCTCGCAAATGAATGTATTCTTCGGAGCGGAGTTTGGTCTGATTCAAACGAAGAAGTAGCAAACGTTCCGTTTCAATTTTTGCATTCATATCCACAATATACTGGTGAAACAACTGACGGCATTTCAAAATATAATTGTCCTCGTTCCTCCGAATCATTAAGTGGTAGGCGTAAAAGTTCATTGCGCTGCCCTTTTTATTAATTTCTGCACCATTCACTGGGTTTATCATCTTCACATTAAAATGATATCCATCGGCACCATCCCAGAAGATAACTGGATATTGCAAAGCATCGTAACAACGGTGAGTTTCTGCGACGTTTATCAATTGATCGTTTCTTCGATGGAGAACAATATCTCTAGGTTGGAACTGATCTCCGACTATGACAATTGCTACTTCGTCTATAGTTGGAGCATTATATCTTCGGACATGTTCTCCAGCGGGCGTTTTGTCGGCGTGAATGACAATCTTGTGGGTATCTGATGGCATCACATCCATTGCCGTTTTGAACAAACGCACCAAATTGTTCTTTTCCTGTAGTTGCGAAATGATGGATCTTCTTAGCGAGGTATGTATTCCTCAACGTGCATCGACTTCATCTCTATCATCACCGATGAAGTACATTTGAAGGAATTTATGGTCACTATCTCGGAACGGGAGCAGGGAGCCAGCTTTGTGATATATTTGTCCTTTGATTTTAAAAGTTGGCATGAATTGAGCAGTCACAATTTCCGCACCAAATGACGTCATTTGGAAGCAAGAGTTATATTTCCTGATGTTCGATAGGAAATGCTACGATTCAGCGGTAGATCCAGCAAGTAGAGTTTTCAACGGCTCTGGTGGTGCTTCAAGTTGAGGAAATTTAATTTTTCCGCCAGCGCAACACATCCCATTCCTTTCATTATTGAACTTTAGAGCCTGGCAGTAGGTACAGATATGACTCATCTGGCCAATGACAACATGCGGACTTGAACTATAATCAACAGCTGGATTGTACTTGAACTATAATCAACAGACATGAAAGACGATGCAAGACGATTGTATTGCAGAATCAGATCTGCTGTTCTTTGGGTACGTGTTTCAGCTATCCTCGACGCCTCGCGTTCATTCCGTTGAGAACGAACCAAATCTGTTGCTGCAGAACGCGACTGCCGTGCTCGCAATCGTTCATCCTCCAGCCTGGCTGCTCGTCTTTCTGCTGGTTCCGTGTTACGCACCTGGATGGTGCTTAGTCTGTTCCTCTCTCGTACGTATGCCCGCTCTTCCTCAGTCATATTCGAAAGCCGTCTTCTCGATCCTTCTGTGTGGCGAGTGCGACGACCCAAATTCGTTTTTTTGCGAGGCATTATTTCGGTTTTTACTGGAACAGAAGGAAGGGATAAGGGATAAGATTATAACCTCTTATGGCTCTCACAGCTCTAGGTTGAAAACCATGAGAGATAAGAGACAAAACATAACCTCTACTTACGATTTGGCGAACGGCGCAGCTCAATCACGGCACGATCACCTAGTATGGAGAGTGTTCCCCTCGCTTCCAGCAGATGGCGCGTTTGCTGGGACACAGCTGACCGTTGAAAAGGCTGTTTTCTCGCGGTCGCAGGTATGTAACTGACGCGAAAAATAGATAAAAACAACACGATCACCTGGTATGGAGAGTGTTCCCCTCGCTTCCGGCAGATGGCGCGTTTGCTGGGACACAGCTGACCGTTGAAAAGGCTGTTTTCTCGCGGTCGCAGGTATGTAACTGACGCGAAAAATAGATAAAAACAACACGATCACCTAGTATGGAGAGTGTTCCCCTCGCTTCTGGCAGATGGCGCGTTTGCTGGTGCACAGCTGACCGTTGAAAAAGCCTTCGACCATATATACTGATAGACTGCGCATGGCATCAAAATTTCTGGCTCCAACATCGCAAGCCACGAAATCACGTGACTTCGAGCAAAAAGATGGTTAACTTGTGCTGTGCTCATCATGAATTTTAGGAGTTTCTTTTTTGGAATTCCATTACGACTTTTCATTCGTAAATACATTTATTACGCTCTGATGCAGCTATTGCCAGTGCGCAGTCCATTAGTATATATGGTCGAAGGAAAAAGTGTTTTCTCGCGATCGCGGGTATGTTACTGACGCGAAAAATAGATAAAAACAATCTTTGAAGCGGGTTGTATATCGTATCAAAATTTGAGCTCAATCGGTGCAGAACATTTTGAGTTTTTGAAGCGTACACAAACCAACTTAACATTTTTATATAGAGAGATGTTTTGATAATGGTTTTCTGTAACGGGATGTTAAATCTTATTTTTTGTGAATTCCGTTACTTTCTCTTGTTACTGGAATATCTAACAGTAGAAACATTTCGGTTAGTGTAATGGTGGAGTTCTCAGCCGTTATGTGGTTTAACTTTGAAATTACTGAGAAACAGAAGGCTTTACCTTCCCTGGGAGACCAAACCGCAAAACTAAGGACTCTGCGTGGCTGCAATCTCCAGCACACAGCTTTTCTTTTCTAAACGAAATAGTAGTCCAGCTGTGTCATAGGTATCAGCTTCAAGGTGCGCCGCTCTAAATGGCAGCCGTTTGTGTCTGGGAAAAACCAAGACTGTAGTAGCAGGGAAACTGAGATCATTAGTCATTGTTTTCTCTCTTCGTCCTCAGACCTTGTTTAGAGGCCGCCGGTAAAGAGCGTGTACTTTACTGAAATACGATACGTGCTATATTGTCTAAAAGCACAGATGTCTGGTCAAGTGAAGGAAAAAAGCTATGAAGAGTGAAGGAATATAAATGCAGTCATATAGAATTCGCTAAAAGCTTGATATTTCTCAAGAGCAAGTAAATAATTTGCCGAAAAACAAAAGGTTCTCGAGCAACCGGAAAAAATCAAACGTAAAAACAAAATAAGTGTCAGCGTAATGTGAAGGAACCCGGAATGGAAAATATTGTTACGCCCCGGGCTGCCAGCCTATCGAACACAATATCACTTTATGAATTTAAATCGGTAGCACGTTGGGGATCGTCGGAAAACCCGCAGGCAAACAGGGTTTACAGAGGGTGAGTCGAAAGTTTTGCAATATTTGGATCACTTTTTAATTAATACAGACATTTAACGTGAACCAGGAAATTCAAACAAAGGTCTTCGCTCTATCCACGTTCATAAGTGAGTCACGCAAAAATTCTCATTGGCCACCACCGAGAGTCGAACCCAGGGTCTTCCAGTTACGCGCCGGATATGCTTCTGCTACACCACAGCGGCCTCGAATTCCTCCAGACTCACACACGCTAAATGCCAAGCCAAGTTGGCAGGTTGCTTCTTGGAGCCCCGCACTATGCTGGGGATTCACCAAAGATGGTAAGCAGCAACTGAAGAAATAATCACTTTATGTCGTCATACGCACCTTTATGACGAAAGCTGACTGGCATGTACAGTATAGGCAATCGTATTACACCGTCTTTAGCCATCTGTCTGCCAGTTCTTCGATTCCGCGGCGGTACCAGCTCTTGTCCTTCGAGGCGAAGAACTCCTTCACCCCTGCTGCCACCTCCTCCTGGTTGTTGAAGTACCTCCCGCGAAGGAAGTGGGCCATGGACAGCAACAGGTAATTATCCGACGGGGCAAGGTCCGGACTATATGCTGGGTGTGGCATCAGTTCGATGCCCTCAAGTTCCTGGAGTTTTGCCCGGGTCTTTCCTTCGGTATGAGGAAGAGCATCGTCCTGCTGTAGGAGAGCGCGCTTTCTGTTCATCAGTGCCGGGTACTTCTCTTCCAAAACGGCATACATCCGCTCCAGCTGTTCAGAGTTCAACATTATCTCATGGGCTGTCCAGCTTTCGACATTTCTTTGTTGGCTGACCGGAGCCAATTTAATTTGAAAACTGGCATGCATAATGAAATAAAATAGTTAGAATGAGGATATGTGTGCTTAAGATTTTAATCCATAACGGAAGCACGAGCTCACACATGTGGTACACTCACTGGTCTACCTTGCCTTAAAAACACGCTCACAGACAGATTATTATGAGACCCACTTTAGGCAGAAAGCTACACGATGTTGTGTACGCTTCCAGGCTCAAGCACTCCGAGATCAACCTATGCCGCGGACTTGGAGGATTCATTCCAGGTGTCCTAGTTCCTGTAGGTAACGGTGATTTTTCTTATATCACAGGTAATCCGCATCGTATAGAAGGTTTCATTCCGAGAGAATTAGTCAGTGTCTCTCCATCTGCTTACGTGCAATCATGCGCCTGGAAAGGGATATCTCCAAACTCCTTTTCTTTTTGGTAACATCGACCGCTTCTTTCAGTCATCCTAACACTTCGCACGAGCTCTCTCTAGCTCGTAAAGGTAGAACTTCCTCGTGGTTAGGAATCCATCAACTGTCGGAGTCTTCCTTTCCAGTCCTTTCTTCGTTAGAGGCTTATCAAGACTGCATTATTTTCCGATATCCTCCTTTTGCCTGTTCTCTTCTCGTATGGGGTCTGTGTTCACTCTGTTATTATTATTTATGATATTTTTTTGCTCCGAAAGCATTTACCACGATGCAAGATGGTAATAGTACAATGTTCTGCGTTAGGAATATGTTGCGGCCAGTGATCACATTAATGACAAACGTATAACTAACTAGCTCTTCGTCCTGCCAAGATCCGGCATCGAGAACGTCTTAAAGCACGAATCACTTTACTCGGTTGGAACTTTATCGATTCTGCAAACGCCGAGCAAAGCGCTGCTCCCCTTATACTGACACGAAATCTTCCAAATCGGGGGACCGAAACACGAGGGGACAAAATATATGTTGACCCCAACAGACAACACAAGCCTCCCTCTGGACTTAGCACTCTCAAGAAAGGGAACCAAAGCAGAAGCAACTAATTATTACGCAAAGTGGAAGCAACTAACTACTAATTTTTGTAACAACAAATTAACGCTGTCCCCGCCTCTCGCAAATGCAGCTAATGTAATTAATTCGACAACCAAAATCTGAAGTAATACACTTCTGTAATATTTTATTGAGAAATGGGCATTGGCATCACCCCTAATTTTTCCGGTCTGGTTCATTTCGTCGACAACTCATTTCGTCGACAACTCATTTCGTCGACAATCACTTCGTCGACAACTCATTTCGTCGACAATCACTTCGTCGACAACTCATTTCGTCGACAGGTACATTTCGTCGACACTCACTTCGTCGACACTATATATGCAAACAGTCGATTCCTCAAAATTTTCGTAAAATCTACAGTTCTTAATTTAGAACCACCAAATTTGGTATACTATCTCATTGTACTCTTACACCAACTTAGACCATAGGCGGAAGGAGTCGGGCCCCGGGGGACAAGGGGCCCCCATACAAAATTTTCGTAAAAACTACAGTTTTCGATTTAGAACCACCAAATTTGGTGTACTATCTCATGGTACTCTAACTTAGACCGTACACGGTTTTTGGGAGGGGTCGGGGCCCGGGGTAAAGGGAGCCCCATAAAAAAATTTCTCAAAAGTTTCCATTTTTTACTTAAGAACTGCAAACCAATTCTGCACTCTAATACCCTATCTGCGAGCTAAGTTAGAGTACCATGAGATAGTATACCAAATTTGGTGGTTCTAAATTGAAAACAGTAGTATATTTTACGAATATTTTGTATGGGGCCCCCTTCATCCCGGTCTCCGCCCCTTCCTTCTATGGTCTAAGTTGGTGTAAGAGTACAATGAGATAGTATACCAAATTTGGTGGTTCGAAATTGAAAACTGTAGATTTTACGAAAATGTTATATGGGGCTCCCTTGGCCCCGGGCCACGACCCCTTCCAAAAACCGTGTACCGTCTAAGTTAGAGTACCATGAGATACTATACCAAATTTGGTGGGTCTAAATTGAAAACTGTAGATTTTAAGAAAATGTTGTATGGGGCCCCTTGACCCCGGTCCCCGACCTCTTTCGTCTATGGTGCAAGTTGGTGTAAGGGTACAATGAGATAGTATACCACATTTGGTGGTTCTAAATTGAAAACTGTAGATTTTATGAAAATTTTGTATGGGGCCCCTTTCACGCCAGGCCCGACCTCTTCCAAAAACCATCTACGATCTGAGTTACAGTACCATGAGATAGTATACCAAATTCGGTTTTTTAGGAATCGACTATTTGCATATACTGTATATTGTCGACGAAGTGAATGTCGACGAAATGAGTTGTCGACGAAGTGAACCAGACCCAATTTTTCAGTTGCCGCCGCGGTGGCACAGTCGTCTAACCATTCTGACCATTTGTCTGAGATGAGTCTGAGTTCAAATACCGGCGAGGCATGGATACTGTGTCTGTCTTACGGCATTGGCTCTCTCCCTACCCTGGAACCAGTAGCCCTAAATTAGGGACGTAAGACTGATTATATCCAATACAGCTACACACGGTGGTCGTTAAACCCTCAAACCAAAAACATTTTCAGTTCTTTCGTGAGGTTTAACGCCCCACCGTAATCATCAAAGTTATCCCCTTCTCTTATGTGAGGCCACTGGTTCTATAAAGGGGACAGAACAAGGATCATGGAACAAAGCACCACTAATGTTTAAACTAGTACTCAAGCCTTACCCAACTAGAGCGATTAGCCAACAGTTAGCACTTGTGATTAACCATCCATCCAGAAGCAAGTGTTTGATCTATTTTGTTTTAGTTTTTAAGGAACCGCATGAACATGTATTGTTGGAAAATTCCCCCATCCCTAATTTAGATTAACTGGATTCATATCTTCGAACCAGTGTTTCCAGATACTTTTATCTGAAACAATAGATCAGAGCTCAAACAATCAGTAGAAGTCAGTAGATCTGATTTTTTTGCTTGAAATAGGCACCACCTCACAAATGTAATGCGTGTAATCACAGTACGAAGGAACACTTAAATCTACTGGTGTGTCAAATATTACCGGTACTCAACAAACTACTGATAAACAATAGAATGAAAATTCAAATTAAAAACAATCGTGAGTCGCTTTTTTGTAAGACATTACTGATGATCAGCTTTATAAAATAATGCTCATCATTAAAACTAATGTTGGTGAAAATGATCGTGGCATTTGCTTTTTAAAAAAAGTAGACACAGATGGATAGCTCCCACTTGTTATCTTTCTAAAGACAGAGTTATATACTTACACTTCTTACCAGACAATACCCAGATGTTCCAAAAGTATGTGGAATAAGTGCTGTACTCAAAACAAAATTAATTCAAATATCATACTGTAGATGTTTTCCCAATAATAAAACCTAGAAAAAATATTTGTAAAACAGACTAATAATAGGTAGCTGGTGTTGAGTAATTTTAATCTTCGTCAGCTTTTTATTTTTAGACCAGTTGTGAGGTGAGTCTTTTTGGTTGCATCAGTAGATGGTGAGTACACATATTCTTAGGCAGCATGTCCTGAGTGTGTAGGTGGTATTAAAACAGAGAAGAATCTATGCATTACAAAAATCTATCAGTAAACAAAAGTCAAAATCAGAATATCTACTAATAAATCAGAAGAATAGCAACACTGCTTCGAACCCAGGCTCAGAAGCACAACATGAAAACTGCCCGAGGTGTAGGCTACTAAGTCACCTGGGGATTGACCCGTCTTGCGTGAATTACACTGCTGGCCACCCAAAATGCAACACCAAGAAGGACACGAGATAGCAAAGCCAGATTTACTGGACACATAACAACAGATACAAAGATGAAACGATTGAGCTTACAGGCCCGTAAGACTTGCGGAGCACGCAGACATCAATAGTTCGTGTGGCCCCCATGGCTGGCAATAACGGCCTTTACACGCCGCGGCATCGAACGAAAAAGGCTTTGGATGTGGGCTTGGGGTATGTCGGTCCAGGCTGCTTCCACACGTTGCCACAGTTTATCAGGCGTAGCCGCGGGTGATGCTTGCGGGGCCACTCGGTTGCCGATCAGCAACCAGACGTGTTTGATGGGCGACATATCGGGAGAACAAGCGGGCCATGGCACCAGTGACACCTGGTGGGCCGTGAAGAATTCTTGCACGATACGTGCCATGCGCACATTGTCCTGTTGAAACGTGGCCCCTGGCAGGTCCTGCAGGTAAGGTAGGACTACAGGCTCCAAAACGTCGGAGATGTATAGCGGTGGCTGTTGAGTGTACCGGCGATGTGTACCAGAGGGGTGCGGGTGTCATATCCAATTGCGCCCCAAACCATAACACCAGGCAACGGACCAGTATGGCGATGCACAATGCAGGCGTCATACAGTCTCTCGCCGCGATGCGGTCAAACATGAATCCGACCATCGTGGTGTTGCAGGCAGAAGCGGGATTCGTCGGAGAAGACAATGTCGTGCCATTCCGTAGTCCAGGTGCGGCGCTCAACGGCCCACTGCCGTCGCACTCGCCGGTGGTATAACGTCAATGGTAATCTGAGCAAAGGGCGCCGTGCGAAAGTCCCCGCTCCTGCAGACGACGTCGAACGGTACGTGCTGACACAGGTTGTTGCGCAACACACCCTAATTCCTGCGCTAACGTTCGTGATATGGTGGTGCGAGCCGTCAATGCCAGCCGCACAACATGGCGGTCCTCCCGTTCGGTGGTGTGCCACGGCTGCGGCAATCGCTCACGTCGGTCCGTCCATCCCTCCTGCACCCACTGAATCCATACTCGCCTCACTGTGGCTGGATGTCGTCCCACACGGGCGCCGATGTCTCGGTACGATAAACCGATGTTACGATAAGCCACTATTCGTCCTCTGTCGAACTCCGAAACGTGCTGGAAGGACTGCCGTATTCTGCGACGAGGCATCAGGAAGCTTCCCACGCACAGGTCCTGCATCACAACACACTTCCAATACTTACACCCCGCCTTCTGTGCACCCTTCTTTTAACGCTTCTCGGTGGCGTGCCGGGCGCACATGACTTGCGTATGCCCTGCAATGCTAATCGTTTGCATGTCCTTTTGCGAGCGACGCATGCTGCGAATTTCAGGCCAATCGGATGCTTACTTCTTGGTGTTGCATTTTGGGTGGCCAGCAGTGTAGTTTTGTACATTTTTGTACACCCAAAATAAAATTTTTACACCACCTAAAGTGGTTCTCAGTGGCTCACCAGCATGTACTCAGAGTGCCATTTTTTAAAATCTAAAATAAACGCTGCCAGGGGTTTGCATCCTAAAGAAAATTTGTACTCTGCCGGAGGAAGTTCTTTTCACCTCTCCTTAATGGCTGTCCGGCATGCGCTCTTGTACTGCCCTTTTTCTAAAATCGAAAGTGAACACTGACAGAGTGATGTACGAGTTTTGTACGGTTTGTACACAAGTACACCATCGAAAGGGAACCGGTCACTTACTACCCCTAAGCAAACTGGCATTTGTTTTCCTAAAAAGCCATCGTAGAAAAGTTTCTCCAAAAATGAAAATAGGCACCACTAACGTTTTGTATTATGTTCTACCGTGAAAATTACAACAATTATTTTTCTGAACAGAATAATAATTGTTGTAATTTTCACAGAATATATATACTTTTCTACTTGGTGTACCGCTAAACACGTACTTGCAGTCCAAAATACACTGGCGGAAAGTGAAGAAAGAACACCAAGAAGGAATTGGCGGACAATCATGAAATTTACATACGTTAATGATGTCAAGATTACGTAGGTCTGATGTTAATTTCGGGACCAACCGGTGAGCGCTTACGCCACAGCACGGCATAATATGCAAATTATCGTCGGTGGTATTCAAGGAGTACGGCGAAGTGAATGTAATTAGTCGTCGGCGTACGGACATGTGCGAAGACCCTGAAGAAGCTGCAATGCCTGGTCATGGAAAACGTGTACGATTTCAGCAGTTATCGGACTTTGAGCGAGGTCATCTAGTCGGACTCCGCTAGGCCGGGTGGTCGTATCGTCGTATTGCGGAGCGAATTGGACGGGAAGTATCGGTGGTGGTACGATGGTGGCGTAGATGATCCGAGGAACATTCCCACACGAGAAGACGTGGAACCGGGAGTCACAGACGGACTGATGAGCGGATCGATCGACGCATAAGAACAGCGGCGTTGCCAAGCAGAACATCCACTGCGACGCAAATCCGAGCTGCCGTTGCACCTGAGGTGACTGTGCGAACAATCTGCAACTGTCAACTGGATGCAGGACTACGTGCACGTGTGCCTCTGGCATGTGTACCTCGGACTCCAGCCCACCGTCAGGAACGGATGCAGTGGTGTCGCCAACGTCTGAACTTGAGAACGCAATGGCGATCTGTCGTGTTGAGCGATGAAAGCATATTCTGCTTGGGAGCCTCCGATTGCCGTATGCGTGTTCGCAGACGCACAGGGGAGCGTCTCCACCCTTGTTGCATCCGCCAGCGACACACAGGGCCTACACCTGGTCTCCTGGTGTGGGGAGCGATCAACTATCACTCTCATACACAACTAGTGTTTGTACCGGGTACGTTAAACAGCACCTCCTACATCAACAACATCATTCAGTCCGTTCTTGTGCAATTTGTAAGGTCGGTCCATCGTGGTGTTTTCCAGCAAGATAACCCACGCCCACACACGGCACGTGCAACGCAACATGCACTTCAGGGTGTGAGACAACTTTCATGGCCTACACGTTCACCGGATTTGTCCCCCATTGAGCACGTGTGGGACTTTAAGGGACAACGACTTATCCGGTCTCCACGGTCAGCCACGACCATCCCCGATTTATGCGTCCAGGTTAAGGATGCTTTGAACTCAATACCCCAAACTTACATCCAACATCTGTACGACAGACTCCACGCCAGAATTGCACAGTGTGACGCAGTTCATGGCGGTTCAGCCTCGTACTAACCATGTTACATGGAAATGTTATTTTTCAGTTTACCAGCAAATACAAATGTATTTTACATTAATGTTTTGATCACGTTTTCCTCTGTATTCCGTTATTATGCTGTATAAATTTCGTTGGTATCAGACGTCTCCTTCTTGGTGTTCTTTTTTCACTTTCCGCTAGTGTTTAAAAGGTCGTCGTATTTTAGTTTTTTCAGCTCGAAATTAAATTTTGTACTTTACCGGATGTGGTACTTTTCATCCGTCTTATTTCAGTGCCAGACATGCGTTTCTTGTACCATTCCACAAATCTGAAATAATCAATATTCTACAGCTTTGTCATATTTAACAGTTTTATTCATTTTGTGCTTTACTGTTTTCTACAGTTTTGTCGTATTTTGTAAGTGCGAGATACGTGCTCCATTTTGAAATATAAGAAATCATTTAATAAGATTCCTCACTGGTAGAAATTTGATGATCTCTGAGCTTGTGTGAGCAGATTACAGTTCTTAATTTCCAATTTTTGTTTTACTGAAGTTTTTTGCGCCTGACTTTTATCTATTTTTTGAATTACAGATTTGTACCTTTTGAGATTGTATAAAGGCTATACTTAGTTGTGGATACCCTTATGACTTCATTAATAACTTGTAGAATTTTTGCTTTTCGAAGCAGTAGCTTAAATGGTTAACTAATTTGATTAATGTCCCTAGTTTGTTGCATATAAAACACACTTTTGTAATAACTCAGTAGCCAAACGGCCAAGTTGAAAGAATCAACAAAAGGATTTATGTTTCAAATCTCCTTGCTCTTAATTTTCCACTCAATGAAAGTTCGAAGGTCATCCGTATAAAAATTCGTCAAGTTGTGATTCATCATTTGACACAAAATAGCTCTTAGATCAACATAGATCTCAATCATATAGCAACAATTCGTATTCGCTTAAATCTCTTTCTTTATATTGATTTCCCACAATTATTTGCGATCTCTCTCTCTACACCACTCCCCATTATTTACAATCAACGTTGTATATATATATATATTTTGCTGTGGAAATTTTTATAAGAAAGCAGCAACTCGAAAGGAGGGTTAAGGTAGGTATACGTCCCAGACTGAAAATCAAGTAATTTGAATTTCTGCGCAATGTTTTCTCAATCTAGTTGTTTTCAGTTTAAACAAAAATTTTAAAATTAAGTATTGCTTTGCAGAAATAAGAGGATATTCAGTGAAACTTCGGTTAAACGTATTCCAGTTATGCTGACCCGCACGGGGATAACTTGTTTTCAAGTTATTTGGGGAGCGGCGCCCCCACGGCCCGAGCTGACCTTGTGACGGATCATTTTGTCATTTCGTCTTGAGCGATTACATCACCGAAGGGACAGCTGTTCATCCAGCTGCTGGGGGATGGCGTCCCCACGGCCCGAGCCAACATGTACTATATGTGATGATTTTCACATTTTTTATGTTTTTTGTTTTTTCACTTGACACGAACCCGCCTCAGTTGTAGGTTGCTGAGGTTGTGATTATGCGCCAGCTCAGGATGTGATTATGCGCCAGCTCAGGATTTTAGTTTCCACACCCTTGCCACTGTTCCACCGTGATTTTCGCTTTCTTGTTCACGATCATATCAGACGAACGTGTCGGGGTCTGTGGGACCAACAGGTGGAGAATAAACTGCACCGTCTTAAACCTATCCTTGGAGTCTGGAAATCATCGTGTCGCCGGAACCGTAGGGAAGAAGTTGTTCTTGCGCGTCTCCGCATTGGGCATTGTCGCTTCACGCATAGCTATTTGCTCTGTGGCGACACTGCCCCGGTGTGTGAGACATGCAACTGTTTACTCACCTTCTCTCATGTTTTGTGCAGTTGTGTTCGTTTTCGTAATCATCGGTTTCACTATTTTCAGTCTCATCTGCTGGACGAAGGCGCAGCTACGCTTCAAAAGCATTTGGGCGACCACTGGACACTTACGCAGTATTTTCCTTTTTAAAACAGATTAACGTTTTAAAACTTATTTAATTAAAAAAAACGGTTATAATAATTATAATAGTAAATTAATAAATTTATATATAAACCTAAATAACTAACTAGTCTTTACAACTTTCATCATTTTCCTTGCTAACTTTTACCAAGCCTGTCTGCTCTTAATCATTTCCCCCGCTTTTAAAAGTCTTTAGCTGATAGTTCTGTGTCTGGCGCTCTTTGGCCAAGCCTGGCCCTTGCGCCACTAGAATCAATTAACTACCTAACTAACTAACCAGTTATGCTGTTTGACATTTATACGTGATTCTGCGTTAGTCCCGATATTTTACTGTAGTTTCTAAGATTTTCCAATTCGATAATACATAATTAATTCATTTATACGCAGCGTTGCTGAGATCTTGGTGTATCCAAAGTTGAACCTTGATCCCATCAGAGAAGGGTATGTTGTTTAATTTCGGTCAGCGTTGTTGTGTTCCTTCTTGGTGTAGCCAAAGTTGAACCTTGATCCCATCAGAGAAGAGTATGTTGTTTTCTTTCGGTCAGCTTTGTTGTATTCCTTCTTGTTGCAGCCAAAGTTGAACCTTGATCCCATCAGAAAAGGATATGTTGTTTACTTTCGATCAGCGTTGTTGTGTTCCTCCTCGGTGCAGCCAAAGTTGAACTTTGATCCCATCAGTATGTTGTTAATTTTCGGTTTGGATGAAAAATTTATTTCGCAATCGTTGCTCTGAGTAAAACCTGCTCTTAGGCAAGCTACAGCTTCTTTTGACATGGTACAGACGCTTTTTGTTGTTGTTGTTCAGCCATGAAACATATGGTGCAACTAAAAACTTAATAACGTTCACAGTTAGGGTTTTTCTCTGATTTTGAGAAATTTTAAACAAGCAAAGATTAGTAAATATTTTACTCAATACTATTGAAACATCAACTTGTAAACAATTTGCTTTGAAAAGAGCAATGCTAATAAAGAATGTGTAATAGGGGTATGAATATAAAACAAAATAACATTCAGATTTACTACCAAGTTTTTTAAAAGTGAAGATTTTTTTTTTCATGTATTGAAAATGCGAAATTGTACAAAATCATTTTGTCAATTTCGCATCTGTTTGTATACAACCATATCCAATAACGATCGTTAAGAGTATAACGAGCGTAAAGAGTATAATTTCACAAGTTATTAGTTTAACATATCAGTACAAGGATTCGTTACAAATACAAAGTTATGATCAATTTTATATATTGTTGGAATTGTAAATATATATTACTGTAATTTCAAGTTCAGGTTAGTAATACGCTCTTTCCAAATTCTTGATATGTCCACAGGCAAGTAGTCATTACAGCATTTGTCCCCTAAAGCTTCGATATAGTACTTTCAACAAAATGCAACGAATGTATATATGCTGGAGTGTCCAGTAGCCTAATGTTTTTCCAGTCTGGTTGTAGAATTCTGTTTACCACATTCCTTGATAAAGCTGTGTTATTGCTGTTGGTTCGGATATCGTATTTGTGTTCCTGGACACGAATACCCAAACTTCTTCGTGTCGAGCCTACGTAGTTGTTAACATGTTCTCCTGTTGAGGGGTCCAGCAGTGGAATATTATACACACCCCATTTGTGCCTCCCCGCTGGCGCAGTGGTCTAAGGCGCTGGCCTCTGATCATTCGTCCGTAAGGGGTCCGGGTTCGAATCCCGGTCAGGCATGGATGTTGTGTTTGTCTTACGGCACTGGATTTTTCCCTTCCCTGGAACCAGTGACCCTAAATTAGGGACGGGCGATCGCTTATAGCCCATTGAGTTGCTCACGGTGGTCGTTAAACCTCCAATCAAAAAAAAAAAAAAAAAAAAAAAAAAACCACCCCATTTGTTCACAATATCTGTTGTTGCTCGATCCTTTTTAACTGATGAAAGGATATTTTAACTCCTATTATCAGTCGCGCACTGCAGCCAGTTGAATGGGATATAAAGTGGCAGTCGTTACTGTGAACAGCACTGCATGTCGTCGTTCTGTCTGTGGTTGGGACGCATAAAAAATGAACAGCCATAACGGGCTAATTAGGGAACTTTTGCTTTACAAGTTTGAACTCGGCCATAACGCTGCTCAAGCAACACGAAACATCTGTCATGCGAACGGAGAACGTTCCGTGGACCACAGCACCGCAACCAGATGGTTCGAGGAATTTCGCTCAGGGGACAGAAACCTCGACGATCAGCCAAGGTCAGGTAGGCCGCGAACCGTGGATTCGGACGTCGTGAGCCAGGCCGTTGAAGCAAATCCGACAACCAGCACTCGGAGATTATAAGGCGAGCTGGTCATATTACAGACCATCGTGGTTCGTCACCTTCAGGACCTCGGCAAGGTCTACAGGAGCTGTCGCATTGTCCCCCACGAACTGACGCCAACTAAAGCAAACCGCCAAGTGGAAGTGTGCACGAAACTCCTAGAAAACCCGCGCGATGTACGTTTCATCAAGAGAATTGTTACGTGCGATGAAACGTGGGTAAGCCTAACACACAACGGCAGTGGTTGAGCACAGGACAGCTTCCTGAACCTGTTGCCAAACATGGGCACTTCGAGCAGAAGATCATGCTCTGCGTCTAGTGGAATTCGAAGGGGATAATCCATTGCGAATTTGTTCCAGATTGTAGGACCATCAACACCAACCTCTACTCTGAACAGCTGGTGCGGATGTATGCCGTTTGGAGGAGAAGTACCCGGCACTGGTTAACAGAAAGCGCGCTCTCTTGCAGCAGGACAAAGCTGGGCCTCATAGCGCGCTGACAACCTGCGCAAAAATCCAGGAACTTGAAGACATCGAACTGATGCCAGACCCAGCATATAGTCCAGATCTTGCCCCGTCTGATTATTACCTGTTCCTGTTCATGGCCCACTTCCTTCGCAGGCGGCACTTCAACAACCAAGAGGAGGTGGTAGCTGGGGTGAAGGAGTTCTTCGCCTCGAAGGACAAGAACTGGTACTGCCGCAGAATCGAAGAACTGGCAGACAGATGACTAAAGACGGTGCAGCACGATGGCCTATACTTTGAATGCTAGTCAGCTTTTGCCTTAAAGGTACGTATGAAGACAGAAAGTGATCCAAATATTGCAAAAAGTTCGACTCACCCTCTGTAGTTGAATCTCAGCTAATACCAGCATAAAAATTTGCTATTTGTTTTATAAAGTGTGGGAAGGTGACAGATGTGTCTATTCATCCATTTTCAGTGCTAAGATTCTTGAATTTGTACTTATTATTTCGGACGAAAATACAGTAAGGTGATTTACATTCGTGAAATATTTTGAAGTTGTATTGTAACCGATGTCTAAGAAACACTTTCGATTTAACTGAATGTCAGATATCCGATTGAAATCGTTATCCATCCGTTTTTTACGAAAAGCGGAAGTGATGGTCGGGCTTGACCTGAAAGAAAGAGCATAGCGTGTATTTATACGTATTAGGACTTCCTCGTTTAGCAAAGACGCGTACCATGCAAAATCACTTGCAGCATAACCAAAATTTTGATTCAAAATGTTGGTTCTTGCGAATCAATACCTACTTTGATGAAATAGTTACTTCATCAAATAGCTTTGATTCCTTGTTGTTTTTGTTTTTCTTGTTGGAGGTTTAACCACCACTGTGAGCAACTAAGGGGGATATAAGCAGTCGCCCGTCCCTAATTTAGGGTCACTGGTTCCAGGGAAGGGAGAAAGTCAGTTTCCTAAGACAGACACAACATCCATGACTCAACGGGATTCGAACCCGGACCCATCTCGGACGAATGGTCAAAAGCCAGCACTTATACCACTGAGCCACCGCGGCAGCCTTTGACTCCTAGTATTGTGTAAATAGTTAACAGCTCAGAATGCCGATTAAGTGGATGGAGATCTGTAGTTTGAACTTGTGTAGTACGGTCACGTGCCGTCCTATGAATTAAAAAATTGTGTATCTCCAATTACACTGTTGGAGAGACCTCACTTAGAACAAAATAAAGTTAAGTAGGATGTCGTCACACACACATCTGCGGTATACGAATAGGAAATATTCTGGTATAGGGTAATGGCTATCTATAACTTAACTCGTGCTGCATATAGAAGATACAGGCAGCAGCTGAAATAAAATTTTTGCTAAAATACTTTTTGTCGTTTTTGCTATTAATATCTCAAAAGTTTTCTAAATATCTATTCTAGAAGGAACACGACAAAGAGAATTTTATTTTTCCCAAGGCAATCTTTTCCCTGCATTTCAGTGAAGTTGAACTTAGTATATGTATTCATTTTTCTCCACTGAATCCTCAGTAAATCACATCTGTGGAGTGAAAACGCTGTAACTTTCTGAGAAACCCGAAATGTTCGGTACTGGGCGTAAGATCGTGTTTACTCAGTTCTGCTGACTCTCTACTCTGCTTTGTCGAGTATTGACACGCAACTTAGTGCGACGAGGGATAAAATTAATGCCAGGAAGGCAAATTTACGCAACAAATTCATCATCCATAAAAGGTATTGTCATTAAACTGCGTGAAGTTCAAACAACTGGGTTCCTTGTTGAATATGTTATTCCATTAGCAGCTACTTTCACCGCGGTTTTGTGGAAATACGAAGGGGAGTTCTGTGGTACCAGAAAGCGTTGCATGTCTTCTAAAGAACATAAATTGGCGATCGATGGACATGTCATTACAACGCAGCAGACTTCCAATGTTACAGACATGGATCATTTTTCGTGCCTGATGATGATCCGTATTCCTGGACCATTTGTGGATCACTTTTTCCCATATTACGAAAAGAACATTTTTTGAGGGGGGAGGTTTACGACCACCTTGAACAACTCTGGATGGGCTGCAAGCAGTCGCTCGTTCCTAATTTAGGGTCACTGATTGCAGCGAAAGGAGCGAGCCAGTGGCGTGAAGCTAACACAACATCAATGCCTCACCGGGATTCCAGCCCGGATCCAGCGCGGGCGAATGGTCTGAGGCAAGCGTTTAGACCACTGTGCTACCTGGGCAATCGAAGTAATTTATGGCAACCTTTTCTAATCGTAAATGTATTCATACCCTTCCTCTCCCTCTCCCCCCCCCCCATATATGGTACTAATGCTATCAGAATTAGATTGCAACTCCTCAAAAAACAGTCATGTCGCACCAGAAATGTCGCAAAAGTCATGTCGCAAAAGAAATTGCGTTAAAGCCAAGGAAATTTATAGTGAACATAAAATGTGTATATAGTGGTTCAATAAATACGTGTACTTGAGCTACTCTAGCATGCACAGTAAAACCTCCTTAACGAGCACTCTCGAATAGCCGACAACTCTATTTAACGGACAGTTTTGTGATCCCCAGTTCCGAATTATATACGGTTTAGTATATTTACCTCAAAAAGCGGTCTCTACGAATTACGGGTAGTGATCTTGGTCATAAAACAGTTACAAGCATGAAGGTTAAAGGGAAAAACAAGCAATTTTTTGCCTCAAAGATTTCGTTCAGCTTCTTTGGATGAAAATAGAGTACTTTTTGTCCTCCAGATCTCCATTCCAAAAACTACTGCTCTGTGTGTATGACCGATCTTTTCTTTGAAGTGGACAAAACAGTTTCTTGCAAACAAAGTAGAGTATTCGTTGTAAATCCAGAAGAGGATTAAGAAGAAATTTTCGAACAAACTACGCGTCTAAATACTGAAGGAATTCATATTTCACTTCGGTCGATGAATATCTGTGTATCGCAAAGGCAACGAACATGTTCGCGAGTTCGTTGCTTTAAAAACATAGCGATAAAATTATTTGATTGAGGAAGCATCTGATGCAGTTGAAAAAGAAGTGTGCGTTCCTTCAAACACCCTGTTAAAGTGTTGTTAAGAGTTGTAAAAGCGTTTTGTAAACAAAGGAGATACGGGGAGTATTGAAAAACTTAAAAAGGCGTTTTTAAAAACATGCTACGAATAGTTCCTCTCCCCCACCAAAAAAACACACACGCTTTTATCAGATTTTAGCAGCGAACAATTGCTGACTGGATTAATTAAATCATGAACAGTAAGTACGTGCGTTTTAAAATTCATGGCGTAACATATTTTATTGTTGCGTATCTATGCTTCAACATACATCGGAATATGTACATTATATACACTGCGTTTTAAAATACTACATCTACTGTACGTATCCACACGTAGTGTGCTGTTTCTCATTGTAAAACATTAGCTTGTATATTGTACGTACGTACTTAATAAAAAGTTGTTGTTTTTTTATATTGTAAGCCAAGTTGATTTCAAAATTCAACCCCCCCAAATAACGGATACGTCCTGTTGTAGATACTTCGTACTTACGTACTTTGTGAATTCTATTATATTTATTTTGTGAGTGGGGTGGGAGTTGTGCTCACCCACTGTTCTATATTTTGGTTGCGTGATAGGTGATGAATATGTTAACACATTTATCAAGCAGGCACTTGATTAGAATTTTTACCTTTTTTTCGTGAAAATAATAGTCGCTGCCACCGGTCCAGAATGACGGTAAGGCCTGGACAACCTTATTCAGATTATCCTCTTCAGATGCATGGTGAATAATACATGGAAAGGTGAAGGATACACGGAAAGGTGAAGGATACACTCCGTCGCTGAACAGAGCTGATACTATTACTAAACACAACAATTTTATTTCATACCGAATATGATGTTGGATGGCGATGTACATTGACGAATGAAGAAAAATCTGAGATTGAATAGCCGGTGCATAAATGACAGTTGGCACCTTACATTCAGAGTTCTGAGTTGACGTTCGTTTTCAATACATGGGGAAACACAGGTTTTACATCAGCAGCACAATCGTTCCATTTAGATAGACAATACAGCTACAGATAGGGAAACAGGATGTGTACATGGCATTCGTCAGCCATCCACTTTTTCTGTGTTCTAGACCGCAGCCTGAACATAAATCACTACCAAAGTTAAATACTAACCGCAGTTAGTGTAAATCTACCTAAGCTACGCAGCCGAAAGCTAAAAATAGGTCTCCAAATCCATCACTCTGGTAACCTGACTTTCTCTCTCAATAAACACTCAACGGGAAGTTCCCGCCAAAAGTTCCCTCTTCTCGCGTCCTCTCAATTTTCTTTGCGCCTGGACGTTGCACAGCCAATAAGATGCTTGCATTCTACATCCCCTCATTCTGGACTCTCTCTCTCTCTCTCTGCTTCCTAAATTCCTCCCTCAACATTACGCCAGATGACATACCCTTGCTGCGGCTAGGGACTCTGGGAATTTCATATTCTAAGTTCTTAGAAACTCGCTGCCTTTCCCTGTTTTTGTGACCTTGTCGCAAAATGGCCGGCCGTTTCATCCTCCTTTCTTTTAACTCAGCAATGGCGTCCCACTATCCATTTTCAGAGTTTTTCCCGTTTCTGGAATTCAGCATTTCTAATTACATCTCCACTACTGGCACTTTTCTCCTTTAAAAAAAACAATCTACATCATCACACCACCCAATAGCAAACAAATGTTGAAGTCCCAGGGTGTCAGCTATTCAAAGGTTTTACTGTGTATGCAAATACACAAATATAGCACTAGACCACATGCGTGAATAGATGGACACAAGTGTGCACGCATACTGTGTACACATTTGTGTCCATCGGGGTACGCCACATTTGTGTAAACTTTGCATAGAAAATCATATTGCCATACAGGAGAAAGAGTGAGGAGCAAGACTGCCGCTTAGATTTCCTATGCTCACACGTTTATACTATTTATGTATTATTTTTATTATCTTCCATTGTGGCAGGATGCAGGAGTAACATGGAGAAGATTGGGACAAGATAGACCATTGTAGAAGAAACTTGGGGAGACCTTCGTCCAGCAGTGGATTGATAATGGTTGACAATGATTATCAATCCACTGAATGATTATCAATCCACTGGTTGACAATGACTATCAAAGCCGGAAACCACTTATATATATATATATATAAGTGGTTTCCGGCTCCTACGGGCATTTGTCCCATGGTTGTTGATGATGATGTAGTCGGCCCCGGACGCACTTAGTTCCTGGTCTCCCTTCCCTGACAGGGTTTACCAGATAAGTGTCGGTGCGCTGATATTAAAAGTACAGGACGACTGTAATCTGTTGCCATCTGCTGGCCGACTTCTACGGGAATTTGTCCGGTGGTTGTTGTTGATCATGATGATGATATACAGACCATACTGTATATACACTATATTGACAAAAGTCACCGGACACCTAGAAGAAAAACACAATATAGCATTTATTGACACACATTAATACGGTGTCGGTCCACCTTCGGCCTAAGTCACGTTTTTCTGAGCTCCGTGTTGTGTGCCTATTTAGTGTGTTTTATCGTGTGGCTCGTCATTTTCCTTTCGTGTTCCTTCAAGCTGAAGGTTCGTGCTTTGTTTTGATACATCTCCCAAGTTGGTGAGTAGTTTATTTTTTCTGTTATCATCATTTGAATTGTCGACCTAGCTGGTCGATTTCTCAGGCAGCCCTCGTCATTAACAATGGCGGCGGCTGCTGCTGATAAGCGCGATGTCCACGCCCATATCAGCGAGGCATTTCCTGCCGCCTCCTCCTCCTCCTCGACACGAGACCAATCTCCTCCAATGCTTGTAGGTGACGTCACCCAACCACTAGAAGTGGAAAGTGACTCCTCAACTACAGCTCAAGCTTCTTGCCCTGCTTCGACCAGTGACGTCAGTGCAGCGCAACTCTCTGTTGCTTTAAGTGAAGACATGGATGTGTCTGACAGCGCTGCTAATTTACCCTCTACTTCCACTCAGTTCAAACAGCAGGTTGCGTTGCAGCCCTCACGCTCGAGTCCTGCTCCTAGGGCATACTCTGCCGCTCTTACTGGAACAAAAGCTCCTTCCAAGTTTGTTGCAGAAGTCTTACCAGACTCGTACGTCATTGTTGATGGCCTTACTGCCACCATAGATATTCCCGAAGATTCCCCAGCGGGAAAACAATTCTATTCTAGAATGGACTTCGGAGTGTGTTTTGATGCGCTCCCAAACACAAAGTTGAAAGAATATAGTATGGCTCTCAAGCAGATACTTCCAGCTGGAGCCAGTATTACTCACATGGCTCGAAAACCTCGAGCTGTGTTGGTGTACTTTGCTCTTAAAGAGCATGCGGATCTTGTCTTGACAGAAGGTTTGTCCCTCAAAGACGTCCATCTTCTACCAGAACCTGTCTCTCAGCGTCCAATCCAGGTTAAATTTTATCCGGTTCCACCTGAGGTGTCAGACGTTGCGCTGTGCACTGTACTCAGTAAGTTCGGCCGAGTTGTTGGGCCAGTTACTACTCTTTCAGCCGCGCCGAGAGATCCAGACGATAAATCCATAGGAGGATTTCGCCGAAGTGCAAGAGTGATCTTTCCATCTGATGAACATTTGCTCGCCTGCCCAAAGGTGCTCAACGTTCGTTGTGGACAGCAACGTAGGAGAATTGAAGTGACTACCTTCCTCCACTGCACTTTTTGCCACGGAGAGAATCATTTACGTGTGCATTGCCCACATCTAGCATCACAGGCTCCTGATAATTCTCCTACAACTTCTGGCCCTCTTCTGAGCCGAGCAACACCTTCTTCCACTGCACAGAAAGCTTCAGAATCGAAACTTTCACAAAAGTCGACTGCAGGAGTTGGTCAACGCGTGTCTACTGACCCTTTATCCTTCGACCAGCAACTGGATTTTCCCTCACTTAATTGTTCGCTTCCCATGAGTCGTCATTCTGTAGCGGAGTCCCCTTCAGGGGGTTTCTCCACTCCCCTTATCATTGATACTTCTAAATCTGCTGATGACGGATTTTCTGGCCACGACTCTCGAGTTAATGAGAGCTCAACTGAGCCTTCGCTGAAACGTCGTGGTTCTTCTCGAAGACGCCCACCGAAGAAGCCGACTGCCGCATCACCCCGCACCTCTCCCCGTACTGGTAGTACCTCTCGAAAGAATTCACCATCAAAGGCTGCTACCTCTTCTGTCCAGGCCGACGAAGAGCCTCCTCTTAAATTTGAGGATCTTGTCGAATACCTTAAGGATGGCTCGGTTCCTACTGGGCCGATTTCATTTGAAGATTTACATCAATACCTGTCACATAAGACAGACCACTCCACAACGCATGCTTTACTCTCAAAGTATGCATCGTTTCTCCCTCTAGTGCATGATCAGATCCAAGTCCTTAATCAATGCATCTCCCACCTTCGCAAGGAACATCCGTGGGCTAAAACCTATTTTAATCGACTCAAATCATTCCCTCCTGTTGTGAAGGCTCTTCAGCAAGCATTAATGGAAAAAAGTCTTCAAGATTGTATCTCTTAATTGCAGGGGATTTGCATCCCCATTTTCTAATGCCTTGGTACATGAAGACCTCACTCCGTTAGGAGCTGATCTTCTCTTACTACAAGAGACGAATTGCCAATCCACTACGATATTCTCACGATGGCGCCAGTGGAACTACACATTTCACCACGCCTACCACCTATCATCCCATAGTGGTCTAGCTATAGGTATCCGCCATACTTTCAACTCCATAATCACCTCTTTTTCGGTTCGAAACTTATGTCGAGACCTATTACAGTGTGCATCATTCACCATAGCTTCCACATCTTATCATATATTTAATATTTATATTCCAAGCTCTTCAACCCACTTGAAAATACTTTTTACTCGCCTTCGTCGTGCCTTGTCTCGCATTCCTCCCATAGATCATGTTTTAATTGGAGGGGATTTCAATTGCACTCTGAATCCTACCCTGGACCGATCTCCTTCCACCAGAGAACGCCGTGTTAACTTGGTGAATCTTCTTCAGTCAGTGGTCTCCGACAACTCATTCATTGATGTTCACCGTCACTTCCATCCTTCATCGACTGTACATACTTGGTGCTCGCAACATAATCAAAATCCGTACACAGCTCGCCTTGACAGATACTACGCCTCATCTACTCTGCTTACAGCTGTGACAGAATCTATTATCACTCCTACAGCTTCTTCTGACCATTGTGCCATCGTTCTTATTATTCAAGCAGTTCCAGCACAACCCCGTACAATTCGTCCATGGACTCTTGACGACACTCTTCTTACAGATCCAGACTTCTGTACGTCAGTACGCTCCTTCCTGGAGGACAAACGACCTCAACTTCAATCAGCTCCTTGTGGTCTGACTTTTTGGTTAGATATTAAACAGCAACTCGTTCTCCACGTTCGCAATCTTTCTTTTAAAGCAAAAACGCTTCAAAACATGCGTCTCAACCATGTCCGTTCCATGCTCTCCATCCTAAGCCTAAGTGATCCTCTCTTCTGCCACTATCAAGAAGAACTGCGATCAATCCTCCTTCCTCTGGCTCAACAAGCTCTACGACGTCTCCGGCTACAACATCTATCGCCAGACGCATCCAATTACGATTTCCTTACATCCATGGAAAAAACACGAACAGCATCGAATTCACTTCGGCACCTTCGCCTCGCATCTGGAGAGGTGTCTGATGATCCACTCACTCTATGTTCCCAGGTCCGAAAGTTCTATACAGAGAAGTTCTGTGAATCTCCTCCGCCATCCTCTTCAGCTTTGGCATCACTTCTTTCTAACCTACCACAAGTTCCTCCCCATCTTGCCTCTTCTCTCCTCCTTCCTCCCACGTTCTCTGAACTATCCTCTACGTTTTCTTCTTTAAACTCTAGGGCCGCACCGGGTCCGGACGGCCTCACTTTCCTCTTCTATAAAACCTTTCTACCTCTCCTTCTACCATTTCTCTTTTCTGCACTTTCTGCTGCTTTCAATCACTCCCCTCTACCGAGGCGATTCACAGTAGCATATGTTGTACTATTCCCTAAGAAAGGTGATCTCCTTGACCTGGGGAATTGGCGCCCTATCTCCTTCTTAAATCTAGATTATAAACTTTATACTAAACTTCTTTCCCAACGCCTTAACCCCATTCTCACTCACATTCTCTCCCCAAATCAAACTTACACAGTTCCCGGCCGTTCACTTTCTCATAACATCCATCTACTAAATGATCTAATCCATCTTGCCCGATCTCGCTCTGAACCCCTCGCCCTTCTCTCTCTTGACCAACAATCCGCTTTTGATAATATCTCACATTCATATCTATCGGCTACACTCCTTCACTTCGGTTTTCCTCCTTCCTTTGTCTCTCTTCTTTTCTCACTCTATCAAGACGCCGTTCTCCAGGTCAAGCTGCCCACCTTTCTCACAGCGCCTATTCCCTTCCGCCGGGGAGTGCGGCAGGGTTGCCCACTCTCCGGACAACTCTTTGCAATCGCAATTGAACCCTTCCTCCGCTCTGTACACCAATCTTTTAAAGCAGTTCTGCCACCACTCTCTGCCTGCACAAGACATCATGCCACTACCTCTGTTGCATACGCAGATGATGTCACCATCTGCATCCGTCTTGACTCACAGTTTCCGTGTGTCCAACGTCTATTCGCAGCTTATGCCTCATGCTCCGGTGCAGCGCTCAACTCATCTAAAAGCACTGGTTTATGGTGCGGCTCATGGGCACATCGTGTAGACACCCCTTGGGGAGCAAGCTGGTCGTCCATCTCACAGCGCTTCCTTGGAGTTCATCTTGGTTCCTTGCAAGCTGCCCCCCTCTACACGTGGAATGCTATTCACCCACGCTTGCTCAGGTCAACTGCCTCCTGGAGGAGAGCCCAGTTCTGCTCATCATTCTTCCAGAGAGCTCGCCTCTCTCGAACTTACCTGATTTCCTTGTGCACACACTCTTGGCTTGGTGTCAAGTCTCTACAACTCCGCCTTCATGAAATTACCCGATGTCTTACTTCTCTGATTTGGACCTGCCACCACTGGGTCAGTGTCACAAAGCTTTGCCTCCCTCTGGATCACGGCGGCATCGGACTCCTTGATACACAGGAGTACTACAAGGCCGTCAGAATTACTACTTTTCTCCGTCTCTTCACGTCGCCAGTACCAGATGCCGTTTTAGCTAGGGACGTCATCGCCTCCCCGAGCAACCCTAACTTTTCTTTTCTCTCCTTACTACTCATGGACCACCGACCCCTCACCCTCATTCGACTTCCCCCTGTTTACCGTGAAGCTCTAACTTTCCTTCGTTCCCTCCCTCTCTCTCGTTCTCCACCTGATTCCACAACTGAGCTCCTTGCTGAACCCCTCTTTTATTCTTCGATTATTCACCCCTCTCATCTTCCGTACTTTGCCTATCCTACCTGGCTCCGAGCAGGTGTGGTAACAGTTAAAGATCTCACTAACCCTGACCTTTCTTGGCGACCCTTCGCCAGCTTCCCTCCCTCTCTTCTCCTCTCCTCCTCCTCTCGTGACATCTACGACTCTATTCTTTCATCTATCATTTCTCAATTTCCTCATCTTGCTTCCCACTCAGGTCTTTCCTTTGTTCCTTCTGCTTCTCTCCCATTTCCTCTTTTCTTGCTTACTTCTGGCTCAGCTCATCCCATTTCTTCTCTCTCGGTGTCAGCTCTTTATCGGTTCCTCTCTATGTCCCATTCTTCTCCTCCTCTCCCCATTCCTGATGTTCCCCCTGCTGCCACTGCTACGGTGTGGTCAACCGCCCTGTCTCCTCTTTCTGCTCCTCTAGAAATTAATACCCATTGGCTTTTCCTCCATCGCCGCCTTTCTGTTCCCTCCGTTCTTTTCCGAATGTCTCTTCTCGATTCCCCTCTTTGCCCTTTCTGCGCTCGGGAGGCTGATGTCTCCCATGTCTATCAACACTGTGTTATATTACTCCCAATGCTGAACTTGGCATTTACTATCGCCCAATGTTCCATTACAGCAGATCTTACATTTGATGCATATCGGACTCTTCTGTTACAGAACTATCCCCCAGTCAAGCTCCCATCAGTCTGTGCCTATATTTTTATTTTAGCGAAGCATGTAATCTACGTGTTTCATCAACGCTGCAGATATTTGACTACTCCTCTGACTGTGCATGAAGCTTCTACGGCATTATTATGTCCTTTCCGCGACCGTCTGACATCTCGACTTCGGCTAGAGTATTCTGTTGCAGTTACTCAGCGTCGGGAGAGCCAGTTCCTTGCCACCTGGTCACCGGCTGCCTCATGGTTTACCAGCTCGCCAGCGTCATTGTACCTGACGGTCGGCAGATTTGGTATTTGACCTTTTTGAATCAGAAATGCATATGTAAATATCAACAATCTGTTTTCAAGATCTTTGCACAGCTTGGAAATTTACCGCATGGGTTTTTTTTTTATAAAGGGCTGAACGTGTTTACACAGCAAATTGTTTTTTGGCACACTCATCTTGTATTTTTTTTTTTTTTTTTTTTTTTTTTCCTACATTGACGTTCAAGTTAGTTCGTCTTTAGTTTACATTTTGAGTATAAATATTGCAGTTAGTCATTAGCATAGTGCTGTATAAACATAGATATTGTTTCTGCACTGTAGTGTTTTGTAATTTTGTTCTAATTTGTTTCCCGAACATGTTTGCACTGTGCTGTATAATTGTACATAGTTTTCAAAATATTGCGGAACAAGTAATCCATCTTATTTGCATCAGAATGTCCAAGTTTAGTTATTTCCTGTTATTAAACATTCCAATGATTTGTCTGATAATCAGTTTTTTAAATTGCATAGTACTGTACATCCTTGTAAATATGTTGTGTTAAAACTCACTGTCATATCTTACCTTCTTTCAAGAGACATGTTGACTAATGATTCTTACTGTATTTATTTTTGCACAAGTTAGTCAATTGCATGGTGGTGTACTCATGAGTAATATATTTTGAAAAACATTTTACCTATTTTGTTCTTTTGTGTGAGGTGATGCTTGGTACTATCATTCTTCTATCACTACATATGGATAGTGAGAATATGTTAAAGCTTTATTCATCGTGTGTTTTCTTATTATACTTACATTTTCTATCTGGCCAACAGAATAGTGTTACATTTCTGTATATGGTCCGATTTTGATTTGTAACATGTTGACACTGTGCTGTATATCTGTACATTGTTTTTGAATATTGCCGAACAGGTAATATATTATATTTACACCAGGAAGTCCAAGTTTGTTCTTCTCCTGATATTCATCATTTCATTGATTTGTCTTATGATCAGTTTGTCAATTGCTTTGTACTGTACATTCTTGTAACTATGATGTGTTACACCTTACTGTCTTTTTTTTTTTTTTTTTTTTTTTTTTTCCAAAAGAAATGTTGTCTCCTGAAGCTCTCAATTTTCTTGAACAAGTTTGTTAATCGCACAGCAATGCACTTATGAGCAATAAGTTTTTTTTGTTAAAATCCTTCCTCAATGCCCAGACATGCTTGTCGCTGTTCATTTATCACGAGCTGTAATTTTGCTCCATTTTTCAACTTGTGCACTATGCTGTATATTTTTATATAGGTTTTAGTAGTTTAACGATCTTTGATCGTATTTTATTTGTATTTAGACGTCCTTATTAGTTCGTCTCCTGATTTCTACCTTGAATAAAGATATTTTGAAACCACCTTTGGCCTTAATGCATGCACTGATCCTTCGAGACATGCTTTCAACAAGATTTTGGAACACAGCGACAAGTATGCGCTTCCATTCAGTACATAATGCTGCCGCTAACAGTTGCTTAGTAGTAGGCCTTGGTTCCAAACTTTTTATGCGGCGCTCTAATTCATCCCATATGTGCTCTATGGCATTAGGATCAGGGCTCTGTGCTGGCCAGTCCACACACGATACAAAATTTTCCTGAAACCGTGCCGTAACAGTCCTTGCTTTATGGCTCGGTGCACTATCTAAATGGTACCAACAAGGTTCGGTTCCATAGAGTTGGTAGGGCGTAATTGTCAAGAATATCAAGGTAGACGTGCTGGTTAACAGGTTTGTCCACGATAACACACAGGCCGGGACCATACCACGAAAAACACCCCCACGTCAGTACACTGCCAGCTCCAAACTTGACCGTGGGAACAGTACACTGTGGTAAATAGCGTTCCTCCGGCTGCCGCCATACCCACACAGGGCCATCAGACTGATGGGTTGTGTATCTGGATTCATCAGTCCATAGGACCCGTTTCCATTGATCTACGGTCCACGATAATGCTAAACGACGAGTCGCATTCCGAGTGGAGTTGAAAAGCTTATGAGCAGCCGGACGACCACGGTAACCCATTGAATGAAATTCTCTGTGAATGGTATGTGTACATATCGCGGTTACAGCATTTTTACTCACCTGTATACTGAGATCTTGTGCAGTACTCCGTCAATTAGCTGTTACGACTCTCCTGATGCTTCGACGTCCTCTATCACTGATTTTCTTTGGTCTGCCGGTACGTTTTGCTGCTTCAGACACGCCATTGTTTCATCCACTTATTCAGTACATCCAAAACAGTTGGCTTGGGTATGTTTAAACGCCTCTCGGTTTCTCTTATGGACAACCCACTAATATAACACCCAACAATCTTTCCTTTCTCAAAGTCAGTTCTCTCCCACCGTGATATTTTCACTCAACCTCACAGTGCGATATGATCGCGGTCAGCTGCAGGCTTTTTTTTATACCGTTTGCAGCTGCACCGCGCATCTTAGCAGCGAATCCGTTCATTTGCTTTTGAAGGTGTGTCCGGTTACTTTTGTCAATATAGTGTATATACAGGGTCCAAAGGAAAGTCGATAATCCACCCATGTCATGGCTAAAGGAATGGTCCCCGACTATAAATGTTAGGTTTGTCTTTAGTAAAGTAGACATACCCGATCGATTAAAAGTAATTGCAGCGCCCCTAGTGGCGAAATGTGGAAGTTAGCAAATCTAACTCGGCAACGAAGCAAGATAGACGCAAAAGGTCAATTACGATGTTGTAGAGCATCGTCGAATTACGAAGAATCGACACAAATAAACGGAAAAACGCACAAGAACAACCAGTTAGACGTCATCGAAAGCTAGAAGCCCAACCATGTCCCATTCGGTTTAATGGAGGTGAAAGATCCACGAGAGTACGCAAATACGCATGATAGTGACGTACGATCCCGCTGGGGATAAAACGCAGGCTGTGTTGGAGGGGATAAGCGCTTCGTCGCAGAATTTCTGATGGCGTGCTACACGTCCGAGCAGTATTGCTAGATGGTCATTATGTATGGCGAGTGTCATCGTAATGTATAGGGGTCAACGGACTTGACCGCTATGAACTTCTTCCTCTGGGGATACTTAAAGGACCAGGTGTATATTACAGTGTCTGCAAGTTTGGACGATTTGAAACAGCGTATCACCAGTGCTTGTAACACTGTGACACCAGCAATGCTCGTTACATTACTCAGTAATGTACTGTCTCTCATTCAGATGTGCATCGCCGCCTATGGCGGACATTTTGAACCACACCTCCGATAGCTTCCGGAGCTTCGACGTGTTGTTTTACTTCGTATGTATCTCAGCTACTCGCCTGCAACCATTTTTATGTCGACTAAATGCATCTGTAACCATTCATATCGTATGACGTCTAACTGGTTATTCTTGCGCGTTCTTACGTTTCTTTGTGTCGATTCTTTGTAACTCGACGATGCTCTACAACTTCGTAATTGACCTTTTGCGCCTATCTTGCTCCGTTACGAGTTAGATTTACTAACTTCCACACTTCACCGCTAGGGGAGCTGCGATTGCTTTTAATCGATCGGGCATGTCCACGTTACTAAATACAGACCTGACGTGTATAGTAGGGGACCTTTCCTTCAGCAATGACAGGGGTGGATATCGACTTTCCCTTGGACCCTGTATGTATATACCCTGAAGTGCCAGAAAAAGTGGTACACCAGTCTAATACTTAGTAGGTTTCCCCCGGGGGCGCAGAACTGCAGACATAAGGCAGGGAATGGACTCCACTAGCTTTTGGAAATATTATGTAGGCAATGCACACCATACTTCCTGCAGAGCGTTCCACAATTCGGGTGTATTCCGAGGTCTCGGATTCCTGTGTTCGATTGCGCGTTGCATGGCATCCCAAATGTGTTCTATCACGTTCAGATCTGGGAACTTGGGTAGGATGGCAACACCCCAAACTCAGATGAATGCTGCTCTAACCATAATGTGGTGACCCGATACTTGTGTGGAGGTGCATTGTCCTTTTGGAGCAGGCCCAACCCATCAGCATGAATGCAGGACATGAACAGCTGTACCTCGTCAGAAAGGATGCGCACATAGCGTTGGCCGGTCACAGACGATTGTAGACGTACCAGGGGTCCCAGTGAAGTCCAGCTAAACACACCCTATACCATTACAGACCCCCACCAACCGGTACAGTTCCCTGTTGACAGGCGGGATCCATGGCTTCATGGGGTTTGCGCCACACACGAATCCTTCCATCTGCCCGATACAGTTGGAAACGCAACTCGTCAGACCAGGTTATTTGTTTCCAGTCATCAAGTGTCCAGTGGCGGTGTTGCAGTGCCCAAGCGAGGCGCACAGCTCTGTGTCGTGCACCCATCAAGGGGACTAGAGTTGGGCGTCGGCTCCCAAAGCCCATATCGTGCAGGGTACGTTGCACAGTCCGGACGCTGATGCTTGTTGAGGCTCCAGCATTGAATTAAGATGATACCTGCAAGAGTGTTGCACGCCTATCGCGTTTAACGATTCTTGACAGCCGACGATGGTCACGTTCAGCCAATGTCTTTTTACGGCCACACTGGTATCGTAGATTGGAGGTTTTGCCCGAATTATTGTAGCCACGGTACACCCTTGCAATGGTCGTCCGTGAAAATCCGAACTTCCTATCTACCTCCTAAACCCTATGACCCATCTGACGAGCGCCAACTATGACAACGCGTTAAAAATCGCTTAAATCGTTATTATTTCTCATTCTGATGCCGAAAACAGCTCTGACAGCTGGCAAGGATGTCTATCGTTTTATATACGAACTGGCAGACGCAACCGAGTACTCGCACAGTAGACGTTGCTATGTATTTTGCATAAGCTCGTCTGTACCAGTCTTTCTGGCACTTCAGTGTATACTGTATATATATATATATTGTTCATCTTGGAACAATGCTACAGTGATCTTGCTACATAAAAAAGGTGACATTGAGGATCTCAGGAACTACAGACCTATCAGCCTCCTATCAGTGGTTTATAAAATCTTCACTAAAGTTCTTTCACACCGCTTGAAGGTAACACTGGGCCGCCCCGGTGGTGCAGTGGTCTAAGGCGCTGGCCTCTGATCATTCGTCCGTAAGGGGTCCGGGTTCGAATCCCGGTCAGGCATGGATGTTGTGTTTGTCTTACGGCACTGGCTCTCTCCCTTCCCTGGAACCAGTGACCCTAAATTAGGGACGGGCGACTGCTTATAGCCCATTGAGTTGCTCACGGTGGTCGTTAAACCTCCAATCAAAAAAAAAAAAAAAAAAAAGGTAACACTGGACATGGCTCAACCGAGAGAGTAAGCTGAATTCAGGAGTGGCTACAGCACAATAGATCATATCCACGTACTGAGACAACTAATTGAAAGAGCGAGGGAATATGAACTTCCATTGTGCATGGCTTTTATCGATTATGAAAAGGCCTTTGATTCTGTTGAACCATCAGCAGTTACAATGGCTTTGAAATCCTGTGGTTTTGAAGATGCATACATTAACATTATTAATAACATATATGTGAAAATGCCAATGCAAAGGTTTTTCTATTTCAGGATACAGGAACTATAAAATTTGGGAAAGGAGTGAGACAAGGTGACACCATATCTTCCAAACTCTTCAATGCCACATTGCAAGAAGTCTTTCAATAGTTGAACTGGGAAAACGAGGGGATAAAGGTTAACGGGCATTATTTAACTCATCTTCGTTTCGTGGATGACATATTCATTTTTGCAACTACTCCTTCAGAGTTACAGAGTATGATCCTAGAGCTTGCTGACAAGAGTAAAGAAGTGGGATTTAAAATGAAGTCTCAGAAGAAAATACTGATGTATAATGCTTTTACAAGAAATGAAGATATTGTGATTCATGGGGAAAATCTCGAAGTATCCGATACCTACATTTACCTTGGACAACAGATATCAAGTAAGGGTCATATTGATGAAGAAATTAATCGGCGTATAAAACTTGGTTAGAGAGCTTTTGGAAAAAACAGTACAATTTTTAAGAGCGATATGCTATTATATCTTAAAAGAAAAGTGCTTAATCAATGTATCTTTCCAGTTCTTTCATATGGAGCAGAGACATGGACCTTAACTGAAAAAGACATACAAAGCTGCACACAAAGGAAAGAAGCCTGAAGAGATGCGATGCGTGCTTGGTGTAGCTAGGAAAGAGAAGAAGAGGAACACATGGATAAGGAAAATGACAGGAGTGGAAGACATCATGATCACAGTAAAATCCCTGAAATGCCAATGGTTTCTGGTTTTGGTAACTATGGATACCAAAGCGGTACCCAGTTTATTGCTATAATGGGATTACAAACACAGTAGATGTCGCTGAATATTGTAGTACAGAAAATAGAAAGAGGAAAATACAGGTATATCCCCAGTGTAACACAAACTGGAGAGAAAACATAAAGAGCACATTACCACGGAGTAGTGACGTCGGTATCAATAGAAGCGGAATCAGCTGGATAACACTAATGCCGACAGTGTGCGGTAATGCCGACAAAACATCAATTTGCACATATAGTAAAAATACGATGCACACAAATAAGAATAGCATAACGGCATATTATTCGATACGAAATAACACAAGTACAACATTATGAGCATAAGTACAAGGGTATGATAAAACGCCAACCGAGTAGAACATAACGACGGCCAAAATGCAAGACACAGTACAGAAATACACCAACTACATTATGAGAACAAAGTTAACAATAGTAGCACTAATAAAAACAGCGACGGAGGCAAACACTAGTACAGCAATGACACAATGAGAGCAAAAGAAAAACATAAGGCACAATAACAAAATCAGGAAACAACATTGCAATGCGATAGTGATAACATGAAGGGACGACCAGCAATTGACGACCGACGATCAATAACTGACGACTGACGACCAACAACTGACGGCGAGATCCTGTAGCATGTGAAAATCGAGTTCCACGTGGAGCGTCGGAAAGGCGACGGATCTTGCCAAGAATTTCACAAACGTGATTAACAAGGAGAGGAAACGCAGTATCAGGCACTTCTTGTGGAACAGGATAGAATTTGATGTTGACCGGACGCTTGGAAAGAGGCGAAGGGATGAGATGATTTGTTCGAATCGAAAATCCGTGTGCAAGAAAAAAGTCAACATTCTCCTTGCGCTGGAGCTGACCTGAGATACCCCGAGGGGTACAAGAAATTCCGGCAATAGACGCGGACGACACATGACTTGAGAGGGCCTCCATGTATCGTGGCAGAGGAGTATTCGGTAAGGCATGAAAGAGCACACCTCTATCCAGGAGATTATGGAACTCAGGGCCAATCTGCGAAATTTCATCATTGTTACCTTCACGTTGGGGTTGAATACCTCAATAATAGGTGTTGATTGCAAGAGACCATCAGGTTGAGAAGAAGCTGTCGTAGAAGCAGCGCTTCGATGCACTGTAGAGGCAAATGACATCCTCGGAAGAGAAGTCTGTGCTGAGCCGGCTGGCACAGAAGACAGTGAGGAAAGAGGGGTACAGGCAGAAGGCAAGGCAGTAGTCGCAGTAGTACCCAGGCAGCGCACAGAGGCATGAGTAAGAGGCGCAGATAAGTCCAGTGAAGGCAGCGTAACACGAGTACCAGGAAGCTGGGAAGGCACCTGAGCAGACACATCTGAGGACGAGAGTACGTCAACTTCCATGGGCGTCGGAAGTGCGACGTGACGTACATCCGCCACGCTTAGAGATGATAAGGATAGACTGGCAGCTGCCATGTTGGCAGCTTCCAAACGTAAACAAACGAGTTAACGATATGAAAACGGAGGAATATGAACAAATATGAGGATGGTATCGCCAGAAAAGTAATTCAAAACGTACACAGTATCTTTAAACAGGTGGGCCACGCAACAGGTACGTGCAGGACGAGGTATATCACACTAGAATGCATAAAATGTAGGCGCCACCAACACAACGTCTGTCAAAAACGAGTAATGGGCTGGACATGTTGCGAGAAGGTCAGATGAATGATGGACCACAGAACTTTTAGACTGATACAAAGGGACAAGAAAAGACCCAAAAGATCGCCACATGGGAGATGTATGGATGAAACTCGAAAGCATGACGGAGTAACATGGAGGAGACTGGCTCAAGACAGACAGTTCTGGAAGAAACTTGAGGAGACCTTCATCCAGGAGTGAATTGATAATGGTTGAAAATAATGATGATGATATATACATACATAAGAGATAACAGATATTTGTAGAACATATATTCAACATTTTGAATAATTAAGTTCCTGATATTTAAAAGAATCAGCATAAGAGATAATGAGAGACTTTTGAAGAATATATATGTTCCAACTCTTTGAATAATTAAGTAACTGCTAACGGCCAGAGAAAAGAATCATCATAAGAGATAAGAGACTTTTGTCGAATGTATATTCAAACTCTTTGAATAATTAATAACTGTTAACAGCCATAGACAGCAATCAGCATAAACGATAGGAGACTTTCATAAATATCCATATCTTTAAACATAAAACATGACTGTCAGTTCTTTGCACAGAGTTCGGTACAGTCACGTACAGTATGTCTCAACAAGTTTTATATCAACTTTTAACAATCAACTCGTAATATTTGCAACTCCACGCCACGTACATAAACAGATCTCGACAACTCAATCAGTTTTATTCTCACATATTTAGTGTTTTCTTTTTGTCTTGCTGTGATCCCCTGTCAGCGTTGCCAAATGGTAAAGGCTATTCGGTGACCTAATGTGTTTTTCAGTGAGAAAATGTTTAACAAAGATGAAACGTAATTTGTATAACAAAACAGAAAATGAAAAGGAAAGTCATTTAGAGGTATACGTCACAGTTCCGTGAAACCATTGGTCCTAAATTAGGGAAAATCTATAACAAGATTATAGCCCTTAGAGTTGCTCATGGTGGTAGTTATATCCTAAAAAAACTAAGAAAAGAAGGTGGATGTATAAGTTTACCAAAAGAGAAAAAAGACATTGAAAAAAACCACGTGGTTATGGTCGTTAGCTGCTGCAACTAATGGAAACTAAGAACAGTCGACGATTGGATTCGCAGGAGATCGCAGGCAGTGTCTGTTATATTGTGACATTCAAGATACTTCTTGAAACCATTAGAGGAATAAGATCCAACCAGCTACACTATGACAACTCTTGCCAAGGTATGATGCATCAGTAACGGGAGGAGGAGACACTTCTTAAAATAATTATATGCTAAAAAGCCAATTTTGCATTCAATTGCCGAAATCAAGTCAAATGTTTTCCACTAATAATATTTTTGATGAAAAATGTTCCTACATATGATACAAATTTTGATTCTTAAGTTCTACAATTTTCTGCTTTTGAACATTCTTTTTACATTTGCAAGATAAGATGAATTTCAATCTTGTTCAAGTGCTATTTTGTCTTCCAGACGTACTGCTTTCCTGCGTTACGTAGCTCAACATTACATTTGTGTTTAACCTGGTATCCCCGTTCCTATTTGTCGAAATGGAAAGAATTTTTTTCCCATTGAGTGGCAGCTCCAACAACCCTCAACATTTGTCATGCATTTCCCAGCTTTTTTTCTGATCAAACATTTTTCACTCTGTGATTCGCATATGAATTTTCGTTTGCATGTATGTGCATCTGTATATCCACACAGCAGAAGGTCAAACTAACAGTGTACATTTTAGCATTGGTCATCAGTAGACAAAGCCTATTTACAAAACGCATTGTGGATCCTCAAATTTTAGAGAACTTTTATTATCCGTTTTAAAGTACATAACTAAAATTACTTTTAGTTCGTTAATTTCCAGACTTCCCCCAGATGACGTGTTCATTATAACCGAGAATTTGGAGATATCCTTGATATTCTCAGAAATTTCTTAAGGCATCATAACGAAGAAAAGAAGTGGTAAAAGGCATTATTTTTGTTTTGTGAATGAAGAAAACGTTACACAAAAGTGTTAGTCCGTTAATCATTTAAAACCCAGCCCCAAAACAAACAGAATATGTTTTATTAAATCACCAAAAATTAATTGTAGTGACCTCAATTCAAGTCTCAATTATAACACGCATTAGATGGAAAGTTATAGTTCGGACATTTCTGCCTTAGGAGATAAAGTTTCCTATGTTTGATAGAGGATCGCATTCGTTTTCCTTTTTTTTTAATCATATTATCCTAACTTCGCTCTGCCTTTCTTTCTGAGTGGAGAATTTCCCTTGAGAATGTGGAGGCATTATGGAAATGTAGTAATCCTTTCAGCACACACTCACACTACTGTCTTAGTATAACACGCAAATGCATTAGGCAAAACAAACGATTCATGAAGTAAATTCTGAACGCCGATACAATCCTTTGATTTGATGGCTTCAGATGCGAAGCGGTTCTAAGGGGTAGCAAAATGTTTCGACATGTTAGCAGAAAAACTAATAGTCTATGGCCTATTGTGGGTCCCCAAGATTCCGATTTTATTCTTTTAGTTGAGTGTTCTGAAGATCCCTATTTGCATATAAGTATTATTTAAGATTAAAAGAAAGATAAGTGTAAAGGCTAAATCCTTCTCGTCAAGCTATTAATTTTTACATAAAAAAGTCGTTGAATCCTCCCATAGATTCTTCCGCTGGGATCCAATTTCTTATATTATTTCCTATGAGACTGATCATTCACATTGCCAGGATCTCAGTCATTTTTTGGCGGAAGATGAAGAGTAGTAAAATCTGATATGACTTATAAAGATTTCTTGCACCTTTCACGATTAGAATTTTCTCTCATTCCTACTATACTGAAATTTCGTTAAATACTCTGATAATGGGACGACACAGAGACACAGATTTTTCATGACTTTTCTACTGGGCATACAAACAGCTGACACGCTTTTTTAGCAGTATTCACTAAAATGGTAAGACTACATGAATATTAAAAAAACTAAATTTTGTTGTTAAAATGGAGTATGTAGTCTAGTGCGCAGCGGTACATTGTCAACCATTATCAATCCACTGCTGGATGAAAGTCTCCTCAAGGGTCTTCCACAACGGTCTGTCTTGAGCCAGTCTCCTCCATGTCACTCTGGTATGTTTTCGAGTTTCATCCACCCATCTCTCACGTGGTCTTCTTCTGGGTCTTTTCTTGTCCGTATTTATCCAGCCTAAAATTTCGTTTGTCCATCGGTGGTCTGCTCTTCTGGAAATATGTCCAGACAATTGCCATTTCATGAATTTTACTCTGATCATGATGTCTTTCACTTTTTGGCCTTTTTGCTGATCCACGAGTTCCTCTTCTTGTCTTTTCTGGTTACACCACGCATGCATCTTTCCATTCTTCTTTCAGTTGCCTGCAACCATCGTATATCTTTTTTAGCTAAGGTCTAAGTCTCTGCTTCATTCGTAAGAACTGGGAGGATGCATTGATTAAATACTTTTATTTAAGACATAACGGTATATTGCTCCTAAAAATTTTACTGTTTCTTCCAAAACCTCTCCATAGAAGTATTATGCGCCAATTAATTTTTTCATCAATGTGACCCTAGCTTGATATTTTTTTCATTGGGGGTTTAACGACCACCTCGAGCAACTCGATTGGCTATAAGAGGTCAGCCGTCCCTAATTTAAGGGCCCCTGGCTCCAGGGAAGGAAGAGAGCCAGTACTTGAGGAAAACACAACATACATGGCTCATGGGATACGAACTCGGACCCAACTCGAGCAAATGATCAGAAGCCATTGCTTAGACCACTGCGCCACCTGGGCGGCCGCTTGATATCTCTTGCCCAAAGTAAATGTAGGCATCAATTACCTCCAGGTCTTTCCCATAAATCGATAAATCTTCATTTCCTGTAAAACCATTATACATAAATGTCGTTTTCTGAAAGTTCACTTTTAAACCCACTTCTTTACTCTTGTCAGCAAGTTCGTGTGTGGCGCTCTTTGGCCAAACATGGCTTTTGCTATAAAAATCAATCATCCAACCAAGTACCTGTGTCATACTCTGCAACTCTGAAGCGGTTGTTACAAAAATGATTATGTCATCGGAAAAACTAAAGTGGGGTAAATCATTTCTCTTGATTTTTATCCCTTTGTTTTTCCAGTTCAGTTATTGAAGGACATTTTGCAATGTGGCATTGAGGAATTTGAGAGTGTGGTGTTACGTTGTGTCTCATTCCCTTTCCAATTTTTATTGATGCTGTATCCCCAAATTGCTGATCCTTTGCTCTTGCGTTCTCATAAATGTAATTAATAATGTTTATGTACTCATCTTTAATACCGCACATTTTAAAGCCATCATATCGGCTGATGATTTCATGGAATCAGAAGTCTTTTCATAATCAATAAAAGCCATACTAATGGGAGTTTACATTCCCTCATTTTTTTAATTAGTTCCCTCTGTACCCGGACATTATCTATAATGCCGTAGCCACTCTTGAATCCAGCTTATTTCTCGGTTGAGCCATGTTCAATGTTACCTTCAAATGATGTGAAAAAACCTTAATGATGATTTTATAAACCACTGATAAAAGGCTTATGAGTCTATTGTTTTTGAGATTTTCAATATCACCTTTTTTCATGTAGCAGAGCCATTGTAGCATTGTTCCAAATATCAAGAACCTTCCCTTCATTGAGACATCTAGTGAAAACTTGGGCGAGTGTAATTTCAATTTCTCCACTTGCTTCTTGTATGATGTCCACGGTAATTCCATCTTCTCTTGGAGCTCTTCCCCGTCTCGTGTTCTTAATTACATGTGCAACTTCTGCAGGGAGGATTGGAGGAATTTTGGTATTGATAACTTTCTTAATGTCTGGAATAGATGTATCATCCCTTTCATACAGTTTTGGGTAAAAATATTTCACTCTTATCAAAATTTCGCCTCTATTTCTTGTTACAGTGCCATCTACTTTTCTCAGTGCCATAATCTATTTTCTTCCCTTACTTGAGATGTCCCTTTGCTTTCTTCAGACTTCGGTTGTTTTCAATTGCTTTTTTCGCTAGTTCACAACATGAATTTCTTTGTGGCTTCAGTGGTACTTTCTCGCACCGTCTTGCATAGCTCCATATATTCCACCCTGGAACTTACTTTCTCTTTATTTGTCCTATTCTTCCTTCTCTTTTGAATCAGCTTTTTTGTTCTTTCTGCTGTTTTCTTCATGTGAAACTTTTTCTTAGTGCCACCTACACCAATGAGTCATTACATTATGACCACCTACCTAATAAGCTGTAGGACCCCCTTTATCCCGCAAAACAGCGGCCACTCGACGAGGCATCGATTCGATGAGGTGGCGATAGGTATCCTAGGGTATCTGGTACCATAATGTTAATAGCAGATCCTCTAGTTCCCGTACATTTCGGGGTAGTGGTGATTTAGCGCGATCACAAATAGTTGATTGGGTTCGTGTCAGGTAAATTTGGAGGCCAGGGCATTATCAAAAAGTCACCAGCATATTCCTCGAACCACTCCATGACGATTCTGGCAGTGTGACATAGTGCATTATCCTGTTGGTAATGGCCATCACCAGCAGTAAACACAGCTGCCATAAATGGGTGAATTTGGCCCGCAACGATGTTCAGATATCTGAGAGCTGTCAAAGATTGTGCTATTGGAAAAATGGGGCCTGAAGTATCCCACGAAATCATCGTCCACAGCATGACACTGCCACTGCCTACCTGTTTCCGCCCAACAGTGCATCCAGGTGCCATTGCCTCCGTTGGTAATCAGCCCATCCGCACACGGTCGTCCACGTGATGCACCAGGAATCTTGATTAGTCAGACCAGGCCACTTTCTTCCAATCATCCACGGTCCAATTTTGATGATCATGGGCCCATTCCATGCGTTGTTGGTGATGACGTGTAATTAGCATGGGGACCCGGCTGGGTTTTCGGCTACGCAGGCCCAGCCGCAGAAAGCTGCGATGTACTGTGTTCTGTGACACATTGCCCTGATCGTTACTGTTGTAGTTGCGGGTGATTTGTCGCACTGTGGCCCTGCTGTCGCTGTGAACAATGCGCAATAGTATCCACTCCCCTATGGCATCAATGAGCTGCGGACGACACGAGGCTGAACGACGGTTCGTCGTTTGGTGGGACGTAAGTTGCACTAAATACTAAACTCGAACGCGGCAAGCTCTTAAAACAAACAAATGTACTACCTATGATCATTACCTTTTTTGAACCTGTTTAGCACACTGTAGTCTTCGATGACAAATTTCTTGTTACATATGGTAAAATCAATTTCAGTTGCCATCCCATTGGGAGGTCCCCATGGCTTTTTTGGAAAAAGTTCATAATGGAAAACCTTTCTGTCTCTCTAAATCCTACAAAACTATTTCCTCGATGGTTTCTGTTGCCGTGACCGAATTTACATACTGAAGTTTCATTCTGTAGCTTTTGCCCTATTTTTGCATTGAAATCACTAATAATAATCTTCAAGTGCTGCTTACCCGTTTTATTTAGATGCAGAATTTCCTCGTAAAATTCTTCAATTTCTACTTCAGGAGGATTTATCGTGGGTGCATTCGCTTGACTAATCTTTGTGAGTTGGATAACTAGTCGCGCAGTTCTGCCCGAGAAACTTTGAACTTCTACTTCATTGTCCTTCAGTTTCTTGTTTATTATAAATCCAACATTGGCACAGTAATCTCATCTAATTTACCTCTGATTCTATTCAAGAGTGGAAAGCTTCCGTTCACTAAATTTTGAGTGTCATTGATAACCTCACGTTCTTGCAGGTGACTTGCCTGTGACGTGTTTTCGCCATGGGGGCACTTTTTTGCGTTTAGTCGACTGCGTTTATCACCCGGAGTTTCCTCCTTCATGCTCTCAAATGAAGCTTTTTTTCAACAGTAAAAATTTTATTTTAACATTTCCATGGAGTAGTTTGATTCACGACATCTCAATCTACGATTGATTGGGCATTATTCGTGCCACAAAATTGACGTTTTTGTCTCTGAATTACTTTAGATTGGTTTGTTTTTAGTTTGAAAATCAACGCAAAAAAGTACCTGTAACATAAAATTGTTAACATTACTCTGACACAAACTTTTGAGAAGTAAATATTCTTTACAATTTTAGTACACGACAGACACACATTAAGGTCAGTTTTGGCACGGAGACGCTGCACTTTTCGTTATTTTTTATGTGCCACCTCTTCAAAACGCATGAAAACTGCATCAACCCTCGAGAGAAAATCATACCCGCACCTCCAGACGTCCGTTCGAGTATGCTACTGTTACACCACCAAGCACAATGAACTTCCAACCAACTGAAGCTACGAAAATGTTGCTTACGAATCTGAACAACTTTCAGATTTTCGTCAATCGAAGCAATCCGATGCTTCCTCGCAGCGTCGACAACCCTTTCTCATCGAAACCAGCGACCCCAGTCAGAAACGGGAGACTGCCTATAACACATTGAGTTGGTCATGGTGGTCGCTAAAATCCGAAAGAAAATATCAACAGTTGGTTAGGAGCTCACTGGCTTATGTGATGTAACAGTAGAGCACCCAAAAGGTAACATACAGATGCGAGGGTTTTCTTTATTCAACTGCAGTATGATGCAACCCGCATGCTCTCGTAAGAGATGGGTGCAGAGCTATATTTCTGTAAGGGCCCTGGACCCCACTTTTTAAATTGTTTCCAGAAGTGATTTAATCATTGTTGAACTTGGGGTTATTAATATTATTATTATATTATTATTATTATTATTATAGAGATTCCACCTCTTCCTGGGATTTTTCTTCTCTTCCTTCCAGAACGGGTAAAACGTACCAAGTCTGGGAAGTGGTATTTCTTTCTCTCAGTTGTCCAGGACTTTCTTTACTATCCTACAAGAGTTCAGGATAGTTACCTTCTGTAGTTCCATGTAGGTGTGAGATTCAAGATCAAGTGTCTGTATAGAGCTGTGAATGGTCTGAGGTACAACACCTGTGACTGATATTACTATAGGGACGGTGGTGACATTCTCCATATGCCACATTTCCTTGACTTCGTATCGTAGGTCGTTATACTTTGACAGCTTCTCTCCGTGCGCCTTCTGGATGTTGCACGTGTTGGGCACGGCTATGTCAATGAGGTGTGATTACTTCTTCTAATTGTTGACCAGGACTATGTCGAGCCGATTGTGGGGGATGGTCTTATCTGTTCTGATCAATCTGTCCCAGTTCATCTTGTGGGTGTTGTTCTCTGGATGCGTTGTTGGCTCATACTTGTAGTAGGAGACAGGCTCAGATGTAATGAGGTGGTGCTTTCTTGCCAATTTCTGATGGACAATCTTGGCGACTTGATTGCGGCTGTTCGTGTACTCTGTCCGTGTGAGGACTCTGCACTCTGCTGTGTTATGTTGGATGGTCTCTGGTGCTTGATGGCATTGCTGGCATGTGTCGCTTTCCACTGACGTGTCCTTCAGTATATGCTTCCGGTAGTTTCTGGTGTTTACAACTAGTTGTTGTATAGTCATCAGGAACCCTTCGGTCTTGGATAAGAGTGATCCGTTTGTTAGCCATGCATTGGAGCCAGTCTTATCCACATAGTCCGATTGCAGATCGTTGTAGTGCCTTCCGTGTAGAACTTCCTTGCCCCAAGCTTCTTCTTTTGGCTCCCTCGTTTCAATCTCAATGTTCTGAGTAGAACGGTTTAGGTCTGTGTACTTCTTGTCACCTGGTTTATCGCTTGGTGAAGGGGTCTCTTGCTCTGATGGAAGTATTTTTTCTGAGGCTGCTGATTTGGTTGTCTCGGTGTTCCAGGAGATCAATCATTCCCGTCGTCCTTCTGCCAGTCCAATGGTCAGCCTTTCTATTGCTGACTTCGGGTGGTACTGGCGATGTTTAGTGAGGGTTGTCCTGGTATTACGCATTATTTCCTCAAGCTCTGTTGTGGTCCACTTGATGATTCCGAGGGAATACGTGAGGACTGGAACTGCGTATGTGTTGATAGCCGGAGTGATGTTGCGAGCGTTGAGCTTGGTCTTCATTAGTCTCCTCAGCCTTTGGTTGTGTTTGGCGGCTAGATTGTTTTTGATTTCTTTGTGTTCTAGGCGTTGTGCTTGAAGCATACCAAGGTACTTATAGATTTATCCTTCCTACATAGCTGCGATCTGTTCTCCGGTTTTCAATTGGTAGCTATGTGTATCATGCTTTCCTTAGTTCATACTTTGTGTCTTGCATTTCTGTAGGCGGAATTCCATCCCAATGTCATTGCTGAAGTCCTCGGTGATCCAGATTAGTTGCTGGAGTTGATTTTGCGGGGGTGCGATGCGTACAGATTATTATGATTATTATTATTATTATAATTATTATTATTATTTACTACACTATTATTGCGAAAGTCATATTTCGTGTAGGATTTTGTTGCACCCCTTCATTAAAAAAGCAGTTTCAATCTTCACAAAACTGTTTTTTACTCTTCTTTACCCTTGCTGCTTCACTTCAAGATCACAATCAATTTTACTTCAAAATTTATTACAAATTTTAAGAAATTTAAATATTAGTTTTGCAAATTCGTATATAGAGTATTAATCAAATTCTACGACTTCTCAACAATCACACAATTAAATTTGCTATATAAAATGAAATATGAAAAAGTAGTTCCGTCATTTGATGAAAACGTTAAATAGAAGGAAATGTGACGAAATATTCATCTACATATATTGAGTTGTGTGTATTATGTGATATCTCGAGTGATATACATTGGTTAAAGATTTGTTTCGATGGGGCCTCACCATTTTTCTGGCCCTGTGTCCCCGAGTTCCTTAGTCGGGCTACCTGAGAAACATAATGCGCCTCCCGCCCGAAAATGATATTAAATTGCCTAAATGTTATAATGATAGAGCTTTCTCGAAGGCAGGACCTCAGCCGTTTTAATTCCTTACTACTTTACTTAAAAGGAAATGAAACATTTTCGTGGACATGTCGAGAGATTATTCACAAGTTTCTTCCTGTGTCAATTATAACGCTGTTTTCTCATTTGTTTGTTCTAACCTATCATTTATATCTCCAAAATTCTAAGATGTGACTTTCACATTCCGTTACCTTGGAACTCCGCTGAAATGTTATTATTTTTTTATGAGGTAACCCTAGCTTCATGGAAAAGCACAGCTTTTCCTTCTATACACGCCATTATGTAAAAGAAGTTCTTTTTAACTACTGTTGCCATACGCACAGAGTAAATTCATTTTTCCATCGCGATAATTACGCTTGAGTCACTTTGAGTCACAAGAAAAAAATGTCACCATTGCGAGAGAGTAAGTGAAATGATTGCTTACTTTGCTATGAATACACAATTCACTTTTAATAAAATTACATTAGCTAGAAACCAACTCTCACTTTTCGTACGCCTATTTCTGGCTTGTATTTAAAGATCAATTTTACAGAATCACAGAAGGAGAAAACGGTGGATTCTTATGTAGTTAAATTTGAGATCTGTTCATTATCTGTCCTTCGGATCTGGCTAACAATTTTGTTTTATTTTCTGTGACAGACAATAATATTTTGAATTTATATGAACTTCAGTACAGTGTATTATCCTTATACAGGAAACAAATCAGAATATTTCACTTACACCAGCACAGTTAGGTGTTCGACTGAACTGAATTCTGCACAGTTTCTGCAAGTCCTCCCATAAGACCGGTTGACATGTTTTTCTGAAAGTTAGAACTCAAATAAATAATATCCATACCTGTGTATATGAGATTTTGTCTCCTTTGTATGGGTTATACGTTACAGAGAATGGCTTGATATACACTGAAGAGCAATTGAATTAGAAACAGCTGGCTTTATGCACATGTGGCGCTGTGGACGGCCCTGTAAACGGAAACGACATGACGTATGCAGCAATCCGACAATATGAGGAGTGATGCGACGGGAATCAGTAAGAGTCGGATGCCGTATGGGTAAGACGAAGGATCTAAGCGTATTTGATCGTCGGCAAATTGTCGGGGCCCGACGAATGGGTCACTCCATCTCGGAAGTCGTGCAGGCACTGGGATTTTCACGATCCTCTGTGTCACGGGTGCACCGTGAGTACATCTAATCCGGTAAAGCCACCCCTGCAAGGGCCAACTGCTGTCGACAACAGCGTGTGGATGAGCAGGGTCATCGTCGGCTAGCTCGCATTGTAACAGCGGATAGACGGGCCACATTGCAAGAAATCACTCGGCAATTTAACGCTGGTGCACAAAAACGTGTAAGCAGTCACACCATCCAGAACCATCTCCTCGCTATGGGGTACAGAAGCCATCGTCCCACGAGAGTACCGCTGCTGACCGCACATCACAGGATGCAAAGATTAGCATGGGCGCGGGAACATCGGCACTGGACCCTGGACATGTGGGAAAAGGTTGCCTGGACTGATGAGTCGAGATTCACGTTGGTGCATGCGGATGGCAGGATACGAGTACGGCGCAAACCACATGAAGCGATGGATCCTTCTTGCCAGCAGGGTACTCTTCAAGCTGGTGGGGGTGGCATTCTCGTCTGGGGACTGTTTACGTGGACTGAAATGGGACCCCTGGTACGTATGACATCGTCTCTCACAGGTCAACGTTACCGGGATATTCTGGACGACCATTTGCTCCCGTTTGTGCGTCTTCAACATCCCACTGGGAAACTCATCCTGCAACAAGACAATGCACCGTGCCATCACTCCCAAATTGTATCCGAATGGTTGGATAAACACTCCACCAATGTGACCTCGCTTCTTTGGCCAGCTAGGTCATCTGAACTCAATCCCATCGAGCACATCTGGGATGCCATCGAGAGAGATGTTCGAGGCTCTGACCCCCTCCATCAAATCTTCGTGAACTGTAGGAGCTTGTTCAAAGGTCGTGGATCGGTATGGCTTCCCAACGCTTCCGGTGGCTTGTCGAGTCCATGCCGAGACGAATCGCCGCCGTCATCAGGGCGAAAGGTGGTGCTACAGGTTACTAGACAGGTATCTCTAATTCAATTGCTCTTCAGTGTAATTCAACGTTTTTTTCCAACTACACAATTTCTGGTTTCTACCAAACTTCGTCTACTAAAACGGCAGAATACCAACAGAGATAATTGACAAAGTGTATTTAAACCTAACTTCAAATAATGTATCTTATTTTTCAGTTTGTAATTCGAAAATTTTTTTGGTACTTTCGTGTCTGGCGCTTGTTTATCCAGTTTTTGTTTTTAGCATTTGATACGAATGAACAACCCTCAATTCCAAAGTATGTGAACCTTTACTTTGCGCTAATAGTTCCTACAATAGATTCACTCATTCCTGGGAAAATTTATACTCTCAAAGTGTTTTATACTAGTTTGCCTTTCTACTGAATTTCCACTTTAATAACTTCCAGAATGCCGTAGCAAAATACTCCATGTTTCTTGTCATAGAGGAAGAATTATCTGCAAAGCCTATATTTTTCCTCCAGAAAATCAAACGAACATATCAATGGTAGGGATTTCATATTATTCGGACTACACACACACACACACACACACACATATATATACTCGTTTTTTTTTTTTTTTTTTTTGCTTTTTAACAGAATTTGATGTTAGGAGATAAAGCTGATACCACGGGAATACATCACTCCAAAATCTTCACTGAAATTATCCCAGCAACAGCTATTAAATATTTTATCTCTACCGGTTTCACGAATTGTGATTTCCCGTTAACAAAAATGCCTTTCAGATAACGAATTTTTTCTGTAATTAAATAACGGGCGCCACAGTTACGGTTGTTGTTAACAGATATTCTTTCCTCTTTGAAATGACTGAACTGCACAAAACTCGCACATTATCATTGTTTAATCTAAAAGTTATTTTCGTCTCAGCGGACATCTTTCGGTCATTAATACTTCCGTTTACTGATAATCATTAAATCAGAGAGCGTTGTTCCCTGATTGGAACATTGTTAAATTCGACTTTTGACTAAATCATTGAACTTCAAGCGAGGAACATCGCTACATCCTTTAATGTTTCCGTGCATACCGATTTCACTGTCTAATAGAAACGCAATTAACTTTATTAAAATCAAATCAATAGATATTTATATAGGATACTGTGTGTAATGCGAAACTTCGTTGAGGATACCTATAGTTTAGAGGCGAATGTTTCTATATAGATAGTACTACAAGTTGGGCCCTCGATCCAGTCCGGGTTAAGCATGAATGGTGTGTTTGCCATTTGTCGCAGGATCTCTCCCTTTTCGAGAACTAGTGGCCCCAATTTAGGAATGGGCGAATTCTTATAGCGCTTAGATTTGCTGATGATAGTCGTTAAGCTCCGTAAAGTAAAAAAAAAAACATGAAACGTTTAACTCTGCGTCATTAAAAATCACACATAAAAGATATACACTATATTGACAAAAGTCACCGCTCACCTAGAAGAGAAACACAACATAACATTTATTGACATATATTAGTACGGTGTCGGTCCACCGTTGGCCTTAATACATACACTGACCATTCGAGACATTCTTTCGACAAGGTTTTAGAACACAGCGTTACGTATACGCTTCCATTGCCGCTAATAATTGTTTAGTAGTAGCCCTTGGTTCCAAACTTCTTATGCGGCGCTCTAATTCATCCCATAGGTGCTATATGGGATTAAGATCAGAGCTCTGCGCTGGCCAGTCCACACACGATACGGAATTATCGTCCAACCACGGAATATCATCGAACCACGCCATAACAGTCCTTGTTTATGGCTCGGTGCATTATCCTGCTGGTACCAAAAAGGCTCGGTTCCATAGTATTGTCACAGTGTTAGTAGGGCATAATTGTCAAGAATATCGAGGTAGATGTGCTGCTTAACAGGTTTGTCCACGATAACCAATGGGCCTGGATCATACCACGAAAAACACCCCTACACGAGTACAATGCCAGCTCCAAACTTGACCGTAGGAACAGTACACTGTGGTAAATAGCGTTCACCCGCCTGCCGCCATACCCACATACCGCCATCAGACTGATGAATCGTGTATCTGGATTCATCAGTCCATGGGACCTGTTTCCATTGATGTACGGTCCATGATAAATGTTCTTTACACCATGCTAAACGACGAGTAACATTCCGAGTGGAGATGAAAGGCTTATGAGCAGCCGCACGACCACGGCAACCCATGGAATGAAGTTCTCTGCGAATGGTACGTGTACGTATAGAGGTACCAGCATTTTTACTTACCTGTACACTGAGGTATTGTGCAGTACTCCGTCAATTAGCTGTAACGACTCTCCTGAGACTTCGACGTCCTCTAACACTGATTTTCTTTTATCTGCCGGTACGTTTTGCTACTTCAGGAACGCCATGTGTCTTCCAGTTATTCAATACATCCAAAACAGTTGACTTAGGTATGTTTAAACGCATCTCGGTTTCTATTATGGACAACCCACTATTATATGTATAACACCGAACAATCTTTCCTTTCTCAAAGCCAGTTCTCTCCCGCCGCGATATATTCACTCAACCTCACAGTGCGATATGATCGCGGTCAGCTGCAAGCTTGTTTTTATACCGTTCGCAACTCTGCAGCGCAACTTAACAACGCAGCAGATCCATTCATTTGCTTTTGAAGGGGTGTCCGGTTACTTTTTTCGGTATGGTGTTCACTATATTGTCCAACGTATCCTGAAGCCTCTTTTGAATAGTGGATTTTCCCATTAACGTCACAGCTATGGCCGATACAAGTATAAAAGGACTCGCGGCATGGCGAACATCATAGACAAGAATGACTAGTAGAATGGTATGTACGGCACAGTTCAGTGACTTTCAGCATGATACGGTCATATGATGGTCTTGTTGCTATGACTGATTGTGACACGGTAATAACAACAAGTCAGTTCGGGAAATTTCTTCCTTGCTGTGGTTGCCACAATGAACTGCAAGTGATGTTTAATTCTGTGGAAGAAATATGCTTCTTATAATACGTGGAAACACGTTAGAATTATGAACTCAGCATTCAGACATCTCTAATTGGCCTGTATTTAATGTTCATCACGTAACATCAGTCACATCAGAAAACTATATATACACTCACGGACTATGAAATCTGCGCACCGAGAAGGAAGCATCGGATCGAACTGAAATTTTATGGACGTAATTATACAGATGAATTATACATATGATGGCAAAACCAGAGCTGCCTGAGACTTACAGAGGGATCTGTGGCACGCAGTCTGGTCATCTTCAATAGAGCATCGCACTGCCTCCTGCGGCGATAATGCTGCAATACGGTCTGACATGAAGGCGAACAGACGCCGGATGTTGTCCTGCGACAGACTGGCCCACACGTCTTGGACGGTGTGCTCCAAATCCCGCATAGTGCGACACGGCGGCAGCTGGCGTTTCAACTGTTCCCACACATGCTTGATAGGTGACATGTCCGGGGAGCGAGCAGCGCATGGAAGTGTCTGGACATGACGTAGGTTGTCCTGAGTCACCGGAGCCGTGTGCGGGAGGGCATAGGCCAGCGCTTAGATCACTGCGTCACCGGGACGGCGCTATGCTTCTGACTAGTCGTCTAAGCTGGGCCCGGGTTCGAGTCCCAATGAGACATGCGTGGTGCTCCTGTGTTACAGGACCGGCCCTCTCCCTTCCCTCGAACCAGTACCCCTAAATGCAAGACGAGCGCGGCTTACAGCCCGACTAGTTGCCCATGACTGTCGCTAAACCCAAAAACAAAACAAAAAGAACATATTTCCTAGAGTTTTGATAGTTCACATCCTCACTTTTGTTGTTTGTAATTCACTTTTGACTTCAGAGAGTTGTTACCACATCTAAAATTAAAACTTGTTCGAAACCAAGTAACAGCATTTATTTTATTAAGTTTTTCAAGGAATAAGTTTGAGAAACAAAACAAATCGTTTTCGTAATAAAAACTATACTTGCCAATAGCACTAGAAAAATATTTCTTATTTGAACTTCTAATTTTGTCATCTATTGATTGGCACTTTTGCCCGTGAATGAAGAAGGTTTTAGATCCTTGCATTTTCATTAGGTTTTGTTTAGTTTCCATTTGCTACATCAATCCGTTCTCATTCTGCCAGTAAATTTTATCTGTTGCAATTTTTTGTGCAAGTAAATAAATACATACATTCAATTCGAAGCTCAAATGTTTCTCACTGATGTTGCATTTAATTTTAAATTCATCTACTTTCGTCACTAAAGCTAAATTTGTGAAATATCCATTTTCTGGATCTTGACATTTTGTGACAGATAAGTTCCAAATGTAAGTTTCAAAAACAGCGCTTCATCTTCTCAGTAAAAGGCTTGGTTTCTTCCCTACAGTGTATATTCCACTATAAATTTCCCATATGAAAAAAAAAACTAGGAAAAGCGAATTGCTCTTTCAGAGTTCGATGCCTCAGGGAAAGAAAGGAAGATGACACAGAAGGATATTCGATGACATTGCTTAACAAGAGAAGTCGGAATCGGTTAGATAGCTACAACTGTACTTAATCATACAGTTTTTGCTGAAAGGAAAAGCGGAAGAGGTATAAAATAGAAGAAGAAATTCACGTATCTAAATTGTACTGGGGAATATATTATAATGCAACTAACATTTAATTAATGTTATGCATATCGTAAATCGTTCCTTTTGTAAAGAATGAAAAAGTAATGATGAAATAAAGAAATCGCTACGTACCAGCGAAAACTGTGTCCATCTTCCTTTGCAGCTGGACAAAAAGAAAATTCATAATGAGTCCAGGGGATTCCAAATGAAGTGAAGTATACGAGAGAGTGTTCATTAGGCTTCCGCTTTCCTACTTTTCCCTTTTTCCCTATAAATGAAACATATGCCACATAATAGTATATATTGCAGCTTGTACTTTATTTTTACGAATCTCGATCCCGTTGTGACATGAATAACCGTTTCTTTTCCAGGTCTGAAGTAAAGACGGCGTCTTCTCAAGTAGAGTTCACAAGGAAGGGCAGCAGAGCGGTAACTAAATTCTGTTTCTGAAAGTGAAGGCAGCAAAAGAAATTCAAGCGAAATATCGGTGATTATGTGAGAGAAAGAGGGAGAGATCATATCCTTCCCATTCCACGTTAAAAACTGGGTTGCCGAATTTAAGACAGGACATTTCAGCACTAAGAGTGAAGATTGTTCAGGAATGTCGGCTGTGGTCACGGTTGCAGAAGGCATGGATGCTGTCAACATGATTTTAGAAGACCGAAGAATACCTGCAAAAAGGATAACAAGGATGAAATCTTTGTTATCCATGCTGAAATCTCTGTTATAATTCAACGTGCTGGACTGATCGTCCACGAGGTGCGAGATAGAGGCAACTCTAGGCCAAATGGGTGTAGGAATGCCTGAATGCGGATCAGAAGAGTAACCGGGTTTCAGCTACAAAAGCAAATTTGCAGCGTTTTCAGAAGGAAGCGCACAAATCTTGACTCTATTCGTAACCTTGGATGAAACGTAGATACACGTTTCATCCAGGGTTACCAAGAAAAATTCCAAAGAATGGAGACACAGCAATTCCCCTCTTCCAAAAACGTTTCCAGCTCAGAAGTCTACAGCATAGGTCGTCTGTGTTCTGAGAAAACGACGGAATTATGTCTAGTAGTCTACCGAGGAAAGGATGCCACCATCACAGAAAAGTATGTATACTTCTGTCTGTTGAAAATGTGACACCAAAAAAGACCTGAGATATTGAAGTACAATTTATGGGGTGCATTACTTATGATACAAAACGTAAGTGATCAGAATACACACCTGTGCGTGATGTGGAACACACAATACTCAGCACCTTGTGTATCCTCGCATAGCGACGATAACTACTCATTAACTGGAAGAGATTCTGGATATCGCAGTGCGGAAGATCATTCCATGCTCTTTCGATTCCTATCCAAAATTCATCTTGGGTAACTGACGGTGGATCCTGACGGGCCAGGCATCCATCTGCAGTATCTCAAACTTTTTCAATTAGTGATAAATTACCCGAACGCTCTGGCCAAGAAAGATCGGGCACATGTCGGTTATCCAAAAGATGTAAGACGTTCCGCGCCACATGTGGTAGGGCATTGTTGTGTTGACGGATGGTACCAGGAGCAGTTTGTAGATGTGGTAGCAGTTCCATCTTCCCAACTTCGGTGATGTACCGCTGGCTAGGTCATGGTTCCTGCAATGCCTAGGAGGCAGGAACGTGAATGGAACCCAACAACATCCCACACTAGGACGCTCGTTGTCGGGCTCGTATGATGCTGTATAATGCATGCCACCAGCTGTCGTTCACAAGAATGTCGCCGTGCAAGGACATATCCATGAATGGTCATTAGGTTGAACCACGACTCTTCAGAAAACACTATGCGCTGCCATTCATCACGCCATTCCGTGCGTTCTTGACCCCATTTCAGCCCCTAACATTCGTGGTCTGAAGTCAAGGGAAGTCGAAGCAGCGGAGGTGGAGCTACGGGTGCTCTCTAAAACAAATAGAATCTAACAGAGGTTTCAGACAAGCCTTGATATGATACGGACCTACACTGCTGTGCCTCCCTCCTTGGGAAGCGGTTTTTTGGTTCGCCAACGCCATAAGGTAGAGATGACGGTGTTCCCGTGAGTTCTTCCGTTACTGGAATCTAAACCCTTCACGTTGGTGCGTCAGACCTTTTCTCTTTCAAGAGCTACTATATATACGCATCACTGTGCTGGTGTTTCGTCCAACACGATTGGCGATGTCGCAGAAGGAAAGTTCGCCTTCCCGCAGTCAACACATCGGCCTCGCTCAAAGTCCGTCAGCTGTACGTACGAGTCTCATCTGCTGCGGCGGGACATACTCAGTTACTACAATTATCTTACTGCCACAATTACCGCGAATTGACTAGGGCATTTTACCCTGTGCTTCTTGATTTTATACTTCCTGCGGGACGACTACGAGGGCCTGGCTGGCACAAATCATTTGCATATGCTCTGCGGTTGTAATAATTTGTTCCTCACGTGACATATTAAACCTGTAAGTTCCTGTCCGATTACACACGTTTTTCTTAGTGTTGCATTTCAACAAAGAGCAGTGTACATCCCTTCTGGACAGTAGGAAATGAAATCAAATTGCAGGGAAAATTGTTAAAAAGGATTCTACGTTTTCAGAGAAACGTTTTCGTCCTGTTATCTATGTTTCTTTTGTTTAGCATTTTTCATTTACCTAGCATCACACAGGCAAAATTTCGTGAAATTCACTTTCAACTGTTAAGACAACCTGATTCCTCACCGGACTTGGAACCATCTCATTATCATATTTTTTTCAAACTGAAGAAATAATTAAAAGGAAAAAAATTCCCAAATGTTAAGCCAGTAAACATATATACTGTTGTTTTCAGTGGAGGACTGTATTGATTCAGTTGCGAACTTTAGAGTGCATTTTTTGTCTTAAAATAGAAGTAACATTTATGTAAATAATGGTATTTGTGTAGGCTGAGTGTAACTTGATAGCTTTGTGAAAGAGAAACAATACATAACTGGTAAAACTCAATCCTTAGAGCTAAGTATTAATGTTTTCTGAAGGTGGGGTGCTAGACAAAAATGTAAGCTTTAAAGTTTTCAGTATTATCTTTATTTAGTTTAGGCCCAGCTAAGTGCATTACCATTTAGAGAAGATTAGTTAACTTATTGGGATTACTTGTTATCGCAGTGCAAAAATCTCCTGACTCTTGTAAAAAGCTTACAACCATAATAAAGTGAACGTAGATAATGTCTTGATATCTTTTGAATGTGGAAAAACCTTATTCAGGTGGTATTGAAAATTAAAAGGTGAAAAATTGATATAACCATAGATAGTGATCAGTTGACTATCTGGAATTGTCGTTTAAAGCATGAACTTAGTACGTTACTTGAAATGATGTTGCCCTGTTATACCTGTGTTGTGGCCAAGTGATTTTGATCTGTTATTCTGAAAATGGAACTAAATTGTCTGTTTTAAAATTTTGCCTTACTGATCTTTAATTGTTGTTTATATATATATATATATATTTACTTCTGAATGTCGGGTGTTGTAAATAAATACAAGCAATAGCCTTTCCAAAATCTATTTAAAAATGCTTGGGCATTCAGTGTATGCATTGGTCATAATTTCTGAACACAACATGCATCCCCCACATCTCTGACTGTGGTCTTAGGATTTGGGAGCCTGGGGAAAAATCACACTGCGTACATGACGATTTGGTCCTGCTAACGATCCATATTGGCCACAGAACTAATACAAAATAAATATTATTTCATGTTATATAGTGTAACACATAACTTACACGTGTAACACAAAATACTGTTTTGTACTTTTCAGGTGTAAATCTGTGCAGCATCCAACAAAACAAACATAAACAAAAATTTAATATTTTTTTGGTTCTTTTCTTTTTGTGCTTAAACCACCACAAAATATCTCAGCTCGCACTCTACGTGCCGTGTCGTCATTATGCTAATTTACATATCACTTATCTGCCCACGCTTTCAACCGATCTCCAGTAGTCTCTAAATTTGCATATCACAACGTTTTCCTATTCGAAACCGCAATATTCCTAACTTTTTATGACCAGAGTATATGGTAATTTTCTACGGGGTTAAATCGAGATTTTACAAGGCCATTGCAAAGCCGATGTATTTTTCTCTTTATGCTTTCTGTTTACAGTTCATGCTGTGGTTATGCACATTGTCGTGAAAGAAGTGTAAAGCTGCCGCTATGTAGCTTAAACGTTATTTCCAGCAGAGGAGTGTAAAGCTGCCGCTATGTATTACTCAAAACGCTATTTCCAGCAGAGGAGATCATTCTTCGTGTGCTTCTACCTGTGGCACTAGTACAATGAAAAGCACGACCAAATTATGATGTACGCGCATCCAGATTTTACATTTGAGACAATATTCATAATTAGGTTATGAGAGTTTTCCAGGTTTTCTTTGTATCACAACACGTCCGTCATAATGAAGCAAAACTTATGGTATTTTTACAATAGGATATCATTTGGTATATTTACATTTTACATTCGATGTGCACTGGTTTCCGTAAATTAAGGAACAAAATAGAAGCTCCTGATACGTTGGCTAATTATCGCTAAATATATACGCAATTTGCATATGTTACAGGCAAAGTACTACAGCATCAGTTAATTGTATGGAAATGAGTACCGCAGGCATAGCTTTACGCAAATTGACAACAGCACAAAACTGGCTGTTTCTCAGTGAGTCGCCAATACACGTGCAGAGACTGAAGAAAGGATTTCGTGATCGAGATGGTGTTGTAATGGCTTTGAGACGTCATTTACCAATGGAATTACTCTGCAGACTCGAAGCAGGCCAAAGTCAAGCGAACGTAGCAAGATGGCTAATGTAAGTCGTTCTGTAGTCCAAAGGCTGTGAACAGCTTCCAAACCACAGAATCATGCTCCCGCAGGTACAGCCAAAGCAGGCCTAGGGTAAGAACTTCCTCACAAGATCGATATTTGTGCTTATCTGCGCGCCGGAACAGGACTGCTACGCCGATCCATCTTCGATCTGTGCTTTCTGCAGTTACTGGAAGGACGGCATCAGCTTCTGCGGTACGCAGAATGCTACGTGAAGGATGGCTCTATTCTAGGCGGCCCGTAACGTGTCTGCTCCTAACCTCCCGCCACAGGATGGAACGTTTGAATTGGACGCGCATGCATGTGAATTGGAGTCTAAATCAATGGAGATCTGTACTATTCACGGACGAGTCGAAGTATGCTTTACAGAGTGATTCTCGGCGAATTTTCATCTGGAGAGAGCTATGGACCTGATATCAACCCTCTCGTATCCGTGAAAGGGGCACTTATGGTAGAGGTAGTGTACTTCCATGGGGAGGCATCTCTTTAGGCGGACGTACCCATCTCTACGTGATGCCAGGTGGTCACTTGAACGCTCGGGGTTATAGAGATGATATCTTGTACCCGTTTGCGATTCGGCCATATGCAGGAGAAATTGGCGACACATTCATACTGCTAGCCGATAATGTTCGCCCACACACACCGCGGCTGGTACAACAATGCCTTGAAGAAAAGACTATTATTGTCCGTACGAAGTGGCCAGCACGCTCTCCTGACCTTAGCCTAATCGGGTTCAAACTGCTTTGGCCGCTCCGGTGGCGCAGTGGTCTAAGGCGCTGGCCTATGATCATTCGTCCGTAAGGGGTCCGGGTTCGAATCCCGGTCAGGCATGGTTGTTGTGTTTGTCTTACTGCACTGGCTTTCTCCCTTCCCTGAAACCAGTGACCCTAAATTAGGGACGGGTGACTGCTTATAGCCCATTGAGTTGCTCACGGTGGTCGTTAAACCTCCAATCAAAAAAAAAAAACTGCTTTGCTACAAAAATGGGCATTGCTACCTACTAATCTCATTTACCATTATTAACAGCATGGGACATTGCCGCTGAAAGGTCTGTATTGCTGTTCGTGGTGACCGCACTCCATATTGCGACACTTTTAATTTAATTTCTGGAATAGTAATTTATGTTTTTTTATAGCAAACACAAAATGTAAATACTTTCAAAATAGAATAACTATACTAATAATCCGAAATTTCTTGCCGTAGAATAGAAATAAAACTTTCCAAGCTTTCGCACCTCAACCAGATGGCTTTTTCAAGGAAGGTAGACAGCTGACTCCAAACTGGATAATAGAACATTTCAACAATATGAACGCGGTGACTTGACTAGACTGTGACGTGCCTGCACCGCGGGGGCGCGCATGAGATAAAGGCAGATAGCAGCGAGAGCATACGTCCGCTTAGCTCAGTTGGGAGAGCGACTTACTCCGGAGTGAGGGGATCCAAGTTCGATGCCCGGCGTGGACAAAAACGATAGAGAAATTTATTGCGTTATATTGGCGCCCGAACTTCAAGAGTGACCTGGCCGTTAAAGTTCAGCAATGGTGCGATGTTCTTTCCACACCGCGAGACAGGAAAAATAAGAGAATCCCTTCTTCAGCGCTTCGAAAAATAAATGTGTGTGATGTTACGTTCCACACACCAAATTGACTGGGATTTCTCCAATGTACGTTCTTCAGCGGATGACTGCCTACAGCGACACATGGTCCAGGCTAACCCGTGGACATGCTCCCGGCCCTCTTTCGGGGGGGGGATGTGGCGTGCCTGCACCGCAGGACGCACATGAGATAAAGGCAGATAGCAGCGAGAACATACGTCGGCGTAGCTCAGTTGGATGAACGACTTACTCCGGAGTGAGGGGACCCGGCTTCGATGTCCGGAGTGGACAAAAAATGACGGAGAAATTTCCTTCGTCATAAGACAATTAATGAATTGGCGCAAACGTGACAATTCAAAGAAAAGAGGTCACGTTGGTTGGGCACGCGGTACCATAGTAGAAAACGCAGCATTATTTTAAGAATTGATTCCAAATACGTGGCAACTCCAAAAAGATGCTATCACTGCAAACCTCGCAGCTGGTCAAGATTTGCAAGGTCTCGCGAATGGCAGTAGATTTGGGTGTGGAGTATGAAGCTAATTTCTTTACATCACTCCATATAGGATCGGTGGACTTGAACTGGACTTCTCTTGATAGGGAAGTGGTTATTTTTCCGTTTTTTGCATCCCTTTTATGTTCGCTGATTCTAATTCCAAACAAATGTTTGGTCATTCCGATGTAGTGTCGCCTGGAGGCGTCCGGATATGTAGTGGGATGGCATGTAAATACTTTGTATAGAATGTTCTTGCGATTCTCTGTAACATATGGTACAATGAAGATTTTCACCAAATTTCATTCAAATTGGTTATGTATTTTTTTAGGTATAACAAATTTTCAATTCGTTCCTTTATTTATGGAAACCAGTGTATTTTGTCACATGTCAAACTACACGGTGAGGCAATATTTTGTTGCTGAGGAGTTGTGGGCCTCTTCGTTTCCAGAGTAATTCAAGACATGAAACGTTTTAAGTGTTGTCGAAATGGTTGAGTATAGACTTACTTGTGACTTCTCACAAACACAAACTCAGGTTTGGTAGAGCTTTCTCCATGTCCCAGTGTTCGTGATTTAGAGCGTCAGTTACAAGAAGTGTGGGCCATTCAGTCCCAGGACAACATACGGCGTCTCTTTGACTCCATGCCAGACCGTACCACCGCATGTATCAGAGCACGAGGCAGTCCGACGCGGTACTGACGCTGACCGGAATGTGTACCGTATGTCTTCGGGAAATCGTCCTGCTGTTGTGATATTGTAATCACTTCTATACTTGGGATGTACCATCTCACTACTAAAAACTCTTTCTTGGTGCGCTTTTATGAGAATGAGTGTATGAGAAGCACGCGCGCGCGTGGGTTTGTGTGTGAATATAATATTAATATTAGGTTGTTCAATCTGACCTTCCCTTTGTGTAAGACAAGCAGTCCTTGGAATACAGAAAATAAGAAGATTTAGGTGAGAGCAATATTTGCTACCTTTCGCGAAGCACCTATTTTAGGTAGTCCAATAATCTATTATAACCATACCGTATTACTGGAAAGAAGGAAATTAATTTTACATTCAAAGACGGTATTAATTTTACCTTCTGTTTTCCACATAACTTGAATAGAGTGGCTGTGTGGATGAGGTAGTAATACAAAAGAACAGGATGCAAAATTTTTTTCTGACAATTTTTTTCTATTTATCCTTCTCATACTGTTTACAAAACAGTGACATTTTAATTGTCGTTTTTATTTTTCATTTTCACTCTCTTCATTTATCTCTCACATTGACTTTGCTGCGATGTTTGTGGATATACGGATTGGTTGCTGATGAGTCAGTCTCCCTTTAGCAATTACAGGAAGAACCGTGATAAAGCAAAGGTCGAGACCAACGGCATCTGTTATGCTTACGGCAAAGAGGCTGTTGATGTTAGCAGGCACGGAGAGGGACTGGGCATTTTCTTTCTGGGCATATGGTATTGATCGATGCAGTGATCGCAAAGAATACAGCGGTGAACACTAAGGAAAGCACGAGGGATTTAGTTAAATCATTTTCTCTGGATTGAATTGAATTTAAATGTTTTTACTCAAGCGCATGCTGTCGAAACATTCTCCCGACTTAAAATCACTTTCTACGTGTGACTCTCTGAACATGAAGTTTGAGTCACAAGATGAATGATTCAAATATCTTTGTGTGACACTTTGCGCCTCTGTGAAACGCAAAATCATTTTTATCATACTATTATAGAGCATGAAAAATGGATGCCACACACCAGGACCTGGCGACCAGTCAGCGCTGAAACATATTACATTCGATCACGTGGTGCATAGAAATATGAATAAAATTCGGCAAGAAAGACTCACAGGTGACATTTGTCTTGTTCTTTTATTTGGTGTTTAACGACCACCGTGAGCAACTCAACGGGCTATAAGCAGTCGCCCGTTCCTAATTTAGGGCCACTGGTTCCCGAAAAGGGAGAGAGCCAGTGCGGTTACACAAACACAACATCCATGCCTCACCGGGATTCGAGCAAGAACCAATCTCGGACGAATCATTTGTTTAAAAACTCTTGTCTTTCTGAGTAAGTTAACAGTCGTCTTGTAAAAGACTTAACTAGTACACAAAAACAACAACACCGATTACAGATATATATATACACACTATCTACCAACAAGTAATTGGACAACCCTGCAATCGACGATATCTGAGGTCCCGATACACGTCACGGCCGCCGCCGTTAAATATCGTGTGGGAAACAACAACGCAACCAGTCGCATGCACGATGCCACGTAGTTCGAAACTCTCTGATTTCGAGAAAGGTGTAATCGTCGGGTATCACAGAAATGGCCGATCCATACGTGACATATCCAGCGAGTTCAAGTACCCAAAATCGACGGTGTCCTACGTGATTGGCAAGTGAAAGATGAGAGGTGACTGTCGGAATGTGCCCCGACCCGGCAGACCTACAAAACTGGGAGTTAGAGACCGACGGGTGCTGGCCAGAGAAACTCGGAAGAACCGCACCAAATCGATGGGCCACATCCGCAAGGAGTTTCAACAGGCATCCGGAAGTGTTCTTTCGATGAGTACCATCCATAAGAAAGCCCATCTGCTCGGTTATCATGGACGTGCTGCCGCCCACAAGCCTTTGATCACCAAGTCCAATAGCGCTACTCGGCTAACGTGGTGCAAAGAACGTCGACAGTGGACCGTTGAACAGTGGAAACAGGTTCTCTGGAGCGACGAATCAAGGTTCACCCTCTACCGTTTGGATGGCAGGGTCTGGGTTTGGAGTCTGCCTGGAGAACGCCTCCTACCGGAATGTATTGTGCCAACTGTGAAGTTGGGCGGCGGTGGAATTATGCTATGGGGGTGTTTCTCCTGGTATGGCACGGGACCCTTGGTCGCAATTCCTGGTAGACTCAACGCCGAGACCTACTGCACCTTTTTGGATGACCATGCGCTTCCTACGTTGTGGCAGTTTTACGGGGTGGACCCATGTTACTTTCAGGATGACAATACCACCTGTCATGTTGCGAGGTCCTCCATGGCTTGGTATGGTGACAATGTGGTTAATCAAATGGACTGGCCTGCGCAGAGCCCGGACCTTAACCCTATCGAGCACCTCTGGGATGAGTTGGAGCGTCAACTTAAGGGGTGCCCCCACTGTCCGAAATCGGTGAAGGAACTGACCTGTCTTCTCCAAGCCGAGTGGAAGAAAATACCGCTAGCCGTCGTACAACGCCTGGTTGAGAGTATGCCCCGGAGGTTCGCGGCTGTAATCGCCGCTCGTGGAGGCTCCACCAACTATTGAAGGTGAATAAACTTCGTTTTCCTGTGCTATCACAGGTGTCCAATTACTTGTTGGTAGATAGTGTATATATACACTGATGCGCCATTCCATTATGACCACCCCCAGCCTAGATAAATGAGCGCGCCTAGAGTCCCAAGGCGCAGGTGAAGTTCACAGAGTAGTATATATACAACCCGTGAACCGGCTTTCGGTTAGTAGAGTGCTTGGTGGTCAGAATGCGAAAAGGTGCCATTTTATCGGAGTTTGATAAAGGATAAATTCTGATGGCACGGCGCCTCGTAACTACGATCTCGGAAACAGCGCGGCTTCTGGGTTGTTCACGTGCCGCTGTAGTGAGTACGTATCAAAAGTGGTGCACAGATGGCCAAACGTCCAGCCGTGTGTCGTCTGCAGCTCATTAATGCCAGAGGGGAGCGAAGACTGTTGCGTATTATTTACAGCGACCGCAGGGCCACAGTGCGATAACTCACCCGTAGCTACAACAGTGGTGATCAGGACAATGTGTCACAGAACACAGTTCATCGCAGCCTTCTGCGCATGGGCCTGCGTAGCCGAAGACCCAGCCGGGTCCCCGTGCTCGCTTCACGTCATCGCCCACAACGGATGAAATGGGCCCAAGATCATCGAGATTGGATCGTGGATGATTGGAAGAAAGTGACCTGGTCTACCGAATCAAGATTCCTGGTGCATCACGTAGATGACCGTGCGCGGATACGCCGATTACTAACGGAGGCTATGGCACCTGGATGCACTGTTGGGCGGAAACAGGCCGGCGGCGGCGGTGTTGTGTTGCAGGCGATGTTCTCTTGGGACACTATAGGCCCTATTATCCCAATAGCACAATCCCTGACAGTTTTCGGGTATCTGTTGACCAAGTTCATTCATTCATGGCAACCGCGTTCCCTACTGGTGATGGCCATTACCAACAGGATAATGCGCCTTGCCACACTGCCAGAATCGTCAAGGAGGGGTTCGAATAACATGCTGGTGACTTTCTGTTAATGCCCTGACCTCCAAATTCCCATGACATGAACCCAATCAAACATTTGTGGTTCGACTTGGAAATGTGGGTTCGCGCTAAATTACCACCAACCCGAAATGTTCGGGAATTGGAGAACCTTCTGTTGACATTATGGTACCAGATGCCCCAGAGTACCTATCACCACCTTATCGAATCGATGCCTCGAAGTGGCCACTGTTTTGCGAGCTAAAGGGGGTCCTACAGCTTATTAGGTAGGTGGTCATAATGTAATTGCTCATCGGTGTATATAGACAGTGTCAACACTCAAGACTCCTCACGTAACTAAATTGATCGGCCACCTCTTTTAAAATCTGCACATGAGCACACATTTAAGCATTCTCCAAGAACGTATTCTACCTTTAGAGTGACGTAGCAGAGATTTGAACTCCTCAGATCAATAAAACTTTTGCCTGTGTAATGGAGAGCCCGGTGTCAGTTCTTTTGAAACTAAGCCATGTTTGGTCGTTCACGTCTGGCGAAAGAATCGCAGATTCGCCTGTACCACAGCTGTTGCCGTGCTCAAGTGGAAACTAGATTGCTTTACTGGATAGTCATGCTCTTCATGCTACTCGGCATGGCGTCTACTGCTTTGTTTTCATATTGGCTTTCGTGTAAACCTTCACTAGAATGCTACGTGTAGCGCACAGCTAGCTAGACGTGCTCTGTACTAAATGGATGTACCTAAACTCCGGTATCCAAATATTATCCTTGATTTAAATTCCATCAAATTACACTTTCGTCCCATATTTCGCCCTCAAAAATTCTTCATGTGATCATTACTAGTCGCCATTCCCTTTATGTAACTGCTTGGTTATATTGCTCCCGCACATTTGATTCTGGTAGGAAATCAGTGGTAATCATCAGTTTTAGCAACTTCAGAATATATCAGTTCTGGTCTTCTAAAGATGCTCAGATCTCTGAAATGCACAAAACATGACCAGATATAGTTAAATGGCTCATACCTATTTTGAAAAATAATTGTTTCTTCTAAAAATGGAAAAAAGTGTTTCCGTAGCATCTTTTAAGTTACGTTCACTTTCTCATTTCAGCACTTCAGGCACAAATCTTACGAATCAAACGGAAAATCTGACAGAGTGTTAAACTTTTCTTTTCCACAACCTGTCAAGCAAAAATGACTCAAGGAAAAGATGATAGCAGATATTTTAAATGTGCGTCGATAGTCGAACATATTGTCATTGCATTAACAGGACTATTTTGCTTTGTTAAAAACATGCATGATATATACTCTGGAGTGCTAACTGTATGGCTCCAGGTGAATTCATCGTAAACGAATTGATCGAAAGCTAATTCCGCGAAAACGAATTCATTGAAAACGAATTCGGCGAAAACGAATTCATTGAAAACGAATTCATCGAAACCAAAATACCGAAAGATACAATATCGTAGGGAAAGCTTTTGTCGAAAACTTTGACTATAATTGGAATACGGCTAAGTGGCCAAAAAAGCGTTTCGAGAACCTATAAAAATTGCATTTTTAATTTCTTAGATTACACTTTCATGTAGGGTGGCCACAAAACCGTTAGGGAATCTAACGAGAATGAGAATTTTGATTTCATCGTGCCTACTTTTTCCGTAGACCGCCTCTAAAGATACGGCCTACGCAGTGGCTTTTTTTTTTAATTGGGGGTTTAACGACCACCGTGAGCAACTCAATGGGCTATGAGCAGTCGCTCGTCCCTAATGTAGGGCCACTGGTTCCAGGGAAAGGAGAGAACCAGTGCCGTAAGACAAACACAACATCCTTGCCTCACATATTCGAACACGGACCCCTTTCGGATGAATGATCAGAAGCCATCGCATAGATCACTGCGCCACGGGGGACGGCTGGCCTTTTCTTCAGGTTCCGACGTAATCATATTTATAAGGTTTGGACACCCAGACAGGTTAGTAATATCACCCTTTTTCTTTGGCACTAAAAATAAATTAATGTGCTTAGGCCTTTTTAACCGGTTTTATTTTACGCTGTTTTTATTCACCATGTTTAGACACCGAGTCAAGTTAGTATTATTGCGCATTTAATTAGGCATTAAATATTAATACCTTGGCCTAGGCCTAGGCCTTTTAAACAGCTTTTATTCCATCGTGTTCATATTCATAAGGTTTAAGCACCAAGTCAAGTTAGTATTATTGAGCTTTTACTTAGGCATTAAATATTAATACCTTGGCCTAGGCCTAGGCCTTTTTAACAGTTTTTATTTCATCGTTTTCACACTCACAAGGTTTAAACAGCAAGTCAAGTTAGTGTTATTCGGCCTGTACTTAGGCATTAAATATTAAAACCTTGAATATTAAGATATTAAACCTTGACCTAGGCATTGTTAACAGTTTTTCTTCTATCGTGTTCATATTCATAAGGTCTAGACACCGTATCAAGTTTGTATTATTGCGCTTTTACTTAGGCATTAAAAATTAATACCTTGACCATAGGCCTAGGCGAAGGTATTAATCTTTAATGCCAAAGTAAAAGCGCAATAATACAAACTTGACTTGGTGTCCAAACCTTATGAATATGATCGCAAGAGAATAAAAGCTGTTAAAAAGGTCTAGTCGTAAGCCTCTGTATTAATATTCAATGCCTAAGTAAAAACTCAATAATACTAACTTGACTTGGTACCTAAACCTTATGAATATGAACACGATGGAAGAAAAATTGTTAAAAAGGCCTTGTCCAAGGTATTAATATTCAATGCCTAAGTAAAAGCGCAATGATACTAACTTGACTTGGTACCTAAACCTTACGAATATGAACACGATGGAAGAAAAATTGTCAAAAAGGCCTCGGCCAAGGTATTAATATTCAATGCCTAAGTAAATGCGCAATGATACTCACTTGACTTGGTGCCTAAACCTTGTAAGAACACGTTGGAATAAAAACTGATAAAAATCCTAAGCCAAGGTATTAATATACACTGACGGAAAAAAATCCCAACATCAAGAAGGGGTTGTGTCAGATAAACGACAGTTGATAGGCGGTGAGAGTACATCTGTGAGATGACGTCTATGCAAATATCGCGCTCGGCGCATACGTGTGGCGCTAGTAGCGCCCATCCGAACATGCAAAGCAGGTTTGCTGTAAATACGCGCTGTAACGTTCGTGAGCGTTAGTTATCGTTGAGATTCGGCGTAGGGTGTTGATGTTAGTCAAGAATGCCTTTACGAAGACGAAGAAGATATTATCAACAGCTCACGGAGTTTGAACGAGGTCGTGTAATAGGGCTACGAGAAGGTGGGCTTTCTTTGCGCAATATTGCAGAACGACTTGGCAGGAATGTAGCCACTGTGCATGATTGTTGGCAGCGGTGGTCAAGGGAAGGTACTGCCTCAAGAAGACCGGGTTCCGGCCGGCCACGTGGCACTACTGAGAGGGAAGACCGCCGTGTACGGCGTATGGCCGTGGCGCATCATACCGCGTCTGCGGCAGAAATTCGAGCTGCAGTTGCCACCACAGGGACACAACGAACTGTTACAAATCGGTTATTTGAAGGACAGCTCCGAGCCAGACGCCCTGTAGCATGCATTCCACTTACTCCAAACCACTGCCGTTTGCGACGTCAGTGATGTCAAGCTAAAGCTCATTGGAGGTCGGAGTGGATATCTTTTGTGTTTTCTGATGAAAGCCGGTTCTGCTTGGGTCCAGTGATGGCCGTGTGTTGGTTAGAAGGAGGCCAGCTGAGCGCCTGCAATTAACCTGTCTGCGGCCGAGACACACTGGACCTACACCTGGAGTTATGGTCTGGGGAGCAATTTCCTATGACAGCAGGAGCACTCTCGTGGTTATCCCACGCACCCTGACGGCACAGTTGTACGTCGGTCTGGTGATTCAACCTGTTGTGCTGCCATTCATGAACAGCATTCCAGGGGTGTTTTCCAACAGCATAACGCTCGCCCGCATACCGCTGTTGTAACCCAACATGCTCTACAGAGTGTCGACATGTTGCCGTGGCCTGCTAGATCACCAGATCTTTCACCAATCGAGCGCGTATGGGACATCATTGGACGACAACTCCAGCGTCACCCCCAACCAGCATTAACCGTCCCTGTATTGACCGACCAAGTGCAACAGGCATGGAACTCCATCCCACAAACTGACATCCAGCACCTGTACAACACCATGCATGAACGTTTGCGTGCTTGCATTCATCATTCTGGAGGTTACACCGGTTATTAATGTACCAGCATTTCACATTTAAAATGGCTCTTCTCGCGCTTACAATAAGCTGTGATCTTGAAACCTTAATCGATTAATTATTTTACCTATACAAATGTATTGCCGTCATTTCATTCCTCTACAACTATTTTTTCGTGGTGCTGAGATTTTTTTTTCCGTCAGTGTATTTAATGCATAAGTAAAAGCTCAATAATACTAACTTGACTTGGTACCTAAACCTTATGAATATGAACACGATGGAAGAAAATTGTTAAAAAGGCCTTGGCCAAGGTATTAATATCCAATGCCTAAGTAAAAGCGCAATGATACTCACTTGACTTGGTGCCTAAACCTTGTAAGTAAGAACACGATGGAATAAAAACTGATAAAAATCCTAAGCCAAGGTATTAAGATATTTAATGCCTAAGTAAAAGCTCAATAATACTAACTTGACTTGGTGCCTATATACCTTATGAATATGAACACGGTGGAATAAAAGCTGTTAAAAAGACCTATGCCTGTTTATTCATATTTGATGCTTAAGTAAAAGCGCAGCATTATTAGCTTGTTTAAAATGTAAATGTTATGAATATATTGTGTCGTGATCAGATTCATAAGGTTTAGATACAAAGACTAATATTTTTGCCCTTTTACTTAGGCATTAAATAATAATTCCTAGCCCTTTGCGCACGTCTGAAACCAAGAGCTGCGGTTTTTATACGGCCCCTAAAGTGGGTGTCCACTTCTCGGTGCCCAGTTGTCTTGTGGCAATTTCGATGAATTCGTTTCCTTTTTTTAGAAAAAGTCGTCTTTCGATAAACTGCTCGTTCGATAAATTTGTATTCAATGAATTCGCATTCAACGAATTCGTTTTCGATTAATTCGTTTCACTTTTTTCGATAAAATCGTCTTTCGGTAAATTATTTACTCGATAAATTTGTTTCCGATGAATTCGCGTTCGACGAATTCGTTTTCGATGAATTCCTTTTCGATTAATTGGCCTGCTCCTAACTGCTTTGCTACCACCTACCTAATACTACATTGGCTCTCCTTTCGCCCGTAGAACAGCAGCTACGAGGTGTGACATCAAATCCAAGAGCTCTCTGTTCACTTGTGTGGAGATCTGCAACCAAGCTGGTTGTTTTGCAGTCCACAATCCCTGTGTGCAGTTGGATGTTGTGTCAAAATGCCTAACATGGTGTTCCACAGCGTCCCACAGATCGGGTTGAGATCAGGCGAGTTTCGGGACCATTCAAGATGGTTCACATTAGCACTGTATTCCTTGGACTGTTTTTGCGCGAACAGGGCCCAATGGCATGGGTATTGTTGTCCTGGAAGAACTGATCCCTTTCTAGGTGGAGTTACAATACTGTGGAGTGTAACCAGTAAGCAAAGAGTTCCCGGTTGCAGCCGTCGTCTGTACGTTGGTTCGCACGTACCAGAAGTCCCAGTTCATGCCAGCTAAAGATATCCAATATCATACAGCCTCCCCTCTGGCCTGGATAGTCGATGTAGTACACAAGTCAATGCCGTACATAAAGGATCCATAAGCTCATGCTGCTGACACCAAACACGGATTCGTCAATCCTCAGAATAGAGAACACGTCGTTATTTATTGAACCAGCATGCATGCTTCTAATCTTCTGCCGCCCAATCTACATGCACCAGGAAAGTCGTTAACATCGATGTACTGTTGTTTGAAGAGGGTGGCGTACAAGGTGTTTGCTCTTGCTGCTTATCTTTGTCAATGGGCGACGCATAGGCGCGCTTGATAACTTTTCTGTTTAACCCATATTGTATTGGGCAGTCAACAGTGAACTTGTGTTGCACCGATTGCTGTGTACTAGACGACGCATCCGTCGTTCGCTGTGGAATCCACCTTCGTTGTACTTGAGAATTGTGTCTCCAGTTCGTTGTTTCTTCATTTTGACACCATTCGTGTCACATTTTAATTATGCACTTCAAGGAAGAGCCCACAAATGTCACCGTTTCCGAAATGGATGCACCAACCCTTCATGCGCCCACAATTTGGCCTTTCGTAAAGAACGATATGTCTGTGTTTTTGCCCACCACGTCCGTAACTTAGTTCTCCACTGAACTACCAACTTCTTATTTAACCTCCTTTGGCGTACAGGCTCCTCATTAAGAGAGTATCGAGTGTTACTCGCTTTTTATACGGGTTAGCATAATTCAGTGAGAATTCAGTGTAGGTCTCTTTAGAATTTACGTTTGACTTTTACTGTCTTTAAAGTTTTCATAAATTTATTCCCCACCAGTATTAAATAGCAGAAATCTTTAAGAAATATTCTTGCAGAATATAATATACACTGGTGTTCAAAATTAAGAGAATATGCACATTTTGTCAATTTTCACAAAAAGTACGGAACCAAAGGTACGCATTATGCTGCAGAATAAGAATGCAAATTTTCAGTGTCGAATACGTAAGCGTACACGTGCGTGTGGGCGGAGCTGTGACAGCGGAGAGCATGAAAAGCACACGTGGCTTTTTCAGCGATTAGTTCGCTCGTACTCCTCGGCGGCATTCGTTGTCGTTCTTGCAGGAGTTGGTTCAATTTCATAAGCAGTCAGGTAAAATGAGTTTGCACGAACGTATTGATGACTGAATGAAGTGGAGAATCGTCGGTAGATTGGAGGCAGGGCAACCGCAAGTGCAGGTTGCTACAGAGCTCAATGTAACGCCCAGTGTCGTCTGCAATTTGTGGAAACAGTTTAAGGACACCGGATCCATATCGAGAAGGCCTGGGCAAGGTCGTCCAAGAGCTACGACGGCCAATGAAGATCGTTATTTAGCACTTTCAGCGAGGCGCCACAGGACTGCTACAGCTGCACAGCTATCTCGTCAGCTGCATGCCCCCACTGGAACCCGAGTTTCAAGGGTTACTGTTTCCCGAAGTCTTCATGAGATAGGGCTTTCTGCCAGAAGACCCGCTGTTTGCGTCCCGCTCACTTCATCATACAAGTGAGCGCGTTTAGCATGGTGCAGACAACATCAGCATTGGACCAGACTTCAGTGGGGTAACGTTCTCTTCACAGACGAGTCGCGATTCAGCCTGGACACTGATTATCGACGTACCTTCATCTAGAGCGAACCTGGGACCCTATACCTTTCCTCCAACATCTGAGAAAGGGACCGCTATGGCAGCGGAGAGGTCATGGTCTGGGCAGGCATCATGTTGGACGGTCGCACACCTCTCCATGTCTTTGACAGATGCTCTCTGACTGCTGAGAGGTATAGGGATGAAATCTTACAGCTCTATGTTCGATTTTTCATTAGCGCAGTTGGCCCTCGGTTCCTTTTTATGGACGACAACGCTCGTCCACATAGGGCTCACCTGGTCTACGATTATCTTGAAATTGAAGATATTAGCCGGATGGATTGGCCAGCCAGATACCCAGACGAAAACTCTGTCGAACATGTCTGGGACACTCTAGGAGCTGAAAACTGCGTTGCTTCAAGAGTGGGACCGTCTGACACAGGGTCTCATCAACTGCCTCGTTTACAGTATGACGTCGCGCTGTGAGAGCTGTATGACTGTGAGAGGGGCCATACCCCATATTAGAGTCCTTTTATGTTCGATCTTGCAACGTGGATTTTGGACATTCCGGCGCTGATGAGCCTTACTGAGGATCATGAGTGCGTACCACGACTGTTGCATGGTATATTTTTTTCTCTTATATAATTGTGTATCCGTACCAAATTTCATTAAAATGTGTCCATTAGTTTTTCAGAAATTCGACAAAATGTGCTAATTCTCTTAATTTTGTACATCAGTGAAGAAGCAACCGCACTAGAAAACCTTTTTTACTCACTTCTGTAATGGTAACAGAATTTCTTCTACTTCTGCAGCTTTGCTCTCTACGTAGGGATAGGAAACTGTCACAATCAATGTACCAAACATTCTGTCCATGCGTTTGATCGATGGCTATCTTAGCTTGAATGTTTTTCCAAGAATACTTTTTTGAAGTGCATCTGTGAGATATTCCTTAGGCTGGTGCTCTGAAGAACAAATTTTATTTCATTCAGCTTTTTATATTCGCTCACTTATTTTCTGTACATTTTCCCCAACGTTCTTCTGTAGCAACATATTTCAAAAGCATCTACAGTATATTTTCTTATCAGTTCCTTTTAGGTTGTATCCTTTACATTAATAAGTGTACAGTAAACCTCAGCTTAGTGTTCGTGGATAGATCTCCATCTTTCATCTACTTAACTAAACCTTAATGCCGTTCCCGTTGCCGAGTAGTCAGAGGCATATGCTTCTGGTTAGTCACCCTAAGTATACCCGGTTTCGAGCCCTGGATGAAGCATAGGTTCTGTGCTTGTTTTACGCTACGCTACTCTCTCCTTTCCTTGAAATCAGTGGCCCCAAATAAGAGAGGGGTGACTACTGATAGCCGTAAGATTTAGTCACGGCGGTAGTTGGGACCCCTGAAAATCAAAAATAAATATTTTAACTGTAGCTGTTCTTCTGTTTGTCGATCAGTTGTAAATTGAGCATTGGCATTATTTCACTGAGCATTTATCTTAAATTGTCAAATTCTTCAGTTCTTTCTTTTCTCACTTTTTTTGCCCATTTATTTTTTTTTTTTCATCATTTTGCCATTTTACTTCTACGAGACTCCTTAAGCTCCCAAGATTGCTGTAAATTTGATTTCACTTAAGCTTACATAAAAATTATTTCCCTTATATCTCTAAATCATCTGTTAGTTTCTTCTTTATTTTTTGAAACACTTGTTTAAAGTCAAATACAATATGACTCAAACACTGTATATCACTTTTTTGCCATTTTGATAACTGTTTACGTCTTGTAAAATCTGACGCTTGATATCAGCAAACGAACTGAAAAGAGCCCTTGAGTAAATTTATTTTTTGTGGAAATGGCTTGGCAATTTTGAAAACTCCTGTTCTACTCACTTATGACATGCAATGAAGTACTTGGACGTACTCTCTTTGATAGCAGTGAGATCGGGTACAAATCAAAGGGTCTTGTGGGCGGTCAAACGTTGCGAACCTTAGGGTAACAACAGGAATATCTGGGGAAAATATAGTGGTTGTTCAAAATAATGGAAACACCTCGCTGAAAACCAATGACTTTGGTATGTGCTGCTTTTTGAGTAAAACGAACATGTAGCTTCAATTGTTTTTGTACAAAAGTGTTGCTTATAGTCTCAAGGGTCTGTGTGATTGCATTGTAACTCGGTTTTTGCATAATTTCGTTGCAGGTGAAGGCACAATGAGTAACCTGTTGGAGTTTCAAAGAGAGCCGATTGTAGGAGCCCGTCCGGCTGATGCGTCCGTAACCACAGTGGCCCAGGTATTGGGAGTATCGAGAGGTACCGTGTCGAAGGTCATGACAGCACACACTGTTCACGGCACAACATCATCTGCGAGGCACAACTGTGGAAGGAAAACCAAACTCACTGCGAGAGACAGGAGTACATAAAAAAGGATTGTGACCACAAGGAAGAAGACCACGGCGACGAAAGCGACTGCTGAGTTTAATGCATATCTCCCAAACACAGTGTCGACCCATACCGTGCAAAGGGAATTGCATAAGCACAATCATGCCCCGATTCACAGAAGTCGAACTGTTCAATCATGGTTTGAGGAACATGAGTATGAAGTTGCACACCTTCCCTGGCCTGCACAATCACCAGACTTAAACATCATTGAACCCGTGTGGTCTGTGTTGGAAAACAGAGTGTGATCCCGTTATCCTCCTCCGGCGTCTCTCAAGGAATTGGAGATGTTTCCCCAAGAAGAATGGTACAACATACCACTTACCACCATCCAGAACTTGTATGTGTCCATTCCAAGGAGGATTCAAGTAGTTTTAAATGCCAAGAGTGCTCCCACACCATATAAGGTGCGTAACACCTATTGTTTGAAGGTGTTTCCATTATTTTGGACAACCCCTGTAGGTATAGACCTCAAAAACAAAACCCAGCTCCCCCTCGTCCCCCCCCCCCTTAACTTTGGAACCATTTGCCGCAGATAAACAAGTAATGTACCGTTGGTAACCACTCTAAGGGAACTATCCCGTGATGCAAAGAAAAATGTTAATTAAGCTAATTAACCTGATAATTAGCTCACTATCTCCAAATTTTTCCATATAAGCGGTATGTTATTTTATAAGAATTCCATTTAGCACATGGAGAAACCCTTAAATCTTAAATATCGTCGAGAAATCGGATGATTAATAGCGAAGATATTTGCAAATAAAGTTAGAGGAGGCATCCATATACATGTTTTTGCATCTGGGAAACACGCCTGGAAGGTTTTCTTCCCTGCAAGCATAGTGATACTGCTGGAAAGTCTGCATCTTGCCCGAACCTCCGACAAATTAAATGTAGCGTACAGACGAGCAAAGGCCCTGAACCTGGGCTATACAGGGACGGAGTTCGGGTGCTCTTGCAGTTTCCTACCTAATTTATTCGTGCTAATGAATTGAATTAGTGTTAGAATAAAGAGTATGTATTTTTCTAATAATGGAAAACCCGAATCTGTGCAAGCTGAAATTTGTTTTCAATATTCTTGTTTCGGATCAGTACACTTTCTCAAGGCACTGAGTATTCGCGTATCACTGAAAGGTTGTTTCATTATAGAAAATTGAAGCAGAATCACGAAATCCGATTTTTTAGAACGTCTTTAGTAAAAAAAAGATCGCATTTGTGTTATCGGTTTGTCCGTACGCCCGTCTGTAGATAGCATATCTTTGCAACTATTAGCTCGATTTGAAACATTCTTTTTGCATTGGGAAGCTTGAAATGTGCCAATGATGATCCTTTATTTCATTTTTTTACGATGTGCAATTTCGTCACTAGTGGGCGTAAATGCAGATGGAATCGGATTCAAAACACATTTTATTACATATATTTGCTTCTAAACATCCGATTGTAGAAATTCTTTTACCTTTTGATTCCATTTATGTCGAAACGCATTTCAGGTATATTCACTTTCTCAAGTTACGCATAGATTATTTGCACCACGTAAAAATAAATTGCGTTTTCTCCGATATCTGTACCTCTAAAACTCCGATTTGAGAAATTCTGTCTTCAATGGATACAGCTCGTGATGGGAAATCTTTTGCATATAATTTCTAATTTTTGGTAAAGTACGGTTTGGCCACCACGGAGCGTAAGTGTTACTTTCTGCTTCTGATATATTTGCAGAAAAATCTGAGCTTTTAAAATCTGGATTGAAAAAGTTCGTTCGTGGACCGACACTACTCACGTCAATAATTTTTTTCGGAAATTTTTCTTCTTAAAACAATCCATGGTTTCTCCTCCAGGGAGCGTAGATGTACATCATATTTTTGTTAATATCTCTGCTTCTAAGAGACCGAATTGAAAAATTATTTTTTTGTTGCATATACTTTCTGATGCAAAATGTTTTTCATATATTTCCAAAATTTTCAGGCAATTCATAGACTTTCCGCTAGGGGCGAAAATGTAAATTGCATTTTCCCCGAAATCTCTGATCCTAAAACTCCGATTTGAAAAATTCTTCCTGCACTGGATACAGATTCTGATGGAAAATGCTTTGAATATAATTTCTAATATTTGGTAAAGAATGGTTTGGCCACCAATGAACGTAAGTGTTTACTTCTTTTTCTCATGTATTTGTAGCAAAATCTGAGCTCCTGAAAACTCGAATAAAAAAATTCTTCCGTGGACCCATACCGCTCACATCGACAATCTTTTTGAGAATACTTTCTTTATAAAATAATGCACGGGTTTTCCGCCAGGGGGCGAGGACGCATATGTTATTTTTGTCGATATCTCTGCTCCTAAGAATCAGATTTGAAAAATTATTTCTTTGTTCGAGAGCATATCCGCTGCGAAGGGTTTCTCATGTAATTTCAAATTTTTCTTAACGCAGCCGTCCGTCAAGTTCACCTTTCCGTCTACAGCAATATCTGAGGGACTAAAACCTCGATTGAAAAACTTCTTTTTTCGATCAGATACTACTGAATGTGCAAACCCTGTGAGCGTATTTTCTGACCAAAATAATGCAAAATTTCGCCTCTAGGAGACGCCAATGGTTTTTTTTTTATATCTCTTCTTTTAAATATGCGATTTAAAAAATTCGTTCAACATCGGATGCCATTTATCGTGTGGAATACTTCAGGTTGTATTTGAGGAGTTTTATAGTTCACAGTTCTGTCGCTATTTGGTGCTTCTGTATTTCTGTATGCAGCTGTGTCTTTGCTTCTAAGAGCCCTATTGAGAAATTGCTTTTTTACTCTATGTCATTCACGACAATATAGATGTGGAACATTATCCTCTTTAAATAATTCACAGATTTCCCGCTAGGTGGTGTAAGGGTCAATGTTTTTTTTCTTTTTCGCTCTCTCTGCTTGCGGGAGACGTATTTGTAAATTTGAAAAGTTCGTTTTCCTTAACATAGCTTTTTCCATGAATAATATTTTAAGCCTAAATTCAACTTTTCTATTATGCAAAATTCTTGAGCTAGAAGCAGGAGAGTTGTATCATGTTTCTTTCTATATTTGTTGTTTTAACTGTTCGATTTGAAAATCTGTTTGCCTCCGATGTCCTACTGCTCTGAGAACATTTTTGTGTGCCATTTGTTAATTTTTGTAACGTATGTTTTAGACGGTGTTAGGAGAAATGTAGCTGTTTCTATTTCTGAATGTTTTATTGATTGTAAAAATCCGGTTGATATTTTCTAACTGGTTGCATTGACTTTGAATAACTCTGAAAATTTCAATTCGCGTCAGAAACGGTTCAAAAGGTGTGCGATTGCAACAAAAAATTCGGTGTCATCATTCTTTTTATTTCTTTAAGACACAAATATATAAAACGAGGATGTAAATATCAATTATAACTGGAAATACGTTAAAAACTCTATGCTGCTCGTCATTGGTCACGCATTACGAGAACCAGCTGAAAAGTTCACATTTGAACTGGCACAGCCACACATAAATACGGAGTCTAAATAGTCCAAATTAGGGCAGGGGTCCTAACGAAATAAACCCGCAAATGTAGTTTATGTTCTACTCTGATATATCGAACCGTGAAAAGGTTCTTTGTCACAATGGTTAAAGTCGGCAACTCTTATATATATATATCATGATCATCATCATTGTCAACCATTATCAATCCACTGCTGGACGAAGGTCTCCCCAAGTTTCCTCCACAACGGTCTGTCTTGTGCCAGTCTCCTCCATGTCACTCCCGCATACTTTCGAATTTCATCCACCCATCTACCATGTGGTCTTCGTCTGGGTCGTTTTCTGTCCCTTGGAATCCAATCTAAAATTTCGGTTGTCCATCGATGGCTGTCCTTCCGGCAGTATGTCCAGCCCATTGCTCGTTCGTGATAGACGTAGTGTTGGTGGCTCCAATGTTTTATGCGTTTTAGTGTGGAATACCTTGTCCCTCACTCACCTGTTGCGTGGCCCGGCTGTCTAAAGGTACTGTGAACGTTTTGAGCTACTTTTCTAGCGTTCTCATCCTCATATTAGTTCATATTCATCCTTTTTCTTATCGTTTGCTCGTTTGTTTACGTTTGGAAGCTGCCAACATGGCGGCTTCCGGTATTTCGTTATCATCTATGGGCGTGGCGGATGCACGTCACGTCACACTTCCCACGTCCATGGAAGTTAACATACTCTCGTCCTCAGATGTGTCTGCTCAGATGCCTTCCCAGCTTTCTAGTACTCCTGCACCGGTGCCTTCACTGGACTTGGCTGCGCTTTCTTCTTTAGCTCCTGCATCTGTCTCGGTGCCCTCCCTGGGAACTACTGATTCTACTGCCTTGCCTTCGGTCTGTGCTTCTCTTCCCTCACAGCCTTCTGTGCCTGCCGGATCCAAACAGACTTCTCTTCCGAGGATGTCATTTGCCTCTAAAGTGCAACGAGGCGCTACTTCTACGTCCGATTCCTCTCAACCTGATGGTCTTCTGCAAGCAGCACCTATTATTCAGGTATCCAACCACAAGGTGAAGGTAACGATTGATGACAATTCGCAGATTGGCCGTGAGTTCCATAACCTCCTGGATAGAGGTGTGCTCTTTCATGCTTTACCAAATACTCCATTGCCACGCTACATGGAAGCCCTCTCTGTACATGTGTCGTCTGCGTCCATTGCAGGAATTTCCCGTACTCCTCGGGGTATTTCGGTACAGTTCAATCACAAGGAGGATGCTGACTTTTTTCTAGCTAACGGACTTTCGATTGGGACAAACCATCTCATCCCGTCGCCTCTTTCCAAGAGACCAGTGAACATCACGTTATATCCTGTTCCACAGGAAGTGCCGGATACTGCACTTCCTCTCCTTGTCAGTCATGCTTGCAAAATTGTTGGCAAGGTCCGTCGCCTTTCTGACGCTCCCCGCGGAACTCGATTTGCACATGCTACAGGACCTCGCCGTCAGTTATTGGTCGTCTTTCCCACCGAGAAAGCCTTGGCGGATTGCCCTACAGAAGCTACTGTTGAAATTGGCGCACGAACGTACAGTTTCAAGATTTTCACTGCTCACTATTGTACACACTGTTTAACACAAAATCACACCACTGCCTCCTGTGACCGCGTTCGACGTGGACGTTCATCAAGTTCGCATCCCACTGCTGACCACATTGGTCTTTCTACTATCCCCACTACCGGTAGTTTGCCTGACGCGAATTCTTCGTTTCTCCGTCAGACGAACATTTCCGTCACGGACAATGCTGCCTTTCCTCCTCTCCCGACCCGTACGATTGTGCATCCACCTTCAAGATTGACAGAGTTGTCTTCGACTACAGATGTGTCTACAGCGGAATGTTCCGATCCGGGTGTGTTCAGTGGTGGTTTGGCGGATCGGCCGTCTGGCTCTTATCCTAGCCTCTCGGATATCGGATCTCCATTTACAACCTTGTCTACCATACCCTTTTTGCAACATCTTCCTGAAGCCTCGGCTGTTGTACCAGTCTCCACTAAGGCAGCTCAGCTACGTACTGCTTCTTCGGCGACGGTCGTTTCCTCGTCTCCTGACTTGGGAGGTGATCCTGGTCCACTAATGGATACATCCACCTCAGCTTCTTCTTCGAAGCGGATTGGAACTTCCAAAGGCGCTGTGAAACAGAAAAAGTTAAAACAACTTTCTGTGCCACATTCTGAGGATTCATCTAGTGTTCCCAAGGTTTCCGGTTCCGGTGTTTCTCCACCTGATGTTTCTTCAAACAGTATGCTTCTCCGCTCAGGTCCTGTCAATCCTCTCTCTGATGCTGAGGTTCTACAGGCAGTTGATACGTTTCCTCCAGTTCCTGGCCCACTGTCCAGACAGCAACTTTTACGTCTTTTTCAACCTGCACGTACGATTGTTGGTTCTGAAAAATTCCTTCACTCACCTGATCTGGACCTGTATGCAGCGGTAACGCAATTCGAAGCTTATGTGTCACTTTTTAAATCTCTGTGTGCCACCGATCCTCGGTATCAGCCTTTTTTGAGACGTTACACGCGCCGTCTCGCCTCCTTGAAGGAGCTCGTTGAGAAGCATATATGTGATACCTTCTATCATTTTACCGATGACCTTTAGCTCTCTTCCTCACACCGATTACTTTTTGTTCTCTCAATGCTAGAGGATTTGCGAACCCGTTCGCAGATTCCCTGGTTTTTCAGACTTAGTGCATGTTGATTCTGATGTTTTCCATGTGTGTTTTTACTGTGATTCCCAAGTCATGTATTGTAAATTTGCTTTATTTGTGTGTTTGGCTGTGTTTCACAAGTAATGTATTTTAAATTTGCGATAATTGCGTATTTTTGCTGTGTTTTCACAACTAATCGGTCTCGTTACTTGTGTGATCTCCTCATTATCTCAACATTATCTTATCTGTTGTTTCCTGAATTTGTGCCTGTTTTTAAATTACCTACAATTGTGAGTGTTTGCTGTGTTAGTGCTTTCCTCTATCGCGGATTATTATAGTGGTACGTTTGTTGCCTTTGTTATTTTTATATAGTTGCTGAGGTACTCCATGTTGTTTTGCTCTCTAACCACATTTCAGTTCCGTTCGGTTGATTTATGATAGCACAGTACATTTCATGCATTTGTGCACATGTGTTATAGTGTTTGACATGCCGTTAGGTCTTTCATTGTTCGTGTGCATATTCATTTCCTTTCTGTGTAACGTTGTGCTGCATCGTTGTGTTGTTTTGGATATACTTACTTTCCGCACTGTTGTTTTTTGTACTGCAGCTTTTAATAAATCTCCTATGTCTGTATTTCGTTATAGCAATAAACTGGGTACCACTATGGTACCCACAGTTACCAATACCAATACCATTGCCATTTCAAGGATTTAACTCTGATCATGATGTCTTCCACTCTTGTCATTCTTCGGATCCACGAGTTCCTCTTCTTATCTCTCCTGGTTACACCAAGCATGCACCTCTCCATGCCTCTTTGAGCTGTCTGCAGGCCTTTGTATGTCTCTTTTAGTTAAGGTACACGTCTCTACACCATACGCAAGCACTGGAAGGATGCATTGATCAAACACTTTTCTTTTAAGACATAATGGCATATTGCTCTTGAAAATTATGCTGTTTCTTCCAAAAGCTCTCCAGGCAAGTTTTATACGCCGATTAATTTCTTCATCAATGTGACCCTCACTTAATATCTGCTGTCCAAGATACACGTACGTGTCTGTTATCTCCAGCTTTTATCCATCAATCGATAAAACTTCATTTCTTGTAAAAGCATTGGACATCACTTTTGTCTTCTGAAAGTTCATTTTTAATCCCATTTCTTTACTCTTGTCAGCAAGTTTCTGGATCATACTCTGCAGCTCTGATGGGGTAGTTTCAAAAATGACTACGTCATCAGCGAAACGAAGGTAGGTTAGATAATCTCGATTAATCTTTATCCCTTTGTTTTCCCAATTCAGTGATTGAAAGAGATTTTCCAATGTGGCATTAAAGAGCTTCGGAGATATGGTATCACCTTGTCTCACTCCCTTTTTAATTTGTATGTGTGTTGTATTTTCAAACAGCCGAATCTTTGCACTTGCATTTTCATAGATGTTATTAATAATATTAATGTATGCATCTTCAATACCGCAGGATTTCAGAGCCATTGAAATTGCTGATGGTTTTACCGAATCAAAGGCCTTTTCATAATCTATAAAAGCCATGCACAATGGAAGTTCATATTCCCTCGTTCTTTCAATTAGTTCTCTCGGTACGTTTATATGATCTATTGTGCTGTAGCCACTCCTGAATCCAGCTTGTTCTCTCGGTTGAGCCATGTCCAGTGTTACCTTCAAGCGGTGTGAAAGAACTTTAGTGAAGATTTTATAAACCACTGATAGGAGGCTGATGGGTCTGTAGTTCCTGAGATCCTCAATGTCACCTTTTTTATGTAGCAAGATCATTGAAGCGTTGTTCCAATCCTCAGGAATCTTACCTTCATTAACGCATCGAGTGAAAATTTGGGCGAGTACTGTTTCGATTTCTCCATTTGCTTCTTGTATGATGTCTACAGTAATTCCATCTTCTCCTGGGGCTTTTCCCCGCTTCATGTTCTTGATTGCATGGGCAACTGCTGCTGGAAGGACTACAAGAACTCTGGTACTGGTAACTTTCATGATGTCTGGAGTACATGTATCATCCCTTTCATATAATTTGGAGTAGAAATCTTTCACTCTTGTCAAAATGTTGCCTCTATTTCTTGTTACAGAACCATCCTCTTTTCTCAGTGCCATAATCTGTTTTCTTCCCTTACTGAGATGTCCCTTTGCTATCTTTAGGCTTTAGTTGTTTTCAATTGCTTTCCGTACTAGTTCACAGTTGAACTTCCATCCGTCTTTAGTGATGCTTTTTCGTACTATCTTGCATAGCTCTATATATTCCACTTTGGAAGTCACATCTTTTTTAGTTGTCCTCATCTCTCTTCTTTTTTGCATCAACATTTTGGTTTTTCCTGATAATTTGTTCACATGCAACTTGTTCTTAGACCCAGCTAATTTTGTTGCTGTTTCCGTAAGAGCTTTGGTTACTGTTCTGTTAACATCAGAAATATCCACTTCTTCCGATGTTAGGCCTTCTAAAGCAGAGAATTTGTTCTTCAGCTCCAACGTGGAGGTATTATGGTGTTTTTTAAGGTTGGCTATGTCAATAGATTTTGTTTGTCTTATGAGCTTGCCACGTTCGAGTTTACTATTGAGGTGCATCTTACATCTCACCAATCTATGGTCACTACCTGTGTTGAACTTGTTTAGCACACTGCAGTCTTCTATGACGAATTTTTTGTTACACATAATAAAACCAATTTCAATTGTCGTCCCATTTGGATGTCTCCATGTCCATTTCCTGTGTGGCTTCTTCTTGAAAAAGGAGTTCAAGATGAAAAGCCCTTCTGCCTCTGCAAACTCAACGAGAGTATTTCCACGCTGGTTTCTGTTGCCGTGACCGAATTTACCTACTGAAGTTTCATTCTGTTGCCGTTGCCCTATTTTTGCATTGAAATCTCCCATAATTATATTCAAGTGCTGCTTACCTTTATTATTTAAATGACGAATTTCCTCATAAAATTATTCAATTTCTTCTTCAGGATGACTTGTGGTGGGTGCATAAGTTTGAATAATCTGAGCCTGGTATCTTCTCGAGAGTTGGATAACGAGTCGTGCAGCTCTGTCAGAGGAACTTTCAACTTCTACAACTTTATCCTTCAGTTTCTTGTTTATTATAAATCCAACACCACTAGTTCTGCCAGTATCTGTCCCACGATAGTAGAAGAGATGTCCACTTTTCAGTTCAATGAGATCTTCTCCTTTTCTCCTTACCTCACTTAGCCCGACGATGTCCCACTTGATCCTTTGTAGTTCCTCTTCCAATTCAAGAAGCCTTAAATCAGAAGATAGGGAGCGTCCGTTTAACGTAGCCAAGGTCAGCATCAGATGGCAGCCTAGTCCGGTCCTCCGGGGATTCTTAGCACCCTCTGCCTTCATGTCGCACTGGCCGCTGCCTTGGTCAGGTACATTCCAGCTGCCGGAGACTGAGGGCCAAGATTTAAGTTGCGGAGTCATTTTGGAGGGGTTTGGCCAAAACTCACCATGCTGGCCAAGCGGGTTGGTGAGTGTGGGATAGCCTTTCCTCTTATCCCGATGTAATAGTTATACCGCTATTGGCGGTCGTCAGAGCACCTTTAGTGGGAACAGGATGCACCACGAGAAGGGGGGTTGACATTTGTCAATTAGAGGCTGTGATGTTACGCATCACCTGACCTTACATCCGTATATATATATATATATATATATATATATATATATATACCATGGAATATATAGGGCCTGGCGCTGCTGTTAACCTACTAAATGGATGCAGATTAATGTCTATGTGCACCAAAAGACACATTACATGTTTCAAGTCAAGTTTCACTTGCCAAAAACCCACTATTTAAGTAAATTAGGGCATTAGTACAGTTAAAATGATGCAGATGCTTCAGCCATGCCCTATTTCGACAATTTCTTTTTGATCCGTCCGTCACATATCGTGGAACACATTGAGAAAAGCTTGACAATTCATTCGGAACACATCGAGAAAGTAATTGCGGAAAATGTATTCGCAGTGTCCTACGAGAGTGTTCCATGCTTTTGCCACGAAGTGTCCCGAATGTGTTATGTAAAAATACTAGTATCTTCTATCATAAAACATTTTATTGTGGAGAGAGCTTCGATAATACATGCGGAACATGTTGATACACATGCGGAACACTTTGCTTTGGCAACATATGAGGAACGCAATGATCACCCAACTTTTGGAAATGGCATTCGCAAAATGCTATGTGTGCGATCTATTCCAAATTATTTGTTATTTTCCACCTCAAAAGCTCACTTTTCCTTCATAGTTATCGTGCTTAACATACGAATTAATGGGAACAGTAATGTCCTGTAATTTAAATTTGCTCCTCTCATATATTAATTCCACGTATCAATCTAAAACAATATTACACTGCTGGCCACCCAAAATGCAACACCAAGAAGGAAGCATCCGATTGGCCTGCAATTCGCAGCATGCGTCGCCCGCGAGAGGACATGCAAACGATTAGCATTGCAGGACATATGCAAATCATGTACGTCCGGCACGCCACCGAGAAGCACTATAAGAAGGGTGCACTATAAGAAGGGTGCGGGGTGTAGGTAGTGGAAGTGTGTTGTGCTGCCGGACCTGTGCGTGGGAAGCTTCCTGATGCCTCGTCGCAGAATACGGCAGTCATTCCAGCACGTTTCGGAGTTCTACAGAGGACGAATAGTGGCTTATCGCGACAGCGGTTTATCGTACCGAGACATCGGCGCCCGTGTGGGACGACAACAAGCCACAGTGAGCAAATATGAATTCGGTGGGTGCAGGAGGGACGGACGGACTACGTGAGCAATTGCCGCAGTAGCGACACACCACCGAACGAGAGCAGCGGCATGTTTTGAGGAGCACACTGACGGCTCGCACCGCCACATCACGAACGTTAGGTCAGGAATTAGGGTGTTTTGCGCAACAACCTGTGTCAGCACGTACCGTTCGACGTCGTCTGCAGGAGCGGGGACTTGTTGCGCGGCGCCCATTGCTACGATTACCATCGACGTTACACCACCGACGAGTGCGGCGGCAGTAGGCTATTGAACGCCGCACCTGGACTACGGAACGGCATGGCATTGTCTTCTCCGACGAATCCCGCTTCTGCCTGCGACACCAGGATGTTCGGATCCGCGTGTGGTGGCACCGCGGCGAGAGTCTGTATGACGCCTGCATTATGCATCGCCATACCGTTCCGCCGCCTGACGTTATGGTTTGGGGCTCAATTGGATATCACACCCGCACCCCTCTGGTACGCATCGCCGGTACACTCAACAGCCACCACTACATCCCCAACGGTTTGGAGCCTGTAGTCCTCCCTTACCTGCAAGACCTGCCAGCGGCCACGTTTCAACAGGACAATGCGCGCCCGCACGTGGCACGCATCGTGCAACAATTCTTCACGGCTCACCAGGTGTCACTGCTGCCGTGGCCCTCCTGTTCTCCCGATATGTCGCCCATCGAACACGTATGGTCGCTGATCGGCAATTGAGTGGCCTGGCAAGCACCACCCGTGGCTACGCCTGATGAACTGTGGCACCGTGTGGAAGCAGCCTGGACCGACATACCCCAAGCCCACATCCAAAGCCTCTTTCGTTCGATGCCGCGGTCGGTGTGTAGCGGCTGTTATTGCCAGCCATGGGGGCCACACGAACTATTGATGTCTGCGTGTTCCGCAAGTTGCTAGGGCCTGTAAGCTCAATCGTTTCATCTTTGTATCTGTTGTTATGTGTCCAGTAAATCTGGCTTTGCTATCTCGTGTCCTTCTTGGTGTTGCATTTTGGGTGGCCAGCAGTGTATTTTCTTTATTCGAAAGTATGAACGTTTTCCCCATTTTGTCGCCCACAGCGAACGTGTATACTACTTTGCTTTGTTGTTATACCAAAAAGGACCGATTTTCAATAGCTTCTTGTGTGACGCCATCTCATCTAAATCATTCTGACATAAGTTCAGTGATGCATTACGTCACATGATCAACTCTTTTGAAACAAGAAAGCGTTGCGTCAGGAATTTTAGTTCTACTTTGTCGTTCATGAACGACATATAGAATTTTTCAGTTAGAATTTTATCGTATGTCTGTTAACCCTTTTTATAGCCGCTTCTTGCTATAGGTATCTCTCAATTCTTTGTTCGGGAGGGTAATTGTCTAATTTCCCACGTTGACCAGACAGCTTGGGAAATCCATTTTTCTACTACTGCCAACATGTGGAGAAACATCCAAAGTGCATCCGGGACCGACTTGACAGGGAACCATCTACGCATTGGCGTCCCATAGCCCAGGAAGGCTGTGGAAAGCCCCGGAAAAACTATAACGTAATTTGTCTTTCCGCTGTAACTTAGTCTTTACGTCAGTAATTACGTTACGTGTGCTAAAGTCAATGTAATATCAGAAGGTAATCATACGCAGTACAAGAAAGAGGTCAATTGTAGTACTTACAAATACGTTTATTTTGTTTGCATGGTTTGTACTCCACACTCACATCCGGTTTACTGGCGTACTCAATACAGTAACAGTGATTTAACATCCAAACACAGTATAACAGCACGTCTATTATCAATAACATCAATCCCTTTAAACAACCACTGCATTGCCTTTTTATCTATCGTTCTTATCCGGCCACACATACATCACTTGTTCCGACCTCAGTATGTTGCCAACATCAATCTCGTTTGAGGGAAAGGACATAACGTTAAGGTTTGAAAATATCTGAGAGAACGAACTCAAATTTACATAGAAAAAGGAACTCAAAAGTAAAGTTAAAACAGGATATATGTTACAAAACCGCAGACTAGATGGCCGGCAGGTCCGAGATTCGAACACCCGACAAGAATTCTGTCATATGAAATTAAATTTTAAGATTTCTCTTGCGAACCTAAAATGTTTATTTTAGATTGTCTCAAACCAGTTTCTTTTCTCATTGAGAGTTCCAATAAAGTAGATAACAATGCTTTTCTGTTCTTTCATGCTTATGCTGAAGAAAAATGATTTGGGAACTTTCTTTTTCATTTTTCCTTAAACTACCAAATTCTCAGAATATAACAAATTTATTTTCGCAGAGTATAACCAGTTACTATTTTATTTATATTTGTAGAAGAAGTGAAAAAGAAAACAAAAAGAAAAGAAAAATGCAATTAGATCCGTATTAAACTACACTAAGTAAGCTTAATGCTACAAACGCTACTGGTTACGGTTATTTTCTTAACCGGTAGTCAAAAACGTCTAATGCCGAAGAAGCGATTTGCGTGTAGAATCAAAGCTACAGACGCAGATTCGGCTTCTGTATTGCAGCAAAAGGCAGTTCCGTTTTGTATATTACAGACAGTTTAAGCAGTATAACTACAATGGAAAATATCAATGAATCGAAACAATATGCAATTACACGCTGAATATACCATTATTCGAGACGGAATGGACACAAGAGCAAATCTGCAATAAAAAAATCAGGCACACGGATTCACTCGCGCAGGAAGCCATGCTGTAAAGGTATTTACGTAAGAAATATAAAGAAAACACATACGGAGCTTTCGTTTTGTGGAACGTACTGTTTTTTGCGTTTTTGAATTACACAATACACAACAGTCTGCTATGTAACCAATAGGAAAAAATTAAATATGTAATTGCATGAACTACGTCGTAAATTAAGTTATTTTTGGGCAAAACTATTAACTTACGATGTTCATCTTTAAAAGTTGCAATTTTGAATTTAGGGGTATAACATTATTTCGCATCCCATGGTTTCAAACGCTTCATATTATTGCTTCCTTCAACCAATTTCACGTAGAAACACTTTCTCCTAAGTGTTTCTCAGTATTGCGGGGTAAACCGTTTTAAAATAAGCAGAGGAAAATATGTTTTTTATGCACGGCCCCTTAACCGATGTATGCTTGAGTTTTCGCTTATATCTCAGTAAGGTTTTATGCTATCACGCTGTAAATTTGGATTTAAGGGTTTAATAATATTTCGCATCCCATGGATTATTAACTAGATATGGTCATAATTCATTTTTTTTTCAAGATCATATTCCATAATTTATAATTCCCTTAATATAATAGTAATGTTCTTGTATAACCGCTGATATTATAAGGGCCTCTTTGTGTTTTGCTGTTGCAACACCGAATCATTATATGGGATCTTGATTAAATGATACAAATCATAATCAACTTTCACAATTTAATATTAACTGCTTCTTTTTTACGTAGCTCACTGTACACGCATTTATTGGTCGATTCGTATGAAATTGGGAATTTAAGGGTTATATTATGGGCTGAATGGAATGCGTGTAAAATAACATACTTCTTATATGTAAAACGTCGTAGATAGGGAGATAATTAGCCCGTTAATTAGCTTAATTAGCATTTTTTCACAACACATGTTAGTTCCCTTCGAGTGCTTTCAAACGGTAGCTTACTTGCTTACATGGGCCAAACGGTTCCAAACTTAAAGGGGTGGTTCGTTTTTTTTTTTTTTTTTTTTTTTTTTTGGATTGTTTTAGGTCTGAACACTCAATGGAAAGTTAAAAGCAGTAATGCATTAATCAGAACGAAGCTAAGGAACTCATCTTTGAGAAAAACTGAAAGAGAACATACATGTATTGGGTTGGTGCGAATAAAATGTCCGGCAAAGGACCAGCACACGTGGACGGCCAAAACGTAAAAGTAGAACAACTTGCCCAAGCAAAATAATCCCCCTAGGCGTCGACACATAGTTGCCATCTATCCCACAAGGCTATGATCCTGGAACAAGAAAAGTCTTGTGGTTGAGACCCGAAGAAGTCATCAACTTCACGTTGAACCTCGTTGTCTGTTATGAACTGTTTCCCGGACAGGAAGTGATCCAGGCAACAAAACAGATGACAGTCTGCCGGAGACATGTCCGGAGAATATGCAGGATGCGGCAGTGCTTCGTAGCCCAAGGCACTTAGTGTCAGCATCGTTCGTTGTGCGACAATGAGGGCGGGCGTTGTCCGCGGGCGCTGCCTTGGAACAGAAGAACACCATGTCTGTTGACCAAAGCCAGTTGTTTCTGCAGCAATTTCCAGTGCATCCGGTGCAATTCAGCACAATAACGTTCTGCTGTGATGGTTTGGCCTCTTGCCAAGAAACTCCGATGGATTATCCCGGCTGTGGACTACCAGACAAGGAGCATCATATTCTTGGTGTGTAAAGGTGGCTTAGGATGCCGTCGAGCAGGCTGTGCCTTGCTTAACCAATGTGCAGATCGTTTCCGATTATCATAAAGCACCCACTTCTCGTCGCAGGTGACGATTCGATGCAGTAGAGGTTCCGGTTAAGTCCTGGAAAGCAGCGACGTGCAGACTTCCAAACGCCTAGTCTTGTTGGCAGTTGTCAACTCATGCGGCAACCATATGTCCAGCTCTTTGACCTTATCCAGCGCAGCCAGACGCCGAACATGTTTTTGGGAGGTCTGTTTCAACCACACGTAACAGAACATTGTCAGAAACAGGAACAGGTAGGTGACCATGTGCTTTGCTTTACAGGTCCGTATCTCCACTTTGAAACATCACAAACCATCGCCGAATGGTTCGTTCGTTGGCTGTATTCTCCACAAATGCTTTGTTAACGTTTCGAGCGGCAATTCCTGCAAAATGGCCCAGTTTAAATTCACACAGGAAGATGACTCTCAAATCCGGCGTCTGCATGTTTCCTTTGCAAGCCACGTTACGTCCAAACAAACCACGCCTGAACCTTTTTCTTCGACACACGTGCTAGCTATTTATAGTAACTCTGTGACGTAATACCCGCAACACCTGTGGGTGGTTCCATTCCGCTGTGGTGGGAGCCCTGTCTCCACTGCTCGTTCCTGCCAGACATTTCATTCGCACCAACCCAATATTTAGATGGTCCGTACATAATTTTCATTTAGTAATGAAAGTTTCCCAAGACAGAGTTTAAATTCTGTGGAGAGATCAAAAGGTTGGCCTAGAACTAAAATGGGCTGGTGAGTAAGGTGTTGTAAATCAAATTATATATGGATCCACGTAGCTAATGTTTTACCTTTTCATCTGTTTCATCCGTAGCTTTTTCATCTTTTCATCACATCAGCCATGCTTCAGCTGAGATTCGAATTCGGACAGGTAACTGACGTTATCTGATGTATAATTGAAGCTTAAATTAAATAATATATAAATCTTATTGCAGTGTAGTCTGCCCAATGTGCAGGATAAAAATTATTTGTCTGATATTGCAGTAAAATATAAGCAGCAAGCCGATTACAGAAATGGCGCACAAACGTTGCAGCGATTTTTCCTTCTCGATTTTTATATCGGATGTGATCTGACGGGGAATGGAAATCGCATCTGATCCATACCTAATTAGATTAATTTGCATAATATGTATTGTGAATGAACAAAATGCTGTCCATTCCAAAAAGCAATTGCTCCGCATCTCAGGTTTAAATATGTATGAGCGGTTTCGTAAGAAAGGCGAGGGTTTGACAGAAATGTTCCATTTGTTTGAAGTACTCTCCTGATCAATGCCGCATCCACACACATTCAAGAAACAAGAGCATCGAACACGTTCGTAAGAGGAAAACAAATTTTGGAGTTAAATCTCAAACTTTTCGATTGAAACATTCTTTCGCAAAGAAAAGATAACTTCCGATAAATTTATAACGAACCACATCTACATATTTTTCGCCTTTTTGATGTCACACATCCTGTAAAGAATTGTTGCAGCATCTATAAAATCCCTATGAGTGTTCTACGTGTCACATCAGAAACCGTCGTGTAAAAAGCATCCTTCGTTCCGCCTATTTGACAAGCTGTTAGTTTTATAGATTCTTTTCTCCATCAATTTTTTTTTCTGGTACTGTTTTAAAAAAAGGTATTTTTTCTTTCCTTCCATGTGAATTTATTTTACTATTTGTGTTCTTGAAAACAATTCCAGGGCTTCAAGCTTCCAGAAAACTGCTTTTGACTCTAAATAAGAAATGCGGAATAACATGCTGTTACATCATATTTCAATAAAATGTGTTTCTTCCCACATGTTTTCTAGATCCCATTTTTCGCATATTATCGTGACTCCTTCTTATATGACACCCGCATCAGAGAAACTGAAAACATGAAAATGTTAAATAACCTTTTGCGTACTCTTTTTCCAGTTCTGAACCACTGTGCATTGTTCACACTTATCCTTTCAATTGTTTTGTTTGCATGAAATCTATTTTCCATCACTAGTTGTGCTGCGAAAAATCTGTTTCGATGCAGTATGTACACTGAAGAGCAACTGAATTAGAGACAGCTGGCGTTATGCAAATATGGCGCTGTGGGCGGCCCTGTGAATGGAAACGACATGACGTATGCAGCGATCTGACAATATAAGGAGTGATGCGACGGGAATCAGTAAGAGTCGGACGCAGTATGGGTAAGACTAAGTGCATTTGATCGTGGGCAAACGACATGACGTATGCAGCGATCTGACAATATAAGGAGTGATGCGACGGGAATCAGTAAGAGTCGGACGCAGTATGGGTAAGACTAAGTGCATTTGATCGTGGGCAAACGACATGACGTATGCAGCGATCCGACAATATAAGGAGTGATGCGACGGGAATCAGTAAGAGTCGGACGCAGTATGGGTAAGACTAAGTGCATTTGATCGTGGGCAAACGACATGACGTATGCAGCGATCTGACAATATAAGGAGTGATGCGACGGGAATCAGTAAGAGTCGGACGCAGTATGGGTAAGACTAAGTGCATTTGATCGTGGGCAAACGACATGACGTATGCAGCGATCCGACAATATAAGGAGTGATGCGACGGGAATCAGTAAGAGTCGGACGCAGTATGGGTAAGACTAAGTGCATTTGATCGTGGGCAAACGACATGACGTATGCAGCGATCTGACAATATAAGGAGTGATGCGACGGGAATCAGTAAGAGTCGGACGCAGTATGGGTAAGACTAAGTGCATTTGATCGTGGTCAAACGACATGACGTATGCAGCGATCTGACAATATAAGGAGTGATGCGACGGGAATCAGTAAGAGTCGGACGCAGTATGGGTAAGACTAAGTGCATTTGATCGTGGGCAAACGACATGACGTATGCAGCGATCTGACAATATAAGGAGTGATGCGACGGGAATCAGTAAGAGTCGGACGCAGTATGGGTAAGACTAAGTGCATTTGATCGTGGGCAAACGACATGACGTATGCAGCGATCCGACAATATAAGGAGTGATGCGACGGGAATCAGTAAGAGTCGGACGCAGTATGGGTAAGACTAAGTGCATTTGATCGTGGGCAAACGACATGACGTATGCAGCGATCCGACAATATAAGGAGTGATGCGACGGGAATCAGTAAGAATCGGACGCAGTATGGGTAAGACTAAGTGCATTTGATCGTGGGCAAACGACATGACGTATGCAGCGATCCGACAATATAAGGAGTGATGCGACGGGAATCAGTAAGAGTCGGACGCAGTATGGGTAAGACTAAGTGCATTTGATCGTGGGCAAACGACATGACGTATGCAGCGATCCGACAATATAAGGAGTGATGCGACGGGAATCAGTAAGATTCGGACGCAGTATGGGTAAGACTAAGTGCATTTGATCGTGGGCAAACGACATGACGTATGCAGCGATCCGACAATATAAGGAGTGATGCGATGGGAATCAGTAAGAGTCGGACGAAGTATGGGTAAGACTAAGTGCATTTGATCGTGGGCAAACGACATGACGTATGCAGCGATCCGACAATATAAGGAGTGATGCGACGGGAATCAGTAAGAGTCGGACGAAGTATGGGTAAGACTAAGTGTATTTGATCGTGGGCAAAGTGTCGGGGCCCGACAATATAAGGAGTGATGCGACGGGAATCAGTAAGAGTCGGACGCAGTATGGGTAAGACTAAGTGCATTTGATCGTGGGCAAACGACATGACGTATGCAGCGATCCGACAATATAAGGAGTGATGCGACGGGAATCAGTAAGAGTCGGACGAAGTATGGGTAAGACTAAGTGTATTTGATCGTGGGCAAATTGTCCGGGCCCGACGAATGGGTCACTCCATCTCGGAAGTCGTGCAGGCACTGGGATTTTCACGAGCCACTGTGTCACGGGTGCACCGTGAGTATATCGAATCCGGTAAAACCATCCCTGAAAGGGCCAAATGCCATGGACAACAGCGTGTGGATGAGCGGGGTTATCGTCGGCTAGCTCGCATTGTAACAGCGGATAGACGGGCCACATTGCAAGAAATCACTCGGCAATTTAACGCTGGTGCACAAAAACGTGTAAGCAGCCACACCATCCAGAACCCTCTCCTCGCTATGGGGTACAGAAGCCATCGTCCCACGAGGGTACCACTGCTGACTGCACATCACAGGGTGCAAAGATTAGCATGGGCGCGGGAACATCGCCATCGCCACTGGACCCTAAACATGTGGGAAAATGTTGCCTGGACTGATGAGTCGAGATTCATGTTGGTATATGCGGATGGCAGGATACGAGTACGGCGCAAACCACATGAAACGATGGATCTTTCTTGCCGGCAGGGTACTCTTCAAGCTGGTGGGGGTGGCATTCTCGTCTGGGGACTGTTTACGTGGACTGAAATGGGACCCGTGGTACGTGTGACATCGTCTCTCACAGGTCAACGTTACCGGGACATCCTGGACGACCATTTGCTACCGTTTGTGCGTCTTCAACATCCCACTGGGGACCTCATCCTGCAACAAGACAATGCAGCTCCAGAATTGCATCCAAATGGTTGGATGAACACTCCACCGAAGTGACCTCGCTTCCTTGGCCAGCTAGGTCACCTGACCTCAGCACATCTGTTATGCCATCGAGAGAGATGCTCCCCCCCCTCCATCAAATCTTCGTGAACTGTGGGAGCTTGTTCAGGGGTCGTGGATCAGTATGGCTTCCCAAGGCTTCCGGTGTCTTGTCGAGTCCATGCCGAGACGAATCGCTGCCGTCATCAGGGCGAAAGGTGGTGCTTTACGTTACTAGGCAGGTATCTCTAATTCAATTGCTCTTCAGTGTATATTATGACGGACGGATCACTTTGAAAAATGACAAGTTCATTTATGACGGACGGATCACTTTAAAATGACAAGTACATTTTTTGAAATGTATGGCACGAGTTTTTTATTTATTAAATGTTCCTGTGGTTTCCTGCGACGTTCGTATATTTGCAGTTTCGGTTTCGTCAATTTTATATTTGGAATTACCTTGAGCACAATTTGGGCAGTATCAGAAGCAATGTTAATATTTCTGTGATATGACATTTTCTTAAATTCCCTATAGAGTGAAAATTCGCCTCCTTCAAATGAATTCTGCTGTTCTGTGCTGTACATTCTTAACAGATTTTTTGTGAAAATACCCCCTTTTAAGTTTCGGAAGTGTGTTTCACATTCATTTGGAAATTCATCATACTTAAGTGTCTTCACATAGTTTTGCCCAATTTTCCGTTTTCATCTTTTTTCTTAAGTGATACAAGTTCATAATCATAATATTAGAACCCAAATAAAATACACTAGTGGCCAAAATTGCGGAAACCTTTTGGAAAATGTATATTTCTGAAGCCTGATGTCACATAACATCAATCTTTTTTTAGAATATCATAAAATTATACATCAATAGAAAGATAAGTTAATGCAGAATGTAATGCAGCACACTTTATTAAAAGAACCGCATTTTAAAGAAGTTATTCGTAAACAACCATGATAAAGAGTTTTTAATACTTCTCACCATTTCTGTTAGTATTTAGTCGGAAAACATTTTGCCGCAATTATTACAAGCTTTACGACGGCGTCCCATGAAGTGAACGAACCGTTTTAATGTATCGGGTGTTATAATGTGAAACCAAGATTGTATGATTGCTTCTATCAATTGTGTTTTAATACGTGGTTGCTTCTGACTAACAAGTTCCTTTAATTGTCTTCACCGATTTCCTATTGGATTCAGGACGTATTACACTGCCATTTTATCAGTGTAATTTGATTTTCATGAAGACACTTTTTGCACACAGCAGCAACATGGCAGGGAGCTGAATCCTGTTAAAATATATAGGCTTCATTATCCTGAAAACATCACGTGTCGACGGATTCAGTTTTGCCTCAAGTACGAGGTATTTTTTGTTTAAAATATCATTAGTCACCCAAATTCTGCCCACAACTTTTGATATCATACAACCCCAGATCACAACACTAACTGAATGCTTCATGGTAGCTGTAATGTATCCAGGCAGCAAATATTTTTCATTACTTTTCCTTACATACTTTATTCCATCACTACCAAATGGATATTCTGGTTTCATTAGTCCAAATTATAATAAATATAGCTTTCTTCTAAATTATAATGAATTCAACTTCTTCTAAGCTTCTTCTAATGGTTGTTGTTTGTTAATTATAACATGAATAAACTTTCCTGGTAGTAGTGTAGTAATAATAATAAACAAGATTTTAACTGCTAGTAATGTTGTAGTAGTAATTAAGATGAATAAAGTCTTAATGCTGGTTGTTAATAATAACAACCAATGAAATAAACCTAACAGCCAGACAGAGGTCTGACAGTACTATGAACTGAGAAAAACGTACTTACTAAGACAATCTTTTATTAGGCACCTTCTGTTATTTATTCACACTCACTTCATCGGTCACACAACTACTCGATATCTGGCTCTCACATAAACGAAGATCTTTTTACACACGAAACAAAGCTCTCACCATACATCAACAGCTCTCTGACACATAAACAACAGCTCTCTGACACATAAACAACAGCTCTCTTCCACATAAACAAACGCTCTCCCTAGGTATCGTTGAACGCGCCTATTTATACTGGCTACCACCACGTCATGACTTACACTCATTGCCAGATCTCATTCAGCGGGAGAAATAACATCTCGTTCAGTAAGAAGATAATTTGCATAGTAAAATAAAATAACCAGAGATAGTAAAAATCAAAAGGAAAGTGAATCTAGAGGAGTATACGTTACAAAATGACTCTGCACCATTGTTCGTCAGACCAATTAACATGGTTTTTAGACCATTCTAATCTCTTCTTTCTTTGTTTGGGAGATAGCAACGGCTTTGTCCTTGAAATTCTAGAATTTAAACCAAAGTCTTCGAGTCTGCGTCTAACAATTCAGCATTCATCTTCAAACCACATTGAAGAAATTCATTTTTAATTGACTCAGATGATTTTATTCTGTCACTTAAATACAATATTTCAATTCTTCTATCACCACATGCTGTTATGCATCTTTTTTTGTCTTTACCAGTTGGCTTTTGAATTGATTGAGTCTGCTGACACCTCTTGCACAGTTCAGAAATACCTCCTTTGGTTAGATTTCCATCTACCTTTCTTATGATTTCCTCGCAAGATTAGCCTTCTCCACGCGAAGTTAGTATTGTACATAGCTTTATAAGTCATCAATCAACTTTTTTCGCTATGTTTGTCATCTTACTAAGTTATCAAGGAATAGAAAAATCCAAGAAAACACCAGTGACCAACTTGATGTCACTCACACAACTGAATAGGAGTTTTATTACCTCTGATACCTGGAAATGAGAGCTGGTACATATTAGCACCTTATTGGTTTCATGCTGTGTCATAATAACACCTTATTGTCTCCATGCTGTGTCATAATAACACCTGATTGGCTCTCAGAACAATCAGTCTCATTGGTCAGTTTTGAGTTAAGGAAAACCAGTTCTTATTACATAAGGCAGTTGTGTTTTCTTTTTCTGGTTATCTGCCTATAACTTTTGATGGAATAAAGATAATGCAACACAGTTTGTTGTATTACGTTCTGTTTTAAGTTATCTTTCTAATTATGTACAACTATATGGTATTATTTTAAAAAGACTAATGTTAGTAGCCATCAAACCTTAGAAGTTTGAATTTTTCTAAAGCTTTCCACAATTTTGGCCACTAGTGTACTTCAGAATGTTTGAAAGAGTTTCTGCAAAATATTCTTTCTACCTTTCTTTTATCAAATCATCTTCTTCTAAAATGTTTTCTAAACAGGTTTAACCTTTTAAAGTTTGGTGAGGAATTTTTTACCTTGGGGATCTGATCGCACCATTTCTCAATGTTTCCTTTGTGATGGCGTTCTATTTATTTCGCCTCTGGCGCAAGTCAAACAAGAAAGTAACCAGAGATGTTTTGTGAAAGAAAAACAAATTCATATTTCATCACTAAACTTTAATAGACGTAGTCATCTTCAAAGCAATCTCCTTCCGTCTTTCTCCATACGGTTCACTCTCTGTTCCATGTCAGAAAACATTGCCTAAATTTTTTTCGAAAATCCTTTTCGGCACTGCCATCACATTGCTCTTGATTCAAAGCGTGATGTCTTTAGAAAATCTTTTTCTTTTTTCTGAGCATGAATAAATAAATTGAAAAAAAAATTCAACTAAAATATGTTCTTTTTTTTAATCTACGCAATGCATTGAGGATAATTCCTTTGCAGTGCTGAATTAAATTTCCGATTATTTCTAGCTGTGTTTTTATGCAAAGTAAAGAGGTTGTGAATTGTCGGTATAATCGGAAAGAGGAAGAGAATTTAAAATGCGAAACCTGTGAAAAAGCTAGCAATAAAATATTTGTTTTCCTAAATTGGAATGGTCACGTTACTTTGTTTGTTTGTTTTTTCATTTCTGTAGCTTTTTTCTTCATGAGCTCTTGCCATTCATAGTTAATTCGGTTTTACAAATTTCTTAACGACGAATCTCCATTTCATACAGCCGTTAAATATTATTTCCAGAAGAAGGAAATTGAAAGTCATTGTGAAGTTTTATTGAATGAATAAAGTTTCATTTATCAACAAAGTGGTACAAGATGAAAAACAGCTGCACAAGCTAAATGACTAACATTTCACGCAAGAAGTATCCAGAAAGGCAAGGGGTCACTGATTCATTCACCATGATGAATAAAAGACATCAGCTAAGCAGTTTTCCGGAACGCCAGCCTCAGATTCTTTGGATTTTTTTTTTTTTTTTTGGTTTTGTTTTGTTTTTCTTATTTCTCTTTGCCGCTCCTGAGCACCCTATAATGACTGTGTCATCTTCGTGGTACGCTGTGTTTGACTCCCCACATTGTCCACGGCATTTTTCCCGTAATTTTTAACCTCATCCATGTCGTGCTGACGACATTGCAAAAGTCAATGTATTCTGTAAGACAAACGGGAGAGAAAGAAGAATCTCAAGTTTTCGTCATTTATTTTTTCAGTTCAGGTCGATGCATTTAATATTTATACATACGAGATCAAAAAAATAAGGTACATACACTGCACCCATCGTCAAAAAAATAGCTGCATCCAGAAGAAAGCAACCGATAGGAATGAAACTTGGTGGGTGGGTTTGAAATCGTGAGACATGCAAATGATTTCAAGTATCATTTAAGGCAAACTCTTGAGACAGTATGCTGCTGTCTCGAGAGATTGTCTTCAAGGCACTGACGCTCGGCCGCGTATGCGAAGCAAGCAAGGAGGGGTCGTAGCGCTGTGCCTGACTGGCTATATAAGGTCATCCCGTTGCGCGCTCTTGCCATTCTGACTCGTGCTGTTGTGTTGGTTGCATCCTTTGCAAGTGAAGCATGCCTCAGAGAAAACTTCGGAAGCAATTCGAGCAGTTGGAGGAGTTCGAGAGGGGCCGCATCGTCGGGCTCCGGGAAGCAGGATGGTCTTATCCTCGTATTGGGCGCCATACCGGTCGTGCGGAAATCACCATAGCACGCTGTTGGCGGTTGTGGATAGAACAAGGCACGCAACAGCGACAGGAAGGGTCTGGGAGACTTACACGCACCACGGAGAGAGAGGACCGACGGGTTGTCCGACATGCGTGGAGTGACCCAACAGCCACGATTGCGGATATTCAGCGAGCAGTGGTGCTATCCATGCACATACATCGTTCGATTAGTGCCAGCACCATTGGCAGACGGCTGCACGACGTAGGACTACACGCACGCAGACCGTTACGACGACTGCCCTTAACACCACCGCATTGTCGCGAAAGACTGCAAGGGTGTCGTGCCAGACTGTCATGGAGCCAATCAGAATGGCAGCGGGTGGTCTTCAGTGACGAGTCCCGCTTTTGTCTTTGAGGAGACGACCACCGAATCCGTGTGTGGAGGCACCATGGTCAGCGCCAAGATGAACGGTTTGATGTCGAGCGTCACACGTCCAGAAGGCCTGGTGTCATGTTGTAGGGTGCAATTGCCTACAAAACCAGATCACCTTTGGTGTTCATTACAGGCACTTTTGCAGCCCAGCGTTATGTTAAATAGGTCCTGCAACCATTGGCCCTACCTTTTCTGAACGCTCACTCTGGTGTGATTTTCCAACAGCACAACGCTCGTCCGCATACTGCTGCTGCCTCGAGGACACTCCGCCATGGCCAGCAGCATCGCCAAACCTATCGCCGATTGAAAATGTGTGGGATGCTATTGGATCTGCTATCCACACTTCACCCCTACCGCGCAATCTGCAGGAACTGCGTGAGAAGATTCACGCTTCATGGGATAGCTTATCGCAGGACACCACTAGGAACCTGTACAACTCCATGCCGAGACGTCTGACATGCTGTGTGAGGAAACATGGCGGCCTGACTCCATACTGAGAGACACTACTTATTGGATTGTTGCTCAATACATATTGCCGATATCAGCCTCAATGTTTAATCATTTAAAACTTTACCTTCTTCTCGAATAGCATTTCAATCCGACACGTCTTTCTGAGTGCAAATATTTTTTTGACGATGAGTTTAGGTATATCATCATCAGCCATTATCATTCCACTGCTGGGTGAAGATTTCTCCAAGGCTGCTTCGCAACTCTCCGTTTTTATCCATTCTTTTTCATGACATTCCGACATGTTTGCGAATTTCATCCGCCCATTTCCCACGTAGTCTTCTTTTGGATCTTTTCTGTACCTTGGTATCCAGTCTAGTATTTCAGTTGTCCAACGGTGGTCAGTTCTTCTAGCAAGACGTCCAGTCCATTGGCATTTTAGGGTCTTCACTTTGATCACGATGTCATCAACTCATGTCATTTCCCTGACCGATGTGTTCTTCTTCCTATCTTTCCTAGTTATACCAAGTTTGCATCTTTCTGTGCTCTTTCAGTTGTTCGCAGCATCTTTATGCCTTTTTTAGTTAAGGTTCATGTGTCTGATACATAAGTAAGAACTAGAAGGGTGGCTTGATTAAACAATTTTCTTTTGAGACGTAATTGTAAATTGCTGTTGAAAATTGTACTCTTTTCTCTCAAAAGCTTTCCAGCCGAGTTTTATAAGCCTATTAATTTCTTCTTCGATGTGACCCTCGCTTGATATCTGTTGTCCAAGGTAGATGTAAGCATCAGTTATCTCTAAATCTTCAGAAATTGTAAAAGCAGTGTACAATAATTTTGGTTTTCCAGAAGTTCATTTTTAATTCCATTTCTTTAACTCTTGTCAGCAAGCTTCTGGATCATACTCTTCAAATCTGATAGAGTACTTGTAAAACAAACTATCTCTTTAACAAAACGAAAGGTGAGTTCAATTGTCTCTATTAAACTTTATCCCGTTATCTTTTCACTTCAGTTATATAAAAACATTGCCGCCCCAGTTGCGTCTTATCATTCGTCCCAGATGGGGTCGAATCCTGGCGAGGAATGGATGTTGCGTTTGTCTTACGGCGCTGGTTGTCTCTCCCATGGGCTATGAGCAGTCGCCCGTCCCTATTTAGGGCCGATGGTTCCCTTCCTTGGAACCATGGGCCCTAAATTAGGGACGGGCGACTGCTTATAGCCCATTTAGTTGCTCAGGGTGGTCGTTAAACCTCCAATCAAAAAAAGAAAACGTTCTATAATGTGGTATCGAAGACATTCATAAACCCTTTGTCTCACTCAATTTTAAACTTTTATATGTGCTATCATTTCGAGCTTTCAAACTTTTGCAATTTTACTATCACAGATGTTATTAATAATATTAGCATATGCATCTTCAATATTGCCCAATTTCAAAGATAACTGCTGATGGTTTCACAGAATCAAAAGCCTTTTCGTAATCAAAAAAGCCATACATAATAGGAATTTGTATTCATTTGCTCTTTTAGTTCGTTATCTCAGTATATGGATGTCATCTATAGAGCTGAAGCCATTCCTGCATTTAGCATGTTCTCTTGATTGAGCCAAGACTAGTGTTTCCTTCAAACAATACGAAAGTACTTTTGGTTACTTAAGTCTTTATTCTAACCTACCCTGTTGTGTTTTTTTACTTTATGTTAATTTTGTTACCTGTGACATATAATTTTATTCGGAACGTAACATTAGAAACTTAAAGTTCTTTAATACATTTCGGCAACGACCGACAGCAAGTCACAATGTACATAAACTGCTACACCCTGTGGGAAAAGAGGGTGCAAGTGACACGAGACTTGCTTTGAATTAAACGCATGTGTTATCTCCATCTCACTTCGCTTACGAGGGTTATTTATCATACTAATGTTGTATAAGCCTTCAGTATGTTATAAGGTGGCAATATTATTAGGAGTGACAAGTGTTCATTATTCGTGAGAGGAAGTTTCGCTCGAGTTGTCATGTGAAGCAAACTGTGCAAAAAAGAGCTCTCGAGAAAACGTAGTAAGTAATTTATTAGCTTTAGACCTTCCGTCCGTTAGTTATTATGTAATACTAGTTTTGACATTTCAGTTAATATCAGTTTACATAAAGGTGATATGTAAGTATTACTTAAAGCCTTATACTTAGTGAAGATTTTGTAAACAACTGATCGGATGCTGATGGATCTGTTGTTCTTGGGCACCTGGAGATCTTTTTTTATGTAGCAGGATCAATGAAGCTCTGTTCCAAGGACATTTCCTTCATTGAGGTATCAGTGAAACCTTGAGCGAGTGTACTCTCTATTTCCTCCCTCCTGCACGATATCCACCGTAATTTTATCTTTCCCTGGAGCAATTTCCTTGTTCATATTCTTAATTGTAGGGGCAACTTCTACCGGGAGGACTGGAGGAACCTTGGCGCCTGTGCATTTCTTTACATCTGTAATGGACTTACTTGTACCTTTACTTTTATACAATATTTTATTGAACGTTTAACTTTCAAACTTTCACTTCTGTCTTTCGTTAAAGCCCCACCTTCTTTTCTGAGTGAGGGTTTTTGTTTCTGTTTTCTGTTTTCTTTCATTACGGCGATGACCCTCCGTTTTCTTTTCAGGCATTAGTTGTTTTCAATTATTCTTTTAACAATTGAATTTCTTTATGTCCATTGATACTTTTCCTCACTGGCTCACATAGTTCAATCTTTTATCAGGATCCCTCTGAAAATTACATCTTTTTTATTTATCTTCACGTCCATTCTCTTTTCCATCAGTATTTTTGTTTGTTCCAGCGTTTTGTTCATGTTATTTATGTTCTTAGTGCCTGTTATTTTTTTCTCTGTTACCGTGGGCCTTGGTGAAATTTCTTTTATTATTTCACTGAATACTTTGTAACAGTATTTATGGTAAGACTAGGTATATCCGTACCAACTGTCATTAAACTCTGTCGTGTGAATTTTACGTTACTCATGATTTTGTGATTGTCACATTAATTTTGGACACCTGTGTATAAGAGAAAAAACAGAAAATTAGTTTAAGACCCCTAGTGGAAAGACTGTGTATGGTTAGAACAAGGAAACGAACATATTTTCGACACAGAGAATGGAATCCAACGAAAAATGACTTTTTCGGGGTTGTTTTTTAATGTTCTTTTGGAAGCGAGAAATATTATCAAACAGAAATATGCATTTTGTTCTCACTAACAGAAAACTGTGTGCGTTACTGGAAGCAAAAGAAAATGACCACAAATGGGTGTCATAAAACTAACTGACTCAAATAAATTTTTTCTTCAGTACTAGCAGAGATACGGTTACAAATAGAAATATACAGCTAGCGGAAAAAATTTTCATCGTCGGAATAAATTTGCGCAAATATATACACTATCTACTAACAAGTAATTGGACACCCCTGCAATCGACGATATCTGCGGTCCTGATACGGCTGCCGCAGTTAAATATCGTGTGGAAAACAACAACGCAGCCAGTCGCATGCAAGATGCCACGCAGTTCGGAGCTCTCTGATTTCGAGAAAGGTGTAATCGTCGGGTATCACAGACATGGCCGATCCATACGTGACATATCCAGCAAGTTGAAGTACCCAAAATCGGCAGTGGCCTACGTGATTGGCAAGTGGAAGATGAAAGGTGATCATCTTCCACTTGCCAATCACGTCGGTCTCTAACTCCCAGTTTTGTGGGTCTGCCGGGTCGGAATGTGCCCCAACCCGGCAGACCCACAAAACTGGGAGTTAGAGACCGACAGGTGCTGGCCATAAACAATCGGAACAAATCGATGGGCCACATTCGCGAGGAGTTTCAACATGCATCCGGGAGTGTTCTTTCGATGAATACCATCCGTAAGGAAGTCCATCTGCTCGGTTATCATGGACGTGCTGCCGCCCACAAGCCTTTAATCACCAAGTCCAATAGCGCTACTCGGCTAACGTGGTGCAAAGAACGTCGACAGTGGACCGTTGAACAGTGGAAACAGGTTCTCTGGAGCGACGAATCAAGGTTCACCCTCTACCGTTCGGATGGCAGAGTCTGGGTTTGGCGTCTGCCTGGAGAACGCCTGAATGTATTGTGCCAACTGTGAAGTTCGACGGCGGTGGAATTATGTTCTGGGGGTGTTTCTCCTGGTATGGCACGGGACCCTTGGTCGCAATTCCTGGTAGACTCAACGCCGAGACTTACTGCACCATTTTGGATGACCATGCGCTTCCTACGTTGTGGCAGTTTTATAGGGGGACTCATGTTACTTTCAAGATGACAATGCCACCAGTCATGTTGCGAGGTCCACCATGGCTTGGTATGGTGACAATGGGGTTAATCGAATGGACTGGCTTGCGCAGAGCCCAGACCTTAACCCCATTGAACACCTCTGGGACGAGTTGGAGCGTCTACTTAAGCGGTGCCCCCACCGTCCGAAATCGGTGAAGGAACTGACCTGTCTTCTCCAAGCCGAGTGGAAAAAAATACCGCTAGCCGTCGTACAACGCCTGGTTGAGAGTATGCCCCGGAGGGTCGCAGCTGTAATCGCCGCTCGTGGAGGCTCCACCAACTATTGAAGGTGAATAAACTTCGTTTTCCTTTGCTATCACAGGTGTCCAATTACTTGTTGGTAGATAGTGTACCATAGTAATAGATCCCGGGGCAAAAGGAATTTTCGCCGTAATAGAAGATTGACGCATGCCAGGAGATGAAGTGAATGTAGGTTTAAAGTTGCATTTTATGCAGGAAGTGTACTCGTAGGTTTTGTTGCCGTCAATAAACATTGAAGCTTTTATATTACCAATCCTACGGCGTGGAGATGATGAAATCACCGCGAGGGAGATGTTCATATTAGGTAGCTCGCCGAGTCTCTTTGAAAGCTTATAACGTAGAGGTCTTTTCGTCCTGCTACGTTATTTTAAAACATCACCATACTATGAAATAGTTCCTAAATTAAACCTTAACGGCCAGACGAAACATTTACAACAGAAGTCAAACTTACGGAAAAGATGCTCTATTTCAGATGTTTTCACTTCAGATTTTACATCACAAAGCAGTATCAACACTCTACATTAAACACACCACACCACGCCACACGAGCAGCTGGTTTCTCGTAGCTTTTATCTCTGGTTCTTATCTAATAACAGACATACGTCACGTTCATTCCACCTCAATTATGTTGCCAACAACATTCGTTTGAGAGAAAAGATATCACGTTAAGTGTGAAATGTTACTGAGAATAAACTCAAGATTTACATAGAGAAAGAAACTAAAAAGGAAAGTTAATTTAGAATATACGTCACAAGCTTTATACCAAAGATCGTCAACTGCATGTTTCTGGGTACAAGGTAGTCTGTTTCGTCAGGGCAGGTGGATCTTTTATCAGGATTCATAACATGGAGAGTTTCTTCTGAATTCTAAATTCATGAAAAGGGCAAGTTTTCGATACACCAGTTGAGAAAGGTATGATAATGGGCTATCTTTTGAGTAATACACTCTTTGCCAAAAGAGAAAAAGAACGAAGCATCCTGAGAAAGCCCTTCTATGCTGAAACTCTTCATGCAAGTATTTGAAGGCCAAATATGCAAATGATTAAAAATTAACAACCAATGACTAAATAGTGGCCCGCCACAGGGCATGAGAACCGCGCATCGAGGAGGGTATACCAAGAGCATAGCTCGCACGCAGAGACAATTGTGACAGCAGATTGCAGTTGGATTAACCTTCACGGACTGTGAGAATGCCTCGACAATGGATTTGTGCACAATACAAGTAGTTAAGAAAGTTTGAGAGAGGACGTATAATTAGGCTGAGACAGAATATCGGTATCGCCAGGTATTTGGGTCGGAGCGACGCGACAATTGGTAGATGTTGGTGCCAGTGCGTCGGGGAGGGTACAACTCAGCTACACGGGGGAAGTGAACGGCCGAGGGCAACGAAAGAACGCAAAGATCGAGAGATTGTGAGAGCAGCACAAATAAAACCTAATTCATCACTCTCAACAATCCGTGGCCATGCTGTGTCGTCCATAGATACGGAAGTGGTCATCCGGACCGTTGCCAGGCGACTGGCGGCACGGGGACTACATTCGAGGATGCCACTCCGCCGCCTGCCACTGACTAGCTAGCATCACCGGGACCACTTGCACTGGTGTCGAGCCCGTTCAACGTGGGATAGTGTCCAGTGGCGTCGTGTTGTCTTCAGTGACGAATCGCGGTTTGCACTTGGCGTCGATGACCAGAGCATACGTGTCGTGAGACGAGCCGGTTAGTTCACGGATCCTGCCTTTACCGTAGAACGGCACACGGCTCACATACCGAGAGTGACTCTCAAGGGAGCCATTTCCTACGATAGCCAGACACCCTTGGTAGTCCTCCGTACCACCCTCACGGCTCAACGTTACGTCGGTGACATTTTTCGACCTGTTGTGTTGCTATTCCAGTCGCAGCATCTTCCTAACAATTTGTCAACAGGATAATGTGTACTTCAATAAAAATTCATTCGATAGAATTCTGCTTTGGTATATTTTCTAAAACGTGTGCAGTAATTGGAAGGCGATGGACACGGTGAGTTATAATAGGCATCGATTTTTCTTTTTATCTAATTCTGTTTCAGAGTTTTAAAAAGTTCGTGAGCACCTAAGGTTATAAGCTCCATCCTTTTTGTAAATTGAGTCTAGTGGTTCCAGTAAAAGAACTGAATCAGCACCGTACGACAGTCACACTACCCATTTCTCACCTATTTTCAAGCCCTGGCCCAATTCAGAATATTAGTTCGAAGCCCGGAACTCAGACCACTCTACCACGGAAACGTTAGTATAATCTGATTGCATATTCCAGAATTTAATCCTCAACTAATTCATTTGAGTGAAGATAATTATCAGAGGTCTGGTCAATCATTTATTCTTTCCCGGGTATTTCCTCAAATGATTTTTTGTCTATGTCTGGATTCAATTTTCGACTTAATTTTTAGATACAATTTGATTTCCTAGGATAACGATGATTTACGCGAAGTACCAATCCCTATCGATCTCAACAGGAGCTATGATTCTGTATCCCACGAATATTGTCCAGATGGAAATTGTTCTGCGGAAAAAAACAGCTTAAGCTTCTACTGCTAAAAAAACAAATTATTAATTCTAGATATTGAAGCGCATCATTTTGAGATAAGACCTCATTAGACAGATTCCCACTTGTTCAGGTTCCCTGTAATGAATTTACGTTCTTAATAATTTTATGATTCAGCCGAAAATGAGCAGTTGTAAGTTATAGACTATGGGAACATTTCACGATGAATAAATTATGTAAATCTCAAAATAAAAGTTCGTGACAATTACTAGGTATATTAATACAGCATTAAAATATGCTTCGGTTAATGTTTTTGGATAGAGATACTTGGGTTGAAGTTTCAAAAGTGGCGAGAGTAAACATCTTGAAACAAACACAATTTCGAATGTTTTTAAAACACTTATTAACACTCTTCAAAAAGTAAAGGCATGTTTCGTACGCTAATGCTGTAAGCATAAAGGAAACGCTTTTGATACATGTGGAAAATATTGGCTCTTTCAGAAAAGGGCGTTTCAGTTTCAATTGCATGTTTGTGTAATTTTTGAAAACCTTCAACCAACATTACATCTGGTGTCTCTGATTTCAGTAGTTTTGGGAGATCACGCAGAACTATTCATACTGCTGGAGAGCCATGCGAGTCGTTTGTGTGCTGGAGAGCCATACGAGTCGTTTGTGTGCTGGAGAGATGCTTTACTTACGGGGAGTTTGTGGCAAGACACTATCTGATCGTGTGAGGAATGAAGATGTGCTGCAGTTGTGCAATGTGAGACACAATGTTATCCGTCAGGTGAAGACTAATATTCTTAGGTGGTTTGGCTATGTTGAAAGAATGAGTGATGAGATGCTTACTAAGAAAATGTTTCAGCCCAAGTGGCAGGAAAGAAAGACAGAGGAAGGCCACGAAAGTCATGGGAGGATCACATTCAGGAGTGTCTGCATGAGAAAAAAATTATGAGCATGAAGTACAAAAGGTCTTATGTACGATGTGTGATGGACGTCAGTTAAGCCCGAGTAGTGTGTCAAGATCGCTGTAAATTGAGAAGTTTGATACGGCAAGAGTAAGTAAATAATTAGTTCAAATTTATCTTGTGGTAGGTATTTCTTTGTGGAGTTAACCTCTGAATCTCAGAGAACAGCTTAGTGATATGTAATTACGTATGTATGTACGTAGAACTATTCAAGTAGGTACACTATCGACAAACAGCATTTGTAGATATCTTCGGGTATTCTGCACAACTGGAGTTAAAATGCGTTTTACACTGATAATGATCGTTTCTGCTGACGATCCTGAGTTGGTATTCCCGGTAAGAAGCAAATATTTTGTTGGTTGTTGCGCTTTGCTTTCAACCTTCCATGGAACTAGTAACTCTAAATTAGGACCTGGTGGTTCTTTTTAGCCTTGGATCATTAAAAACCGGAATATGAACTGCTCTAAAGTTATTTTTCTTGTCTTCCTATTGGGTATGCAGAGTGTTTATTTAACCTCCACATTTCAGAACGTTCTGTGAGGAGTAACTGCATCATTCGGTGAAAAAAGAAGCTCCAGTTTTAATTGCAGTTTTGATTATTGAAAGCAGTAAAGTTGCAGTTAAAACTGCAACTTCTGTTTTTATTTCATAGAATCCGCAATTGAAGCTCCATTTTTAATTGCTGAGAAGAATGAAGTCCAGTTTTAATTGCTAAAACTAGCGAACGTTCGCTGGTATTCCTACAGCCTTCTGCCGATAACAATACTTGTATATCATCGATCATTCTCTGAGTTTCTCATAACTAAAGAAACGTTCGATCTCTATTATGTTGACACACCTGCACACAAATTTCACTCTGAATTTAATTTAAATCATAATGATGCTGAACATTGGTTTTTCATGGAACCGCCGTTGAAAAGATTTCGTTATAAGATATTTTGTTTCATTTTCTATTTTCTTTTCATCTTCAAGAAACAAGATATTTACCGTCTTCTGCTTATTGTGCTCTGCTCTCCCTCCTTCTGAAGATGATTCACTTATCAGTAGGAAAACAATAAGAAAACAGCGTCATACAGCAACCCTGAAGGTGACAGGTGTCTGAAATGGCAGACCCTAAACTCTTAGGTCACAGGCATCACGTGCGAACTTTGAACTCTGGGATTTGTCGTTTACCAAGTCTGTTATTTTGCAGATCGACGGGAACTTTGAAAACCCTGTGACTGCGCTGCAGACATTAAATAAGGTGACATTTACGATGTTGTTGGGTAATTACGAGTAACTCAGAAATGAAGCGTCTTATTAGAAAGACCCTGTATATTAAACAACACAAACCATGATAATTCTAAACTATATTCTTACCGTTAGCTGTAACCCAGTAAAATAGACGATGGATGTACACACTTACATCCACAAGCAAAAAACATTTTTAAAAGAGTACGGCTATCGGAGATTGAAATTACGACCAAAGGCTTAAAACTGATCTTTCCAACGCGCTGGACAGGAAACCATACGCAGGCTCATCAAATTTAGCTGTAAGTCAGTCTGTAACTACTAAGATGTTTTTCAGAGGAATCAAAGCTTAATCTTAAAGTTACTGTTCTTCAGCATACAAAAACGCTTAATCCACAATACTACTTTCTTCCAGTGTCCATCACCGCGTAAATCATCTTCTGGACCTCTCGACGTACGTACTGTATATCCCAGTGCATTTTGATGAATTCTTTACACAGCACGAAATTTTCTGCTTCCTTAAGGTAACAGAGAAATGCTACAGAAATTGATTCATGACTTTCGGGATTTACCAGAAGAAGTTTTCATTTCTTACTGCTCATTCAAGCAAAACAGCATTGGCACGTAAGGGGTTCTCATTTTCCGATATTCAGTTAGCATTCGTTGAAAAGATTTGTGTGATTCTAAAATCTGCGGTGAAAATGTCTGGGAATACGTAATACGATTTCCAGACATTTTAGTCATTACACGAGGCGTCAGTCTTTTGTCATTTTGTCATTTCATAATAGATTGCCTACCTTAGTAGTTAATTCATTGTTTTCTGTGCCTATTGAGAATTCAATATGCTTTATGTGCTACAAAGCTATTCACTCGTCTTTTAAGTGAGAAATGCATTAACTACTTATTTATAGCTCATTGTTTCACATCCGAATGCTTTTTGAATTGACTGATAAGAGTCGAAAAATGACTTTCCTGTTTACTCATTAAATTTAATGATCACTGGGTTGTTTCCTACTTTCAGGATTTCATAAATCCTCTGAGTGATATAATCACTACGAATTTTAACATGGACTGCATAATTCACACTAGAATAGGCTGTAAACACTTTGTTATTATGAAATGACAAAATGACAAAAGACTGACGCCTCGTCATCAAGTGTTCACTAAAGTCGTATTCCACGCACGTGTGCGTGGGTAATTGATATGTTTTCAATCTTGGGCAATTTTCATTTTCCTTTCATGCCCATGTTTTAGCTCACTTCCCACATACGGTTTTGAAAATTTATTCTAGATAATCACTAGAATCTTAGAGTTTAAAGTTATGAGATCCATTTTTAGTTTCAACTGATTTCTAATCTCAGTTTGTTAAAAACGAGAGCAGTTAATAAATACTTTAAGGAAGTAATTCAATGCTCAGGAGTGGGTGTATTGCATCCTTTTTGCGCAAGTTTTAAATTGTATGCCATCCGTTGCAGGAGAGACACATATTTCTACTCATTTAGTCTTTCACATTCTTTCATTTTGATAAAAGATTACGCGGAGTAGTTGCTTTTGCATTACGTTTAGTAATTTGATTGCTTAACTTTGGTAAAACTGCAGGAACAAATTTTGAATTTTACACGTGTTCATTGGTATTTATTTCAAAGAATTATTATTTCAATGTTACTAGAGTTTAATCATGTCTTTCTGCAGAGAAACGATGTTTGGACATGCTCATTCTTACAGCATTCTGAAACAGTAAATCATGTCTCAACGTGTTGGCTTCATATTGCTGCTGATTTCCCATTATTCGGGGGCGTGTCTAATCAGGCCAGTTAATCAATTGGTTAATTAATTCGTGGGCTCTGACTGGATTTTAAGGCAAAGGGACAAAAAGTCTCTAAGTAACAGGAACAACCGGAAAGGCTTTGTTGCTGCTTGTGGGGTCTGAAGGCGACGAAAACAGTGGTAAGGCAGTCTGGCGTGGAGCAGTCGCGAGTACCCAGTGCCTGGTTGCAATGCTTGGAGAATGGGGGTAGGCTCCATCGCTTATCGCTGGCGGACAGATTTATGGAAGAGGTTGCAGTTTCAGTCAAGGAAACTATTCTTGTGTCCTAGTGCGCGTGGAGTGGGAGGGGGGAAGCAGTTGCCAGATCTGGTACGCAAGCTGAGATCAACGGAAGGAAGAAAGAATCATTTTTTTTCCAAGTCTGCGAAAAAGAAGGCTGGCAGTATTCTAGTGTCAAGAAAACAGCGAATGGAGAGAGAAAGGAATCAGTGATAAAGAGATATCATAATTTCTTGTGTACGAACAGCTTCCTACATCACCCTGGTTAGAAAAACGTTGGCTGGCCGTGTTGGTCAGCTTTCCTTACTTGCTATCCCCGCGCATTCTCGGAGAAGTGCCAAAGTAAGGGGGTCGGGAAGTAGCCTTCCTTTTGTTCGTTGCCTCCACGTGAACGGATATATGTGTTGAGTTGTGCCCAGTGGTCCGAAGGAGGGAAAATTCGCCGGATTACTGCGGGAAAGACATTTACGATGCATCGTGTTGTTTAGTGTTCATAAGTTAATAACATTAATACCAGCCAGCGAAGTCAAGGAATGATTCGTGGTGCGCGTGTGGTTTGTGATGTGTGCTGCTTTTGAAGCATCCTTAGATTTTACCATGCAGCAAAGCTGCGTTTCAGTTCCTTTATGTTCGCCGCTTGAACTAGTCCACCCACTTGTTAAACTTTCCTGTGAAAGAACATTTAATTAACTGTTTCGGCATTGGACATTGTGAACCAGTAGGAATTATAATTTTGGCCGTAGCGACCTGTTGTTCGACATCATAAATTATGTAGAAATAGTTGTCTAAATAAAAAGTATATTTTATGTGCCTGAAATCCTCATGTGTCGTTTTCAGTAGATGCTAATTAGGTTAATTGTGCAAAATTGATTGAAGGTTTAACGACCATCGTGAGCAACTCAATGGGCTATAAGCAGTCGCCCGTCCCTAATTTAAAGACTCTGACTCCAGGGAAGGGAGAGGGCCAGTGCCGTAAGACAAACACAACATCCATGCCTCAGCGGGATTCGAACCCGGACCCTTCACGGACAAATGATCATAAGCCAGCGCTTAGACCACTGCGCCACCGGGGCGGCTGTGAAAAATTAAGTTTAAGTATGTGCACGCTCTCATTACTGTTGTTGAATTTAATTCTTAAATTGGATGTGTAGTTACATAGATAATATCAACACTCTAATCGGTTCGGTACGCAGTAGAAAAGAAAACGTTTCTGACTAGACCTTCAATAAAAAAACAAACAGCACTTCATACTAAAAATAATAAAATCATATGTCGACCTGGGTTGTATGCAAATAAAAAAAACTTTTAATTATAACACAAAGGATGATACGAAGACACAGTGATATCCAGTTTGATCTAATATGTTCGCAACACGTAGATGCTCCACGACAACACAATAACGCATTTCTTACTGACGCCATGTTTGTTGTAGAAGAAAACTTCAGTCTTGCCACATAACTTCGTAACTGTTGGAGCAAACACTTACTTCATAATATGAAATACACATCTTTGAAATAGTGTAGCGTAACTGAGTCTAATGATCGGGAACATTCGATGTATAAAGTTGCTTCCCTTATTCAGGAGCAGTTAGTTCTATTAACGTACAACATACGTCAACATCATCAAACACACACGACCTTCGCAAGCATTGGCCAGAGCACAAAGAGAGAGTTTTCTTTCCAATCCCTCTCACAGCAGAGAGCGGGATAAAGACCCGGATGTGTGGTTACAAGGTATACGTAGTTCCTCTCGACGACGCGACATGTGAATAACAGTTGCGCCTGCCACGCAGTGATGTCGCAATCCATTTGGAGCGGCTGCAAATCTTGTTTAAATATCTGTTGGTTTTTTTTTTTTTTTTTGTTTTTAGCTCTGAGAGGCCATAATTCCAACAATTAAAACAGTCTTCACGAGAGAACTTAAACAATATTTAAAAAAATTACGCTGGGTTCGTATCGAATTGGTGACAAGAGTTGAAATTGTCGCTAAGCTCGGTAGATTATAAAATCTCTACTATGCCAGTCAATCTACATATTGCGTTTTAAATATTTTCTATTCGGGGCTTAACGACGATCTCGGGCAATTCTAAGCAAGTTAAGTCGTCAGTTTGGAGCTATTGGGTAGAGGGAGTGTCAGTACCGCATGAAAAAGCTCACCACCCGGAACACTCAATACAAGAGCCTTTGCCCATTCAGCCACCGGGGTAGCCACTTCAAATGTTCCATTACCAACACAGGCTGAACTGATAGAATTATTCTTTATCAGATTTCCATGATATAAAAATCAAAAATCTGAAAAAAAAACAGTTTTTTTAATGGCGCTATTGCACGAACCACCAATTATAATGAATTTAGCTTCTACTACTACTTTAATTGTAGTGAATATAGCTTTCACTAATATTATAATGAATTCAATGCTTGTACTAAGCTTCTAATAGTGAATTCAAATGGTTGTTGTTACTAGTTTCTTCTAGTAGTGGTTGTTGTTTGTTAATTAAGATCATGAATAAAGTCTCCTGCTAGTAGTGTAGTAATAGTAATGAACAAACTTATAACTGGTAGTAATGTTGTAGTAGTAATTAAGATGAATAAAGTCTTATGCTGGTTGTTACTAATAACACTAAATGAAATAAACCTAACAGCCAGACCGAGGTCTGACAGTACTATGAACTGAGAAAGACGTACTTACGTAAAACTCTTTATTATGAACTTGTACTGGTATCATCACACACACTTCACACACAGCTACTCAAATAACACGTAGCTCCTTGCACATGAACGAAGCTCTACTCACATAAACAACAGCTCTCCACATAAACAAACGCTCTCTCTGTACAACAACAAACGCTCTCCCTATACAACAACAAACGCTCTCTTTCACATATCGTTGAACGCGCCTATTTATACTGGCTACCATAACGTCATGACTTACACTCATTGCCAGATCACATTCAGCGGGTGAAATAACATCTCGTTCAGTAAGAAGATAATTTACATAGTAAAGTAAAATAACCAGAGATAGTAAAATCAAAAGGAAAGTGAATCGAGAGTATTCGTTACATCACCTCCCCCTATTTTTTTTATTTTTTTTTCCGAAAAACCTATCAATTTTGGAGTGTAAGTCTTACACTTCGTTGATTGACGTTTATCGATCTCTTTTTTGTTTTGTTGTTTGGTGGCAGCAGTATTTACAATATCAAACTTGGCATGACAAAATCAAGAAATCTGTATTCGTCTGTGAAACACTTGTATTTTTGAACAAAACAAACCTGCATCGGCATACCTTCCTTTTATTCTGCCTAGCAGGAATCACTTTTTTAATTTCAAATTACGTTCTCATTATTCGTTGAATACACACCAACTGTATCAGCAGCGAAGATTGCCTGGAGCTGCCTAACAGTAACAATTTTATTATTTTACCCTTAAGCACATAGATATATATAAAAAATTTGGATTAGTAGATGGACATAGAAGAAATATATAAAAAAAAACACATATATACACAAAAAAGAATGCATAGGCCCACACGAAAAAAAGAAATTCTAACACGCCAACTGGTCGTGCAGGAAAAACAACAAACGGAGAAAAGAACCTGTCCACGAGAACTTACTTATCTCGAGGACGCATAAAAAACTACGATAACGTTTTCCAGGCCTAATCGGACTTGTAAATTCAGGTGGCGTTGAGCGTCTGAAGGATTTGAATGGATCTGGAACATCTGTATTCGGTCGGTCAAGAAATCCCGGCGGCTGACAGGAACGGTCAGGAACGGCTGAAATCCGTCGGTCAGGAACGGCTGAAGTCTGGCGGTCCGGAAATCCCTGCGGCTGATAGAAACGGTAAGGAACGGTTGACGTCCGTCGCTCAGGAACGGCTGAAGTCTGGCGGTCCGGAAATCCCTGCGGCTGACAGGAACGGTCAGGAACGGCTGAAGTCCGTCGATCAGAAACGGCCGAAGTCTGGCGGTCCGGAAATCCCTGCGGCTGACAGGAACGGCCTCCCCAGGCTTTTGATATGTAGTCCCTTTGTGCTGGGGCCCGTGGGGTCCTTCCAGCATTCTTTTGGATGGACGTGGCTCCGGCCACATCGTTTGCTTTCGCTTTCGCCCTCGTGGCATGAGAGTAGCAGCAGGCATCGGCCCTGTTTGCCTTGAGCGTAGGTTCCAGGGGCGAAACCCGGGCGGATGCAAGGATCTCTGCCTTCGTCGCTGTTGCGGCGAAGCAGATTGGGGAGACAAGTTACGTTTTCGCCCAGCTTTTAAGGTTACTAAACGGTGTGTAATTAATGTTTGACGTTTAGGAATAGTCAAATTATTGTTCATAACTGATAAATCCGAAATATCTGAAGCCTCTGAGTCGCTGCTGTAATTTAGTGGTCGTGCAGGGCGATGTTTATTTCTGCCTATAGGAATACTCTTTGACGAGGTATTCAAGGAAGTAGGAGCTTGTGGTGTTGCAGAGTTATCAGGAAATGGTGCAGCAATAGTCTTGGCAATGGTTGGTTTGCCACTCTTCTGTGTGGTGGAACGTATGAAGCTTGGGCGTGCACTTGTGTATGCTCGCGCTGAAAGTTATTATGCCTATTATGCCGCTGAGGGTTTTCGTAATAAGCCTCGCGGGGTGCACGAGCATGGTGAGTTGAACCATGTTTGCCGTGTCGCTCTTCATACGTTCGTATGAGGCGAAGGCATTCATGAATTGTAGCAGGGTGTCGAACCTCAAGAAAATCTTGTAAAAATGGGTCGAGCTGCTGCAATAGGGTATCCAACATGTCAACATGACTGGCATGTGGATCCCATAAGTTATATAAACGTGTTGTTTCCAACGCAAATGCAACGGGGCTATCGTTGGGTCCTTGCTGACGAGAAAAAAGTTGTTGTGCAAGGCTAGCTCGACTGAGGCCGAAAGGAAAGACCTCCAAAAATTCTGCTCGGAAAATCTCATAATGAGAATCCGGGTTCGACACTCTCCACTGCCGATACCAGGTCTTAGCGGTATCCTTCAAGCAAGTGCCTGCGATTTGTATTTTGCAGTCTTCAGGAATATTGTATAGATCAAAATGATCTTCCAAATCTTCGAGGAACTTTAAAGATCCCTCCAAACCATTAAAAAGAATTGTTCCTGCATGCTGCACGAAATGGGCAAGCATTCTGCTTCGCTGAGAGGATTGAACTCCCTCAGGTACGACCCGCGACTCAGAGTAATAGAAAGCTGGTGTGTTACGAAATTGTGAAGAATGCCTGGGTACGTGTAGATCATTCATATCAAAGTCAGCCCCACAGGCTTCTTGCAGATGGTCGAGATTATCCCATCACCACCGAAACTTGTCTTAGGGGGAAATATTGAAGTTGTCTCAGGTAGTGAAGACATGGGTAATAATTGTCAAGATCTCGTGTTCGAGAAACGTTCGGGCGCCAATTATAATGAATTTAGCTTCTACTACTACTTTAATTGTAGTGAATATAGCTTTCACTAATATTATAATGAATTCAATGCTTGTACTAAGCTTCTAATAGTGAATTCAAATGGTTGTTGTTACTAGTTTCTTCTAGTAATGGTTGTTGTTTGTTAATTAAGATCATGAATAAAGTCTCCTGCTAGTAGTGTAGTAATAGTAATGAACAAACTTATAACTGGTAGTAATGTTGTAGTAGTAATTAAGATGAATAAAGTCTTATGCTGGTTGTCACTAATAACACTAAATGAAATAAACCTAACAGCCAGACAGACGTCTGACAGTACTATGAACTGAGGAAGACGTACTTACGTAAAACTCTTTATTATGAACTTCTACTGGTATCATCACACACACTTCACACACAGCTACTCAAATAACACGTAGCTCCTTGCACATGAACGAAGCTCTACTCACATAAACAACAGCTCTCCACATAAACAAACGCTCTCTCTGTACAACAACAAACGCTCTCCCTATACAACAACAAACGCTCTCTTTCACATATCGTTGAACGCGCCTATTTATACTGGCTACCACCACGTCATGACTTACACTCATTGCCAGATCTCATTCAGCGGGTGAAATAACATCTCGTTCAGTAAGAAGATAATTTACATAGTAAAATAAAATAACCAGAGATAGTAAAATCAAAAGGAAAGTGAATCGAGAGTATACGTTACACAATGTGTTTTCGTTTATCTTTGTCTTACATCAGTGGATTCAAATTACCGAATTTATTCGGAATGAACACCAAAATAAAAATATCACCTACGGATAATGATTAAGACTGCTTTCTGAATAGCTCTCTTTTAATTTCGGGATGACTTTCTGCAAGCTTTAGTCTTTTGTACTGTTGCACGTGAAATCTGCTTTTCCCCTTCACATTCATAGCTGCAAAAAAGAATGCCTTACAGAAATAGGCAGAAAATAGAACAGCTACAAACTCTCATTGCGCCGTATGCCACACTTGGATTTTTACAGTTTTCACTGATAAAATGAATACAACAACAGCACGTACGTTTACTCCGATTTCAATGAAATATCGCTTGTACTTTTTTTCTACATTGATTCATGCTGTCGGTACCTCTTTAAGCGAATTGGACTTTTGATGTAATTTTCATTTCACAAAATTGTCCTTTCGGAAGAATGCATTTGTTTTACAAAAAAAAAGCATCTCGGGTGCCGGTGAAGTAGAATGTCAGTTACGTAGTCTTCAGCTAGTTTTGAACAGCCTATTCCACCTCACTATCGTGGAGAAATACTGTATACCGTACATATGGTAACGTCTCACTTTAGTGAAAGGAACAAAAGGTGCTCATTTAGCTGAAGAACAGAACATTGAAAAATACCTGCCAGTGACCCATGACCTAATAGTGAAACTGCTGGCTTCTGGGTCGCCTCAAATAGCAGATGCTCGCCTTCTTTTATGAATCTTCTCTCAAAAGAGGGTGACCCATGAATACCAGTGAAATTGCTGTCTTCTGGGTCGCTTCAAATAGCACATGCTCGCCTTCTGTTATGAAATTTCTCGCTCTCTTTGCTGAACTTTTTTGACAGGTTATTTTCTCTAAATAAATTTCGTCATAATATTTATCGCTGCTGATTAATATCTCCCATCACGTTAGAAAGGAAAGAGAAGTCATTTTGTGAAGTCATTCAGTTGTCGAGTGATCAAAAATTTCGTGTTCAAGTACTGCTATGTTTAGATTTGAATGCCACTTAAATCCTGGCTGCTGTGTTTGCAGTTATGGTGCTGAGTGTCTTATCTTCCCAAGAACAAAGCCCATCAATTAAAACCTCATGACACCATTGTCTATGCTCTGTTCACGTAGACTGCTCAGTACTGTAAAATCTTCTGAAACATATATTTGCTAGTTTAGTAATGTTGAAGCTGTCCATTTTATATAGCTTCTGTTGTGGGGCTGATAAAAGAATATTTAAATTAAAATTTACTAATGAAACTTAATGGTAAATTTAAATAATTTCCCCAAGAAAATGCTACTAAAAAACAGACAACCCCAAAAAAATTATTTAGTTCGACAACTGTAATAAAAAAAAATATAAATGGAAAAAAGAAATAGTTTTTGAAGTACAAGATGATTATTATTTAATTTTTATGGTTGAAAAAAAAGACAATCAATTTTGTTGCCAAAGGACAATTGCCGTTTTTGACGTGCAAAATAAAACCCCAAGTAATATCCGTCTACTAGTTTAGGCTAGTGTGGATGAGCATACTCTTGACTCACACATATTAAACACACAACACATTATGACACTCCAGAATGCAATTTTGAAAAGGCCAGCCGGTCTGTATTTATTGTACGTAACAGCATAAAATGTTTTTTTTTTCTCTTTTTTTTTTTTTTTTTTTGGATACTGAAGAAAGAACTTTTTGGTGGAGAATTTTGGGCACAGTAGCATAAAAACCCTTTTGACATTTATTTTTCTTTAACAAAATTTTTCTTTCAGGAGTTTTATCTTTGTACACTGATTTGTTTCTTTTTTTTTAACCTCTTAGGAGGTCGAGAGCCTTTCACACTTTCAACCAGAATTTCAATTTATGATACAACACACATCAGCATAAACACCTACCAAGAGGAGAACTGCCTGCTCTACCGATTCCTTATTTGGTAAGAAATAATAACAAGAACAAAATTATATTTTTCAGCAATAACTGTTAATATAGTCTCCACCAGAAGCAAGCTGAAGACAGGCGTAAAAGAAGTTAGATGTGTAAATTTTAATTTTATTTGCAACTGTTCTGGTTATGAAACACCAAAATGTTATATAAAAGTAAAATTGGAATTTTAAGTTATGAATTTATATTAAGTTTGGACTAAGCAGAAGAAATTTAGGTGTTTCTTTTAGACCTTTTTTTAAATTTTACGGCTACTCATTGCTAGATCCGATAGCCTTTATATTTTTTTTTATCAGCAGCAGTTCCTCATGCATACACAAGTAATTATATTAAGAAATGGAGGATATTAACCAGGATACCTGGATTCCAGATTTACACGAGCTCACCAAAATTTCATTCTGAGTAAGATTTCTTTACACTTTAGAAAATATTAGTTAAAAAGAAAATGACATTTATGTTTGTTTGGGTTGGTTTTTTTTTTCCTAGCAACTGGCCCTATGATTGAAGTTTTCCATTATTTATTGCATACATTCAGCGGCGGCCTTGGCAATTTTTCTAGGTGGTGCGAGATCTCCGAATTGCGCCCCACGCAATGTCTATTAGGATGACTAATATTTTGCTTAGGAAAAAAATGTTTTTGGTAGGTAAGTGTTTTATTAAAAAAAAAGATTATTTACGATTATTACATGGGCAGCTTTATCGCTTTAACACCGGCAAATTTATTAATTAAATCAGAATAATTTATTACCCGGGCAATGTCATTTTCGATGGACAAAATTGCTAGATCCGATAGCCTTTCCTGACACTAAGTGGAGCGTAGATAAGTTTTAATGAGTTTCAGTTTACTGAAACTACGTTCACCTTTAGCCACAGTGACAGGTATAGTTAGCAGGACCCGGAGATCAGTCCAAACATTCGGTAAAATATACTGCCAACTATTTTGTTTAATAAGTTGAAGAACTTTTAACGGTTCTGCTGAATCAGATTCTTTTAATAATGGGTTAAGGCTTAAAAGTTCTTCAACTAATTCAGAACCAAAAATGTCCCATTTTTCACGATCCGTCACACTTATTTGTAAATCCACACACACTTTTTCCAATTTGGATTTTTCAGGAATTGTTTTGATGTTGTATAAAAATGACCATGTGTCATTGAATTTTGATAGTTGTTCAAATCGAGTGACCAGTGCATTTTCCATTGTGTAGATCATAGGATAAAAGACGCTCGTTTTAAACAATTCTTCATGTTCTGCTGGTGTCTCATCTCTTGCCTCGTACTCGAATAATCTCATATTTCTTCGGGATCGGACTGCTTTAAAAACTGGCTCCATTGCAGCCTGAGCAGTTATTTCCTTGGCTGTTATTAAAGCAAGTGAGTAACTTCTCCTGAACTGTTTCACAAATTCCGAGCAATTCTTTAGCAATTGTGGTGCATTTGGTAGATCCATAGTTTCAGACTGCATAGCCTTACTCACAATGTTAACTTGAAACAATATGTCATACCAAGCCACCATCGTAAGTAAGAATTCAAACTGCTCCATGTGCTGAATTGGTGACTAGGGCTCTGATGCTGCGACTGAGTCTTTCGTTTCTTCGTGGAGTTCCAGAAGGGCATCACAAACAGAAGATTGGTGATACCGAACTGCAGCTAGGCTAGAATCCCTACTCTCTCAAAGGGTTTCACAAACTTTTTTCCGTGACGGTCCATCTACGTGCTTGGATATTTTGACCCATCGCTTCGGTGATCCAGGGAATAAAACAAACAGTCTTTGGAGGACCCCAAATAACGATACCGATTTAACTGATGTTTTAGCGGCATCTACTGGGACCAAATTTAAGCTATGACAACCAATGCTCGAGAATATTGGTCCAGAATTCTTCTTTACATGCCCTTTTTTATTCCTACCATATTTGCGCCATTATCGTAGCCTTGGCCTCGACAATCGTTCACGTCCAAATCAAACTGTTGCACAATTTCATCAAAAAAAAGGCTATAAGTCCTTCGCCCTAGGAGTCACTTACTGGATTGTAAGCAATAAAACACTCTCGCACTTTGACTTCATCTTCTTTAGTGTCAACAAAACGCAATGTAAATGATAATTGCTTTATGTGACTCACACCAGGAATACAGTCCAGTATGATAGAGAAGTATTTGGCTGTCTTTACCATAGATATAATTTTATTTCGAAGCTCGCCTCCAAGTAAGCTGATTAACTCGTTTTGAATGCGTTTGCTAAAATAGTGGACATTGGTCTCCTTATTGACAATGCGCCGAAGGTGTTCCACCATTACTGGGTCAAATTTTCCTAACAGTTGAACCAAACCTAGAAAGTTGCCATTATTAGGGGTATACGTGGTTTCAGAGCCAGAACTTCCTCTGAATGATAGATTATTGCCTGCTAAGAAGAAAACTATAGACATCATCCGTTCCAGTACAGCGGCCCACCGTGACTTCTCATCTTCAATCTGTTTTTGCAACCTCTTATCTATTCCGCTGAATTGCTTCAGTCGTTTCTACGCTTCTATCCAACTGCTCATAGGAAGCCGATGACCTGGAGATGTTTCGTAACTTTTGAGGCGTGCTGATAAGTGGTTCCAGTCGTCAAATCCTTCTTTTCCTAAACCAGAGTGGGGGCGTCCGCAGAACAAATAACAGCAAAAACAATACACTTTATTCGCAGATTTGGAGTAATCATCAAGCCATCTTCTTTCAAAAGTTCCCCCATTTGGCATTACTGTTTGAAAGTGTTTATTGGAAAAGTGCCGTCCATCATTACTTCTTGGATAGTTTTCGTTGCTCATTTTGTGACACATAGGTCCTCGAATGATGATTTCATCTCTTGTGGCAGTGTCTATGAGTGGCCATTTAGAAATATCGTCATACTGTGTATCTTGCACAGATGCTGGCAGTGGTACATTTTGCGCTGATATTTGTTTCTCTGTAGATTTGCCATTTTCAGTATCACTGAGCTTGAAATGATGGTCCAAGAATAGCTAGTTCTTTTTGTTTATGGTGCTCTCCTTTTTCACGAACGTCGACTGAAGAACTTTTATAAATTTGGTTATCGCCGTCTTCTTCCGTTTCATGTTGAACCAGTTCGGATGATGATTCAGAGGATTTTTCAACCCTGAAATATTTAGCGAGTAAGTTAGCGCTCTTTTCAATTTCGCTTTGTTTTTTTAGTTTTCTTTTTAGGTTTTGAGCGCCTGATAGTTTTTTTGGAGGTTGCGACTTTTTCTGTGGAAGATAAAAATCACTTAATTACATTCAACGTTTTATTCTAAAAATAATAACAACGTTCAGATCCTTCCAGAGTTTTCTATTGTGTTCTATGATATTCTACGACTTTCCAGAATATTTCAAAGTTTTCTATTGTGTTCTATGATATTCTACGACTTTCCAGAATATTTCAGAGTTTTCGAAAGTGTTCTAAATAGCGGAAAAGCACCACAGAAATCGCTGCAAACTGTTAGCAGCAGCAAACGCAACAAATAAGTTAATTCATTTGTTAATTTCGTATCACTCAAGCAAATACATAAAATCTATTTTGATTAAAAAAGTTTAAATACTACCTACCTAACACACAATTCAGCAAACACATAATGTAAATAACTACGGTACACTCACAAGAACAGGTACGAGAATTCCGAATTCCAATCAAAGGAAGTAAACGTATGACGAGCTCGCGCGTGCATCCCCACTCGTTGCACTTCCAAACTCGATTGCGCGCGGCGTCAGGGTCGGCCGTCTATCAAGGTTCAATGTTATAACTGCAGGACGAACTGTCTTTGTCGATTACGCAACTTGCTCTGAACTTGGGAGCACTGGAGCCAGAGAGATGGCGTGCGCACGTGACGAGGATTTATTTGTGAGGTGCTCGGGCAAAGAATATATAAGCTTCGCGTGAAAGTGAACTTCCGTTGCGATAATGTAAAACCGGTTCTGAGATCCCAGCGAGCAGTGTGCTCTGCCGGAAAACAAACATTCAGGAGCAAATGAGTTGCTCAGATTGTTCAAAATCTGCGCGCGGATGTTTAAATTTTTGTTGATTTTGACGCCCCCTCTAAGATGGTGCCCGGTTCGGACGCACCGCCCTAGGGCCGCCCTGCATCCATATTTAGCATGTCTTTTGTAAGAAAAGATCGTGCTTATATTACCGGTTTGTCCGTCCGCTAGTCCGCCTGTACCCACGATATCTCTGCAAATATTAGCCCGATTTGAAAAATTCTTTTTGCATTGGGAAGATTGAAATATCCGAATGATGATCCTTTCTTTTCGTTTTTTTACGATGTACAATTTCGCCGCTAAAGGGCGTAAATGCAGATGATGTCGAATTCAAAAATATGTTTTATTCCACATATTTGCTTCTAAACATCCGATTGAAAAAATTATTATATCTTTCGATTCCATTTATGTCGAAAAAAATTTTAGATATAGTTACTTTTTCAAATTACGCATAGATTTTCCGCTAGGGGCCGTAAACGTAAATTACATTTTCCCCGATAACTCTTCTTCTAAAACTCCGATTTCGAAATTGTTTTCTTCAGCGGATACACCTCTTGATTGAAATTCTTTTGCATATAATTTCAAATTTTTGGTAAAGAATACTTTAGCCACATGGGGGCGTAAGAGTTAATTTTTGCTTCTGATGTATTTGTCATAAAATCTGAGCTTCTAAAATATCGATTGAAAAAATTCTTTCGTGGACTGATGGCACTCACATCGATAAACCTTTTCGGAATATTTTCTTCTTAAAATATTCCACAGTTTCTCCGCCAGGGGGCGTAGATCTATATCCTATTTTTGTCAATATCTCTACTTCCAGGAGTCCGATTTGAAAAATTCCTTCTTTGTTGGACAGTATTTTCAGCGTGACATGTTTTTCATATAATTTCAAAATTTGCAAGTAATTCATAGACTTTTCGCTAGGGGCGTAGGGGTAAATTCGGTTTCTCCCTATATCTCTGCTTCTAAATCATCGATTTGAAAAATTATTTTTGCAGCGAATACAGGTCCTGATGGGAAATCGTTTGCACATCCTTTCTAATTTTTGTAAAAAAATGGTTTGGCCACCAGGGGGCGTAAATCTTAATTTCCGCTTTTGATGTATTTGCAGAAAAATATGAGCTTCTAAGTTCTCGATTGAAAAAAAAGTCGTTTGTTGACCAATACTACTCATGTGGACAAACATTTTAGGAACATTTTCTTCTTGAAATAATGCATGGTTTCTGCGCCAGGGGGCGTAGATGTATATCTTATTTTTGTCAATGTCTCTACTTCTAGGAGTCCGATTTGAAAAATTCCTTCTTTGTTAGATAGTGTTTCCGATGCGAAATGTTTTTCCTATAAATTCAAAATTGTCGAGTTAATCATAGACTTTCTGCTAGGGGGCACAAAGGTCAATTGCGTTTTCTGCGTTATTTCTGCTTTTAAGACTCCGATTTGAAAACTTCTTCCTGTATCGAATGCAAGACTTGATGGAAAATATTTTTCACGTAATTTCTAATGTTTGGTAAAGAATGGTTTGGCCACCAGGGGGCATAAGTGTTAATTTCTGCTTCTGATGTATTTGTAGCAAAATCTGTGCTCCTAAAAACTCGACTAATTTTTTTTTCTTGAACCGATACCGCTCATATGGAAAAACCTTTTGAGAATAATTTTTTCCTAAAATAATGCATGGTTTTCCCACCAGGGGACGTAAATTCACATCATATTTTTGTCGATATCTCTGTTTCTAAGAGTCCGGTTTGAAAAACATTTTCTGTGTTGAAAAGCGTTTCCGGTGTGAAATTCTTCTCACATATATTATACATTATATACCGGTATGGAAAACAATTGTTTCTCATATATATTATATATATATACCGGTATGGAAAACAATAGAGCGTAAGCTCCCGATTCCGTTTACAGCAATATCTGAGGGATTAAAAACCCGACTGGAAAACTTCTTTCTTCCTTCAGGTACTATTGTTTTCCATAAGTAGAGGAAAATGGAGACTTCTGGCACAGGGACAGCCCTCCATAGACTTAACATTGGCTGTCCACGAGGCTGTCCATGAGGCTGTCCCCGGCTGTCCCCGGCTGTCCCAAGGCTGTCCCAGCTGCCCCCGAGTCAGAATTTTTATCACGTGATCGTCCCCATGATGTGCTGCCCCCTGGCGCTGCTTCTTGGAACTTTCAATGGATCTTTTGAGGAATGGCAACGACCGAAGGGAAAGGGGGTGGATATAGGGGGATGTCAACTCGATGTGCTGCCCCCTAGCGGTGCTTCTTGGAACTTTCAATGGAACTTTGTTTTTGAGGGATGGCAACGACCGAGAGGGAAAGGGGGTGGATATAGGGGGATGTCAACTCGATGTGCTGCCCCCTAGCGGTGCTTTTTGGAACTTTCGATGGATCTTTGATTTTGAGGGATGGCAACAACCGAGTGGGTCCGTTGGGATTTTTTGTATTTATTCCAGTGGTTTTCAAGCGGGATTTTTCCTCCTCTTCGATGTTATTTTTCACCGGAGGAAATTTTTACGTAACGATGCTGGGGAATTTTCTTTCCAATGGAGTAAAAATGCTCTAATGGTCATAGCAAGGTCCTAACTCACGATGATTTGGTTTCAAAAAATTGGTCAGGTGGTCTCGTGTACTACGTATTCACTCTATTTTTTTTTAATTACTTTTACATTATTTCTTCATGGTTTTTTTTATATATTTTTTGTATGTTTTGAGGGAGTTTTTTCGTGTAGATGTAATGAATTTTCTTGGGAACTTTTCTTTTTCATACATTTCATTTTATTTCAGACCATGAGACGGAAAAATGCTTCTTTAGAAACGATTTCGTTCCTGTTCGCAGTAACTATTGGACTTTGACAAAATTTTTGGGAAATCAAGCGGAAATGTAGACATGTTAATTCTGAGTCTTTCACCCTTCCAATATTTTTTTCTAGTCGTAATGTTTTCATGTACTATGTATTCCCGCTCTTTTCTTTTTTATAACTTTTACGTTATTTCTTCATGAATTTTTTATATTTTTTGTATGTTTTGAGGGAGTTTTTCGTGTAGATGTAATGAATTTTCTTGGGAACTTTTCTTTATCATACATTTAATTTTATTTCAGACCATGAGACGAGGAAATGCTTCTTTAGAAACGATTTCGTTCCTGTTCGCAGTAACTATTGGACTTTGACAAAATTTTTGGGAAATCAAGCGGAAATGTAGCCACGTTAATTCTGAGTCTTTCGCCCTTCCAATATTTTTTTCTAGGCGTAATGTTTTCATGTACTATGTATTCCAGCTCTTTTCTTTTTTATAACTTTTACGTTATTTCATCATGAATTTTTTATATTTTTTGTATGTTTTGAGGGAGTTTTTTCGTGTAGATGTAATGAATTTTCTGGGGAACTTTTCTTTTTCCTTTATTCAATTTTATTACAGATCATGAGACGAGGAAATGCTTCTTTAGAAACGATTTCGTTCCTGTTCGCAGTAATTATTGGACTTTGTCATTTTTTTTGTGAAATGACTTCATGATAAGTCTGAGTCTCTCGCCTATGCAATATTATTTTCTCGTAATTTTTTCGTGTGTTCAAGAACTCTACAGGTCTGTCACAGTTAAAATTTTGATGAAACAATATTTTCTTACTTTATTTCGCATATCATTATAGCTTCCCAATTTCGCTATTTTACTTCATCTTTTTTTTTTTTTGAAATTTCATAAAACTTTTCAGTATGTCAGTAATTGTTTTCTTACTTGGTCAAACTTGTGACTCCATTTATTTGGACTCTTTTTTTTTTTTTTCCCCATTTCATTTCAACAAAACGATTATTTTAGATGTAGCAAGTCATCAGATTTTTGTTTCCTTATATAGCATATTTTCAAACTTGCTTAAAAATATTCCTCAAAGCTTTGCATGTAATCAAATATGCATTTTTTTATTCTTTCCTAGTTTGCTATACTTTTCGTGGATTGTCCCAATAAGAAAGCATTCATTGTCAAGACATACAATCTAAAACCTTTTTTCTTACGATAAAATTTGTATTCTTTGGGCTGTATATTTTTCTGTCTCGTCCGAAAAAACATTCATTCTAGAGGCAAAGCTAGTGATTCCGTTCATCCCATAAACATTATTTTTGTAACGTTTTACTAACTCATCAGAAAAGCAGTTATTCCCCACCCCCATAGCGAAAATAAAGAAATTCTTACTTCTTTTCCATACATATCGACTCAATCTATTTCTTTTCGAAATGCTGGTCATGACATTTCAACTGAAATTTCATACTTTCCCCAAAAACCATATTCCTAAATGAGCTATTTTTTTTTTTACTTTATTTCATGTATAACTAAAATCTTATTGTTTCCTCACCTCATCAATGTTAATAAGAACTTCCCCAATCTCCTTCCTTTCCCTCATTTAGTTCGCTTTAAATTGAGATGTTTCAAAACTTCGCGTATATTTCTTCCACTAAATGTCCAGTTCTCCCGTATCGGTCCCATCATTTTTAACTTCTGTGCCTGCCGCATTTTTCTTTAGACGTTTAGTTTCATTGACCTTTTCTTTCGTTTCAATTAGGTTTTCATTATCGTATTTTTTATTCATTGTCTCAGCAGAAAAAGCTTTCATTCTGGAGACATTGCGACTAAGTCCATACTTCCTCTAAACATTTTTATTTCACGTTTTACTAATTCGTAAGAAAAGCAGATATTTCCAAACTCTCATAGTGAAAATATCGTATTCCCCTTATTTTACTTATTATGTTTTTCCTTCTATTCAGTGTTGTATGATTCTTAAAACTTCGGTTTATTTTTATGAAACTTCTTTTTTTTTTCCTTAGTTTTTTTTTTCTTAGTTTTTTTTTTTTTTCTGATTCAACCTATCAATCTTTTCCTATCGATTTAATTGCTCTTATTTCTCCATTCGACTTTACTTTTGAACAGAAATGTGTCTAAAATCTTCAGATGTATTTTAGTCTCTAAGGCCGATTCTTCACTATTTCAAATAAAGTCATTGTAGGATTTTAGTGTTCCTAAATCTTTAGAACTTCCTTTTCATAGTTAGATACTAATTCCTCGAGGTTTAAATTAAAACATGAAAGAAGAGTGTTTTTACGCTCTATCCAGTGAAAGAAGAGTGTTTTTACGCTCTCTCCAGTGAACGAAGAGTGTTTTTACGCTCTATCCAGTGAAAGAAGAGTGTTTTTACGCTCTCTCCAGTGAACGAAGAGTGTTTTTACGCTTTCCCCTAAGAAATTAACTTTGGAATATCCCTTCTTCTACCGGAAAATGACTATCTTGTGCGACTGTTTTCACGCGTCTACTGCTTTGCTGGAAAACCTCATGACATGAAATCCCTTTGCTTGGTAGATTAAACTAAATTCTGGTTTTGAACTTTGAACGCAAACTCAAGCTTGCAAAAGCATAGTTTTCTGAGCGAACTTAAACTGTCTAAGATGACAAAAATCTAAAACTGGTGACTCAATGGGACAGAGCGTTTGAACTTTGCCGTTCATTCAAGATTTAAGAGATCAGTCGTGAACCACTACAAGGGAAATAAGCAGACCCTGATTTAGTCCACTGTTTCCAAGGAAGGTAGAAAGCTAGAGTCGTAATTCAAAAGCTCACTCATAACTCAAGCCTCCCCAGGATTTAATTTCGGACGGGCGATTAGTCAGATGTCAATGCTTAGACATTGAAAAATTACTTCAGACAAATATTTTCTTACTTAAAAGTGCTTCAAGTCAGAATTTGTATTACTTAAGATTCCCCTTAGTCAATATTTTTTCTATCTTAAAAACTTCTAAAGGGTTGATTTTGAAAAAAAAAAAACGAGTTCTCCCAAAAACGTAAAATTTCCACAGAATTGTATGAGGAACCAAATAAATTGACGAAGCTTGAATGTTAAGTCTTTCAACCCATTTCTTTCTCTTCATGTTTCATTCCATAAACTTTCTTCAAATTCCTATATACCCAAGAATTTTGTTAAATGTCCAAGTTCGACTCCACCAGAAATTTTCTGAAAATGATAATTTCTCTTTTTAAAAAAAATTCCAAAATAAGAATCCCTTCAATGAAACAAGAAATTCCTATTCAAAGCATTCCATCACTCTTTCTACTTCAAATACTCTCTTTGTAAATCTAAGGAGGTGTTTTTGTTTTAGGTTTTTTTTTTTAATATTCATATATATTTTCCCTCTAACTTTAGAAGATATTTTCCCGAAATGTATGTGCATATACGATAGTAAAACATCATACAACTGCTTGATGTTCAATTCACTTCACGCTGTCTTAAGGATATTCTTTCATTTTCTCATAACACAAAGACATGTTATTTTTCTTCCCATTCACTTCAAAGACTTGAGATCATCTTAATCGAGTCCTTTGAGAAAAACTTTCATAGAAAAGCATAAATGTAATGAAAATGTCAGTTTTCTTAAAGAAATCATAAGAATAAGAATTTTTTTTTTTACTGAGACAAGTTTCCCTGTTCAAAGCATTAAGTGGCTCTTTTCGCATCAAATTCTGTATTTCCTTATGTAAACTTTATTCTTTTTCTACTTCATATCGTGGTTAGTTTCTTGTTTTTCCCTATGTAACTCAAAACTTCTTTTCTTAATCTATTTATCATAAACTATCATTCTTTTGAGTTGATTTTCTCTCTCTCTCTCTCTTTCTCTTTTTTAAATGCATTCCTAAGTTCATATTGAGAAGGGTTTAAATTTTGATTGAAAGATCGTTTTAGGAAAAGTTGAAAGCTGATAAGGTTCGTTTCGGGAAAGTTCAAAACAGATAATGTTCGTTTCGGAAAAGTACATTCTCATATAGGGTTAAAAAATGGAACACTTCATATTTTCTTAGGGGCGGTTTTGATGAAACACGTTTCAGTAAAAACAGTGAAATTCCCATTGAATAACATGGGGAACTATGAAATTTAAGAAGCACGTTTTCGTTCAAGGAAAATATTTTAAAAGGTCTATATTCGATTCAGTTGAAAACGATTCTGGTAGAAAACAGAATGCAGAAAAAACAGTCACAGCAAGTTCCTGAAAGTTGAAAATAGATGAGGTTGAAATTTGGAAAAATGTCTAAGGAAAGAAATTGTTATAAAACACAGACTGTTTAGTTTTCCCAGGCTAGGGGTCTTCAGTGAGAGCGCTTCTTCTTTTTCAACCCAAAGAATGAAGTGAGTCAGTTTGAAACATTTCAAACTCCCCGAAAATAAGCCGTGTACTCAGGTTTCGACTCAATACTGTAAAGCATTGCTCTCAGACCAGTCGGAATTCCGCCTCAATTGGTTGCCTAATGGAAAACCTTAGACCCCTTTCCAATAACAATTCCCAAATATCCTTAAGAAAAGTCTAGCAAAAAAAGCACTAGTCCCCCATTAAATCAATGGCATTCATTCTGTTACTGTTTTAAACATTTCAAAAAAGAAGTTTACATTCTCACTTTTACTTTAAAAATCTTGAAAGCTTAAATTTTGACCCATTTAAAAAAAAAAAAAATTCACTTAAAATTTAATTTTAAAAAATAATAATTACTCTTTAAATTTATGTCTTAAAACTAAAAAAATATTTACGCTTAATATTTCAATAAATAATAAATATTCACAAACTCACCTTCTTCCTTGCCCATTAAAAAAAAAAATTCTGAATTTATATAATCGAAATCATTACTTCTCCAAGTAGTTCTTTTCCCCTGATTGTAGAGAGGAACTCTTCTGAAATCTTCACTTTTCCACATATGTTCATAAAAGCTTGAGCTACTTCCTTAGGATTCAACAAAGCCACAGCGTTCACGAAACTTGAAATCGCTTTCCTGTTCCACTCAGTAGTTAGGCATGGAGGATGCATCTGAATAGGTGGAAGTACTTCAGAAATGCATTCGCGACGTCTACATATGTGTCTAAGTTCACACTCCTCAATCGATGTATTTTGAAACTTTCGGGATTCTCCGAGCACGATTTTCTGGAATTCTGAACCCATTAACAATTCCAGGATGCTGTCCCACACGCCATCCAAAATAATTTGGAGTTTCTTACACTGCTTTTTGGTTAATGCAACTCCTGTTGTTAAGTGAAAAATCCTGAAACAGAATTTGAAAGACTTGAAGACTTCTTACTTTATTTAAACTTAGAACAGAACTAAAATTCACTAAGCGTTTCCTTTGCATACTGTGACTAATGCATGACCCTTATCACAACACGTGTTGGTGTGTCACCATGCGTCAGCGCTTCACGGTGACTGTTTCCTTATCTGTTCATCTCTCAACGAACATGCTATCGACTCTAATCAGACAAAGCTTATTTTCAGGTAAATTCTTAGAGAAAAACAAAAGGACTTCATTATAATTAATTTTCATATCCAGAAAGAATAAAACTAAAATGTATTCGGTAAGAAATTCTTCATGGTTGAATTTTCCACAAAAGGAATACGGAAAGCGTAATAATTTAATCAGACACCCTGAAAGAATTCATCTCAGAATTAAAACCGCTTTTGAAAAAAAAAAAAAAAACCCAGTAAACTATACAATACTTTGTTCTTCACATAAAGAAAACACAGTGTACGATTTCGACATTCCCTTTTTTCTTAAAATTTCTCACACGTAATAACTAAGATCAACTGAGTCCAGAAATGCTTCGTCTACTTTAGTATTTCGATTCCGAGGGAGTTCTTCCCGATACTGTTAAGATATTTTCTCAAAATCCAGTTGTAAAATAATTTTGGTCATGTTTATTTGATTGTCGTTGCCGGAGATTTCCAATCCGTTCATATCCACCATGTCATACACTGTGTCCCCGAGAGTTTCTTCAAGCAGAAAAGAGCCCTCATTCCACAGAAATTCTTATTTTGCTGTTTGTAATGTTTCCAAAGTCAATTTTTTTTTTAATGCTTTCTTAATTAAAGCTGAAAACGAAATGGAACGAAGAAACGTCTGTTGTATGACTCTTAACATAGTAGATTTCTTATCACCCACTTTAGTCCAATGTTCGCCGCACAGAGAAATTTCAGATTTCAAAATTTCACCATCCTGACCCACTTTTTTCTGAGTGAAATCCAATACATGGTGAAAATCTCGACTTATGCATTCCTTTGAGTGGGGAATCGCTCTCATGAAAGGGGGCAACGGTTAAAATCGACATTGATTAAAATTGGAGAGAGGAAAAATATGAGAATTGAATAAATAATGCATAGACGGGATTCCCGAAAACATAAAAAATATAAGTTTTATATAAAAAAAAAATTCCATGAAAAATATTGGAGGGTGAATGATATCTCACATCGGTCTTCCACTCCTCCCAAAATTAAACAAATACGTGTACTTACATCTTTGTTGTAAGTACACGTATTTGTTTAATTTTGGGTGGAATGGATGACCGATGTGAGATATCATTCGCCCTCCAATATTTTTCATGGAATTTTTTTTTTTATATAAAACTTATATTTTTTATGTTTTCGGGAATCCCGTCTATGCATTATTTATTCAATTCTCATATTTTTCCTCTCTCCAATTTTAATCAATGTCGATTTTAACCGTTGCCCCCTTTCATGAGAGCGATTCCCCACTCAAAGGAATGCATAAGTCGAGATTTTCACCATGTATTGGATTTCACTCAGAAAAAAGTGGGTCAGGATGGTGAAATTTTGAAATCTGAAATTTCTCTGTGCAGCGAACATTGGACTAAAGTGGGTGATAAGAAATCTACTATGTTAAGAGTCATACAACAGACGTTTCTTCGTTCCATTTCGTTTTCAGCTTTAATTAAGAAAGCATTGGAAAAAAAATTGACTTTGGAAACATTACAAACACCAAAAGAAGAATTTCTGTGGAATGAGGGCTCTTTTCTGCTTGAAGAAACTCTCGGGGACACAGTGTATGACATGGTGGATATGAACGGATTGGAAATCTCCGGCAACGACAATCAAATAAACATGACCAAAATTATTTTACAACTGGATTTTGAGAAAATATCTTAACAGTATCGGGAAGAACTCCCTCGGAATCGAAATACTAAAGTAGACGAAGCATTTCTGGACTCAGTTGATCTTAGTTATTACGTGTGAGAAATTTTAAGAAAAAAGGGAATGTCGAAATCGTACACTGTGTTTTCTTTATGTGAAGAACAAAGTATTGTATAGTTTACTGGGTTTTTTTTTTTTTTCAAAAGCGGTTTTAATTCTGAGATGAATTCTTTCAGGGTGTCTGATTAAATTATTACGCTTTCCGTATTCCGTTTGTGGAAAATTCAACCATGAAGAATTTCTTACCGAATACATTTTAGTTTTATTCTTTCTGGATATGAAAATTAATTATAATGAAGTCCTTTTGTTTTTCTCTAAGAATTTACCTGAAAATAAGCTTTGTCTGATTAGAGTCGATAGCATGTTCGTTGAGAGATGAACAGATAAGGAAACAGTCACCGTGAAGCGCTGACGCATGGTGACACACCAACACGTGTTGTGATAAGGGTCATGCATTAGTCACAGTATGCAAAGGAAACGCTTAGTGAATTTTAGTTCTGTTCTAAGTTTAAATAAAGTAAGAAGTCTTCAAGTCTTTCAAATTCTGTTTCAGGATTTTTCACTTAACAACAGGAGTTGCATTAACCAAAAAGCAGTGTAAGAAACTCCAAATTATTTTGGATGGCGTGTGGGACAGCATCCTGGAATTGTTAATGGGTTCAGAATTCCAGAAAATCGTGCTCGGAGAATCCCGAAAGTTTCAAAATACATCGATTGAGGAGTGTGAACTTAGACACATATGTAGACGTCGCGAATGCATTTCTGAAGTACTTCCACCTATTCAGATGCATCCTCCATGCCTAACTACTGAGTGGAACAGGAAAGCGATTTCAAGTTTCGTGAACGCTGTGGCTTTGTTGAATCCTAAGGAAGTAGCTCAAGCTTTTATGAACATATGTGGAAAAGTGTAGATTTCAGAAGAGTTCCTCTCTACAATCAGCGGAAAAGAACTACTTGGAGAAGTAATGATTTCGATTATATAAATTCAGAATTTTTTTTTTTAAATGGGCAAGGAAGAAGGTGAGTTTGTGAATATTTATTATTTATTGAAATATTAAGCGTAAATATTTTTTTAGTTTTAAGACATAAATTTAAAGAGTAATTGTTATTTTTTAAAATTAAATTTTAAGTGAATTTTTCTTTTTTTTAAATGGGTCAAAATTTAAGCTTTCAAGATTTTTAAAGTAAAAGTGAGAATGTAAACTTCTTTTTTGAAATGTTTAAAACAGTAACAGAATGAATGCCATTGATTTAATGGGGGACTAGTGCTTTTTTGCTAGACTTTTCTTAAGGATATTTGGGAATTGTTATTGGAAAGGGGTCTAAGGTTTTCCATTAGGCAACCAATTGAGGCGGAATTCCGACTGGTCTGAGGGCAATGCTTTACAGTATTGAGTCGAAACCTGAGTACACGGCTTATTTTCGGGGAGTTTGAAATGTTTCAAACTGACTCGCTTCATTCTTTGGGTTGAAAAAGAAGAAGCGCTCTCACTGAAGACCCCTAGCCTGGGAAAACTAAACAGTCTGTGTTTTATAACAATTTCTTTCCTTAGACATTTTTCCAAATTTCAACCTCATCTATTTTCAACTTTCAGGAACTTGCTGTGACTGTTTTTTCTGCATTCTGTTTTCTACCAGAATCGTTTTCAACTGAATCGAATTTAGACCTTTTAAAATATTTTCCTTGAACGAAAACGTGCTTCTTAAATTTCATAGTTCCCCATGTTATTCAATGGGAATTTCACTGTTTTTACTGAAATGTGTGTTTCATCAAAACCGCCCCTAAGAAAATATGAAGTGTTCCATTTTTTAACCCTATATGAGAATGTACTTTTCCGAAACGAACATTATCTGTTTTGAACTTTCCCGAAACGAACCTTATCAGCTTTCAACTTTTTCTAAAACGATCTTTCAATCAAAATTTAAACCCTTCTCAATATGAACTTAGGAATGCATTTAAAAGAGAGAGAGAGAGAGAGAGAGAGAGAGAGAGAAAATCAACTCAAAAGAATGATAGTTTATGATAAATAGATTAAGAAAAGAAGTTTTGAGTTACATAGGGAAAAACAAGAAACGAACCACGATATGAAGTAGAAAAAGAATAAAGTTTACATAAGGAAATACAGAATTTGATGCGAAAAGAGCCACTTAATGCTTTGAACAGGGGAAACTTGTTTCAGTAAATAAAAAATTCTTATTCTTATGATTTCTTTAAGAAAACTGACATTTTCATTACATTTATGCTTTTCTATGAAAGTTTTTCTCAAAGGACTCGATTAAGATGATCTCAAGTCTTTGAAGTGAATGGGAAGAAAAATAACATGTCCATGTGTTATGAGAAAATGAAAGAATATCCTTAAGACAGCGTGAAGTGAATTGAACATCAAGCAGTTGTATGATAAATGCTAAAAGTCTATCGTACGAAAGGTCATTAAAGTAATTCACCGATGCTGTCACACGTACGGTCATTCACAAACATAATTTTCAAATTGTAGGTCAAGATTAAAAACACTTTATTTACAATTAAAAAACTAATATTTACACGCGAGATCTTTCGGGGCTGAACATAGCACCCATCATCAGGCTCAAGCGCCACGAAACACAGGAGAAGACATTATATACTGTCAAACATGACCCACAATTCACTCGGTTTTCTCAATCACCGGTGATGCCATCAACAAATCGTTAAAGTCCAAAAATATCAAGTCTAAATATCTTATCCTATAAAGTCCTCTTCTTCAGAGTTGTGTGAGGAGGGGGCAACCATTTTTCTCCACTGTCTTGGAACAAATGTCGGGAGTTCAATGTTACAGCATGTTTCCCCATATGCAAGAATGTAGAGGCTTTCCGTAAGGAAGACGGTACGTTTATTAACACTTGAGTTAAGTACCCCAACATTTTCCAATCCGGGGAGTAACCTCCCTGGTTAACAGCTTGAGTGAAAGCTGTGGAAACTGTTCCAGAACGAAGAGCGTATTTATGTTCACCCATTCTGACATTAATGGTTCTTAGGGTAGAACCTATATAGTATTTAACTGCAGTATCTGAATCCTCATGAATTAATGGTATGCAGTAGATGCCTGGTTTGTTAAGTGCTGGGACTCTATCTCTATCATTTCTTATCATGGAAAAAAGGTTTCTGGTGGACACTCCAAACGTTAGATTGTTTTTGTACCAGGCTTTTCTTCTTTTTGTAACAGGCTTTTCTTGTGTCTATCTTAAGAAAAGCCTGTTACAAAAACAATCTAACGTTTGGAGTGTCCACCAGAAACCTTTTTTCCATGATAAGAAATGATAGAGATAGAGTCCCAGCACTTAACAAACCAGGCATCTACTGCATACCATTAATTCATGAGGATTCAGATACTGCAGTTAAATACTATATAGGTTCTACCCTAAGAACCATTAATGTCAGAATGGGTGAACATAAATACGCTCTTCGTTCTGGAACAGTTTCCACAGCTTTCACTCAAGCTGTTAACCAGGGGAGGTTACTCCCCGGATTGGAAAATGTTGGGGTACTTAACTCAAGTGTTAATAAACGTACCGTCTTCCTTACGGAAAGCCTCTACATTCTTGCATATGGGGAAACATGCTGTAACATTGAACTCCCGACATTTGTTCCAAGACAGTGGAGAAAAATGGTTGCCCCTCCTCACACAACTCTGAAGAAGAGGACTTTATAGGATAAGATATTTAGACTTGATATTTTTTTACTTTAACGATTTGTTGATGGCATCACCGGTGATTGAGAAAACCGAGTGAATTGTGGGTCATGTTTGACAGTATATAATGTCTTCTCCTGTGTTTCGTGGCGCTTGAGCCTGATGATGGGTGCTATGTTCAGCCCCGAAAGATCTCGCGTGTAAATATTAGTTTTTTAATTGTAAATAAAGTGTTTTTAATCTTGACCTACAATTTGAAAATTATGTTTGTGAATGACCGTACGTGTGACAGCATCGGTGAATTACTTTAGTTGTATGATGTTTTACTATCGTATATGTACATACATTTCGGGAAAATATCTTCTAAAGTTAGAGGGAAAATATATATGAATATTAAAAAAAAAAAACCTAAAACAAAAACACCTCCTTAGATTTACAAAGAGAGTATTTGAAGTAGAAAGAGTGATGGAATGCTTTGAATAGGAATTTCTTGTTTCATTGAAGGGATTCTTATTTTGGAATTTTTTTTAAAAAGAGAAATTATCATTTTCAGAAAATTTCTGGTGGAGTCGAACTTGGACATTTAACAAAATTCTTGGGTATATAGGAATTTGAAGAAAGTTTATGGAATGAAACATGAAGAGAAAGAAATGGGTTGAAAGACTTAACATTCAAGCTTCGTCAATTTATTTGGTTCCTCATACAATTCTGTGGAAATTTTACGTTTTTGGGAGAACTCGTTTTTTTTTTTTTTTTCAAAATCAACCCTTTAGAAGTTTTTAAGATAGAAAAAAAATTGACTAAGGGGAATCTAAGTAATACAAATTCTGACTTGAAGCACTTTTAAGTAAGAAAATATTTGTCTGAAGTAATTTTTCAATGTCTAAGCATTGACATCTGACTAATCGCCCGTCCGAAATTAAATCCTGGGGAGGCTTGAGTTATGAGCTTTTGAATTACGACTCTAGCTTTCTACCTTCCTTGGAAACAGTGGACTAAATCAGGGTCTGCTTATTTCCCTTGTAGTGGTTCACGACTGATCTCTTAAATCTTGAATGAACGGCAAAGTTCAAACGCTCTGTCCCATTGAGTCACCAGTTTTAGATTTTTGTCATCTTAGACAGTTTAAGTTCGCTCAGAAAACTATGCTTTTGCAAGCTTGAGTTTGCGTTCAAAGTTCAAAACCAGAATTTAGTTTAATCTACCAAGCAAAGGGATTTCATGTCATGAGGTTTTCCAGCAAAGCAGTAGACGCGTGAAAACAGTCGCACAAGATAGTCATTTTCCGGTAGAAGAAGGGATATTCCAAAGTTAATTTCTTAGGGGAAAGCGTAAAAACACTCTTCGTTCACTGGAGAGAGCGTAAAAACACTCTTCTTTCAATGGATAGAGCGTAAAAACACTCTTCTTTCATGTTTTAATTTAAACCTCGAGGAATTAGTATCTAACTATGAAAAGGAAGTTCTAAAGATTTAGGGACACTAAAATCCTACAATGACTTTATTTGAAATAGTGAAGAATCGGCCTTAGAGACTAAAATACATCTGAAGATTTTAGACACATTTCTGTTCAAAAGTAAAGTCGAATGGAGAAATAAGAGCAATTAAATGGATAGGAAAAGATTGATAGGTTGAATCAGAAAAAAAAAAAACTAAGAAAAAAAAAAGAAGTTTCATAAAAATAAACCGAAGTTTTAAGAATCATACAACACTGAATAGAAGGAAAAACATAATAAGTAAAATAAGGGGAATACGATATTTTCACTATGAGAGTTTGGAAACATCTGCTTTTCTTACGAATTAGTAAAACGTGAAATAAAAATGTTTAGAGGAAGTATGGACTTAGTCGCAATGTCTCCAGAAAGAAAGCTAATGAAAACCTAATTGAAACGAAAGAAAAGGTCAATGAAACTAAACGTCTAAAGAAAAAATGCGGCAGGCACAGAAGTTAAAAATGATGGGACCGATACGGGAGAACTGGACATTTAGTGGAAGAAATATACGCCAAGTTTTGAAACATCTCAATTTAAAGCGAACTAAATGAGGGAAAGGAAGGAGATTGGGGAAGTTCTTATTAACATTGATGAGGTGAGGAAACAATAAAAATTTAGTTATACATGAAATAAAGTAAAAAAAAATAGCTCATTTAAGAATATGGTTTTTGGTGAAAGTATGAAATTTTAATTGAAATGTCATGACCAGCATTTCGAAAAGAAATAGATTGAGTCGATATGTATGGAAAAGAAGTAAGAATTTCTTTATTTTCGCTATGGGGTGGGGAATAACTACTTTTCTGATGAGTTAGTAAAACGTTAAAAAATAATGTTTATGGGATGAACGGAATCACTAGCTTTGCCTCTAGAATGAATGTTTTTTCGGGCGAGACAGAAAAATATACAGCCCAAAGAATACAAATTTTATCGTAAGAAACTAGGTTTTAGATTGTATGTCTTGACAATGAATGCTTTCTTATTGGGACAATCCACGAAAAGTATAGCAAACTAGGAAAGAATAAAAAAATGCATATTTGATTACATGCAAAGCTTTGAGGAATATTTTTAAGCAAGTTTGAAAATATGCTATATAAGGAAACAAAAATCTAATGACTTGCTACATCTAAAATAATCGTTTTGTTGAAATGAAATGGAAAAAAAAAAAAAAAGAGTCCAAATAAATGGAGTCACAAGTTTGACCAAGTAAGAAAACAATTACTGACATACTGAAAAGTTTTATGAAATTTCAAAAAAAAAAAAGATGAAGTAAAATAGCGAAATTGGGAAGCTATAATGATATGCGAAATAAAGTAAGAAAATATTGTTTCATCAGAATTTTAACTGTGAAAGACCTGTAGAGTTCTTGAACACACGAAAAAATTACGAGAAAATAATATTGCATAGGCGAAAGACTCAGAATTATCATGAAGTCATTTCACAAAAAAAATGACAAAGTCCAATAATTACTGCGAACAGGAACGAAATCGTTTCTAAAGAAGCATTTCCTCGTCTCATGATCTGTAATAAAATTGAATAAAGGAAAAAGAAAAGTTCCCAGAAAATTCATTACATCTACACGAAAAACCTCCCTCAAAACATACAAAAAATATAAAAAATTCATGATGAAATAACGTAAAAGTTATAAAAAAGAAAAGAGCTGGAATACATAGTACATGAAAACATTACGACTAGAAAAAAAAATATTGGAAGGGCGAAAGACTCAGAATTAACATGTCTACATTTCCGCTTGATTTCCCAAAAATTTTGTCAAAGTCCAGTAGTTACTGCGAACAGGAACGAAATCGTTTCTAAAGAAGCATTTCCCCGTCTCATGGTCTGAAATAAAATTAAATGTATGATAAAGAAAAGTTCCCAAGAAAATTCATTACATCTACACAAAAAAACTCCCTCAAAACATACAAAAAATATAAGAAATTCATGATGAAATAACGTAAAAGTTATAAAAAAGAAAAGAGCTGGAATACATAGTACATGAAAACATTACGACTAGAAAAAAAAATATTGGAAGGGCGAAAGACTCAGAATTAACATGTCTACATTTCCGCTTGATTTCCCAAACATTTTGTCAAAGTCCAATAGTTACTGCGAACAGGAACGAAATCGTTTCTAAAGAAGCATTTCCCCGTCTCATGGTCTGAAATAAAATTAAATGTATGATAAAGAAAAGTTCCCAAGAAAATTCATTACATCTACACAAAAAAACTCCCTCAAAACATACAAAAAATATAAAAAATTCATGAAGAAATAACGTAAAAGTTATAAAAAAGAAAAAGAGCGGGAATACATAGTACATGAAAACATTACGACTAGAAAAAAATATTGGAAGGGTGAAAGACTCAGAATTAACATGTCTACATTTCCGCTTGATTTCCCAAAAATTTTGTCAAAGTCCAATAGTTACTGCGAACAGGAACGAAATCGTTTCTAAAGAAGCATTTTCCCGTCTCATGGTCTGAAATAAAATGAAATGTATGAAAAAGAAAAGTTCCCAAGAAAATTAATTATATCTACACGAAAAAACTCCCTCAAAACATACAAAAAATATATAAAAAAAACCATGAAGAAATAATGTAAAAGTAATTAAAAAAAATAGAGTGAATACGTAGTACACGAGACCACCTGACCAATTTTTGAAACCAAATCATCGTGAGTTAGGACCTTGCTAAGACCATTAGAGCATTTTTACTCCATTGGAAAGAAAATTCCCCAGCATCGTTACGTAAAAATTTCCTCCGGTGAAAAATAACATCGAAGAGGAGGAAAAATCCCGCTTGAAAACCACTGGAATAAATACAAAAAACCCAACGGACCCACTCGGTTGTTGCCATCCCTCAAAATCAAAGATCCATCGAAAGTTCCAAAAAGCACCGCTAGGGGCAGCACATCGAGTTGACATCCCCCTATATCCACCCTTTCCCTCTCGGTCGTTGCCATCCCTCAAAAACAAAGTTCCATTGAAAGTTCCAAGAAGCACCGCTAGGGGGCAGCACATCGAGTTGACATCCCCCTATATCCACCCCCTTTCCCTTCGGTCGTTGCCATCCCTCAAAAGATCCATTGAAAGTTCCAAGAAGCACCGCCAGGGGGCAGCACATCATGGGGACCATCACGTGATAAAAATTCTGACTCGGGGGCAGCTGGGACAGCCTTGGGACAGCCGGGGACAGCCTCGTGGACAGCCAATGTTAAGTCTATGGAGGGCTGTCCCTGTGCTAGAAGTCTCCATTTTCCTCTACTTCCATACTGGTTCCATTGACATTGAATAGCTTTGATAAATCTAATTTGCGTCAGAATGCCTTCAAAAAACGTGCTTATTACACCCGAAGATTCTGTGTCATCTTTCTTGTTTTGTTTGTTGTTGTTGTTAACCAAATGGGGAGGTGGCATTAAAAAAGTTCCCTAATAAGAAAATAGTTATGTAAGAAAGAGAGACAGAGCCACTTATGCTGGCTAGTGAATAGAAATGATCCGTGGTAAGGGAAATTTAAAATAAACAGCTTACCGCTTCTGCTTCCCTCTCAGCATCTGTCACTCCGTCCACAACTTTGATTCAGGACCATAATTTTCTTTAGAGATTTATGAGTAATGCTTCACGAACCTGGACGTAAAGCAGTGTCTTGATGAGAATGCGGGAAACCTCGCCTTCACGGGTCACATTTTCCAAATTTGCTGGCCCTGAAGGGAATAGCCGAATTTCTCCACTCCAGGCAGTCAGTCTATGAGGTTTTCCTTAGTAGGCGAATCTGAAGTAAGGAAATGTTGTCAGAGACTCCTTTATGGTACTGCGCTCAAATCACGCGGTTGACCACGGCCCAACAGAATCCATCCCGCAGTCTCCCTTTTCGCCGCAATTCTTTGCGTCCCTTGAGCATGGATAGCGAGCCATTTGGGGTAGGGGGTCTACACGCCGATCCATCCGCTAGGTTTTGTCAGCCTCCCGAAGCTCTCATTGGAATCCTGGAAATGCGAAGTCGATCATGAAAAGATGCCATTTGTTGATTAGCAGCTCTCTAGGACTCAGAGCGTCCGCCTCCTAACAATCCGGCAGCTGAGTTTTTCGCTCTGCAGTGCCAAGACGGTAACTAGGCAGGAACATTTTCCTTTTTCTTACAAGATGTGAGGCCAGACGTGACCACGCAGGAAGGAAACATTTTTTAGTGTGTTGAGAGTCCCCAAAATTACCATCACTTTTTTCCCTGGCAAAAAATCCATGGTAGCGCCCTCTGAGACAAACAAGAAGAAAAGAAAACCAATCAGCGGACCTTTCGCCACCGATATAAACCTTTCCGTACAGCGTGGATGGGGCGAAGTCTGCTTGAATTTATCGCCGCATGCGGCTTAAAAAGTGTAATTTGTTACCCACCAGTTCCCCAGCAGTTATCGCACGCGTGGGGGGAGCCAACGCTTGGTCCCAAGTGCTGACCGCGGTGGTCAACCGATAAATTTGAAATAGAATCCACTCGTGTCACATGTCGGGCGGAAACCATAGCCAGTTGCAAATTCAAACTCAATGCTTCCTGCAACTTTGAGAAAAACCAGAAGTTTTTCTGATCTAACAGTCACCTTTCTCAGAGGGGAAAGGAGAGAGGGAAGGAGATGAAAGTCAGAGACCACATTTTAGATGCCTTGAGCGTGAGAGCTCCCAGAGTTTTCCCAACGCCCATCATAAATAAAAAGAGGTTCCTGTTTTCCGGTGCCCAGCAACACAAAACTTTCCAGCAATCAATTTTTTTCTTTTGCAAACACAGGAAAAAATGAGAAGGAGAACAGAAAGAGAAATTTACAGAGTTACATATGTATATTTTCAAAAATACATATTCATAAACGACCGATGGTGTCAGACTGTTTAAAAAAATATTTCAATTTTGACATTTCACATACACTTTTTCTTTACAAGGAAACACGAAGAGTGCACACTTTCTTATGATGATGGTACAATAAAAAAGTAGATAAATCCTAGTGACATCTTTATTTTTTTTCTTCTCCGGAAAATGAAAGTGGAACTGTAAAATTTATGAAGAGGTGAAGCTACACATACACACAAAATAAATTCACCACACCGACCTAATGACAAAAAAAATAAAAAAAATACAAAATTACCAGAAAGAAAGAAAAACACCGAATATCCGGCCGGAACATCACAGCAATCAGCTCTCAATCACTCCCATTTTCTCTACAGATAATACGTTGTACTGTTGTCAGTTCTGAATAACATTTCACATAAATTGGCCAGATTTATGTGTTTACTATTATAAATCTACCCTAGTGATACGGTATGGGTACCTGTAGTAGCCATAATGTATCACTGGGGTATGGGTGCAACGGGTTTAGAAACGATCCCACATAAGTACAATGCATTCGTTACACTGCCTTTTACTGTGCAGTATATTTCTTCCTTGATAGCACAAGGGTGCATATTAAAACTGATTTTGCATTAAAAGTATATTAAAGTTTTAAAGCAAATCACTATACAGTATATATACACTGAGTTATTCATTTTTATTTTCGAATCTTTGAGCAGCCGCTAGGGTACTCAGTTTATTAGCATTAATACGTATAGGCAGAGCATGAGATACACAAAAAATAACAGTAATAATAAAGGGCACAAAGCCCATGTTGGAGTGTCCACACGATAGAACAATGGGCGAGCGCCGCCCCGGTCGCGCAGTGGTCTAAGGCGCTGGCCTCTGATCATTCGTCCGTAAGGGGTCTGGGTTCGAATCCTGGTCAGGCATGGATGTTGTGGTTGTCTTACGGCACTGGCTCTTTCCCTTCCCTGGAACCAGTGACCCTAAATTAGGGACGGGTGACTGCTTATAGCCCATTGAGTTGCTCACGGTGGTCGTTAAACCTCCAATAAAAAAAATGGACGAGCTCACACACGGCACGTTAAATGAAAAACAAAGAGTGTTAATATCAAATGGCAAAATGCCAAACTTAGGGAAAAGCAAAATGATAGATGCATAAATGTAAAGAGTATGAAAAATAGACAAGTGTTATGGGTCACAGCATACCACGATATTGACAAAACGTGGAAAAAGACAAAGAAAGTGTCTGTGAAAACTTAAAATGCACGGTACAACATGAAATAATACCAAACGTGCAATAGAGAGTGACATATAACAACGACATCAGATATACAGGCACATAACAAAATAAAATCCCACAGAATGTAGCGGGAAGGACCCTAACCCAGAACTGAATCGAAAGGAGCAGCTCTAGAATCAGGAATTCCTAGTCGTGGGTGACAACTAAAAGTCGCAAAATCTGCGAATACCAAGGGGTTGGCGAACGGATCCGCAAACACCCCAGTATTCACGGAACTAAGAGTCAGGAGCCTCAGGTGGAAAAGTATCACACAGAGACGACTGAGGGATTTCTTTGAGACGTCTCAAACGTGAAACAAAGGTGCGGATGAAGACAGAGTATCGCTGATCAGAACGGCGGTGAGAGTCAAGATAACGGATATACTGTATTGTTCGAACTGATAAGAAGTAGATTGAATGTTCAAGTCAAAAGACCGGCAAAACTTCGATGAAAAGATCTATGCGATTGTGCTAGGAGAAAGAAGGCCAAGAAGATGTTTACGGGACAACGACCCAGAAATCAGAGCGATTGAGTTCGCTGTATGTGCAATATCGACAGCAGTGATGCCTGTAATCTCAGACGCTGTGCTGAATCGAGAGCGCCGCCCCGGTGGCGCAGTGGTCTAAGGCGTTGGCCTCTGATCATTCGTCCGTAAGGGGTCCGGGTTCGAATCCCGGTGAGGCATGGATGTTGTGTTTGTCTTACGGCACTGGCTCTCTCCCTTCCCTGGAACCAGTGACCCTAAATTAGGGACGGGCGACTGCTTATAGCCCATTGAGTTGCTCACGGTGGTCGTTAAACCTCCAAACAAAAAAAAAAAAAAAAAAGAATCGAGAGCGCAGCGACACAGAACGTTGTTCGGCTGGGACCGAAGAAGTATCAGAAAGAGTTGAACTCGCGGAGGTCTCCACATGAAGCGAACGGGATAATTGACGGACCCACTTCCGCTCGGTAGATTTCTTTGAGGAAACAGACCTCTTACAAGAGGAAGCAGCAGTCGACACATCCATCTCCCGATCAGAAACGATCTCAGCTTCAGAGAGAGGGAGAATAGTTTGCACTGATGAGTCATCAGCGTGACAGTTGGACTCGTTTGAAAGGGACAAGACACGACGACGGCTGTGTACTCCTCGAGAAAGGAGACCAGTAAAGCCACGCTAGGGGTTTCCGATCCGGAAGCTAGCACTGCGGATTCTCCAATAAGAAGCATATCAGAGTCTGAAATTTCAGTCGTGGACATGTCAGTGGTCGAAACAGTCTCCAAGCGGCATAGAGAAGAGTAGATTACCATCTGCTGGGACAACGGTACAAAATGGCTGGGGTCATTTAGACGGTTCGAGGAAGCATACGCGACGATGCAGCAGCACCAGTAGATGTACATACTTGTAGAAACATTAGACGACAACGAGAAGCCAGCTGCCGCGGACTGTCGATCACCAGAAGGGTCACGTCGTCGGTTCAGACACGCTGCCGTGGTGTGATCTTGCGTCAGACATTGTGCACAATAATGAGAGAAAGACATCCAACAATTGTCTTCAAAGGCAAGAGACGTGGGCGAAACTGGCGCCACGAGGGGCATTCGAAAGCTGGCGGGCTTTTATGACAATCTTGCAGACTTTGTCAACAGCAAGGGAAGTAAATCACTAGGATCGCCTGAATGACGGCGTAGAAAGTGATTGAAACCGGCTGTTTCGAAAGTGGAGATGGAATGAGATGCGTGCACCAATGTTTATGCTGTTGGTCAAGAAGATGCAAGCCTCAGTTTTTCGGTCAAACAGCACAGAGATACCTCAAGGTGTTCTGTCGATTCCAGAAATGGCAGTGGCAGGAATATGGATAGATAGAGCCTCTCCATATAACGGGGTAAACGATTGTTTGGTGGTGCATGAAAGAGTACACCTCGATCTAATAATGAGGCAAACTCTCTGCTTACATTTGATTGATCATCACTTGTAGGAGTAACAGTTTTTTGGCGATCTGTACCATCGGGAAACCATATGAAACCAGGTGACGACGGTACTGAAGTTGAAAGAAAAGGTAATGAAGTTGAACCGCGTTGAAGAGCAGTCACGAATGATGCCTTCCCCGACGGCTTGAGAGTTAGAGAAGGCAGCACTGAATAATGAGAAGGCAACTGTGCAACGACAGGCACAGAAGGAGAAGACACAGCAGCCGCAGAGATAGGTAGCAGGTCTGAATAAGGTGACCAGATATTGGAACACTGATTTGAGGACTAAATGGCGTGGTGTCTCCAAATCAGCAGATCATTTGGCGACACATACCTACTCAAAATAAATATGCAAATCTTTTGTCACAAAACTGTATTGTTTCTATAAATGTGACATTACATATGAAACTTTATGTCTCAAAAGGATATATCTTCTAGAATGTTGGTAATTTGTACTGACAAAGGAGAGCTATGACGGCGGGAACATATTAGCAAAAGTGAAATGCTTTATCTTAGGTATATGTGCTGAATTAAAATCAAGCTGCACACTAATGAAGTAATTGCATGACGAATTTTTTTATTTTTCCAAAGCTTTTGGATGAACTCAGAACAAGAACAGCCAAAATTTGGCCGCCCCGGTGGTGCAGAGCTTTTACAGCTGGCCATTGACCATTCGTACAAGTTGGTAAGGGGTCGCGACCCGAATGAGGCATGGATAGCGTGTTTGTCATACAGCATTTCATATTTCTCTTCCCTAGAGCAAATGTCCCCAAATTAGGGACAGATGACTGCATATAGGCTTTAGAGTTGCTCACGGTGGGCGTTAAACTCAGAAAAAGGAAAGCAAAAGTCAAAATTTGTTTTCACAAGAAGCCTGTTGGGAAATTAATACAATCAAACCTATATTAAAACCATTTTTCATTAGAAATCTAACGAGCTAACGAGGAAGTGTAAATTCGAGGATACTTGAGGAGAAACATCAAAATTTGAGGACAGTTTCCGTCTCCAAAGGCATCAACGATTTGGTGGACACCAAACTAAATTCGAGGACTGTCCTCGAAAATTCCGGACCACTGGTCATCTTACGTCTGAACCAAGTTCTGAGACGGAAGACGTCTTGACAGACGGTATGACTTCATTAATGACAGTGGCATCTGGAAGCGAGGGTACATCTACTTCCATGGAATTGGAGAGTATGGTGTGATCAACTTACGCCCGTGCTATATCTAAAGCAGGATCACAGGAAGACGCCATTTTGGCGAGTTTTTTTTTTGAAGGTTTAACGACCACCGTGAGCAACTCAATGGGCTATAAACAGTCGCCCGTCCCTAATTTAGGGTCACTGGTTCCAGGGAAGGGAGAGAGCCAGTGCCGTAAGAAAAACACAACATCTATGCCTCACCGGGAACCGAACCCGGACCCCTTCGGACGAATGATCAGAGGCCATCGCTTAGACCACTGCGCAACCGGGGCGGCATGGCGACTTCCAAATGTAAACAAACGGAGTATGAAGATGAAGGAAATGAGCAGAACCTAATGATGAGAGCAAACTGTGAGGTAAGAATAAATAAAAACGTAGTTTGTACATTTGTGATGACCATACACACGGAAAGAAGAAATCACAGGAAGGAAAACTCACTCAAAAAGCTCAAAATATCAATACACGAGATACACACAGCCAGCTCAGCCAGTTATTTAATTTTAGGAACTGTGAAGTTCCTAAAATTCAGTTCATTCGTTTTATAAAATTAAGTTTATTCGCATTAATGGAGACAGGAAGAACATGAAATATGCAAAACAAATAACAGCAAAAATAAACGACACAAAGCGCATGTTGGAGTGTCAACACGATATAACAACGAACGTGATCACAAGGGTCACGTTAAATAAAAAACAAAGGGTGTCAGCTACATCATGTGACAAAAGAACATACGGCAGGAAAAGAACCTGATGCATAAATCTGAGCCGTATGATAAATAGACCAGTGTTATGGGTCACAGTGGATGCATAAATCTGAGCCGTATGATAAATAGACCAGTGTTATGGGTCACAGTGGATGCATAAATCTGAGCCGTATGATAAATAGGCCAGTGTTATGGGTCAAAGTGGATGAATAAATCTGAGCAATATGATAAATAGACCAGTGTTATGGGTCACAGTGTACCACGATATTGACAAAACGAGGAAAACAACAGCGAAAGTGTCTGTGAAAACTTAAAATGCACGGTACAACATGAAATAGTAGCAAACCTGCAGTAGAGAGTGACACATAACAACGACATCAGATATACAGGCACATAACAAAATAAAATCACATAGAATGTCGCGGGAAGGACATTTACCCAGAACTGCATCGAAAAGAGCAGTCCTAGAGTCAGGAGTACCTGACGGTGGATCACCACCAATAGTCACAAGATCTGCGAACACCAATGAGTTGGCGAATGGATTCGCAAATCCATATTCAGGGAACTAAAAGTTAGTAACCTCAGGTGGAAGAGTGTCACACAGAGAACACTCAGAGATTTTTTTGAGACGTCTCAAGCGTGAACGAATGGTGCGGACAAGGGTTTAGTATCGTTGATCAGAACGACGCTGCGATTGAAAATGGCGGATACATTGTTCGAACTGACAAGCAGCAGCTTGAATGTCCAAATCAAATGATCGGCGAAACTTCGTTGAAAAGATCTGTGCATTCGTGTTAGGAGAAAGAAATTGAAGAAGTTATTTGCGGGACAATGACCCCGGAATTAGAGGACTTGAGTCCACCATACGTGCAATGTCGGCATCAGTTATGACCGCAGTCTAGAACGCTGTACGGTAGAGAGAGCGGAGCTGCCCAGCACGTTGGGCGGCTGGGATCGAAGTGGTATCAGGAATAGTCGAACTAGCGGAGGTATCCATAGGAGCCGAACGGGATAGTTGACGCACCTTCTTCCGTTTGGCAGATTTCCTGGAGGAGACAGACATCTTACAGATGAGGAAGCGGTTGGCGACATATCCATCTGCGGACCAGATGCGGGCTCAGATTTGGAGGGAGGGAAAGCATGTTGCACAGAAGAGTCATCAGCGTGAGAGCCGGACTCGTGTGAAAAGAAGAATGCATGACAAGATGGGACGAACGCAGTATGTTCCTGGAGAAATGAGACGGTGAGGCCACACTTGGTACTTCCGGTCGGGAAACTAGTACTGAGGATTCTCTAATGGGAAGCACGGAAGGAACTTTTGGCACATCAGAATCTGAAAGTTCAGTCGGGGAGATGTCAGTGGCTGAAACAGTCTCCAAGATGCGTGAAGGAGGATGCAGTAACTTCCGCTGGGACAGCGGTGGAAATTGGCTGGACTGTTTCAGATGGCTCGGTGGAAGCACAGAAAATGGTAGCTCAACATCAGTAGATGTACTTTCGGAAATATCAGACGGCAAGGAGAAGCCAGTTGCTGTGGACGGGTGGTCACCAGGAGGTTCACGTCCTCGGTTCAGACACGCTGCCGAGGTGTGATCTTGAGTTAGACACTGTGTAAAATAATGAGAAGTGAAGATCTTGAAAGTATATGAAAGATTACAGATGTTAACAGTCGCATCTGTGGGGCAATCCCGTAAAGCTTGGTTGGTCGGGAAGACACCCAACAATTGTCTTCAAAGGCCAGGGACGTGGGCAAAACTAGTGCCTCGAGGGGCATCCGATAGGCGGCGGACTTTTCCGACAATCTTGCAGAATTTTTCAACCAGCAAGGGAGGTAAGTTCTCAGGAATCGCCTGAGGGACAGGGTAGAAAGTGATTGCGACAGGCCGTTTCGGATATGGAGATGGAGTGAGGTAGTGCGCACCAATGTTCAAGCTGTTGGCCAAGAACAAGTCAGCATCAGTTTTACTGTCAAACAGCACAGAAATACCTCGAGGTGTTCTGGCGATTCTAAAATGGCAGTTGCAGGAATATGAATAGATAGAACATCCATATAATGTGGTAGAGGAGTATTGAGTAGGGCGTGAAAAAGAACACGTCAATCACATAAGGAGCCTACCTCTGACTCTGCCTATCTTTGACTGTTCATCAATTGTAGTGGAAACAGTTTTGTTGGCGATCTGTACAATCGGAAAACCAAGTGACGACGGTGCTGAAGAGGCAGAAGTAGGTGATGAACCGCGTTGAAGAGCAGTCACGAATGATGCCTTCCCCGACGTCTGGAGAGGTGGAGAAGGCAGCACTGAATCATGAAGAGGCAACTGTGCAACGGCAGGCACACAAATGGAAGGCAGAGTAGTTGCAGAGATAGGTAGCACGTCTGACCCAAGTTCTGAGACGGGAGATGTCTTGCTAGATGGCATGACGTCATCAATTACAGTGGCAACTTGGAGTAAGGGTACTTCCATGGAGTTGGAGATTGGAGTGTGATCAATTTTCTTCCGTTCTATCGCTAAGGCGGGATCACTGGAAGCTGTCATTGTGGCGACGTCCAAATGCAAACAAACAAACGGAGTTTGAAGATGAAAAATGAGCAGAACGCGTGCGTAATGATGATAACAAACTGTGAGGTAATAATAAATGAAAACGTAGTTCGTACCTTTAATACGACAATACACACAGATAGAAGAGACGACAGGAAGGAAAACTCACTCAAGAGCTCAAAAATCAGAACACGAGATACACACAGCCAGCTCAGTCCGAGTTAGTTTTGCATTAGGAGAACTCCCGGTTTTACATATTCGGAGCGATTTCAAAATACCACGTGATCAATGTCATGTGCTGCCACTATAAATTGTGCCCACCTCTGTACGTAATCAGTAAACGTTTTCCAGTAATGAGGAAACGTGGCGACTTAAGCCAATCTCACCCAGCCAGATAGGTGTGGCCCGGAGGACAGGTGCCAGTATTTCGGAAACAGCCGTACTTGTTGGCTGCACCCTGCTGCTGTATCAAGGGTATACCACGGCTCCATTAACCATGCACAGGCATCCAGCAGAAGGATTCACATTGGTCAGCCACGCGTGGTTGATCCTAGAGGTGAGCGTCGGGTGTCACGACTGGTAATTCAGCAACGACATGCAACAGTCACTCAGCTCCCCCATCTGTACAACGGCGGTGTAGTTTGATTTACACATGGACCTTTGCGCCGAACTTTGCTTCGCCTGAGGTTGCTCAGCCGGAGACCAAAGAGGTTCCCCACGATGACTCCCAGTCATTGCAAACAACATCTTACATGGGCCAAGGAACGTTGGCAATGGACCCTCGAATGAGAAACGAAGGTCGTCTGTATTGTTGAATCCCGTTTCCTTCTGCACCTTGCTTATATCGGAGATCGCATATGGCGTAAACAGCAAGAAGCCCTATCCCTGGGTGCACAGTTGAGGTTCAACAGGCCGGTGGAGGTGGGCCTGGAGAGCTTTTTCTTGGCAAGTCTTAGGTCCGTTGTTTACCATCTCACAAACACTGAATGGTGGATGCTACAGTGACCTGTTAGCCGACAATCTCCATCCATATCTGCTGGAGGTTTACCCGTCTTTCCTGGCAAGCACTAGGTCAGTTGGTTATCATCCCACAAACACTGAATGGGGGACGCTACAGGGACCTGTTAAGAGACCATCTCCATCTATATCTGCAGGAGGTTTACCTGTCTTTCCTGGCAAGTCCTAGGTCCGTTGGCTATCATCCCACAAACACAGGATTGTGGACGCTACAGGGACTTGTTATCCGACCATCTCCATCCATGTCTGCAAGAGGTTTACCCGGACCACTGTGCCGTCCTTCAACAGGAAAACGCACCGTGTCATCGGGTTTGTATAACTACTGTGTGGTTGGATGAACACGACAACGAATTCGACCCATTGTCTTGGACCTAATATTCTGCTGACTGTAACCCAATTGAACATTTGTGGGCCGCCCCGGTGGCGCAGTGCTCTAAGGCGCTGGCCTCTGATCATTCGTCCGTAAGGGGTCCGGGTTCGAATCCCGGTCAGGCATGGATGTTGTGTTTGTCTTACGGCACTGGCTCTCTCCCTTCCCTGGAACCAGTGACCCTAAATTAGTGACGGGCGACTGCTTATAGCCCATTGAGTTGCTCACGGTGGTCGTTAAACCTCCAATCAAAAAAAAAAAAACATTTCTGGGATATGCTAGAACAGGGTATGAGAACTGCTGATCTTCCTCCATGGAATGAGCGTGAACTGGCGGAGTTGCTGCAGCAGTCATGGGTCAAGTTACGCATGGAGGATGTTCGACACCTTGTAGAATCTGTTCCTAGACGACTGCGAGCTATGATTGCATAGAAAGGTGGACCAACGCGTTATTGAGTAGGTGTTCTTAATGCAAAGCTAACTCAGTATACATGCATCATGATTTACATTACACCTGAGACGAGTCGGAAACGAATGTTGTCATCGAGAAAAGAACACAATACTCATCATGATTGCAAAGAACAAAAAGCGGATTACAATTCATCAACGCCGCCCCGGTGGCGCAGTGGTCTAAGGCGTTGGCCTCTGATCATTCGTCCGTAAGGGGTCCGGGTTCGAATCCCGGTCAGGCATGGATGTTGTGTTTGTCTTACGGCACTGGCTCTCTCCCTTCCCTGGAACCAGTGACCCTAAATTAGGGACGGGCGACTGCTTATAGCCCATTGAGTTGCTCACGGTGGTCGTTAAACCTCCAATCAAAAAAAAAAAAAACATTTCTGGGATATGCTAGAACAGGGTATGAGAACTGCTGATCTTCCTCCATGGAATGAGCGTGAACTGGCGGAGTTGCTGCAGCAGTCATGGGTCAAGTTACGCATGGAGGATGTTCGACACCTTGTAGAATCTGTTCCTAGACGACTGGCGAGCCATGATTGCATAGAAAGGTGGACCAACGCGTTATTGAGTAGGTGTTCTTAATGCAAAGCTAACTCAGTATACATGCATCATGATTTACATTACACCTGAGACGAGTCGGAAACGAATGTTGTCATCGAGAAAAGAACACAATACTCATCATGATTGCAAAGAACAAAAAGCGGATTACAATTCATCAACGCCGCCCCGGTGGCGCAGTGGTCTAAGGCGTTGGCCTCTGATCATTCGTCCGTAAGGGGTCCGGGTTCGAATCCCGGTCAGGCATGGATGTTGTGTTTGTCTTACGGCACTGGCTCTCTCCCTTCCCTGGAACCAGTGACCCTAAATTAGTGACGGGCGACTGCTTATAGCCCATTGAGTTGCTCACGGTGGTCGTTAAACCTCCAATCAAAAAAAAAAAAAAAAACATTTCTGGGATATGCTAGAACAGGGTATGAGAACTGCTGATCTTCCTCCATGGAATGAGCGTGAACTGGCGGAGTTGCTGCAGCAGTCATGGGTCAAGTTACGCATGGAGGATGTTCGACACCTTGTAGAATCTGTTCCTAGACGACTGGCGAGCCATGATTGCATAGAAAGGTGGACCAACGCGTTATTGAGTAGGTGTTCTTAATGCAAAGCTAACTCAGTATACATGCATCATGATTTACATTACACCTGAGACGAGTCGGAAACGAATGTTGTCATCGAGAAAAGAACACAATACTCATCATGATTGCAAAGAACAAAAAGCGGATTACAATTCATCAACGCCGCCCCGGTGGCGCAGTGGTCTAAGGCGTTGGCCTCTGATCATTCGTCCGTAAGGGGTCCGGGTTCGAATCCCGGTCAGGCATGGATGTTGTGTTTGTCTTACGGCACTGGCTCTCTCCCTTCCCTGGAACCAGTGACCCTAAATTAGGGACGGGCGACTGCTTATAGCCCATTGAGTTGCTCACGGTGGTCGTTAAACCTCCAATCAAAAAAAAAAAAAAAAAAAACATTTCTGGGATATGCTAGAACAGGGTATGAGAACTGCTGATCTTCCTCCATGGAATGAGCGTGAACTGGCGGAGTTGCTGCAGCAGTCATGGGTCAAGTTACGCATGGAGGATGTTCGACACCTTGTAGAATCTGTTCCTAGACGACTGCGAGCCATGATTGCATAGAAAGGTGGACCAACGCGTTATTGAGTAGGTGTTCTTAATGCAAAGCTAACTCAGTATACATGCATCATGATTTACATTACACCTGAGACGAGTCGGAAACGAATGTTGTCATCGAGAAAAGAACACAATACTCATCATGATTGCAAAGAACAAAAAGCGGATTACAATTCATCAACGCCGCCCCGGTGGCGCAGTGGTCTAAGGCGTTGGCCTCTGATCATTCGTCCGTAAGGGGTCCGGGTTCGAATCCCGGTCAGGCATGGATGTTGTGTTTGTCTTACGGCACTGGCTCTCTCCCTTCCCTGGAACCAGTGACCCTAAATTAGGGACGGGCGACTGCTTATAGCCCATTGAGTTGCTCACGGTGGTCGTTAAACCTCCAATCAAAAAAAAAAAAAAACATTTCTGGGATATGCTAGAACAGGGTATGAGAACTGCTGATCTTCCTCCATGGAATGAGCGTGAACTGGCGGAGTTGCTGCAGCAGTCATGGGTCAAGTTACGCATGGAGGATGTTCGACACCTTGTAGAATCTGTTCCTAGACGACTGGCGAGCCATGATTGCATAGAAAGGTGGACCAACGCGTTATTGAGTAGGTGTTCTTAATGCAAAGCTAACTCAGTATACATGCATCATGATTTACATTACACCTGAGACGAGTCGGAAACGAATGTTGTCATCGAGAAAAGAACACAATACTCATCATGATTGCAAAGAACAAAAAGCGGATTACAATTCATCAACGCCGCCCCGGTGGCGCAGTGGTCTAAGGCGTTGGCCTCTGATCATTCGTCCGTAAGGGGTCCGGGTTCGAATCCCGGTCAGGCATGGATGTTGTGTTTGTCTTACGGCACTGGCTCTCTCCCTTCCCTGGAACCAGTGACCCTAAATTAGGGACGGGCGACTGCTTATAGCCCATTGAGTTGCTCACGGTGGTCGTTAAACCTCCAATCAAAAAAAAAAAAAAAAACATTTCTGGGATATGCTAGAACAGGGTATGAGAACTGCTGATCTTCCTCCATGGAATGAGCGTGAACTGGCGGAGTTGCTGCAGCAGTCATGGGTCAAGTTACGCATGGAGGATGTTCGACACCTTGTAGAATCTGTTCCTAGACGACTGCGAGCCATGATTGCATAGAAAGGTGGACCAACGCGTTATTGAGTAGGTGTTCTTAATGCAAAGCTAACTCAGTATACATGCATCATGATTTACATTACACCTGAGACGAGTCGGAAACGAATGTTGTCATCGAGAAAAGAACACAATACTCATCATGATTGCAAAGAACAAAAAGCGGATTACAATTCATCAACGCCGCCCCGGTGGCGCAGTGGTCTAAGGCGTTGGCCTCTGATCATTCGTCCGTAAGGGGTCCGGGTTCGAATCCCGGTCAGGCATGGATGTTGTGTTTGTCTTACGGCACTGGCTCTCTCCCTTCCCTGGAACCAGTGACCCTAAATTAGGGACGGGCGACTGCTTATAGCCCATTGAGTTGCTCACGGTGGTCGTTAAACCTCCAATCAAAAAAAAAAAAAAAAAAACATTTCTGGGATATGCTAGAACAGGGTATGAGAACTGCTGATCTTCCTCCATGGAATGAGCGTGAACTGGCGGAGTTGCTGCAGCAGTCATGGGTCAAGTTACGCATGGAGGATGTTCGACACCTTGTAGAATCTGTTCCTAGACGACTGCGAGCCATGATTGCATAGAAAGGTGGACCAACGCGTTATTGAGTAGGTGTTCTTAATGCAAAGCTAACTCAGTATACATGCATCATGATTTACATTACACCTGAGACGAGTCGGAAACGAATGTTGTCATCGAGAAAAGAACACAATACTCATCATGATTGCAAAGAACAAAAAGCGGATTACAATTCATCAACGCCGCCCCGGTGGCGCAGTGGTCTAAGGCGTTGGCCTCTGATCATTCGTCCGTAAGGGGTCCGGGTTCGAATCCCGGTCAGGCATGGATGTTGTGTTTGTCTTACGGCACTGGCTCTCTCCCTTCCCTGGAACCAGTGACCCTAAATTAGGGACGGGCGACTGCTTATAGCCCATTGAGTTGCTCACGGTGGTCGTTAAACCTCCAATCAAAAAAAAAAAAAAAAAACATTTCTGGGATATGCTAGAACAGGGTATGAGAACTGCTGATCTTCCTCCATGGAATGAGCGTGAACTGGCGGAGTTGCTGCAGCAGTCATGGGTCAAGTTACGCATGGAGGATGTTCGACACCTTGTAGAATCTGTTCCTAGACGACTGGCGAGCCATGATTGCATAGAAAGGTGGACCAACGCGTTATTGAGTAGGTGTTCTTAATGCAAAGCTAACTCAGTATACATGCATCATGATTTACATTACACCTGAGACGAGTCGGAAACGAATGTTGTCATCGAGAAAAGAACACAATACTCATCATGATTGCAAAGAACAAAAAGCGGATTACAATTCATCAACGCCGCCCCTGTGGCGCAGTGGACTAAGGCGTTGGCCTCTGATCATTCGTCCGTAAGGGGTCCGGGTTCGAATCCCGGTCAGGCATGGATGTTGTGTTTGTCTTACGGCACTGGCTCTCTCCTTCCCTGGAACCAGTGACCCTAAATTAGGGACGGGCGACTGCTTATAGCCCATTGAGTTGCTCACGGTGGTCGTTAAACCTCCAATAAAGAAAGAAAGACAATTCATCAACTTATTGCTTCTTAAAATCTCATAGAAGTCCCTTAATTCTGCTTCAGACCTAATTTTAACCAATATTACCTCCCCTATCAATCTCATAAATCCATATTTCTCGTTTATGGCGGTTTTCTCTTTTCAGTGCCTTACTTAAGTGTTTCCATCCGTCGCACAATGTGTCAGTAAAAGAAAAATGCAGCTCTATCATTCATCATTTATGTATCCCAAGTCTGGTATATATTTTCCTGCGGGATTTCTGATTTGACGGATGTTTCTTATCATAATCTATCTTCTCACCAACTCATCCACAGCTTTGAAGCTGCTCCTAAATCCTTCACTTACTGTAGACTTACTGGACATGAAACTGACACCTCATAAGAAGAAGAGCTTTTTCTTGTTCCCACTCTGTATAGACTCGGAAAGAGCATCTTTCATGCAGGCTGCCTTTACTCATCTTAGCGTTAATTTAGTAATGTGCACTCTTTATTTCTCTTTATAGCCAGGTGGGCATTATCTGAAACAACGCTGCATTCTTCTCACTCCTAAACAGGCATTATGTTTCATATTTTCCAGTCAGAAATAACTTGGTGTTTTGGAAGACATTATTAGATGAAATGCAAAGTTACTTATTTCTCAGCAAAACCATTTGTTATTTCCCCGCGAAGTAACTAGGAATACATCGAGAGGAAATGGGATTACTAAATTGTGTAAAAATAAATGAGCACAATCTGTTCTTCTCTGTTAATACCGAAAAATGCACACCTGGCTCCATTCTGTTTTAACCGTTCTCAAAAAATTTACATAATTTATGAACCATTATTAATTTCAACTCAACGCTGAATGTATGGCAGAAGTACTACTGTCTATGTTATGTATTCATATCAATTATGTTTAGCAGCTGTATCACGCTATCTACTGCGGGAAAAAATTGTTAAAGACATTCTTCCGAAAACCACAGAACGTGAATAATTGGAACAAAACAGCAGAATATCAAGCCAACTGAAATCGCCTTTTCTGTAATCATGTTTTTGAATTATACTTTCTTTCCTTTTCTGTTACGCTCGGTAGGAACGTGGAATAGAACTAACAGAAATGTGTTGGTTGGCAAAAATAAGAATGATTCTCATGTTTCTTTTTCCGAAAAACTTTTAATATTCACAGCATCAGTGGCACTCAGAATGCTTTTTTTTTTTTTTTTTAATTGGAGGTTTAACGACCACCGTGAGCAACTCAATGGGCTATAAGCAGTCGCCCGTCCCTAATTTAGGGTCACTGGTTCCAGGGAAGGGAGAGAGCCAGTGCCGTAAGACAAACACAACATCCATGCCTGACCGGGATTCGAACCCGGACCCCGTTCGAACGAATGATCAGAGGCCATCGCCTTAGACCACTGCGCCACCGGGGCGGCCTCAGAATGCTTTACTGTCATGTAAAAAAATGCTCGTGAAATCTGTTTTTAAAGGATACTAAACAATTTAAATTGAAAATATATTAGTCTGTAAAATATTAACAATGCTGCGCTGCATCTCCAGTGGTCAAAGCGATGGCTTCTGATCATTCATCCGAGATGGGTCAGGGTTCGAATCCAGTGAGGCATGGACATTCTGCATAAATTAAAATAAACTGCGGTTACTAAAGGGCTCAGTGACAGACTTCTTTGGTTTTTTTTTTAGATTAAAGGTTTAAAGACCACCGTGAGCAACTTAATGGGCTATAAGCAGTCGCGCTTCCCTAATTTAGGGCGACTGGTTCCAGGGAAGGGAGAGAGAGCCAGCGCCGTATAACAAAATAAACATCCATGCCTCACCGGGATTCGAGCACTGATCCAACTTGGACGAACGGTCACAAGCCACCGCTTAGACCACTGCTCTACCGGGGCGGCATTAACAGACTTCGTTCGAACACAGTATCAAGTACAAAATTTCTGGTTGAAACGATTATTAACAGTGAATGTGGTACCTATTTTGTGTTCAGAAGCAAATGTTTTTAGTAAATACTCTCTTAAGTTGAGAATATATTAAAGTAAGCACATAAACCACGTTTAATAAGGAATGCGATCCATCATGCATGAAGTGACTCAGATCTTCATATGAAGTCAATTATTTCAGAAAAGTCATTTGTTGGGTTTTCCTATATTTCAACAAAATCGGAATTTTTAACGTATTTCCAAATCATGAAACATATTTGGATTATGTTCTGGGAAACCATGCAGTGATGGAATTCTATGCTTGAAAAAATCTGTATGTTTATAGACTGAATGTGAAAGCCTAACTTGCAGGTAGGAAGCTATCGCTTTAAAGGCCGTCCATAAAGTACGTCCGAAATTACAGGGGGAGGAGGTGTTCCTGACAACCGGACCACATGTGACATGGGGGGAGGGGGAGGTTTAGTAATTCGAACGTACAGTACAGTAGTGGCAAAAATTGTGGAAACCTAAAATTGTGGAAACCTTTTGACAAAGTGTATTTTTGAGGTTTGATTGCGTATAACACCTCTTTTTTTTGGAGTAATAACAAAAAAATTATATATTAATGGAAAGATAATTTCATCAACAATGTAATGCAAGAAAGTTTGTTCAATTATCTGTATTCTGTGAAACGTTATAGCCAAATAACCAGAAAAAGGAAGCACAACTTCCTCAGGTTGATATGAAGTAGCTTTCCTTCATTTGAATGAGCATGAGTGTTTGGATAGCTAATCAGGTGTCATCTTGTTCTGGCAATTAGCCAGTCAGGTCACGGATTCAGCTATTGATGTCATGTATTGGAGCTGAGAGGAGGACATTTGTCAGTGTGTTATGTGATTGCTATAAAGTTGGTTGCTTTTTTTTTTTTTGGGGGGGGGGGTTGTGTGTGTGTGTGTTCTTTCATTTAGTGAGCTTGTAAAACGTCATAAAATTAAAGAAATGGCGCAAAGAGTTGACTGGTTACCCAGAATGCGATGTAAAATAGTACTATTCAGTGAACAAGGCTTCAGTTATTAAGAAATTAGAAGAAAAATTGGTGGAAACTTAGCCAAAGGTGGCATTTCTAAATTTTTGAAGAGGTATGAGAAGATTTGGTCACTACAAAACCAGACTGGTAAAGGCAGGAAAAGATGCACAACAGCAAGTGATGATAGAAGAATTTAGAGACTGTGCCTAGGTGACAGAAGAAAATCATCTGGGTGTATACAAGATGAAATAGCATCTGGGTGTATAAAAGATAGATGCAACGTGAAGTTGAGTGCAAGGACAGTTCGGCGCAGACTGCAGGAATTTCCTCTAAAAGCTAGAATTCCACGAAAAAAAAACATTTTTATCTCTCAAACAAAAATGGAAAAGATTAAACTGGGTTAAAACCCATGTTAACTGGACAGCGGTACAATAAGACAGTGTTATTTGGAGTGATGAGACCAAACTTTTCCTGTTTCCTAGTGATGGCATAAAATACGTAAGGAGAAGAATATGAGATTTGCATTTTGATTGCATTACATGTGCCGTGAAACACCCAGTTAGTGTTATGATCTGAGGTTGTATGACATCAAAAGGTGTGGGTAGAATTTGCGTGATTAATGGGAATATAAATGGCCAAAAGTACATTAATGCATTACTTGAGCCCAAACTGAAGCCTTCCGCACATGATATTTTCCAAGATAATGAAGCATTTATATTTCAACAAGATTCAGCTCCATGTCATGTTGCAAAAAGTGGTTTCAAGATAATCATATTTTTCTGCTGGAATGGCCTGGGATATAGCCCAGACCTCAACCCCATCGAAAGTCTATGGAACTGACTAAAGAAACTCGTTAGTCAGATGCAACCCAGCAGTAAAACCCAATTAATAGAAGCAATAATTCAATGTTGGCTTCACAGTATAATAGCTGCAAAACTAAAAATCTTGGTTCACTCCATGGGAAGGCGTTGTAAGGCCGTAATTAACGCTAAAGGTTACCCAACTAAGTATTAACTGACATGGTGAGAATTTTTGTATATCTCATTTTTTCTATGTGTTTCACTTTTTTCTTTATAACTTTTGTTCTAATACAAAATCCTTCATAAAGGTTATTGCATTAGATTATTGATCAAATTATCTTTCCATTGTTATATAAGGTATTTTTCCAAAAAAGTGGTGTTATAAGCTATCAAACCTCAAAAATACACTATTTCCAAAAGGTTTCCACATTTTTGGCCACTACTGTATAGTGGATGGTATTTCTTCGTTTTGTTTTGTCTTTTTTAGTACGTTTTTTGTAAAAAAGATCGTGCTTACGATATCGGTTTGTCCGTCAGTCCGTCGGTCCGTCTGTAGACACGACATCTATGCAACTAAAAGTCCGATTTGAAAAATTCTTTTGCATTAGGAAGCTTGAAATGTACGAATGAAGATCCTTTATTTCGTCGGTTTTTTTAGATGTCATCTTTTAGATGCAAAAGTTTGTCCTCTAGCGGGGCAAACTTTCGCATCTAAAAGATGACATCGAATTCCAAACACATTTTAATCCATATATTTGCTTCTAAACATCCAATTCAAAAAATGCTTTTACTTTTACATTCCATTCGTGTCGAAGATTATTTTAAGCATAGTCACTTTTCCAAGTTACGCATAGATTCTCGGCTAGGGGGCGTAAAAATTAATTACTTTTCCCCAAATATCTCTGCTTCTAAAACTCTGATTTGATTTACTTTTTTCCTTCAGCGGACACAGATCGTGATGGGAAATATTTTGCACATAATTTCTAATTTTTGGCATAAAATGGTTTGACTACGAGGGGGCGTAAGAGTTGATTTCTGCTTCTGATGTATTTGCAGCAAAATTTTAGCTCCTAAAATCTCGATTGAAGAAATTCTTTCGTGGACTGATGCTACTCACGTAGACAAACCTTTTCGGAATGTTTTCTTCTTAAAACAATGTATGGTTTTCCCGCTAGAGGGCGTAGATATATATCCTGTTTTTGTCAATATCTCTGTTTCTAATGGTCCGATTTGAAAATGTTCTCATTTGTTGGACAGAGTTTCCGGTGGGGCATGTTTCTAATAGAATTTCAAAATTATTAAATAATTCATTGACTTTCCTCTTAGGGGGAGTAAAGGTAAATTGCGCTTTCCCAGATATCTCTGCTTCTAAAACTCCGATTTGAAAAATTCTTTCAGCACCGGATACAGCTGCTGACGGAAAATGTTTTTGTTGTAATATTTTATTTTTTATAAAATATGGTTTGGCCAGCAGGGGTAAGAGTTAAATTTCTGCTTCGTATGTATTTGCAGCAAAATCTCAGATTCTAAAACCCCGATTTAAAAAAATCGTTCGTGGGTCGATACCGCTCATGTCGATAAACATTTGAGAATATTTTCTTCTTAAAATAATGCATGGTTTCTCCACAAGATGGCGTAGAAATCTATCTTATTCCTGTCAATACCTCTGCCTCTAAAAGTCGGATTTGAAAAATTTCTTCTTTGTAAGGCAGCGTTTCTGGTGTAAAATGTTTCTCATATAATTTCAAAATTTTAAAGTGATGCATAATAGACTTTTCGCAAGGGGGGCGTAAAGATAAATTGCGTTTTCGTCAATATCTCTGCTTCAAAAACTCCGATTTGAAAAATTCTTTCTGCACCGGATACAACTCTTGATGGAAAATCCTTTGCATGTAATTTGTAATGTGATAAAGAACGGTTTGGCTACCAGGGGCGTAAGAGTTAATTTCTGCGTCTGATGTATTTGCATTAAAATATGAGCTCCTAAAACTCTATTGAAAAAATTCTTTCTTGGACCGATACCGCTCACATTGAAACACCTACTTTCTTCTTAAAATAATGCATGGTTTTCCCTCCAGAGGTCGTAGAAGCATATCTTATATTTGCCGATATCTCTGCTTCTAAGCGCCCGATTTTAAAAATTCTTTCTTTGTTGGAGAGCTTTTTTTGCTGCGAAATGTTTCGCATATAATTTCAATTTCTTCTTAACGCACAATGCTGCCACCAGAGGGCTTCAGATGACGTTTCCGTTTACAGCAATATCTGCGGGATTAAAAACCCGACTGAAAAACTTCTTTCTTTGGTCAGATACTACTGTTTTCCATACCGGTTCCATTGATTTTGAATAGCTTTGGTAAATTTAATTCGCATCAAAACGGATTCAAAAGACGTGTTCATTACAATCGAAAATTCGGTGTCATCTTTCTTGTTTCTTCTTTTGATAGGTAAAAAAAATACGAAATATTTCATATTTCTGGTGATATTTAGCTAAATCACAATATTAAGTTCTCGTATTTGTACTACCAAATCTATCGTGTTTTGTAGGTGGTATGATCGTGAGTGTGGCAACCTTGAATGCATGCGTTCATTTCTAGATCTTTATTTCAGAATGATAAAGTTCGGGTAGCATTTGGGAATAAATTAATGCCTAAAAAATACATATTTTTTGAAGAAAAAGTGTAAATATATGGAAGATTATATTCGAAATAATTACATTTTCTGTTTCTTAACGGACTTCTTAAAAGCAGTCGTCAAAAAAAGGGGGGGTGCGGGAATTAGGACGTACTTTTTAGGGGGCAGGTGTCAACAATCGGACAAAATGTGACATGGGGAGGGGGAGTCTGCAAATAGTAAAAAATCACGGACGTACTTTATGAACGGCCCCTTACTGAATGCGCTAATCGTTCAAGAAGGAGGACTTGCTCAGTGCTGACACTCTTTCCTCCCGGAATATTAAAGAAAATATTAATTCTATTGAAATCATTTAATGAATTCAATTTTCAATGTGATTGCAGTGTGTTATATTTGTATAGGGCGTTTCTAAAATCTTCGGCCAAACTTTGGGTACTTGTTCTGGCCCGATTCTGGTGAAAACAAGCAATATAAACATAAGGCCGGAAACGCTTTCCAATAGAGATAGAGTAAATGTTAAACTGCAAGTCATACACACTGAAAAGGCAGCCAGATTGAATTTAATTTAATACTGGTACATAGCAGTTGATTCAGAAGAACAGCTACTTATGACGACAAGAGAATAACTACTTATGGCCACATCACAGAAAATGTTCAAAATGGTCTCAGGGAGCAGCAATATTTGCCACACGGCGTCGACTGAGCAACTGCTGTACACGTTCCAGAAGTGCTGGTGTATTTCGCATTGTCGTACGACCATCCATAATTCTTTGGTAGTGAGCCTGTTCATTAGGTACCGGTGTAGCATAAGCATTGGCCTTCAGCTGTCGTCGTAGAAAAACGTCTAATGTATTCATATCGGGAGAACATGGTTGCCATGCAATTGGCCCACCTCTTCGTATCCAACGGCCGAAATAAACACGATCCAAATGTTCTCTAACAGTTCTATAAAAATGCGCTGGCGCTCCGTCATGCATGAACCACATGCACTGGTGTGTTGCTAATGACACTTCTTTAAAGAACGTCGGTAGTTCCTCCTCCAAGAAGTGCTGGCATCTCTGGCCGCTGAACGTCGGTGTAAAGAACAAATGCGGATGATGTAGTCTCAACCCAGCAAAAACACAAGTGCTGAGAAGCTGCTGGCCACCAGCTGGCAGTGATGGGTCACTGCTGGCTAAAATCTGCCGCTCACGGCCCGGTAGTGGTCCGTTGGTGGCAGCGCTATAAGTTGGCGAGCCATTGATGGCCCTGCAGCATCGCCGTGAATTGTGGGCCTCCAAGCAAGTGCCACTAGTGGCCCGTTGCTGGCAACCAATGCAACCCCCAACAGCAGGTGGAAACATCGAGACTGCGCATGCGCAGAAGCAACACTTGCTGTGTCTCTCATGGTACCAGTTAGTTGCAGACGACGCTATCGCCATCGTGTTATTTTAGTGGATGTTAAGAAAAAATCCATATGTGGAGAGGCGAATTAATTTCCTAATGAAATTTTACGTCGACGAAGATATCAGTTTAAGCCGTGAAATACTATATTACAGCCATGAAATACACCCACTCCATTCTCATGAATAACAATTCATGGAACGGAGTGGATGAATGACAAGAAAAAATTTGAAACCGCTTGAAACACATATCCTGGAAAACCATTAAAATAGCGTTTGTTGGGAATAAAAAAAAGAATTATACGCATACAAAATTTATTAATTATTTGAAAAAAAAAAAAGCAACGCTATGTGGTGTACTCATCCATGGGTTGAATACACAAGACTGGGAGGAATTCGCTTCTAAAAATAACGAGAAGTAAAATAAAATATATTTTACTCTTTAAAACAAATGTAGCTTCGGACAACGGAAAGGAAAGACACAACGTTAAAAATGTAACAGAATGTGACATGAACCCGGGTAAATATATATTTATTCAACAATCTCTTTTCAAGACGGCAAGGACAGTACAAAACTTTCTAAAGCGACTCTAAGTATGTACACGCCTTGAAAATGAGTGAAGTTCCCTTAAGGTAAAATAAAAAAAAACCTATCGTTACGTTGAAAAAATTAATTTATCAATTATATGAAACTGACTTTTATGAAAAATATCTCGCAATATTATAAAATGAAAGAGGGAAGCATTCGATTACAAATTGCATGCCAAATAGATAGCTTCCAGCACGTACGCGGGTGCCTGAATTAGTCCGGTCGGTAGCGAGCGCGGCTTCCACGTAAACGGCCCAGGATAGAATCTAGTTAGATGCCGACGGCGTTTTTCCGGTCTGTCGAGAAAATTTCCCCAGCGCAGTGCGTTAATTCACAAGCTTCGTAAGGGTAGAAAAAAAAGACTGTAGCTTTAGGACACTGCGGTTACCCTTGCTTTTTTTATTATTGCTACTACTGGGAAATTGGCGGACAAGATTCGGCAAGCCACCAGTTACGTCACGTGGTTGCTGGCTGCCACTAACGGCCCACTAGCGGACCACATTAGGCTAGCCATCATTTCTGGCAAGTACTTGCAGGGCCACTGAAGGGCCACTTGTGGCAGCTACTGCCTGTGATGGACCACTGATGGCCCTGTTGTGGCATATGACAACTGATGGGGTGCCAACTGTTGGCCAGCTGTTGGCCTGAACTTCTGGCCCTTCTGTTGGCCGCCCGGACATTTTATTGACGGTTCGGCAGCGGCAACATAGTGCTGGATCATTGCTGGCAGTGCTGGCTGCCAACAATGGCCCACTGCTGGCCCAGTAATACTGTTTTTGCTGGGAAATGAAGCCGGTCTATGCTTTCACATGAGATCTTTTCTATTGCCCAGACTACCTGATTTCATGGGGATTGTCTAGAGTCCACTGATGCGTGTTGTGAAAGTTCACAATGCTATCTCAGATGAATTACAATTCATCCGTAAAAAGCACACCATGGAGAGCAGGTTCGGTGCAGTTTTGGCGAAGCCATTGAGAAACGCTGACTAGAGGAGGCAAATTTCCTGATTCGAGTGTCTGGACCTGTGACACGTGGTACGGATACAGTTACTGCTGGTGACAGCTATGCCATACAGTGGAATTTGATGCACCAAACTCTGCGACTACTCTTCTTGTGCTAGTCACGAGCTCTTCCGCCAACATGTCAGCACCCGTCCTTCTAAAGCAGGTGTATGCACGTGACTGGGTTGTTCCCGATTTTTAGAGCGGGGCGTGTGTGGACGGTAGCAAACGTAGCTTCGACGGGCATTTTCTGTAAAGAAAATCCATCCTGCCGTGGCGTTGCGCTTTCCTGCTACAGTGAAACCTTGATTAATGGACACCTCGGTACAACGGCAATCATCAAGCAACGGCCAGTTTTAGTTAGTACAGAACAGCTAGCATAAACAAACGTTCACGATAACCTTTGAGTAACGAAACCTGTTAAGATCGGTCAACAGATACCCAGTCACTCCCGAAAGAGGTCTAGCGGAATCCTTGTCACTTAGAACTTTGCGTATTTACTTCGTACCAGTGCGAGAGAGACAAGATAGGAACATGAAATGTTGCTAAATGAACTTTGCTTTGAGTGAATGAGTTGTACTAGGGCGGGTGCAATTGATTGCTTGAGTGAAAAGAAAGGAGTTTAAGCTGTAGTTCTACGCGAGGAGAGCTCCAGCTACTTTGTATGTTTCAGTCTCCCCTGCCATCGTGGCAGGCGGTGGTGACAGAGGATTATGCCTAAAATATTGCCCGTTGGTGGCTGTATCTCTTGGTTTGGTCCCTGTGAGTTCTGTTTCTGTTTTCTGACGAGTCACCAGCGAACTCTGCAGTTACACTTCACTATTTAATAGGGTTTTTTTTCTTTCCTATAACGTACAAATGAGTTGTACTAGGGCAGGTACAATGGATTGCTCTCCCAGCATGCATTTTCTAAGGGCTATTTAAGATCAGAAGTCAGATATTGCTTCCCTAAATTTTTCCACACCATGAGTGACTGACAGTTTTTTAAAGTTTAACTGGAACACATCCGAATCTACAGAGCAACAGAGTAAGGTGACAAGAAAAGACAGTGCATGTCAGCTGCTATATTGTGCTTGTTATTCATATCCCTGCTTCAAAAATTCAGCTGCAAATAATCAGTTGCATTTATTGTCCTAAATCTGGACATTTTCGCTCTTAAACTAGGCTTAGTTTTGTGTAGGCGAAAGATCCCATCAGCCGCGAATCCCATCAGTCGCGAATTTTGCATTGACTTCTAGGATTTCCGCAATCCAACTGATTTCAGCAAGATGAACTTTTAGGCTTACAAAAGCTGTGTTCCTTTTCTTCCCGTTTCACCGAAAACTTGTTGTAGTTAGTACCAAATATTATTATTCAGTAAAAGCACATATTTTTCGTGGTTTTAATTCGTGACAGAAGACCTAGCACTTTCATAAAGATGGGTTAATAACGAAATAGAAGGTTTTTAACTTTAGCGGAAAACGTTAAAGCCTTTGAGAAAAGTAAAAAAGCAATAAGCGTTCGCCGCTTAAAAGAACATTATGGTTGCAGAAGGACGCAAAAATGAAGATTACTAGAGAAAAATGACGAAAACAAAGACCACTGGTTTCGGTGCGAAAATCCCGAGGGCAAAATTAAACAGCGGAAAACTGGAAACGAATGCTCTGAAGAAATGCTTTTAGAATGGTTTGCGAATTGCTCAAAAAAACAACAATAGTGTGTCAGGGCCATTATTTCAATAAAGTCCGTTAAATATCGTATAAATGATGGGCAACATGGATTTTAAGGCTCCCAACGGATCGCTAGAAAGGTTTCGACTACGGCATGAAATTATTTTCTGAACAATATGTGGAGAATCCGCAGATATACCAGTAGAGGCCTCAAAAGTATTGAAAAGTACTCTGAGTGACATTGCTTCTGATTATAAAATGTGCGATATCTTTAATGTAACGACACTGGTTTGTTTTTTCGGGCTATGCCTGAGAAAAGCTATTTCTAAATGTTTGCTGCCTGTAAAAGAGCTAAGCACTCTAAAGAAAGAATAACTTCGCTTTTATGCTGCAACATGAAAGGACAATTCGAAATTCCATTTTAGTTGGAAAATCAGCGTAACCAATGCCGATTTGGAAGTCTATATTTGAGAAAGCATTCTATGATATGGAAACAAAAATATCTTTGGATTACCCAACACATCAAGAAGGATTGATTTGTAAATTAAATTTAACGAGCGTATGAAGAAACAAATTTGTAAAAATATCCTTTTCATCGATAATGTTGCATGCCATCTCTACAAAAAACTGGATAACGTAAAAATAACATTTCTGCCGCCAAATACTGCAACATAGTGATTATTACTTGGACCTAGGAATAACTCAGAACCTGAAAACTCATCACAGAAGAATGCGTCTGAGGAGTCTATCCCAAAATATAAACAGTTTATTCAGTGACCGAGCTCTCAAACTTCTGACTGCTTTGGTTACAACATATCGGTTTGCTGCCTAAATCTAAACCATTAAGAAACTGAAAAACATTTTGGTTCTGAAATGTTTCGCTGAAGCAGGATACGAATTTCCCTCCAGGAAGTACTGTGTTTATAAAGTTTGCTAGGGAGTTTCAACCTGTGTTTTGCGATTTCCGAGGAAAATGCATTGTATATGCCAACCAGAGTAAAAACGTACGAAATATCTCAAGTGCAGTAGTTTATACATCATATAATTTTTATCGTAAAACAGCAGAAAATGGATGAGTTCTCAAAATTTGTAGGTTTACAAGATTTTCTTGTAACATCGGAAGGTAATGATGATGTGAATGAAGAGCTAGGAGAGATATCTTTAAAAAGGCTGAAATAAATCGCACGAATTTCAAATAATTATCTCTTTCCGATTTAACTTTTTCTACTTTTAAGACAGTGTAAGAAATGATTTTACCAAAGATTTAAGGGATAAAACTGAGGGGACTAAAAACAGATGCCGAAACGAACAACCCTAAATTGGAAACGCAAAAAGAAGTTCTGGAAAATTCTAACAATATTCAGACTTTTGCACTAAACCAGAATGGCAGTAATTTATACGCAAAATTATCAGAAGTTATTCTATCTGTTGAGAAAGTAGCAACCAACAACAAATCAAAACGCTAACTGATAACCAATTTCTTTAAATAAACCCTGTTTTATAAACACACCGTAGATATGCGTAATACTTTGCGTAAGATAATTCTTTATGTAATGAAATACATCGTACATTAAGTAGCTACAGCAAACATAATATCAGGTCATTCGGCAAATAATAGCCGATTTTCTGAGGTGCCACATTCAACTCGCCCACAGTGCTTGCAGACCAACCCGCTTTCAGCGCCACTCGTACGAGTTCAAGGGTGACTCAGACGCCACATACACGCCATTATGGGTTGAACTGCCACCGTTTGCAATCGTTGCTACTCGTGTGAAAGTGGTCTGTACAACATGTTAGGAAGAAGTGAGTTGCGGGTGATACTGCCTCACGAGTTCAAATTGAGTCGTAATGCAACACAAATTAGCGTAATGTGGTCGAGGCATAGGGAGACGAAGCAACATCTGAACGTACTATTAATCTGTGGTTTGAAAAGTTTCGTTCCAGTGACACGAGCCTACAAGATGAGGAGAGCTGAGGATGATATTAGGTCATTGATAATGACGCTCTTAAGGCAAATGCGGAGGCAAATCCTCGCGTCACAATCAGGGAATTGCCAAACAGTACAATGTGCCGGTGTCAAGCATTTCCGAACATCTCTACGAAATTGGTAAGGTCAAGAAGCTGGATACGTAGGATCCACATGAATTGACGCAGCATCAGAAACAACGGTTTGAGATCTGTAGTAACCTGCTTCGCAACGAAAAGTAGCCCCTACTGGATCGCATTGAACCTGGGATGAAATGTGTGTGCTATACGACAACCGTAAACGATCTGGACAGTGGCTGTGAACCATGGTGAACTCCCGAAACATCATCTTTTACCAAGGTTGACGCCAAAAAAGGTTTTGTTGATAGTGTGGTGGACTGTTCACGGTGTCGTACACTACAGGTTCTTGAATGCTGGTGAAAGCATTACCTCAGTCAAATACTCTGAAGAAATTGTCCGAATGCACCAGAAGTTGTGTTCCAAACCGCCATCTTTGATGAACAGGAAAGGCCCTATCCTCCTCGATGATAACGCGAGGCCACACGTCTCACAAGTGACGAAACAGAAACTACACGAACTGGAAACCCTCCCACATCCAGCCTACTCGCCTGACTTTCCACCTACTGATTTCCACCTGTTTACGCATTTTAGCAATTATCTCAAGGTCATTACCTTCAGGCATCACCGAGAGGAGAACGAAATTTCATTCCGGGACTTTCTTGCATCCAGGGAGCCAGATTTCTTCCGGACTGGCATTGAAGCACTTGTCACTCGCTGGATAGGTGTGTAGCTGCTGAAGGCGCCTATTTCGAATAAAACAAGGTTGTGTGATATGAAGTATGTTACTTTCATTTTTACCTCTAAATCGGCCATTATTTTCCGAAAGACCTGGCAACTACATGTCACAATAGTTTTAATAGATTATGTTCATTATTTAAATTGAGTTCCATTCAGCATTTGGAAAACCCATCCATGCGTTTTATTCTTGTACAAAAATTATAAAGCTCGGATTCTGAAGCCTGTGTGCAAACGCAGCTGACAAATAATATTAATTTGTTCTAACCTCCAAACAACGGCCACCTTCTCTTTGTTCCGATCTAAGCTGTGACAATTATTCGGGAGTTTCAATGTATTTCTATTCGCTCGTCCGTAAGTATATTTAGAGATTCTCACGAACTTCTCAATGACGGTAGCCCAAATTACCTACTGGCTAGCACTTCATGATCCAATATTTCATTCTTGGTCCACATGCACACCCCTTCGTCTGGATACAAGACCATCAGCAGAATTTATCAAGATATCGTGATGTGGTATGATGTATTTCCTGCTGAAAAAAATATTTACAGCTTTACACACTACAATGTGATTCTTTTGGACATCAAGACATATATCGCTCGACATACTAAATGACACACCAAGAAAGAACGCACGAAATAAGATCAAACTTACCACACTTGAAGCCAATCGGTGCAAAATAAGTCATTTAATTTCTGAGTGATTATATCTATGCGATAGACAAGGAGACAATATAATGTGGCCTGAGTCAGCATGTCGTGTCATGTCAGTAGTTCAAAGTTATGCTTTCAACAGCATGGCGTGGCACGGAGAAAAGTCTCTGGATGGTGTTCTGAGGAATCACTGACCACTCGTCGTTGATATGCGCCCATAATTCATTGACACTGCTAGAGATTCGGGCAGATGCATTAAGTCGTCTGCCAATGACGAAACACATCTACGCTTAGCCATTTTCACTTTTCTGTTGCGGAAAAGTCTGAGGATCGCCCTCGCCAGTTCAGCACCTGAACACCTTGTAAGAAGTCTCTGCTGATGTTGGCAGTGTGCTGGCGGGCGTTACCTTATTGATATTTGGCATCAGGAATACCATGGAGATTCGGAAACAAAACAGGCTGTGGCATATCATCAACGTATAAATGTCATTGTAACCACTATGCGTAAGAGCGGTGAGTAGTTGTTACAACTGAAAGCGCTCCAAGCCTCACCAGGCTGAGGAGCCGTATGACGCTTACGGATGGCAGTAAGACCATCCCGTTGACCACGTCGTCTTCATGCTTTCAATTAGCGACCATCGGCGCTAAGAAGCGAGACTCTTCGCTTTGTTCCATTCGTCCCGCCCCGCATGTCTGGTATATAAACAATACAGACTTGCTCGACGATGTGATGCGATGAGTGGTAATCGTCGCAATGGCTGAAGAGAGCTCGCACCTTCCTCAGCTAATATGCGGTTCATATTCTGTGTCGACACGGGGATATTCATAGCTGCCTGTAACCTCGTCGAATGTCGTCCGCTGTGGATTATGGTGCTGCTATGGCTTGCCATCGAATGTCGTCCGCTGTGGATTATGGTGCTGCTATGGCTTGCCATCGAATGTCGTCCGCTGTGGATTATGGTGCTGCTATGGCTTGCCATCGAATGTGGCGACCGTGGCGTTTGGACGTCCACCTACGTGCACTAACTAGTCCCACTACAGCGACGCGCATTACCTTCCTCCACCCACTGTAACCACATTCAACTGACAATTGTTGCATCCCGTGCATTTGCACCGCGATGCTACGCAGGGAACTACCAGCTTATTATGCTGATTACGTGCTGGACTATGATGCAGCCTACGTGCTGTTGAACCAAAGACCAACTAGTCTGTTTTGAATCCTGTGGTAAAGGTGTCCGAGTGGTGGTAGAATTCCCGATGTCGTAGTCCAGGCATTCTCACTTTTTACTCTTGTTTTTGCCACTGATATCACTCACATGCAGTGGACCACACGTGAGGTGAGGAAGATGAAACATAACTACCCCTTGCCACCTTGCCCTTTTATCTACCTCACCTTTTATGAAAACACAAGTTTGTCCGTCACTCCGGAGTGCCGCCCCTGTGGCGCAGTGGTCTCAGGCGCTGGCCTCTGATCATTCGTCCGTAAGGAGTCCGGGTTCGAATCCCGGTCAGGCATGGATGTTGTGTTTGCCTTACGGCACTGGCTCTCTCCCTTCCCTGGAACCAGTGACCCTAAATTAGGGACGGGCGACTGCTTATAGCCCATTGAGTTGCTCACGGTGGTCGTTAAACCTCCAATCAAAAAAAAAAAAAAACTCCGGAGTAAGTTGATCTCACAACTAAGCTACATGGACGGAATGTATCGCTGCAGATTTGTTGTCTTGACACGTTATTCATCTCAATAGTACGTCGCACTATCATGTGATTGGTTCAAAGTTGCAAGTATTTACATACCCATAGACTAACTTTCAACACATACCGCCCTATTTGCATGGGACTCCAACAAATACTTTCTGTCATGGTATTTTCTCTGTCGAGCAGTGTAGAAAATAACCTAGTCTAGATTTTGAAATACTGTGAAGCGAATTTTTTTTCATGATATGTGATTTGAACGACAGCCCAGAAGTCCACGGAGAAGAGGGCGTCTGAGACTTCGACTGAATCAATTAATACGGATACAGTGGAAATATTGAGAAAAAAACGCTTTTTCTTAATGTTTTACAAATTGTTCCTTTTCCTTACTTGCGCCACTAAGTATTTTATTCCCTCCAAAAATTCCCACTTTTATTCGCTGTAATCGTTGCATTGCCGTGTCGGTTAACAGACTGGGAACGCAGAGCTGTGAACAGGAGCGTGAATATAACTCCTTGCCAGTGGGCTCTCCCACATATTTTGGTTTTCTGCGACTGACATTGGGATAAAAACAAGTTACTGGTCTTAGAAAGACTGCAATAAATTCTGCTTTTGGAAGCTCAGCTTGAGATATTTCCCAGAACGCTACTTAGTACTGAAGAAAGAAATTTTTGGTGCACAGATAAAGGCCATGAAATCAGAATTGAAAAAGGTAATGGTCGTTACACGGTTTCGTAATTAGCGCTCATTTCTGTTGAACCTGAGCCGCTAGTTACACTGGATAGCATTAAGTAGAATTGCTCGTTTCTTAGATAATATCTTCCACGTTTAATTACATGAGTGAACAACACATCTTTTGTAATTACACTTGGAAATCTTACTCCTGAAAGTTTTCCATGATCTCAAAGCATTCCTCTCTAAAACGATAAGCATCTTGCAGAATTTCAAATAGTTGTCCTTCTTTTTCGAGGAAATCTGTACATTCTTTGAACCGAAGAGTGCAAAAAATTAAATAATTCTTTACGCACACACACTATATTAACAAAAGTCACGGGACACCCCTTCAAAAGCAAATGAACAGATCGCTGCGTTTTTAAGATGCGTGATACAGCTGCAAAAGGTATAAAAACAATCCTGCAGCTGACCGCGATCATATCGCACTGTGAGGTTGAGTGAAAATTTCATGGCGGGAGAGAACTGACTTTGAGAAAGGAAAGATTGTTGGGTGTTATATTAGTGGGTTGTCCATTAGAGAAACCGAGAGGCGTTTAAACATACCCAAGTCAACTGTCTTGGATGTACTGAATAAGTGGAAGACACATGTCGTGCCTTAAGCAGCCAAACGTACCGACAGACCAAAGAAAATCAGTGATAGAGGACGTCAAAGCCTCAGGCTCAGCGGTCACGTTCGTGTGAGTTCCGTATATATTGGTTTGTGTTGTATGATATCAAGTGTTTCTTCCTTACCTGTTTGTCGTCGTCGATTCGTGAAAGTCCGGTGATTATTTTAAGTCTACTCCCGAGCGGGTGAGTTTTTTCTTTTGCTATTATCAGTTTGTTTACGTTCGACCTAGCCGGTCGGCGGTGCACACTTCATCAAATATGCAAATGGCGACTTCCGGCGGAAATGGGCGGAGCCCAGCCCTCGCTTCCCGTGGCCCATCATAATCATTTTCGTCTTCGACTGATGCCTGCGTCCCTGCGCTGTCTTCCCTAGCTAGCACTGGTGCACTACCTTCTCAGAGTGGTGCGTTCGGTAGCCTTTCGGGTGTCAATCCGTTGACTTCCCCAGCACGTCAAACCTTTCAGCTTCTGCTCCAGTTGATGAAGCCATGGATATTACTGGTGGTGAAGCCTCTTCCAGTTCTTCTGTGCCCGTTCAGTCGTCTGCCACGTATTCTAAGGTTGCAGCCTCTTCTACTCCTCGATAGCTTTCCAAGGATCTGTATGCATGCGCTCAAGCTTTGCACACTTATATGTATCGTGCTGGAAGCAACATTCTTCTTGAAATTCCAGCAGGTTCGCCAGCTGCGACTGCTTTCTTTGAAAACCTGGCTAAGGGAGTTAGTTTTGAGGCTCTCCCAGATACACCGATGCGGATGTATGCCGATGCCCTTCAACGCCTGTTTCCCCCAGACGCCATTTCGCATACGTTCCGGCGGGGCCGGACGGTTGTCGTTTATCTTGCCAAAGTTGAATATGCCAAGTCTGTCCTGACGACAGGCCTAACCATAGGAGATCGCCAACTTACTCCAGAACCAGTGGCCCAACGACCAGTAAATGTTTCCTTTTACCCTGTACCCCTAGAGGTGACTGACGTCATGTTATATGCTGTGCTTTCATCTCTGGGGCGAGTCGTTGGAGGGATTCAAACACACTTAGCTGCAAAGAACGACCCGATGCATGATACCATCCGTGGAGCCCGTCGAGTTGCACGTGTCGTTTTTCCTTCTCAAGAAGCTATTGCTCAGCTCCCAACTCACTTCACAGTTAAGTGTGATGGTCAGACTCGCCAAATTGATCTTTTGACTGAATTCCATTGCAGTCAGTGCAAGGAATTGGACATTTCTACAAAGATTGTCCTATTGCAAGGCCATCAACTGATTCTTCTGCACCACGGATGGATACTCACTACACCCCTGTTGGTGCCTCATCACTATCTTCGGCACCTGCTGATCCTCTTCACATGGAGATCTCTCCTAAATCGACTGCCTTACCACCTCCTGCTTCTGTAGAGCATTATCCTGAATTACCACCGACGTCGCCTTTCCTTGCTCCTGCACCACCTGGCGACATTACTGATGCTGATGGAGGGGTGTTGTCTGATACTGAAACTTCCAATGCGGACACCGACACCGCTTACCAGAGCGTCAGTGACCACACCTTAGGTGATGGGTCGGACGCGACCTCTCGGTCCCGCACTGACAAAAGAAAAGCGCCAAAGGCCCCCAACGGTTCCTCCAAGCGGCGGAAGCCTCAAGGGAAGTCGCCACTTTCTACTCGATCCCGTACGTCGGCTTCTCGCCTGAAAGACTGTGATTTGTCTTCGAACCCTGAAGACTTTATCTTACCTTATGAGGATTTCCTTGCAAGACTGCAACAACATGTATTTCCGTCGACTCTTCTATCATATCCGGAGTTATATGATGTTTTCTGTCGGAAATCGTTGCCTGGGGAATTCCTTCCTTTTGTCCAGGCACATACGGCTCAACTTCCGGCGGTGACTGCGCAGTTGACGGAGTTCGACTGCATCTATCAAGCGCTTCGTAGTCCGTCTTCTAATGATGCTGCTGCTGTGAAAATGATGCATCGTCGATACACTAATCTTCGAGACCATCTGCGTAAGGTGCTCACTCCACCCTCTGATTTGGCGCTTTCACGGGGACGACCTTCAACTGTCGCGGATTTGCGACTCCTGATGTGAATGCCCTTGTCTATGAGGACCTCGCGGCGGATGCCAGTGATGTCCTCCTCCTTCAAGAGACTCTATGTTCAACTGATACGCCGACACACAGATGGCGGTCGTGGCCTTACACATTCTACCATGCGTACCGCCAATCGAGGTCTGGTGGCATTGCCGTCGGTGTACACCGTCGTTTAGTGCACCGTACCTCTTCTATTTCTGTCAATAACTTATATTCAGAATTATTGCAATGCCTTACTTTCTGTGTTGATACTGTAACTTTTCATGTGTTTAATGTGTATATAACAACTGAAGAATCATATGTTGATCAACTTTTTCGGAGTCTACGTGCAGCGTTTGCTGCGATTCCCTCCAGGGATTTTTTTCATCATTGGAGGGGATTTTAACTGCACTGTGCAGCCCTCTGTAGACCGCTATTTGTCGCACGGAGAACACCATGCGAATCTAGTCTCCTCCAAGTTAACACAGTTTATTGCTGATTTTCAGCTTGTTGACTCTTTTCGTCAGCTAAATCGTCAAACCATTTCATTTACTTGGTGCAATACCCCGACGCAGGTTTCTTCTGCCGCTCGATTGGACCGTATTTATGTTGTCTCTTCTTTGATTCCCACTATTACTTCGGCACGGCACCTCCCCACAGTGTCCTCCGAGCATAGCGCTGTGTCTCTATCTGTTTGTGTCTCCCGATCACCACCTTCGGCTCGTCGTGGATGGAGTTTTGATGATACAATTTTACAAGATCGGTCTTTCTGCGATACAGTTGAGCAGTTCCTTGCTGCTAGGAAACCTCTGCTAGCTACTACTCTGAGTGCCCTGCGCCTGTGGCTCGACATTAAACAAGACCTTCTATTATTGGTACGACGCCTTTCATTTTCCATCACTACCATTCGTGCGATGGCGATCAGCAATCTTCGGGGCTTGCTTTCTTCGTTACAAATGTCGGATCCACAGTATTCAGTAGTTCATGATTAACTACACGCTCATCTACAACCGCTTTTCCAACAAGCTGTGCGTCGACTTCGACTTCTGCATCCATCTCCATCGACACAAGCCTTTGAAGTTCTTTCCAAGATGGAATTATCGAGACGAACGTCAACCTCACTTCGACATCTTCGCCTTCCTAACGGCTCCACCACGTTCGACAAATCTCTTATTTGCTCCCAAGTCCGTCACTTCTTTCAGGAGAAATTCCGAGCGGTCGCGCAGGTTACTGATCTTTCTTCTTCTCCCTTTCTCTCTTCTCTCCCTCAGGTCCCGCCTTCTCTCTGTGCTCCCCTCACTGCTGAGCTTCCTTTGCCTGAACTTCGAGAGGCGTTTTCCTCCCTGAACTCCCATGCCTCCCCGGGACCCTTCCGTCCCTTCTACCTTTTCTTTCTGCTGGATTTTCTTGTGCTCTTTCTTCTTCTGCGCTTCCGCCGGAATTTGCAGTTGCTCATGTCATCCTCCTGGCGAAGAAGGGGGACCTCCTGAATCTGACAAATTGGCGCCCTATCTCCATTCTTAATATTGATTATAAATTTTTCACGAAACTCCTTTCTCGACGTTTTAACTCTGTCCTTTCGTTTCTTGTTTCTCCCGACCAGTCATACTCTGTGCCTGGTCCGTCTATCGCTAACAACATTTCTTTTCTTCTTAATCTCAATTTTCTTGCTCGCAAACATTCATAACCCCTAGCCCTATTTAACATTGATCAACAGTCTGCTTTTGATAACGTTTCCCATGACTATCTCTCTGCTGTTCTAACACATTTTGGCTTCCCTTCTCTGTTTGTCTTTCTCCTTCTCAGTCTTTATCGGGGCGCTCATTTTCATGTTCAGGCGACCTCATTTTTGACGGCACCCATCCCTTTCCAACGAGGAATCCGGCAGGGTTACCCCCACTCAGGGCAACTCTTTGCCCTCGCATTTGAACCTTTCTTGATTGCCAGCCGTTCATGTCTTCTTTCTGCATTGCCGTTGACCGTTTCTAGCACCAGGCATCACCGTTTCGTTGTTTCAGCCTATGCAGATGACGCCACTTTCTGTCTCTGACGAGATGAACAGTCTGATATACTACTTTCCACGTATCAACAGTATGTAGCTCTCTCTCTGGTGCGTTCTTGAATGTGCTCAAGAGCACCGGGTTGTGGCGTAGGTCTTGGATGGGCCGCGCCGATGCCCCATGGGGTGCGGTGTGGTCCTCCTCGACTCAGAAAATTCTTGGCGCACAGATTGGACATCCATTCACTTCTGGAATTATTACCTGGAATAGACTCCTTCCTCGATTACAAGGATCAGCTGCGTTTTGGCGATTCACGCATTCTTTCGCATCTTACATTCAGAGAGCGCAAATTGTCCAGCGATACCTTCTATCCCAATACTTGTTTTCTTGGAACTCATCCGTGTTTTCCTCGGATCGTCTCTCTACTATCAACAGCATCTTCACTTCCGTGATTTAGTCAGCAAAGCATTGGGTTGCTGCTACGACTCTCACTCTTCCAGCTTCTTTGGGAGGAATTCGCCTACCGGATGTACGCCTTTACTACCGAGCCTTTCGCATAGTTTCATTCCTTCGCCTTCTTCTCACTCCTTCTCCATCACTGTGCTCTACTTTTGATATTCTTATCTCTCTCCGAGATCCATCCTTTTCTTTTCTCTTATATCCTTCTTATTTTAATCAATTTCCACCCCTCATCACTCAAGCTCTGGCGTTCTTCCGCTCACTTTCTCTTCTTCGCGCAACTCCCTCTACTACTCGTGATCTTCTTGCCGAACCACTTTTCTTTTCGTCTCTGATTCACACTCCTGGTCAACCCTACTTCATCTTCCCTCCTTGGGTCCGCTCCGGAATTTTAACTGTTCAAGCTTTAGTTACTGCTGACCTCTCCTGGAAGCCCCTTTCCTCGCCCTTCGTCGCTTCTACTCCCCTACTGGAGGAAGATTATGATCTTCTTCGTTCTACTCTCTGTTCTCTCTTCCCTTCCCTTGTTTCTGATTCTGGTCTCATCTCTGTTTCTGGTCTTAGCCTCTCTATTCCTTTCTTCCTTCCTCTTCGTGCCTCTGTTGCCCCCATTTCTTCTTTTTCCACCGGTTCGATCTATACTCTTCTTAGCGCACCTCTCGCTATTCCCCACCCACTCCCGGATGTTTCTTCTTCGCTTTCTTTGACAATCTGGTCTGCATCTTCTTCGCCGCTCTCCTCTCCACTGGAGCTTAACCTTCAATGGCGGTTTCTCCACCTTCGCCTTCCCGTTCCTTCCTCTTTCTTTCGTATGTCTATTTCTTCTACTTCACTCTGTATTTTTTGTGGCTCTGAAGGCGATGTTCCACACGTTTATTGTCACTGTCCCATTCTGTTACCGCTGCTTCATACTGCTTTTCGTCTTGCTGGCATTATTTGTTCCACGGATCTTCCTTTCCAATCATATCCATGGCTACTTCTCACTAAGCATCTTTCAACTAAACTTCCGGATGCTTCTGCCTACCTATTCGTCCTTGTGAAGCATGTTATTCATTTTTACCGCCTTTCTATACGACCCCGTTCTGCCACACCTAGCATTCTTTCTGCAGGTGCAGCTCTGCGGAAGATTTTTCAGAATCACATCTTGGCTCGTCTCCGGCTGGAGTACCTTGCAGCGTCCACCCCCCAATCTCTGGCTTCCTTCCGGTCTGCCTAGGCGCAGGAAACCGGGTGGTTCCGAGTTGATGGGTCGATTCTGTATCTTTCGTGTCAATTGCGTTGTACTTTCTCCTCTTACTTTTCCATGTGCCTTTTGGGACACAGTGTATATTTGTAATTATATTTTGTTATTTTGTTGGATCTGCATTTCTTTGTGTCTGTTCTCTCAAATGGCAAGGTATGTAGTTGTCCACCGTGGTGTGCCTTTTTTGGCATACGTTTTGCGAATTGCTAACTCATGTGACTCGTTTTCTTTTGTTTGGGTACAGGTTTGTACCCGAGTCTAAGCTGCATGTACCACTTTTTTTTTCATTTTCTTCCTGGTGTTTTATGATATATATGTACCATATCTCCTTATGGTCACCTTATTGCTGTCAATAGGCGTGGTATCGTTGGTTGCCTGTAATTGTATGCTCGTGTATCCTATCTTCATTGTACATAATTTCTGACATTGTCACTTTTTTTCGCACCTTGGATTGTTTTGTGCCCTGTTTATTGTAAATTGTTCGTCCATTGCTTTTTTTCCCTACTGTTATCTGAGACAGCGAAGTACTGTTCTCTATGCTTGTAATTTATATAGCATGCTCATTGTGTATATTCATACTGAAGTTTTACATTGTTCCTGTTCACTGGACCATTGTACTGTGTATTATGTAGTGTTATGCAACGAGGAACAGCGTTTGCTGGTTCGTACCTCTCACTCGAATGTTCTGTTTCCCTGTGTGCCCAATGTGCTTATTCCCGGTTTTTCTTCCCAGTCATGTATTGTTTGGCTTATCACAGGGTTTATGTTCGAGTCCGAAGTTCCCAGACTCTCGTTCCCCTGTTGTATTTGTGTTTTGTGAACGTGACGTTGCTGCACACTTTTCACCCTCTTCGTTCTGTTTGAGTTGGTGTAAGCTCATTGACCTGTAAATACTATATCATTTTATACGATTTTCTTTACCATGCTTTCGCCGGTTAACGCGAGCGTTGTGCTTCTTTTTTGCACTCGCTTGCGGTGTTCATCACGGATAAGCTGATAATGTGTACCGTGTTGCATGCCTTGTTCTTGTTATTGTGTTTCTTGAATATGTACAGCTTTTTCTGTTTTCTTGTATGTATACAGTGTACGTTTCTTCGGCATTTCTGTTGATACTTGTTCATCTGTGTTTCTTTGGTCCTCGGTTGAGTCCTGGGTCTTTAACTTTTATATCAATGTTGATTTTTGTGAAATGAGCATATCACTAGGTGTGAGTGGTCACAAAGTTTATGTTCGAGTCCCACATTGTTGGATTCTTGTTCCCCTGATGTCTTTGTGCTATGTGAATGTCACCCTGCCGCATACTTTTTCACGTTCTTCGATTTGTTTTAGTTGGTGAATGCTCATTGACCTGTAAATGCTGTATTATTTTACCCAATTTTTTCCTTAAGCTTTCGCCGGTTCCCGCGAGCGCTGTGTCTCTATTTTTCGCACTCGCTTGCAAGGTTTTATCACTGTTACATTGCTTACGTGTACCGTGTTGGTTATGCCTCGTGCTTGATACCGTGTTTAATGAATATATTCAGCTTTTTATTTTTTCTTGTATGTATATTGTACTTTTTCTTCAGCACTTCTGTTGGTACTAGTTCCTTTGTGATTCTTTGGTCCTCGGTTGAGTCCAGGGTCACTATAAATTTTGTATCAATGTTAATTTTTGTGAATTGAGCTTACCACTAAGTGTGAGTTGTAATTTTATTGTTCTGTTTTTCTTTAGTTGGCGCCTGCCATTCACCTGTAGTGTGTATCATGTAACTTACCGTAATCTGCATTATTTCTCTGGTACTGTGCTTGCTGTCATTATCAACTATCTCTCACGCGTATTTTCCCTGTTCACAGTGCACCGTGCTATTTGTAATTCTTGTTTGTTTTGTATCCCTGATGTGCCCCGGGGGTTTTGCCCTTGCGTTTTTAGCTTTTTGTATTGTATCTTCAAACCTCGTGGGATTTCTGTTCGAGTCGGTGTCATTGGACTCATATTTATTTGTACCGTTTTATGAACTGTGCATGATACTATGTTGTTCCTTTTTGTTTTCCTCTCTATGTTCTTGAGTGGTGCTGCCCGTTCACTTGTAGATCTGTTTTCTCATTGTTTAGCGTCGCTCAGTGTGGCACGCCTTGATCTTGTCTTCAGAATCACTCACTGGAGTGGTAATCATGTTAATTTTACCGGGTTTGTTGCGCACTGTTGGTGTACAGTGCTTACTGTATTTATTGTTTCTATTTCCGGTTTTCCTGATTGTTAATAGAGTGCCGTGTTGGATGTGTTTTTCTGTTGTTAGGCGTTCCTCGATTACATCCTGGCTATTGCCAGTGCCAATTGTAATTGCTTTCGTGTACTTTGCTGTCTCTGTGTATCGTGTATTTTACCACCTTGTGGGTTTTAGCATTTTTCATATTATCTTGACCGGCGTAGCCGCAAGCATCTGCTGATATTGTTATTACTTTCATTCATTGTTTTATTATTGTTTTTCCCACTTTGTGGTGCGCCTGTATTATTTTATGCCTAGGAGTTCAATAAAATGTGTTAATACTCAGGAGAGTCGTTACAGCTAATCGACGGAGTACTGCACAAGACCTCAGTGTACAGGTGAGTAAAAATACTGGAACCTCGGTTTGTACACGTACCATTCGCAGAGAATTTCATTCCATGGGTTACCGTGGTCGTGCGGCTTCTCATAAGACTTTCATCTCCCCTCGGAATGCCACTCGTCGTTTAGCATGGTGTAAAGAACATGTATCGTGAACGGTAAATCGATGGAAACGGGTCCTATTGACTGATTTTTTTTTTTTTTTTGATTGGAGGTTTAACGACCACCGTGAGCAACTCAATGGGCTATAAGCAGTCGCCCGACCCTAATTTAAGGTCACTGGTTCCAGGGAAGGGAGAGAGCCAGTGCCATAAGACAAACACAACATCCATGCCTGACCGGGATTCGAACCCGGACCCCTTACGGACGAATGATCAGAGGCCAACGCCTTAGACCACTGCGCCACCGGGGCGGCCCTATTGACTGATGATTCCAGATACACGATCCATCAGTATGGCGGCAGCCGAGGGAACGCTATTTACCACAGTGTACTGTTTCTATGGTCAAGTTTGGAGATGGCAGTGCACTCGTGTGGGGGTATTTTTCGTATTATGGTCCCGCCCCATTGGTTATCGTGGACAAACCTGTTAACCAGCACGTCTACCTCGATATGCTGGACAACTATGCCATACCAACTCTGTGGAAATACTATGTAACCGAGCCTTGTTGGTACCAGCAGGATAATGCACGGAGCCATAAAGCAAGGAATGGTACGGCGTGATTTGATGATAATTCCGTATCGTGTGTGGACTGGCCAGCACAGGGCCCTGATCTTAATGCCATAGAGCACCTATGGGATGAATTGGATCGCCGCATAAGAAGTTTGGAACCAAGGCCTACTACTGCTAAGCAACAGTTAGCGGCAGCGTTATGTACTGAATGGAAGCGCATATCTATCGCTGTGTTGCGAAACCTTGTCGAAAGCATGTCTCGAAGGGTCAGTGCATGCATTAAGGCCAAAGGTGGACCAACACAGTACGAACGTATATCGATAAATGCTGTGTTGTGTTTCTCTTCTAGGTGTCCGTTGAAATTTGAAATTGGGCAAATTAATATATCGTCAATTAGGCTATATTGAAAGCAACAAACTTCGATTAATGCCACACTTCTTTTAGCAAAAGGAAGAAAAGAAGTTAAAGCGGGAATAATTCTTAAATAATGCTATCCTTTATTTTCACAGTCATGAATTATGAGAACGGTCTTAGAAATGTGTATAATCTCGAAACAGACATATAAGCAAAACGCAGGAAAAGAAAAGGTGTAACAAGTGAAAAACAAAGTGGATAATTTTTCCTAAATTCCTAAATGCAACAACTGTTTGCACGAAAATATTCAAATAATATTAGCTCTGGGACCTTGCAACTGAGACACCTGTGAGGGCACCAATTTTGACTCCAACGGGTAAATAAGGACAGTAAGTAAGACTGAATAGCCGCCCCGAAGGCAGGATGGTCAGAAGCACGGCCTTTCGGTTAATAAGTCAAAATGGGCTCCGGCTCGAGTCTTGAATCAGGTGGTAGTGATTACTTGTCCTACAGCGGTGGCTCTATCTCCTTCTTGAAACTAGTGGTCCCAAATTAGGGGCGTAATAGCTGCTTATACCCATACATGTTAACTGTGATAGTTAAACACCGGGGAATAAAAGAAAGAAAAGGAATATACAAATTAGTTTATTTTTAGGCAAATGAGAAGGAGTAGGTCGGCGTTAAAATGCAAGACAAGCAACTTCAAAGTCTATGAGCCAGCAGTACTCCTATCATCGATTCCAAAGAAAGTGTATCAGCCTTAGCTACATGTTGTGGTTCTGAAGGACAATTTAACATGACTCAAAGAGGAACGCTCATCAATGAAACACATAACTGCAACCATACATCAGCCATCTCATACACGGAAAATGGTTGCTAGAAGCCATAGATGTTAGCAAAGATCTGATGATGTCCGAAGTTAGTATGTCAAAACCAAGAAAGAAGCAAAAAATTTTACGAAAGTCATCAGTCAAACCAACAGCGACTCTAGCCACCATCAGCAGAGCTGTTACTCCAGCCTTGAGTCACCGCATAATACACCAAATCCTTTGCTTACAACTTGTAGAAGCCACTGTTCAGAATATGCTGCCTGCACGTCGCCATTGCGTCAACTTCTAGTAGCCATCAGGTATCGATCGTCAATAGCGACTGAATGGATGTCTATCTCAAATAAGTCGGGACGTCGAATTACTTAGTGTCTTCTTTAGCGGCGATTCTTAATTTTTTATATGAGCTGAAAAACCCTGTATACACATGGGGAAACTGCGCTCACTGGGTGCTGCTGTCGAAATAAAGTAGCCCTTGGACTTTTCTGGATTACTAGGTCTATCTTTGTACTGACCCCTTGATAGGACTTAAGTGTTTCGCAGCTTAAAACGTGTGTGGTCTCCGGAGAGGATCTTAAGCTTCAGTATGATTTCTTTTTAATGTTTTGGAACTCAGTCATTATCCTTATTGCAGTCACTAACTAAATCTTTTATATTTTAAGGTTCACCTACAAGCATCTATCTATCAATATATCTAAAGTGGTGTGCAAAATTAAAGCCCTTGCGCCCTAAAAAAACCACCAACCAGCCAACCAACCAAAATTAAAATCCGAAAGATATGCTTTGGGAAAAATATCAATAGAACTGCGTAACATAATATAGAGAGACATGGTATGTAAATACACATAATGACAGGTTTCGTAAACAATTTGCTGAAAAAAAAAGGACAAGTACACTTTCTGATTATGGGTCTTTTAGTTTCGGGGTTTAACGATCCTCATGAGCAATTGTAATGATCTCCAATACCTACATTCATGGCCACTGGTTCCAGGAAGGTGAAAGCGCTAATAATATGCATGAGACACACAACACGTATATATCATCCGGGACTCAAACCCGGGCCCAGCTCGGATGTCTAGTCATAATCTTATGCCTATGACCAATCGGCCTCTTGGGTGGCAAGTCTCCAAAGTAGGATGACAGATTTAATCCAAAAAGAACGTTACTAAGGAATGCATCTCTTACGGACAAACATTTCTCTCCACGACAAGTAATTAAAATGACGAGGTTGCCGATGTGCCCTGGAGAAGAGGAATATGATTCGTCAACGAAGGGATCAAGGGTTTCGTGACGGGTCAGAAGAACTGAAAATTTTCTCCCTGTAGCACCTAGGATTGACACAGCCAACCAGTCCGTTCTTCGAATATCCTCACTCCCAAGGAAATCATCGAAGAGCTGAGCTTTATACTGACGAGCGTTGTCAGCCATGAAAAGGAACTGAGGTAAAAGCTAGACATAGGGCTCGACGATCTCATCCTTGTAGCACTGACGAATACGATTTAAGTCTTCAGGCCCGTGGTGTGGTTGAATGCCTTTCAGCGTTATGCTACCCAATACCAGCAAATCACCGCAACCAAAAGTGTCTCATTCTCTGATGTTGGAGAGAAACTTGTGGACTTCTGGTTCCCTCCAGATGAAGTGACGCCTATCTACAGTTTGTAAACCAAATCTCAGCTCATCAGTAAAAAGAGCCTTGTCCTATTAGTCTTAGCTCCAGAAGCAATACTGTCTGCACCAATTCTAAAGAGTTGTCCTGTGATATGAAAAGAGAGGGGCACAAACGATGAGTCTCCTTTCATAAAGGCGCATTAAGACAACTTATGGTTTGCTTTTTTACGCTTTCCAACCGTAGGTTGAAGAAGCGTATATGCTCCAGCTTTGTCCGTCCGTCTATCCGCACGATATATGGCTCAATTTCGATGAAATTTTAGTATGTGGTAGGGGAACACCCGGGGGCGAACCATATTAAAAATGGGACAAATGGGGTCACAGGTCACGACGTAGGAGCGAGATCCATTCCATTGAACTTATACGTCATAACTTGTGTAAATATGGTTCGATTTCAATGAAATTTGACTGTGTGGTAAGGGACCGCCTGGAGACGAGCCCTATTCAAAATGGGTGAATTGGGGTCAAAGGTCAGGACATAAGAGCGGGATGCATTCCATTGCCTTTATGCATCATAACGTGTGTAAAAATCGTTCGATTTCGATGAAATTTCAGTATGTAGTAGGGGCCCACCTGGGGACGAACCCTATTGAAAATGGTCGAAATGGGGTCAAAGGTCAGGACATAGAATTGCGATCCATTCCATCTCCCTTATCTCATATTATTAAGGTGGACGTCAAGTAATTTTGCTTCCTATACTTCCAATGGAAAAACTTTCGTACACATTTCCTTCACAGTTAATGTGTCCCCAAGGATGAAAATTTTAACATCGATTAAAATAACTTTTTATTATCACTTGGAATACTTAACATTTCCTAAAACATAACCATAATTATATTAAAAATCAATAACTTTTCCTTTAGTGGTGTTGAAACCAGAAAAAAGATGGCGGGGCCTGTACTTTGATGACGTCAGTAGACAAACAAATATTGGATTGCATAATTATGGTTATGTTTTAGAAAATATTAGGCATTCCAAGTTTTTTTTTTTTTTTTTTTATTGGAGGTTTAACGACCACCGTGAGCAACTCAAATGGGCTATAAGCAGTCGCCCGTCCCTAATTTAGGGTCACTGGTTCCAGGGAAGGGAGAGAGCCAGTGCCGTAAGACAAACATAACATCCATGCCTCACCGGGATTCGAACCCGGACCCCTTCGGACGAATGATCAGAGGCCAACGCCTTAGACCACTGCGCCACCGAGGCTGCCATTCCAAGTTATAAAATGAAGCTATTTTAATCGATGTTCAAATTTTCATCCTTGTGAACCCATTAATTGTCCAGAAAAAAAAAGGCGCGACCTGGATTTTCATGACGTCAGTAGACAAACAAATGTTGGATTGCATAATTATGGTTATGTTTTAGAAAATATTAAGTATTGCAAGTTATAAAATGAAGATATTTTAATCGATGTTCAAATTTTCATCCTTGAGAACGCATTAATTGGGAAGAAGATGTGTACAGAAATTTTTCCTTTCGAACTACAGGAAGCAAAATTACTTGACGTTCACCTTAAAGGAGCAATTCTTGTATGTATGTAAATTTTATTTTGAAAACGGCTCTAAGGATTTTGATGAAAGTCGTTAACCTACCGTTTTCTGGTAACCGAAATCGATAGCTTGATCTCGACTTTAGGAAAATTCGTTTAGTGGTTTAATAACCATCCCGAATTACCACGTTTTTAGTGTAATGTCATGGCGTCGTCCGATTAGATGTTGGCGCGCTGTCACGCCATCTGTCTCATTACGTCACACGTTGTGTGCGGATCCTATTAAAGTTTTATGACGTCACAGTCTTGCCAGCAGATGGTCGCGATTCCCATCTGTCTCATTACGCCACGCGTTGTGTGCGTATGTTCGTCCGCACGATGACCCGTGTAAAAATCGTTCGATTTTGATGAAATTTTAGTATGTGGTAGGGGAACACCTGGGAAGGAACCCTATTGAAAGTGAACAAAATGGGGTCAAAGGTCAGGACATAGGAGTGGGATTCATTCTACTGCTCGTATGCGTCATAACTAACGTAAAAAAGATTCGATTTCAATTAAATTTTAGTATGTGGTAGGGGATCACCTGGGGACAAACCCTATTGGCAATTGGCGAAATGGGGGTCAAAGGTCAGGACATAGGAGCGAAAACACTTCCATTGCCATTATGCGTCATAACTTACGTAAAAATGTTTCGATTTGGATGAAATGTTAGTATGTTGTAAGGACATGCCTGGGAACGAATCCTGTTGAAAATGTGCGAAATGGGTCAAAGGTTAGGACACCGAAGCGGGATCTATTCTATAGCCCTTATGCATCATAACTTACGTAAAATTGCTTCGATTGCGACAAAACTTTCTCATCTTATTTCGGAGGTATACTGAACCAGTTCTGTTGAATATCATCGAAATGGGATCAAAGGTCAGGGCACAGGAGTGAGATTTATTCCACAGCCATTTTCCTCATAACTTGAGTAATAACTTGAGTAATGATTTCTAGTATGTTGGAAAGCGTATCATAATCAATGGATTGCATAATTTTACTAACTTGTTCAAATTTGTTCCTGTGCCTGCTGGTAGCTCTACAGAAAGGTTTTTGGCCGTATACATCCTGTGATTTGTTGCTTTCAAGGCAAGAAATGGTCATCGCGAGGTGTGGTAGTATTTATCTGATAATTGCTGGACAGGCCTTCGAGGCGTGATAATCCCCAGCCAAGCCTTCGTGTTACGTCACGGGTGTCGTTGCTCTGCTGCCATTATCTTAAATCCAAACTTTGGAAATTATACAAGACTCTTCCCACGTGGGCCTGCTTTTTTAAGTGGCTACCCACTTTACTGAGTCAGACGGGCGTGTGCAGAATATTGTTCCTGAATTTTTGTCAGAAGGAGCTTATTACAAGGGCTGCGGACAAGAACTGTTGCTTTTGCTCCCAAGATGGATTTAAATAGCATATTTGCATTATGAACAGATTTACTTTCTGGAATATACAAATTTAAGGGCTGAAATGGACTTCTCGAGTTCCATCAAATGCGTTGCGTAACTGTCATTACATTTCATTCAGTAATCTTTTATTATTTTCTCAAAATGCATTGCTGGACGAAGAGGTCGGGTCCCTTCAACAACTCTCTGTACTGGGTGAGCTTTTCGAATTTCAGCCACGCATCACCACACGGTCTATTTCGTTTGAGGATGTTTACTTCGATCACGATGTAACCAATTCTTGTCATTTTCCTGATACATGAGTTCCTCTTTGTATTTTTCTCAGTTATACCAAGCACGCATCTCTGTATATTCCTTTAGTTGCCCATAGCCCCCGTGCGTTTCCTTTCTTAAGGTCATGCCAATGACCTGCAAGTAAGAACACGAAGGGTGCACTTATTAAACAGTTATTGTTTTAAGCCGTATTGACAATTTGCTCTTACAAATTGTAATGTGTCTACCAAAAGGTTTCCAGTCCCCTTTTATACGCATAGTAATTTCTTCTTCGGTGTGGCGCTGGATTGTCTGTAGTTAAAAGTAAATGTAGGCATCAGTTACTTATAGATTTTCGCCATCAACTTTTTAGAACTTCAGTTGTTGTAAAAGCTTTTTTTAGCACGCTTATGTTATCGGTTTGTCCGTCCGTCCGTCCGTCCGTCTGTACCCACGGTATCTCTGCAACTATTAGTCCGATTTGAAAAATTATTTTTGCATTGGGAAGCTTGAAATATGCGAATGATGATCCTTCATTTCGGTTTTTTTTTTACGATGTACAATTTTGTCGCTAGAGGGCGTAAATGCAGGTGATGTCGAATTCAAAATTACGTTTTATTCCACATATTTGCTTCTAAACATCCGATTGAAAACTCTATTTATCTTTCGATTCCATTTATGTCGAAGAGTATTTTAGATATAGTTTCTTTTTTCAAATTACGCATAGATTTTCCGCTAGGAGGCGTAGAATTAAATTACATTTTTCCCGATAACTCTTCTTCTAAAACTCCGATTTGAAAAAAAAATTCAGCGGATACATCTGCTGATGGAAAATCGTTTGCATATAATTTCGAATTTTTGGTAAGGAATACTTTGGCCACCAGGGGGCGTTAATCTTAATTTCCGCTTCTGATGTATTTGCAGCAAAATATGGGCTTCTAAATTCTAGACTGAAAAAAAACGTCGTTTGTAGACCGATACTACACATGTCGACAAACCTTTTAGAAACATTTTCTTCTTAAAATAGTGAGTATTTCTACGCCAGGGGGCGTAGATGTATATCTTATTTTTGTCAATATCTCTATTTCTAGGAGTCCGATTTAAAAAATTCCTTCTTTGTTGGATAGTGTTTCTAGTGTGACATGTTTTTCCTATGAATTCAAAATTTCCTAGTAATATATAGACTTTCCGCTAGGCGGCGTAAAGGTAAATTGTGTTTCCCTCTATATCTCTGCTTCTAAATCTCTGATTTGAAAACCTCTTTCTGCACCGGATACAGGTCCTGATGGGAAATCATTTGCAGATAATTTCTAATTTTTGTAAAAAATGGTTTGGCCACCAGGTGGCGTAAGTCTTAATTTCCGCTTCTGATGTATTTGCAGCCAAATATGATGTTCTAAAATCGCGATTGAAAAAAAAGTCGTTTGTTGACCGTTACTACACATGTCAACAAACCTTTTAGGAACATTTTCTTCTTCAAATAATGCATGGTTTATACGCCACAGGGCGTAGATGTATATCTTATTTTTGTCAATATTTCTACTTCTATGTGTCCGATTTGAAAAATTCCTTCTTTGTTGGATAGTGTTTCCAATGCAAAATGTTTTTCCTATAAATTCAAAATTTTCAAGTAAATCATAGACTTTCCGCTAGGGTGCTCAAAGGTAAATTGCGTTTTCTGCTCCTAAAACTCCGATTTGAAAAATTCTTCTTGTATCGCGTACAAGACCTGATGGAAAATATTTTTCACATAATTTCTAATGTTTGGTAAAGAATGGTTTGTCCACCAGAGGTCATAAGTGTTAATTTCTGTTTCTGATGTATTTGTAGCAAAATCTGGGCTCCTAAAAACTCGACTAAATTTTTTTCTTGGACCGATACCGCTCATATGGATAAACCTTTTGAGAATACTTTCTTCCTAAAATAATGCATGGTTTTCCTACCAGGGGACGTCTTATTTTTGTCGATGACTCTGTTTCTAAGAGTTCGTAAGCTTACGATTCCGTTTACAGTAATATCTGAGGGATAAAAGACCCGATTGAAAAACTTCTTTCTTCCGTCGCATACTATTTTTTTCCATACCAGTTCCATTGACTTTTGAATAGCTTTGATAAATTTAATTTGCGTCAGAACGGATTCAAAAGACTGCTTATTACACCCAAAAATTCGGTGTCATCTTTCTTGTTAATCCCTTTTCTCAGAAAGTTCTTTAACCATAATCTGCAGCTCTGAGGAAGTACTTGCAAAATTGACTATGCTCAGAAAAACGAAGGTGTGTTAAATTATATTCAATAATCTTTATCGCCTTGTCTGCCCAGTTCAATGACTGAAAGACACTCTTCAGCGTGGTAGTGAGTACCTTTGGAGATATGGTGTAATCTTTTCTCCCTCTCAACCAGTTTTCACCCGTACTGCGTCCTCCAACAGCTGAATCTTTACACAAGCATTTTCATACATGCTGTTAATAATATCAACATACACTGGTGTGCAAAAGTTAAAGACGAAGATGAGAAATTAGCATAACAGAGGAACGAGCAGGCAGAACGAACCGAAAGACCACTCAGGATATAGACTAGGGTCCGGTACGGTAGGGCATGCTCATATATGCAGCATGGCGTAGGGGGGGCGGTCGGAAGGGTATAAAGCACACGGGTGATGTACGCTCAGCAATTCGGTGAAAGCTATTGCACGGTGTACATCGGTTTGACCGACGTCGAGTTGCTGCCACCGTGTGATATGGCCAACAGGCAACCCAGTAGACGACATCTGGATGACTTTACCCGAGGTCACGTCATTGGGAAGTTGGACGAAGGTCGAAGTGTGACTAGTGCGGCCGAGGAGTTCGGGATCGCTCACAGCATCGTTTCACGAGCTTGGAGAGCATTCCAAACGACAGGAACAGCTGTCCGAGAGTTTAGCAGTGGTCGTCCACGAGCAACCACGACGGCGGACGACCGATATATTGTCCTACAGGCGAGAAGAGACTTCTCTTTACGGATGAGAGCCGATTTAGTCTGACGAGCGATTCTGGACGTATGCACATCTGGAGAGAGCAGAGAACGCGAAATCACACCTCCAACATCATCGAAACGGACCGGTTTGGAGGTGACGGAATTCTCGTTTGGGGCGGTATCATGCTTGGTAGCCGTACTGTCCTCCACATCTTCCAAGGAAGTTCAGTCAGTGGTGTCCGCTATTGTACTGAGGTTCTACTGCCTCACGTGCGTCTGTTTAGAGGTGCTGTGGGTCCTGAGTTCCTCTTCATGGACGACAACGCTACACCTCATCGTACAGTGCCTGTCGCAGAGCTGTTGGAGATTGAAGATATTCAACGCATGGATTGGCCCACAAGGTCCCCGGACCTAAATCCAAACGAACACGTGCGGGACCTTCTCGGTGAGTCGATTTTAATTCCTTGTTTGGACGGTTTTGCTCACTTTTCCCATATTCTTACATCTTGGGGATCTTATGGTACGATTTGAGTCGATGTGGAGCACTTCTGCACGACATTACATTCGAAAAACGGTCTGCCCCCCCCCGGTGGCGCAGTGGTCTAAGCGATGGCCTTTGATCATTCGTCCGTAAGGGGTCCGGGTTCGAATCCCGGTCAGGCATGGATGTTGTGTTTGTCTTACGGCACTGGCTCTTTCCCTTCCCTGGAACCAGTGACCCTAAATTAGAGACGAGTGACTGCTTATATAGTTCATTGAGTTGCTCACGGTGGTCGTTAAACCTCCAATAAAAAAAAAAAGAAAGAAAAACGGTCTCGTCCTTAATTTTTGCACGCCAGTGTATATCTTGAATACCACAGTATCTTTAGAACACTGTTGCTGATGATGATTTCACGGCCGCCATGTTGCTCAGTGGTCAAAGTGATGGCTTCTGACCATTCGTTCGAGATAGGTCAGGGTTCGAATCCCGGAGAGGCATGGATATTGTGTTTGTCTTAGAGCACTGGTTCTCTCCTTTCCTTGGAACCAGTGGCCCTAAATTAGGGACGGGCGACTGCTTATAGCCCACTGAGTTGCTCACGGTGGTTGTTATACCTCAAATAAAAAAAATGGAGACAGCTTTAAATTTTAATCGTTCCGATTGCTTGGGGGATGATGGCCAGGGAAGGTATCTGGGTTCGAATACCGGTTAAGGCATGGATATTTGTGTTTGTCTTTCGGCACTGGCTCTCAGTGTATTTCTTCATCAGCACTGGCTTTCTCTGTGCTACTTGATTATTTGGTGTACTGTCTGCCATGTTCGCTATGTACATTGTTGATGTAAAATGAATATACTGTCTGTCTGCCTGACAATTCTGTACAACTATGTTTGTTTATCCTGCCACTATATCTGCACCACCAGGTCAAATAAATAAATAAATAAGCCCACAGTAAAAAAAGAGATGATCTCACGAAATCAGAAGCATTTTTATAATCAATAAAAACCATATATACTAGGAGTTCATATACTTCGTTAGCTCTTTCAATACGTTCTCTCATAGATATGATAAATACACTACTGGCCACCCAAAATGCAGCACCAAGAAGGAAGCATCCGATTGGCCTCAAATTCGCAGCGTGCGTTGCCCGCGAGAGGGCATGCAAACGATTAGCATTGCAGGGAAAATGGAAACCATGTGCGCCCGGCACGCCACCGAGAAGCACTATAAGAAGGGTGCAAAGAAGGCGGGGTGTAAGTAGTGGAAGTGTATTGTGCTACCGGACCTGTGCGTGGGAAGCTTCCTGATGCCTCGTCGCAGAATACGGCAGTCATTCTAGTACGTTTCGGAGTTCGACAGAGGACGAATAGTGGTTTATCGCGACCGCGGTTTATCGTACCAAGACATCGGCACCCGTGTGGGACGACATCCAACCACAGTGAGGCGGGTATGGATTCGGTGGGTGCAGGACGGACAGACGGACCGACGTGAGTGATTGCCGCAATCGCGGCACACCACCGAACGAGAGGACCGGCATGTTGTGCTGCCGGCATTGACAGCTCGCACCGCCACATCACGAACCTTAGCGCAGGAATTAGGGTGTGTTGCGCAACAACCTGTGTCAGCACGTACCGTTCGACATCGTCTGCATGAGCGGGGTTTTTTCGCACGGCGCCCATTGCTCCGATTACCATTGATGTTACACCACCGGCGAGTGCGGCGGCAGTGGGCCATTGAACGCCGCACCTGGACTACGGAATGGCACGACATTGTCTTCTCCGACGAATCCCGCTTCTACCTGCAACACCACGATGGTCGGATCCGCGTGCGGCGGTACCGCGGCGAGATACTGTATGACGCCTGCATTATGCATCGCCATACCGGTCCGTCGCCTGGCGTTATGGTTTGGGGCACAATTGGATATGACACCCGTACCCCTCTGGTAAGCATCGCCGGTACACTCAACAGCCACTCCTACATCTCCGACGTTTTGGAGCTTGTAGTCCTCCCTTACCTGCAGGACCTGCCAGCGGCCACGTTTCAACAGAACAATGAGCTTCTGCACGTGGCACGCTTCGTGCAACAATTCTTCACGGCCCACCAGGTGTCACTTCTGCCGTAGCCCACCTGTTCTCCCGATGTGTCGCCTATCGAACACGTCTGGTTGCTGATCGGCAACCGAGTGGCTCTGCAAGCATCACCCACGGCTGCGCCTGATGAACTGTGGAAACGTGTGGAAGCAGCCTGAACCGACATACCCCAAGCCCAAATCCAAAGCCTCTTTCGTTCGATGCCGCGGTGTGTAGCGGCCATCATTGCCAGCCATGGGGGCCACACGAACTATTGATGCCTGCGTGTTCCGAAAGTCGCACGGGCCTGTAAGCTCAATCGTTTCATCTTTGTATCTGTTGTTATGTGTCCAGTAAACCTAGCTTTGTTATATTGTGTCATCCTTGGTGTTGCATTTTGGGCGGCCAGCAGTGTGCTAGTGTAACAACCTCTGAATCCAACTTGTTTCAGCTGGTTCCAGCTGGTTGTTCCGTTTCAATTGCTTCCTTCAGGCGATGTGACAGTGCTTTTGGGAAGATTTTGAAACAACTTATTGTAAGGTGATAGGTCTGTAGTTCCTGAGATCTTCACGGACTACTTTTTAAATGTTGCATGATCACTGTAACAGTTTTCCAGTCATCAAGAATCTCCTGGTCATTGGGGCTACCAATGAAAGCTTGGGGGAGTGTAGTTTCCATTTACTCACCAGCATCCTGTACAATGTCTACCGTAATTTTTTTTTCTGCTGTAGATTTTTCCCGTTTTATGTTCTTCGTTGCATCTGCTACTTCTGTCGAGAGGACAGAAGGAGCTTAAAATAAGAACAGGATGGGTGCAAAAAGAAATGTGCAGGCTCGTGCCTATCGTGCCTACACAGCCTGTTAGAACAGGGAGTGTAGGCACGAGCCTGTACATTTTTTACACCTCTGTAATAGATGTATCATCCCTTCCATGTAGATCTATTTAGAAAACTCTTTAAATCACCTCAAAATCGAGCTTGTGTTTCTTGTCGTTGTGCCATAATTTGTTTTCTTCCATTACTGAGAAAAACCTTTGTTTTCTTTAGGCTTTGATTTTCCTCTATTGCTTTTCAGTAGTTCACAGCTGAATTGTCTTATGTTTGTTTGTTTAGGGATTTAACGACCACCCTGAGCAATTCATCGGGCTAGAAGCAGTTGCCTGTCCTTAATTTAGAGTCACTGGCTACAACGAGGAGTGAGAACCAGCGCCTCAAGACGAATACACCATCCATGCTTCTTCATACCCCTCTACCATCAGAACGGCATTTCCTATCTCTTCGAACCCAGACTTATCATATCGCTAGACCACCACGACGTTATTTCATATATCTTCGAACCTGGACCCATCATACCACTCGACCACTCGACCACTAGGAAAGCAATTCTTATATCCACCGTGATACTTTTTCCCACAATCTTGCATAGTCCAGAAAAAAATTCAGTGGATTTTCTGAACCGTATTAAGGCTGTACTCGTATGCCAAAGGTTTATTAACATTTCGTGAAATCTTTAAGATTAGCTTCATTCAATTAACTATTGGGAGTATGCAAAGTTTCCGCCGCCCCCGCTAGCGAGCGCTGTAGGTGTCTAACCGGCCTGCTACACGGGCTGTCAGTTCGTACATGAAGCCAAGCATGGCGGACGATAAAGTTCATTTGTGGCACTTTTTGTTATTCATGTTAAATTTAGGGAAAAGTGCGAGTGAAACATACGGTTCAATATGTCAGGCGTATGGCGAAACGGTTATGGGTGAGCGGACGTGTCGAGAATGGTTTGCCAGGTTTAAGAAAGGTGATCTAAGCTTGGAAGACAAGCCACGTGCAGGTAGACCGCAGGAACTCGCAGACGAGATGCTAGCTCGAACTGCTGTTGAAAGAGGATGCTACACAATCGATCACGCAACTCGCGAAACGTTTGAAAGTGGCTCACTCGACGGTGGTGTGGCGTCTACAGGCCTTGGGGAATATCCAGAAGATTAGTAAGTGGGTTCCGAATACTTTAACGAAGCATAATATTGGTCAACCTTTGGGCATCTGCATGTCGTTTCTGAAGAGGTTTCAAGGTAAGGATTTCTTGTGGAGGGTTGTCACCGGGGATGAAAAAATAGGTCTATTGTGACCACCCCATACGAAAGCGATCCTGGATCGACCCAGGCCAGTCCTCAACATCCACTGCAAAACAGGATATCCACGACAACAAGGTGCTGTTGTGTGTGTGGTGGGATATAGCACTCCATTCATATGCAGGGCTGTACTTCGAACTGTTGAAACCGGACGAAACAATAACTGCACGACGATATTGCGATCAGTTGAAACTGAGCGCCGCAATTGAGCAAAATCGCCCATGGATACGTAAAGGACGCCACCCAGTCATCCTGTTGCACGATAATGCCAGACTACATGTCGGTGCCACCACGAAATCAACCCTTGAACAGTTACACTGGAAGGTTTTACCGCACCTGGCTTACTCCCCGGACATTGCACCCTCAGACTTTCATCTGTTTCGTTCTACACTGAAGAGCAATTGAATTAGAGATACCTGTCTAGTAACGTGTAGCACCACCTTTCGCCCAGATGACGGCGGCGATTCGTCTCGGCATGGACTCGACAAGACACCGGAAGCGTTTGGAAGCCATACGGATCCACGACCCCTGAACAAGCTCCCACAGTTCACGAAGACTTGATGGAGGTGGTCAGAGCCTCGAACATCTCTCTCGATGGCATCCCAGATGTGCTCGATGGGTATGAGGTCAGGTTACCTAGCTGCCAAGGAAGCGAGGCCACGTCGGTGGAGTGTTCATCCAACCATTCGTATACAATTTGGGAGCGATGGCACGGTGCATTGTCTTGTTGCAGGATGAGGTCCCCAGTGGGATGTTGAAGACGCACAAACGGGAGCAAATGGTCGTCCAGGATATCCCGGAAACGTTGACCTATGAGGGACGATGTCACACGTATCAGGGGTCCCATTTCAGTCCACGTAAACAGTCCCCAGACGAGAATGCCACCCTCATCATCTTGAAGAGTACCCTTCTGGCAAGAAGGATCCATCGCTTCATGTGGTTTGCGCCGTCCTCGCATCCTGCCATCCGCATGTACCAACGTGAATCTCAACTCATCAGTCCAGGCAATATTTTTCCACATGTCTAGGGTTCAGTAGCGATGTTCCCGCGCCCATGCTAATCTTTGCACTCTGTGATGTGCGTTCAGCAGAGCTATACTCGTGGGACGATGGCTTCTGTACCCCATAGCGAGGAGATGGTTCTGGATGGTGTGGCTGCTTACACGTTTTTGTGCACTAGCGTTACATTGCCGAGTGATTTCTTCCACTGTGGCCCGTCTATCCGCTGTTACAATGCGAGCTAGCCGACGATGACCCCGCTCATCCACACGCTGTTGTCCACGGCAGTTGGCCCTATCAGGGATGGTTTTACCGGATTCGATGTACTCACGGTGCACCCGTGACACAGTGGCTCGTGAAAATCCCAGTGCTTGCACGATTTCCGAGATGGAGTGACCCATTCGTCGAGCCCCGACAATTTGGCCACGATCAAATGCACGATAGTCTTACCCATAGTGCGTCCGACTCTTACTGATTCCCGTCGCATCCTCCTTATATTGTCGGATCGCTGCATACGTCATGTCGTTTCCGTTTACAGAGCCGCCCACAGCGCCACATTTGCACATAACGCCAGCTGTCTCTAATTCAATTGCTCTTCAGTGTATGCAACATGCCTTAGCCTAACAGTGGTTCACCACAGTTCCAGAGGTGGAAAATTTCGTCACTGCGTTCTTCAGTTCAAAACCAGAGTCCTTCTATCACAGGGGCATTCATTTGTTGCCTGAAAAATAGCAAAAGGTCATTGATGCCAATCCAATATTTCGTTGAATAAATGTGCACTGCTTTCCTGATTGTTTGTGTCTCCTTTCTCCATAAAACGGCGGAAACTTTTGCATACCCCTAATGTAACTATCACCCGTGGCGCAATGGTCTAAGAGCTGGCGTCTGATCATTCGTCCGAGATGGGTCCAGGTTCGAATTCCAATGAAGCATAGGTGTTTGTCTTACACTAGTATCTCCCTTCCTAGGATCCAAAGCCCTAAATTACGGAAGGGCGACTGCTTATCGCCCATTTAGTTGTTCGCGATGCTTGTTAAACACTCAAACAAAATGTAACTGAAATGGATGACTACAAGCAACTCCTACTGCACAATTTATTAGATTCTCTAAAGCAAGCTTTATTAAACGAGCATTTCATTAAACTGTTACGAGATCTTAACTCAATTTTTTTTAAAACACTGCTAGTATTTTTCTTATTTCTCTTATAGCAAACTGTTTAACAAATACTTATTAATCAAACATTTATGATACGTGTTATGCAAAAATATTTTTGTGATGTTTATGAATATCAGTTGGGGAGGGGGATGCTTGCTGTACCGGTGGCGCCGTGGCCTAAGCAGTGGCTTCTTTTTTTTTTTTTTTTTTTGATTGGAAGTTTAACGACCACCGTGAGCAACTCAATGGGCTATAAGCAGTCGCCCGTCCCTAATTTGGGGTCACTAGTTCCAGGGAAGCCGCCCCGGTGGCGCAGTGGTCTAAGGCGTTGGCCTCTGATCATTCGTCCGTAAGGGGTCCGGGTTCGAATCCCGGTCAGGCATGGATGTTGTGTTTGTCTTACGGCACTGGCTCTCTCCCTTCCCTGGAACCAGTGTCCCTAAATTAGGGACGGGCGACTGCTTATAGCCCATTGAGTTGCTCACGGTGGTCGTTAAACCTCCAATCCCCCCCCTAGTTCCAGGGAAGGGAGAGAGCCAGTGCCGTAAGACAAACACAACATCCATGCCTCACCGGGATTCGAACCCGGACCCCTTCGGACGAATGACCAGAGGCCAACGCCTTAGACCACTGCGCCACCGGTGCGGCAAGCGGTGGCTTCTGACAGTTCGCCTGAACGGGTCAGTGTATAGCAAAAAAATGGGATATCTAAAGTCTTGCAATGTTTAAAACATTTGGGGCACCAAAATGTCCATTCCGTAAGGGGTCCGGGTTCGAATCCCGGTCAGGCATGGATGTTGTGTTTGTCTTACGGCACTGGCTCTCTCCCTTCCCTGGAACCAGTGATCCTAAATTAGGGACGGGCGACTGCTTATAGCCCATTGAGTTGCTCACGGTGGTCGTTAAACCTCCAATCAAAAAAAAAAAAAAAAAAAAATGTCCATTTATATCTGTTCTAATAATTGTTTTTTAATTTGAATGATTTTTTATTTCACAAGATTGCCTTCTACGCCGGTTTTCAAATTTCATTCTTCTTATTTTTCCCGGACACTCCTAATTCTAGTCTCTTTCTCTGTCTCTTCAATGCTCATTGGGCCACATCCTATTTTTGTCAGCGTAACCCTGTTACTGAACACAAGTACCCCATAAATTTTCGGGAATCCTTCAACCAGATTCATTCTTTAAATACGTTTTCTGCTGCTTCAGGTGAAATGTTAAAAATGTATCCTTCGTAAAGGTACTGAATGAGAGCTTATATTATTTTTGTAAAATGAAACTCTTTCTAAGCCTTCCCGATGGCCGTGTGTTCAGAAGCGCTGGTTTCTGACTAGTCGCCTGAAATTATTCCGGGTGAGGCATTGATAGTGAGCTTGTCCTAAGGCTCTGGCCCCCTGTCTACTCTGAAAATGGTGGCCCTATGTTAATGACGGGCTATTGTTTAGCTCGTATGTCCACGATGGTCTTTAAACCACGAAACAAAAGAAAAAAAAACTCTTTCTACTGTTCTGTTTTTCACTGTCATTAAGGTAAGAGATAATTTCATACTAAATCTAACAATCCATTGTTTCCTACATTTCAAACCTACCCGTAACATTTTCTATACTGCCTTTTATTCTGCTGACTTGAATCCTGTTTATCTTACATTGTGTAACATTTTTGTTTTGTTGTTTTATATTTGATATTCCTTATTTGCCCTTATCATCTTCTACAATCCTTTCCTTATAAATTGCTTCTCCAGTTTTGTGATGTATCTTTTAGCGGGACCTATTTTTGAGAAGTTATTCCTGACATTTAAACTCATACCTTTTGAGTTTCCTTAGTGCTTTTGCGATTATGCTTTTTTTATTGAAGGTTTAACGGCCACCGTGAGCAACTCAATGGGCTATAAGCAGTCGCCCGTCCCTAATTTAGGGGCACTGGCTCTAGGGAAGGGACAGAGCCAGTGCCGTAAACAAACGCAACACTCATGCCTCACCGGGATTCGAACCGTAACCCATCACAGACGAATGATCAGAAGCCATCGCTTAGAACACTGTGCCAACTTTCAAAGCGTTTAGTTGTTTTGTATTTTTATTTTGTTGTTTTATATTTTTATTTTGTTGTTTTGTATTTATATTTTTGTCTATAGTAGTTCAGTTAAAATAAAATTTAGAATGGCATAAAAATTTATCTCCTTCCTTCCTATCTGTCTCCTTGTTTGTTTGCTTGGGGGTTTAACGACCACCGCGAACAACTCCACGGGCTATAAGCAGTCGCCAGTCTCTAATTTAGGGCTACTGGTTCCAGGGAAGGGAGAGAGCCAGTACCATAAGACAAGCACAACATCCATGCCTCACGGGATTCGAACCCGGACCCATCTCGAACGAATGTCAGAAGCCAGAGCTTGGACCACTGTGCGGGGCGGCTATCTCTACTTGCTTCATCCTGTACTGGAAATTAGGATACATTGTAATACATGTGAAAAAAAATTCAACATTAGTTGAAGACAGCTTTTCGTTGATTACTTGGAAGTTGCTATCCTTACGTTTCTCCTTTGTTTAAGCATGCAATTGCTTATTACTTGATTGTTGAACTCCTTAGAATATCTTCAACTTTAATACCTTCATTTTCTCCCGATTAACGTGTTTTATTATTATTATTATTATTATTATTATTACTCTTGTTATCATCACCATTATCTTAGTTCTCTCTCGCCCCCTCTTTTGAGGTTCGTGTGTGTGTTGCGGATGTTGTCCATATTTTTCAACTAGGGTTAGCTACTGTGAATGCAACCTGACGGTAAATACAGATTTATTAATGCTAGCTACCTGTGAAAAATTAAAAACTACTGATAGAATAATGCAAAGATCAAGAAGTGGTATTTTATTGCACTTCAAGATATAGTAACCGATATGGAATTACAGAGACAAGAACTAAAAATGATGATAAAGAAGCTAACTATTTGTGTATGGTTTTCAGCATTCCGTATAAAAGCAAACTCATAATATGTGGCAAGAAGACAATTTGTGTTTCATGCAGTGAACACACATAAAAATTTTCGATTTGCCTTAAATACTATAAATGAAGATAGCAGAGATGAGGTTGCTATATCTTTCACTATGCAGTTTGTGCGGCAAAATAGCTAATTTTTGACTGAAAATGTTCACTGTTCAACCTTGCTGCGAATGTTGATATCGTGGTGCTGTGCCTGGTGTGTATTAAAGATTGATCTTCTGTTGGATCATACATTTTTCTATTTTTTCAAGGATAAGGCATTTACAAAGAACAGCAGAAAAGGAATGTTTACTCAAGGGTTTACGAAAAATACGTTTAGTTTCTGGTCTGAAAAGCATCTTGCCATTGATCAGGTGTCAAAAAAGTGAGAAAAATCCCTTAATGAGGTAATAAATTTCTAGACGCATTTGCTAGGCAAAAAGTACAGAAAAATAGTTTTTTTTTCAGCATAAAATAGGCTTATAAAATTGGAAGTGCATTAAACATTTCTTATAACTCGACATTTCATTTTAACCCATATCAAGGCAAAAATTTGTTGTTAATTTGCTTCACCAGTAATATGGAATGCTTCTGAGAAAATTATGTGTATCGCTACATACTGTATTTACTTATTCTTATTCCAAAGCAATCGGCTATTTACATTGACAGGATCGTAATTTATTAATACAGACCCTTTTTGGCATTAGTCTGATTTCGGAGATTAGCCATGACACACGTGCACCTACGTGTGTGTGTGTGTGTTATCGTCATGAACTAATCCTGCTCCACTGCTAGTTGAATGTCCCCCAGGTTTCATCAATCTCTGTCTTCAGCCATTCATTCTTTTCCACGTTGTATTCTGTCACCTACGTGGTTGCGCCCTGAGTCATTTCCGGTCTCCTGGTATTTAATTATTTCGAATGTCCAAGGGCAATCAGTCATTTGGCTACAATAATGGCAAACATGATAAATCCGTGCGTCAGAAAGATTATGAATAAACATTTGAAGTACTATTTTATGTAAAAGATCACGAAAGATAACAGTATTAAATAAAAACAGAAAATATTTTTATGGTATTTTATGGAGGTCTACTAAAATATCAAGGGGGTAAATTCTTATGATGTAATTGTTTTCATATTCGGAAAAACGTAAATTTATGAAATTCACAAGAATATAAGACAAGAAATGAAAACTGGACAAAACATGAAAACGCATCACGGAAAAATAGCATACTGAGTGGCTCCTTTTTTAAATACACGCTGATATGTTTATGGAAAGGGAAGCACACAGGAGCTTAGCATTTTAAAAAACAATTTCGCCAGAAGGAAAGAAAAGTACAGTAAAACTTTGTAACGTACCAGGAGAGGAGATGTGACGTACATACCAGCAGGACGCACATGACATAAAGGCAGATAGGATTCAGAACAAATGTCCGCGTAGCTTAATTGGTAGAGCAACTTATTCCGGAATGAGTGGACCCGGGTTCGAACCCCGGCGCGGATAAAAATGACGGAGAAATTTACTTCGTTATAATGGCGCCCGAACTATCCGGATGACCCGACCGTTCAAAATCTCGCATTGGTGTGATGTTATTTCCACACCGCGAGATAGGAAAAATAAGAGAATACTTTCTCCAGCACTTCGAAAAAAAAAAAAAAACAAATAAGGGGAGATGATGTGACGTACATACCAGCAGGACGCACATGACATAAAGGCAGATAGGATTCAGAACAAATGTCCGCGTAGCTTAATTGGTAGAGCAACTTATTCCGGAATGAGTGGACCCGGGTTCGAACCCCGGCGCGGATAAAAATGACGGAGAAATTTACTTCGTTATAACTTGAATTAATGTATCTAAAGCACGGGAACATGGTCTGTTCGTTATATTGAAAGTATTTGGAGTTCGTGGTTTTGAAAGTTTTCACAGGGAAGGAACGATTTTCTCCCTTTTAATTAAACCTTAATACAAAGATTATCCATGCACTCTCCCACCTCCATGGAATTCATATAGACAATGATCTGGGGATCTTTTCCATGATTTTATCAAATTTATTGTAGAAACAGAACATCTGATACAGGGAATTGATTTATTACTATATGCAAGTTCTTATACTTTTAAAATTTGATAAAATATTGTAAAATAAGTTTGATTGTTCCATGTAGATTCTACCTTCTTCAGCATTTCTAAGACGTAGTTCATATGTGCTATAGTCGTTCCGATAACTGCTCTAACTCTGAGTGTTACATTCCATACACACAGTATATGGATGAGCAAAATAAAGGTTAGTACATAGTTGCTGTTTCAGAATACTGAGATCTTTGGTTCCAAATATACTTCCGTATCAGATAGTGCCACGCGAAATATCCTTAATGAAACAGGACCTGTTATTTAGTTCCTGGTATTTAACTCCTAACTGGGATGTAAGGTCAGGTGATGCGTAACATCACAGCCTCTCCTTGACAAATGTCAACCCCGCCTTCTCGTGGTGCATCCTGTTCCCACTAAAGGGGCTCTGACGACCGCAAATAGCGGTATAACTATACCATCGGGATCAGAGGAAATGCTATCCCACACTCACCAACCCGCTTGGCCAGCGTGGTGAGTTATGGCCAAACACCTCCAAAATGACTCTACAACTTAAATCTTGGCCCTCAGTCTCCGGCAGCTGGAATGTACCTGGCCAAGGCAGCGGCCAGTGCGACATGAAGGCAGAGGGTGCTAAGAATCCCCGGAGGACCGGACTAGGCTGCCATTTGATGCTGACCTTGGCTACCTACAACGGACGCTCCCTATCTTCTGATTCAAGGCTTCTTGAATTGGAAGAGGAACTACAAAGGATCAAGTGGGACATCGTCGGGCTGAGTGAGGTAAGGAGAAAAGGAGAAGATCTCATTGAACTGAAAAGTGGACATCTCTTCTATTATCGTGGGACAGATACTGGCAGAACTAGTGGTGTTGGATTTATAATAAACAAGAAACTGAAGGATAAAGTGGTAGAAGTTGAAAGTTCCTCTGACAGAGCTGCACGACTCGTTATCCAACTATCGAGAAGATACCAGGCTCAGATTATTCAAACTTATGCACCCACCACAAGTCATCCTGAAGAAGAAATTGAAGAATTTTATGAGGAAATTCGTCATCTAAATAATAAAGGTAAGCAGCACTTGAAGATAATTATGGGAGATTTCAATGCAAAAATAGGGCACCGGCAACAGAATGAAACTTCAGTAGGTAAATTCGGTCACGGCAACAGAAACCAGCGTGGAAATACTCTCGTTGAGTTTGCAGAGGCAGAAGGATTTTTCAATCTGAATTCCTTTTTCAAGAAAAAGCCACACAGGAAATGGACATGGAGACATCCAATTGGGACGACAAGTGAAATTGATTTTATTATGTGTAACAAAAAATTCGTCATCGAAGACTGCAGTGTGCTAAACAAGTTCAACACAGGTAGTGACCATAGATTGGTGAGATGTAAGATGCACCTCAACACTAAACTGGAACGTGGCAAGCTCATAAGACAAACAAAATGTATTGACATAACCAACCTTAAAAAACACCATAATACTTTCAAGTTGGAACTGAAGAACAGATTCTCTGCTTTAGAAGGCCTAACATCGGAAGAAGTGGATATTTCTGAAGTTAACAGAAAAGTAACCAAAGCTCTTATGGAAACAGCAACAAAATTAGCTGGGTCTAAGAACAAGTTGCATGTAAACAAATTATCAGGAAAAACCAAAATGTTGATGCAAAAAGAAGAGAGATGAGGACAACTAAAGAAGATGTGACTTCCAAAGTGGAATATATAGAGCTATGCAAGACAGCACGAAAAAGTATCACTGAAGACGTAAGGAAATTCAACTGTGAGCTAGTGAGGAAAGCAATTGAAAACAACCAAAGCCTAAAGATAGCAAAGGGACATCTCAGTAAGGGAAAAAAACAGATTATGGCTCTGAGAAAAGAAGATGGTTCTATAACAAGAAATAGAGGCGAAATTTTGACAAGAGTGAAAGATTTCTACTCCAAACTATATGAAAGGGATGATACATGTACTCCAGACATCATGAAAGGTACCAGAGTTCTTCCAGTCCTCCCAGCAGAAGTTGCTCATGCAATCAAGAACATGAAGTGGGGGAAAGCTCCAGGAGAAGATGGAATTACTATAGACATCATACAAGAAGCAAGTGGAGAAATTGAAACAGTACTCGCCCAAATTTTCACTCGATGCCTTAATGAAGGGAAGATTCCTGAGGATTGGAACAATGCTACAATGATCCTGCTACATAAAAAAGGTGACATTGAGGATCTCAGGAACTACAGACCTATCAGCCTCCTATCAGTGGTTTATAAAATCTTCACTAAAGTTCTTTCACACCGCTTGAAGGTAACACTGGACATGGCTCAACCGAGAGAACAAGCTGGATTCAGGAGTGGCTACAGCACAATAGATCATATCCACGTACTGAGAGAACTAATTGAAAGAGCGAGGGAATATGAACTTCCATTGTGCATGGCTTTTATCGATTATGAAAAAGCCTTTGATTCGGTGAAACCATCAGCAGTTACCACGGCTCTGAAATCCTGCGGTATTGAAGATGCATACATTAATATTATTAATAACATCTATGAAAATGCAAGTGCAAAGATTCGGCTGTTTGAAAATACAACACACATAAAAATTGGAAAGGGAGTGAGACAAGGTGACACCATATCTCCGAAGCTCTTTAATGCCAGATTGGAAAATGTCTTTCAATCACTGAACTGGGAAAACAAAGGGATAAAGATTAATGGAGATTATCTAACCCACCTTCGTTTTGCTGATGACGTAGTCATTTTTGCAGCTACCCCATCAGAGCTGCAGAGTATGATCCAGGAACTTGCTGACAAGAGTAAAGAAGTGGGATTAAAAATGAACTTTCAGAAGACAAAAGTGATGTTCAATGCTTTTACAAGAAATGAAGATTTATCGATTGATGGAGAAAAACTGGAGATAACAGATACGTATGTTTATCTTGGACAGCAGATATCAAGTGAGGGTCACATTGATGAAGAAATTAATCGGCGTACAAAACTTGCCTGGAGAGCTTTTGGAAGAAACAGCATAATTTTCAAGAGCAATATGCCGTTATGTCTTAAAAGAAAAGTGTTTGATCAATGCATCCTTCCAGTGCTTACGTATGGTGCAGAGACGTGGACCTTAACTAAAAGAGACATACAAAGGCTGCAGACAACTCAAAGATGCATGGAGAGGTGCATGCTTGGTATAACCAGGAGAGATAAGAAGAGGAACTCGTGGATCCGAAAAATGACGAGAGTGGAAGACATCATGATCAGAGTTAAATCCCTGAAATGGCAATGGGCTGGACATACTGCCAGAAGGACAGACCATAGATGGACAGCCGAAATTTTAGATTGGATTCCAAGGGACAGGAAAAGACCCAGAAAAAGACCACATGGGAGATGGGTGGATGAAATTCGTAAATATGCGGGAGTGACATGGAGGAGACTGGCACAAGACAGACCGTTGTGGAGGAAACTTGGGGAGACCTTCGTCCAGCAGTGGATTGATAATGGTTGACAATGATGATGATGATGATTTAACTCCATATGCTTCATAGATGAGAAAGTATTCATGCACATGTATTGACATGTCCAAACTTTGGTCCAGAATTTAATGGTCACCCCGGTGGCTAAGTAGTACAAAGTAGGGAGGACAAAAAACCTCGATGTTTTGCCACCGTTAGTCGATGTTTTAACCTCGATGTTTTGCCACCGTAAATTGATGTTTTAACCTCGATGTTTTGCCACCGTTAATCGATGTTTTAACCTCGATGTTGCAGAAGCCGATGCATTAAAGAAATCATCGAGATTTCATGACCAATGTTTGAAACTGGTAAAGAAGATTTTCAACGAAAAGTAATTGAATTTCTTTTTTTTTTTTTTGCATTCTTATAAAGAGGAAAGAAATGTCGTCTTTCTATTTGGTGTTTTAATAGATGATTATTGGCGAAAACCGAATTGTTTTCCTCGGAGCTTCGGGAGCCGATACATTGAAAAATATCGAGGTTTTCACTAATACATCGAACATTTTAACAGATATTATTAGTCACTCAATGTTGATTTGGTAAGAAATCACTTTACCCACTGCTGTGTCGATTTACTGCTGCAGATGGAAACGTACGAATTCTTCAGTTTATTAGCAAAACATTGAGGTTCACACCGATGTATCGGTGAAACATCGAGATTTCCACCAATACATCGAGCATTTCAACAAATACCATTAGTCACTCGATGTTGAATTGTTGAGTAATCACTGTTATATTGAACAGAAATTTAACAAATCGATTGCTCATTTACTGCTGCCGATGAAAAAGTGTGAATTCTTCAGTTTATTAGCAAAGCATCGAAGTTTATACCGATGCATCGGAGAAACATCGAGATTTCCTCCAATACATCGAACATTTTTTTTTCCTATTTTGATTGGAGGTTTAACGACCACCGTGAGCAACTCAGTGGGCTATAAACAGTTTCCCGTCCCTAATTCAGGGCCACGAGTTCTATGGAGAGGGGAAGAGCCAGCGCCGTAAGACAAACACAACACCCATGCCTCACCGGGATTCGAACCGGGACCCTTCTCTGACGAATGATCGGAAGACATCGCTTAGGCCAATGCGCCTCCCAAGCTGCTCGCACATTTTAGCAAATGTTATTAGTTACTTGATGTTGAATTCCTGAGTAATCAATCACTCTTATGTGGAACCGAGATTTTATCCATCCATTGCCCATTTACTGCTGCAGATTGAAAAGCACGAATTCTTTGACTTATTAGCAAAAACACCGAAACATCGAGGTTTTCAATGATACATCGAAAATTTTCACCGATTCTGTCGATGCATCGATGTTTCGGGAGTGAGTAACCACCGATGTGCCCATCACTAGTGCAAAGTGTTAACTTCTAATCTTTCGTCCGAAATGGGTCTGTGCCGCAATCCTGGATGAGGCACAGATGGTGCGTTTATCTTACGGCACTGTCTCTCTTGCTCCATCTCTATAGAGCCGGCGTCGCCAAATTAGGAACGGACGACTGCTTATGACCTATTGAGTTGCTCACGGTGGTCGTTAAATCCGAAAGGAGGAAAAATCAAAGCCAGGTGTTGCAAAACGCGATACTTTGGAACCGAAAAATGCTTCCATAAGTTAGTCTTACCTTCTTTGGAAATAGTGAACGAAAAAACACTTTGCAAATCACACAGTTTTAAATCTAAACTGTGTAACTAATATTTTGTGAGACATACACACACACACACAAACACAAGAATTATTATACATATAAAAGACGAATCGAAAAGTTTAAAGTTTTGGAAATGTTGTTCGAATTCGGTGTTAAGTACAGCAATGTTCCTTTCGCGTAGTGGCGAAATTTGTCTCATCTCTTCCCTTTAACCTTTCATTTCAAATAGAGAAATAAATAAACTTATTTTAATGATTTTTTTAATGTTGATGTGCTTTCGAGCCCCATTAACAAAGCATAGAAACTGGCAAATGTTTCGGATTTTATCTTAGTCACCAATGTAGTTCACGAATCTAATGTTTTTGCTGAAATTCGTGAGAATATTAAATCTTCGAGTAAAGTCTATAGTGAACTTCCGTCCAAAACAAAGTATCCTAAGAAAAAAACAATTTGATTTTCATCTCGCAAAATCAAACCGAATACGGCACCCTCCATTATTTAGCTACCTGAAGACGGTAAAGAAATTTGCTACAAAACAAGTCCGTTCCTTCCAAAAAAAAATGAAGGGTGCCGTATTTCACCTGTGGTTCAATGGTGCGAAGAGCTGACCGCTCGTCCCAGTGGAACTGGACTCGAGCCCCTGGTGATTCATGGGAGGTGCGCCTGCCTAATGGCACTGACTCTTGGAACCAGCAACCCCAAACTAGGGACGGGATACTGCTTACAGTTACACACTGTGGTAGTTATACCCCCAAGTAAAAAAGGTGTATCTTTTGGCTGAAAGATGTTCACGTGTGATAAAAATGTCAAATTTTTCAACAGTAGGTTTGGTACTTGACAACCTAAATGATTTTTCCACCCATCATCTCTTTCATTCCATTCGTAAACAACGAAGTAAAATATATTGTATTGTCATATTTTTCTATTGAGAGAAATTAAGTGTTCCGAATACATCGATGCCCTTTGTTGTTCCTCGAGAAAAGAATATCGTTTTCAGTTTATGTCACAAATATTTACAGTTGAAATGTGTCCGTAATGTTCAGACTTTCATTAAGTCCGATATAAAATTACGTAAAAGGTTATAAGTAGCACCATATAATTACGTGTTTGTGTCCTTGTTCTCCTGGTTAGTCTGTTTTGAAACATATGCTATTTCAGACAACTTTTCCTGCTTCAGTTTATTCAATGCTCACGGTTTTTTTAAAGACACATTCCTTCGTAAAATTGCCATCACTCCAACGTTTGTTTGGTGGTGGTAACTGACCACGCCGAAAATTATTTGTTTCGTGACATTTCTTTTCATGGATAAAGATACTGCTTTGTGTTTGGATAAAATTCATGTCGCACATAATTATGATTTCAAGCTCAACGTACTCATGAAGCAGAATGTAATTTTAAGCTTTATTAGTCAGTAAGTTTATTGCAGCCACTAACTACCTGAAAATGAATCAGTCACTTCTTGAGCTTGGTGAACAATCTGAAATTATTTCTATCTGATTCAATGTCATATGATTCCTCTTAATTTTCAGCGTACTTCATTTTTTATGTGTAATTGTAATGTATCACTGCAACCTTTTTTGACTAGTAATATTTCGGGAGAAGCTTCTCATAACTAGCTGAGATAAGGGTTTGTAAGATTTAGTTCTTTTGAAATCGTTGATAACACCGTGTTTTTATAGTTATTCACAAAATACACGTAACCTAATGTTTTTTTCTTTCATTTATTATTCTAACGGTTTTCAAGTTTGTCTTATTCTCGAAATTATGTTCAATGTCACTTGTTCCTTTCCGCAACGAATTCTCAATTGATAGAAATGATGATTTCACATCATTTATCCTCGCTCCCATATTGCTATGTTAACCTTTTATTCCAGCACGAAGAATTATATGCATTATCGAACTTGGGATCAATAAAATAAAACTTTTATTGACGTTGGGTGTCCTTCATCAACTTGTTTCGAATGTTTTTAGAGTTCGGAATGAATGCTTTGGGTGTTAAATTTCGCTACCATTTCTAGAGCAAAGAAGACAGTGTTTCATATTTTAACCCCACGTTTTGATTTTTCATGCTCCCTTAATCTTCTTAGTTTCGTACCTTTATTTCATAACATCTGTTGCAAGCTAGACACATCCGTAACATCTCCTGAAGTGAAACAAATGAAAATTTTGAGAATTCAAATTTCTTAGGTACTCGTTTTATAAAAAAGCTTAAGATGTAAAGAACTCTATAAAAAAATCTGAAATAAAGTTGTGATAGCTGCGTAAGAAAACGAAACTTAATTAGATGTGAGATATTTTCTTTCGACTGTAGAATCAACAAAATAGAAACGCAAATGCAATGAAAAACAAAGAATAATTTATGTTCTGTTGCAGACGTAGGTATTTTTTGAGCGTTTGATCAGCTCCAAGCATAACATCGATCTTTTTCAAATGTTCTTTGATCAGACCGCTGGATAATGTTTCCTACAGCATGTGTCATGTAAACAGTTTTTTACCTTTAAACATTTACCGAAGTGTGCTTAAATAAATCCTTCCGAAGTGAAAGTGTTTGAACCGTCGAATAACAAGAATTTACCTGACAAATGTTAAGTTCTTTTATTTCGCGTTGAACAAAAGGAGCTTTCTCAAACATGTAAGAGCAAGCGTTTTGCAGAAATAAAGAAACGCAGAAGAAAAAACTGGAGTAGAGGGAGTTACTTTTGTGACTATCCTCGTCATTTTGCGAGAGACGACCCCACTGCAATGAAGGAAATAAAGGAGATGACAATACCTTATCGTAACCACAACAAACTGACATACACTGGTGTGCAAAAATTTAAGACGAAGAGGAAAAATTAGCATAACAGCGGAACGAGCAGGCAGAACAGACCGAAAGACCACTCAGGAAATAGACTAGAGTCCGGTACGGTATGGCATGTGCATATATGCAGCATGACGTAGGGGGGGGGGGAAGGTCGGAAGGGTATAAAGCACACGGGCGGTGTACGCTCAGCAATTCGGTGAAAGCTATTGCACGGTGTACATCCGTTTGAACGACGTCGAGTTGCTGCCACCGTGTGATATGTCCAACAGGCAACCCAGTAGATAACATCTGGATAACTTTACCCGAGGTTGCGCTATTGGGAAGTTGGAAAAAGGTCGAAGTGTGACTAGTGTGGCTGACGAGTTCGGGATCGCTCACAGCTTCGTTTCACGAGCTTGGAGAGCGTTGCAGGCAAGAAGAGACAGACGGCAGACAGCTACAGGCGAGAAGAGACAGACGGCAGACAGCTACAGGCGAGAAGAGACAGACGGCAGACAGCGGGAGAAATCGCAAGGCGCATGCAACAGACAACTGGACGTCCGTTATCGCATTTACCGTGGCCAGGAGGCTGCACAAAGGTGGTCTATTTGCACGACGACCAGTACGGTGTGTGCCATTAACGCCTGCCCATCGGAGACGGCGGTTTCTGTGGTGCCCGGAACACAAGAACAGGACACATCAGCAATGTGGTCGAGTGAGTCTCTTTATTTACGAATGAGAGCGGAATTAGTCTGACGAGCTATTCTAGACGTATACTCATCTGGAGAGAGCAGGGAACACACAATCACACCTCCAACATCATCGAAAGGGAGCGGTTTGGATGTGGCAGAGCTCTCGTTTGGGGCGGTATCATGCTTGGTCGCCGTACTGACCTCCACATCTTGCAAGGAGGTTCAGTCACTGGTGTCCACTATTGTACCGAGGTTCTCTTGACTTACCTGCTTCTGTTTAAAGGTGCTTTGGGTCCTGAGTTCCTCTTGATGGACGACAACGCTACACCTCATCGTACAGTGGCTGTCGCAGAGCTGTTGGAGAGTGAAGATATTCAAAACATGGATTGGCCCGCAAGGTCCCCGGACCTAAATCCAATCGAACACGTGTGGGACCTTCTCGGGAGACGCTTGGCTGCACGTCACCAGCCGCTAGCAACGATTCCGCAGCTGATATTGGCGCTACAAGAGGAATGGGCCGCGATGCCTCAACAGCTCCTTGACAACCTCGTCCTCAGCATGGACAGACGTTGTAAATCCTGCAACGCACTCAGGGGTGATCATATCCCCTACTAAAGACTGGATTTTTCTTGGCAGCCGCCTGTCACATGGACGTTTCTGTCTTCTGTCCAGTTGTGCTCGTAGCTACTTTTTCAATAAAGTGCCTTTGTATCCTTTGGATTCCTTGTTTGGACTGTTTTGCTCACTTTTCCCATATTCTTACATCTTTGGGATCTTATGGTATTATTTGAGTCGACGTGGAGCACTTCTGCACGACGTTACATTCGAAAAACCGTCTCGTTCTTAATTTTTGCACGCCAGTGTATAACTCCTCTTTAAAAAACAATGATTATAAAACAGCTGCTAGAATTTGCCATTTTCAAAACCCACGTAAACAGAGCCTAGATATGGAATACAATTTTACAATTTACAATTATTTTATTGCACACATTTAAAATTTACAGTTATATGAAAATGCAATACACCAGGAAGAATCTGACACACTGGTTGTAAGGTGATTCCCCTTATCAGATGTAAGAAAAGGAATAAAACATATGGCATATATGAAAGCAAGTAAGATGGTTATAACAGAAGCACCACTGTTAGCAGCATGCTTAGAACTACAATTCAATGATAGGATTGAGATTCGTTATGGAGGTCAGGGTGGTTTACAATGTAATTTCGCAGAGACAAGGAAAACGTTTTGATATTTTCTAGAGATATGATGCTCTCTGGGAGATTATTACATAGTATAATAGCTTTATACAGTATGCTATTTAACCCTTTAACGACCATGACCCAAAAATCTTTTATCACTCCGAATACCATAACGCCTGAAACTATCTGCTGGTTCACTTCTTTGTTTAATAACAACAATAGTGACTGAGGGTGACTCCTGCTGATACCTCACAGGACGAGAAAATTTGAAGAACAGGTAAGGGTAGGAAATTTGACTCACTCTAGACAGGCCTTTTGGGTGGCTACGGCTGTTTGTATGTACGGGCGTTTTGGGCGTTATGGTCTGTAACGTACCAGGAGATGTGACGTACCTGCCAGAAGGACGCACATGACATAAAGGCAGATAGTAGTCAGAACAAATGTCCGCGTAGCTCAACTGGTAGAGCAACTTATTCCGGAATGAGTGGACCCGGGTTCGAATCCTGGCGCGGATAAAAATGACGGAGAAATCCACTTCGTTATAATGGCGCCCGAACTATCCGGATGACCCGAACGTTCAAAATCTCGCAATGGTGTGATGTTATTTCCACACCGCGAGATAGGAAAAATAAAGAGCAGCACTTCGAAAAAAAAAAAAAAAAAAAAAAAAGTAAGGGGGAGATGATGTAACGTACCAGGAGATGTGACGTACCTGCCAGAAGGATGCACATGACATAAAGGCAGATAGTAGTCAGAACAAATGTCCGCGTAGCTCAACTGGTAGAGCAACTTATTCCGGAATGAGTGGACCCGGGTTTGAATCCTGGCGCGGATAAAAATGACGGAGAAATTCACTTCGTTATAGGTCGTTAAAGGGTTAAACCATAATTACGTCTAACACACGGCTGACATAATTTGTTGTTAGCGACAGATCTGGTGAAGATAGAGTAATCCAGATATTTGATGTCAGATTGAAAAATAGGCAGTTTAAGATGCATTATTTTAAAAAACATGATACCTAGTTTCAAGGTAACATTTTCATGAAGTTTTAGAATATTTAGTTTTATAAATAATGGTTTTGAATGAGACATGTAATCTGTGTTCAGCATATAGCGAACAGATTTCTTCTGTAATTTGAGCAAGCATAACTTATTGTTTGCACTTATATTTGAATACCAGGATTCCAGACAATAGGAGAGATGAGTATAAATAAAAGTATAATAAAATCTCTTTAGGACATTGATAGGGAAGAGATGCTTTATTTTACCAAATAGGCCAACCTGTAAGGAAACTTTTTTTAAAACAAACTGAACGTGCGTATTCCAGTTAAAGAATTCATCAAACCAAACACCAAGATATATCCGATAACATTCAATATGATTTACTATAAGATAAATTTAGCGAATCTAATGCAAACATTGCACTGAAGCCTGGTTTTGACGAAGAACTGAAGACAACATTATATTAACTTCCTCTTTAGTGCAGTTAGTGCATCTTCGTTCCGGATGTGTTGCTCCTCCGAAATAAAACCTTTTATCTTGCAAGCACTGCAGCTTCGTAGGGGTTTGTCGTCTTTAATACCGTGCAATGAGGCCCTGGTGGGCGAGTGGTAGGAAACGCTGGATTCTAATTATTCATCCGACACGGGTCAGGGCTTGAATCCCTGTGAGGTATGGATTTATTTGTTTTATTTTTATTTATTTATTGGAACTCTTTTGCTGTACAATATCACAATACAACACCCAAAAGAACGAACAATATGTCACATAATTTAAGGTTAATAATAACAAGAATATACACTGGCGGAAAGTGAAAAAAAGAACACCAAGAAGTAGACTTCCGATACCAACGAAATTTATACAGCATAATAACGGAATACAGAGGATAACCTGATCAAAACATTATGGCAAAATACAGCTGTATTTGCTGGTAAACTGAAAAATAACATTTCCATGTAACATGGTTAGTACGAGGTTGAACCGCCATGAACTGCGTCCCACTGTGCAATTCTGGCATGGAGTCCGTCGTACAGATGTTGGATGTAAGTTTGGGGTATTGAGTTCCAAGCATCGTCAACCTGGACGCGTAAATCGGGGATGGTCGTGGCTGGCCGTGGAGACCGGATAATTCGTTGTCCCATAAAATCCCACACGTGCTCAATGGGGGACAAATCCTGTGAACGTGCAGGCCATGGAAGTTGTCTCACACCCTGAAGTGCATGTTACATTGCACGTGCCGTGTGTGGGCGTGCGTTATCTTGCTGGAAAACATCACGATGGACCGACCTTACAAATGGCACAACAACGGGCTGAATAATGTTGTTGTAGGAGGTGCTGTTTAACGTACCCGGTACAAACACTAGTTGTGTACGGGAGTGATAGCTGATCGCTCTCCACACCAAGAGACCAGGTGTAGGCCCTGTGTGTCGCTGGCGGATGCAAGAAGGGTGGAGACGCTCCCCTGTACGTCTGCGAACACGCATATGGCCATCTGAGGCTCCCAAGCAGAATCTGCTTTCATCGCTGAACACGACAGATCATCATTGCGTTCTCCAGTGCAGACGTTGGCGACACCACTGCAGCCGTTCCTGACGGTGGGCTGGAGTCAGAGGTACACATGCCAGAGGCACACGTGCACGTCGTCCTGTATCCAGTAGACAGTTGCGGATTGTTCGCACAGTCACCTCAGGTTCAACGGCAGCTCGGATTTGCGTCGCAGTGGATGTTCTGCTTGACAACGCCGCTCTTCTTATGCGTCGATCGGTCCGTCTGTGACTCCCGGTTCCACGTCTTCTCGTGTGGGAATGTTCCTCGGACCATCTATGCCACCATCGTACCTCCACCGATACTTCCCGTCCAATTCGCTCCGCAATACGACGATACGACCACCCGGCCTCGCGGAGTCCGACTAGACCACCTCGCTCAAAGTCCGCTAACTGCTTAAATCGTAGACGTCTTCCATGTCCAGGTGTTGCAGCTTTTTCAGGGTCTTCGCACGTGTCCGTACGCCGACGACTGATTACATTCACTTCGCCGTACTCCTTAAATACCGCCGACGATAATTTTCATAATATGCCGTGCTGTGGCGTAAGCGCTCACCGATTGGTCCCGAAATTAACATCACACCTACGTAAACTCGACCCCATTAACATATGTAAATTTCATGATCGTCCGCCAATTCCTTCTTGGTGTTCGTTTTTCCCATTTCCCCCAGTGTATAATACACCAATGAAACCAATATAAGTAATACAATTTTTCAGTTTTTAACAATATAATCCCCATGTTACGAAGATAAATACTTTACAATATAAAATACAGGAACAAATTCACATTCAAATGCTGTCAATACGACTAAAACACCTTCAATATTAATTTAAAATGAACAGCAAGGAGCCAGGGAAAAAGGATAAATTTTTAGCCTGACAAGCCTCTGATCTCTGAATTTTTCAAATTTTTTTTTTTAATTCCAGTCGAGACAACGAATATGTTTATTAAAGTATGCATTAAATAACATTCGGAAAGCCCAAGACAATAAAAATATATTTCCCTCCCCGCCTGAAAAGAAGGTATCGGATCTCAGATCTAATGGTCAATGGAAGTCTATTCCATTCTCGCAGGCCCAATACACCAATGCTGTTAAACATCATGCCTGTACGCGCCCAAGGGACAGCGAACTCTGACCTCCTGCGAATATCATATGAATGAGTGGCTCTCAACAACACTATCAGATTTAAACATCTTCCTATATTAATAAGTTCGTGAATCATTAACATTAGTCTATATCTGCGCGACTGCTCTACAGTCAATATACGATAATAACGTCATAAAAATTCTGAATGAGCCGAAGAGTTCAACAATCGAACATACCTTCTCTGCAAAACAGACAGACGAGTGAGATTTCGTTTGGTAGTTACACCCCAAATCAAGATGCAGTACGACAGCACATGCTAAACAAATCAATAGTACAAGATCAACAGAACTCTAACCGACAGGAAACCCGAGATTCTCGTAATCATGCCAACCCTAGATCTAAGGCAACAGTCCAACGGATCCACCTGGTCATCCCATTTCAAAGATTTTTGCAAAACAACTCCCAAGAACCTTATTGAGGCCCGATATTCCAATGCCGTGACGTACAAATATACCGGACTCAAATCACTATGACCATGCCTAGTACAGGAAAAAAACACACAACCCGTCTTAGCGACATTTAATGTAAGAAAATTGCATGCAAACCAACAATTAAACTTCGCAATTTCAAGATTTACTCGAGGAATCAGTTCATCCAAGGAGTCTGCTCTAAAAAAAAGACTGACATCATCAGCAAACAGTACCATATGAGCTTTAGCCGGGACCTGAAAAATATCGTTTGTATAGGTAAGGAACAAAAATAGGACCCAATACCGAGCCCTGAGGGACTCCATAAGAAACGGGTCTTACTTCAGAGCAGTATCCATTGATCTGAACATACTGCCTCCTGCCCATCAAATAACTCCAAAACACCTTCAATGCAGCACCCCTTATTCCAATCCTCTCTAACTTAATGAATAAAACATCGTGGCTGACTGTATCAAATGCTCTTGAAAGATCAAAGAAAAGTCCCACAACAGAGTCCCCAGAATCCAAACTGGCATGTAATTCAAAACGTCCCAAACAGCAGTCTCCGTCGAAACGCCTTTACGAAACCCATGCTGGTTGTGACATAAAATCCCATTTCTATCCAAGAATGAATTCATTCATTTAGTATTAGTCTCTCCCAAATTTTTGCAAATACCGAAATATTTGCAATCGGCCTGCTTGTCTTATAGTACTGGCTCTCTCAATTTATTAGAACCAGTAGACCCAAGTTAGGGACGGGCAAGTGCATATAATACACAGAACTGTCCACGGTGGTCGTTAAACAGCCATACTAAATACAAAAACCCGCGGAACAGGTTTTAGACACAATGAAGATGTCGCACAATTTCCATGGACTTCAACTACAGTTTCATGAACATTGGCTAGCCCAAGATGCGTTTTTTTATTTTCCCAGCCATTACTGACTGAAGTCTAGAAATATACTTGCTTTAATCCAACAAGCGATTTCCAGTGGCTGTCTCATCTTCTTTTGCACAGCTAAAGAAAGATGCAATGTTAACACCACTCCACGCGTTATTGCATTACATTCACGCATAAAACTAATTCGATAATTTTCATACATAAATAGCATATTTCAATGCATTTAAGGTTGTATATTTTATAGCACCAATAACTGATGAAGTATTAAAACACAGAAAATGTGTGGAGCATTCGAAAAATTTGATATGATACTGACAACCACGAAAAAGGGAAAACTAAACATCAACCACATACGATATGATACAGACCCTGGACCACGCTTGTAAAAACTTTGATCCAGTGTATTTCGTTTCATAGAATATTTTGTTTCAATTTGGCGCTTGCTGGAAATACATTAAATTTATCATTGAAACTCATGCAATTGAAGCCATGGAACGTAATATTAGCTAGGCCAAACATACAGAAACCTAGATGCATTACATTAACCCGCACATCACGGAGTTTTTTTAAATTGTGAGGGACCATTCGTTCGTATCACGTATGAACCGGAATGAACTGAGTTTCTTTCGTTTGAACTGCAATAGTTTATGAGATATTTAAAAACCAAAGTGGAGGGAAGGCTGGTAAAATTTCAACTCCATCAAGGAAATTTTAAATTTCAAGATAGCTATTCATTAGTAAAAGGTATGAACCGGAAGGAACTCCATCTTTTCGTTTGCACCGCAACAGTTTTTGAAATATTTAAAAAACAAGGTGTGGCAGGTAGCGTAAATAGCAGTCTCACCTCAAATTTCGAGAGTGTCGTACTGCGCATGAATCGGAACTAACTCCGACTTTATCTTTTGAATCGAAATAGTTTCTGACGTATATGTAAACCAAAGTGTAGAGACTGGTGAAATGGTAGTTCCTCTACCATTAAAATTTTAAATTTCAAGAAAGCCATTCGTTAGTAACGCTTACACACCGGAATGAACTCCAACTTCTTTGTTTTTGAGATGTTTAAAAAAAATGGCGGGAGGGGGAAATGGTAAAAATTGATGACCTCGGCTTTCTCCGCCATGAGACTGGCTCTGCAAGGATAAATGCAACACACTCAGGTGTTTTATTTTGAAGGAAAAGGGGATACGATAGAGGATGATAACTAAAATGTGAAGTGAAAAGAAAGAGGTATAGTTGCCAAGACTAATTAAAAAGAGTAAAACTGAAGAAATGTTGGTTAATGTGATTATAGAGTGAGGTGCAAACGATATTTGTTGTTTATTTTTTGTACATATGTAATATTTGTTCTTGTGTGTGTGTGTGATTATAGATTGAGTTGCAAACGATATATGTTGTTTATTTAACTACACTGGTGTGCAAAAATTAAGGATGAGACAGTTTTTCGAATGTAACGTCGTGCAGAAGTGCTCCACATCGACTCAAATCATACCATAAGATCCCCAAAATGGTAAAATATGGGACAAGTGAGCAAAACCGTCCAAACAAGGAATCCAAAGGATACAAAGGCACTTTATTGAAAAGGTAGCTTCGAGCACAACTGGACAGAAGACAGAAACGTCCATGTGACAGGAGGGTGTCAAGAAAAATCCAGTCTTTAGTAGGGGATATGATCACCCCTGACAGCACTGCAGGATTTACAACGTCTGTCCATGCTGAGGACGAGGTTGTCAAAAAGCTGTTGAGGCATCGCTGCCCATTCCTCTTGTAGCGCCAATATCAGCTGCGGAATCGTTACTGACGGCTGGTGACGTGCTGCCAAGCGTGTCCAGAGAAGGTCCCACACGTGTTCGATTGGATTTATGTCTAAAAACCTTGCGGGCCAATCCATGCGTTGAATATCTTCACTCTCCATTCACTCTCCAACAGCTCTGCGACAGCCACTGTACGATGAGGTGTAGCGTTGTCGTCCATGGAGAATAACTCAGGACCCCACAGCACCTCTAAACAGACGCACGTGAGGAAGGAGAACCTTGGTACAATAGCGGACACCAGTGACTGAACCTCCTTGCAAGATGTGGAGGTCAGTACGGCTACCAAGCATGATACCGCCCCAAACCAGAACTCCAACACCTCCAAACCGGTCCCTTTCGATGATGTTGGAGGTGTGATTGCGTGTTCCCTGCTCTCTCCAGATGTGTATACGTCCAGGACCGCTCGTCAGACTAAATCGGCTCTCATCCGTAAAGAGAAGTCGACCCCATTGCTGATGTGTCCAGTTCTTGTGTTCCTGGCACCACAGAAACCGCCGTCTCCGATGAGCAGGCGTTAATGGCACACACCGTACTGATTGTCGTGCAAATAGACCACCTTTGTGCAGCCTCCTGGCCACGGTAAAACGCGGTAACGGACGTCCAGTTGTCTGTTGCATGTGTCTTGCGATTTCTCCCGTTGTCTGCCGTCTGTCTCTTCTCGCCTGTAGGACAATATATCGGTCGTCCGCCACCGTGGTTGCTCGTGGACGACCACTGCTAAACTCTCGGACAGCCGTTCCTCTTGTTTGAAATGCTCTCCATGCTCGTGAAACAAAGCTGTGAGCGATCCCGTACTCCTCGGCCACACTAGTCACACTTCGACCTTCTTCCAACTTCTCAATGATGCGACCTCGGGTAAAGTCATCCAGATATCGTCTACTCGATTGCCTGTTGGCCATATCACACGGTGGCAGCAACTCGACGCGGTTCAAACCGATGTACACCGTGCAATAGCTTTCACCGAATTGCTGAGCGTATACCGCCAGCGTGCGGTATACCCTTCCGACACCCCCCCCGTCATGCTGCATATATGCGCATGCCTTACCGTACCGGACCCTAGTCTATCTCCTGAGTGGTCTTTCGGTCCGTTCTGCCTGCTTGTTCCGCTGTTATGCTGATTTCTCCTCGTCGTCCTTACTTTTTAGCACATCAGTGTTTAATGAAGGTTATTAATGATGGACATATTGATATATTATATTTGTGTTTTATTTATTATTATTAAATTACATGTAAATAATATATTATTATTATTATTATATATGTTTTATTACATATTAACCTGTCATATATGTGTTGGGTTGTCTTTTTTTTTTTTTTTTTTGTTAAGCTTCATGTTTTTATGCATTCTAGGGAGAGGAGGGCTATGTCAGGACTTACGGCATTTTCCCTCCCTTTCCTAGTTGCTGCAGTACATATATTGTTTACAGATAAAGCATTATGTGTAAGACAATCTGGCAACTGAAGGAATAAATAAATGAAAAGAAATGAAGGCGCTTCGATGGCAAACCACCTGGCTCCAACCTGGAAAGCCGCCCCGGTGGCACAGTGGTCTAAGGCGCTGGCCTCTGACCATTCGTCCGTAAGGGGTCCGGGTTCGAATCCCGGTGAGGCATGGATGTTGTGTTTGTCTTACGGCACTGGCTCTCTCCCTTCCCTGGAACCAGTGACCCTAAATTAGGGACGGGCGACTGCTTATAGCCCATTGAGTTGCTCACGGTGGTCGTTAAACCTCCAAAAAAAAAAAAAAAAAAAAAAAAAAAACCTGGAAGCTCGAGCACCTTACCAGGATCAGCTGGGCGACCAGCTGGCTATTGCTATTCCAGAGGGACCATAACCGCACTCTTCCAGTCCTAGTTCCGTTGTGTGACGTGCTGCTGGGTGGAGAGTCGAAATAGTGGGACTACTGGGAGAATTGTTCTGTCCCACGAACAGTTTTCTTTTCTTTGGGACCGATTGGCTTTTTATTTCACAAGCACAAATAAATACGACATTTAACATCAACATGATATGAAACTTTCCCTTACGGGATTACAAAGAAAGACGATGCATTTTTACAGGGTGTGGTACAATGATGGTATGGTACAATGAATGAGGAGCTGCACAATGAATTTTGAATGGCAATGCATATTTACAGGGTGATGATGGTATGGCACAATCAATGGGAAGCTGTACAATGAATTTTCACTCCTCTTCGGGGATGCTGCGATGAAATACCCTTCTTCATCTGCGTCCTTTTCATCTCTTTCTATCTTCATCTGCGTCCTCTTCTGTGTTCCTATCTTCATATGTATCTTCATCTGTGTCCTCTTCTGTGTTCCTGTCTTCACCTGTCTTGCGAAAGATGATGCCCTCCTAAGCGATGATCTCCTTTACCATTTCGATGAGACCTTGTCATGCCCTTGGTGACCTCAGAAAATCTCCTATATCTTCTACTTTCTCTGCCTCTGGTAGATGCATCCTCCTCTTGCTTGAAAGGGAAATACCATCAAAAAGCAAATGAGATATGTTGGCGTCCTTGGCTCCGCCGAAATATGCTCTTGCCTTAATCCCAAACCGGCAGTAATATTCCCGGTAGATACCATGGCCCGTGTATATTAGGTTAAGGAAACCGTTACATTGAGCCCTTTTTACCGAGATCCGGGGAAAGATTGTCCACACTTTCTTCCCGTGTCACCTTCATCCCATATTTTCTGCCATTCCACCACTGTGGCAGCACGCATTTTCGTTCGCACGCTTTGCAGCAAAGTTTGGGATGTTGACCCTTTCACGTTTTGTGGCTTCCTTTGCCAACCCTTTCACGTTTTGTGCTTCCTTTTCCTTTGTCGGCGCGCTCATTCTCCCTGGTTCCAACATGACTTGGACCCAGAGAAATTTTACTCGATTAGGAACCATGAGCATTAATTGGGTCTTGATTTCCTTAACTATGGGATTTCGGCTACGATACTTACGTAATGTATTCAGAGCAGCTTGGCTGTCTCAATACAAATTTAGAGTGTCATTGTACTGGTTAGTGCCGGACCAGACCAGTGCCTCCTTTATCGCAAGGAGCTCTGCTTGGTAGACAGAGGCATCCATCGATAATCCAATGCGTCTCGCGATCTGGTGAAATGGTAGACCTTTACCATGGAAATTTCAATACAGGCATTCATTTGTACTGCGTATGAATGGGTGTGAACTCTTTTTATCGTTTGAACCTCAAACGTTTTTGTGATATTTATATTTTTTTTTCTTTGGGGCGGGGGAGGGATGTTAACAGCTACTGTGAGCAATTCAATAGGCCTTTCTTTAATTTAGGACAACTGGTTCCAGGAAATGGAGAGAGCCAGTGCTGTAAGATAAACATGCCATCTATGTCTTATACGGGATTCCACCCGGACCAATCTCGGAAGAATGTTCAGAAGCCAGAGCTTTGACTACTTCGCCACTGGGGCAATCTGAGATATTTAAAAAGCGAAGTGGGTGGGCAGGTAAAATGTCGGCCCCACCATGGAAATTTCAGATTTTCAAGAGCGTCGGTCATTAGTTCTACGGTACATATGAACCCGATGAACTCCGTTGTTGTGATGTTAACCGCAATAGTTCCTGAAATATTTAAAAAAACAAAGTGGAGATATGGTGAAATGGTGGCCCTTCATCATGATAATTTCAAATTTCAAGAGCACCGTACGTTAGTATTGCGTATGAACCGAAATGACTTACATTTCTTTGTTTGAACCGCAATAGCTTTTAAATGTTTAAAAAGCAAAGTGCGGTGTCAGAGGCAGTTGAAAAGGCAGCCCGACACAATGGCAATTTTAAATTTGAAGAATTCTATTGGTTAGTATCACGTATGGACCAGAATGAACTCCATTTTCTTCGTTTGAACTGCAACAGTTTTTTAGATACTTTAACGACTACGTGAGACAGCATCCCGCTACAGAGGAAATTTTAAATTTGGACACTGCCAATTGTTAGGACCACGCGTGGACCGAAGTGATCCTAATTTTTTCTTTCGAACCTCGATAATTTTTTGAGATATTTTAACAACAAAGTGGTAAAAGACAAGCCGGTCAAATGAAAGCCCCTATCTCAACGGAAATTTCATATTTAAAAAGCTTCAAGCATCAGTTCCACGTACACTACTATTTGTAAAAATTGCAACACCAAAAAGGTACCATGTGATTCTAATGAAATTTATGCCATACATTACTGATGGGTATGACTGGACATAACTGATTTAATTTTCAGAACAATACAGCAATTTTTACCCGCAAAAATCAATATCTTGGGAAGCATCCGCGAGCTGCAATAAGAGCTTCTAGACGGCGTGGCATTGAATAGAAAAGGCGTTGGATGGTGTCCTGGGTAATTGCTTTGCCAGGTGACATGTGTGCGAGTCCAAAGATCTTTGGTACTGACCGCTGGAGGATTTTGATGGGCCAGTTGCCGAATGACCATATCCCAAACATGTTCAATAGGCGACAGGTCTGGCAAACGTGCAGACCAGGAAAGAAGCGGTATCAGCTGCGCTGCGAAGAGGGTTTGAACATTCCTGGCAACAATTGGTCACGCATTATCCTGCTGAAATATAGCGCCAGGAGTCCTCTGAAGGAAGGGTAGGATTTCTGCCTGTACAACTTACCCGATGAAGCGGTCGCTGCAAAGATTGCCCTCAAGTCGTAGCAGCCGAAACCGCGAATGGTACCCAATGGCTCCCCACAACATCACACTTGGCGTTCGGTCCGTATGACTCTCGACAATGAATGCTGGAAGGAGGCGATTAACACAATGCCGTCTTATCCGTGTGCGGCCATCATGGTAGTCCAAATTGAATCGGGACTCGTCCGAAAACACGACATGTTGCCAATCAGCACGCCACTGTCTGTATTGAGAACCCCTTTCTAGCCTGAGGCGTCCATGGCTCAGGGTCAAAGGAATCCACTGCAAAAGGATGCGTGCAACCAGTCCTCTGTGCAGCAGACGGTGTCTAACTGTGGAGGCAGACAATGTCACACCTGTTACAGTGCTCCACTGTTGTGCTAACGCTGGCGAAGATGCGGAACGGTTCGTCACTGCGATGCGGATGAGGTCTCAGTCATCCCGCGGTTTCGTCACATTTCTCGGTCCACTGCCGCCACACACGTATCACTGTCGTGACATTATGTCCCGTCTGAATGTGGCATGGGTGATGTGTTTGCCCGATGGCACTGACTGTGTCCCTTCTCTTGAAGCACTGAACCTAAATAAGGGACGCGCGAATGCTTACAGCCATTGCAGTTGCCGATCGATGGTGGTCTTTAAACCCGAAACAAACAAACATAAATTCATTATCTTTTAGAGCCAGCATGAAATCATGTATTTAGAAAAGGAACTAACAGAAAATAAATATAAATACGAATAATCTGTATCTGAATATTTATTCAATAATTTAATGCTAATGTATGTGCAATATTCAAGAACACTTCTGTACTTGAAGCTTGGTCTTAGTTAGGCAAGGTGGACAAAATAGTGTTAATCTCCTAAAAAGGAATTTTCACAGTGCTAATTATTACCGAATGACTTAAGTTAATGTAACACAAAGTCTTACTATCTTTTGAACCAAAGTACGTGTTAATCGATAAACAGCTTCCTTTGAAATCCGTTATACAAGTGCATGCAGAACCGATTGCGTGAAATGAAAATGAGTAGAAATGTTAAGATTCATTATGCTTAATTGTATGTCAAGGGATTCTGTGCCATTATCGATAAAGCCCAAAATGCTTTAACAAGATTTTCTCTTAGCTACAGTAGACTTAAGTGCTTTGGTGGAGCTGGAGTCTTTCAATTAGCGTCGTGTGAGAGGGATGGGACCTTACGTTTCAAAGGGTAATCTTATTAAGTGTAGACGTTGAGTAGTCCCTCTGGAGATCTGAAATTCAATGGCTTTCAAATTTTGTTCACCCCTTTCTACCTGCTAAGGCTATAACAATACAACACCTGATGATCCCCTGAACTTTGTCTGAAATGACGAATGTCCCAGCATACGATATTTGCGAAACTTCTAACTTGATATCAAAATAGTTTTCTACAGCATATCATAAAAACTTTTGGTGTGATTTATGGGTGCACGTAAATTTTGGCAAGGTTGGTAATTTTGCAACGCTGTGAAATCATAAGATTAATAAAATCTCTGTAGAAATAGCTCTTATACGGTTTCATGATGTCGCCAGGAAATGCTTACACTAATTGACTATGTTTTTAAAAATTGAGAAAGAGAGAGCGGTTTTCCTTACAGGAGGGAGAGCTGAATTCCTTTTAGTCTAGGTTTCTTCGGTAACAAAAAAAATGGTTTCAGTGTTTCTGATGAGATTTCACTAAAAGTGTCCTTTTTATTAATTTTGCCATACACTAGATCTCACTAAAAGTGTCCTTTTATTAATTATGCCATATTCAATGTTTTATTTAATTTCTGCCATTTAATCAAAGTTTCTTCATTTTATATTGATGCGAATTCCTGCCGAGTGGTTTAATTTATACATGCTTCACTTATCAATAAAAATTAGACTTGAAGGTTCTTTTTAATTCGGGAGCTGGCATAAATGGGCGAGAACGTTATGCTTGCTGAAATACAGGTAAGTAATACACCAGAGCCTAAAGAATGAACAGAGAAAGATTAACCATTGAATTTCTTTATTTTATGAGGAGACTCTATCCCTGGGACTGACCCACGGTGATACAAACTCATGTTTCGCCCCATATCGGAGCTAATATCATTTGCCTAATGATTTAGGAATAAGACTTCCGCCTCACAAAGGGCGTATCAAAGTTCTAATCTAAAGTCTGATATTAGTTAAAGTTCACAGTTCCTCCTCTCAGTAACAGGATAACAATAGACAAATAAAAGAGTACTCACGTATGGTTGAATGTTGTGATATAATAATCCAGGTGGTTTTTCGAAGCACTATTTTTTTTAGTAGCACTCTCACATACACACACGCGCCTCTGTAACAGTAGTGGATGATGGTTTCTTTCTCACCTGAGTGTCACAGAGGGTCCACTGATTTGTTGGTTTTCTCCTTTATCTTCCGAAGTCGCTGATAATTTCTCCGCTCTTCCCCGTCCGCTCGTGGGATGGGGGAAAGCACAGCTGACTCCTCTTTGCCCAGCAGGCGGGGGCTGTCGGATGAACAGGGGTATTTCTTTTGCACTCCGTCAAGGAAGATGGGACGCTCTTTCGCACTCGGTTAAGAAATTCTGTCGACGATGAGGAAGCGGCGTATATTTTGATAGGTCAACGACCTCCACAGTTGTAATAGAGACAGCATTTTAGGGTGGCTGGTTTGCCAGTCGTGTTTTACTAATACTTGTTAGTTGGCATTCTCACTTTAGCATCTTTGGGGGTTTTCACGCGGTCGCCTAATTATTTTAAGGCTCTCTCTCTCTTATTCATTGTACTCGTGGCGGCTTACAACGGCGCCCTCCGTACCGTAGAAATCTTAGGTAGGCATCGAACATCAGGTTTCCCACCTAGCAGGCTCATTACGGCTGACCACTGCGTAAAGCCATATAGCGTACTCTCTTCATAGCAATCTCTCGGTCCGACTTACAACGGCGTCCCGAGTCCATTCCTCCGAGTTTCTCTCCGTTCGTCCTCCGGCAGAGTACAGATATAACTAACTGTTTTCTTCCTTTCCTACTTTTTGCCATTCCCTGTCACGTGGGCTTCATATGTTTCTTGTCACTCGACACTTAGAGATTTCTCTCGTGCCTCTCCCACGAAGCGTCGTTGCCTCTTGCCCCTCATAACCGTAATTTTCCTCGTTCCCTACCGATTTTTGGCATTAATGGCACACTTGAAATCGTCTTTATAGGAGTCTGAGTGCTTCTCAATTGCCGTCTGGTGTGGTCCCATGATGCTCACAGACCCCCAGAGATGATCCACTAATTCCTTTGTTCTCATTCAGACAAAGAGAATTACAAGACTTCCCTATTAAAATAAGTTAATTTCCCATTTAATTTGCAATAAGCCAAATATTTAATTTAATTATCGACATAATTTAACCACGCCTATTAAGACCGTCCCCCATTTTTCATAGTTACTAATTTAGACCCGATTTGCGCATCAATATTTTAATGTGTGAGGTAGTACAGAGGTGTGAAGCACGTGTTAAGACGACAAATGTGCAGCGATACATTCCGTTGGTGTTGTTTAGTCGGTTAGAACATTTCACTCCGGAGCTAGGAGAAGCTGTTTCAATCTCTGTCACCATCAAATTCGTGTTTTCACGTTGGTGCCCGAACGTAAAAATGGATCTAGTGGCCGTTAGGTTCTTCGAAAAATGTGTGATGTTCGTTTCACACATCGTCTGGAATTAATGAAAAATTCCTTCTTATCTTCAAAATAAAAAAATTAAAAGGGAGATGATGTGACGTATTACAGAGCTGAAGCACGAGTCAAGACGACAAATTTGCAGCCATACATTCCGTCTGTGTACTTTAGTCGATTATAACAACTCACTCCGGAACGAGAAGACGGAAGTTCAATCTCTGTCACCAGCAAATTTGTGTTTTGACAAATGCTTAGAAACAAAGAATAATGCAAATATCCCAAAACTGTTATTCGTCTATTCATTATCTTTTGTGATATTGTTAAAAAGTTTGCGTTGATTTGGGTATGTACTGGTAAGCCAGAACTCAAGGGAAAAGTCGTTTTCTTTAACCTCTTCTACCAGCGCACAAAAGAAATTTCTTGAGACACTCTTTATTCCCAAAACTTTGAGTGAAATTGTCTGACATGAATATTAATAATTTCCATCCTTATAAGCAATTTCACCTCACACTCGTATAATCTAAATTGCCCGAATGAAATACGAAATCATAATTACTGCTAGCATTCATAACAAATGTGATCAAAGAAACTTCTCCAGTACACTTTGCGTCATGTTTGGCTAATTTTGACAGAAATTTTTTCCTGCCTGAAACAGCAAAATCACTCAAGAACATGTGAATGTCTCATTGGAACACTCTAATTTTAGATTTTCTAGCTAATTTTAGTGAATCCGACATAATTGAATTCGAAAGAAAATGTCTAACGACTGCAGCAAGAAAAGCCTAAAGCTGGGAAATGAGCGTTATCAAAACATGTTCACTGAGCCCGCATTTCTAGGTAATTCTATTCATGAGAGATACGAAATCAGTTTTTTTACATTTGTGTTAAACAGCTTGAATTTAATTTATGTGAACGGGAGGTGGAAAAGATTAGCCCTCGAATTTGTCGAAAATGTGGAGGGAAGTTGCGCATCTTGCAGTGCCTTAAAGACGCATAATTATATGCACCGTCACATTATGTCTTAAAAAAGCAACATTCATGTAATTATTGAAATAACCTTTTCTCATAAGAGTTATGCTTAAGACATGCAAAAACCAGGCAAAATATCAGACCAGCACTTTTTGCTTACCGCTTTTCATGAATATGGTAACGTAAATACGCTAAATCACTTCTCTGCCTCACTGCTTTTGTCCCTGAATTTAATTAAAACGAATAAAGCACATCGAAATTGTTATCAGTATGAATTCAATAAATTAGTGTAAACAATTTTTGTAAAGGCTTAAAGTTTGGAAAAAATGATCTGAAACTTCTGAATTCTTGTAATCTTTATGTTCAGTAAAGATTTGATGTTACTTGTCAGAGCTCTATAAAGATTATGTCTGGTTCATCTTTATACAAATTGATTGGTTTTAGTGTAACGCTGACTTGACTGCACATTTCTTTCTGCGAACATTTGAGGTGTACTTAATAAAGTGCCAATCCCGTACTGGTGCACGTTTTATTGATGTTGTTGTAGCACAGGAATTCTTTGTTCATCTACATTTACTTCTTCATTGGAAATTGCTACAATATTTACACTTCAGAATAGCTTGCCAGGGGTTTCTTATGAAAGGATATTTGTGTGTACGTAGGAAAGACTGAATGGAGAAAGACAGAGCAAGAAATTGGAACACAAGGCGATCTTTAGCAGGACGCATAGCATCAGAAGGCTACTGATTGATCTTTTAGGAGATATGTCATTTTTGACTATTTTTGTCGAAATTTTACGTTAACTTTATTTAAAATTTGTAGCTGGTCCAGAACTACCAATTAAAATCACGCAACTCAAAACGTAAAGCTGTTTTAAGTAAACTACGTATTGAATTGAAGTTTTATATGATAATGAAAGTATAACCTGTATATATGTAGACCTCGTGGCGTCTAGGGGAATTCAGTCTTGCTTTACGACTACAGTCAGTCATCATATTCTTAACACTTTATTCGAACACACAACACAAGTAACACAAGACAATATTAACAACTTAAACGAATTCATTCCACACAACGAACAACTACGACCAACGACCTTCTTCCCTCTTCACTTCCTCTCTTCTGCTCTCTGGGCGTCGTCTTCATCTGAGAATCTCTCGTGTAGAGGGTACCGTGCCGCTATCTGTGAGGCAGAATTGTCATTACAAATAGTTAGTCCATTTGAATAAGGTTATTAATTTACAGGTTTGTTGTGAGCTATAATTTTTATCATTCATGTTCCTCATTTCAGGTAAGCAAGATTTGGTGTTTTGTCTGACATTTAAAAAAATTAAATAGACGTCTTATTTTGGCCAATTTGTGTTAATTTACACCCACATGAAACCTGAAGTTTGAGGTGCGGTCGGTGGTTGGGGATGACTTTCCCTGACGAGTGGTTCTCGGCCGCTGGCCACATAATTGTTTGAAGTTTTCTTTTGAAATTGTGTTGTGTAGGTGTGACTGAGTGTGTGATTTGAGTTAATTATAATTTTATGTATATATATATATATGCCTTTTTATAACAATTTGGTTTTCTTTATGTTTTGAAAACCGGGCAGTTCGCCTCTTCTTCCTTAATTCTGGTGACAATAGTTGGTGCTTCAATGTACATTACAAATCATACACTAGCATGATTTATAATCGAAAACATTGCATTTGAAGCAAGCAAATAAATCATATGTAGGAATTTTACAACTGATACGAACATCGCTCTTTGCTAATCACGCGTACTCAATCAATATTTATTTATTCAGTTTCCATTACAAAGAAATGCAAAAATCAATCAATGCATTTTTATTCTCTTTAATGCAGATTTCCTCTTTGATTTTAAGAACAGAAACAACAGAGCATCATTCCACATAAGAATACAAAGGTCACAGTCTTGCAACTGTTTTTATTTTCTGTTTCGGGAATTGGCAATCAACAGGGGCAACTGAAAGGGGCGTCGCTTGCCAGCAGTCGACCGCCCTTAATTCGGGACTACTGGTTCCAGGTGGGAAGCACCGTAAGACAGCCATACCACCCATTCCTGATCAGGAAAATGAGCCCAGGCCCAGCTTGGAGGATTTGCCGACGCCTCTGCTTACTCAGATCCCGGGAGGCCCTCGCAATTGTTCTGCTAACCTTTTGTTTAAGTATCTAATATGACTGATAAAAATATTCTAAATTTTTTGATCTAGGTATTCTGATTTTACAAATGTTGTTAAGACTTTCTGTAGTATTTCTACAGTGATTAATTAATTAAAACAAGAGTGTTGATATGTGTCTGAAAAACTTCCTGCCTAGAACCCCAGTGCTACAAACGTTGAAAGGTACCTTTGAGCGTTTTAGCAAAAGTCAGAGAAAAAAGGACTTTCTGCAGTGAGCATTCAATTTCTTGAAGAAATGTCCATGGACGACGGCTGGAGACTGACTTGCAGGATTCAGAGCTGCCGCAGTCTTTCAGTACAATAAAGACTTTTGGACTTTTTTGCGTCCTGCAAGCCGATCACCAGTAGCCATACACATTTTTAATATCAAAAAGCGTCTAATCTGGTAATTTTGAGCTATTTTGTATCAATATAAGCAGCTTAAATGCTGGAATTCTGTACATGAAAAGTAACTTGCGGAGAATTTTATCCCACCTATTGAGAATCCATCCAATGCAATGACGGTTAGAGTTTCTAATTAGCACAATGCTAGGAGACATTCGGTATCGGAGTTTTACACTGATTGTTTGGAGATAAAGAAAACGTTAAATAAATCAGAGAAAGCCACAATAATACGTAAATTTTAAAACGGTTACCATGTATTGCTTCATCCATGGAAAGTCAAAGAACAACCAGAGCAAACACTGGATATTAATTGCTAGAATCCACCAAGTAAATTTATTGCGTCAGTCAGTAATGGCTGGCAAAGGTACAAATCTGGAGCACAGGAGAAGTTTTTTTTTTTAGAATTTGCATCACTCAGTATTCACACGCGTATAGTTTGAGTTTAGGGAAGTTCTGCAAAATATTTTGCCTTTCTGGTCGCGTTCGTAATCTCTAAAGCTATGAAATATGTTTCGGAGACTACGAAGTGCTTCCGAAAGTTATAGTGACAGAAAGTTTTCTGGACAAAATGAAACAATTCTACAAAGAACTAACACAAATAAAACAAAGACATATTAAGCGCATTCAAGTTGCTACCACGAAACGTAATGGTACAATGGTGCCGAAATACAAGCACAAGTATTTTAGGCATAACATTTATTCAATGTTTCTCGCATATGTCGGTTCTACCTGCTGCTGTTTTCCCCCTTTAGGAGGAAGTTACAGGTTTCAAAACGGAAGGGCGCTTCGTTGCTATGAAGGGAATAGTTTCAGCAATATCTTGTTAGTTGGATTTTACAGCTGGAACAATAATCTGATTTAAATACAATGTAGCCTGCTTTCTTTCACAATTGATGTTGTAGATCAAAATATAACAACAGCAGTATCAAAAAATAACAACGACAAATGTGGAACCGATAGAGGCTTTGGTTGAAAGATGAAATTGTGTCTTCTTAATATTTGTGTAAAAAGCTTGATTCACTTATAACATGATATTATTTGTATGTGACATTTGTTACTCACACCTTATGCCATTTAACAACATAATTTTTGCCGAATTCTTTGCCCGAAAACAAATTAGAGATAGGGGTGATATGGTATCCGCCGCGCAGACTAGAACGGACCCAGACCGAACGCAGACGATAAATAGGCACACAGAAGGGCTTCTCAACAGTGTATCGCAATCGACGAACATGGGAATATGGTGATCTGAGCGACTTTGGTAGTGGACGCATTGTCAGCGCAAGACAGATGAGTCATTCCATCGCCCATGGGGTAAGAAGCCTAGGGTTATCGAGGGCAACCGTATCAAGGGTGTACCGCGAGTATACCATCGATGGACGTACCAGCGCCCAGAGAGCAAGCGGTGGCCGACCACACGTCACTGATAATCGGGGTCGACGTAGACTGTCCAGTCTCGTACGGACCAACCCCTTGGCAACGATGGCGCAAATCACATCCAGGTTGAATGTCGGAGGCCCGATCAGAGTAAGAGAACGGCATATCCTGGACTACAGGAGCCGACGCCCTATTCATGTGCTACTCTTGACTGCTCGTCATAGAAAATTACGTCTCGCCGGATACTAAGAACATAAAACCTGGACCTCTATAAAGTGAACCTGCGTTGTGTGGTCAGATGAATCTCTTTTTCAACCGTACAGAGCTGGCCGAAGGCTGAGAGTGTGACGTCAACAGCATGAGGCCATGGCCCTGTTGTGACTGGTCGGCCCTGTACAAGGAGGTGGTTGCTTCGTGATGGTTTGGAGAGCCTTCTCATGGGACACATTAGGTCCCTTAGAGTGTACGGAGAGATCCTTAACCGCTGCGCTCTGCCAGCATGTATTGGCTGATCACCTACACGCTATCATAGCCTTGTCGCATCCTGCGGCCGATGGTCTATTTCAGCAGAACAATGCGCCACCAACTAACCAGTCATGGCTATAGGAACACTCATCAGAGTTTGGAACCATCTAGTGGTCCCCGGGTCCCCGGATTTAAACCCTGTGGAATCTCTCTGGGATACCGTGGAGAGGAACATCAGATCCATGGATTCTAGACTGACGAGTCGGGCGGAGTTGTCGACAATGCTGCGGCAGGCATGACTGGGTTTACCTCCAGAAACCCTCTCGCTTCTGGTGGAGTCGATGCCTCGGCGTGTGCCTCAGTTATGCATATTCGCGCTAGAGGAGGACCAACATCCTACTAGATATGTATTTCTATTGTTTCTTCCATTGAGTGCATATTCCCTTTTCAGCCATTTTCCAGTCACTGTAATGCCATCTTCCTTCGTTATGACAATTTCGAATGGATGTTTCCTCACCTGTTTTCTGTAAATTTTCTAAGTTCGTCTTTCTATTATTTTTTAAGTCTTCATTTTACTCTGCTCCGCTCTGCTGTCCTGCAGTCCATGACGCAACTTCCCCAATGTAAAACTCTCCCTTACTTATGCAGCTCATTTATTGCTCTTTTAAGAATTTCAGGTGTCTATTGGGTTGTCGGAAAAATCATGACGTATTTTGGCACTCGATGGTGGTTCGGCGGTTTTGGAAGTACTAGAGGCATCTGTTATCGCTATGGCATTCGACAAGTGGCAGTTCTAACTGCAGTCTAAAAGGAATAGTGAGCGATTTGGTTGATTTGGGGAGATTTGACATCAAGTTGAAGATCGAAGACCAAACTGTGAATTTTCGCCATATTTTACTGTTTTACTTCCGTAAAGGGAAGAACGCGTGTCAAGCTTGTGAAAAGTTGCGTAAGGTGTACGGTGATAATGCTCTACAAGAACGTCAGTGCCAGCGCTGGTTCACAAAATTCCGTGCTGGTGATTTTGACCTCAACGATGCTCCTCGGTCCGGGAGGCCGACCGAGGTTGATGACGACCAAATCAAGGCATTGATCGAGTCAAACCCACGTTACACGACACGAGATATTGCAGACACATTTCAGACATCATTCAAGCGCTCACGACCGCCTGAAGAAGCTGGGATACGTAAGCAAGCTCGATGTGTCGGTTCCTCATGAACTCAAAGAAGCTCAATTGACGGCGTGTATAAACATCTGCAATATGCTCATTAAACGTGAGGAAAACGATCCTTTTTTGAAGCGACTGATAACTGGTGACGAAATGTGGATTGTGTACAACAATGTGCTGCGTAAACGGTCTTGGTCCCGACGTGCTGCTTCGCCTCAAACGACATCCAAAGCAGACATTCATCAGCGTAAGGTTCTGGTCTCAGTGTGGTGGGGTTTTAAAGGTGTCGTGGTTTTCGAGCTCCTACCACAGAACCAAACAATCAATTCGAATGTGTACTGTCGGCAATTGGACAGTTTGAACGAATCCATCATCCAGAAACGTCCAGAGCTAGTTCATCGTAAAAGTGTTGTGTTCCATCACGACAACGCGAGACCACACACAAGTCCGATCACCCGCCAAAAATTATTGGAGCTTGGGTGGGATGTGTTGCCACACTCAGCATACTCACTTGACCTTGCGCTGTCAGACTTCCACTTGTTTCGCTCTCTTGAACAGTCCTTGCGTGGTATAACGTTCAATTCAGATGAGGCTGTAAATCAGCACCTTGTAAAGTTTTTCGCCAAGAAAGACAGGTCCTTCTATGTACGAGACATTCTGCAGCTCACTGAAAGATATGAAAAGGTTAACGAACAAAACGGGCATTATATCATTGATTGATCTTTGTTCTTTCTATCAATAAATGACCTTTGCAAAACATGGCTAAAATACGTCATGACTTTTCCGACAACTATAATGAATATGACACTTCTGCTACTAAGCTAATTATAGTGAATATAGCTTTCACTAATATTATAATGAATTCAATGCTTGTACTAAGCTTCTAATAGTGAATTCAAATGGTTGTTGTTACTAGTTTCTTCTAGTAATGGTTGTTGTTTGTTAATTAAGATCATGAATAACTTTCCTGCTAGTAGTGTAGTAATAATAATGAACAAACTTATAACTGGTAGTAATGTGGTAGTAGTAATTAAGATGAATAAAGTCTTATGCTGGTTGTTACTAATAACACTAAATGAAATAAACCTAACAGCCAGACAGAGGTCTGACAGTACTATATACTGAGAAAGACGTACTTACTTAAAACCTTTTATTATGAACTTCTACTGGTATCATCACACACACTTCACACACAGCTACTCAAATAACACGTAGCTCCTTGCACATGAACGATGCTCTACTCACATAAACAACAGCTCTCTGACACATAAACAAAAGCTCTCTGACACATAAACAAAAGCTCTCTCTATACAACAACTAACGCTCTCCCTATACAACAACAAACGCTCTCCCTATACAACAACAAACGCTCTCCTTAGGTATCGTTGAACGCGCCTATTTATACTGGCTACCACCACGTCATGACTTACACTCATTGCCAGATCTCATTCAGCGGGTGAAATAACATCTCGTTCAGTAAGAAGATAATTTACATAGGAAAATAAAATAACCAGAGAGAGTAAAAATCAAAAGGAAAGTGAATCGAGAGTATACGTTACACAACCCAATAGTAAGATCGTTGAGTCTCACTTGTGATTTGGACCAACTATTTCACTTCTTTCATTTGCTTTAAGATAACATTCAGAAGTGAGATTTCCATTCTTGTCTCAGAACCTTTCAGTTTGCTGATAAATTTTTAGGTGAGAGTACAAGATTGGCTTTCATATGTCAAAACTGGAAGTATGTACACACTGAATGCTGTTCTTTCAAACCAGATAAAGAAGGGGCTTTTCAAAATCTCTCATTATTTTCCAAATTATTCTATTCCAAGTTGGGCCCTTCTGGTAAGTCCTTCAACATAATCCAAACTCCTGCTGATTTTTTGCCTCAGTTATGCATAAAAATGAAATTCTTCTACAGCTAAGTTAAACATCCTCATCGTTCCTGGCTCTGAAAATTGTTTAGAGAGGATTTTTGCGTTTTCTCATACTGAAGCCCGAGTGTGTTTTTTTCGTCAATTCCGTGAGAATTTTAATTTTTTCAAATTTTACAAGTGATCTTCCTCGCTTTTATCCACGAATCTTACTTGACTTGATCTTTCCGCTTTCAGAGAAAATCTTTACTTTTCACAAGGTACTAATTTACTCTGGTGGGATATCCTGAAAATTTTACGGTATTAGTTTGGAGCTACGTTAAACATCCTCATCGTTCCTGGTTCTGAATTTTTCCCCTACCCCTTTTTTTCTATCTTCCTGAATTTTCCCCCTACCACTGTTTTTCTATCTTTCTGAATTTTCCCCCTACCACTTTTTTTTCTAGAGAGTGAGAAAGCCAGCTTTAGCTATCATGCCCCAACCTAACACGTACAGGCAGAATTTTGCTAAAAAACAATGTCAGATTAAGGTTTTTTTTTCGTTGGTTTTACGAACACCATGAGCAACTCTCTGGGCTATAACAGTCGCCCGTCTCTAATAGATGGCCACTGGTTTCAAGAAAGGGAGAGAGCCAGTGCCGTACGTCAAATACAATATCCATGCCTCACCGGGATTTGAACCAGATCTTATCTCGGACGAACGTCAAAGCGCTTAGACCACTGCGCCACCGGGAAGACCAGTTTAAGTTTCCTGTTCTTCCTATCTATTAAATAATTCAATATTACCATTGAAATCATAGAATCGAAAGCTATTTCAAGGTTTAATAGTATTACTTATGTACTCCACCTTATCTTGAAATGAACAAATGGCTTATAATACACTGCCAGACAATTGCTAAGGACGGATGACAATAGCAACGATAGCAAACATAAAATGGAAGGAAGGAAAATGTGAAAATTAGCATAAGTGCGGGATACAGTTAGACGTGTTGTGCGTATGCAAATTTTGGATTGCCGAACTTTTTCGTGACGTCATAGCGCTGATAAGAGATATAAAGGATTTGACGCGTATTGACCGTTGTTGTTCAAACGCAAAGTTGAAAGGGAAAGAATCAATTGGCGAACTTGCAATTTTCAGTATGTGTTCCCGACATCACCTAGATGATTTTACGCGTGGCGTATTATTGGCAAGATTGAAGAAGGGCGAAAAATAACAGATGTTGCCAGGGAGTTCGACGTCAGCCACAGTGTTGTTTCAAGGCTTTGAAAATCATTTCAAACAAATGGAGAGTGTAGCAAACATCACGGGGGAGGTCGTGTTCGCAGTACGACACCTGCAGAAGATCGGTACATAGTGCTACCAACAAAAAGACACCGGCGCAGCACAGCTAGTGAGGTAGCAAATCAGTTTATGGCTGCTACTGGCAAGCGGATCTCCCGAAAAACTGTCGCCAGACGTTTGCATGAAGGAGGACTATACGCCTGCCGTCCTGTTGTGTGCATCCCATTGTCCAGACGTCCCCGTACCGCCCGTTCGCAATGGGGCCATCAGCATCGCAATTGAACTGATAACGACTGGTCTGCTATCCTCTTCTCAGATGAGAGTAGATACAGTCTATCGTCTGATTGTCGACGACAACTGATCTGGCGTGATAGTGGTACTGCATATTGTCCAGTAAACATACAGGAAAGGGACCGATATCCGACATGTAGTGTCATGGTATGGGCTGGCATCATGATCAATGGCCGTACGTCCCTCTATGTGCTTCCAACTGGAACTATGACTGGCCAACGATACATTAATGATGTTCTGCTAACTCATGTTCGCATGTTCCGTGATGCTGTCGGTGATAGATTCACTTTCATGGACGACAACGGACATGTCATCGAACAGTCGCTGTCCAGGAGTGTCTTGAGAGCGAGGATATTCAACGCCTCTTATGGCCAGCACGTTCTTCAGGTCTGAATCCCATTGAAAATGTGTGGGATGCTTTGGGGAGGAGTCTTGTTTTTCGCCAATGCCCTCCAATAAACAAGGACACCCTTATCCGTGCACTGACAGAGGAATGTGATAAATTACCCCAACAGCTACTAGATAATGTTGTGCAAAGCATGACACGACGTGTGGAATCTTGCATCGCCCTCCATGGTGGCCATATCCTATATTGACATCTTACACCGGAACGCCTGCGGACGGTAAGAGCATTTTTTTCACGTCTACGTATTCTGCACAAAATGGCCTGTTTGCCCCTTGAACACGTTCCAAAGCCTTATGGATTTCAGAGCACAATAAATTGTCTTTCTCGTAATGTCCGGGCATTCTGACATTATTTTATTTCACTTGGCATCCAACCACACTTACTTTTTTATGCGCTATATAGCCGTTTATGATCCGTCCTTAGCAATTGTCCAGCAGTGTATAATTTTTGTAAGAGGGTTGAACAGTTCAATGAGTTATAAGCAGTCTCTCATGCCTAATTTAGGGCCACTGGTCCCTCGGAATCGAGCGAGCCCGTGTCGTAAGATAATACACACAGCAGCTATACCTCACCGAGATTAGAACCTAGAGCATCTAATATGAACTATCAGGCTCCCCGGGGCGGTGCTATTTATTGGACTTTTCTACAGCTTGCAAAATTGTGTAGGAGTGATTAATTGTTAGGAGTTTTTGTTTTCAAACTTTACTGCTCAGGAGATTGGCGTCTATCGAGAGGACTACAAATTTTGTTTGTAAATTTCCTTGTTAATACGTTAGATGAATCTGTGAGTAATCTGACGTAACAGCAGTTTATATATTGTTTCATTTTTTCCAAGAGACGACTTTCTGTTGACCTAAATCATCCCCCAAGGTTTAAATTTAGTTCTTTCTTGGTTACACGTTTTCTCATCGAACAGCAGATTACTTCCTGAAATATCTTTTAGAATTAATGAGGGTTGCATAAAACGACTAGATGGAATGTACACACAAGGGCAGTTGACAGAGTTGAGAGTTGGTAGTTGGAGAGGGATAAGGGTGATAGCTTTTTGTGGAGTTCATGAATATAGGTGACAGAGATACGAATGTCATTGTATTGAGATTGTTGTCTGGATTGGAGTGAATGAGGTTATAATCTGGCAAAGGGACTGACTTGATGTATTGAAGTACAAGTAACTACCGAATAAATTGGTAAACTAACTTTCTGATTCTTTGTACCTAACCGGTTGATTAATTGCTTATAAAGTGTGACTTATGTGCATCACAGCTATTCAAGAGCGTCAGCCAATTAGTTAGAAAATCAATGAAATTAAAAACTAATGCTAAAAGGAGTTAAAAGTGCCATAAGTGATTAACTCATCTTCGTATCTTTCATTGCATGAACGGCATCACTACATCATCAACAACCGGGGTCGTTCAAAGGCATTTGTCATCACATTTTAGACGTAACAACTGTTGCATTAGTTTATCTAAATGTGCTGCTACAAGTACTATCAGACTAAAGTTGTGACTATACACACAACTAGTACACCAGTACACAAGTACGCTTTTTGTATGTGCGTGGAAGACCATCTCACAGAAAGCACTTCCCACTTTCGTTATAAACAGTCTGTACCAGTCTAGTTTGAAATATCAGCGTGACTAAGTCACGTCACGAAACTGAAATGGTGTAAACAATAATTTTTAAGCATTACGACATTACTACACTGCCGGACAATTGCTAAGGACGGATGACAATAGCAACGATAGCAACCATAAAATGGAAGGCAGGAAAATGTGGAAATTACCATAAGTGCGGGATACAGTAAGACGTGTTGTGCGTATGCAAATTTTGGATTGCCGAACTTGTTCGTGACGTCTTAGCGCTGATAAAAGATATAATGGATTTGATGCGTATTGACCGTTGTTGTTCAAACGCAAAGTTGAAAGGGAAAGAATCAACTGACGAACTTGCAATTTTAAGTATGTCTTCCAGACATCACCTAGATGATTTTACGCGTGGCCGTATTATTGGCAAGATTGAAGAAGGGCGAAAAATAACAGATGTTGCCAGGGAGTTAGACGTCAGCCACAGTGTTGTTTCAAGGCTTTGGAAATCATTTCAAACAAATGGAGAGTGTAGCAAACGTCACGGGGAGGTCGTGTTCGCAGTACGACACCTGCAGAAGATCGGTACATAGTGCTATCAACAAAAAGACACCGGCGCAGCACAGCTAGTGAGGTAGCAAATCAGTTTATGACTGCTACTGGCAAGCGGATCTCCCGAAAAACTGTCGCCAGACGTTTGCATGAAGGAGGACTATACGCCCGCCATCCTGTTGTGTGTATCCCATTGTCCAGACGTCACCGTACCGCCCGTTTGCAATGGTGCCATCAACATCGCAATTGGACTGATAACGACTGGTCTGCTGTCCTTTTCTCAGATGAGAGTAGATACAGTCTATCGTCTGATTGTCGACGACAACTGATCTGGCGTGATAGTGGTACTGCATATTGTCCAGCAAACATACAGGAAAGGGACCGATATCCGACATGTAGTGTCATGGTATGCGCTGGCATCATGATCAATGGCCGTACGTCCCTCTATGTGCTTCCAACTGGGACTATGACTGTCCAACGATACATTAATGATGTTCAGCTACCTCATGTTTGCATGTTCCGTGGTGCTGTCGGTGATAGATTCATTTTCATGGACGACAACGGAACATGTCATCGAACAGTCGCTGTCCAGGAGTGTCTTGAGAGCGAGGATATTCACCACCTTGTATGGCCAGCACGTTCTCCAGATTTGAATCCCATTGAAAATGTGTGGGATGCTTTGGGGAGGAGTCTTGCTTTTCGCCAATGCCCTCCAATAAACAAGGACACCCTCATCCGTGCACTGACAGAGGAATGTGATAAATTACCCCAACAGCTGCTTGATAATGTTGTGCAAAGCATGACACGACGTGTGGAATCTTGCATCGCCCTCCATGGTGGCCATATCCCGTATTGACATCTTACGCCGGAACGCTTGCGGACGGTAATTGCATTTTTTTCACGTTTGCGTATTCTGCACAAAATGGCCTGTTTGTCCCTTGAACACGTTCCAAAGCCTTCTGGATTTCAGAGCACAATAAATTGTCTTTCTTGTAATGTCCTGCCATTCTGACATTATTTTATTTCACTTGGCATCCAACCACACTTACCTTTTTATGCGCTGTATAGCCGTTTATCATCCGTCCTTAGCAATTGTCCAGCAGTGTATATAAAGGGAATAATCCAGATTATAATTCATTAATAAAAATAGGTAATATAAGACACTGATACAGACTGCACATGAATACTTGTTTAAAGTGATTTCCATTTCTGCACGCCATAAAAATGGTCGTCAGAGTTAGTGGAAGGTGTCGTCTGCTTTATTGATGTGCGTCATGAATACCTACTCTTTTCGAAATATTATTTGTTCTTATTCTGTTGGTTATACACCGCTGCCCACCCAAAATGCAACACCAAGAATTAAGCATCCGATTGGCCTGAAATTCGCAGTATGCGTCGCCCACAAGAGGACATGCAAACGATTAGCATTGCACGGCATATGCAAATCATGTGCGCCCGGCACGCCACCGAGAAGCACTATAAGAAGGTTGCACAGAAGGCGGGGTGTAAGTACTGGAAATGTGTTGTGCTACCGGACCTGTGCGTGGGTAGCTTCCTGATGCCTCGTCGCAGAATACGGCAGTCATTCCAGCACGTTTCGGAGTTTCACAGAGGACGAATAGTAGCTTATCGCGACAGCGGTTTATCGTACTGAGACATAGGCGCCCGTGTGGGACGACATCCAGCCACAGTGAAGCGAGTATGGATTCGGTGGGTGCAGGAGGGACGGACGGAACGACGTGAGCGATTGCCGCAGCCGCGGCACACCACCGAACGAGAGGAACGGCATGTTGTGCGGCGGGCATTGAAGGCTCGCACCGCCACACCACGAACGTTAGAGCAAGAATTAGGGTGTGTTGCGCAAGAACCTGTGTCAGCACGTACCGTTCGATGTCGTCTGCACAAGCGGGGACTTGTCGCACGGCGCCCATTGCTCCGATTACCATTGACGTTACACCACAGGCGAGTGCGGCGGCAGTGGGCCGTTGAACGCCGCACCTGGACTATGGAATGGCACGACATTTTCTTCTCCGACGAATCCCGCTTCTGCCTGCAACACCATGATGGTCGGATCCGCGTGTGGCTGCACCGTGGCGAGAGAGTGTATGACGCCTGCATTATGCATCGCCATACCGGGCCTTCGCCTGGTGTTAAGGTTTAGGGCGCAATTGGATATGACACCCGCACCCCTCTGATACGCATCGCCGGTACACTCAACAGCCACAGCTACATCTCCGACGTTTTGGAGCCTGTAGTCCTCCTTTGCCTACAGGACCTGCCAGTGGCCACGTTTCAACAGGACAATGCGTGCCCGCACGTGGAACGCATCGGGCAACAATTCTTCACGGCTCACCAGGTGGCATTGCTCCCATGGCTCGTCTGTTCACCCGATATGTCACCCATCGAACACGTCTGGTCGCTGATCGGTAACCGAGTGGCCCGGCAAGCACCACCCGCGGCTACGCCTGATGAACTGTGGCAACGTGTGGAAGCAGCCTGGACCGACATTTCCCAAGCCCACATCCAAAGCCTCTTTCGTTCGATGCCGCGGCGTGTAGCGGCCGTTATTGCCAGCCATGGAGGCCACACGAACTATTGATGTCTGCGTGTTCCGCAAGTCGCACGGGCCTGTAAGTTCAATCGTTTTAGCTTTGTATCTGTTGTTATGTGTCCAGTAAATCTGGCTTTGCTATCTCGTGTCTTTCTTGGTGTTGCATTTTGGGTGGCCAGCAGTGTAATTACACAGTCGAGTCACATAATTGTGACCACCGACTAATATCCAGAGTAACCGCCGTGGGCAGCACGGACAGGAGCTAGACGGGCTGGGAGTGACTCAATAAGGTGCTGGAAAGGATTCACAGGTACAGTAGTGGCCAAAATTATGGAAACCTTTTGGAAATAATGTATTTTTGAGGTTTGATGGCTTATAACACCAGTTTTGTTTGGAGTAATACCATAAAATTATATATCAATGGAAAGATAATTTCATCACGAATGTAGTGCAATAACTTTTATGAAGGGTTTTGTATTAGAACATCACTTATGAAGAAGAAAAGTGAAACACGTAGAAAAAATGAGATATACAAAAATTCTCACCATGTCAATCAATACTTAGTTGGGCAACCTTTAGCGTTAATTACGGCCTTACAAAGCCTTCCTATTGAGTGAACCAAGTTCATTAGTTCTGCAGATGATATAATGTGAAACCAATATCGAATGTTTGCTTCTATTAATTGGGTTTTATTGTTGGGTTGCTTCTGACTAACAAGTTTCTTTTATCGGCTCCATAAATTTTCGATGAGGTTAAGGTCTGAGCTATTCCCAGACCATTCCAGCAGTGGAATATGATTATCTTGAAACCACTTTTTGCACACAGTAGCAACATGACATGAAGCTTAATCCTGTTGAAATATAAATGATTCATTATCTTGAAAAAAAAAGTGCGAAAGTCTGCTGTTTGGGCTCAAGTATTTTATTATTGTATTTTTGGCCATTTATATTCCCATTAATCACGTAAGTTCTGCCCACACCTTTTGATGCCACACAACCGCAGATCATAACACTAACTGGGTGTTTCACGGTACATGTAATGCAATCAGGATGCAAATCTTTTCCGATTCTTCTCCTTACGTGTTCCATGCCATCACCACCAAACAATGAGATTTTGGTCTCATCACTCCAAATAACACTGTCCCATTGTTCCGCTGTCCAGTTAACATGGGTTTTAGCGCAGTTTAATCTTTTCAGCCTGTGTTTGAGAGATAAAAATGGCTTTTTTCGTGGACTTCTAGCTTTTAGACCAAATTCCTGCAGTCTGCGCTGAACAGTCCTTGCACTTAACTTTACATTGCATTGCGCCATTTCATCTTGTATGCACCCAGATGATTTTCTTCTGACATCTGGGCACATTCTCTTAATTCTTCTAACATCACTTGCTGTTGTGCACCTTTTCCTGCCTTTACCAGTCTGGTTTTGTAGTGACTGAGTCTCCTTATACCTCTTCAAAACTTTAAAAATGCCATCTCATCTTTGGTTCAGTTTCCACCATTTTTTCTTCTAATTTCTTCATAACTGAGGCCTTGTTTACTTAATAGTACTATTTTACATCGCTTTCTGAGTGACCAGTCAACTCTTTGCGTCATTTCTTTAATTTTAGTACGTTTTACAAGCTCACTGAATGAAAGAACACAAAAAAAAATTGATAGCGATCACATAACACACTGACAAATGTCATCCTCTCAGCTCCAATACATGACGTCAATAGCTGAATCCTACTGTGACCTAACTGGCTCATTGTCAAAACTAGATGACACCTGATTGGCTCTCTAGACACTCATGCTCATTGGCTACATTCAAATGAAGGAAAGCTACTTCATATCAACCTAAGCAAGTTGTGCTTCCTTTTTCTGGTTATTTGGATATAACTTTTCATAGAATACAGATAATTGAACAAACCTTGTTGCATTAAATTCTTAATAAACTTATATTTCCATTGATGCATACTTTTATGGTGTTACTCCAAACAAAGTTGTGTTATGATCCATCAAACCTCAAAAATACACTTTTTACAAAAGGTTTCCACAATTTTGGCAACTACTGTATGTGGTGCCATGCTGACTGCAGTGCATCCGACAGCTGCTGGCGGGTGCGTGGTGGAATATCCATAGAGCGAACAACACGATCAAGGTGGTCACCCAGATGCTCAGTTGGGTTTACGTCTGGGGAAATAGGGAGCTAGGGAAGTACTTTGAAGTCTTCATCGTGCTCTTCCAACCACTCTCTGACATTTCTAGCTGTGTGGCACGTCGCATTGTCGTTCTGAAAGATCTCATCCGCCCCAAGGAAGACAATCAGCATGTATGGGTGTACGTGGACTGCAAGGATGGATTCATAACGATTCGGTCCATAGTGCCTTCCACAAGTATGAGTGGGCCCACAGAATGCCACAAAAACCTTCCCCACACCATAACGTTGCCCCAACCAGCTTGTGTTCTGCCAGCAATAATTGAAGAGTGTTTGTTCTCCGATGTTTCTCGCCTTATACGCCAAACTCCATCCGTTCGATGAAGCAGAAAACGTGACTCATCGGAGATGGCACTCCTTTGCCAATCAGCGGAGGTCCAATCTGATACTGCTGTGCAAATGTAAGCCTCTTCTGCAGATGCACCTTCGTTAGCATAGTTTCAGTGACCATCCGTCTGCATCGGAGCCCCATACGCAGCAGGGTTCGCTGAATTGTCGTTTTAGACACAATTCCGGTACCCCATTGGTTCGCAGCGTACCGATCGGCCCTCACACACCTTTAGAGCCGACATTCATATCTCATATCAATTGCACGTGGTGCTCCGCAGTTTCTACATCGCTTATTCGCAATGGTGCCATTTCTCCAATCACGATACACTTTAACCACAGCAGCACGCGAACAGTTCACAAACTGGCCCGAAAGCCGATGATCATCCCTTTTTGCAAATCTGATAAATCGCTTCTTTTATCCATGAGAGCAACGAGTGATATGTTTTCAGATTGCCTACAGCACACCTTAGCCTCTAAGGCAGCTCACAACACGTGCCTTCTTTCATTGGCTATGCGCTGTTGACGTCATAAGTAGGAGTTTGTCACAATAATGTGACTCGACTGTGCAGTATTTTAACAACTATTTCCTCTAATTGGTTATTTTTACTTTTATTAATTGTCTATCTATTTCATTTATTTGTGGTGTTATTATTATTTCGGCAACATGCTTTCGTCCATCGTGCTGATCTAATTCCAGGAAAGCTCATTCCTAGCTTAAGGTTACAGATTTCAGAAGAAATGAGAGATCCGTAAGCCAATCGTAAGAACAACGTGAGGATTTTAAGTGGAACTCAAGGACTAGAACACAAATAGTTTTTCGTCAGCCATCAGTTGGCTTTTGGGTGTATTTGATGGAGAGCTCCTGTCTACTTATGCAGTGCCGCCAGGCATGCAGTACAAATATAAAAAGGTCATCAATGTAGCATTTCTTTCCAATTTTTTGAATGCTAATGATTCAGCGTTCAATACTTCATTTCCTGCTTTCTCAGTTGACAGTAGATTGGTGTATTTTGGGTGATACACTATTGTACAGGCTGAGCCAAAACTGTCTATACACCTGGCAAGGAATTCACGTACAACAACTACAAGCGTACCTGATACAATAAATGGTAGAAATAGCCCCCTACTGTGTAACTTGTCAAGTGTCTTTGAAGAAATGTTCTACGTGTCTGAACATGTTCTCAAAGGCACGTGCACGACCAACAGAGAAATGTTGCTGATAACTGTGGTGATGGCGGCCTGTAGATCCAGCAGAGAACGGGGATTGTCCTTGTAATCCCGATAAGTGGAACAGCGCATCATCGTAGAAAATGTGAAGTCCAGAATATCCTTTCCGGTGTCATTAATGAAGTCCTTGAACCATCTGCAATGCTCCACACGCTTATCGTAGTCTGCGTGTTTCAGTTCGTGCACAGTTATGATTTTGTACGGGTAGAGTTGCAGTCTCGTCTTCAGTGCCCTACGGGTGCTGCTGCTGTACGACACACCTGCTTGCTGTGCCAATTTTCGAACCGATTTCTTTGGACTTTTAGTGATGCGAACAGAAATATCCTCCACCTTTTCCTCTGTTAACACTCGCGGCCTGCCGCTTCTCAGAGTATCTCTCTCTGAACCGGTTTTACGAAACTTTTCAATTAACCGCCTCACTGCATTGCGATGGGGTGCTTCAGTATAGGAAAATTTTTCCCTGTACTTACGTTTCACTTCTTCCTTATATTCACCTCCACTATGGAATACATGTTCAATCAGAAAAACTCGTCCCTCAAGCGACAACACCATATTCAACCGGCCACTGTGACGTCTCACTACTGACTGATTTAATCACCGCCAGACACCGGAAATACCGGCTGCATCGTTCAAGTTTAGACGGCAGGATGTGCGTAAGCCCGCCCCAAAGACACGAACATTCTCAATTTATAATATTGCATGTACGTGCGCGGTAGCTTCTATTTATAGATTTCTTATTATAATTTCTTATCACAGTATACGTCAGGTGCACAGGGACTTTTGGCTAACCCTGTATATTCCGGAGAAGGGTTTTTTAAGAGTGTAACTTTCTACACCTTAAAAAACAGGAGTGAGAGTGGAAGATAGTAGTTTTCTTAAATCTTTTATGCTCCTCTATTTCCACTGTCTGTGCACTGAATTGAAGTCACGGAAGTTGGAAAAATAAAAGTGAAGATTTTCTTGACAACAGACATGAAGATAAACCTGAAAACTTAATTTAGCTCAGATGGATTTTCAAAGGTAAAAACAAATTTTTGGACTTGTGGTACAAGACTAACGATTTTATTTGATTTTTTGCCTTTGAGAATAGGAATTTGTGATCTGCTATGTACCATTAATTAAACGTTCATATATGTTAATGTTATCTAACCCACCTTCGTTTTGCTGATGACATAGTCATTTTTGCAACTACCCCATCAGAGCTACAGAGTATGATCCAGGAACTTGCTGACAAGAGTAAAGAAGTGGGATTAAAAATGAACTTTCAGAAGACAAAAGTGATGTACAATGCGTTTACAAGAAATGAAGATTTATCGACTAATGGAGAAAAGCTGGAGATAACAGACACGTACGTTTATCTTGGACAGCAGATATCAAGTGAGGGTCACATTGGTGAAGAAATTAATCGGCGTACAAAACTTGCCTGGAGAGCTTTTGGAAGAAACAGCATAATTTTCAAGAGCAATATGCCATTATGTCTTAAAAGAAAAGTGTTTGATCAATGCATTCTTCCAGTGCTTACGTATGGTGCAGAGACGTGGACCTTAGCTAAAAGAGACATACAAAGGCTGCAGACAACTCAAAGAAGCATGGACAGGTGCATGCTTGGTGTAACCAGGAGAGATAAGAAGAGGAACACGTGGATCCGAAAAATGACAAGAGTGGAAGACATCATAATCAGAGTTAAATCCCTGAAATGGCAATGGGCTGGACATACTGCCAGAAGAACAGACCATCGATGGACAGCCGAAATTTTAGATTGGATTCCAAGGGACAGGAAAAGACCCAGAAGAAGACCACATGGAAGATGGGTGGATGAAATTCGAAAGTATGCGGGAGTGACATGGAGGAGACTGGCACAAGACAGACCGTTGTGGAGGAAACTTGGGGAGACCTTCGTCCAGCAGTGGATTGATAATGGTTGACAATGATGATGATGATGATATGTTAAAGGAATGCTCTATTAGGAGATATTATTGTACTACATATAATTCAGTTGAGATCTGATCTGATAATATTTCTTCAAAGACGGAAAAAACGTTGAAGAAGCAACCAAGATTAGTTTTTTGGAAGAAGAAGCAATTCTGGAGTATAAATGGCAGGGAATTAGTAAAAGACTGGACATATTCACTTCCCTGGTATGCCCTGAAAAAAGTAAATAGAAAATTTCAGTAGAAATTGTTAGCCAAAATCTTTAAACACCTAGATTGTGATAGAAATTTTGGAAGTATTTACCACGAAACATGAGAAATTACATTGGTTTCAGCAATCAAATTGCGGTACTGAATTGCTTTCAGTTCATTGTTCTCCGCATAACATCTCCTCATAAAAGTTAAAACACTACATTGCCCTGGAGCAGTGATCGAACCCGCACCTTCCACATTCCGTTCGTGCATACTGCACCACTCAGGAAAATTAAGTTCCAACTAACTGAAGCTAAGATTTCCGAAACATTATGAACAAAGAATTTGAAGTGTAGGGTATCAACTTCCCCATTTTTTCATGAAAAATACTATATCAGTTTTTATAGATTTACAGATATAAACTCCATAATTTCTGATCTGCCCTCCTTGTAATAGATGGGAAGTACCTGTATCTTTCAGTGCAGTTAGTTCTCTTGTTTTCTCAGTTGTTTTTTGTTTTAACTTCTGATATCTCAGGGAGTCTTAGCCTCATTGCGTGACTCATTGAGCGTGAAAGCAACCGCAATTCTTTTAACATTCTAAAAGAAACGATCTCATCGTTTCTGATTTCGTGACCAATTTTCTTTGGTGAATATTACTTTTCCAACGTTGGAGTGGAACATGCACGACTAAACATGCCTCCTGGCAGACTTCATTAACTTTGGAAAAAACATTTTTCGTTTTTGCGCAGTGGCTTGCATTGATCAACGTTATCTGCGACAGTTCTTTTCGTCATTGCAAAGTGAGGATTTCTCTCATAAAATGTTAATGAAACAATCAGATCTTTCGTAAAAACTCTCTGGTCCTGTTCCAAAAAGTTTTTATATATGCATCTTTTCATAATATAAATTGTATTCGCCTTGAAAAATGAATGATTGGTACTTAAAGGTTTTATAAAAATTGAAGTGTTGCAGTTTTTTTTAATCCACTAAAAATTGCCTATAGTAACATCGTTACTTGATCCGTTTCTAACTCTACAGTCAAGGAAATGAAAGCAAGAGTGCTGCTGTTTGAGAATTCCTGAAGTAAATAGATATTTTTGAAATAACACATGTCACGTACCTGCCAGCAGGACGCGCACGACATAAAGGCAGATTGCAGTCAGAATAAACGTCTGCGTAGCTCAGTTGGTAGAGCGACTTGTTCCGGAATAAGCGGACTCGGGTTCAATTCCCGGCGTAGACTAGAACTGACGGAGAAATTCACTGCGTTATAATGGCGCCCGAACTATCCGGATGACCCGACCGTTCAAAATCTCGCAATAGTGTTATGTTATTTTCACACCGCGAGATAGGAAAAATCAGAGAATCCCATCTCCAGCGCTTCGAAAAATAAATGTGTGTGGCGTTGCATTCCACACACCAGATTGACTGGGAGTTCTCAAGTGCACGTTCTACAGTGGATGGCTGCTTGCAACGATTCATGGTCACGGCTGACCCGTGGGCCATGCCCCCGGTCCTCTTTCGGGGGGGGGGAGAGATGTGACGTTCCTGCCAGCAGGACGCACACGACATAAAGGCAGATTGCAGTCAGAATAAACGTCTGCGTAGCTCAGTTGGTAGAGCGACTTGTTCCGGAATGAGCGGACTCGGGTTCGAATCCCGGCGTAGACCAAAAATGACGGAGAAATTTACTTCGTTATACACAATAACTGCGTTACTTTAACTTGTTCATTAGTTTGAATTTAACTGCATTGATATGAAAAATATTTCCCATATTTAACATAGAAAAGGGGAGAATGCACAACAGAAAAACTAAAGAGCGAGTTCTAAACTCTCTGAAAAGTGAAAACAGTTTTGGAATTCAGTTGCTCAAGATGAAAGTTGCTTCAAAACAAGATTTCTACCGCCGTGAAAATCCGAAAAAATCCTGTAGTGTAGTTGAAACCATTTTTAGCACATCTTTTGTAGAAAACAGTTCGTGCTTATTTCATCGGTTTGTCCGTGCGTCCGTCTGTCCGTCCTCTTGTGGACACCATATCTCTGCAACTATTAGTCTAATTTGAAAATTCTTTTTGAATTGGGAAGCTGGAAATGTGAGAATGATGTTTCTTGTATTCCGGTTTTTCCGATGCACAACGTCGCCGGTAAATGCAAATGATGTCGAATTCAAAATACATTTTATTGCATCTTTTTCCTTTGCAGTATAATCAAACAAAACTTTTTCCTATCAAACAGCTGCTTCCCCACTTTTCATGCTATTTAGAATCAGTTTATGAAATACCTCTCTGTTCTTGTTTCATCAGTCATCTAAATCACTTCAGCTAAAATTTTATCGATTTTTGGATCGGTGCCACCTTTTAAAACCTATTGTTACGTTTCCAGATTTTTTTTTTTTTTTTGGTATGACAGGACCTGGAATAAAGTTTTAGAACTGAGATGAATGCTTTGTGATTTTATCAGAAGTTTCTAAAAGATTACAGCGGTTTTTCTTTTCTGTGTTCTTCCGTCGCAACTATATTTATCGTCTTTAATACATTATGTTCAGGACAAAATAGTCGAAGCATAAAAATAATTACTCGTCTGCGACAACCTCCACCTTTTTGCACTTCTGTGGATTCTATTCTTTGCAAAATAAAAGCTTTATTCAAAACATCGCTTATCAGATTTTGTTCTACTTTCCGCTTATTAGAAAATTATTAACAAATTTATCGAAGCGGAGATACGTATCTCGACTAAACTAAATTATTTTGTCACAATTGCTAAAAAAAATTAAGGTGACGACTATTAATAATAAAAATAACTTAGCACAGTTTCGAGACGAAACACTGAGTTCGCCATTTTTTAGGCACTGGATGTGTTGTGTCGATGACAACATTACGTAACGCAAACGAAACTCCTGAGTTATTTGAATTTTTAACCCAGTTGATACTCACACTGAATTTTCATATGGCATTGAAAGCCATAGCTTTCCCCAATTTTTGGTATCCCGTTTCAAAATACCTTTTATCGCCTCTTGTAAACTGAAAAATACTGGGTGTAAAGGAGCGTTTTTTCTGTAAAAAATTGTTTCCACAAAATTCTGTTACAAAATGAAACTCACCTATACAGTTCTGTGATTCACCGTACTGGTATCTACAAATACACTATATGGGCAAAAGTCACCGGGCACCTAGAAGAGAAACACAACATAGCATTTATTGACATACAAATGTACGGCGTCGGTCCACCTTTGTCCTTAATGCATGCACTGACCCTTCGAGACATGCTTTCGACAAGGTTTTGGAACACAGCGATAGGTATGAGGTTCCATTCAGTACATAATGTTGCCGCTACCTGTTGCTTAGTAGTAGGCCTTAGTTTCAAACTACTTATGCGGCGCTCTAATTCATCCCATGGGTGCTCTATGGGATTACGATCAGGGCTCTGTGCTGGTCAGTCCACATACGATACGGAATTATCGTCAAACCACGCCGTAACAGTCCTTGCTTTATGGCTGCGTGCATTATCCAGCTGGTACCGACAAGGCTTGGTTCCATATTATTGCCACAGAGTTGGTAGGGCATAACTGTCTTGAATATCGAGGTAGACGTGCTGATTAACAGGTTTCTTCACTATAACTAATGGGCCGGGACCATACCACGAAAAACGCCCCCACACGAGTGCACTGCCAGCTCCAAACTTGACCGTAGGAACAGTACACTGTGGTAAATAGCGTTACCCCGGCTATCGCCATACCCACACACGGCCATTAGACTGATGGATCGTGTATCTGGATTCATCAGTCCATAGGACGCGTTTCCATTGATCTACGGTCCACGATAAATGTTCTTTGCACCATGCTAAACGACGAGTAGCATTCCGAGTGGAGATGAAAAGCATATAAGCAGCCGTACGACCACAGTAACCCATGGAATAAAGTTCTCTGCAAATTGTACGTGTACATACCGGGGTTCCAGCATTTTTACTCACTTGTACACTGAGGTCTTATGCAGTACTCCGCCAATTAGCTGTAACTACTCTCCTGAGGCTTCGACGTCCTCTATCACTAATTTCCTTTGGTCTGCCGGTACGTTTTGCTGCTTCAGGCACGCCATGTGTCTTCCACTTTTTCAGTACATCCAAAACAGTTGGCTTGGGTATGTTTAAACGCCTCTCGGTTTCTCTTATGGACAACCCACTAATATAACACCCAACAATCTTTCCTTTCTCAAAGTCAATTCTCTCCCGCCGCGACATTTTCACTCAACCTAACAATGCGATACGATCGCGGTCAGCTGCAGGCTTGTTTTTATGCCGTTTGCAGCTGTACCGCGCATCTTAACAACGCAGCGGATCCGTTCATTAGCTTTTAAAGGGGTGACCGGTGACTTTTGTCAATAAAGTGTATATGCCACAAAAATCTGCCTGTTTGTTTTGCGTATTATCTTCTGTATTGCTCTTGACTAGAGGTCTTCCAATAAGACGCAAACACACGTCGTCGGAGCAATATATGACTTCTTTTACTGGAAGTAGTAGAAAAAAATCGTCAGCCCGTTACTTCCATAATTATGACTCCTAATTACAGCGCAAAAGTAAGAAAATAAATGTGCCATTGTTACAAAACACTAAACAGCTATTTAGTCTTTGGTTGTCACTCTTGCTATTGACACAAACTGCAGAGCACTAGAAAAAGAAAACGCTTTGATACAATGCCAACAGTTTGTTTGTCTTCCTTTGGGAATATGTTCTGTTGGGAGTGAAATTCCATACATCTTTCTCCTTTCGAGCAGACAGCCAGTTGTTGCGAAAATATCCACAGAAGCGATGCAGCGGCAAATTGGTTCCGAATAAGCTTCGTAATGTGAGAACTCGGGAATCATTGGCCTTTACATGATGGGTAACAGAAGAATGCGCGGAAGATTCTTAAGCTCAAAGGAATTAAGTGAAGTAATTTTGCTGAACTATAAGGACATGTATCTTCTATGAAAAAGAGTTTCAAGTTTAATTATCAGTAAAACTCAAGCATTTTGTGGAAAGACGTTCATATTTATCATGTGTTTGAAATTTATACCGCTTCATTTTTTTGTGCGGAATTACCCACTAGTAATATACAAACACGCTGTAAAACAGAAGCAACATACAGGATTGCACATATTCTAATTTCTGTATATTAAGCATTTTGTTTTTGTTTTTTGTTTTTCTTCTTTCGTTTCGGTGTTTAATGTTCCTCGCGAGATTTTAGGTCTATAGGTAGTCGCTCTTCTCTGATTTGGTGCCACTGGTTCCATCGGGGAAAGGAGGGGGCAGAGGTACGAACGCACTCTTTTTGTTTGTTTGTTTGTTTTAATGACCACCGTGAGCACCTCTAAGGGCAATAAGCAGCTGCCCTTCCCTAATTTAAGGCCCACTAGTTCCAGGGAGGAGAGAGAGCTAGTGCCGCAAGACAAATACACTACCCATGTCTCAATAGGGACTTTAACCCTGGATCACTCGGACGATCAGTCAGATGCCAGCGCTTAGAACAATGCGCCACCAAGGCTGCCGTACCTGCTATGCCTCATCTGAAGCTCGGGCCTAAGCTTGGTTAGTATGATTAGCCAGGAGCCCGCACCTCTGACCACTCGCCCGTATGGGCTAAACTTTGCTATTTTAATCGGAAGTTCTATACTTTTCTACTTTGTCAAGAAATAAGTTGGACTGTGTCCTCACTAAAATTGAAAATTTCTAACCCTATGGTTTCTGTCTCTCTGTAAATATGTAGTTAAATATGTCATCGGATCTCTGAAATAGGTTCAAAAATAACTGAACCCCATGGAATAAAAAATCGGCGATACATATCTCAACTTTTCATGACCTTTTTAACAAATAAAAATCGTAGTTACATCTGCCATAAATAATAAGCCTATTTTAAGCCAAGTTGAAAGAAAAAGTGCTGAAATTGGTTCAGCTCATTTTGAGAAATTGTCCGACAATTTCGCGTAAGATTAGATGTAGTTCACCTTTGACTCAAAGACAGATCCTGATTTTATGTAATCCACTAAAAATGGGCACTATGCTGACTTTTCTCGATATGAATATTACAGCCAGTGTGTCTTGCAAAATTTCTTCTATGACGTCGTCAACAAACAAAAAAGAAAGGCTGACGTCCCATAAATTAAGAGCTAGCCAACCCTGTAATGTTTTTCTCACATGGAGGTAACACACGCAAATCTCGAGGGGAAAAGAATTCGGTTAATAGCCCGGTACTTTACGATTTCTTTAGCATAGGTAGGAAATTGCAGTGTCCGGATGGAAGCTATTCAAAATAAAAACTTTATATCTCGGAAAGCATGCATTACATTCACCTCTGGTTTGCGCCATCGCAGAGGAGAAGCTTTTCTCCATGCGCCGTTCACGCACATGAGTCAACTGGTACCCCCTCACGCGCATGAGCTATCTATACTCCGAGTAAACTTAAGAGTGTACCACTATGTAGGGTATACAAAACAGCTACCTCTGCTACGAAAAGTAATCCCTTGCGTTTAGAGCGAAAACCAGTAGAATTATTGTTCAGAACCCATTTTTGTTTGCTCAGCAGTTTATCAGATAAATTTGCTATATAAAAACCTTCCAGAAGTTAGAGTACTTTTAGAAATAAATTTGATTTGAGAAGTTGATCAATCAAGAGCTTCGCACTTTCTGCTGTTTCTGTCCATTTGGGATACAACTCGGAGAGGGAGAAGGGGTGGAAGACCCTTTTCCAGCATTCACGACAAAGAGATAATAGATTAGCAATCGGGGAAAGTCGAAGGGTAGGCTACATAAACAGGCAGTAGGGGAAGCAATTCGGCCTCCACCAGACCCCTATTCACAATCCCCACCGCTTGTGAGATGTGTGGGTGGCTCAGAAAGGAAACACTAGGAGAGCAGATTAATGCGGCGGATGGATACCGTTCTTGCGTTGCACAACGAGTTCTGATAAGGCTCCCCTGCCTTTAACAACAGTATATTTTTAGGGTGACTTGGAGTGTAGTGTCGGCATCCCAACTGACCGCGGATAAGCTCAGTCAAAATGTCGACACCGCAGGAGAAGGTTGCATGCGTGTTGCCGAATTAAAGTCTGTTGCTACTTCTCAGCGTCGTTTTCGAACGCCATATTGGACGAAAACCTCCAACACGGAAAAGCATCCGGTTCTGTGATAACAAACTGAGGACCACCGGAAGTCTGTTACGTGAGACGTCTCCTGGAATGCTACGGACACCCGAAGAAAATGTCGATAGCAACAGAGAAGCATTCCTAAGTCCACGGAATTCAATTCGGGCTGCTATCTCGCAGATAAACCTTCCACGTTCAACGGCGCCCGATGTGTTACTCAAGCGACTGCGTCTACGGGCGTACAAGATTCAAATGCTTCAGGCACTGAAACCTAACCCATCAAAAACAGACTTGCTGGCCCAGCACTATGTTACCGCTGCCAAACCGTCAATAAAATATCCGGGCGGCCAACAGAAGGGCCAGCAGTTCAGGCCAAGAGCTGGCCAACTGTTGGCACTCCATCAGTAGTCATATGCCACAACAGGGCCATCAGTTGTCCATCACAGGCAGTAGCTGCCATAAGTGGCCCTTCAGCGGCCCTGGAAGCACGTGCCAGAAATTATGGCTAGCCTAATGTGGTCCGCTAGTTTGCCGGTAGTAGCAGCCAGCAACCATGGGACGTGACTGGTGGCTTGCCGAATCTTGTCCGCCAATTTTTCAGTAATAGCCATAAAAAAATCGAGGATCCACAGTTTCCCAAAGCTACAACGTTTTGTTTTGTTTTGTTTTTTCTACCCTTAAGAAACTCGTGAATTATAGCACTGCGCTGGGGAAATTTTCTCAACAGACCAGAAAAACGCCCATTTGGATTGATACGAACCTGGGCCGTTTGAGATGGAGCTGAGCTCTCTACCGGCCGGACTAATTTGCCACGCATGAACCCGTGCTTTCTTTTTCGTGTGGAATGTGTAATCGAATGGCTCCCGCTTTCGTTTTACAATATTGCAAGGTATTTTTCATAAAAGTCAGTTTCATATAATTCATAAATTTATTTTTTCAACATACCGATAGTTTTTTTTTTACCTTAAGGGAACTTCACACATTTTCAAGGAGTGTACATACTCAGAGCCGCTTTCCAAAGTTTTGTACTGTCCCTGTCGTCTTGAAAGGAAATTGTTGAATAAATATATATTTACCAGGGGTCATGTCACATTCTGTTACATTTTTTACGTTGTATCTTTCCTTTCCGTTGTCCGAAGCTACATTTGTTTTAAAGAGGAAAGATGTTTTATTTTATTTCTCGTTATTTTTAGAAGCGAATTCCTTCCAGTTTTGTGTATTCAACCCATGGATGAGTACATTATATCCACATAGCGTTGCTTTTTTTTTTTTTTCAAATAATTAATAAATTTTGTAAGCGTATAATTCTTTTTTTCAACAAACGTTTTTTTAATGGTTTTCCAGGACATTTGTTTAAAGTGGTTTCAAATTTTTCTTGTTATTCACCCACTCCCTTCCATGAATTGTTATTCATGGGAATGGAGTGGATTTCATGGCTGTAATCTAGTATTTCATGGCTTAATCTGATATCTTCGTCGACGTGGAATTTCATTAGGAAATTATTTCGCCTCTCTACATATGGATTTTTTTTCTTAACATCCGCTAAAATAACACGATGGCGATTCAACTAACTGGTACCATGAGTTGCTCCTGCGCGTGCGCAGTCCCGTTGCTTCCACCTGCTGTTGGGGTTGCATTGGTTGCCAGCAACGGGCCACTAGTGGCACTTGCTTGGAGGCCCTTAATTCACGGCGATGGCGCAGGGCCATCAATGGCTCGCCAACTGACAGCGCTGCCACCAATGGACCTCTACCGGGCCGTGAGCGGCAGATTTCAGCCAGCAGTGACCCATCACTGCCAGCTGGTGGCCAGAAGTTTCCCAGCACTTGTGTTTTTGCTGGGAATGACCATGTTGCGCGCACAAACTTCGCTGTAGACATACTGTGAAGAACTGACACAACACCCGATATTATTCACCAAGTGTGCTTCTCTGATGAGGCGACCTTTCATGTCAACGGGACTGTGAATGGGCACAACTGCAGGATTTGGGGTAATGAAAGTACACATGTCACGTGTGAACTAGGGAGAGGCAGAACTCACACACAGACTTACATTGCTTTCGCAACTGCTTAGTCACGAATAGCTCGGTTAACGCATGCACTACTTGAAACATGTCCAGACACGCATGGTCATGTGATTCTGTCCGCATCGCCACAAAAGGCGACACTACGTGACCCTTCCACGCATTAAAGTGTCACACTTCGTAAGCACAGTATGATTTTTGGGAATTAAATCGCGAATACGAAAAAAACTGAAATACAAACAAGAATCCGATACATATTCAGATTGAGAATAATTTTTAAGAAGGGATGGTTCGTCAGCATCCGGCAAGCAGGTGTTCAATTCCTTCGGGCATAGCGTGAACTTGGATCCAACTTTTAAAGAATTTCTGACTTGATAAGATTTCCACTCTTGGTGTCAATTTCTTTGGGAAAAAAATTACCAGCTATGAATTTCATCGTATGTTAAGTTCACGCCACACTATCCTATGCAGACATTTTCACTCCGAAAATTGTCTTCGTGAAATATCGGTGAAGAAATTAAGACTGCCATGGGAAACTCGACGTACATCCGAACTGTTGGAAGACAATGAATCAATTCCTGAGAGTTAAATTGCCTTGTGCTGCGAAGAAAAATATGAAAATGAATAAGAAAATTCATTCATATTATTCCATATGCTAAGAAAATAGGGATATGATCGATCTATGAAAAAAAATTGCTCCTTAAGAAAAAGAAAACAGAAAAATCATTTTCGAGAAAACATAATTAGTGACATTCGAAGCAAGCTAGTTTTACACTGGCGTGCAAAAATTAAGGACGAGACGGTTTTTCGAATGTAACGTCGTGCAGAAGTGCTCTGCATCGAATCAAATCATACCATAAGATCTCCAAGATGTAAGAATATGGGACAAGTGAGCAAAACCGTTTAAACAAGGAATCCAAAGGATACAAAGGCACTTTATTGAAAAGTTAGCTTCGAACACAACTGGACAGAAGACAGAAACGTCCATGTGACAGCCGGCTGCCAAGAAAAATCCAGTCTTTAGTAGGGGATATGATCACCCCTGACTGCGTTGCAGGATTTACAACGTCTTTCCATGCTGAGGACGAGGTTTTCAAGGAGGTGTTGAGGCATCGCAGCCCATTCCTCTTGTAGCGCCAATCGCAGCTGCGGAATCGTTGCTGCCGGCGTGCTGCCAAGCGTCTCCCGAGAAGGTCCCACACATGTTCGATTGGATTTAGGTCCGGGGACCTTGCGGGCCAATCCATGCGTTGAATATCTTCACTCTCCAACAGCTCTGTGACAGTCACTGTACGATGAGGTGTGGCGTTGTCGTCCATGAAGAGAAGCTCAGGACCCACAGCACCTCTAAACAGACTCACGTGAGGCAGGAGAACCTAGGTACAATAGCGGACACCAGTGACTAAAACTCCTTGGAAGATGTGGTGGTCAGAACGGCTACCAAGCATGATACCTCCCCAACCGAGAACACCGCCACCTCCAAACCGGTCCCTTTCGATGATGTTGGAGGTGTGATTGCGTGTTCCCTGCTCTCTCCAGATGTGCATACGTCCAGAATCGCTCGTCAGACTAAATCGGCTCTCATCCGTAACGAGAACTCGACCTCATTGCTGATGTGTCCAATTCTTGTGTTCCTGGCACCACAGAAACCGCCGTCTCCGATGAGCAGGCGTTAATGGCACACACCGTACTGGTCGTGGTGCAAATAGCCTTTGTGCAGCCACGGTAAAACGCGATAACGGACGTTCATTTGTCTGTTGCATGTTCCTTGCGATTTCTCCAGCTGTCTGCTGTCTGTCTCTTCTCGCCTGTAGGACAATATACCGGTCACCCGCCGCCGAATTTGCTCGTGGACGACCACTGCTAAACTCCCGGACAGCTCTTCCTATCGTTTGAAATGCTCTCCAAGCTCGTGAAACGATGCTGTGAGCGATCCCGAACTCCTCGGACACACTAGTCACACTTCGACCTTCTGCCAACTTCCCAATGACGCGACCTAGGGTAAAGTCATCCAGATGTCGTCTACTGGATTGCCTGTTGGCCATATCACACGGTGGCAGCAACTCGACGTCGTTCAAACCGATGTACACCGTGCAATAGCTTTCACGGAATTGCTGATCGTACATCGCCCGTGTGCTTAATACCCTTCCGACTCCCCCTTCTCGCCCTACGTCATGCTGCATATATGCGCATGCCCTACCGTACTGGACGCTAGTCTATCTTCTGAGTGTTCTTTCGGTCCATTTTGCCTGCTCGTTCCGCTGTGATGCTAATTTCTCCTCTTCGTCCTTAATTTTTGCACACCAGTGTATATAGCTTTGGACAACTTATGAAACATTTCGAAGTCAGAACATTATGTAGTACGTATACATTGTAAAATATGCAAATCACTTAACAATAAACCCTACAAAAAATAAAAGTAGATGAATATTCAATCAAAAAAAGAAGGCAAATAGAAAAGAAGAAAGGATACGCTTGTCCACTGTCTGCAAATCTTTGAAATATTTCCAAGCCAAACATAACACAGTGCGGATACGTTAAGAAGCAATTTCATTATTGCTTTGTATTACCTAAAAAGCTCAGAATCCTCTGGCCACAATCCAAGTCAAAAACGGTTCTGCCTTCCACGTAGACGAATTCAAAATGCAGAGTATTTCTCAGTGACTTCTGTTTAACACATTTCATCAATAAACCTAAAAGCAAATATGAATGTTATGTGCCCCGTTTAAAACCCTAGGAAATGCTCCTCTAAAACTGTAAAAACAAAGAGCAAAATATTCAGCATGGGCCTTCGTATTTGCAAAACAGGAAAGTTATTTCATTGATGGATTAGCGTTCAGGTTCTATATTATGGTGAATTCACAAAACACTTGGGTTTATCTTTTTAAACATGTCAAAGAACACAAACATAAAAACACTACTCGATTGAAAATTCGGGAGAATGACACAATAAGCATATTATCTAATATCATAAATTAATTAGTTAACTGAAATCAGGAATTCGCAAGCGAAAAACTAATTTTGACACTTGATCTCCATTTAATACTTAACTAGACCAACAGAAATATATCAGGTTGTAAAGAAAATATCCGGAAAATAGAGAAGCATGTATTTCAAGCTTAAAATCTCGTACAAAACACTTCACTCAATCGTCCAGGTAATCAGTCGCCATTGGAACTGTGATCTTGTTCCACAGATCTGCAAGTTGAAATATCCCATTGCGATAGAAGTCTGGCGAGCGGGACTTCTATTGCAATAGGATATTTCAGCTATAAAAGCGGGTGAAGAAATCATCCATGCAATGTTTCACATCATCGTCATTGGCAAAGTTTTTCTGAGCGAAAAAATTCTACGAAGACCGGAAGAGATGAAAGGTGAACGGGGAAAGGTCCGGGAAATAAGGGGGGGGGGAGTGATAATATATCCTATTCCAGCTCGTGCAATTTTTGCTGGGTCTGTAAAGCGACATCTGGACGACCGTTATCCTGCTGAAAAACAACTCCATATCGATTAATCAACGCTGGGTGCTTTTCTTGCAGTGCAGCATGGAGACAGTCCAATTGTTGGATGTAAGTATTCGCTATGATGGTACTGTTCCGTGGTAAGAGTTCATAGTAAATCACACAGCAACAATCCTTCAGCAACTCAAGATCACCTTCCGTCTATGAAGAGATAGCTTAGGGATTTCCTGTGGGGGTTGTCCCTGCTTGGGCCATGACTTTTTCGCGTAACATTGACGTATGTGACACATTTTTTGTCACCCATGACCAACCAATGCAAAAAGCCCTCTCGTTTTTCTCTTTCACGCTGAGCAACAGCAATGGAGTAGCGTTGCATCCGATTCTGGTCAGACAAAGCATGGAGTACCCATTTGCCCTGTTTATACGAATATCCCAACTTCCGAAGTCCAGTGCTGATGATAGTCGTATGGGAGGTCTTCAGTTCCTCTGGCAGTTCACGTAGTGTTTGCATTAGTCTTGGACAATACCACGTGTTGCACTGTATCATCTTCAACCTCACTGGGTCTGCCACTTGTGGGCGCATGAGACAGATCCCGAACACCAGGGTTTAATTTCCTGTACTACTCTGTCCGATAATATCGTCACCAAACGCGTTTCGCAATTTTCTAAGTGCTTCCGCAACTTTCACATCATTCAAATATTCATAGAGCAATATTGCACGCACGAATCGTCGCCACATGCAGTTTAATCTTCACCACAACACGTATGTTCTGTCCTTAGAATCTATTATTTCACACACAGCACTCTGGAATGCCTACGTCACCGCAGGCTCGCAGTATCTTGCATTACAATACACACGCTACTTACGATTTTTTCCGGAAACTTTCTTTACAGCCTGATACATAATTGACTTATTTAACCTTCTGATCTTAAAAATTGGTAACAGTAGCCATCTCTTTGTTATTTATTTATTTATATTTTGTAGTGAGTTGTTTATCATTGCGTATGATTTAAATTTGAATGCATCCTAGTATTGAAACCCTTGACTAATTACCAAAGAGAAATATTTGAAACAAAGTTCGATACATTTTCTACAGTGTATGTGATTCAGCGCAGCGTATCAAATTACAAAAGGCCGCCCCGGTGGCGCAGTGGTCTAAGGCGTTGGCCTCTGATCATTCGTCGGAAGGGGTCCGGGTTCGAATCCCGGTGAGGCATGGATGTTGTGTTTGTCTTACGGCACTGGCTCTTTCCCTTCCCTGGAACCAGTGACTCTAAATTAGGGACGGGCGACTGCTTATAGCCCATTGAGTTGCTCACGGTGGTCGTTAAACCTCAAAAAAAAAAAAAAAAAAAAAAAAAAAAAAATTACAAAAGCTTTCTTTAGTGTGTGATTAAAATTCACTTAATATTTCAACTGTGCGTACTCGGACGGTGACGTTCATAATGTCGACGGTCAAAATGTCGACAATCAAAATGTCGACAATCAAAATGTCGACAATCAAAATGTCTACAGGGTCATAATGTCGACAGTCAAAATGTCGACACGGTCATAATGTCGACAGTTCAAAATATCGACACGGTCATAATGTCGACAGTCATAATTTCGACAGTCATAATTTCGACAGTCATAATGTCGACACGGTCATAATGTCGACATGGTTCAGAAAATGTCCTCATGGTACTCTAACTTAGACCGTAGACGGTTTTTGAAAAAGGTCGGGGCACGGGGCCAAGAAGCCCCCAAAGAATATTTTCGTAGAATCTACAGTTTTCAATTTAGAACCACCAAATTCGGTATATTATCTCACGGTACTCTAACTTGGGCGGTAGATGGTTTTTGGAAGGGATCGGAGTCCGGGGACGAGGTTAGAGACCGTGCCCCCATACAAAATTTTCCTAAAATCAACAGTTTTCAATTTGCAACCACCAAATTTGGTATACTATCTCATGAAACTCTAACTTAGACTGTAGATGGGTTTTTTTTATTGGAGGTTTAACGACCACCGTGAGCTACTCAATGAGCTATAAGCAGTCGCCCGTCCCTAATTTGGGGTCACTGGTTCCAGGGAAGGGAGAGAGCCAGTGCCGTAAGACAAACACAACATCCATGCCTCACCGGGATTCGAACCCGGACCCCGTTCGGACGAATGATCAGAGGCCATCGCTTAGACCACTGCGCCACCGGGGCAATGGTTGTCGGAAAGGGGTGGGGTAAAGTGGCCCCCCATACAAAATTTCGTAAATTCTACAGTTTTCATTTTAGAACAACTAAATTTGGTATGTTGTCTCATGAAACTCTAACTTAGAACTTATGTGGTTTTTAGAAGGGGTTGGGTCTCAGGGCCAAGGGGCCCCCATACAAAATTTTCGTAAAATCTACAGTTTTCAATGTAGAACTACCAAATTTGGTATACTATCTCATGGTACTCTAACTTATACGGTAGACGGTTTTTGGAAGGGGTCGGGGTCAAGGGGACCTCATAAAACAATTTCGCAAATAGTCCCATTTTTTACTCTTAAGATCTGCAACACAATTCAGCACTCCAATACCCTATCTACCGTCTAAAGTGCTCTTTGTCCCTTTGGGGCCCTTGCGTTATAAACCACTAACTAACCAACCTACGGTCTAAGTTAGAGACCGTAGATAACAATACAGTTCAAAAATATGCAGTTAATGGTGTATTAAAAACACAAATTAATATAGTTTAGCTTTCACTACCAACAGGCGGCTTATCAGGCAGAAATATAATGTAATGTAAATAGAGAGTTCCAGATATTCAAAATTCAAAACGGTAATGAAAAGATGATCAATGCCAATGTCAAGTCGTATGCATGCGACATCCCATAGGTGCATTGCATTTTTGTGTCGCGGGATTCTCAGAAGCACACGCCAGATGTACGGCAGTTCTATAGATGTTTCCTGAAAGTAAGTATTTCCATTCCTTTTTATTTCTTTTTTGTTTCGTAAAATTAAATTAACTAAATCAAAATATTTAAAATACGTTTACTGGAAAATTACAGGAATATCTTTTTCATTCATTAACTTTCACCCCGGAACTTGGTGATTCCACAAATAGTAATATGTACCTGGCAAATACCTGGTATCCCTGCAAGTACAAATTATGTTAATGATTTCTTTGAGTCCAGTTCAATCTAGTATGTCCATAAGAGCGTTTGGGGTCGTATGAAAAATACATTTCAACGTGAGCCGCTACGGTGCCACATTGGTCTAGGCGCTGGCTTCTGACCACTCGTCGAGAAGGATCCTGGTTCGAATTCCGGTAAGTCTTGGACGTTGCGATTGACTTCTGGCACTGGCTGTCCCCCTTCCCAGGAACCAGTTGCCCAAAATTAGGAACGGCTGTCTGCTTATAGCCCACTGAAATGATCACGGTGGTCGTTAAACCCCCAACTAACAAAAAAAAGATTGCGACTTGTGATGGAGCCGTATGAAAAGTACGTTTTTGATATCAACGTGTCCACTTCCATGTAGGCTGGCCATAAAATGTTAGGGGACCGCACAAAATTGCACTTTTGTTTTCACCTTGTCAGCGCTTCGGTATATGGTTGAAGCATACATATATATAGTTAGGCCATTTTAGCACGTAGTTTAGTTTATATAGAAAATAAAGATAATGCTACACTTTTACGCAGTTACAACACATTAATCCCAAAGGATATTTCTTGAAATATTTAATCCGCCGTGGTCATATTCACAACGTTAACATAACATGTCAACTAAAGGTCGAGTGTACATGAGGAAAGGCTACACCTCCAAGCAATCCGTAATAACCCAGACCTTACGATAACCTCTGCTGATAAGGCTAAACAGATTATAATATTAAATCGATTGGATTACGTTGAAAAATGTTACATCAGATTCCGACTATTCCACATACTATTGTGAATTCTGACCCCACCCCAGCCACCATTAGGGCACTTAGAAAATTGAAAAAGAATAATTTCTTGCCTCTTTCCATTTCTACTACTATGGCACCTCCAAGTGGGGCAAGTGTTCCTGCTCTATTCGGTAAAGTGAAAACCCACAAACAGAATTACCCACAAACAGAATTACCCACTTCGCCCTTTGGTGTCTGATCAATCGAACCCAACACGGCCCTTAGAAGAGGGTTTATCATTGTTGTTGGCGCCACTCACCTCAAACTCTGAATTTTCTATCTTAAATTCACTTGAAACAGTTCGACGGCTAAAGTACTTTGGACAACCTACAGTGCCCATGATCCTTCCATCTCTCGACGTTGCCTCCCTTTACCCTAGCATGCCAGTGACAGAAGCACATAACCTTATTCACCACCTACTGATCACCCAGGGTCACCTATCTGAAGTTCAGGTACAGAGCGTTCTAGATGCCTTGGTGCTAGTTGCTAAACGTTCTTTCTTTCGTTTTAAAGACACTATTTATAGACAAGACGGTGGCACAGCTATGGGATCACCACTATCTGCTTTGATGGCTGAAATTGTTATTCAATCAATAGAAAATAATGTCTTAACCAATTGTACCCACGCCCTATTACTATATATGAGGTATATCGACGATATATTTGGACCTTGGCCGCATTCCCTTGACGATCTTGAAGAATTCAGATAACGTTTGTCGTCGGTATACCCCAACATACAATTTACCATCGAATTGGAGAATGAAGGATTTCTCCCCTACCTTGACTTGAGCATCAGACGGAACATGATCACCAATTCAATTCAGTTTTCTGTCTATCGTAAGCCAACCACCTCTATTGTGATCATCCCATATAACTCTTATCATCCACACAAATTTAAAGCTGCGACTTTTAGGTTTCTTATAAGCCGAGCATTTTCACACATGTCGAATGCCAGATTGCGGAGAACCGAACTAGAAAAAATAATGCAAATCGCGACCCGAAATGAGTACAATAGGAACTTTGTGAATGCTCTGATTGCTCAACACAAGAAAAAGGTCTGAACAACCTTAACCAGCAATCATAAGACTATTAAGTACGTTGGTACTATTGAATACCACTCGCAAATCTCACATTTTGCACAACATCTGCAAGAAACTGGCATTTTATTTGGCGAATCTTCCAGTAATCTTTTCCAGCTGATGCGCAGAGATCGGGACGTCAAGCCTAAGAATGAAAAATATGGTGTGTATTGCATGCCATTAAAAAGTCTGAGCTCAGAGTTCAACGATAGCTGGTGTATAGGCTCGACTCTTCGGAGCTTAGGTATTCGTACAGCTGAACACCGATATTCAACTCAAACAGGTGCCTCTAACACAGCTTTGGCCCGCACAGTCCAGGAAGGAACCCACACCCCTCGTGGAATGATGCATATAGTCTTCTATGCACCAAAGAAAAAAGATCTACATTGTTTGTGGAAGCATTGTTCATCCATCACTATCGTGGACGATGCTGTAATGATGACATTCCCACTACTTTGCTATATGTTTGAAAACAACTGTTTAATACGGTTTATATTAAAGAAAAATTTCAAGATTTAAAATCCCCACTACGCAATCAGTTAACTTAATCTAGTACCACCTTTCACAGACGGAACTACGTGGCATCAGAAGTTAGATAGGAGGGGCCAATAATCATCAACTAATGAACATCATTGTACACCATGACGTCAAGACACTGACACTTTACAACTTCGCACTAAGTATGTTCAAATGTAGTCTTCGCCTGATGATGCAAGGGTCGCCCTTGTGAAAGATCTCGTGTTTGTATTTTTTAACTTGTAAATATTTTATTCATTAAAGATTTTAACTGTCGTTCTTCAGACAGCAAATTACATTCGACCTTTAGTTATTCACAGCACAAAGACATTTATCTCATATGTATAACATGTCAAGTTATTAATGTTGCAGTTTTACTCTGTCACAAAACCTTAATTACAAGACCTTAGGCGTAATCTTTTTTTAGGAATTTTTAGTCCGACGTATTCATAAGGTTTCGATAACATGCCAAGGTTATGGTACTGCGTTTTGACAGAGGCACAAAAATTAACAAACAGGCCTTAAGCCTTTTTATCAGTTTTCAATCAACCGTGCTCATATACACAAAATTTTCACAAAAAGTCAAGTTTATTGTGTTGCGCTTTTACTCGAATACAAACCTATAAACAGCCATTAGGCTTAGGCACAAGTATTTTAAGTAATTGTATGCCATGGTCATATTGATAATGTTTGACGACAAGTCAGGTTAATAATGTTGCGCTTATTAAAGATTTTAAAAAGGGTATAGAGGCTAATAATTATTGTTTGAAGCATAAGTAAAAGCTCATTATTAACTTGACTTGTCATGCAATCCTTATGAATATTGCACTTATTTTATTCTGTACATTTTACATAGCGTGTCCATTTTTCTTTATGTTTTGGCATTTGTTTTATTTTGTGTTGTACTGGTTACATAGCGTTTCGCATTTTTGTTATGCTTGTGACTTGTGATTGCATTTAGAATTTTTATTTGTTTCACATTTTAGATTACTTTTTGACATTTTAAGTTTTTGACATGCTACACTGCTGGCCACCCAAAATGCTACACCAAGGAGGAAGCATCCGATTGGCCTGAAATTCGTAGCACGCGTCGCCCGAGAGAGGACATGCAAACGATTAGCATTGCAGGGCATATGCAAATTATGTGCGCCCGGCACGCCACCGAGAAGCACTGTAAGAAGGGTGCACAGAAGGTTTCGATAACGGGGGGTAAGTAGTGGAAGTGTGTTCTGCTGCCGGACCTGTGCTTGGGAAGCTTCCTGACGCCTCGTCGCAGAATACGGCAGTCATTATAGCACGTTTCGGAGTTCGACAGAGGACGAATAGTGGCTTATCGCGACAGCGGTTTATCGTACCGAGATATCGGCGCCCGTGTGGGACGACATCCAGCCACAGTGAGGCGAGTATGGATTCGGTGGGTGCAGGACGGACCGACGTGAGCGATTGCCGCAGCCGCGGCACACCACCGGACGAGAGGACCGGCATGTTGTGCGGCGGGCATTGGCGGCTCGCACCGCCACATCACGAACGTTAGCGCAGGAATTAGGGTGTGTTGCGCAACAACCTGCGTCAGCACGTATCGTTCGACGTCGTCTGTAGGAGCGGGGACTTGTCGCACGGCGCCCATTGCTCCGATTACCATTGACGTTACACCACAGGCGAGTGCGGCGGCAGTGGGCTGTTGAACGCCGCACCTGGACTATGGAATGGCACGACATTGTATTCTCCGACGAATCCCGCTTCTGCCTGAAACACCACGATAGTCGGATCCGCGTGTGGCGGCACCGTGGCGAGAGACGGGTATGACGCCTGCATTATGCTTCGCCATACCGGTCCGTCGAATGGCGTTATGGTTTGGCGCGCAATTGGATATGACACCCGCACCCTTCTGGTACGCATCGCCGGTACACTCAACAGCCACCGCTACATCTCCGACGTTTTGGAGCCTGTAGACCTCCCTTACCTGCAGGACCTGCCAGCGGCCACGTTTGAACAGGACGATGCGCGCCCGCACGTGGCACGCATTGTGCAACAATTTTTCACGGCCCACCAGGTGTCACTACTGCCGGGGGCCGCCTGTTCTCCGATATGTCGCCCATCGAACACGTCTGGTCGCTGATCGGCAACCGAGTGGCCCGGCAAGCAGCACCCGCGGCTACGCCTGATGAACTGTCGCACCGTGTGGAAGCAGCCTGTACCGACATACCCCAAGCCCACATGCAAAGCCTTTTTCGTTCGGTGTCGCGGCGTGTAGCGGCCGTTATTGCCAGCCATAGGGGCCACACGAACTATTGATGTCTGCGTTTTCCGCAAGTCGCACGGGCCTGTAAGCTCAATCGTTTCATCTTTGTATCTGTTGTTATGTGTCCGGTAAATCTGGTTTTGCTATCTCGTGTCCTTCTTGATGTTGCATTTTTGGTGGCCAGCAGTGTATTTTGAAAATTTTGTCTTTTTTAATTTGCGTTGTGTTTTACATTCTTGCATTTTCGGCAGAATTACATTCTTGAAAAATTCAAATACAAGTTAGTAAAAGATATAATTCAAATAGTGAAAAATACCAGCACATTTTAGCAAAGGGTAGAATTATACGAAATTCCACTTAAAAGGTCTAGAACGTTAACATTGTCTCTGTGCGCCAAATAAGTTCGAATTCCTTTTTCTCTTGCCAGCGTTTCTCTTCTGGGTGAATTTGTTGGAATCTGTGCTATCGCTCTTTCGTTTTTAGCCATAGTTGTTCTCTGCTCTTTCGCAATTTCACTGATTACTTTATACAGTCACAGTTTTTTCTCTCCCAGAATTGTATTCCAGCGTTGGCCCATCCTTCAAGTTTGTTTTGTGTTCTTGGAAAGCCAAGTAAGTTGTTTTCACTTACTGACCAAATTGTTGGTGGGAAAAGCGGAAGGCTTCTGCTTCCACGAAATGTTCCAAGAATACAATTTTCCGCAAACCACTGAACTAAAGAATCTGCATATTCTAGTAAAATTGATTTCACTTCTTCAAAAGCAGCTGGAACTTCATCAGATGAAAGAAATGCGAGTGCTTGCAAATGTCTGGCTTTGAGAGCAAACTCACTGTTTTCCCCATATTCTGAGGCTATGCCAGAGGATGGATATTCCTCCGCACATTTTTCCCAAATGAAACCAACAACATTTGTGTGTGCGGCTTCCAAATTCTTTTAGCAGCATTATAATGGTAGCTATTTCAAAATCTATCATTATACGTACACTGAAGAGCAGTTGAATTAGAGAAATTTAATTTGTGCAGGGGCTTCGTCCATATTTCTCGCTTGTTCTTTTACTTGCACTCTTGCAACAGCAATATCACGGTTCTCCGGTCTTGGAGCATGATTATGTGTTTTCTCATTGCGCATCCTGTGTTCATCTCCAATAAGACTAGTACTAGCAAAATCAGTACAGTTTCCATAATTTCTTTCAATACAGTGCCAATACCATAAATCACCCTGCACTCTGTCAAGGCAAAATAAATACCCTTTCCATTTCAGCAAATCATTTCTTTTTTGTGAGTTAACTATGTTGCATACTTCACCTGCATAGTGCCTTCGGAAAACAATGCACTTTCTGTTTCGAAAATATTTAGAATGATATATTTCCACTATTATCACTTGACAACGCACAACAAAGATTTCAACAAGCAAGTTCTCTGTTCGCCAGTCATCTACGAACTGATGAGCACCCATTCAATAAAACACACAGAATACAGATAATCACGAGAGACCTGTTCCTCCAGTTAAGGTTTAGGCGAAGTTCAAGATTTTGGTACCTGCGGTCACAAGAAGAGGTTAAATTTAGAGATCGCCATCTTTTCTTTTGTTTTTTTCAAAACGCATAGGTACATGTTATTTACAGCAGAGACGCTTCAATCATGGGATCAACGGATGCGAGCACCCGGGCGCCAGGTTCCTGTGGCGGCAGCAGGCGCGGACTGGGCCGCTGTACTCTGGGCCGGTAGGCGTCATGCTAATTCTCAAAAATAAATTCAAATTGTTTTCTATGCTGCACCATGCGTATCAAAGAAAATTATTATACTTAAAACACAATTTGTTTACTCCGTAACGTATTAAAAAAACAGAACTACGTCCTTACATGCCAAATGGTCTGTAAGCCAAACAAAGTTTTTCATGCAACACCTTCCCCCGACTTAGTAAGTTCAGATCGGTCTCGCTCGACCTATTTCCTGTACCGCACCTCGCTTTCGCTAATTGTAGTTAATTGCCGTGAAACTGGTGTTTTACGTTGGGGCATGTTACCGTGAGTCCTGAAGACTATACTGAAAGCGGTGAACCCCAGGGGAAAAGTATTCCATCAAAAGCAACAGAAATCCAATGCCAGAGCAAAGCTTTGTTCGTTGGCATTATATCGAAGCAATTTAGACGAAGTAGGAATTGTGTTTTTCTACTACGACACCAGAAGATTGTCACGGATTCTCAGGCAATTACGATACAAATCTGACTTCTCTTTTCAAGACGTCCAAAGGCTGGCACTAGGGGGTGGGGAGGGATACAGTGTGGTTATTCTTTTTTGTTGGAGTTTGAAATTCCTAAGCTCATTCTTCCTCAAAACTTTACTTGGTTACTAGTAAGTACTGTCTCATACGTCAGCCATTTCCCAGATTTGTTGTTTTTGTTTTCATTCTTTGTGTTAACCTCAGGAAAATATCTGATCTGCGTTGTTTCAGTTGGAAATAGTTTTTTACTTCAGCAACAGGGCTTCGTGTATAATTGCGAAATCCTTCGATAGAATAGACATTCCTTACATAAAGAATTTACATGAGAAAATAGAGGAATAATAAGGAAAATATTCTAAAACCAAGAAAAGAAATTGCGGAGCCGAAAAAACTAGGTAGAGGAAACAAAAGGCACTAAATGCGTATCATGCGTATCCTTTCCGTCTGCGGTCTAGAGGAAACAACTCTAGAAAAAGTTCATATTTAAAGAAGCCTGTAGTCGCTTAATGAGTAAGTGGTATAAATCAATACGAAAACATGTGCTGTATTTGAAAAAAAAATTGTAAGCAAGTAGGCATCGTGACTGTCCACCGTTTCCCTTTTTCATCCTGTCTACATTACAACCACCACAGAAAAGAAAATAACCAAAACATAACAAAAATACCCATAGAAAGGAAAATGCCCAAAACATAAAAACAATTAACCAAACAAAATGAAATGCCCAAAACATTAAAAAAATGTAACCACACAAAACAAAATGCCCAAAAACATGGTAAGAAATTCTGTTAAAAGCACAATGAAGATAAAAAATAGGCGAAATATATTTGTTTTTCAGAACTAAATATGAATGACAAAACTGAAATAAAAAGAAAGAAAAAAGAAGTATTCCAAATTTCATTGTTTTTTTTTAGATATCTTGACCTGTCCAAATTTCGTAAACTGTAGTTGCACTCGGTCAAAAAATATTACTTACAAGGACTTGTGGCTGCCGGCCGGCAGATGGCGCTTGGATCTGTCCACCTACGTCACCTGCAAGGTAGGTGTAAAATGTAAACAGCTCTCGCGCTCAGCAGCAGAGAAAAGAGACTTGCACTTTGGGATGTTTAGTCCATGATCTGTTAGCTATTCGAAGAAGTTCGTTACTGTAGACGCACTGATGTGAGATGTATATATCAATTTAGATTCTTATTATTAAAGAGATATGGAATATATTTGGGGCTCATTCTAAATTCATTTAATTACCACAAAGACTCTTTAGTAACTTTTAATCGCTGTGCTCATATTTATAAGGTTTGCACAACAAATCAAGTTAATAATTTTGCACTTTCATTCAAACGCCAAATATTAATTATTGGCCGCTAGGCCTAGGCATTTTAAAGAATTTTTAATATGCGTAACATTCTTTAAATTGATTTGTCATGCAAACCTCACATGATCACAGTATTATAAAATTACTAAAAATGCATATGCCTAGGCCTCGGGCGTATGTATTAATGTTTTGTGCTCGAGTAAAATTTCAACAAAATTAATTAGATTTTCTATGAAAACTATATAAATATCAGCTCGGAGGACTGAAAACTATCAAAAAGCCCTAGACCTAGGGTCTGCTTAATAGTTTCAACCTCAGTAAAGCGCATTGCTAAAATCTTAGACTCCTATGCAAACCTTAGGAAAATTAGCACGGCGGACTGCAAATTGCTAAAAAGGCCCAGGCCTACGGCTTTATAATTATTGTTTTGTACCTGACCAAAAGTGTAATATTATCTTTAGTTCCTACTAGTAGGGGTACCCGGTATTTTCCAGGTAAATATTACTATTTCTCGAATTACCAAGTTCAGCGGGTGAAAGTCAATGAATGAAAAATATATTTCCGTAAATTTCCAGAAAACTTATTTTAAATTTTTGATTTAATTAATTTAATTATACGAAACAAAAGCGAATTTACATTATTTACATTTCATTGTATTTCTGCCTGAGAAAGCACCCGTTGGTTGTGAAAGCTAACGTTTAATAATTTGTGTTTTTAATACACCATTAACCGGATATTTTTGCACTTTATTGTTATCTACGGCCTCCAACTTAGACCGTAGGTGGTGTATAAGAGTGCTGTTTTGGGCTGCAGTTCTAAAAGTAAAAACTTTGAATGGGGCCTCTTCACACCGGGCCCCGACCCTTTCCGACTGCGGTCTAAGTTAGAATACAATGAGGTAGTATACCAAATTCGGTCGTTCTGAACTGGAAACTGTAGATTTTACGAAACTTTTGCATGGGGACCCATATATCCCGGGCCCCGACCCCTTCCAAAAACGTCTACCGTCTAAATTAGAGTACTATGAAATAGTATACCAAATTTGGTGGTTCTAAATTTAAAACTGTAGATTTTACGAAAATTTTGAATGGGGCCCCGTCACACCGTGCCCTGAACCTTTCCGACTGCGGTCTAAGCTAGAATTCAATGAGATAGTATACCAAATTTGGTAGTTCTAAATCGAAAACAGTAGAATTTAGGAAAATTTTGTGTGAGGGCCTTTTGACCCCCGGTCCCCGACACGTTTCAAAAACTGTTTTTTTATTGGAGGTTTAACGACCACCGTGAGCAACTCAATGGGCTATAAGCAGTCGCCCGTCCCTAATTTAGGGCCACTGGCTCCAGGGAAGGGAGAGAGCCTGTGCCGAAAGACAAACACAACATCCATGCCTCACCGGGATTCGAACCCGGACCCTTTTGGGACGAATGATCAGAGGCCATTGCTTAGACCACTGAGCCACCGGGGCGGCCGTTAGAGTACCATGAAGTAGTATACAAAGTAGGTGGCTCCAAATTGAAAACTGTAGATTTTACGAAAATTTTGTATGGGGGCCCCATTGACCCCGGGCCCCGACCGCTTCCAAAAACCATCTACAATATAAGTTAGAGTACCATCAGGCAGTATATAAAATTTGGTTGTTCTAAATTAAAAACTGTGGATCTTACGAAAATTTTGTGTGAGGTCACTTGACCCCTGGCTGCGACCCCTTACAAAACCCACATACGGTCTAAGTTAGAGTTCCATGAGATAATATACCAAATTTGGTGGTTCTAAATTGAAAACTGAAGATTTCACGAAATTTCTGTATGGGGGCTCTTTGGCATCCCCCGCCCCTTCCAAAAACCATCTACAGTCTAAATTAGAGTACAGTGAGATTATATATGAAATTTGGTGGTTCTAAATTAAAAATGTTGTTCTTACGCAAATTTGGTGTGGGGGCTCATATCCCCTGGCCCCGATCCCTTCCAAAAAACCGCCTACTGTCTACGAGATAGTATACCAAATTTGGTGGTTCTGAATTAAAAATAGCAAATTTTAGGAAAGATTCCTGTGTGGGCCCCGTGACCCCGGGCCCCGACCCCTTCCAAAAACCATCTAGCGACTAAGTTACAGTACCATGAGATAGTATACCAAATTTGGTGGTTACAAATTTAAAACTGTAAATTTTACGAAAATTTTGTATGGGGGCTCTGCCCCAGGGTTCCGACCCCTTCCAAAAAACCGTCAACAGTCTAAGTTTAGGGTTTCATGAGATAGTGTACAAAATTTGGTTGTACTAAATTGAAAACTGTACATTTTACATAAATTTTGTTTGGGGGCCACTTGACCTTGTGCCCCGACTCGTTCCAAAAACCGTGTACCGTCTAAGTTAGAATACCATGAGATAGTATACCAAATTTGGTGGTTCTAAATTAAAAACTGTAGATCTTACGCAAATTTTATCTGGGTGCTTCTGTCCCCGGACCCCGACTCCTCCAAAAAACCACCTACGATCTAAGTTAGAGTTCTATGAGATAGAACACCAAATTTGGTGGTTCCAAATTAAAAATAGCAGATTTTATGAAAATTTTGCGTAGGTGTCGCTTGAACCCCGGACCCCGACCATTTTCAAAAACCGTCTACTGATTAAGTTACAGTGCTAGCATACCAAATTTTGTGGTTCCCCGGGCCCCGACCCCTTACGAAAACGACATATGGTCTAAGTTAGAGTTCCACGAGATAGCATACCAAATTTTACGGTTCTAAATTAAAAACTGTAGATTTCAGGAAAATTTTGTATGGGGGCCCCTTGACCCCGGTCCTTGAACCCTTCCAAAAACCGACTACTGTATACGTTAGAGAACCATGAGATAGTATACCAAATTTGATGGTTCTAAATTGGAAACTGTATATTTTACGAAACATTTGTGTGTGGGGGGAGGGCTTTGACCGCCCGGGCTGCAACTTCTTCCCAAAACCGTCTACACTCTAAGTTAGTTTCACGAGATAGTATACCAAATTTATTGGTTCTAAATTGAAAACTGTAGATTTTACGAAAATTTTGTATGACGGGGCTCTGACCCGCCGGGCTCCAACCCCTCTCAAAAACCGTCTACAGTCTAAGTTAGTTTCATGAGATAGTATACCAAATTTGGTGGTTCTAAATTGAAAACTGTAGATTTTACAAAATATTTTTTATGAGGGGGCTCTGACCCCCGGGCTCCAACCCTTTCCAAAAAGCGTCTACCGTCTACGTTAGAGTTTCGTGAGATATTATGCCAAATTTGATGGTTCTGAATTAAAAACTGTAGGTTTACGGAAATTGTGCTACGTGAGTTTTGTTTGAATAACAAGTATTTCGGCTACTAGGATCACTGAGTTTGTGTTTACCTCCACTATAAAGGTTTGGTGATTCGTTTCGGACATCTCCTGTAGTGGTGAGTGACTTTTTCGTTTCTTATCGTCTTGTTTACAACTCCTATTGAACTGGTAGAAGAGCCGCCCCGGTGGTGCAGTGGTCTAAGGTGCTGGCCTCTGATCATTCGTCCGTAAGGGGTCCGGGTTCGAATCCCGGTGAGGCATGGATGTTGTGTTTGTCTTACGGCACTGGCTCTCTCCCTTCCCTGGAACCAGTGACCCTAAATTAGGGACGGGCGACTGCTTATAGCCCATTGAGTTGCTCACGGTGGTCGTTAAACCTCCAATAAAAAAAGAACAAAAAAAAAACTGGTAGAAGCTTCGTTATCTCGACGCCATTAAATATGACGTCATCCGGTGGTGTTGTCAGCATTGACATCACTTCTGGTGATCAAGGCACTTTGCGCAGCGGTGGCGTTGTCAAGTTGCCCTCCGGGTCGACGTCCACCGTTGGTGGCGTGTCATTTTCCTCCAATGACGTCACTATTACAGCTCTTGCCACAGCTGCTTCTCACATAGTGACAGATGACGTCATGGACACTATGGATGACGGTGCTCTTCTGCCTTCAAATTCCAGTTTTACTGCTCCTCGCTCCTATTCTTCAGCAATAACTTACCAAAGGCTTCAGCCCAAGTCTAATTCCATGCGAGCGGATGCCGCAGCTTTAAAACCTCATGTCCGTCGCTCTGGTAATGAGGTTGTGCTCGAAATTCCAGTGGATTCTCCAGAAAATACTTCTTTCACCACGGCTACTGAGTTGGGTGTGTGATTTGAGGCGCTGCCAGACACACCACTCAAACTGTACTCTACTACCCTGAAACAAAAGTTCCCTCCGTCAGCGATACGTCATATGTCGCGCAGAGGGCCGAGTGTCATTGTTTACTTCTTTCATGCGGCAGATGCTACCTCTGTCTTACAGACTGGGCTGGTTGTTGGTGATCATCAATTATTTCCTGAGCCTGTCGCCCAAAGACCAGAAACGGTCTTGATGTACCCAGTACATCCTGAAGTCACAGATGCTATGCTTTGTGCTTTCCTAATGCAATCCGGTCGTGTTGTGGATAACATTACCACACACTCCGCTGCTCCAAAGGACGAGGATGATCGTTCGATTGAAAGTGCCCGACGAGTTCCACGAGTTGTATTTTCGTCGGATGATCATATCAAGACTCTTCCTACTCTCTTCACTGTAAAATGCGGAGACCAGATCCGACGCATCGACGTTTTAACCTCCTTTCATTGTCAGACTTGTAAGGCGTATGGCCATCAACGAAATGAGTGCTTCTGCCGCCCTGCTGTACCTCAGTCTTCGGGACCAAAAATCACTCGTGACAGCCCTGTATTGTCCACCCCTACCGCTTCTCAGGTGTCTCTAGAACGCCATCAACCAGCTCTGCCATCGGGCCCCCTCCAGGGGGTCCTGTCCCACAATTGTTGACAGTGGACTTCCTTCATCTGGTGCCGACTGCTCCGCCCACGTTCCTTGCAGCTCCAGCTGACCTGCCTGCTGACCTTCATCCTCCTTCGGATGAAGAAACTCCAAGTACAGTTACGGATATGGACTGCCCTATTGCTTGTGACTCTTCTGGCAGTGACTCTGACCCTACCGCTACCAGCACGCCTGCTCGACGGGAGTCCTGGAGTGCTCCGCGGACTACGCTCCCTCCTCGCACCGGTGCAGCAAGAGGTCGTTCTGTTGACTCCACTGCCCGCTCCTACTCTCAACGACGTACTTCGCAACGAACAAGTCGACATCCTAATGTGACTCCAGGCTCTAAGACTCCATCACGGTGCTTTCCCTAGATTCTTTTCTCCGGTACCTAGCTGAAGCGAAGGCGGATATACCGGTAGGTCCGCTTTCTCTTCATAAAATATATGAAGTATTATGCTCTCATAAACATCCTAGATTCTTTAATCAGTTTGTTGCACGTCATATGCCTGATCTTCCTACTGTTCTAACCGAAGTTTCTAGTGTGACATCTGTGTTTCGAAATCTTGTGCTTTCCTATCCCGATCTCAAATTTAGTGTTGACAGAATGAAGAATCAAGCGAAGAAAATAACAGATTCCAGCGCACGTGCGTGTCGACCTGGGAAGGACCTACCGATTCAAGGTGGTCACACTTAACTGCAGAGGGTTCTCTGCTTCTCCTAGAAACGCCCTAGTGAATGAGGACTTGGCGCCTCTACACGCAGATCTTCTCTTGCTCTAAGAGACCAATTGCTCTGCTACCACTTGGTTCTCTCGTTGGCGGGCTTGGCCCTACGATTTTCACAATGCTTATCGAGTTGGACGGAATGGTGGCCTTGCACTTGGGATCCATCACTGCCTACTCCCTCTGATTCCGACCCCAGTGGTTCGTGCATTACATGTGGACAACCTCCAGCTCGTTGTCTTTTGCATTGAAAACGTGACCTATCATGTTTTTAACATTTATGTCCCCTGTGATGAGCGTCTGTTACCTGATCTTCTCTCCACACTACGTGCAGAGCTGTCATGCATCCCATCGTCTGAATCTATTTTCATCGGCGGAGATTTCAATTGTACGTTGTTGCCGGCCCTTGACCGCAATTCAACCATTGGCGAATACCACAGGCACCGTGTATTACAGATTTTTCAGCTAGTAGATGATTTTCAATTGGTTGATGCGTTCCGGCATCTACACCCGTCAGAAATCTCTTTTACCTGGCGCTCTTTCATCCATGGCAGCACTACGGCAGCACGGCTGGATAAATTTTATGTTTTGACTGCTCTTCTCTTGTCGATCGCAGCTGCTGCCCATCATCCTTCCGCCGCGTCAGACCACAGTATTATTAGTCTGTCGGTGTGTGTTTCTCCTTCACCTTCAAGGACTCAACGGGTATGGACTTTCACGGACTCGCTCCTGGATGATCAACAATTTTGTGTTGCTGTGCGTGAGTTCCTCCAAAGTCGTCAGCCCCTTCTTGTTATTACGTCAGACGCGATGCAACTGTGGCTCAGTGTCAAACATGACTTGGTCCTTTTTGTACGGCGCTACTCCCATGTCTCTCGGAATGAGAGCGATATGAGAATTGCGAATCTACGTGCTATACTGTCGATGCTCTCTCTTGATGATCCGCAATACCCCGGCTACCTGGCAGATCTCCACGCTTTGCTTCTTCCCCGCGCATCCGATGCACCCTGCAGGATGAATTTCTTGCATCTCTCCACTACAGCTGATTCTCACGATTACCTAACCGCCTTGGAATCTCAACACCGTTCTGCGACATCTTTGCGTCATCTTCGCCTCCAGGATGGTTACATCACTTCGAACCCACCGAAGCTATGCACGTTCACCAGACAGTATTTCATGCCAAGTACAGTACGGTAACGCAGGCTTCATCCTCATTAGCTTCTCCTCTTATTCTCCTCTCTTCTTCAAGTCCCCTCTACTTTATCTACTTCCTTACTCTAACCTTTCTCTCTTCGCGAACTCCACGAGGCGTTCGCTACTCTCAATCCTCATGCCACTCCTGGACCTTACGGCCTTCCTCTGTCCTTTTATCGTGCTTTTCTACCGTGCCTTCTGCCTTTTCTGTCTGCGTGTTTCTCGTCTGCTTTTTCCTCTCCTGCGTTACCGCCCGACTTCACTTTGGCACACATCATCCTCCTTCCTAAGAAGGGTGACCTCTTGGATCTTGAAAACTGGCGTCCTACCTTTATCCTAAACATGGACTATAAGTTCTATACAAAACTCTTATCCCGTCGCCTTAATTCTGTTCTCTTTTTCGTTATTTCTTCCGACCAGACATACACCGTGCCTGGTCGGACTATTTCCACTAACGTTTCTCTTCTTCTCCATCTTCACTTCCTCGCTCGCTCTTTTTCTGAACCTCTTGCCTTTCTCAATCTGGATCAAAAGTCCGCTTTTGAAAACGTCTCTCACTTTTATCTCTCTGCTGTCCTTTCACAATTTGGCTTTTCTCCTGCCTTTTCTTCCGCTCTCTTGGCCCTTTGTCAGGGCGCCAGTTTCCATGTTTGAGCGGCCACTTTTCTAACCGCTCCAATTCCGTTTAAGCGAGGCATCCGGCAAGGATGTCCGCTCTCCGGCCAGCTATTCGCTCTCGCTTTCGAGCATTTCCTGTTAGCAGCCCGCAGATCACTCATGGATGTCCTGCCACCGACAGCGGCTAGTATTCGTCCTCATCGGAAAATTTTCACCGCCTATGCTGATGATGTGACCTTTTGCGTCCAGGATGAATCTCAATTTGATCGCCTGTATTCTGTATATCATCAGTATGTTGTAATCTCTGGAGCTGCGCTGAATGCCACTAAAAGTACTGGCTTATGGTGTGGGGCATGGGCTGCCCGCACCGATGCTCCTTGGGGTGCGCAGTGGACCGCCACTACACAGAAGATCCTCGGTGCGTATGTCGGTTTGCCCTTGGCTTCTTCATCCGCTACGTGGACTGCTCTTCTTCCCCGGATACAACGGGCTGCTGCTTACTGGAGTAAAGCCCGCCCTTTCACATCGTTCCGTTAACGAGCAGCCGTTGTTCGTCGACAACTTATCTCCCTTTGCGAATACTCTTGGATGTCGACGGTTGTGCCCGTGTCACAAATGCTGACCATCACTCGCCTCTCAACTTCTGTCATCTGGTCTTCACATCGCTGGGTTAAACTTGCCACGCGTCATCTGCCAGCCTCATTGGGTGGCATCCAGCTTCCTGATCCAGCTGTCCTTTATAAAACACATCGCAATATTCATTTCGTTCGCCTTGCCACTTCAACTGTTCCGTCCCTTACCACTACCTTGAATGTTCTAGCTTCTTCCCGTGATCCATCTTTCAACTTCCTACTATTTCTGAAGATGGATGCATACTCTCTTCTCCCGTCCCACCTCCCTCCTGTCCTGCGAGAGGGCCTTTCTCTCTTTCGTTCACTTCCTCTTCTCCGTTCATTTCCTTCTCCAACTCTTGATCTCCTAGATGAACCTCTCTTCTTCTCTTCTCTTATTCACCCTCCTAACCTCCCTTACTTTTACTTTCCTATTTGGATCCGCTCTGGTGTGATAACTGTCCGTTCTCTTGTAACTTCTGATCTAACCTGGAGACCTCTTTCTTTCCTGTTTCTATATCCAACAATTACTCTTGCTAACGAATATCTTCTTCTTCGCACAGCACTGTGGAACCTCTTTCCACTTCTCGCTTCCCCTGATGGTCTCTTCTCGTCCCCCCCCCCGCCCCTCTTTCTCTACCGTTCTTTCTCATCATTCGTAGCTCCCCGGTTCTAGTGACTTCTATCTCCTCCTCTTCTCTTTATTGGTTTCTTCTTTCCCCTCCCGCACTTCCACTTTCTGTTCATTCCGCTTCTCCTTCTCATCTCCCCGCCATCTGGACAGCCTCTACCTCTCCCCTTTCCTCCCCTCTTGAACTCAATGTCCATTGGCAATTTCTTCACGTTCGTCTCCCCGCCCCATCAGTACTATTTCGCATGACTCTTCTCACCTCTCCACAGTGCTCCTTTTGCCCTGAAGTCAGCGACGTCCAACATCAATACCTATTCTGCCGCGTACTGCTGCCAGTCCTAAACAGAGCATTTCGTCTTGCTGATCGAATTTGTGCTCGATCGTTACCATTTCTTCCATATGCTTGGTTACTTCAAACAAAGCATCCGCCTACTTACTTGCTTCCTGTGTGCCGTTATATTTTTTTCTTGTGAAGTTACCTGTCTATGCTTTCCATCTTCGACAACGCCTCCCTGTTCTTACTCCACCTCCTCAGGAGGCAAGGGCTATTATTCGGAGACGCTTCCTAGCACGGTTAACCACTCGCCTCCACATGGAGCACTCTCGTGCTGCCTCAACAAACACCGATAGCGTTTTTCAATCCACCTGGGCCCAATCGGCTTGGTGGTTCCATATCCACAATTTGCAGTTACATCTCAACTTATAGGTGGGATTTTTGTTGTCGCCCACGTTCACTGTCACAAATCATGATTTCACGTATTAATTATGGTGGTATGAGGCTCCTAGGTGGTGTCTCCTTTTCACCTACATGGTTCTCTATTTGTGATTACTCTGTTTAATGTGCCATTGGAGATAGCTCACCATGTTTCCCATGTTCTCTTCGATAATGTTGGATTTTATGATGTTTTATGTAATTCTTCCTTATGTACAGTTTACTGCACACGCAATGTCCCCTTCATTATGTTAAATATATTTTGGAATATTTGTCCCTGTGTGAATAATTTAATGTAAGAAGATGCCCTTCTGAGTACATTTCACGTTTCTCCCTCTTGTCACTGAATACTTCTGTACATATGATGTAAATTTTGAGCGTAGCATCACTGTTACATTTCTGTTTCATGAGAAGCTGCCTTTCTGGCTTTGTTTAGCGGCTTTCTTCCTTGTCACTGTATTGTTCTGTACATATGATATGGAACTTGTGCATTGCATTACTGTTCGATTTCTGTTTTTTTGTAAAGTTGTCCTCCTGGGTCCGTTTAGCGTATTTCTCTCTTGTCAATGCATAATTGTGTACAAATGATAAGTATTTGTACTTAATTGTTTCTACAATTACTGTCATATTTCTAAATACTTTTGCACCTGTTAGTTCCTTCTCACCCATGGTCTTTTATGTGAATTAGTACCTTGTGCATGTTTAATCTCTAGTATGGTAGTAATGCTTGATTGGAATGTGTGCATAGTATAGAACCATGTCTTTCCCTGTCTACAATACTGTAGGTATACATTTTCATTTGTATCTCTCGTGCTTTATTGTCTGCCTTTCCTTCGCCCTACGTGGCGAAATAATTTTATGATTTTAACAATATTTTGTTTTACGTTTCACTGGAACTTTTTAGTTGATGTATATACCACTGTATTTATTGGCAGTATTCCACTGTCATGTACATAGAAATGTTATTTTTACTGAAGAATAAACGCGATTTTGAAATGTAGATTTTACGAAAATTTTGTATGTGGGGGGCTTTGACCGCCAGGGCTCCAACCCCTTCTAAAATTCGTCTACAGTCTAAGTTAGTTTCAAGAGATGGTATATTAAATTTGGTGGTTCTAAACTGAAAACTGTAGATTTTACGAAAAGTTTTATGAGGGGTTCTGACCTCCGAGCCCCGACCCGTTCCGAAAACCGTCTGCCGTCTAAGTTAGAGTACCATGAGATAGTATACCAAATGTGGTGGTTCTAAATTGAAAACTAAATTTTACGAACATTTTGTATGGAGGGCCGACTCCTGGCTCCGACACCTTTCGAAAACCGTCTACGGTCTGAGGTAGTGTACAATGCGGACATTTTCTGGACCCTGTCGAGATATTGACTGTCGATGTTTTTGTTGTCGACATTTTAATCCTGTCGACATTATGACAGTGTCGATATTTTAACTGTCGACATTTTGGTTGTCAACATTTTGAGTGTCGACATTTTGACTGTCGACATTTTGACCCTGTCGACATTATGACCGTGTCGGCATTTTGACAGTGTCGACATTTTGAGCTTGTCGACATTCTAACTGTCGACATTTTGACCCTGTCGACATTTTGATTGTCGACATTTTGACCGTCGACATTTTGCACCACACCCAATCTGACAGCTGCTGGAGGGTGCGTGGTGGAGGATCCATAGGCCGAACAACACGATCGAAGTGGGGCCACAGATACTCAATTGGGTTTACGTCTGGGGAATTAGAGGGCCAGGGAAGTATTTTGAAGTTTTCATCGTGCTCTTGCAACCACTCTCGGTCATTTCCAGCTGTGTGATACGTCGCACTATCGTGCTGGAAGATCCCATCCTGCCGCTCGGGTGGCGCAGTGATCATTCATCCGTAAGAAGTCATGGTTCGAATCCCGTGAGGCATGGATGTTGTGTTTGTCTTATGGCACTGGCTCTCTCCCTTCCCTCGAACCAATGACCCTAAATTAGGGACGGACGAATGCTTATAGCTAGCCCATTAAGTTGCCTACGGTAGGCGTTAAACCTCCAATAAAAAATTAAAAAAAGGATTCAATCCGTCTCAGGGAAGGCAATCAGCATGTATCTATGTACATGGTCTGCAAGGATGGATTCATAACGAATTCTGTCTATAGTGCATTTCACAGGTATGAGTAAACCCAGAGAATGCCACGGAAACATTCCACAGACCACAACGCTGCCCCCACCAGCTTGTGTTCTTCCAGCAATGGTTGAAGAGTGTTTGTTCACCGATGTTTCTCGTTTTATACGCCAACGTCCATCCGTTCGATGAAGCAGAAAACGTTACTCATCGGATAAAGCAATCCTTTACCAATCAGCGGAGGTCCAATTCCGATACTGCAGTGCAAATGTAAGCCTTTTCTGCGGATGCACCATCGTTAGCATAGGTGCAGTGATCATCCGTCTGCATCGGAGTCCCATACGCAGCAAGGTTTGCTGAACTGTCGTTTTAGACACAGTTCCGGTAGCCCCCTGGTTCAGTCGGCCAGTGAGTTGCTCCACTGTAGCGTGTCGATCGGCCCACAAGCACCTTCGAAGCCGACGTTCACCTCTCACATCAATGGCACTTGGTGCTCCAAAGTTTCCACATCGCTTATTCGCAATGGTGCCATTTCTCCAATCATTATACACTTTAACCAAACCACAGCAGCACGCGAACTGTTCACAAACTGCGGTTTTTCCGAAATACTGCCACACTTGCCCCGAAAGCAGATAATCATCCCTTTTTGCAAATCTGATAAATCGCTCTTTTTTATCCATGACAGCGACTAGTGATATGTTTTCAGATTGCCTTCAGCCCACCGTATATTCCCTCCAAGCCAGCTCACGACACTTGCCTTCTTTCATTGGCTACGCGATGTTGAAATCAAACGTAGGAGGTTGTCACAATAATGTGACTCGACTGTGTATTATCCAACCTGATTTAAAAATCGATCTGTAGGAGCTCTTTTTTTTAATGATCATTACTATTATTTTTCCTCCCTAGATCTTCACACCCCGCTGCTCTGCCTGTACTCCGGTTTCCACATATCTCGGGCTGCGGGAAAACACGACCCCAAATGCCCTAGGCGTGTGTGGAAAAAAATGCGTTACCTATGTCCAGCTTGGGAGAAGAAATTCCAGTGACCTTGAGCTCGGCCTGCTGTCGCGCCCGACAAACGACAGAGCTACAAAGGGGCTGTAGATTGCGTGTAAACCCGACAGAAATGGAGGAAGGCAACATTTTTTTTAAGAGTTCCGAAATTTTGTAAAGAAACTGCAAGAAAATTTGAATGAAAGACTTAACTTAGCATCCATGAACTTGCTCACTGATTTTTTATGCTTTTCAACCGTAGGTTGAAGAAGCGTGTATGCTCCAGCTTTGTCCGTCTGTCTGTCTGTCCGTCCGCCAGTCTTCACGATAACTCGCGTAAAAATGGTTCGATTTCGATGAAATTTTAGTATGTGATAGGGGACCATCTGGGGACGCACCCTATTAAAAACGGGCGAAACGAGGTCAAAGGTCAGGATATAGGAGCGAGATCCATTCTATTACTCTCATACGTCATAACTTACGTAAAGGTGCTTCGATTGCGACAAAACTTTATCATGTTGTTCCGGAGATGTACTGAACCGGTTCTGTTTAATATCATCGAAATGGGGTCAAAGGTCCTGGCATAGGAGCGAGATTTATTCTACAGCCATTATCCTCATAACTTAACTAAAAATGCTTTTATTGTGACAAAACTTTAGTATGTTGTTCCGGGGGTATACTGAACCGGTTCTGTTATATATCATAGAAATGGGGTCAAAGGTCAGGACACAGGGCCGAGATTTATTCTACAGCCATTATCCTCATAACTTGAGTAATAACTTGATTAATGATTTCTGACATGTTGGAAAGCGTATCATAATCAATGCATTGCATGATTTTACTAATTTGTTATATTAGACACGGAACTTTTTCAATATGACCTTCAAAAGAAGAGAAATCGCTTCTGTGGACGGAGAGATGAACGAAAGGAGAAAAGGCTGAAATAAAACATACAATTTTCCATCGACACGAGATAGGAAAATTTTAACAGGTCGACATTTTGAAGCTATTTTTTCAAACAGACGGATCAGTTGATGATCTTGTGCACACGGCTGCCACTGTCAAACACAGAATTTCGTTAAAGAGGGACAGATAAATTGTTTCCGCGGATGGACTGACTCATAGAACGCGAGAGAGGTGGCTAAAATCGTATGCATATTCCTTCCCCTGTCGAACAGGAAATCGTTTTAGAAATCATATTTTGAAGTACACTCAACTCCGGATTATCCCCGTTAGTGGGCGGTACGAGTTTCGTGGATAATCCAAATTTTTAGAGGAAAAATTAATTAATCTACAAATTACACACATAACATACACCGCTGAGCCATTACATTATGACCACCTACCTAAGAAGCTGTAGGACCCCCTTTAGCCCACAAAACAGCGGCCACTCGGTGAGGCATCAATTCGATGAGGTGGGGATAGGTATCCTGGGGTATCTGGTACCATAATGTCAGCAGCAGGTCCTCCAGTTCCCGTACATTTTGGGGTGGTGGTGATTTAGCGCGAACCCACTTTTCCAAGTCAAACCACAAATGTTCGGTTGAGTTCATGTCAAGTGAATTTGGAGGACAGGGCATTAACAGAAAGTCACCAGCATGTCCCTCGAACCATTCCTTGACAATGCTGGCAGTGGTGCATTATCCTGTTCGTTATAGCCATCACCAGCAGGGAACACAGTTGCCATGAATGGATTCACTGGGTCCGCAACGATGTTCAGATACTTGACAGCTGCCAGGGATTGTGCTATTGCTATAACACGGCCTGAAGTGCCCCAAGAAAACATCTCCCACAGTATAACACCGCCGCCCTGTTTCCGCCCAACAGTGCACCCACGTGCCATAGCCTCCGTTGTTAATCACCGTATCCGCGCTCGGCCGTCTACGTGATTCACCAGGAATCTTGATTCGTCAGACGTGCTACTTTCTTCCAATCATCCACGGTCCAATCTCGATGATATTGGGCCCATTTCATGCGTTGTTGCCGATGACGTGCATTGAGCATGCGAACCCTGCTGGGTGTTTGGCTACGAAGGCCCGTGCGCAGAAGGCTGCGATGAACTGTGTGTTGTGACACATTGCCCTGATCACCACTGTTGTAGATGCTGTCGATTTGTCGCACGGTGGACCTGCAGTCGCTGTGATCAATGCGCGACAGTCTTCCCAACCCCTCTGGCATCAATGAGCTGCGGACGACCCACGGCTGGACGACGTTTCGTCGTTTGGCCTTACTGTGCACCACTTTTGATACGTATTGGCTACAGCGACACGTGAACAGTCCGTTTCCGAGATCGTAGTTCCGAGGTGCCGTGCCATCACGATTTGTCTTTTATTAAACTCCGATAAATCAGCAGCTTTTCTCATTCTGACTCAGAACAGTCTATTAACCGAAAGCACGTCCTCGGGTTTCGGTTAATAGAGTGTTCTGTGTTTTGGTTAATGTATTGCTCTGTGAACTTCATCTAAGCCACCGTTCAGTCTCTAGGCTGGGGGTGGTCATAATGTAATGACTCATTGGTGTCTATGCTTTATTCAGATTAGTAGTTATTATTGCAAGCATAATACATACTGAAAAGTTACCTGTTTAAATCTTAAAATATTCATTTACTTGCCTGTGTTTTTTACGGCAAAACATTTTTGTTTGATTCGGGACTGCAGTCGGCACAAAACCAGCAGATCAGCTAATAACGTATCGTCTTGTCCTTCAAGGCACTCGGGCAGGCCGTCGGCATGTTGCAATGCTGATTCATAATTCACCCGTAGCTGTGAAATCTCGTCCTCATCTTCACTTCCTTCGTTTTCCTCTGCTATTCCTCTAACTTTGTTTGTAATTTTTTCGTCAGTTTAATGTTCAAATCCATGGCCATGTACACATGTGTATGTCTCAATCCAGCCATTTGGCAATATTAGTTTCATCAACGTCCTCATCTTCACTCGTCTTCATCTTCACTTCCTTCGGGAACCGATTTCACTCATTTGGTTAGTTCTTAGAAATCTCGTCCTCATCTTCATTCGTCCCCATCTTCACTCGTCTTCATCTTCACTTCCTTCGGGAACCGATTTCACTAATTTGGTTAGTTCTTAGAAATCTCGTCCTCATCTTCACTCGTCCTCATCTTCACTCGTCTTCATCTTCACTTCCTTCGGGAACCGATTTCACTAATTTGGTTAGTTCTTAGAAATCTCGTCCTCATCTTCACTCGTCCTCATCTTCACTCGTCCCCATCTTCACTCGTCTTCATCTTCACTTCCTTCGGGAACCGATTTCACTAATTTGGTTAGTTCTTAGAAATCTCGTCCTCATCTTCACCTCCTTCGGGAACCGATTTCACTAATTTGTTAGTTCTATGATGGAATGTATGTAAGAATGCCCACAGAAAATACGTCTACGGAATGTCCACGGAAAAAACGCCCACAGAAAAATGCCCACAGAAAAAATGCCCACTTTTCGAAAATAGGAAAAAATGCCCACGGAAAAAATATGTCAACTGTCGACTGATAAGCTTTTATGTCTGTTATAAACGGAGTTTGGACAACTGGTCACAAAAGCGTTAGTGGTCGTATAAATATTGCGGTTTCTTGGCCTCTTCACCTACATAACGAAAATGGGAGTAGAAGTCGCTACCCGGAGAAGTTGCTTGGTAGAACTGGCCACAAAATGCTTAAAGGGCCGTATAGAAATTGAGTTTTTGAACGCTTCGTGGCCACGTCCGGAGTAGTTGGTTATGTGAGTCACATAAAGTGTCCGTAATTTCGTATTTTCTTAATTGTGATATTTAACGTGATTTTTTTGTAAAAAATATTTATAATCTACAACTCAACAAAAAAATGTCAGGGTTTATAAACTACAGGCAACAAATTCTTTGCGGGCATCTGCTACCGCAGGAAACGTTCCATGGAAGAAGGGGTAGGGGGCGGGATTCAATGCTAGAAATATTATATACGAGGAATTTGTAGCCCAACCGAGAGAAGAGTTTCAGTGTTTTCGAGCTACACCTCAACAAATCCTGAGGGCACGTGGAAACGCAGGAAACCTGTCCGGGGAGGAGGTAGGAGAGGGAGGCTTAATACCGAAAATATAAAATACAAAAGATTTGTAGTTTGTAAACGGTGAAAATCTCCGGATCGGACCAGAAATTCTTTATATTCTATATTTTTGGTATTAAGCCTTCCCCCTCCCCCCACACACACCCCTTCGACAGGTTTCCTGAGTTTGCACATGCCTGCAGATAATTTGTTGAGCTGTTATTTATAAACCTGAAATTCTTTTGTTGAGTTGCAGATTATAAACATTTTTTTAAAAAGAATTACATTAAATATCGCAATTAAAGAAATACGAAATTACAGATACTTTACGTTACTCAGATAACGAGCCTCTGACAACGTGGCCACGAAGCTCCCAAAAACGAAAATTCGAAATTAAGGTACTTTTTCATGAAATTTATTAAGGGCCTCACTTTTTCTGTGGGCATTTTTTCCTATTTTCGAGAAGTGGGCACTTTTTCCGCGGGCGTTTTTTCCGTGAGTTTTTTTACGGTGGGCAATTTTTTCGTGGGCATTCTTTCCTCATACCCTATGATGTTAGCACTTGTATTTTTTTCAATAGCGCAATTTCCATCACAGAGAAGTTTTCTCCACGACCTACTGATAGTGATGGGTTCAATTGAATCCCAGGCGTTTGCCACGTCGTACATAGAGTCAAGAATTGAACAGTTTTGCCAGAAAGTCTTTAAGATGTATCCTTCTTCAATTTTATTTTATAATTAAAAATATTACCGTGACTAAAAAAATTACCTATATTTTAGTGACTAAAAATTATTACCGCGACTAAAAGAAAATTACCTATATTTTAGTGACTAAACAATTATTACCGCGAAGTCGCGTCGCGGATAATCGGGCGTTGACTGTATTTTCTTCAGGAAAGAGATGTAGAAATACTGAAAGACGATCAGTTATGTGTGCTTTCCTCTATCCGATTCGCAGTGGCGGTTGCAAAAATTTGAAAAAGGGAGAGCACCTTAATACCACTATCAGTTTGATCGAATGTCAGAATATCTTACCTTAGTGTCATAGGGTGTGTGTGTGGGGGGGGGGGATGTTCGATATATGTATTATCGATTTTCCTTTTTTTTTCAGAGAATGAGATGCACGATTAATGAGTATTTTGATCGTGTCTATTGCAGAGTAATTTTAAGTGCACGAATTTATTGAATAACGCTTTTACTGTAAATAAAGAATGGAATGTTATTACATTCCATTCTTATTTATAGTAAAAGCGTTATTGTTTTCGGACAAATCTCTCCCGAATCTCATCAATATTTTTAGGCAATATTTTGGTGAATATGCATTAAACCTAATCCTGTGAGGCTCTGCTGGTTTATGTAGTCCTTTGATATGTTTTTAGCCTTTTTATAGCTGAGAAGGATCTCTCTGGCACCCCTGTTGTAACGGAAATAACAGCTGATGCTGTTAGCAGACATATGATGTTGTTCAAGCAAATTAGATCTTCATTGGTCTGAACTGCTCTAATGCATTCTATGGCAGATTCTGGAAAAGAATCTACTTTTCTTCCTGCTTCATATTGCCTTGACCCTTGATTGATTCCTTTCGAAAAAAGGCGACATCAAGAGTTTCAAGACCTGGATTATTTTACAAGCTTTAAAAGTACAAAAAATAGACACATGTATGTTCTTAGCAAGGTGTAAAAATACAGAAAATTAAAGATTTCGTCCCTTTTTAGGGGGACACACGTGCCCCCGCTCTACAGCCGCCCTTGCCGATTAGCATGTAATTAAAAGTTAGAAAGGCGACTCATTTGTCCGGGAAGAAACGACGTGACATCGGAGAGGCAAGTAAAGCATCCATTCTTTGCCCGACATTAAAAACTGGTCACAGAAGTGCAAAACGCCATATAGCCCACCGAGTCGATAAATGGGAGACGTGGCAATACTAGGCCCGTCAGTCTGTAGGTGTATCTCTGCTTCTATAATTTGAATTGAAAAAATTCTATTTCACAAGACAGCAGCTTAAATAATGGCCCACATGAACAGAATAGTTCAGCCCCCCACGGTGCCCGAGTAGTCTGAGGAGCGGGATTATGGCCATTCGTACGAGGCTGTCTCCGGTGTTAAGGAACGGGAGACTACTTAGAGTTGCTCCTGGTAGTGGTGGTTACTCCCCCCCCCCATTCCCGAAAAAGAAAGGGATAGATAGCTCGTTCATTTTATAATTCCTGTCATGCGCTACGAGGACTAAGACTGTTTTGTTTGCACGTCTTTTGTAAAAAATTATCGTGCTTATGTTAACGGTTTGCCCGTTCGTCTGTCTGTGGACACTATATCTCTGCAGCTATTAATCCGATTCGAAAAATTATTTTTGTTTTGGGAAATTTGGAATATGCAAATGATGATCCTTCATTTCGGGTTTTTTTACGATGCACAATTTCGACGCTAGAGGGCGTAAATGGAGATGATATCGAATTCAAAATACATTTTATTCCATATATTTGCTTCTAAACATCCGATTGAAAAAATTATTTTACCTTTCGATTTCATTTTTGTCAAAGAGTGTTTTAGGTATAGTTACTTTTTCATGTTACGTGTAGATTTTTGCTAAGGGCCGTAAAAATAAATTGTGTTTTCCCCGATATCTCTACTTCTAAAAATTCGATTTGAAAACGTTTTTCTTCGGCGGATCAGCTCCTGATGAGAAATCTTGTGTTTAAAATTTTTAACTTTCGGTAAGGAATGCTTTGGCCACCAGGAGGCGTAAGTGTTAATTTCTGCTTCTGATGTATTTGCCGCAAAATCCGAGTTTCTAAAATCTCGACAGAAAAAATTGGTTCGTGGACCGGTGTCACTCACGTCGATAAACTTTTTCGGAGTATTTTCTTCTTAAAATACAGCATGGTTTCTCCGCCAGGGGGCGTAGGTGTATATCTTACTTTTGTCAATGTCTCTGCTTCTAATAGTTCGATTTAAAAAATTCCTTCTTTATTAGATAGAGTTCCTCGTGCGGCATGTTTTTCATAAAATTCCAAAATTTTCAAGTAATTCATAGACTTTCCGCTAGGGGGCGTTAAGGTAAATATCGTTTCTCCCGATATTTCTGCTTCTAAAACTCCGATTTGAAAATTTCTTCCTGTACCGCATACAGCACTTGATGAGAAAGGTTTTTCACGTGATTTCTAATATTTGGTAAAGAATGGTTTGGCCACTAGGGGGCATAAGTGTTAATTTCTGCTTCTGATATATTTCCAGCAAAATCTTAGCTCCTGAAAGCTCGACTGAAAAAATTATTTCCTGGACCGTTATCTGTCACAACGAAAAACCTTTTGAGAATACATTGTTCTTAAATAATGCATGATTTTCCCGCCAGGGGGCGTACATGCATATCTTATATTTATCGATATCTGTGCTTTTAAGAATCCGATTTGAAAAATTCTTTCTTTGTTGGTGAGCGTTTCCGCTGTGAAATATTTCTCATATAATTTCAAATTTTCTTAAAGCACAAGTGTGCAACCAGAGTGCGTAAGTTCACGATTCCCTTTGCAGCAATATCTGCTGGATGAAAAACCTGATTGAAAAACTTTCTTCGGTCAGATCCTACTGTTTTCCATGCCGGTTCCATTGACTTTGAATAGCTTTGATAAATTTAATTAGCGTCAGAAAGGATTCTAAAGACGTGCTCATTACATCCGTAAATTCGGTGTCATCTTTCTTGTTTAATGACGCCATAAATTGGTGAATGCAGTGAACGGATCTATCGCATGAATACGTTGATCAGAGGAGTAACCCAACACCGGAAGGAGCCGCTTTCATTGGAGCCATGAAATGCAGTTACCATTTTGCTATACGGGAGGGACGATGAGAAACAAAAACAAACAGAAAAAGAGCAAATCCTTCTTTCTGAGAGCTAATCATCTCTCATTGAACGACAGGCGTCAATTACGTGGGTGATTCCCCACGTAAGTGTTTCGCCGTTTTCGAATGTTTAGTTTATTTCCTGAACTTACACATTCTATAAGCTTGATGAACACCTGAACAAAAATCTTCTGCAACCAGTTTCGTATGAGTAATCTAAAGATAGTTAAAATAAAAGACCACGGGATTTGCTGCTTCCAGAACTCTCAAATAAAGAGAAAGAGCAGTACAAATTGTTAAAAAAAAATTAAATTAAGTTAAATAGAAGTACATGGTTGGTTGGGGTTAGGCGAGGACTAACTATCGCATGGTAACTCCCGTACTTAAATCATTTAACCAAATAAATACAGACGGCAAAGGGTTCTTTTAGAACAAATAGCAGCAAAAGCAAATAAAAGGCAGCAACTGGTCTAAAACAGTTCCTTTTCCCGAAAGGATATGAGATTTTTGGGACCTAAAGGAACTGATTTTCTTCATTTTCTGACATTCCTTGGGGACGACTTGACTTTCGCACTCTTCTCTTTCTTCTCTAAACAGGAGTTATGGTGATGAGACTGCAAAAGTGTGTGGAACCTCTTACTAACTAGCGACTGTATGATTCATTGTCGAATTTCCAGTGGGATAACAACTATAATCGTAATTTCCATATTTTCAGTACTACCATGCATAAAACGATTTGTTACAACCAGATTTGCTTCTACGGTGTGTGCAGCCTAGCAATATAACTTATATACACTATATTGACAAAGGTCACCGGACACCTAGAAGAGAAACACAACATAGCATTTATTGACATACATTAATTAGTACGGTGTCCGACCACATGTGACCTTAATGCATGCACTGACCCTTCGAGACAGGCTTTCGACAAGGTTTTGGAACAGAGCGATAGGTACGAGCTTCCGTTCAGTACATAACGCTGCCGCTAACGGTTGCTTAGCAGTAAGCCTTGGTTCCAAACTTCTTATGCGGCGCTCTAATTCATCCCATAAGTGCTCTATAGGATTAAGATCAGGGCTCTGGGCTGGCCAGTTCACACACGATACGGAATTATCGTCAAACCACGCCGTAACAGTCCTTGCTTTATGGCTCGGTGCATTACTCCGCTGGTACTAACAAGGCTCGGTTCCATAGCATTGCCACAGAGTTGGTAGGGCACAATTGTCCAGAATAATGACTTAGACGTGCTGGTTAATAGGTTTGTCCACGATAACCAGTGGGCCGGGACCATACCACGAAAAACACTCCCACACGAGTGCACTGCCAGCTCCAAACTTGACCGTAGGAAGAGTACACTGTGGTAAATAGCGTTCCCCCGGCTGCCGCTATTCTCACACATGGACATCAGACTGATGGATCGTGTATCTGGAATCATCAGTCAATAGGACCCGTTTCCATCGATTTACGGTTCACGATACATGTTCTTTACACCATGCTAAACGACGAGTAGCATTCCAAGTGGAGATGAAAGGCTTATGATCAGCCGCACGACCACTGTAACCCATAGAATGAAGTTCTCTACGAATGGTACGTGTACATACCGAAGTTCCAGCATTGTTACTCACCTGTACACTGAGGTCTTGTGCAGTACTTGTCGATTAGCTGAAACGACTCTCCTGAGGCTTCGACGTCCTCTATCACTGATTTTCTTTGGTCTGCCGGTACGTTTTGCTGCTTCAGGCACGCCATGTGTCTTCCACTTATTCAGTACATCCAAAACAGTTGACTTGGGTATGTTTAACCGCCTTTCGGTTTCTCTTGTGGACAACACACTAATGTAACACCGAACAATCTTTGCTTTCTCAAAATCAGTTCTCTCCCGCCGTGATATTGGCACTTAACCTCACAGTGTGATATGATCGCGGTCAGCTTCAGGCTTGCTTTTATACCATTTGCCGCTGTACTGCGCATCTTAACAACGCAGCGGATCCGTTTATTTTCTCTTAAAGGGGTGTCCGGTGACTTTTGTCAATATAGTGTATAACTATTAACTAGGGTGTGTGGGGGTCCTAGGCAAATATTTTTCGTGGGGACCCTGTCTATAGAAACGAATTGATTAAAAAATGTACTACAAATAATCTAATGGATAGGCCAAGGCTGAGTTTGTTGCTTCAGAGATGTGATTTGTTATGAATAATTAATTTTTCATTTGATAAAAGAACATGAACTTGCAGGAATTTCATCTGAGTTATTCATATGCTGGATACGATATTTTAATCTTCGTCATCAGTAATCAAGTCTTCGTTTACTACAGAATTTGGCTCAGGCTCAACAGGTGTCTGCTCGCTTTCATGGTTCTTAGCTTTTAAAAACTTAAGCACACCTCCTTTTCGCAGATCAATTTCTTTTCAGCTTTCTTTCTTTTCTGAGCATTATTTTCATGTTTTTATTTTTATCTAGATCTCGTCCTATACACATTCTCAATTAACTAAAGGATTAAAGAATAGCATTTCAAGGTATTCGAAGTAGAATTTTTAACATTTTTAGCACGTCTTTTGTAAAAAAAAGTTCGTGCTTATGTTATTGGTTTGTCCGTCCGTCTGTAGACAAGATATCTCTGTAACTGTTAGTCCGATTTGAGAAATTCTTTTTGCATTGGGAAGCTTGGAATATGCGAATGAAGATGCTTTGTTTCGGGGCTTTTTTTAACGATGTACAACTTCGCCGCTAGAGGGTGTAAATGCAGATGATGTCGAATTCAAAAATATATTTTATTCCACATATTTGATTCTAAAGATCCGATTGAAAAGTTATTTTATCATTCGATTCCATTTATGTCGAAGAGTAGTTTAGGTTTTACTTTTTTCGAATTACGCATAGATTTTCCGCTAGGGGGCGTAAAAGTAAATTACGTTTCTCCCGATATCTCTTCTTCTAAAACTGCGATTTGAAAAATGTTTTCTTTAGCGGATACAGCTCCTGATGGGAAATATTTTGCATATAATTTCTAATTTTTGGTAAAGAATACTTTAGTTATCAGGGGAGGTAAGCGTTAATTTTTGCTTCTGATGTATTTGCCATAACATCTCAGCTTGCAAAATATCGATTAAAAATATTCTTTCGTGGACCGATGCCACTCGCGTCGATAAAGCTTTTGGGAATATTTTCTTCTTAAAATATATTGCATGGTTTCTACGCCAGGGGGCGCAGATGTATATCTCATTTTTGTCAATATCTCTGCTTCTAATGGTCCGATTTGAAAAATTATTTCTTTATTAGATAGTTTCCGGTGTGACAAATGTTTCGTATAATTTCAAAATTTTCAAGTTATTCATAGACTTTCCACTAGGGGGCGTAAAGGTAAATTGCGTTTCCCCCTATAACTCTGCTTCTAAATCTCCGATTTGAAAAATTCTTTCTGAACCAGATACAGCTCCTCATGGTAAATAATTTCTAATTTTTGTAAAAACTGGTTTGGCCAGCATGGGGCGTAATTAAGTCTTAATTTCCGTTTCTGATGTATTTGCAGCAAAATATGAGCTTCTAAAAGCTCGATTGGGAAAAAAGGTAGTTTCTGGACCGATACTGCTCATGTCGACAAACCTTTTAGAAACATTTTCTTCTGAAAATAATGCATGGTTTCTACGCCAGGGCGTAGATGTATATCTTATTTTTGTCAATATCTCTACTTCTAGGAGTCCGATTTGAAAAATTCCTTCTTTGTTGGATAGTGTTTCCGTTGCGAAATGTTTTTCATGTAAATTCAAAATTTTCAAATAAATCATAGACTTTCCTCTGGGGGGCGCAATGGTAAATTGTGTTTTCTGCGCTATTTCTGCTTCTAAAACTCCGATTTGAAAAATTCTTCCCGTATCGCTTACAATACCTGATGGAAAATATTTTTCATATAATTTCTAATGCTTGGTAAATAATAGTTTGGCCACCAGGGAGCATAAGTGTTAAATTCTGCTTTTGAGATATTTGCAGCAAAATCTGGTCCCCTGAAAACTTGACTAAAGATTTTTTATTTTTTTCTTGGACATCGGTCCCCGAAAAACCTTTTGATAATACTTTCTTCCTAAAATAATGCATGGTTTTCCCACCAGGGGACGTAAAGTCTCGTTTTATTTTTGTCGATATCTCTGTTTCCAAGAGTCCGATTTGAAAAAATTCTTTATGTGTTGGAGAGCGTTTCCGGTGCGAAATGTTTCTCTTAAAAATTCATATTTTTCTTAATGCACAAATCTGCAACCAGAGGGCGTAAGCTCACAATTCTGTTTACAGCAATATCTGAGGAATTAAAACCCCTATTGAAAAACTTCTTTCTTCCATCAGATACTATTGTTTTCCATACCGGTTCCATTGACTTTGAATAGATTTAATAATTTAATTTGCGTCAGAACGGATTCAAAAGACGTGCTTATTACACCCGAAAATTCGGCGTCATCTTTCTTGTTTGTTGTGTTGGCAGGCTTTACATTTCATAGTGCCACTAGCGGATCTGCGGGGCAATTGCCCCCCCCCCCCCTTAAAATAGATTTTTTTCTATTCAAATGGCCAACATCGTAAATAAATAATGCATTAATGTTTATAAAATTATATTGATAAATTCAGATTTTCGTAAAAGGTTTTATAACGAGCGTGAATTTGAAGATTGAATGTTCTGTTCTACCTTCAAAGAGAGAGAACGGAAAGAAAAGAAGAGTTTCAGAAACTGAGGGCGGTGAGAGCGGAATTGAAAAGAGATTTTGGCTGACCACGAAAGGAAACGGGTGCGCTTTGTTTAATGTTATATTAGGTATGTGCAAAAGTTCTACCAGGTTTTCATGATGCAAATTCCAAGTACAAACTTTAAGTAACAAGTGTAATAACAGATGGCGCGTGTGATGGCCAAAATGCTTGGAGGTGTAGCAGGGACGTCACTATCAGGATGGACGACGGGTGGGCGAGCATTATTTTTGGTGGAGGCAAGCTTGATAGCAACGGTTTTTTACGCTTTCCAACCGTAGGTTGGAGAAGCGTATATGCTCCAGCTTTGTTCGTCCGCACGATAACTCGCGTAAAAATGGTTCGATTTCGATGAAAATTTCGTATGTGGTACGGGACCACCTACGGACAAATCCTACTGAAAATAGAAAAAAATTGGGTCAAAGGAACATAGGCGCGGGATCCATTTCATTGCCCTTATGTGTTCATAACTTGCGTAAAAATGGTTCGATTTCGATGAAATTGTAGTATGTGGTAGGTGACCACCTAGAGACGAACCCTATTGAAAATGGGCCAAATGGAGTTAAAGGTCAGGACATAGGAGCGAGATTTATTCTGCAGCCATTTTCCTCATAACTTGAGTAATAACTTCAGTAATGATTTCTGGTATGTTGGAAAGCGTATCATACACAATCAATGCATTGCACGATTTTCCTAACTTGTTTTTACGAAAGAACGAATTTTTAATCTTTTTTTGTTTTTTTACTGAAGGTTTAACGACCAAACTCAATGGGCTATAAGCAGTCGCCCGTCCTTAATTTAAGGTCACTGGCTCCAGGGAAAGGAGAGAGCCAGTGCCGTAAGACAAACGTAACATCCATGCCCTACGGGATTCGAACCCGGACCCTTCTCGGACGAATGGTCATAAGCCAGCGTTTACACCAATGCGCCGCCACGGCTTCAGAGCTTTTCACTACTGGCTAAAATCCTAGGAATTCGTGCAACCCGATCCCCTCCACAATTAGCAAAATCACAAAGAATGCTTCTGGACTTGGAAATTTTGATAATATTCTGGAACTCGGCGTAGATCAATACAGAAATGGTTTTTGACAAAGCTTTTCTAAAGTTGATTTCGACTCTCAAATTTCCTTGCTGGATCAAGTTCATATATCCACCATCACATAAATCGGGACTAAGATCAAAAGAATACAGCGTGTAACCCTTGGAAAATTCTTCACGGTCGATGAAAATTCTTCTGTCTTGCCCCAATTTCTCGGTTCCTTGAAATAGGCTATGGTAAGAACGAACTGTATTTCCCGTTTCGAAGTTGGGTTCTAGCGGTTTATGGGAAACGGGTTGACCGTCGACGTACACGACGATAAAGTTGACGTCATAATGCTTGAACTCGAAGGGGTTTGACTCATATGTACCATTAAAGACATCGTTGTCCACACAGCCGATGACCAATCTCTTTGGCATTTGTCCCAGGAATACGTTGTCTTGCATGAATGACATGCTTCCTTGAGAGACGGAATACACTTTGCATAACCGAAATACACTTTACATAACACACGATCAATGGGCTACTTGGCAGGAGATTTTTCTAAAGCTTTGGCATGACCTATAGAAACACCTGGACTGACTTTTACGTTCCTCACAAAAGTCGAAACATGTTCAATCATGGCTCTATAACTGGGCGACTCAGATGACGAAACGAGGCAGAAATCAGGTTTGCTTTGAATCAGTTTTATTTTCACGTCCACCAAATTGAGTAACAGTTTGTTTTGATAAAACAAGTCACAGTGCAAGGTTCCAATCATGTCCAGCGTCTTGCTGTCTTTTATGAGTTCGTAGCGTTGATATAATCCTTTATTCGTTGCCGCACCCGTGGGGTTAATTTCGTTCAGATGTTCAGCCGTATCCTTATAAAAACATTCGCAGGACAAGTAGGTTTTCTTTGCTTCTTCTCCATAATTCAGTAGAGTTTCAATATAAGCTCTGTACGGATACGTGTTGATTGACGACGAAATCACTCTTTCGTTTAAACTGGCGTCGACTTGAGAAAACAGAGAATGAAGGAAGCAGTTGATCGGACCAACAGGCTTTTTGTCGGGCAGAACGGAATTGTCGGATTTCACGATTTTTACTTTCACGTATAGCTGAGACGAAGATAAGTCCATGTATTCTTCACCACTCACAAAAATATTGACTTCCAAAGGGCCTCCATCCCTAATGTTGGCTAAAGGATGGTATTCAACCCATTGTCCTTTTTCTATGCTCGTTTGCGTAAGCGGAAAGGAAATAAATCCAGTTCCAACTTTAAACATACACTGTTAAAAATTTTGTGGTGGGTTGCACCAAACCGTGGTGCTACACCAGCTGTAACACTTTCTGAGAAAAAATACACCATTTTTGGTGCAAACAAAACCCAACAACATGGTGCAACCTTACACCGTAATGTGCTACAACCTTGTGCCATAACGTGGTGCCAAGTTGCACCATGTTTTTGGGTTTGGTTTGCGTAAACATTGATGTAATTTTTCCTAGAACGTGGTATAACGAAGTAAATTTCTCCGTCATTTTTGGTCTACGCCGGGATTCGAACCCGAGGCCGCTTATTCCGGAACAAGTCGCTCTACCAACTGAGCTACGCAGACATTTGTTCTGATTCCTATCTGCCTTTATGTCGTGTGCGTCCTGTTAGCAGGTACGTCACATCTCCCCCCCCCCCGAAAGAGGGCCGGGGGCATGGCCCACGGGTCAGCCGTGACCATGAATCGTTGCAGGCAGCCATCCATTGTAGAACGTGCACTTGAGAACTCCCAGTCAATCTGCTGTGTGGAATGCAACATCACACATTTTTATTTTTCGAAGCGCTGGAGAAGGGATTCTCTGATTTTTCCTGTCTCGCGGTGTGGAAATAACATCACACCAATGCGAGATTTTGAACGGCCGGGTCATCCGGATAGTTCGGGCGCCATTATAACGAAGTAAATTTCTCCGTCATTTTTGGTCTACGCCGGGATTCGAACCCGAGGCCGCTTATTCCGGAAATAGTCGCTCTACCAACTGAGCTACGCAGACATTTGTTCTGATTCCTATCTGCCTTTATGTCGTGTGCGTCCTGTTGGCAGGTACGTCACAGTGGTGCAGCTGGTGTAGCACCACTTATTTTTGGGCAATCTATCACAAAAGTTTTAACAGTGTACGGATGAGTGACTGTGAATTAGAGCCATGGTTTAGAGATCAAAAATGTCATGTGTTGCCCTCTTGTCTTTCTTTGAAGAAATGATGTGTTTCTTCATCTTCCTTTTAACGTTTCCACCCAGCATTTTCTTCACCTCGTTAGTGGCTTTGTCGGTGAGTAGTTGTTCTGCTTATTTAGCTCGTTGTTTGGCTGCTGTCTTCACGTCCTTGCCTTGAATTATGTCAAGGCAAGGACGTGCGTAGAACTTGTTTTCCAAGAGTTTTAGCGCCTTGCTTGAATAACGGCATAGCAGCTCTAAATAACGACCTAAACAATCCTCCAAGTCCGTAACCTTTCTGTAGTGGTACACCTTGGTAGTAAGATAAACCTTTTCCATTTTGAGTTACGTAATAATCCTCGAAGGATTTCGTGCAACAATGGTACCGCTCGTACATGATAACAGATGGAGACGAAAATGAAGTTTCACGATCGCTTTCCAGCGTTCAAATGGCACTAATTGGCCTGTGTGATTCCTTATAACGATCTCGATGGTTTGGAAACTTTTTCTTGCGAGCGGCAAATAATGAGGGCGGTCGTACAAAGCGCTTGTCATGTCTCCATCTTCTCCGGTCACTTGTACAATGCAAGGGAGAGGGGCATACATGTCTCCCAAATGCTGAGGTTCTGCAATATCGCTGTATACGTATAACAGGGAAAGCGTCGAGTTGAGGTTGGCTACAAAATTTCCATGAATCGTGAGATCACTCCCTTCTGTTGCTGAATATAATCCGGGTTGGAAACCTAGAATTTCAGCAATCCCGGGGTATAACTCCAGCTGAGTACCATTCACTGAAGCTGTTTTGACACGTCTCGTTGATTTATTGTAATACATGGTAATTTTTTTCGCCCAGTGATGAGACATGGCTTTCACTACGCCGCTCACCGAATCATAGTATCCTGCAGGATTTTTTCCCGCTTTCAACTGACCTAGACCAACATCGTAAGCAAAGGAATTCGAGTTAACATTCACATTGAACCAAGAATGGGGCGGGAGGTTAGATGAGTTCGACGAGTGCCACTTTCCAGTCTCCATTCAGTAAGATCGGTGAAGGAAGACGAGTAATAAAGTGGGATATTTTATTGTCAGAAGAGTAACCTAGAGAGCTGTCGCTGGGTAACGTTAAATAGAAACTCATCTTTCATACTGAACGCCTGAAGTAAGTACCTGAACTTTTATATGCTCACTAAATCGTTCGATGGTATCTATGCATTAAACTTATCAGGGTAGCCTTTAAATTTAACAAAATATTCGTATTTGTCTTTCCGTTTACGTTTCTTCAGAACCATTTCAATTGGGTAGTGGTCATTTTTCTTAAATTTTTGCAATTTTTCGCCGTAGAAGGTACTACCAATGTTTTCTCCCCGTAAATCTTGATCTTTATACACTGGCGGGTATCTAGCGATGCGTCGGGAAACATCAAATAACTCCTCTGACCAATTCGTTTCATACCCCTTTTCGAACTTTAATTTGGTTTTAGATAACCTCACAGTATCACCTATATCGAATTTATAAACTGGTTGAGATTCAGTTATATCGCCATATAAGTTATTCCACACAACCTTTTGGTTTTCTAGATTGACATTCACTGGTTCCATCTTAATACTTCGATAATACGTTGCATTGTAACTATGCATCAATTTCTGCAAGATGTTAATATATGTGTACGTGTTTCGACGCGTAAAGTACTTCCAGATTTTTGTTTTTAGAGTTCCATTAAACCTTTCGATTACACTCGCTTTTATCTCATTACTGGTGTTATGGAAATGGACGTCGTTTTGCTTCAAGAAATTCTTGATTTTTAAACTCAGAACCTTGGTCAGTTTGCAGGTGTAACGGTCTGTGTTCTTTAAATATTTTCTGGAACACTTTGATCATGAATGACCCAGTCTTTTGCATCATAAGAACACACCATGCATAATTTGAAAACACGTCAATGCATGTTAATAAATATTTATATCCGTTATTATGTTTCAGATTGGTCAAGTCAACTAAATCAGCCTGCCACTGCTCATCGATTGTACAATAAAGCCGTAGCCAGGTTCCACAATGACTCGATTTCTCTGAAAATGTCTTCTCGCAGGTTTATGGAGGGTGGAAAGTTTCTCCCCCTAAGCCATTCCTCGATCTCTGTTTTCTTTATTTTTCCGTTTGCAGCACGGTATAAAGCATTTACTCCACCGAAACTTCCGGGGTGACCTGGATCTAGATAAGACTTTTTCAAGAAGTCGTGATTCTCCATTACAACAACTGATTTCAATTCTTTTAACGGAAACAGTAAAACTCATGCTTACAGTAAAACACACACAGCACAAATGACACAAACCGGTACTTACATGTGATTTTATTGATACCTAGGGTCTTCCAAAATGTACAGATTTTTAGCACTTTCTAATACATCTCAAATATTTAAGTGATTAAAAAATTCAAATAAGTGTTTTTCAACATGAAAAATGAGTCATTCACAAATTCATGGGCAATCCATTTTAGATCCAACTTGGCTACGGCGTTATTGAACAATGCGTGCACTTTACCTTTTCGAGTTGAAAATTCACAGGCATGTCCTAATCCACAGCGATCTTCAATTTTTCACATATACAATCGATCAGTCCATCGATGGTTGAAGTAATGTTCTTTTTTAACACAAATTCGCCATCTACGGAATCAACACTGCATGTCCAGTTTTTTCAGCCTCGTTGAAAACGATCTTCTGAAAGGAGGATCCGAACATTAGTTGGTGAATATTGGTCCTAATGTCACCACTATATTCATTCCGTTTTTTCCATTGGTCTTCAGTAAGAGATATGCGGTTACGATATGCTGATAAGAATCCATTGATCACACCAATGCTTTGAATATGCAGGTGATTCACTTCGTTTTCTTTGTGAGTTGTGAGAAACAATTGCTAATACATATTTAAACGGCATGGATGTTGTGTTTGTCTTAAAGACACTGAATATCTCCCTTTTCTGGAACCAGTGGCCCTAAATAATGGTAGGCGACCGCTTATAACCCATTGAGTTGCTAACGGTGGGCGTTAAACCTTCAATAGCGATGGCTTCTGACTATTCGTCCTTCTGACTATTCGTCCGGGTTCGAATCCCAGTGAGGCATGGATGTTGTGTTTGTCTTACGCCCCTGGCTCACTCCCTTCCCTGGAGTCAGTGGCCCTAAATTAGGGACGGGTGACTGCTTATAGCCCATTGAGTTGCTTACGGTGGTCGTTAAATCTCCAATCACACACACAAAAAAAAGAATCCTTCAATAAAAAATTAAAAAAGAAGTCCTAGTTGAGATAAACCATGACCGAGACGACACTAGATGGTCTGTGTATAATGTGTGTCTATCGAAATTGCGTATATAAAAATGCAGATATTCTCGTATAAGAATCGTTGTCGACTGATTCTTTTTTTTTTAGTTGGAGGTTTAACGACCCCCGTGAGCAACGCAATGGGCTGTAAGCAGTCGTGCGTCCCTAATTTAGGGTCACTGGTTCCAGGGAAGGCAGACAGCCAGTGCCGTAAGACAAACAGAACATCCATGCCTCACCGGGATTCGAACACGGACCCCTTTCGGACGAATCATCAGAAGCCATCGCTTAGGCCACGGACTGCTAATTCGGCCAAAGCAATAGAAGACTGCAATTTTTATTTTCTTCCAGCCAGGAGACACATAATCATAACCCACTTTAATTGCCGTAAGACATTGTTCTTTGCTAGCAAAATAAGTTTCACAACATTTATTCAATTATCTGGTGCTTAGATTGTTATTAAGTAAAGTGAATAAACAAAGACATCGCTCTTTCCACGTTTTAGCAACACACAGCAACCGAAAAATTGTTATTCGGTCGCCGCTGGGTATCCGAAGTCCCAGATCTCTCGATATCTAGACGAGCGCGTTAGCCTTACACCACGGTGGCCAACAATCCACGGCACTATGTGTGTTTTTTGTCAGCTTCTGATATCATAAATCCGTAAGATGGGCTCAGCTACTGAGACGTCTCCATCTGGTGGGCATTAAACGCACTGGTTATATATTAATTCTAGCAGTTATTTCAAAATATACTTTATTGGCAAAAACATAGGGAATACAGGCGTACCACATATGGCAAAATAAACAACATAACAATGAGCGATACTGATGAAATATTACAGGTGAATGTAATACGGCAGTCAACTATAAGGATGACAAAATGTTAAAATCATTAATAAGGAACAATACATGCTTGAGGACGATGATGCACAAGCAAAAGTAATGATTAATTAATAAAGCATGTGATGACGTGCAGAGTGAAAGCAGAGCACAAAACAACAGGTAAATATATTTACAAGAACATGGCTGTACAACGCAGTGCACAAAAAGAAGGGAACATGTAAAACACAACAAAAGCATATACTACGATAAAGGTACAGAAGTTCCCACAATCGAGGAAACCACACGATATGTGACAAAAACATGATAAGTATTAGAGAACATAATGGAAACTTGGGCAAACTCCCCAAATGAAACACAAGGATACACAAAATGCAAACAGCAAGCCGTGCAGTATTGCATCGGTCCAAAAAAACAATGACATGGGACGAGCAAGAAATACATGACTTCAAAGAATGTGAAAATGCAAGACAGAAATAAGGTATAAATTAAAAGATAAAACACAATGCAGCAAGAAAAAACAGAAAGAACAAAGTATCGCAGGGCAATACCTCTCGTATTGCTCCTAGAGAACAAATACACGGTGCGCAACTCAATGAAGGTACAGGCAGCAAAAGCAGACACATGAGTGAAGAACAAGTATTAAGGACAGGTGCAGCGAAGAAACAAATACAATACGGTACATGCACACGAATTACACAAAAATTGCAGAAAACCCATTCAATACAAATCATAAGCAGTTACATGACAAACACTTAGTAGACGCTGTGACGAAGCACCAGGAAGAGAGAACACAAAATCTCACCTGATGCATTCAGATCTTCGAAGCTGGAAAAAAACAAAAAATCAGAAAGAAAGATGAATGGAAGATCCAGTGATTTCGAACCAACCGGTCCCCTGCGCCCAGGTAGACCGGAAAGAGGCTTGAGATTGATTGGTGGAAGCAGCGAAGTTCTCCAGGCGTAGTCGAGACACGATGCGATTCCTAAAAATCGACCGTAAAGCCGCGCCAGCAGAGAGGATATTAGGTGTGGTAGCAGAAGAGCGGAGAGATTGATGATAAAGAAAAACGACATGTTTGACAAGTACGAAGAGATAGGCACAGGCATCTGGCAAAATAGCCGGGGGATGTTTGGTAAGCAATAGCCACTCGTACGCCTGAAAAAGGATGTCTCTGGAGCAAATGGTGCCTACAAGACGAAAGGCAGTATTGAGAAGTGGAAGGAGAACGGGACAGTGACAGTAGACATGAGGAACATCACCTTCAACACCACAAAAGCAGCAGAGAGAAGTAGAAGAAATAGACATGTGAAAGAAAGAAGAAGGAACAGGTAGGCGGCGGTGAAGAAACCGCCAGTGGATGTTTCGCTCTAACGGGGTAGATAGGGGAGAGAAAGAGGCAGACCAGATAGGCAGCAGAAGGGAAAGAGAAGCATCAGGAAGACCATGCGGAGAAGTGAGGGGCGCACGGAGGAGCGCATAGATAGAGGCAGTGGAAAAAGAAGAAATGGGAGCAGCGGAGTCCCGAAAGGGAAGGAAGAAAGGAAGAGAGAGGCTCGGTCCAGAGACAGAAACAAGGCCAGTGTCAGAAACCAGAAGTGGGAAGAGGGTACGGAGAGCGGAGCGAAGAAGGTCATACTCCTCTTCCAAGGTGGAAGAAAGGTCAGGGAAAAGAGAAGGGAGGGGTTTCCAGGTCAAATCGGAAGTTAATAAAGCTTCGACAGTGAGAATTCCTGAGCGGAACCAAGGGGGAAAATAAAGTATGGTTGATCGGGTGGATGAATCTGAGTGGAAAAAAAAAAGGTTCTGCAATCAGGTCCAGGGTGGTAGAGGGAGGAGCGCGGAGTAGCGGGAGAGAATGAAATACCGCTAGAGCGTTGATAAGAAGTGGTACGAGTCGTTTAGAAGTAGAAGGAGATGAATCCATCCGAAGAAAAAGGAGGAAAGTGAAGGATGGATCATGAAGAGAAATAAGAGTATTCAGGGTAGAAGAAAGTGCAGAGGAGAGCGAAAGGAGAAGACGAATGAAGGAGACGATTCGGTGAGCTCGATAATATGTTCTGACATCCGGGAAATGAAGACCACCAAATGATGTTTGCAGAGAAAGCGTGGCAGCAGAAATCCAATGTCTAGATGACCATATCACTGAAGTGAAAATACTATTGATGGCAGAGAAATGATGCGATTTAAACACACAGGAATCCCAGGGATAGAAGCATTGTGAGAGAAGATATCGATGAACAATTTGAGCACGTTGAAAGTAAGAGGAAAAGGAAAACGTAAATCGCCAAACACCAGCCGTGCGATGAAGTCGTGGGCGGAGAGCTTGCCAAGTGACGTTGCTTGCGGTAAAGGGGTGTCCAAAATGAGCTCCAAGAAATTTTTGGGTAGAGGAGGACCACACTGCTCCCCACGGTAAGTCAGTGCGGTCTCTCCAAGAACCACACAACAGGCCAGCACTTTTCTGAAAATTCAGGGCAGCACCAGAGAGAGCAGCATACTGTTCATAAGTGGCAAGAAGAGTATCAAATTGGTCATCGCGGCAAAGACAAAAGGTAATATCATCTGCGTAAGCATAGACAAGAAAACGGGGGTGCCGAGTACTAGAGACAATCGGTCCAACCGCAGGTAAGAGAGACGCTCGACTTGCAATCAAAAAGGGCTCAAAGGAGAGAGCAAAGAGTTGGCCTAATAATGGACAACCTTGTCTGATGCCAGATCGAAAAGGAATCGGGGCCGTCAAAAATGTGGCCGTCCGAACGTGCAAATGGGCGCCCCGCTAGAGGCTAAGAATGAGAGAAACAAAAGCGGGAGGAAAACCAAAGTGAGTTAATACGGCAGAAAGGTAAGTGTGAGAGACGTTATCAAAAGAGGATTTCTGGTCAATATTAAACAAAGCTAGGGGTTCGGAATGTTTTAGTGCAAGAAAGGAAAGGTTATGAAGAAAGGATATATTGCTAGAAATAGAACGACCAGGCACGGTATATGTCTGGTCGGTGGATATGAGGAACGGAAGAACAGAATTTAGGCGGCGAGAAAGGAGTTTAGTGAAGAATTTGTAATCCAGGTTGAGAATGGAGATGGGGCGCCAATTCGACAAGTACAGAAGGTCACCCTTCTTCGGCAGGAGGATGACATGTGCAACTGTAAATTTCGGCGGAAGCACAGGAGAAGAAAGAGCACACGAAAAGCGGCAGAGAGAAAAGGCAGGAGTGACGGATGAAAGTCCCGATAGAACGAGAGCGGGAGGCCATCAGGTCCTGGGGAAGAGTGAAGATTGAGGGAGGCAAAAGCCTCTCTCAATTCAGGCAAAGAAAAATCAGCAATGAGAGGGGCGCAGAGAGAAGACGGGACCTGAGGGAGAGAAGAAAGAAAAGAGGAGGAAGAAAAAAAGAACCCTGCGCAACCGCTCGGAACTTCTCCTGAAAGAAGTGACGGACATGAGAGCAGATGAGAGTTGTATTGCCAGTAACAGTGCCATCAGACAATCGGAGATGTCTGATGGAATATGACGTGCGTCGCATGGATTCCATCTTCGAAAGGACTTCGAAAGAATGCGTCGATGGGGAAATACGTAGGAGCCGAAGACGACGGATTGCTTGCTGAGCAAACGGTTCGAGGCAGGCATGAAGTTCATCACGGACGGAGGCATAGTGCGGGTCACACATTGGCGTCGCGGAGAGGAGTCCTCGTAGGTTACTCACCTCCATCGAGCGAGTGGTGGAAATAGTAAAGGAGAGTTGACGAACGAGCAAGAGAAGATCCCGTTTGACATCAAGCCACAAACGCAAAGCGCTTGGAGTCGTTGTGAGCAGCAGCTTTCGATCAGAAAGGAACTTCTCAACTTCCTCACAAAAGGAATGGTCTTGCAAGAGAGTGTCATCAAACGTCCAATGACGACGCGTAGATGAAGGTGCAGGAGAGACGCAAATTGATAGTGAAACGGCAGAATGGTCGGAAGAAACAGTAGGTGAATGTCGAGCAGCAGTGATAGCAGGGAGTAAGGAAGCAGAAACATATATTCTTTCCAACCGCGCAGCAGCAGAACCGAAAGTCGGCGGATTACACCACGTAAAGGAAATGGAATCAGGATTTAGCCGTCTGAAGGAATCGACAAGACAAATAATTATCAAAGAGCTGAGTCAGCTGTGAAACTAAATTCATGCGGTATTCGCCAAAAGACGAATTCCTGTCAAGAGAAGGCTGCAATGCAGTTAAAATCCCCCCAAGAATGAAATAATCCCCGGGAGGAATCGCTGCAATCGCTGCACGAATATTACTGAAAAGATGAGCAACATATATTTCATCAGTGGGAATATATACATTAAAGATATGAAAAGTAACATTATGCACACAAAAGGTAAAACACTGAAGAAAATCAAGGTGTAAATTTGTAACAGAAATAGAAGTCAGCTGAGTCAAAAACCGCTGGCGCACACCTACAGTTCTACCACCATACCGCGAGAGGCGATACGAGTGGTAAAAGGTGTACGGCCAGCGTCTCCATAGGTGAGTGGGAGTGTCAGCAGAGCAGTGAGTTTCCTGGAGAAGGAGAACATCTCCACCAGCGGCAGAAATGTCCTCATAAACGAGTTAGTTCAACACTGGTGTCGCGAACCCGCGACAATTCAAGGAAGTCACAGTGAAAGTGCTATGTCTCTTGCGGCAGTGACAATCCTTTCCAAATGGGAACGGAAGTTGTTGTACCGCCGTTGGATGCACTTCTGAGTGGCAGCATCCTCGGAAGATGGACTCTTAATAGTATTGTAAAGAGTTAACAGTTGTGCCAGTTGATTCTCAACTGCTGGGTAGCGACCTTCAAATCGGTTGAAATAGGTATGTAAATTAGGAAGAAGAGTCTTGGCACAAGCAAAGTCATGCAATTCGTCATCAGAGAGAGGAGTGTCCGGAAACACATTCATGTGTAGGCGTGCGGAAAATTCCTCAAGAGGCAGGAGGTAGATAACTGGCTTGGAAGACTTGAAAGGGCGACCCGAAGCAGGTGATCCAGCAGCCTTAGTCGGAGAGGTTTGAGTAGAGTGGCCAGATTGTCGCCGTAGTTTCGTAGAGCCGCGAGGAGGTTTGGCATCCCTTTTGTCAGGACGGGTCCGGAGATAGCCCTCCGTCCCATCACTCATCGCTTGGTCGCTGACGCTTTGATAGGCTGTGTCATCAGCGGTCGAGGTCTCGGTATCAGACTGGTCAGTCGCAACGGACTCAGCAACTGCTGTAGGGTCCGCAGGAACACGAAAAGATGTTGAAGATTGTAAAACTGGGTAGTGTTCCTCGGAGAGAGAAGGTGGGACAACAATTGGCGTAGAAGTTGCCACCGAAGGTAGGTTGCTCGCAGGAACCACCGTCGGTAACGGAGCGCTACTAGGATCTTGATGAGAAGGCGTCGGATTTTGATAGATGGGCGAAACAGACTTTGGTAGAGCAACTGGATACTGCTTGTAGTAGTGACCAACCTGGTGACATTGACTACAATGGAATTCCGTCAGGAAGTTTATTTGTCTGACCTGATCCTCGCACCGAACAGTGAAGTGTGTTGGAAGCCGTTCGATTGCTTCTTGTGGTGGAAATATGACCCTCACAACACGGCGAGCACCTTGGATCGACGCATGTCGTGGATCACGTAATGGGTCATTGCGGGCAGCAAGATGCATTTGTATGCCTCCAACTACCCAACCAACCGAAGATAAGACAGCATACAGCATGCGATCTGTCACTTCCAACGGGACCGGGTAGAAAGAAACGTTAATGGGTCTTTGGGCCACCGGTTCTGCAGAAAGATGTCTATCACCAATGGTGAGGCCAGATGTTAGGACAGATTTCGCCATTTCAGCCGTGGCCAGATAAACAACCACAAGTCGTCCTCTACGATACATTTGCGGAATAGATTAAAATGGGAACCGCTGTGCAATGGTATCTGCATATACTCGCAAAGGAGTGTCCGGGAGGGCTTCGAAATGGACGCCTTTTGCAAGATTCTCAGTAAAAGCCGTGCCAGCTGGAGATCTGGCTGGGATATTAAGCACGATATTATTGCCAGCTTGAGAAATGAAAGATTTCAGCTTTTCAGCGCCAACATAATTATTCTTGGATGCTGGACGAGAGACTTTGGAGGCTGCAACAGAGGAAAACGAAGGTAATGACACGTTGGGCTCGGCAGTGCTAGAAGAGGCTGCATTTCCAGTGATGTCCATTGCGTCATCATCGATAGCGGAAGCCGGCAGATGTGACGTAGCTGGAGAAGGCAAATTGGCAACGCCACGAGCGGATGCTTGCGTGGCAACACCCCCATCTGGGGCATCAGAAAAGGAAGAGAGATTAGGGCTATCACAATCCCTACCGGAAGTCGCCATCTTTAATGACGGTACCCAGTAGCGAGCTTGGCCAGCTCGGCCAAACGTAAATAAGATGAAATACAACAAAATAGGCACTCACCGCGCTCGAAACAAAGCAAAATGAAAGACGATACCTTTATACTTAAGGTGAACGTGAAATTAAGGAGCGAAGAGTCCAATAACACACCCAAATCACAAGAAAATCGCGGAGCAACAACACGCTGCTCAGTTAAATCCAAAGGGCGAGATCCAAAGTGAAAATCCTCCAAATACGTGGCGTCAGTGAATAAACAAAGACATCGCTCTTTCCACGTTTTAGCAACACACAGCAACCGAAAAATTGTTATTCGGTCACCGCTGGGGATCCGAAGCCCCACATCTCTCGATATCTAGCCAAGGGCGTTAGCCTTACACCACGGTGGCCAACAATCCACGGCACTATGTGTGTTTTTCTGTCAGCTTCTGATATCATAAATCCGTAAGATGGGCTCAGCTACTGAGACGTCTCCATCTGGTGGGCATTAACGGCACTGGCTATATATTAATTATAGCAGTTATTTCAAAATATACTTTATTGGCAAAAAATAGGGAATACAGGCGTACCACATATGGCAAAATAAACAACAAAACAATGAGCGATACTGATAAAATATTACAGGTGAATGTGATACGACAGTCAACTAAGGATGACAAAATGTTAAAATCGTTAATAAGGAACAATACATGCTTGAGGAAGATGATGCACAAGCAAAAGTAATGATTAATTAATAAAGCATGTTATGACGTGCAGAGTGAAAGCAGAGCACAAAACGACAGGTAAATATATTTACAAGAACATGGCTGTACAACGCAGTGCACAAAAAGAAGGGAACATGTAAAACACAACAAAAGCATATACTACGATAAAGGTACAGAAGTTCCCACAATCCAGGAAACCACACGATATGTGACAAAAACATGATAAGTATTACAGAACATAGTGGAAACTTGGGCGAACTCCCCAAGTGAAACACAAGGATACACAAACTACAAATAGCAAGCCGTGCAGTATTGCATCGGTCCAAAAAACAACGACATGGGACGAGCAAAAAATACATGACGTCAAAGAATGTGAAAATGCAAGACAGAAATAAGGTATAAATTAAAAGATACAACACAATGCAGCAAGAAAAAACAGAAAGAACAAAGTATCGCAGGGCAATACTTCTCGTATTGCTCCTAGAGAACAAGTACACGGTGAGCAACTCAATGAAGGTACAGGCAGCAAAAGCAGACACCTGAGTGAAGAATTAGTATTAAGGACAGGTGCAACGAAGAAACAAATACAATACGGTACATGCACACGAATTACACAAAAATTGCAGAAAACCCCTACAATACTAATCATAAGCCGTTACATGACAAACACTTAGTAGACGCTGTGACGAAGCACCAGGAAGAGAGAACACAAAATCTCGACTGATGCATTCAGATCTTCGAAGCTGGAAAAAAACAAAAAATCAGAAAGAAAGATGAATGGAAGATCCAGTGATTTCGAACCAACCGGTCCCCTGCGCCCAGGTAGACCGGAAAGAGGCTTGAGATTGAGGGGTGGAAGCAGCGAAGTTCTCCAGGCGTAGTCGAGACACGATGCGATTCCTAAAAATCGACCGTAAGGCCGCGCCAGCAGAGAGGATACTAGGTGTGGTAGCAGGAGAGCGGAGAGATTGATGATAAAGAAAAACGACATGTTTCACAAGTACGAAGAGATAGGCACAGGCATCCGGCAAAATAGCCGGGGGATGTTTGGTAAGCAATAGCCACTCGTACGCTTGAAAAGGGATGTCTCTGGAGCAAATGGTGCCTACAAGACGAAAGGCAGTATAGAGAAGTGGAAGGAGAACGGGACAGTGACAGTAGGCATGAGGAACATCACCTTCAACACCACAAAAGCAGCAGAGAGAAGTAGAAGAAATATACATGTGAAAGAGAGAAGAAGGAACAGAAGGCGGCGGTGAAGAAACCGCCAGTGGATGTTTCGTTCTAACGGGGTAGAAATGGGAGAGAAAGAGGCAGACCAGATAGGCAGCAGAAGAGAAGGAGAAGCATCAGGAAGACCATGCGGAGACGTGAGGGGCGCACGGAGGAGCGCATAGATAGAGGCAGTGGAAAAAGAAGAAATGGGAGCAACAGAGTCCCGAAAGGGAAGGAAGAAAGGAAGAGAGAGGCTCGGTCCAGAGACAGAAATAAGGCCAGTGTCAGAAACCAGAAGTGGGAAGAGGGTACGGAGAGCGGAGCAAAGAAGGTCATACTCCTCTTCCAAGGTGGAAGAAGGGTCAGGGAAAAGAGAAGAGAGGGGTTTCCAGGTCAAATCGGAAGTTAATAAAGCTTCGACAGTGAGAATTCCTGAGCGGAACCAAGAGTGGAAAAGAAAGTATGGTTGATCGGGTGGATGAATCAGAGTGGAAAAGAAAAGAGGTTCTGCAAGCAGGTCCAGGGTGGTAGATGGAGGAGCGCGGAGTAGCGGGAGAGAATGAAATACCGATAGAGCGTCGATAAGAAGTGGTGGGAGGCGTTTAGAAGTAGAAGGAGATGAATCCATCCGAAGAAAAAGGAGGAAAGTGAAGGATGGATCATGAAGAGAAATAAGAGTATTCAGGGTAGTAGAAAGTGCAGGGGAGGGCGAAAGGAGAAGAAGAATGAAGGAGACGATTCGGTGAGCTCGATAATATGTTCTGACATCCAGGAAATGAAGACCACCAAATGATGTTGGCAGAGAAAGCGTTGCAGCAAAAATCCAATGTCTAGATGACCATATCACTGAAGTGAAAATACTATTGATGGCAGAGAAATGATGCGATTTAAACACACAGGAATCCCAAGGATAGAAGCATTGTGAGAGAAGATATCGATGAACAATTTGAGCACGTTAAAAGTAAGAGGAAAAGGAAAACGTAAATCGCCAAAAACCAGCCGTGCGATGAAGTCGTGGGCGAAGAGCTTGCCAAGTAACGTTGCTTGTGGTAAAGGAGTGTCCAAAATGAGCTCCAAGAAATTTTTGGGTCGAGGAGGACCACACTGCTCCCCACGGCGAGTCAGTGCGGCCTCTCCAAGAACCACACCACAGTCCAGCACTTTTCTGAATATTCAGGGCAGCACCAGAGAGAGCAGCATACTGTTCATAAGTGGCAAGAAGAGTATCAAATTGGTCATCGCGGCGAAGACAAAAGGTAACATCATCTGCGTAAGCAGAGACAAGAAAACGGTGATGCCGAGTACTAGAGACAATCGGTCCTACCGCAGGTAAGAGAGACGCCCGACTAGCAATCAAAAAGGGCTCAAAGGCAAGAGCAAAGAGTTGTCCTGATAATGGACAACCTTGTCTGATGCCAGATTGAAAAGGAATCGGGGCCGTCAAAAATGTGGCCGTCCGAACGTGCAAATGGGCGCCCCGGTAGAGGCTAAGGATGAGAGAAACAAAAGCGGGAGGAAAACCATAGTGAGTTAATACGGCAGAAAGGTAAGCGTGAGAGACGTTATCAAAAGCGGATTTCTAGTCAAGATTAAACAAAGCTAGGGGTTCGGAATGTTTTAGTGCAAGAAAGGAAAGGTTATAAAGAAAGGAGATATTGTTAGAAATAGAACGACCAGGCACGGTATATGTCTGGTCGGGGGATATGAGGAACGGAAGAACAGAATTTAGGCGGCGAGAAAGGAGTTTAGTGAAGAATTTGTAGTCCAGGTTGAGAATACAGATGGGGCGCCAATTCGACAAGTCCAGAAGGTCACCCTTCTTCGGCAGGAGGATGACATGTGCAACTGTAAATTCCGGTTAAAGCGCAGGAGAAGAAAGAGCACACGAAAAAGCGGCAGAGAGAAAAGGCAGGAGTGACGGAAGAAAGGCCCGATAGAACGAGAGCGGGAGGGCATCAGGTCCTGGGGAAGAGTGAAGATTGAGGGAGGCAAAAGCCTCTCTCAATTCAGGCAAAGAAAAATCAGCAATGAGAGGGGCGCAGAGAGAAGGCGGGACCTGAGGGAGAGAAGAAAGAAAAGAGGAGGAAGAAAAAGAAGAACCCTGCGCAACCGCTCGGAACTTCTCCTGAAAGAAGTGACGGACATGAGAGCAGATGAGAGTTGTATTGCCAGTAACAGTGCCATCAGGCAATCGGAGATGTCTGATGGAAGATGACGTGCGTCGCATGGATTCCATCTTCGAAAGGACTTCGAAAGAATCCGTCGATGGTGAAATACGTAGGAGCCGAAGACGACGGACTGCTTGCTGAGCAAACGGTTCGAGGCAGGCATGAAGTTCATCACGGACGGAGGCATAGTGCGGATCAGACATTGGCGTCGCGGAGAGGAGTCCTCGTAGGTTACTCACCTCCATCGAGCGAGTGGTGGAAATAGTAAAGGAGAGTTGACGAACGAGCAAGAGAAGATCCCGTTTGACATCAAGCCACAAACGCAAGGCGCTTGGGGTCGTTGTGAGCGGCAGCTTTCGATCAGAAAGGAACTTCTCAACTTCCTCACAAAAGGAACGGTCTTGCAAGAGAGTGTCATCAAACGTCCAATGACGACGCGTAGATGAAGGTGCAGGAGAGACGCAAATTGATAGTGAAACGGCAGAATTATCGGAAGAAACAGTAGGTGAATGTCGAGCAGCAGTGATAGCAGGGAGTAAGGAAGCAGAAACATATATTCGGTCCAACCGCGCAGCAGTAGAACCGAACGTCGGCGGATTACACCACGTAAAGGAAATGGAATCAGGATTTAGCCGTCTGAAGGAATCGACAAGATGAAAATCATCAAGGAGCTGAGTCAGCTGTGAAACTAAATTCATGCGGTATTCGCCAAAAGACGAATTTCCGTCAAGAGAAGGCTGCAGCGTGCAGTTAAAATCCCCCCCCAAGAACGAAATAATCCCCGGGAGGAATCACTGCAATCGCTGCACGAATATTACTGAAAAGATGAGCAACATATATTTCATCAGTGGGAATATATACATTAAAGATATGAAAAGTAACATTATGCACACAAAAGGTAAAACACTGAAGAAAATCAAGGTGTAAATTTCTGACAGAAATAGAAGTCAGCTGAGTCAAAAACCGCTGGCGCACACCTACAGCTATACCACCATACCGCGAGAGGCGGTACGAGTGGTAAAAGGTGTACGGCCAGCGTCTCCATAGGTGAGTGGGAGTGTCAGCAGAGCAGTGAGTTTCCTGGAGAAGGAGAACATCTCCACCAGCGGCAGAAATGTCCTCATAAACGAGGGAGTTCAACACTGGTGTCGCGAACCCGCGACAATTCAAGGAAGTCACAGTGAAAGTGCCATGTCTCCAGTGGCAGTGACAATCTTTTCCAAATGGGAACGGAAATTGTTGTACCGCCGTTGGATGCACTTCTGAGTGGCAGCATCCTCGGCAGATGGACTCTTGATAGTATTGTAAAGAGTTAACAGTTGTGCCAGTTGATTCTCAACTGCTGGGTAGCGACCTTCAAATCGGTTGACATAGGTGGGTAAATTAGGAAGAAGAGTCTTGGCACAAGGAAAGTCGTGCAATTCGTTATAAGGGAGAGGAGTGTCCGGAAACACATTCATGTGTAGGCGTGCGGAAAATTCCTCAAGAGGCAGGAGGTAGATAACTGGCTTGGAAGACTTGACAGGGCGACCCGAAGCAGGTGATCCAGCAGCCTTAGTCGGACAGGTTTGAGTAGAGTGGCCAGATTGTCACCGTCGTTTCGTAGAGCCGCGAGGAGGTTTGGCATCCCTTTTGTCAGAACGGGTCCGGAGATAGCCCTCCGTCCCATCACTCATCGCTTGGTCGCTGACGCTTTGATAGGCAGTGGCATCAGCGGTCGAGGTCTCGGTATCAGACTGGTCAGTCGCAACGGACTCAGCAACTGCTGTAGGGTCCGCAGGAACACGAAATGATGCTGAAGATTGTAAAACTGGGTAGTGTTCCTCGGAGAGAGAAGGTGGGACAACAATTGGCGTAGAGGTTGCTACCGAAGGTAGGTTGTTCGCAGGAACCACCGTCGGTAACGGATCGCTACTAGGATCTTGATGAGAAGGCGTCGGATCTTGATAGATGGGCGAAACAGACTTTGTTGGAGCAACTGGACACTGCTTATAGTAGTGACCAACCTGGTGACATTGACTACAATGGAATTCCGTCAGGAAGTTTATTTGCCTGACCTGATCTTTGCACCGAACAGTGAAGTGTGTTGGAAGCCGTTCGATTGCTTCTTGTGATGGAAATATGACCCTCGCAACACGGCGAGCACCTTGGATCGACGCATGTCGTGGATCACGTAATGGGTCGTTTCGGGCAGCAAGATGCGTTTGTATGCCTCCAACTACCCGACCAACCGAAGATAAGACAGCATACAGCATGAGATCTGTCACTTCCAACGGGACCGTGTAGAAAGAAACGTTAATGGGTCTTTGGCCCACTGGTTCTGCAGAAAGATGTCTATCACCAATGGTGAGACCAGATGTTAGGAGAGATTTCGCCATTTCAGCCGTGGCCAGATAAACAACTACAAGTCGTCCTCTACGATACATTTGCGGAATAGATTCAGATGGGAACCGCTGTGCAATGGCATCTGCATATACTCGCAAAGGAGTGTCCGGAAGGGCTTCGAAATGAACGCCTTTTGCAAGATTCTCAGTAAAAGCTGAGCCAGCTGGAGAGCTGGCTGGGATATTAAGCACGATATTATTGCCAGCTTGGGAAATGAAAGATTTCAGCTTTTCAGCGCCAACATAATTATTCTTGGATGCTGGACGAGAGACTTTGGAGGCTGCTACAGAAGAAAACGAAGGTAATGACACGTTGGGCTCGGCAGTGCTAGAAGAGGCTGCATTTCCAGTGATGTCCATTGCGTCATCATCGATAGCGGAAGCCGGGAGATGTGACGTAGCTGGAGAAGGCAAATTGGCAACGCCACGAGCGGACGCTTGCGTGGCAACACCCCCATCTGGGGCATCAGAAAAGGAAGAGAGATTAGGGCTATCACAATCCCTACCGGAAGTCGCCATCTTTAATGACGGTACCCAGTAGCGAGCTTGGCCAGCTCGGTTTTTTTTGTTTGGAGGTTTAACGACCACCGTGAGCAACTCAATGGGCTATAAGCAGTCGCCCGTCCCTAATTTAGGGTCACTGGTTAAAGGGAAGGGAGAGAGCCAGTGCCGTAAGACAAACACAACATCCATGCCTGACCGGGATTCGAACCCGGACCCCTTACGGACGAATGATCAGAGGCCAACGCCTTAGACCACTGCGCCACCTGGGCGGCTGGCCAGCTCGGCCAAACGTAAATAAGATGAAATACAACAAAATAGGCACTCACCGCGCTCGAAACAAAGCAAAATGAAAGACGATACCTTTATACTTAAGGTGATTGTGAAATTAAGGAGCGAAGAGTCCAATAACACACCCAAATCACAAGAAAATCGCGGAGCAACAACACGCTGCTCAGTTATTTCAAAATTTACTTTATTGGCAAAAACATAGGGAATACAGGCGTACCACATATGGCAAAATAAACAACAAAACAATGAGCGATACTGATGAAATATTACAGGTGAATGTGATACGACAGTCAACTAAGGATGACAAAATGTTAAAATCGTTAAGAAGGAACAATATATGCTTGAGGAAGATGATGCACAAGCAAAAGTAATGATTAATTAATAAAGCATGTGATGACGTGCAGAGTGAAAGCAGAGCACAAAACAACAGGTAAATATATTTACAAGAACATGGCTGTACAACGCAGTGCACAAAAAGAAGGGAACATGTAAAACACAACAAAAGCATATACTACGATAAAGGTACAGAAGTTCCTACAATCCAGGAAACCACACGATATGTGACAAAAACATGATAAGTATTACAGAACATAGTGGAAACTTGGGCAAACTCCCCAAGTGAAACACAAGGATACACAAAATACAAACAGCAAGCCGTGCAGTATTGCATCGGTCCAAAAAACAACGACATGGGACGAGCAAAAAATACATGACGTCAAAGAATGTGAAAATGCAAGACAGAAATAAGGTATAAATTAAAAGATACAACACAATGCAGCAAGAAAAAACAGAAAGAACAAAGTATCGCAGGGCAATACTTCTCGTATTGCTCCTAGAGAACAAATACACGGTGAGCAACTCAATGAAGGTACAGGCAGCAAAAGCAGACACATGAGTGAAGAATAAGTATTAAGGACAGGTGCAACGAAGAAAAAACAACAACACGGTACATGCACACGAATTACACAAAAATTGCAGAAAACCCCTACAATACAAATCATAAGCAGTTACATGACAAACACTTAGTAGACGCTGTGACGAAGCACCAGGAAGAGAGAACACAAAATCTCGACTGATGCATTCAGATCTTCGAAGCTGGAAAAAAACAAAAAATCAGAAAGAAAGATGAATGTAAGATCCAGTGATTTCGAACCAACCGGTCCCCTGCGCCCAGGTAGACCGGAAAGAGGCTTGAGATTGAGGGGTGGAAGCAGCGAAGTTCTCCAGGCGTAGTCGAGACACGATGCGATTCCTAAAAATCGACCATAAGGCCGCGCCAGCCGAGAGGATACTAGGTGTGGTAGCAGGAGAGCGGAGAGATTGATGATAAAGAAAAACGACAAGTTTCACAAGTACGAAGAGATAGGCACAGGCATCCGGCAAAATAGCCGGGGGATGTTTGGTAAGCAATAGCCACTCGTACGCTTGAAAAGGGATGTCTCTGGAGCAAATGGTGCCTACAAGACGAAAGGCAGTATTGAGAATTGGAAGGAGAACGGGACAGTGACAGTAGGCATGAGGAACATCACCTTCAACACCACAAAAGCAGCAGAGAGAAGTAGAAGAAATAGACATGTGAAAGAGAGAAGAAGGAACAGGAAGGCGGCGGTGAAGAAACCGCCAGTGGATGTTTCGCTCTAACGGGGTAGAAAGGGGAGAGAAAGAGGCAGACCAGATAGGCAGCAGAAGAGAAGGAGAAGCATCAGGAAGACCATGCGGAGAAGTGAGGGGCGCACGAAGGATCGCATAGATAGAGGCAGTGGAAAAAGAAGAAATGGGAGCAACAGAGTCCCGAAAGGGAAGGAAGAAAGGAAGAGAGAGGCTCGGTCCAGAGACAGAAATAAGGCCAGTGTCAGAAACCAGAAGTGGGAAGAGGGTACGGAGAGCGGAGCGAAGAAGGTCATACTCCTCTTCCAAGGTGGAAGAAGGGTCAGGGAATAGAGAAGAGAGGGGTTTCCAGGTCAAATCGGAAGTTAATGAAGCTTCGACAGTGAGAATTCCTGAGCGGAACCAAGAGGGGAAAAGAAAGTATGGTTGATGGGGTGGATGAATCAGAGTGGAAAAGAAAAGAGGTTCTGCAAGCAGATCCAGGGTGGTAGAGGAGGAGCGCGGAGTAGCGGGAGAGAATGAAATACCGATAGAGCGTCGATAAGAAGTGGTGGGGGACGTTTAGAAGTAGAATGAGATGAATCCATCCGAAGAAAAAGGAGGAAAGTGAAGGATGGATCATGAAGAGAAATAAGAGTATTCAGGGTAGAAGAAAGTGCAGGGGAGGGCGAAAGGAGAAGACGAATGAAGGAGACGATTCGGTGAGCTCGATAATATGTTCTGACATCCGGGAAATGAAGACCACCAAATGATGTTGGCAGAGAAAGCGTTGCAGCAGAGTTCCAATGTCTAGATGACCATATCACTGAAGTGAAAATACTATTGATGGCAGAGAAATGATGCGATTTAAACACACAGGAATCCCAAGGATAGAAGCATTGTGAGAGAAGATATCGATGAACAATTTGAGCACGTTGAAAGTAAGAGGAAAAGGAAAACGTAAATCGCCAAAAACCAGCCGTGCGATGAAGTCGTGGGCGAAGAGCTTGCCAAGTAACGTTGCTTGTGGTAAAGGAGTGTCCACAATGAGCTCCAAGAAATTTTTGGGTCGAGGAGGACCACACTGCTCCCCACGGCGAGTCAGTGCGGCCTCTCCAAGAACCACACCACAGTCCAGCACTTTTCTGAATATTCAGGGCAGCACTAGAGAGAGCAGCATACTGTTCATAAGTGGCAAGAAGAGTATCAAATTGGTCATCGCGGCGAAGACAAAAGGTAACATCATCTGCGTAAGCAGAGACAAGAAAACGGTGATGCCGAGTACTAGAGACAATCGGTCCTACCGCAGGTAAGAGAGACGCCCGACTAGCAATCAAAAAGGGCTCAAAGGCAAGAGCAAAGAGTTGTCCTGATAATGGACAACCTTGTCTGATGCCAGATTGAAAAGGAATCGGGGCCGTCAAAAATGTGGCCGTCCGAACGTGCAAATGGGCGCCCCGGTAGAGGCTAAGGATGAGAGAAACAAAAGCGGGAGGAAAACCATAGTGAGTTAATACGGCAGAAAGGTAAGCGTGAGAGACGTTATCAAAAGCGGATTTCTAGTCAAGATTAAACAAAGCTAGGGGTTCGGAATGTTTTAGTGCAAGAAAGGAAAGGTTATAAAGAAAGGAGATATTGTTAGAAATAGAACGACCAGGCACGGTATATGTCTGGTCGGGGGATATGAGGAACGGAAGAACAGAATTTAGGCGGCGAGAAAGGAGTTTAGTGAAGAATTTGTAGTCCAGGTTGAGAATACAGATGGGGCGCCAATTCGACAAGTCCAGAAGGTCACCCTTCTTCGGCAGGAGGATGACATGTGCAACTGTAAATTCCGGTTAAAGCGCAGGAGAAGAAAGAGCACACGAAAAAGCGGCAGAGAGAAAAGGCAGGAGTGACGGAAGAAAGGCCCGATAGAACGAGAGCGGGAGGGCATCAGGTCCTGGGGAAGAGTGAAGATTGAGGGAGGCAAAAGCCTCTCTCAATTCAGGCAAAGAAAAATCAGCAATGAGAGGGGCGCAGAGAGAAGGCGGGACCTGAGGGAGAGAAGAAAGAAAAGAGGAGGAAGAAAAAAGAAGAACCCTGCGCAACCGCTCGGAACTTCTCCTGAAAGAAGTGACGGACATGAGAGCAGATGAGAGTTGTATTGCCAGTAACAGTGCCATCAGGCAATCGGAGATGTCTGATGGAAGATGACGTGCGTCGCATGGATTCCATCTTCGAAAGGACTTCGAAAGAATGCGTCGATGGTGAAATACGTAGGAGCCGAAGACGACGGACTGCTTGCTGAGCAAACGGTTCGAGGCAGGCATGAAGTTCATCACGGACGGAGGCATAGTGCGGATCAGACATTGGCGTCGCGGAGAGGAGTCCTCGTAGGTTACTCACCTCCATCGAGCGAGTGGTGGAAATAGTAAAGGAGAGTTGACGAACGAGCAAGAGAAGATCCCGTTTGACATCAAGCCACAAACGCAAGGCGCTTGGGGTCGTTGTGAGCGGCAGCTTTCGATCAGAAAGGAACTTCTCAACTTCCTCACAAAAGGAACGGTCTTGCAAGAGAGTGTCATCAAACGTCCAATGACGACGCGTACATGAAGGTGCAGGAGAGACGCAAATTGATAGTGAAACGGCAGATTAGTCGGAAGAAACAGTAGGTGAATGTCGAGCAGCAGTGATAGCAGGGAGTAAGGAAGCAGAAACATATATTCGGTCCAACCGCGCAGCAGTAGAACCGAACGTCGGCGGATTACACCACGTAAAGGAAATGGAATCAGGATTTAGCCGTCTGAAGGAATCGACAAGATGAAAATCATCAAGGAGCTGAGTCAGCTGTGAAACTAAATTCATGCGGTATTCGCCAAAAGACGAATTTCCGACAAGAGAAGGCTGCAGCGTGCAGTTAAAATCCCCCCAAGAACGAAATAATCCCCGGGAGGAATCACTGCAATCGCTGCACGAATATTACTGAAAAGATGAGCAACATATATTTCATCAGTGGGAATATATACATTAAAGATATGAAAAGTAACATTATGCACACAAAAGGTAAAACACTGAAGAAAATCAAGGTGTAAATTTCTGACAGAAATAGAAGTCAGCTGAGTCAAAAACCGCTGGCGCACACCTACAGCTATACCACCATACCGCGAGAGGCGATACGAGTGATAAAAGGTGTACGGCCAGCGTCTCCATAGGTGAGTGGGAGTGTCAGCAAAGCAGTGAGTTTCCTGGAGAAGGAGAACATCTCCACCAGCGGCAGAAATGTCCTCATAAACGAGGGAGTTCAACACTGGTGTCGCGAACCCGCGACAATTCAAGGAAGTCACAGTGAAAGTGCCATGTCTCCAGTGGCAGTGACAATCTTTTCCAAATGGGAACGGAAATTGTTGTACCGCCGTTCGATGCACTTCTGAGTGGCAGCATCCTCGGCAGATGGACTCTTGATAGTATTGTAAAGAGTTAACAGTTGTGCCAGTTGATTCTCAACTGCTGGGTAGCGACCTTCAAATCGGTTGACATAGGTGGGTAAATTAGGAAGAAGAGTCTTGGCACAAGCAAAGTCGTGCAATTCGTTATAAGGGAGAGGAGTGTCCGGAAACACATTCATGTGTAGGCGTGCGGAAAATTCCTCAAGAGGCAGGAGGTAGATAACTGGCTTGGAAGACTTGACAGGGCGACCCGAAGCAGGTGATCCAGCAGCCTTAGTCGGACAGGTTTGAGTAGAGTGGCCAGATTGTCGCCGTCGTTTCGTAGAGCCGCGAGGAGGTTTGGCATCCCTTTTGTCAGAACGGGTCCGGAGATAGCCCTCCGTCCCATCACTCATCGCTTGGTCGCTGACGCTTTGATAGGCAGTGTCATCAGCGGTCGAGGTCTCGGTATCAGACTGGTCAGTCGCAACGGACTCAGCAACTGCTGTAGGGTCCGCAGGAACACGAAATGATGCTGAAGATTGTAAAACGGGGTAGTGTTCCTCGGAGAGAGAAGGTGGGACAACAATTGGCGTAGAGGATGCTACCGAAGGTAGGTTGTTCGCAGGAACCACCGTCGGTAACGGAGCGCTACTAGGATCTTGATGAGAAGGCGTCGGATCTTGATAGATGGGCGAAACAGACTTTGTTGGAGCAACTGGACACTGCTTATAGTAGTGACCAACCTGGTGACATTGACTACAATGGAATTCCGTCAGGAAGTTTATTTGCCTGACCTGATCTTCGCACCGAACAGTGAAGTGTGTTGGAAGCCGTTCGATTGCTTCTTGTGATGGAAATATGACCCTCGCAACACGGCGAGCACCTTGGATCGACGCATGTCGTGGATCACGTAATGGGTCGTTTCGGGCAGCAAGATGCGTTTGTATGCCTCCAACTACCCGACCAACCGAAGATAAGACAGCATACAGCATGAGATCTGCCACTTCCAACGGGACCGGGTAGAAAGAAACGTTAATGGGTCTTTGGCCCACTGGTTCTGCAGAAAGATGTCTATCACCAATGGTGAGACCAGATGTTAGGAGAGATTTCGCCATTTCAGCCGTGGCCAGATAAACAACTACAAGTCGTCCTCTACGATACATTTGCGGAATAGATTCAGATGGGAACCGCTGTGCAATGGCATCTGCATATACTCGCAAAGGAGTGTCCGGAAGGGCTTCGAAATGAACGCCTTTTGCAAGATTCTCAGTAAAAGCTGAGCCTGCTGGAGAGCTGGCTGGGATATTAAGCACGATATTATTGCCAGCTTGGGAAATGAAAGATTTCAGCTTTTCAGCGCCAACATAATTATTCTTGGATGCTGGACGAGAGACTTTGGAGGCTGCAACAGAAGAAAACGAAGGTAATGACACGTTGGGCTCGGCAGTGCTAGAAGAGGCTGCATTTCCAGTGATGTCCATTGCGTCATCATCGATAGCGGAAGCCGGAAGATGTGACGTAGCTGGAGAAGGCAAATTGGCAACGCCACGAGCGGACGCTTGCGTGGCAACACCCCCATCTGGGGCATCAGAAAAGGAAGAGAGATTAGGGCTATCACAATCCCTACCGGAATTCGCCATCTTTAATGACGGTACCCAGTAGCGAGCTTGGCCAGCTCGGCCAAACGTAAATAAGATGAAATACAACAAAATAGGCACTCACCGCGCTCGAAACAAAGCAAAATGAAAGACGATACCTTTATACTTAAGGTGAACGTGAAATTAAGGAGCGAAGAGTCCAATAACACACCCAAATCACAAGAAAATCGCGGAGCAACAACACGCTGCTCAGTTAAATCCAAAGGGCGAGATCCAAAGTGAAAATCCTCCAAATACGTGGCGTCAGTGAATAAACAAAGACATCGCTCTTTCCACGTTTTAGCAACACACAGCAACCGAAAAATTGTTATTCGGTCACCGCTGGGGATCCGAAGCTCCACATCTCTCGGTATCTAGCCAAGGGCGTTAGCCTTACACCACGGTGGCCAAAAATCCACGGCACTATGTGTGTTTATTTGTCAGCTTCTGATATCATAAATCCGTAAGATGGGCTCAGCTACTGAGACGTCTCCATCTGGTGGGCATTAACGGCACTGGCTATATATTAATTATAGCAGTTATTTCAAAATATACTTTATTGGCAAAAACATAGGGAATACAGGCGTACCACATATGGCAAAATAAACAACAAAACAATGAGCGATACTGATAAAATATTACAGGTGAATGTGATACGGCAGTCAACTAAGGATGACAAAATGTTAAAATCGTTAATAAGGAACAATACATGCTTGAGGAAGATGATGCACAAGCAAAAGTAATGATTAATTAATAAAGCATGTTGTGACGTGCAGAGTGAAAGCAGAGCACAAAACAACAGGTAAATATATTTACAAGAACATGGCTGTACAACGCAGTGCACAAAAAGAAGGGAACATGTAAAACACAACAAAAGCATATACTACGATAAAGGTACAGATGTTCCCACAATCCAGGAAACCACACGATATGTGACAAAAACATGATAAGTATTACAGAACATAGTGGAAACTTGGGCGAACTCCCCAAGTGAAACACAAGGATACACAAAATACAAACAGCAAGCCGTGCAGTATTGCATCGGTCCAAAAAACAACGACATGGGACGAGCAAAAAATACATGACGTCAAAGAATGTGAAAATGCAAGACAGAAATAAGGTATAAATTAAAAGATACAACACAATGCAGCAAGAAAAAACAGAAAGAACAAAGTATCGCAGGGCAATACTTCTCGTATTGCTCCTAGAGAACAAATACACGGTGCGCAACTCAATGAAGGTACAGGCAGCAAAAGCAGACACCTGAGTGAAGAATTAGTATTAAGGACAGGTGCAACGAAGAAACAAATACAATACGGTACATGCACACGAATTACACAAAAATTGCAGAAAACCCCTACAATACTAATCATAAGCCGTTACATGACAAACACTTAGTAGACGCTGTGACGAAGCACCAGGAAGAGAGAACACAAAATCTCGACTGATGCATTCAGATCTTCGAAGCTGGAAAAAAACAAAAAATCAGAAAGAAAGATGAATGGAAGATCCAGTGATTTCGAACCAACCGGTCCCCTGCGCCCAGGTAGACCGGAAAGAGGCTTGAGATTGAGGGGTGGAAGCAGCGAAGTTCTCCAGGCGTAGTCGAGACACGATGCGATTCCTAAAAATCGACCGTAAGGCCGCGCCAGCAGAGAGGATACTAGGTGTGGTAGCAGGAGAGCGGAGAGATTGATGATAAAGAAAAACGACATGTTTCACAAGTACGAAGAGATAGGCACAGGCATCCGGCAAAATAGCCGGGGGATGTTTGGTAAGCAATAGCCACTCGTACGCTTGAAAAGGGATGTCTCTGGAGCAAATGGTGCCTACAAGACGAAAGGCAGTATAGAGAAGTGGAAGAAGAACGGGACAGTGACAGTAGGCATGAGGAACATCACCTTCAACACCACAAAAGCAGCAGAGAGAAGTAGAAGAAATATACATGTGAAAGAGAGAAGAAGGAACAGAAGGCGGCGGTGAAGAAACCTCCAGTGGATGTTTCGCTCTAACGGGGTAGAAATGGGAGAGAAAGAGGCAGACCAGATAGGCAGCAGAAGAGAAGGAGAAGCATCAGGAAGACCATGCGGAGAAGTAAGGGGCGCACGGAGGAGCGCATAGATAGAGGCAGTGGAAAAAGAAGAAATGGGAGCAACAGAGTCCCGAAAGGGAAGGAAGAAAGGAAGAGAGAGGCTCGGTCCAGAGACAGAAATAAGGCCAGTGTCAGAAACCAGAAGTGGGAAGAGGGTACGGAGAGCGGAGCGAAGAAGGTCATACTCCTCTTCCAAGGTGGAAGAAGGGTCAGGGAAAAGAGAAGAGAGGGGTTTCCAGGTCAAATCGGAAGTTAATAAAGCTTCGACAGTGAGAATTCCTGAGCGGAACCAAGAGTGGAAAAGAAAGTATGGTTGATCGGGTGGATGAATCAGAGTGGAAAAGAAAAGAGGTTCTGCAAGCAGGTCCAGGGTGGTAGATGGAGGAGCGCGGAGTAGCGGGAGAGAATGAAATACCGATAGAGCGTCGATAAGAAGTGGTGGGAGGCGTTTAGAAGTAGAAGGAGATGAATCCATCCGAAGAAAAAGGAGGAAAGTGAAGGATGGATCATGAAGAGAAATAAGAGTATTCAGGGTAGTAGAAAGTGCAGGGGAGGGCGAAAGGAGAAGACGAATGAAGGAGACGATTCGGTGAGCTCGATAATATGTTCTGACATCCGGGAAATGAAGACCACCAAATGATGTTGGCAGAGAAAGCGTTGCAGCAAAAATCCAATGTCTAGATGACCATATCACTGAAGTGAAAATACTATTGATGGCAGAGAAATGATGCGATTTAAACACACAGGAATCCCAAGGATAGAAGCATTGTGAGAGAAGATATCGATGAACAATTTGAGCACGTTAAAAGTAAGAGGAAAAGGAAAACGTAAATCGCCAAAAACCAGCCGTGCGATGAAGTCGTGGGCGAAGAGCTTGCCAAGTAACGTTGCTTGTGGTAAAGGAGTGTCCAAAATGAGCTCCAAGAAATTTTTGGGTCGAGGAGGACCACACTGCTCCCCACGGCGAGTCAGTGCTGCCTCTCCAAGAACCACACCACAGTCCAGCACTTTTCTGAATATTCAGGGCAGCACCAGAGAGAGCAGCATACTGTTCATAAGTGGCAAGAAGAGTATCAAATTGGTCATCGCGGCGAAGACAAAAGGTAACATCATCTGCGTAAGCAGAGACAAGAAAACGGTGATGCCGAGTACTAGAGACAATCGGTCCTACCGCAGGTAAGAGAGACGCCCGACTAGCAATCAGAAAGGGCTCAAAGGCAAGAGCAAAGAGTTGTCCTGATAATGGACAACCTTGTCTGATGCCAGATTGAAAAGGAATCGGGGCCGTCAAAAATGTGGCCGTCCGAACGTGCAAATGGGCGCCCCGGTAGAGGCTAAGGATGAGAGAAACAAAAGCGGGAGGAAAACCATAGTGAGTTAATACGGCAGAAAGGTAAGCGTGAGAGACGTTATCAAAAGCGGATTTCTAGTCAAGATTAAACAAAGCTAGGGGTTCGGAATGTTTTAGTGCAAGAAAGGAAAGGTTATAAAGAAAGGAGATATTGTTAGAAATAGAACGACCAGGCACGGTATATGTCTGGTCGGGGGATATGAGGAACGGAAGAACAGAATTTAGGCGGCGAGAAAGGAGTTTAGTGAAGAATTTGTAGTCCAGGTTGAGAATACAGATGGGGCGCCAATTCGACAAGTCCAGAAGGTCACCCTTCTTCGGCAGGAGGATGACATGTGCAACTGTAAATTCCGGTTAAAGCGCAGGAGAAGAAAGAGCACACGAAAAAGCGGCAGAGAGAAAAGGCAGGAGTGACGGAAGAAAGGCCCGATAGAACGAGAGCGGGAGGGCATCAGGTCCTGGGGAAGAGTGAAGATTGAGGGAGGCAAAAGCCTCTCTCAATTCAGGCAAAGAAAAATCAGCAATGAGAGGGGCGCAGAGAGAAGGCGGGACCTGAGGGAGAGAAGAAAGAAAAGAGGAGGAAGAAAAAAGAAGAACCCTGCGCAACCGCTCGGAACTTCTCCTGAAAGAAGTGACGGACATGAGAGCAGATGAGAGTTGTATTGCCAGTAACAGTGCCATCAGGCAATCGGAGATGTCTGATGGAAGATGACGTGCGTCGCATGGATTCCATCTTCGAAAGGACTTCGAAAGAATGCGTCGATGGTGAAATACGTAGGAGCCGAAGACGACGGACTGCTTGCTGAGCAAACGGTTCGAGGCAGGCATGAAGTTCATCACGGACGGAGGCATAGTGCGGATCAGACATTGGCGTCGCGGAGAGGAGTCCTCGTAGGTTACTCACCTCCATCGAGCGAGTGGTGGAAATAGTAAAGGAGAGTTGACGAACGAGCAAGAGAAGATCCCGTTTGACATCAAGCCACAAACGCAAGGCGCTTGGGGTCGTTGTGAGCGGCAGCTTTCGATCAGAAAGGAACTTCTCAACTTCCTCACAAAAGGAACGGTCTTGCAAGAGAGTGTCATCAAACGTCCAATGACGACGCGTACATGAAGGTGCAGGAGAGACGCAAATTGATAGTGAAACGGCAGAATAGTCGGAAGAAACAGTAGGTGAATGTCGAGCAGCAGTGATAGCAGGGAGTAAGGAAGCAGAAACATATATTCGGTCCAACCGCGCAGCAGTAGAACCGAACGTCGGCGGATTACACCACGTAAAGGAAATGGAATCAGGATTTAGCCGTCTGAAGGAATCGACAAGATGAAAATCATCAAGGAGCTGAGTCAGCTGTGAAACTAAATTCATGCGGTATTCGCCAAAAGACGAATTTCCGTCAAGAGAAGGCTGCAGCGTGCAGTTAAAATCCGATGGCTTTCGTCGTGTGTCGTGCTTTCAAGCTCCCAAGTTTTGCTTGTGTTTATGTTGAAATATCGTTCGTAGGATGGTTTGCAGTAGCGTGACGGATGTATGAATGTTCCATGCATCTTTTGGTGAAGTTTGAGAGCGTTAAGTTCTATAGTTTATTCATACGAAGAGTTTTATTTTGTGGTTGTGCTTGTCGTTGACGAGTTCTGCAAATGGCGATATCTGCCAGCCATGTTACACGTGACCATCGAAAGGATGTTTATCGACGTGGAGCGAGATCTACTGATAAGAAGTCATCGTTAAGTGCGCCGAGTGTTTCTCCGGTGACCTGTGAGAGGGTTGCCATGGTGATTGACCCGAGTTTCTCAAGAGATAAGGATCCAACAGGTCAAACCGGTCCTGGAAATCAACAGATCATGTCTTCGTGCGTTGCTGCTGAAGGAGTTTCTTCTGCGATAGGAACGCAGAAGAGTGTTTCTATAGAGACGGAAACTTGCAGTTGGGCGTCTGTGGTTGATAAGGAGAATTCTGCTAATACGAGTGATCAGCGTTGTGCGTCAGAGATTGAGTGCCAGGGCAATCCCTTTCGTCTCACTTTCGAAAGGGATTCCAAGGTATGTCAAGATTTTCATGATCTTTCTGAGAAAACTATTATTTTCCATGCGTTACCACAGACTTCGTTACCGGTATATTTAAAAGCTTTAGATGAACGAGTGCCGAGAGAGGCAATTAAAGGAATCGGTCGTAGTAAACGAGGTATATCAGTGTTGTTTCTAAATAGTGCAGATTGTAAACTTGTGTTAAAGCAAGGGATTTCTATAAATAATCAAATTTTGTATCCTGCTTATGCAAGTGAACGACCGATCATGGTAACTTTGTCTCCGGTGCCACTTGAGGTACCGGATTCTGCGTTGATAGTTCTTCTTTCTCAGTTTAGCCGGGTGATGGGTCCAGTTCATAGAGTTATAGAAGCCCCGAAATCTTCAAATTATTGTCATGTTGGTGGGTTGAAGCGGACCCTCCGGGTTATCTTCCCGAATGAATCAGCTCTTCAAACTTGTCCTAAAGAGGTTGAAATTGTACTGGATTCTCATGGGTTCATGTTTAATATTTATACAGGAATTTTTTGTTATGCTTGCAATGAAAGAGGGCACATTCGTGCTAAATGCACGTATGTACATAGACCTCCCTTGAGGAACAGTTTCTCTGATTCCCATGAGGAAAGAATTGTTGTACCTGAAGATAGATCGGATTTAGAACATGGTATTACACATGTCACTGACTTGGTTCCTACCATGGCTGAGACTTGTGAAACCCGAGTGGTGGATCCAGTAGAGCCGAGAGAGAAGACATTGATTGAAATGCCGACTTCTTTGGATCCTGGGATTCAGACAACAGCAAATATTGGTACTTTGGGCATTGCTAACTTACAGAAATGTTCAGTAGCATTACAGAATTTCGCACAGAACTCATGTACAGCTTCGACATTTAAACGACCCAGCACTGATTCAAGTGGTGATCCGTTAAAACGGAGCAAAGCTAGAGACTATCTTCAACCGGAATTTATATCTCGTGTAGATCTTTTCTTTTCTTCTGGATCCTGATTTTGCCGAAGATAGAGATAAACCATCACGGTATCGTCTTGTCATGGAACTCATTGCATCTTGCCCAGATTATGACGAAACTTTGGATCTTTTCGAACTGAAAAATTTTTTGGTGCCTAATAAAAAGATATGTCCACTCACTCCGGAGTTTTACGAGTTAAATATGTATAAGTTAAATGCTATTGTACATCGTTTGGATGCCGTGTTGAATTGGATAGTTACGAAAAATCCTGTTCCTGAACTTTTAGACACTTATTACGAAACATACTATAAACGTATAGAGGATGTTAAAGCTTACATAAAGAAACATAATGTGGTTGACGATGGTGTCTTTGATGTGTAGAGATGTTTCAGATGTATTCCTTGATGTTGGTTTCCTTTTTTCTTGCAGTGTTTTTGAAATGTTCTTGGACTTTAATAGATATGGATTTCTGCTTACTTATGTTTTAAATTAGCGTTGTTAATTAATGATTCAGTTTTCGGGTAGTTATGTTAGTGAGATTATGTAATGTTGCTGTGTTTTACGGCACTGGCTCTATCCCTTCCCTGGAGCCAGTGGCCCTAAATTAGGGATGGGCGACTGCTTATAGCCCATTGAGTTGCTCACGGTGGTCGTTAAACCTCCAATCAATCAATCAATCAAGCAGTTAAAATCCCCCCAAGAACGAAATAATCCCCGGGAGGAATCACTGCAATCGCTGCACGAATATTACTGAAAAGATGAGCAACATATATTTCATCAGTGGGAATATATACATTAAAGATATGAAAAGTAACATTATGCACACAAAAGGTAAAACACTGAAGAAAATCAAGGTGTAAATTTCTGACAGAAATAGAAGTCAGCTGAGTCAAAAACCGCTGGCGCACACCTACAGCTATACCACCATACCGCGAGAGGCGGTACGAGTGGTAAAAGGTGTACGGCCAGCGTCTCCATAGGTGAGTGGGAGTGTCAGCAGAGCAGTGAGTTTCCTGGAGAAGGAGAACCTCTCCACCAGCGGCAGAAATGTCCTCATAAACGAGGGAGTTCAACACTGGTGTCGCGAACCCGCGGCAATTCAAGGAAGTCACAGTGAAAGTGCCATGTCTCCAGTGGCAGTGACAATCTTTTCCAAATGGGAACGGAAATTGTTGTACCGCCGTTCGATGCACTTCTGAGTGGCAGCATCCTCGGCAGATGGACTCTTGATAGTATTGTAAAGAGTTAACAGTTGTGCCAGTTGATTCTCAACTGCTGGGTAGCGACCTTCAAATCGGTTGACATAGGTGGGTAAATTAGGAAGAAGAGTCTTGGCACAAGCAAAGTCGTGCAATTCGTTATAAGGGAGAGGAGTGTCCGGAAACACATTCATCTGTAGGCGTGCGGAAAATTCCTCAAGAGGCAGGAGGTAGATAACTGGCTTGGAAGACTTGACAGGGCGACCCGAAGCAGGTGATCCAGCAGCCTTAGTCGGACAGGTTTGAGTAGAGTGGCCAGATTGTCGCCGTCGTTTCGTAGAGCCGCGAGGAGGTTTGGCATCCCTTTTGTCAGAACGGGTCCGGAGATAGCCCTCCGTCCCATCACTCATCGCTTGGTCGCTGACGCTTTGATAGGCAGTGTCATCAGCGGTCGAGGTCTCGGTATCAGACTGGTCAGTCGCAACGGACTCAGCAACTGCTGTAGGGTCCGCAGGAACACGAAATGATGCTGAAGATTGTAAAACTGGGTAGTGTTCCTCGGAGAGAGAAGGTGGGACAACAATTGGCGTAGAGGTTGCTACCGAAGGTAGGTTGTTCGCAGGAACCACCGTCGGTAACGGAGCGCTACTAGGATCTTGATGAGAAGGCGTCGGATCTTGATAGATGGGCGAAACAGACTTTGTTGAAGCAACTGGACACTGCTTATAGTAGTGACCAACCTGGTGACATTGACTACAATGGAATTCCGTCAGGAAGTTTATTTGCCTGACCTGATCTTCGCACTATTTGCCTGACCTGATCTTCGCACCGAACAGTGAAGTGTGTTGGAAGCCGTTCGATTGCTTCTTGTGATGGAAATATGACCCTCGCAACACGGCGAGCACCTTGGATCGACGCATGTCGTGGATCACGTAATGGGTCGTTTCGGGCAGCAAGATGCGTTTGTATGCCTCCAACTACCCGACCAACCGAAGATAAGACAGCATACAGCATGAGATCTGCCACTTCCAACGGGACCGGGTAGAAAGAAACGTTAATGGGTCTTTGGCCCACTGGTTCTGCAGAAAGATGTCTATCACCAATGGTGAGACCAGATGTTAGGAGAGATTTCGCCATTTCAGCCGTGGCCAGATAAACAACTACAAGTCGTCCTCTACGATACATTTGCGGAATAGATTCAGATGGGAACCGCTGTGCAATGGCATCTGCATATACTCGCAAAGGAGTGTCCGGAAGGGCTTCGAAATGAACGCCTTTTGCAAGATTCTCAGTAAAAGCTGAGCCAGCTGGAGAGCTGGCTGGGATATTAAGCACGATATTATTGCCAGCTTGGGAAATAAAAGATTTCAGCTTTTCAGCGCCAACATAATTATTCTTGGATGCTGGACGAGAGACTTTGGAGGCTGCAACAGAAGAAAACGAAGGTAAAGACCCGTTGGACTCGGCAGTGCTAGAAGAGGCTGCATTTCCAGTGATGTCCATTGCGTCATCATCGATAGCGGAAGCCGGGAGATGTGACGTAGCTGGAGAAGGCAAATTGGCAACGCCACGAGCGGACGCTTGCGTGGCAACACCCCCATCTGGGGCATCAGAAAAGGAAGAGAGATTAGGACTATCACAATCCCTACCGGAAGTCGCCATCTTTAATGACGGTACCCAGTAGCGAGCTTGGCCAGCTCGGCCAAACGTAAATAAGATGAAATACAACAAAATAGGCACTCACCGCGCTCGAAACAAAGCAAAATGAAAGACGATACCTTTATACTTAAGGTGAATGTGAAATTAAGGAGCGAAGAGTCCAAGAACACACCCAAATCAGAAGAAAATAGCGGAGCAACAACACGCTGCGCAGTTAAATCCAAAGGGCGAGATCCAAAGTGAAAATCCTCCAAATACGTGGCGTCAGTGAATAAACAAAGACATCGCTTTTTCCACGTTTTAACAACACACAGCAACCGGCGAATTGTTATAAGAAAAACACACATAGCGCCGTGAATTGTTAACCGAAAAATTGTTATAGAAAAACACACGTAGCGCCGTGGATTGTTGGCCACCGTGGTGTAAGGCTACCGCACTCGGTTAGATATCGAGAGATCTGGGATTCGATTGCGTTGACCGAATAACATTTTTTCGGTTGCTGTGTGTTGTTAAAACGTGGAAAGAGCGATGTATTTGTTTATTTAATGTTATTAAGTATTCTGTAATATTTTGTTCTCATAAATATATTTCCCTTTTCGCAGTGAAACTCAGACTTTATTTCCATCATTTATCATGAACAACTTGGTGCTTAGAGAGGTCTTGTGTGTTGAAACTTTGAATCGACCGGGTGTAGACTAGACCCTAAAATTTTCAGGGGCCACCTCCTTTTCTTCAGAAGCCAAGACATGTTTTCATGAGATGAGTGGAGAAGACTGCGCTCGATTGCTACAAAAACCACACATACAGACTTCTCAGCAGCAATCAAAATTAAGGTGTTATTTCTTAAATATTGTACAATAATTCAGTTCAATGTCTGAAGCTAAAACCAGGGAACTTATTACATAAATGTATTAAAAGTTGCATTTCGAAATAGGTTTTCATTTCACAAAGTTGCTTCTAGTGTATAATATTCAATAGCCCCACTAATGAATAAACAAACTAATAAGCCCCCCACGCGAAATCAAATTCAATACCAGTGGATATCTCTGATGCTTACTCTCGATTAAAGTTAAACATACACAGTCGAGTCACATTATTGAGACCACCTCCTAGAAGGCACGTGTCGTGAGCTGGCTTGGAGGATATATAAGGTGTGCTGTAGGCATTCGGAAAACATATCACTCGTTGCTGTCATGGATAAAAGGAGCGATTTATCAGATTTGCAAAAAGGGATGATTATCGGATTTCGGGCCAATGGTGGCAGTATTTGTGAAACAGCGCAGTTTGTGAGCTGTTCGCGTGCTTCTGTGGTTAAAGTGTATCGTGATTGCAGAAATGGCCTCATTGAGAATAAGCGACGTGGAAACTGCGGAGCACCAAGTGCCATTGATGTGAGAGGAGAACGTCGGCTTTGAAGGTGCGTGAGGGGCCGATCGACACGCTATAGTGGAGCAACTCACTGGCTGAATGAACCAGGGGGCTACCGAAAGTGCGTCTAAAACGGCACTTCAGCGAGCTCTGCTGCGTATGGGGCTCCGATGAAGACGGATGGTCACTGCACCTATTTTAATAAAGGTGCGTCGGCAGAAAAGGCTTACATTTGCACGGCAGTATCAGAATTGGACCTCCGCTGATTGGCAAAGTTTTGCCTTCTCCCATGAGTCACGTTTCCTGCTTCATCGAACGGATGGACGTTGGCGTATAAAGCGAGAAACATCGGAGAACAAACACTCTTCAACCCCTGCAGGAAGAACACAAGTTGGTAGTGGTAGCGTTATGGTATGGGGAATGTTTTCGTGGTATTCTCTGGATCCACTCATACCTATGGAAGCCACTATGGACCGAATTCGTTTTGAATCCCTCCTTGCAGACCACGTACACCCATGCATGCTGATTGTCTTCCTCGGAGCAGATGGTATCTTCTAACACGACAACGCGAGGTGTCACACTGCTAGAAATGTCCGAGAGTGGTTGGAAGAGCATGATGAAGACTTCAAAGTACTTCCATGGCCTCCTAATTCGCCAGACTTAAACCCAATTGAGCATCTCTGGGACCACCTCGCTCATGTTTTTTGCTCTATGGATCCTCTACCATGCACCTTCCAGCAGTTATCAAATGCACTGCAGTCTGCATGGCTGTTCATACCTGTGAACACCTTCCAGCATCTTATTGAGTCACTCCCAGTCCGTCTGGCTGTTGTCCACGCTGCACATGGCGGTTACTCTGGATATTAGCTGGTGGTCACAATAATGTGACTCGACCATGTATATAACTGTAAAAACTCCATAAGAAAATTAACAACGTGCTTAAGCCGCTGATGGCCCTGCGGTTAGTGTAATCGGCTTCCCACCGTATGGTTGGGAGTTCGATCCCAGCACGACTGCCTAACCACTAAACATTCGTCTTGCCTCGGCGACTCACGAAGAACATTTAGTATTTTACGGAGGTCTCGAGGCAAACCCCCACACACACACACCCACCACCCTGTCACGTATAAGGGCATCAACTCTTCTGAATTTGCACCTCGCTTCCGTGCTTCTTTTTTGTCGGGCACCCTAATCCAAATCTCCTTGTTTCCTACTTCTACGGGTTGTTTAAGGACATGGTGTTCTTAAACAACCCATCTAGGAACGTTTTTAGAGGCGCCCCAAGAGGGCCTTGGCTCCCCGAAAGAGTTTTATTTATGTTTTTGGTTAAAATGCGACTTACATGAGAAAAAAAAATAATTTAATAAAAATGCATTAACTTACATTAGTAAAAAATGCTTTATTTTTTTTTTCTGTTTTTCATTGACTTTTATTTTGTTTCGGTGGATTCGAAAATCTTCTACTTTTCGAACTCCCCCCTTCCCGAAAAAAAATCTACATACACCCCTGTGTCAAACATTCTCTTCCTAAGTTCCTCTACATAAATCTTTAACAGCGTGCTTAATTATATATCCATCCCAGTGTTAAAACCGTATCATCGATTAAATCGTACACTTAATCGGTGGAAATTTATGTATCGTATGTATTGTATCTACAATCCACAGTAGAGTTATAAATATAGGTAAAGCGCTCGAATCAGGGGCATATGTAGAATTTTTTTCTAGGGGGGGGGGGGCGACGGCAAATGAAAGTTTTGCTGCAATCCACCAGAACAAAATAAAATTTAATGAAAATTAGAAGAAAAAAACTAAAAAGCATTTTTTTTAGTGTAAGTTGATGCATTTTTATTAAATTAAGCCATTTTTTTTTCTAACGTTAGGCGCATTTTAACCAATAAAAAAATGAAACACTTTCGGGGGCAAGGCGCTCCTATCTCGAACACACACTGAACTTCACCTCAGGAGCTAAACTATCAAAAGTACTTATCCAGTGCTCGTGCACTTAGCGGAATTCTCGTACAGATCGAGATTTCCGAAAAGTCGTATATGTGTGCACAAAACTAATCCGTGGAAATTCTTTCAAATTTCCTCACTGTTCTCTTAACTGGGAGTACAGTGCTAAGTACCTTGAGTACAGTGGGTATGATTTCACTATTGTCCCGAAACTTCGTAGTGATCATATCTGCTATGATGACCTTTTCCCATTGTTCGGGAGGCCAAAAATCGGAAAATTAAAACTGTGTGATACATTGGTGTACCCAGAAATTAATTTTGGGGGTGCATATATCGTCGCCGCAATGTCAAAACCACGAATGCAAAATTTTGTAGTTTGAATTATCACTATTTAAAAATTAAATTTAATCAAATAATCACTTTTTCAATTACATCAAACTGTTCTAGCACTATACATAACATTTATGTCAAGTTGCATCTGTATTATGCAACAGTGAATAAAATTTTATACGATATGAAGTCAACAATCGAAAAATTATCACATTCTTGGTGTTATCACTGCAGCTACGATATCATTCCTTCCTAAAATGATGGCAAAAAGGTGCATGCGGACAGGAATTTTTATTGTCCTCAAATATTATTAATTACGAATTAATGTTCATCCTGCGTTTATGTTTTCCTGCTTTGGTATGTACTCAAGGTAAAAGCCTTACCCTATCCCACCCCTAGGCCACACGCCCTAACAACACCAGTTTGATGTCTTCTTTCTTTGGTGGCAACAAGTGGGAAAAGCGCACGGGAGGGGGGTTAGGCATAACAATAAGCATATGTGACCTCGTCTGACCATTCCAAATAATGAAGTACGGTAACTAATAGCAATATTTAAAAAAAAAACAGAGTGGCGACACTAGTAAAATAATGTCACCGACAATTTTTATCAGTTTTTAATACCAGACAAAATTAGTTTGGAGGGTGAATATGGCCCTTTGCACCCCCTCTGGGTACACAATTGGTGTGATATGTGAATGATTTTTTATAATTCCCATTCTTCTATTTGAAAATTTTGAAAAAAAAAATGAAAAGAGTTTGTGCTTCATGAAATAGAACGATTACCACTCATTTGTTATTCAGTATCCCACAGACAGAAGTCGTTCTGATAAATAATTCTGACATACGTTTTATAGAAAATTAACAGTCTTAAAATTCTTATCACGGAACGAAATTGATCACATCCATGTGGCTTCACCTTGCGATACGTTTCGCGTTCTGTTCACAACCGCGCAGCACACTCCATTGAGATAAGCTCGATGGCACACACATTCCAAACAGCAAATTGTGACCGACCTTGGAACTCGACTACTACACACTAGCAGAGCTGGGAGATGGAAACTGCAGCCGTTCGGGCGACATATAAATGTACACAAGTAAACGTAACTCATAACAATTGGTGCATTTGCACTGCGTTTTCGTCACTCCTGTACGTAATCTCACAGCTAGCGATATTTCCCCTTCATGTACTACATTTTTAAGTGCGTAGGTAGATTTTGGTGAAAAGGTGGGTGCTCCCTCCCAAATCAGTTTCGGCTCTAGACAAAAAAAAATTGGAGGGGCTGGTATGTACCGGTAATTAATTAAAATTTATATGTAATTAAAAAAAAATCTGGTTATATTGGGGGGGGACAGCCCTAACCTAGAACCGTCACTGTCCCAAAAAATGAATTTTAGGAATAAAACTGTTTTTCCAGAATGAGCACATCGCCTTCGCTTTAGTGTTTCGGAATCATGATGGGGAGATAATTTCAGAAAGCACTACGTCATTTCTGATATCGAAACTTTGGAAAATATGAAGTTCAAAAGTGGGAACTGTATGAAAAATATATAATTTACGACTACAAAACTTGTGATGCTGAGATAGAATAAAAATAGCAACGTTTATTCACAATTAATTGTTTTTATTTAACATCAATTAGGGACCGTCCATAAAGTACGTCCGTGACTTTTTAATATTTTTAGACAACCCCACCCCCTCCCCCACGTCACATTTTGTCCGATTGTTGACAACCCCCCTCTAAAAAATACGTCCTAATTCCAGCAACCCCCTTTATTTTTTTATTGAAGGTTTAACGACCACCGTAAGCAACTCAATAGGCTATAAGCAGTCGCCCGTCCCTAATTTAGGGCCACTGGTTCCAGGGAAGGGAAAGAGCAAGTGCCGTAAGACAAACACAACACCCATGCCTCACCGGGATTCGAACCCGGACCTATCTCGGACGAATGATCAGAAGCCAGCGCTTGGACCACTGCGTCACCAGGGTGGCCCTATACTTTTGACGACTGCTTTTAGAAGTCCGTTGAGAAACAGAAGGAAAACGTAATTATTTAGAAGAATCTTCCATATATGTACACGTTTGCTTCAGAAAATATTTGTTATTTAGCCATTAATTTATTCCTAAATGCTACCCGAACTTTATCATTCTGAAATAAAGATCTAGAAATGAGCGCAGGCATTCAAGGTTGCGACACTTCTGATCATACCATCTACAAAACACGATAGATTTAGGTAGTACAAATACGAGAACTTAATATTAATATTTTGATTTAGCTAAATATAATCAGAAATATTTCATACCTTTATTGAACTATTAAAAAAAGAAAAAAGAGAAAACAAAACGAAGAAATGCCATCCTATATATTTTTGCCGCTGGACGCCCGAATTACTAAACCTCCCCCTCCCCCATGTCACATTTGGTCCGGTTCTCAGGAACCCCCCTCTCTCTAATCTCGGACGTACTTTATGGATGGCCCCTTATAGTTTCGGAGATGCTGAAAGAAACGCTCGTGCGAAACTATTGTCGGTGTTAAATACAGATTTAATTGTGAATAAACGTTGCTATTTTTATTGTACAAAAAATGTTGCGAGAAAAAAAATCACTCCTCACAACAAATACGCTGCGAACATTTTTGTATGAAATGCAGTTTTCTGAAAAAGAAAATATCTTAATAACGAGGAACTATGCACCAACTATGAAGAAAGTAGTATAACTATACTACTAATCCGAATTTATTGGCATAGAATAAACATCAGTTTTACAAGATTTCGCACATAAACCAGATGGCTTTTTCAAGGAAGATAGATATAAATAAAGAGGCAGTTTCTGTCTATTTTTTCAAGGAAGATAAAAAGCCATCTGGTTCATGTGCGAAAGCTTGGAAAACTGATTTTTATTCAACGCCAATAAATTCAGATTACAGGTATAATTATACTATTTCCTACAAAAAAAAAAGGTTTTTTTTTTTATTGCCCTAATGTAAAAGGCTGTTAAGAGCAGCACATTCTTCAAATACCTCTGATGTCGTACTAAATATAATGGAACGAATAATTAATGTATCAACAATGACTCAATTTCTATTCCATGAAGCTTGAAAAAATAAATATACACCTCTGGTAGTTCAAAGCACCATATAGTGCATTAATAGAAATTTACACTGCAAAAGTAGAATTTGAATATCAAAGTCAGAAATGTATTATTTGCAGTAATTAAACGTGGTCACACATTTCCTAAAATACCGATTTTGGAAAACATGCAGACAGTTAGTTACCAGACAAAAAATGAACTATGTTCCAAGCCTGAAAGTGGGAATAAAAAAAATTAGTGATTAATTCAGATACTTCAATAAATGGAAATTAAAAAAAATGCATTTGTTAAGCAACATAATCACCGCTAGTAAACATATTTCATGAACTGTTTACAGAAGTTTTAGTTTAGGAAATTATTTCTTTATTTTGATGCATTCAGTTTCAGTAACATTGGAAACTGTGTTTTTGTCATTACCTAATATAATTTAACCTTTCAAAGCTCGCATGCTTAAATCATGTTCAGCTTATACAGAGTTTGTTTACAAATACTACAGCACTCACGCCATGTGAATTTTTTTCTTCAGCTTTGAAATGACGGAAATTTCTTAATCATCAGATCGACTGTGAAAAATGAAAGTTAACGATGCAGATATTATTCATAACTGAAAATAATTTTTTTAATGAAACAATAAAGTAAACGAATTATTTTGAATCTTTTTACTTATGTCAAATACTAACATTCCTGCGACTCAGGCAATTTTACTTCACTTACCTGAGGCGACATCATTTTTCAGTCACACTGCTTAGCACTAGAATGAATTGAATGAGAACCCCAAGAAATTTTAGACAAATCTGTACACCAAGAAACTAAAATTTAATGGAAATTGAAACTCATATATATTTTTTATCTCCGGTGGTGAAATCATTACGATGAAGATTAATCACAGCTTTTGCAAACCTGTGTAGGGATGACAGCTGATTTTGTTTTTCTTTTAACACAGTACTTTTAATTATTTGGAGATTTTTAATGTTTTACAAACAAACCCACAGTTACTGTATAACACGTACATAAAGGACGCAGTTAGACCATAAAAAAAGAAGTAATCCAAAAGGGCTCGCATGAAGAATGAAGAATGCTGTTTCGTTCGTCCCTGGTGAAAGGTCTGCAAACACTTATGAGAAGGACGCAGAGTTCTACAACAAAGCTAGTCCAAAAGGGATTCCGGATGAAAATTGACGTTTCGTTCATCACTGGTGAAAGATGTAATACAAAGTAAATCATTTATAAAAAGACGCAGTCTCACTAGGAACGTTATCCAAAAGGGATTCCAGATGATGACTGATGGTTGGTTCATCACTGATTAAAGCCATCGGAATTGAAACTTCCTCGCCGTCGAACTGCGTGAGCAACATCGCCGACTGTCACAACTGTCCTGTTGGAATGTTCTGCATGTGTAATGCAGTCAGCTACTAGATACCGCACATAGATTTGAAGTGCTTCATTGATTAAGGGGTACACAAGACCCGAAATCCTTTTGACACCACCTCTCCTGGCAAGCCGTCGAACGTCTGCTCTACTAACTATGGGCATTATATCCTGGAAAGATTTAAATTCGTTGGACCTACGCTTATATTTATTTCTCCTACTTAACACCCTACTTCTAGACTCAGACATGACGCAACGCTGCAGCCCTCCAAAGATTCACCACACTGTTTTGAAACTCCAGCACGAACTAAATTTCCAGCAGCGGATGCTTCTCGATGACAACAGATAGCGCACTGAGTCACGTGAAGAAGAAAACAACCAATGGAAAACCTTCGCACATCCGGAAACGTAAATAGCTCCCGATCAGAAACATTGAAGCGCAAACGAAAGATGTATAATCTTCGAAAAAAAAAGTGTTTCACCGCCCATGCCCTTTGACCAGTTGATGTATTTGTAACTTCTTCATCCGCAAGTTGCGTACTAGATAAAGGACGACAATCGGGCAGGCAAATGGTCTGTTCCTCACCCCAGCATGGAAGGCATATGGTTTGGGTTGCCTTTCCGTCCGTCTCCTGCTCGTGCAAGAAGAGTAGTCTTGCTTCGAAATGTTGATTTGCTGAAATTTTCTTTTATGCCGTTGACGGAAAAAACTCTGTATGATTTCAGACATCCCTACCTCTGTTTGTTTACGCTTTCCAACCGTAGGTTGAAGAAGCGTAATGCTCCAGCTTTGTTAGTCTGTCCGTCTGTCTGTCTGTCCGCACGATAACTCGCGTAAAAATGGTTCGATTTCGATGAAATTTTAGTATGTGGTAGGGACTACCTGGGGACGAACCCTATTGAAAATGGGGCAAATGGGGTCAAAGGTCACGACATAGGAGCGCGATCCATTCCACTGCCCTTATGCGTCATAACTTGCGTAAATATGGTTCGATTTCGATGAAATTTTAGTATGTGCTAGGAGACCACCTGGGGACAAACCCTTTTGAAAATGGGTGAAGTGGGTTCAAAGGTCAGGACATAGGAGCGGGGTGCATTTCACAGCCCTTATGCTTCATAACGTGCGTAAAAATGGTTCGATTTCGATGAAGTTTTAGTGTGTGATAGGGGACCACCTGGGGACGAACCCTATTGAAAATGCGCGAAATGGGGTCAGAGGTCAGGACATAGGATCGGGATCCATTTCATAGTCCTTCTCCGATACTATTAAAGAAGCAATTCTTGTATGTATGTAAATTGTATTTTGAAAACAGCTCTAACGATTTTGATGAAACTCGTTAACCTACCATTTTCTGGTACTAGAAATCGATTTAGCTTGATCTCGATTTTAGAAAAATTCGTTTAGTGAGTTAAATAACCACCCCGATTTACCACGTTTTTAGTGTCATGGCGTCGTCCCATTAGTCGTCCCATGCTTAGAAATCTTATCACGTCACATTCTCGCGATTGAGATGTCGGCGCGCTGTCACGCCATCTGTCTCATTACGTCACGCGTTGTGTGTGGATCCAATTAAAGTTTTATGACGTCACACTCACGCGAGCAGATGGTCGCGAGTCCCATCTGCCTCATTACGTCACGCGTTGTGTGCGCATTACGCATTACTTCTATTTTCTTCTAGAACAAAAAGTGAGTTGTGCCAGCTGCTTGGAATTGATGCGTAGTACAATATAAGCAGCGGTAAGCTAATGTGTTTTTACAAAAAAAAATGCTGTTAATACAGCATTTTTTTGTTACGTTTTTGAATAGTCACTTGATGACGAGCGTATCCGCTGTGCTAAAATATTATTAGTTCATTTTTATTAATTACTATTAACAGAGCGGCACGTGGGTGGTAAAACAATATAAAAAAATATGGCTGGTCGACCCCTCCGAAACGTGGGCGTTTCAACTTTAATAAGAAGAATAAGTAGAATATGGCACTGTTGGAACAAGAACAAGTGTAAGAAGTAAATATGGAACAGCTTGGACATTCAAGAGCAGATCGTTTCCGATCACTTTCCAGTCTCGAAACATATGACCTTCCATAGGAAAAAGATCAGCCTACAAAAAGACCATTTCAAGCAGCTAAGGCGAGGAGCATGGAAATAATGTCCGACGTTATTATAACTATCAATGAATCTATATCGGAAGAAAACCTCGAACAAATGCGGCGAATAAATCGACAGAGAATCGGAATTGAATCGTCCGAAGAACGTAACCAGCGCTTGGAAGAACTACGAAGCCGTTCATGACAGTCAATCGCAACCGAAACTGCGGATGAACGTGTTCAACGACTGGAACACTTGGGACAACGTGCAACTGAATGACTTAGCATTACAATACTTGGAAATAACATATCAAAATAAAAAAAAATTGTGCCCTCATCCCCTTTGACCGAGCGATGCTCTGTGTTCCTCAAATTGCGTTATAACTTACGTAAAAATACTTCGATTGAGACAAAACTTTATCATGTTGTTCAGGAGGTATACTTTACCGGTTCTACGAATATCATCGAAATGGGGTCAAAGGTCAGGTCATAGGAGCGAGATTTATTCTACAGCCATTATCCTCATAACTTTAGTAATGATTTCTAGTATGTTGGAAAACGTATCATAATCAATGCATTGCATGATTTTACTAACTTGTTTTACGCTTTCCAGCCGTAGGTTGAAGAAGCGTATATGCTCCAGCTTTGTCCGTCTATCTGTTCGCACGATAACGCGCGTACAAATGGTTCGATTTCGATGAAATTTTAGTATGTGGTAGTGGACCACTGGGGACGAACCCTATTGAAAATGGGCGAAATGGGTTCAAAGGTTAGGACATAGGAGAGGGATCCATTCCATTGCCCTTATGCATAATAACTTGCGTAAAAATGGTTCGATTTCGATAAAAGTTTAGTAGGTGGTGGACGCCCACCTGGGGACGAACCCTATTAAAAATGGTTGAAATGGGATCAAAGGTCAGGACATAGGAGCGGGATCCATTCCATTCCCCTTATGCGTCATAACTTTATCATGTTGTTCCGGAGGTATACTGAACCAATTATGTTTAAAATCATCGAAAAGGATGAAAGGTCAGGACACAGGAACGAGTTTTGTTCCGCAGCCATTATCCTCATAACTTAACTAATAACTTGAGTAATGATTTCTGGTGTGTTGGAAAGCGTATAATAATCCGGTGGCGGTCGTAATGTCGACGGTCAAAATGTCGACACCATAATGTCGACAGGGTCATAATGTCGACAGTCAAAATGTCGGCACGGTCATAATGCTGAAATGGTTCAGAAAATGTCCTCATGGTACTCTAACTTAGACAGTACAGCTTTCAATTTAGAACCACCAAATTTGATATACTATCTCATGAAACTCTAACTTAGACTGTAGACGATTTTTGAAAGGGGTCAGCGCCCGGGGACAGGAGCCGCCATACAAAATTTGCGTAAGATCTACAGTTTTTAATGTAGAACCACCAAATTTGATATACTATCTCATGGTACTGTACCTTAGACTGTTGATGACTTTTGGAAGGGGTCAAGGGGCCCCCATACAGAAGTTTCGTAAAATCTTCAGTTTTCGATTTAGAACCACCAAATCTGGTATACTAACTCGTGGTACTCTATCTTAGTCCGTAGATGGCTATTGGAAGGGTTCGGGGCCCGGTGTTAATTGAAAACTGTAGATTTCTCAAAATTTTGTAAAATCTACATTTTTTAATTTAGAACCATCAAATTTTGTGTACTATTTCATGGTTATCTAACTTTGGCTGAAGACGGTTTTCGGAAGGAGTCGGGGCCTGTGGTCAAGGTTCTCCTACACAGAATTTTCCTGAAATCTACAGTTTTTCATTTGGAACCACCAAATTTGGTATACTATCTGACGAAACTCTAACTTAGACTGTAGACGGTTTTGGGAAGGAGTCAGAGCCTTGGTACAAAATTTTCTTAAAATTGTCCTGTCGAGGAATTTTACGTTCGTGGGAATCTCGAGGAAACTTGAACAAGGAAACTGATCACTTTTCTTGGATTTACAGAGAAAAAAATGAAATAAAAATCCTCTCCAGTACACGCTTTGAATTTCTGTCTGGGAAGGGCGGAAGAAGGAGAGAATATAGCCAAATTCTATCGTTCTTTCGTACTCTTTGATCAGACAAGCAAAATTTCATTGAGCAAAAAAGGGGAGTAATAAGAAATAAACGGTTTTGGAATATATTTAACTTTTTTCGCTCGGAAAAGAAAAGGACAAAGGCGAGCAAGAGTCACCACACCTGTTCAGAGATCAAATTATTACTATTTTTTCTATCACGGAACAAGAAGAAAAAGGATCTTGTAGAATTGTACAAAACAAAATCTTTCTTCTCACAGTTCCACCATTTTGAGCGTTTCTGAGAGACTCAGAAAGTGAAACAATTGCTGTTTTGCTCGAAAAACCGAGGAGATAAGGTAGGCGTCAATTCTTTTTTTAGAACTTGGCATGCAGAAGGCTGTGATTTTCCCTGCCCCAGAGGTCAAGGAGGTGCATTTCACCAGCCCCCCCACCACGGAATTTTTTAATTTTTCAGACACCATTCGTTTGTACCACGTATGAACCGGAATGAACTGGGTTTTTTTTCGTTTGAACCGCAAAAGTTTTGGAGATATTTAAAAAACAAAGTGGGGGGGGGCTGGTGAAACGATAGCCCCCCACCATGGAATTTTTAAATTTTTTTTGCACCATTCGTTTGTACCACGTATGAACCGGAATGAAATCAATTTTTTTCGTTTGAACCGCAATAGTTTTTGAGTTATTTAAAAAACAATATGGGGGCTGGTGAAATGGTACCCCCAAAAAATAGATATTTCAAATTTCAGCATAGCCATTCGTTAATAAATCGTATGAACCGGAATGAACTCCATTTTCATCGTTTGAACCACAATAGGTTTTGAGATATTTAACAAATAATATTGAGAATTTGCATATAATTATAGGAGGCCGACCATTTCACCAGCCCCCACCATGGAAATTCAAAATTTCGAAATAGCCATTCGTTAGTAAATTGTACGAACCGGAATGAACTCCATTTCTATCGTTTGAACCGCAATAGTTTTTGAGATATTTAAAAAATAATATTGAGAATTTGCATATATACAGAAAGACCGACCATTTCACCAGCCCCCCACCATGGAAATTCAAAATTTCAAAATAGGCATTCGTTAGCAAATCGTGTGAACTGAAAAGAACTCCATTTTTATCCTTTGAACCGCAATAGTTTTTGAGATATTTAAAAAATAATGTTACAGGCCTATCATTTCACCCCCCCTCATCATGGAAATTCAAAATTCCGAAATAGCCATTCGTTAGTAAATCGTATGAACAGGAATGAACTCCATTTTTATCGTTTGAACCGCAATAGTTTTTGAAATATTTAATAAATAATAGAATTTACATATACGCACAGAGACCGACCATTTCACCAGCCCCCACCCCCATGGAAATTCAAAATTTCAAAATAGCCATTCGTTAGCAAATCGTATGAACCGAAAAGAACTCCATTTTCATCGTTTGAACCGCAATAGTTTTTGAGATATTTAAAAAAGAATGACACAGGCCTACACCATTTACCCCCCCCTTCATCAAGGAAATTCAAAATTCCGGAATAGCCATTCGTTAGCAAATCGTATGAACACGAATGAACTCCATTTTTATCGTTTGAACCGCAATAGTTTTTGAGATATTTAAAAAATAATATTGCGAATTTGCATATATACAGAGAGACCGACCATTTCACCAGCCCCCCCACCATGGGAATTCAAAATTTCAAAACAGCCATTCGTTAGCAAATCGTATGAACCAAAAATAACTCCATTTTCATCGTTTGAACCGCAATAATTTTTGAGATATTTAAAAAAGAATGTTACAAGCCATTTCATCCCCCCTCCCCCCTCATCATGGAAATTTAAAATTCCGAAATAGCCATTCGTTAGCAAATCGTATGAACTGAAAAGAACTCTATTTTCATCGTTTGAACCGCAATAATTTTTGAGATATTTAAAAAAGAATGTTACAGATCATTTCATCCCCTCCCCCTCATCATGGAAATTTAAAATTCCGAAATAGCCATTCGTTAGTAAATCGTATGAACAGGAATGAGCTCCATTTTTATCGTTTGAACCGCAATAGTTTTTGAGATATTTAAAAAATAATATTGAGAATTTGCACATATACAGAGAGACCGACCATTTCACCAGCCCCCACCCCCATGGAAATTCAAAATTTCAAAATAGCCATTCGTTAGCAAATCGTATGAACCGAAAAGAACTCCATTTTCATCGTTTGAACCGCAATAGTTTTTGAGATATTTAAAAGAATGTCACAGGCCTACACCATTTACCCCCCCCCCCCCCCCTGATCATGGTAATTCAAAATTCCGAAATAGCCATTCGTTAGTAAATCGTATGAATAGGAATGAACTCCATTTTTATCGTTTGAACCGCAATAGTTTTTGAGATATTTAAAAAATAATATTGAGATTTTGCATACATACAGAGAGACCGACCATTTCACCAGCTCCCCTACCATGGAAATTCAAAATTTCAAAATAGCCATTCGTTAGCTAATCGTATAAACCGAAAAGAACTCCATTTTCATCGTTTGAACCGCAATAGTTTTTGAGATATTTAACAAATAATGTTACAGGCCTACCATTTCACCCCCCCCCACACACACACACACATGATGGAAATTCAAAATTGCGAAATAGCCATTCGTTAGTAAATCGTATGAACAGGAATTAACTCCATTTTTATCGTTCGAACCGCAACAGTTTTTTTTTATTGGAGATTTAACGACCACCGTGAGCAACTCAATGGGCTATAAGCAATCGCCCGTCCCTAATTCAGGGTCACTGCTTCCAGGGAAGGGAGAGAGCCAGTGCCGTAAAACAAACACAACATTCATGCCTCACCGGGATTCGAACCCGGACCCTGTTCGAACAAATGATCAGAGTCTGTCGCTTAGACCACTGCGTCACCGGAGCGGCCAACAGTTTTTGATAGATTTAAAAAAAAAAAAGTGTGAGAAAATTGGGGGACGACCATTACACACACCCCCATTGAAAAATTCAAAATTTCAAAATAGCCATTCGTTAGCAAATCGTATGAACCGAAAAGAACTCCATTTTCATCGTTTAAACCGCAATAGTTTTTGAGATATTTAAAAAAGAATGTCACAGGCCTACACCATTTACCCCTCCCCCCCCTTCATCATGGAAATTCAAAATTCCGAAATAGCCATTCGTTAGTAAATCGTATGAACAGGAATGAACTCCATTTTTATCGTTTGAACCGCAATAGTTTTTGAGATATTTAAAAAATAATATTGAGATTTTGCATACATACAGAGAGACCGACCATTTCACCAGCCCCCCACCATGGAAATTCAAAATTTCAAAATAGCCATTCGTTAGCAAATCGTGTGAACCGAAAAGAATTCCATTTTCATCGTTTAAACCACAATAGTTTTTGAGGTATTGAAAAAAGGATGTTACAAGCCTACACCATTAACCCCCCCCCCTCACCATGGAATTCGAAATTTCATAGCCATTCGTTAGTAAATCGTATGGCCGCCCCGGTGGCGCAGTGGTCTAAGGCGTTGGCCTCTGATCATTCGTCCGTAAGGGGTCCGGGTTCGAATCCCGGTCAGGCATGGATGTTGTGTTTGTCTTACGGCATTGGCTCTCTCCCTTCCCTGGAACCAGTGACATTAAATTGGGAACGGGCGACTGCTTATAGCCCATTGAGTTGCTCACGGTGGTCGTTAAACCTGCAATCAAAAAATCGTATGAACCGAAAAGAACTCCATTATTATCGTTTGAACCGCAATAGAGTTTGACATACCTACAAAAAAAAAAGGATTCAGAAAATATGGAGCCGACAATCCCCCCCCCCCCCCCCCCCCATGGAATTTCAAAATTTCAAAATAGCCATTCGTTAGTAAATCGTATGAACCGGGAAAACTCTGTAAGAGCGAACGTGTCGTCACGTGACTTAGCGCCGCCTCCTACTTAAGTATCCGAGGAGCACGCGCAGCGGGGCTCTCACAACAAGCAGAGAGTTCGTTTACTCTTCCCGGAAACACACACTCTCTCTCTCACTCTGTTCGAGCGAACAAACGAAATCTCCCCCACTTTACTATATATATATATCTGTGAATCGGGAAGGCAGAGCGACAACAGCTGGTTATACGGAAGTTTATCCACTGTCAGACATAATTTGAAAAGAACGCTTGGTTAACACATATACGAAACACTTATTCTTCATCAACTAGAATTTTGATGGCGGCGGATTACTCGCTCTTGAAAGTGACCTCGTTATGACTGGACCTGGCAAAGATCGTGGAACGCGCAAGATAAGGTGATCGAATTCTGTAGAAATCTCAACCTGCGTTGGCGTCCTAACTTAGGGTCTCCTTGACACTAGATAGACCTCTATCTTATCGATGCTTCAGGACTAGTCTTCTAGCTATCCTTCTCTAATCGATGCTTCAGTGGACTGTACTAAGTCCGTAATTCAGTAGTATATCATCAGCTACTCTACCGGTATCCCTGACTCGGGTAGATTCCTTCTGTAGCGGCGACCTACTTCATCTAGGTCGGTGCCCGCTCTTTCCCCGTGGACTCCGAGAACCCACCACACCATCCACGCAAACGCGTTCCTTTCTATCGGAGGACTATCACCTTCGCTCCCCGAAGACAGACTGCTCGAACAGGTCCACTCGGAGCGACCTCTTCGCCCCCCCTTCACGCTGCTCCTTCTTCAAGGGCGACGGCGCTGACCTTCAACATGCTGCTCTCCTCTCGCGCCACGTGTCACCTCTCGCGCCCTTCACCTGCCCCATCCCTAGTCGTTTTCCGGGAATCGGGCTCCTAGACCTTTAAATCTACCTTGCGCATTCCTTGCTTATCCTCAGGCTATACATTATTGAGTGCCTCCTTCCGAGAAAGCAATCCTATCGTCGTAGTACATCCGTAGCAATACAATACACATTGTTATAACTATACAAAAGAGTATGTCTGCATTTCAGACTTGTAGGCGCCAAGTGAAAATGAACAATGTATCTGTGAAAGTCACAGCGTCCTTGGCGATACTTTTAGTTCGTAGAACAAGTCCTCGCCCTTTCTAAGGCGTGAGAACCTGAAGTATTTTGTCATACATCTCGCCTTCCCCCCAAAAAAGGATTAAACATATTTACGAATTCTCTGTCGCCATTTTGGGAACTTGCGATGTTTTCTTTGGTCAAAAAAAACCACATAATGTTTATCATTGAAATGAATTAACATCGTTAATGTGTCCGTTCTTACCAACGAGATAGAAATACGTAGAGCGCTTACGTCGGGGAACGGGTGAAGCCACCGGAAACAAGTGGCAGCCATGTTTGATGAGGTACAGAACGATTTCCGTTCCGTGTTAAGCAAGGGAGTTTTCGTAATATATGGTTTGATGTTAAATAAGGATATAACTCAGAAATGTTGTTATAAACACCTAGGGGATGAGACTAAAACTTTAACGTATCAAATAACGCTTTTCATTGTTAGTTGACGGCAATAGTGTTTTTAAAAAAAAATGATATTTTAATGGATGCAGCTTGCTGGCGTTGAATAAAATCTCATGCCGTAATTTTTTGACATTTAACAAATTTTTTGGAGCAAATTTTCAGAGAAATATAAGTCAGCGGTAATAGAGTAAATGAAAAAAAAAAAAGAAACACAAAAATTAAAAATACAGTTGCACTCAATCCGCAATTTCGGTAAAAATTTTAGATATTCGTGGGTCATCACCATGAGAATGCTGAATCATCCCACAGCTTATCACTCCAAATACATAGACGCCAAATATTTTATGAGAGTTTTAAATGAAAAAAAAAGTTCGAAGAAAAACGGAAAGCAAACAATGAGTTTACACAGCCAAGAGGTACCAATATTAAAATACTTTTACCAACTGCCCCTATCTTATATAATCAGAAGAAAACTACTACTTACCTGGTTTTTATTTAATAAAAATTAAAAGTCCTTAGCACTGGGCATGTTTCTAATCTGTTTGTTAGTCTTGACATTCAACAACACAAATCTGTAAGCCTTATTCGTGGGTACGCAAGGCAATTGTGGTAACTTGACCATAATAAAGGTATCTCCCAGCACATACACTAAATACTTAACACAATATAATTCTCACTCTCTCTCTCTATGTATATATAAGACCCAGAAGAATACCCCATGGGAGATGAATGGATGAAATTCGAAATCATGCAGGAGTGACACGAAGGGGACAGGCTCAAGACAGACAGCTGTGGAAGAAACTTGGGGAAGCCTTCATCCAGCAGTGGGTTGATAATGGTTGATGTTATACATTTATCAGTAAAAAGAAGTAAAAAAGCACACTCATGTAGTAATTAGACCACGTCAACACTGCACCTTGCTGCAGGAATCAGACGTAGTAGAAATAAACATAGAATTAACCAGAAGTAACCCACTTTCATGGTTCTAAACAAAAATGACATGGAATAAAACAACTCAGGAGCCCCAAACCACTCTTCAGGGAAAGACATCTGGAGCCCCGAAGTTAAATCATAGCTTAGGTGTTACCGAAAAACCCCAGAAGATCCCATGGGAGATGGGTGGATGAAATTCGAGTTGTCTGCATTCTTTGCATGTCTTTTTTTGGTATCAAAAGAAAAATATTTCTATATATCCTGCTTTTCTTTTTAGTTAAGGTCATACATACAGTATACATATATATATCATCATCATCATCATCATTGTCAACCATTATCAATCCACTGCTGGACGAAATTTTAGATTGGATTCCAAGGGACAGGAAAAGACCCAGAAGAAGACCACATGGGAGATGGGTGGATGAAATTCGAAAGTATGCAGGGGTGACATGGAGGAGACTGGCACAAGACAGACCGTTGTGGAGGAAACTTGGGGAGACCTTCATCCAGCAGTGGATTGATAATGGTTGACAATGATGATGATTATATGTTTATTTGCTATGTTTTATTTAACTATCTTCCAAGGCTTATCCTTAAGAAAAATAATTGAAAATAATTATTCTTAAGTGCAGTTTAAATAAACTTGGTGACCTAATATATGCTGTAGTCATATGTATATATATGTATATATCACTTCTGTAACTACCCTGTGACTTAGGTATAGACAGACATTGGGGCAATATGATGCTCCAAATGGTATTTACAGTTAGCAACACCAGTACCGAGTAGCTAAAAATAGTTTTATGTACTTTTTCAACCTAAAAAGACATAATTTTTAGTATAAAAAATCTTTCTACACATCCTGCTTTTAATATCTGGGCAGGTAAATTTTCTCTGGGCATGTATTATTTTAGATATTATTCAAGCTCTGGGCTGAGTGACCAAAAAATTCAGATTATGGACTTAAATTTTTTTATGGGACAAATAATTGTATTTTTTTTTTTGTTTCAGTATTAAGTATTTAATATTTTTTATTTGCACTTTCATATTTTACTTTTTTTTTTTAAGAAGCCTAGTTTTTTGTTGTCCCAAAGCTGAAATTTTGTAGTTTTCACCTGATATTTGGACACATTTTGGCAATTGTTAAGATGTACTGCACATAGTTTTTTTTTTTGTTTCAATTTTAAGGGCACAACCTCTTATTAATATGAAGTGAGAAATTAACAACTACTGATTTGCATTCATGATGTGCAAAAAGTTTGGCGAGCAAATGTTTATGTTTTGTGTTGTTATTTTGTGGGTTCCTTCAGCAGTCTTGCTGGAAATACAAGTGCGTCTGATTTGTATTTTAGAGAAATACAGGCACAACTTGTTCAATTCAAAGAAAGATTGATTTACGTGAGTGATATTTGTTCAATACTAACCTCTCATATATATGGTTGATGCAAAAGGAATAACTGGCAATTTATACATGGACATACTGACTGTACATTCATCATGAATCAGAGGTCACATTCTTCAAAAAAAAAAAAAAAAAAAAAAACATTACCTATCACGCAAAAATCAAATGCAAGTAGTTATTACAAAATGTTGCTAGTCCCTTTCTTTTGTATTATTCCATAATTTTTTTCAATTGTCATTTCATAATCGTTTGTGCCAGTTTTCATAAATATTTTATGTTGTTTGCATTTTTGAGGTACCATTGTACTCCCTGTTTCCTATTTTCAGTTTTAAATCAATATTGCCTGTATTTTTGCTACCCAAAAACCACACACATTGACTAACACATTCACAAATAAAGAGTATTCTGTCAAGAAATTTTCAAGCTCCCCACTCTCACTTTGTTGAAGTAATACTACAGATTAATCAGTAATCAGAGACAAATGCCTAGAACACAAGCTGGGTGACCCTGTGCTTTCAGATAAAATACTAGATTGTTTCCTGACAGGTGTCAGCAAGCAATAAATTTATATTACCAATCACAATTATTACTTCTGCAATTTAAGTAACCATAAATTGATTGCTTTACCAGTATTTGCTATCTAATGGGCATTAGCCATGGGTACATGATCTTTATCACATAAAAAGAAATTGCTGCTTCCTAAGATTTTGAAATATTTGTTGTCTTGTCAGACAAGTTGCATGTACACTGTACAGATTCTAGAATATATATGCAAATGCCATTTGCAAGACATCCTCAGTATATTGAAAAAAGCAAAACATTTACATAGGTAGAAATTGTACCCAAAAAGCCTCAAAGTTGGTAACCCACAGTTAACCTCAGCTTCCCAGAGTAAACATCATTCAGTTTTCACATTGAGTACGACTGTTTACAAAATATAAGAAATAAAAAGCCTTAAGATAACACAGATATTGAAATGGCTTATCTGCTGGTTTAATCACCAGCTACACGGATTAGATGTTTTATTTTTTGTGTTGATTAACTGAGCATTTACAGCTCAACCTTATTTTAAAATGCTTACTTGTGAAATGTAGTTCCACAATCCTTGTTCCTTTTATTCTTACAATCAAAAGCTGCGCAGTACTATGGCATTTTAAATATCAACAATGTGCTGATAATTGTGATTATTCACGAAACTGTAACACTAAATTTGTAATGAAGCATAACACGATCGCCGAACAGCTGAAAGAACCGAGGTGACTCCTTGACACACGCAGAATTTGTACCTCATCAAAGATGGCGGGCTCTCCCCGCGTTGGCTTCAGCTGCCTCGGCAGAGAACCAATCACAGAAGCACTCTATGTATTTCTATCTCGTTGGTTCTTACAAACTCCATGTTTATTTTTTGAACCCCGATAGTTTTTGAGATGTTTAAAAATGTTCCACGATTTCAGCTGCCCCCACCCCCACCCCCGGACATTTCCTGTTTCAGAATAGCTATTCGTTAGCATCGTGTGAACCGGAAGGAGCTACATCTTTATCGTTTGAATCTGGATAGTTTCTGAGATATTTGTATAAAGGGTAATGGAGGATGATGAAGAAGTAATTTATTTTCAAAAAGTCTTGTATTCGTTCCTGTCATTATCTTAAAGATCTCTCCGTTTCTAGCTTTGAACCGCAGCAGTTGAAAAGACATTCCAAAAAGAACGTGACGGTTTCAACATTTCTTCAATGTGTCTCAAGGACCAGAATACAAGAGAACCGGAAAATGCATGGCATAGTAAAACAGCCAAAATCTCGGAGCGGAAACAAACGACGCAATCCAGTCTGTAGTAAACATACAGTACAAGGCATCACAGAAAGAAACGGAGCATGGCAGAGGCACAAAGCAGTCTGTTACATTAGAATCGTGCGCTGTAGTCGGTGGCAGATACAACACGAGGCGAAGCACACAGGGAACAGTCACTGAGTAGAGGAACGGCTGAGCCAGCAAATAGAGAAAGCACCATACCTGGAACCACGGAGCAACATGATGAGTAGAAAACCCAGGAACTATTCCTTCTTCCTTTTAAGGAAAAAACGAAATTATTGGTGCGAAATTATTGCTGTCCATCTGTGGTTGCCGCCCCGGTGGCGCAGTGGTCTAAGCGATGGCCTCTGATCATTCGTCCGAAAGGGGTCCGGGTTCGCATCCCGGTGAGGCATGGATGTTGTGTTTGTCTTAAGGCACTGGCTCTCTCCCTTCCCTGGAACCAGTGACCCTAAATTATGGACGGGCGACTGCTTATAGCCCATTGAGTTGCTCACGGTGGTCGTTAAACCTCCAATCAAACAAACAAACAAACCATCTGTGGTTATTGGGCGCCATCCTCCGACAAAAAGAGAAATAATGGTACTTATGCCACATTGAAAAGAAAAACATTAAGGAAAAACTATTACTTTATTTAAAATTGGCATTTTCTGTCTAACAGTGGCATAGCAGTTAGACATACTATACAAAACATAGCAGGGTAGGAAGCAACACATGGCACTCCGGGAAAATCGGGCAAGGGGCATGCTTGAACCACAGAAAAACAGAAGCAGAACGAACGGTGCGAGGCAGTTGGTGATGGTCATGTAAAGCGGATGCAGGCAGGACATCGTAAGACAAAACACACAGAAAAAGGTCACAAACCAGAATGATGAGGGGAAAAAAACGAGGCACGAGAGAAAACACTTCACAAAGAGGAGAACGAAACAACAAGGGCTCAAAGAGACAGGGAGAAACATAGCTAAGAAAACACAACAGAAATCAATCATCAAACAAAACCACACAGGAGCTAATCAGGTGGACAGCGAAGAAGGAGACGATGTTGAGCATGACAAATGAAGTGGTCAAGACAACCATAGTAACATTCAACTTCCGGGTAAGAGCCCGAAAGGTGAAAAAATGCAAAGTAAAAAGCTCTAAGATTGTGAACCAGAGATGAGTAAACTGCCGGATCGTTGGAAGCAATAAAGTGATTAAGTGGAGCATCGTGAGAAGAGTCAAAGAACAATGGGAAAGCGGCATCTAGAGAAAGAGTCTGCGTAAACTCGGGAACAACTTGAAGGCGAGCAACGAGATCAGGCACAACAGAGGGACTGTCAAGAACGCGAGCAAAAGTGACGGCAGCAGGATCAGGAGCGGAGCCTTGCGAAGAACGATGAGGAGGAGACATAACCACAGCGGCACGCTTAGCGCGAATCTTGCGATTAGACCGATGACGACGCTTCTTATTAGGAGAAATACCAGTAGGGAAATGTTGACGAAGAGGACGAGACGACGTAGAAGGAACAACAGGCGGCGTCTCGGGAATCTGGCGAGGTGAATAGGGTACAAAGTCGGATGACACATGTAAAGAGGTAACTGCAGGAACAACAGAACCCGGGGAGGGTGGGGTTTCAAACGAGTCTAGAAGAGGAGCTGTGCGAAAGAGCGGGGACCGATCATGGCGACCAGAAGGTGAAACAAAGACAACGGCACTAGAAGCATCAGAAGAGCCCCGAGAAGGTGAAAAAGGCGGAGAGCACACCGGAGTACTGGAACTAGTGGAGAAAAGATGAGCGTCTGAGGGTGGCGAAGCCGACGTACGCAGCGGCGATGGTGGAGCAGAAAATCCCGGGATCGGGATAGACGAAGTGACTTGCGAAAACAAAGAAGGAAGCACCTGAACCGGCGGAGAAGGTGCAGCAACAGGATGTGACAAAACGCAAACATCAGACGATGAAAAAGAAAGAAATACAGACGAAGGCACCGAAACAGGAGCAGTATATCCAGATGTACCCACAACAGACGATGCTGGCGAGGAAGGAAAAAGACCAACGGAGGCAGATGATGGAGATGGAGACTAAGAAGGTGTGAACGGATCAGGCGAAAGCGTGGTGACTGGAAGCGAAGAAAGAGGTTCTGTGACGGGAACTTGAGCAGCCGTTGAAGAAGACTAGGAAGAAATGAGGGGGCATTGCGAGAAATGGTGACCAGGCTGTTTACATGAGATGCAATGATAGGCAGTGAATACGTTGATTGCGACGTTGTGATGACAAGAAATCACCAGAAAAGTTGTGAGGCAGTAAGAAACAGTCTGTGTCAGGGAAAAAAACTAAGTCTTGGTGGCGGAAGCCAAAATAAGGACGATCACCTTGATCAACATGGGCGGCGGGTATCTTGCGGATATCACCAAGAACGCGGCCACACCGAGAAGGAAAAGCATGTAAAAACTCATCGGAAACGTCCGGAGGTACAGGTTACAAATTAAGAAAAACGGGAGAATGTGCAAGGGGGTAGGGACCACGCTATGATCTCCAACGGAAAGGCTAGTCGATAGGACTTGAGGAACAAACTCAGGTGAAAAAATATATACAAGAATGGACTTAGGCTTGCTGGCGAAATGTGTAATTGCACCGGAAGGGAGAAACGACAATGCAGACATACACTGTATAGACGTGAAACTTGACATTGGGTAAGGCGTCGAACTTGACACTTAAACTAAGAGTTGAAAGCATTGTACGTGTGCAATAAACGTAGAACCTTGACGTGAAATGTAGGAGTCCAAGGCTGTCGCGAGGAAAGTCGGAGACGTTGAACACGGATCTGTAGCAGGATGAGGAGAAGAGCAGTCGTGGGACGCATCCAGCACACTTGGAGGACAAGTCATCGAAGCAGCACATAGTGACGTGAGAGGGAAATAGAATTTAGAAGCAGAAGCACTGGCCATGGACAATGTGTAGAAATGCACGGCGAAGGGCACACAGATCCACTATAACAAGGTGGAGCACCAGGAAGGCGATCAGCATACCAAAGAAGGCAGCGCAGAGAACCACTGTCAATGGGTGGAACACAAGGAAGGTAATCCACACACCGGTGAAGGCAGCGCAGAGAACCATTAACGATGATTGGAGCGCAAACACGGAAGGCAAACGTAGACACAGCAGCAGGAAGGCTACTACATGCAGCAGACAGTTTTAGAGCAAAAAGTCAAGGCGAGTCACGATGGGCAGATTGTAAACAGGCCCAACGAGATGAATTGTAAACAGGCCCAACGAAATGAATTGTAAACAGGCCCAACGAGATGAATTATAAAGGAATATCGGCAAAATATGCATGTACCAACTCGAAAGAATGACTAGGAAGAGAGCGCAGACATTCATGCACGAGAGAAACACAAATTAATTGGGCAGTGGGCACTAGATACAGGCAGAGCACAAAATGCAGAGCTCGAAAGTGCGTGGCCAGCAGAGCAACGTGACGGGATGCTGTGTGAGTCAAATATCGTACAAAGACAATTGTTTGGATGGGACCATTTCAAGAATGTTTGTTTTAAATTTAAGGGTGCATCTGCTTTGCACTTCCTTTCGACCGAAGCGTGTTAAAGTGGAAAAGTTTCCTGCACGTTCTTTGAAAACTAAAGGATGTACTTATACCTTCACTATATACATGTATCTGTCTGTATACGTTTATCTGTGTACCTCTAAGTCTGATTTAATATCAGCCTCTTTTTGCTTTGGGAAGCTAGAACAGTGAGAACGATGATCCTAGCATTTTAATCTTTATCTGATCCATAATTTCGCCGCCAAGAGCGAAATGCAAATTCCACCGATTTCAAAATATATTTTGCTTCATATCGTTGCTCAAAAATCAGATTGAAACACTTTCGACGCCTATTGAATGTACCATTTTTACGTACAGCTTATCGTATCTTAATATTACCGAATTTTTCTGTTACGACGAGCAAATACGTACATTACTGTTTGTGAAAATTGCAACGCCAAAAAAGAATCGCACTATTCAAAAGAAATTTATATAACAGATTCCTCATGTTGCAGGAGATAACTGATTTTATTTTTAGATCTATAGAAGATTTTGTCAATTCAAATCTCAGTACTATTTGTTCAGTTGCTGCCTACCGAAGATGGTAGGCAGCAACTGAACAAATAACTAGTATACGAATGAATAATTAATTAATACACACAATTGACGAAGATTTGGGACACCAAACAGATGGCATGGCTCTTTCCACGGTTTTAAGTGAGTCACGGGAAAAGTATCATCGGCCGCCAACGGAAATCGAACCAAGGGTCTTCCAGTTACTCGCTGGACATGCTACCACTGCACCAATTGCTTCTTACCATCTTTGGGGAATCCCCACCATTGTGCGGGTCTCCAAGAAGCAACCAGCCATGTGGTTTGGCAATTAATCACATGTGAGTCTGGAGAATTCGAGGCCGCTGCGGTGCAGTGGTAGCATGTCCACTGGAAGACCCTGAATTCAATTCCCGGTGGCGGCCGATGATAGTTTTTCCGTGACTCACTTAAAAACGTGGAAAGAGAAATGACTTCTGTTTGATGTTCCTAATTAAAGGTCGATTGTGTGTATTAATGCAGGACAATTACAGAGGCATCTGTGGCACGTAGTCCGGTCATCTTCAATAGCGCGTCGCACCGCTTCGTGCGGTGATACATGTTGCAATATGGTCCAGCATAGAGGCGAACAGACGCCTGATGTCCTGCTGAAGAGGGCCCACACTTGTTGGACGGTGTGCTCCAAATCCCGGATAGTGCGGCACAGAGTCAACCGGCGTTTCAACTGGTCCCATGCATGCTCGATAGAGGACATGTTCGGTGAGCGGGCAGGCCATGGAACTGTATGGACATGACCTAGGCAGTCCTAGAAAACCCGAGCCGTGTGCGGGATGGCACTATCCTGCTGGTATAGCGCACCTAGAATTCTGCCCAGGAGTGGGAGCACATGGGGCCATATGATCTCATCCACATACCGCTGGCCAGACAATGATCCACGTACTACTACTAGAGCTGATCGGCTATCGTAGGCAATAAACCATAAAGGCTCGCTAGACCATAATGCCTGCAGTGGAGTAGGTGGTACGCTCGATAGCAAGGTTGGAATTGTGCAGTTGACCCTGGGACCTCCACACCCGGACACGATGATCCTCTGTCCCCAAAACGAACCGACACCAATCGCTGAACACCACACGTCGCCAGTCTGTGGCGTTCCACGTTGCTCTCGCCTGGCACCATTGCAAACGGAGCCGGCGATGATCCGGTGTTAATGGCAGAACACGTAAGAGGCGCTGGGATCGCAGATTCGCTTCCGCGAGGCTTCAGGAAATGGCTCGTTGGCACACAAGAGCCGCTACATTTGCCTGGGGAGAGGACAGGGTTCTCGTGGGATCCATTCGTGCCTGCCGTACGAACTGTCGATCCTCTCTACGGATGGTCCTCCTGGTTCGTTCGGAGACACCAGCCGTGTGACAGTGCCGTCACGTGTCCACTGCTCCCAACACAGTCGGACGGTATGGTCAGAACGATCCACGTGGTGGGTTATACGGCGCGCCGACCGACCTGCTGTTTTCAGCCCGATGATCAGGCCTCTCTCAAAGCCCGTAAGTTGCGTACATCGACATCTCTGGTGTCTACCCGGCATTCTTGTCACTCTATACTCTTGCTTGCGCCGGCCGGTGCTTTTCTCTTTCATGGGGCATCGACTACACGCCGGTTTATAAGGCTGCCGGTTCGTGCTAGCAGCGCCGCCACAAGGTGTGCGGTTATGCGCACTCGCACCAAACTCACCCTAGCTATTTGCAAAGTTTCGCGGTTGTAGCATGTTTTCTTCTAGGTGTGCAAATTTCTTGTCCACGAGTGTACAAGAAGCAAGTGGAAGAATTGAAACTTCACTCGCCCAAGTTTTCACCAGCTGTCTCAACGAAGGTAAGATTCTTGAGTATTGGGATAATGGTACAATGATCCTGCTACATAAAAAAGGTGACGTTGAGGATCTCAGGACCTACAGGCTCTTCAGCCTCCTATCAGTTATTTATAAAATTTTCACTTAGGTTCTTTCACATCGCATGAAGGTAAAACTGGACATGGCTCAAGCAAGAGAAGAAGCTGAATTCAGGAGTGGCTACAGCACTGAAGATCATGTCCATGTACTTAGAGAACTAACAGAAAGAACAAGAGAATATGAACTCCCATTATGCAAGGCTTCTGTTGATTATAAAAAGGCCTTCGATTCCGTAAAACCATCAGCAGTTACAACTGCTTTGAAAACCTGCGGTATTGCAGATGCATACATTAGCATTATTAATAGTATCTCTGAAAATGCAATTGCAAAAGTTTGGATATTTGAGGATGCAGCACTAATAAAAATTGGAAAGCTAGTGTGACAAAGTAAAATCATATCTCCCAAACTCTTTAATCCCACATAGCAAAATATTTTTTAATTACTGAACTGGGACAAAGAAAAAAATATTTATGCAGATAATTCAAATCTCGTTCGTTTTGCTGATGACGTTGTCATTTTTGCAACTACGACTTCTGAACCGCAGAATACGATCCAGGAACTTGCTGACAAGAGTAAAGAAGTGGAATTAAAAATGAACTTTCAGAAGGCAAAAGTGACGTATATTGCTTTTACAAGAAACGAAGATTTATTTATTGACGGTGAAAAGCTTGAGACAACCGATACCTACATTTATCTTGGGCAGCAGATATGAAGTAAGGAAAAAATTTATGAAGAAATTAATCGGCGTGTAAAACTTGGATGGATAGTTTTTGGAAGAAGAAGTACAATTTTTACGAAAGGTATGCCATTGTGTCTTAAAAGATAAGGGTTTAACCAGTTCATCCTGCCAGTGCTTATGTATGGAGCACAGACATGGACCTTAACTAAACAAGTTAGTAAAATAATGCAATGCATTGAATATGATACGCTTTCCAACATACCAGAAATAATTACTCAAGTTATGAGAATAATGGTTGTGGAATAAATCTGGGTCCTGTGCCCTGACCTTTGATCCCATTTCGATGATATTCAACAGAACCGGTTCAGTATACCTCCGAAATTACATGGTAACGTTTTGTCGCAATCGAAGCATTTTTACGCAAGTTATGATGCATAAGGACTATGGAATAGATCCCGCTCCTGTGTCCTAACCTTTGACCCTATTTGGTCCATTTTAAATAGGGTTTGTCCCCAGGGGGTTCCCTACCACATACTAAAATTTCACCGAAATCGAACCATTTTTACGTGAGTTATCATGCCGACAGACGGACGGACGGACAGACGGACGGAAAACGCTGAAGCATATACGCTTCTTCAACCTACGGTTGGAAAGCGTAAAAAGACAAACAAAGACTGCAGACAACGCAAAAAGCCCTGGAGAGAATCATGCTTGGTGTAAACAGGAAAGATAAGCAGAGGAACTCATGGATAAGGAAAACAACAAGAGTTGACGACATCATGACCACAATGAAATCACTGAAATGGTGAGGGCATGACATGTTGCTAGAAGAACGACCACCGACGGAAAACCGAAATTTTAGAATGAATTTCGAGGGACAGGAAAAGACCCAGAAGAAGACCCTATGGTAGATTGATGGATGCAATTCGAAAGCATAGAGGTGTGTCATCGAGGAGACACGCTCAAGACAGACAATTGTGGAAGAAACTTGGGGAGACCTTCATCCAGTAGTGGATTCAAAGCAGTTGACAATGATGATGATATATATATATATATCATTGTCAACCATTATCAATCCACTACTGGACGAAGGTCTCCCCAAATTTTCTCCACAACGGTCTGTCTTGTGCCAGTCTCTTCCATGTCACTCCCGCATACTTTCGAATTTCATCCACCCATCTCCCATGTGGTCTTCTTCTGGGTCTTTTCCTGTCCCTTGGAATCCAATCTATAATTTCGGCTGTCCATCGATGGTCTGCCCTTCTGGCAGTATGTCCAGCCCATTGCCATTTCAGGGATTTTATTCTGATCATGATGTCTTCCACTCTCCTCATTTTTCGGATTCACGAGTTCCTCTTCTTATCTCTCCTGGTTACACCAAGCATGCACCTGTCCATGCTGCTTTGGGTTGTCTGCAGCCTTTGTATGTCTCTTTTAGTTAAGGTCCACGTCTCTGCACCATACGTAAGCACTGGAAGGATGCATTGATCAAACACTTTTCTTTTAAGACATAATGGCATATTGCTCTTCAAAATTATGATGTTTCTTCAAAAAACTCTCCAGGCAAGTTTTATACGCTGATTAATTTCTCCATCAATGTGACCCTCACTTGATATCTGCTGTCCAAGATAACGTACGTAACTTGTATCTCCAGCTTTTCTCCATCAATCGATAAATCTTCATTTCTTCTAAAAGCATTGTACATCACTTTTGTCTTCTGAAAGTTCATTTTTAATCCCACTTCTTTACTCTTGTCATCAAGTTCTTGGATCATACTCTGCAGCTCTGATGGGGTAGTTGCAAAAATGACTACGTCATCAGCAAAACGAAGGGGAGTTAGATAATCTCCATTAAACTTTATCCCTTTATTTTCCCAGTTCAGTGATTGAAAGACATTTTCCAATGTGGCATTAAAGAGTTTGGGAGATATGGTGTCACCTTGCCTCACTCCCTTTCCAATTTTTATGTGTGCTGTATTCTCAAACAGCCGAATCTTTGCACTTGCATTTTCATAGATGTTATTAATAATATTAATGTATGCATCTTCAATACCGCAGGATTTCAGAGCCATTGTAACTGCTGATGGTTTCACCGAATCAAAGGCTTTTTCATAATCGATAAAAGCCATGCACAATGGAAGTTCATATTCTTTCGCTCTTTCAATTAGTTCTCTCAGTACGTGGATATGATCTATTGTGCTGTAGCCACTCCTGAATCCAGCTTGTTCTCTCGGTTGAGCCACGTTCAGTGTTACCTTTAAGCGGTGTGAAAGAACTTTAGTGAAGATTTTATAAACCACTGATCGGAGGCTGATAGGCCTGTAGTTCCTGAGATCCTCAATGTCACCTTTTTTATGTAGCAGGATCATTGTAGCGTTGTTCCAATCCTCAGGAATCTTCCCTTCATTAAGGCATCGAGTGAAAATTTGGGCGAGTACTGTTTCGATTTCTCCACTTGCTTCTTGTATGGTGTCTGCAGTAATTCCATCTTCTCCTGGAGTTTTCCCCCGCTTCATGTTCTTGATTGCATGCGCAACTTCTGCTGGGAGGACTGAAAGAACTCTGGTACTGATACCTTTCATGATGTCTGGAGAACATGTATCATCCCTTTCATATAATTTGGAGTAGAAATCTTTCACTCGTGTCAAAATTTCGCCTCTATTTCTTGTTACAGAACCATTTTCTTTGCTCAGCGCCATTATCTGTTTTCTTTCCTTATTGAGATGTCGCTTTGCTATCTTTAGGCTTTGGTTGTTTTCAATTGCTTTCCTCACTAATTCGCAGTTGAATTTCCTTACGTCTTTAGTGATAATTTTTTGTACTGTCTTGCATAGCTCTATATATTCCACTTTGGAAGTCACATTTTCTTTAGTTGTCCTCATATCTCTTCTTTTTTGCATCAACATTTTGGTTTTTCCTGATAACTTGTACACATGCAACTTGTTCTTAGACCCAGCTCATTTTGTTGGTGTTTACATAAGAGTTTTGGTTACTTTTCTGTTAACTTCAGAAATATCCACGTCTTCCGATGTTAGGCGTTCTAAAGCAGAGAATCTGCTCTTCAGTTCCAACTTAAAGGTATTATGATGTTTTTTAAGGTTGGTTATGTCAATACATTTTGTTTGTCTTATGAGCTTGCCACGTTCGAGTTTAGTGTTGAGGTGCATCTTACATCTCACCAATCTATGGTCACTACCTGTGTTGAACTTGTTCAGCACACTGCAGTCTCCTATGACGAATTTTTTGTTACACATAATAAAATCAATTTCACTTGTTATCCCATTTGGATGTCTCCATGTCCATTTCCCGTGTGGCTTTTTCTTGAAAAAGGAGTTCAAGATGAAAAACCCTCTTGCCTCTGCAAACTCAACGAGAGTATTTCCACCCTGGTTTCTGTTGCCGCGAGCGAATTTACCTACTGAAGTTTCATTCTGTTGCCGTGAGCGAATTTACCTACTGAAGTTTCATTCTGTTGCCGTGAGCGAATTTACCTACTGAAGTTTCATTCTGTTGCCATTGCCCTATTTTTGCATTGAAATCTCCCATAATTATCTTCAAGTGGTGCTTACCTTTATTATTTAGATGACGAATTTCCTCATAAAATTCTTCAATTTCTTCTTCAGGATGACTTGTGCTGGGTGCATGAGTTTGAATAATCTGAGCCTTGTATCTTCTCGAGAGTTGGATAACGAGTCGCGCAGTTCTGTCAGAGGCACTTTCAACTTCTGCAACTTTATACTTCAGTTTCTTGTTTATTATAAATCCAACACCACTAGTTCTGCCAGTATGTGTCTCACGATAGTAGAGGAGATGTCCACTTTTCCGTTCAATGAGATCTTCTCCTTTTCTCCTTACCTCACTTAGCCCCACGATGTCCCACTTGATCCTTTGCAGTTCCTCTTCCAATTCAAGAAGCCTTGAATCAGGAGATAGGGAGCATCCATTGTAAGTAACCAAGGTCAGTATCAGATGGCAGCCTAGTCCGGTCCTCCAAGGATTCTTAGCACCCTCTGCGTTCATGTCGCACTGACAGCAGCCTTGGCCAGGTACATTCGAGCTGCCGGAGACTGAGGGCCAAGATTTATGTTGTAGAGTCATTTTGGAGGGGTTTGGCCATAACTCACTACGCTGGCCAAGCGGGTTGGTGAGTGTGGGATAGCATTTCCTCTAATCCCGATGGTATAGTTATACCGCTATTGGCGGTCGTCAGAGCCCCTTTAGTGGGAACAGGATGCACCACGAGGAGGCGGGGTTGACATTTGTCAAGGAGAGGCTTTGATGTTACGCATCACCTGACCTTACATTCCAAATATATATATATATATATATATATACTATAAAGATACCTAAACAAAAAAATACATATATAATTTTGACTCACACCTAGTACAACATAGAAAAGGTTATGTATCTACCTGTGTGAGTAAAAGGAGAAAAGAAAAAAAAATAAAATAAAACAACTGAATGTAGAAGGTGTCGAGAATACTGAGCCTTGGCTTTATCAAGGACCAGCAAAAACTCTGCATTTTCTCACTTCCACAAAGACCTAGTTGGAAATGGGTTTCTGCAAGGCCATAGATGCAAGTACTGAAAAGTGGACATCTCTTCTACCATCGTGGGACAGATACTGGCAGAACTAGTGGTGTTGGATTTATAATAAACAAGAAACTGAAGGATAAAGTTGTAGAAGTTGAAAGTTCCTCTGACAGAGCTGCACGACTTGTTATCCAACTCTCGAAAAGATACCAGGCTCAGATTATTCAAACTTATGCACCCACCACAAGTCATCCTGAAGAAGAAATTGAAGAATTTTATGAGGAAATTTGTCATCTAAATAATAAAGGTAAACAGCACTTGAAAATAATTATGGGAGATTTCAATGCAAAAATAGGGCAACGGCAACAGAATGAAACTTCAGTAGGTAAATTCGGTCATGGCAACAGAAACCAGCGTGGAAATACTCTCGTTGAGTTTGCAAAGGCAGAAGGGTTTTTCATCTTGAACTCCTTCTTCAAGAAAAAGCCACACAGGAAATGGACATGGAGACATCCAACCGGGACGACAAGTGAAATTGATTTTATTATGTGTAACAAAAATTCGTCATAGAAGACTGCAGTGTGCTAAACAAGTTCAACACAGGTAGTGACCATAGATTGGTGAGATGTAAGATGCACCTCAACACTAAACTTGAACGTGGCAAGCTCATAAGACAAACAAAATCTATTGACATAACCAACCTTAAAAAACACCATAATACCTTCAAGTTAGAACTGAAGAACAGGTTCTCTGCTTTAGAAGGCCTAACATCGGAAGAAGTGGACATCTCTGAAGTTAACAGAAAAGTAACCAAAGCTCTTATGGAAACAGCAACAAAATTAGCTGGGTCTAAGAACAAGTTGCATGTGAACAAATTATCAGGAAAAACCAAAATGTTGATGCAAAAAAGAAGAGAGATGAGGACAACTAAAGAAGATGTGACTTCCAAAGTGGAATATATAGAGCTATGCAAGACAGTAAGAAAAAGTATCACTGAAGACGTAAGGAAATTCAACTGTGAACTAGTGAGGAAAGCAATTGAAAACAACCAAAGCCTAAATATAGCAAAGGGACATCTCAGTAAGGGAAGAAAACAGATTATGGCACTGAGAGAAGAAGATGGTTCTGTAACAAGAAATAGAGGCGAAATTTTGACAAGAGTGAAAGATTTCTACTCCAAATTATATGAAACTGATGATATATGCACTCCAGACATCATGAAAGATACCAGTACCAGAGTTCCTCCAGTTCTTCCAGCAGAAGTTGCACATGCAATCAAGAACATGAAGCGAGGAAAAGCTCCAGGAGAAGATGGAATTACTGTAGACATCATACAAGAAGCAAGTGGAGAAATCGAAACAGTACTCGCCCAAATTTTCACTCGATGCCTTAATGAAGGAAAGATTCCTGAGGATTGGAACACCGCTACAATGATCCTGCTACATAAGAAAGGTGACATTGAGGATCTCGGAAACTACAGACCTATCAGCCTCCTATCAGTAGTTTATAAAATCTTCACTAAAGTTCTTTCACACCGCTTGAAGGTAACACTGGACATGGCTCAACCGAGAGAACAAGCTGGATTCAGGAGTGGCTACAGCACAATAGATCATATCCACGTGCTGAGAGAACTAATTGAAAGAGCGAGGGAATATGAACTTCCATTGTGCATGGCTTTTATCGATTATGAAAAAGCCTTTGATTCGGTGAAATCATCAGCAGTTACAATGGCTCTGAAAACCTGCGGTATTGAAGATGCATACATTAATATTATTAATAACATCTATGAAAATGCAAGTGCAAAGATTAGGCTGTTTGAAAATACAACACACGTAAAAATTGGAAAGGGAGTGAGACAAGGTGACACCATATCTCTGAAGCTCTTTAATGCCACATTGGAGGGTGTTTTTCAGTCGCTGAGCTGGGAAAACAAGGGGATAAAGATTAATGGAGATTATCTAACCCACCTTCGTTTTGCTGATGACGTAGTCATTTTTGCAACTACCCCATCAGAGCTGCAGAGTATGATCCAGGAACTTGCTGACAAGAGTAAAGAAGTGGGATTAAAAATGAACTTTCAGAAGACAAAAGTGATGTTCAATGCTTTTACAAGAAATGAAGATTCATCGATTGATGGAGAAAAGCTGGAGATACAAGTTGCGTACGTTATCTTGGACAGCAGATATCAAGTGAGGGTCACATTGATGGAGAAACTAATCGGCGCACAAAACTTGCCTGGAGAGCTTTTGGAAGAAACAGCATAATTTTCAAGAGCAATATGCCATTATGTCTTAAAAGAAAAGTGTTTGATCAATGCATCCTTCCAGTGCTTACGTATGGTGCAGAGACGTGGACCTTAACTAAAAGAGACATACAAAGGCTGCAGACAACTCAAAGAAGCATGGCATGGAGAGGTGCATGCTTGGTGTAACCAGGAGAGATAAGAAGAGGAACTCGTGGATCCGAAAAATGACGAGAGAGGAAGACGTCATGATCAGAGTTAAATCCCTGAAATGGCAATGGGCTGGACATACTGCCAGAAGGACAGATCATCGATGGACAGCCGAAATTTTAGATTGGATTCCAAGGGACAGGAAAAGACCCAGAAGAAGACCACATGGGGGATGAAATTCGAAAGTATGCGGGAGTGACATGGAGGAGACTGGCACAAGACAGACCGTTGTGGAGGAAACTTGGGGAGACCTTCGTCCAGCAGTGGATTGATAATGGTTGACAATGATGATGATGATGATGATGATGATATATAAACGAACGAAGAGTTACATCCGCAGGTGTGGCAGAATTAACACGCATCCCATTGCTTGGAAAGACGACGCATCCCATTGCTGGGAAAGACGACGCATCCCATTGCTGGGAAAGACGACGCATACCGTCTGGAAAGAGGAACTTTAGTTTCTCCTTGAACCATTTGGATCTGTCAACATGAAAGTCACATGTTGACAGATCCGAGCTGTTGGCTGGGTGGTGCAGAACCTCTTGCCCTTTCCGTGCTAACGCATCCTGCATAATGTGTGGAACAGAATCACACCACGCGAAAGCATGCCAGGTCACCCATTCTTGATTGCTTTATGCAGCTTGTCCACTGTGTCGATGTAGTGGTTGGCATTGCTGTTCACGTGAGTCTCTTTAAAGTCCACCAACATAAACCCTTCATGGTCAAAAAATGCCGTCAGCATAACCTCCCCGGCGGAGTCCTGTGACTTGAATTTTATGTGTTTTGGTGATCCGGGATGTTTCCATTGCATGCTCGCTGGTTTGCTGGATGGCTCAAAGTGGTGGCACCGCGATTCGTCACCTGCCACTATGCGCGATATAAATGCATCACCCTCTGCTTTGTAACGCAGCAAGTGGTTCAAACTCCAACCCATACATTCTTCCTTATGGTGGTCAGTCAGCATCCGCGGTATTAATTTTAAACAAACTTTCCGATATTGCATTATCTTCGTAACCACAGTTTGAACTGTAACAAATGTCATAGCAAAGTCCTCCGTTTGTGAACGTCAGCCCCGACGACGGTTTTACATGCATTTCTTTCTGGGTGTGGGCGCATTGTTTGTGTTATTCGCGCGCTCCCCGCCGATCAAGGTGATCGTCCTTATTTAGGCTTCCGACGCCAAGCCTTAGTTCTCTTCCCTGATATGGACTCCATTACTTCCTGCCCCACTACTTTCCAGGTGCTTTGTGTTCATCACAATGTCGTTATAAACGTGTTCACTGCGTATCATTGCTTCTCATGTAAAACGCCTGGTCATCATCGCTTGCAGTGTCCGCTCACCTCTTCTTGTTCTTCCTCAACGGCTGCTCAAGTGCCCATCACAGAACCCCTTCTTCACTTCCGGTCACCACGCCTGCACTTGTTTCGCTTCCACCTTCTTAGTCTCCATCTCGATTGTCGTTGCCTTCCTCTGCAGGTCTTTTTCCTTCTCCACTAGCGTTGCCTCTTGTGGATACATCTGGATCTACTGCTCCTGCTTCGGTGCCTTCGTCTGTCTTGCTTTCTTCTTCGTCGTCTGTTGTCTGTGCTTTGTCACATCCCGTTGCCGACCTTTCTCCGCCTGTTCAGGTGCTGCCTTCTTTGTTTTCGCACGTCACCTCGTCAATCCCAACCACGGGATTCTCTGCTCCATCATCTTCGCTGTGTACGTCAGCCTCGCCACCCTCAGACGCTCATCCTTTCTTCAGCCGTTCCAGTACTCCGGTGTGCTCTCCGCCCGTTTCAACTTCTCCGAGCTCTTCTGATGCCTCTAGTATTGTTGCCTTCCTTTCGATTTCCGGTCCCGTGATCGGTCCCCGCTTTCCAGCACAGCTACTCTTCTGGATTTGTGTGAAGCCTCACCTTCACCAGCTCCTGTTGCCCCATCAGTTGCCTCTTTGCTTGCGTTATGCGCACATGATCCAGATCTTCCTTGTCAGACTTCTCACTTGCTGTCGGTTACTCCTTCTTCATCACCACGTCCCTGTTGGTACTGCTTCTAATAAGAAGTGCCGTCGTCGCTCTAATCGAGAGACTCGTACTAAGCGAACCGCAGTTGCTCAGCCTTCTCTTCATCGTTCTTCAGGTTCCGCTCCTAATTCTACTGTTGCTGCTTTCGCCGAACTTATTGGTACTCCCTCCGTTTCCACTGCAATTGTCGCTCGCCTCCAAGCTGTCCCTGGGTATTCGAAGAATCTCTTCCCAGATGCTGCCAACCATTGTTCTTTGCCTCTTCTTGTGACGCTGGTTTGGATCCCCTTCTTGACTCACATGATCCAGCTGATTACTCGAATATGATCGAGGATATTCGCTGCTTCCTCCACGTTTTCGTTGACCTCACGAGATCTTACCCCTGAGATATTTCGTTATTAAAGTTTTCTTAATTGCTACCTTGGTGATACTCAAAATCGCCTCATTGATCTGGTTCTGGTGGCGCAGTGGTCTAAGGCGCTGGTCTCTGATCATTCGTCCGTAAGGGGTCCGGGTTCGAATCCCGGTGAGGCATGGATGTTGTGTTTGTCTTACGGCACTGGCTCTTTCCCTTCCCTGGAACCAGTGACCCTAAATTAGGGACGGGCGACTGCTTATAGCCCATTGAGTTGCTCACGGTGGTCGTTAAACCTCCAATCAAATAAATAAATAAAAATATGGTTCTGACCGATTAGTTTCTGTCTGCAGTTGCATGATATTTCGCTTCCTGCCGTCTTTGCCTTGCTGCTGTTCCCTCTTACTTTGCATGTTTCTGTTTTGCGTTTTACCCAACCTTTTTCTTTCCGTTGTATCCTATGTACCGCCACGTTTTCTCCACATCTCGGTTCTTTCAAACATCCGCCCGGTGCCTACTTCCGTGAACCCGTCACATCGTTTTGTTCACAGAGCTTCTTCCTGTGTGCATTGTTATGCGCGATTCTTCTCTTATACCTTTCGTCATTGTCCTGGATTGCCCTATGTTGCTGTTCGCACCCAGTTAGTTTTTTCAGGTGTTCCGTGGGTTTGTTTTTCCTGTCTCGTCGAGTATTTGTCTTATGTCATGCCATGTGCCTCAGCATACCTTCTACTGTTGTGCTACGTTACTTGCTCATCCAGTGTGACTCATCTCGTAAGATACTTATCGTTATTGCTTTGCCTCATGCTAATTGATTGTCCCCTACTGTTACCTACACCATGCCATCTTTGCAAGTGTTATCTGTTGCACCTCGTTTTCTGCTTTTCATGCTGCGCCCCGGAGCATGAAAATAAAATTTCAAGATAGTCATTCGTTAGTAAATGGTGTGAACCGGAATAGACGCCATTTTCATAGTTTGAATAGCAATAGTTTTGGAGATATTTAAAAAAGAATGTTAGTAGCTCACGATTTAGTTAGTAGCTCACGGTGAAATCGTGAGCTACTAACATTCTTTTTTAAATATCTCCAAAACTATTGCTATTCAAACTATGAAAATGGCGTCTATTCCGGTTCACACCATTTACTAACGAATGACTATCTTGAAATTTTTAATAAATTTACATGGTGAGAGGGGGGGCTGATGGTCGGTCTCGAATATATATATACATAAGTTCTCAATATTGTTATTTTTTTCTCAAAAACTGTTGTGGTTCAAACGATGAAAACGGATTTCCCCTCGGTTCATACGATTTGCTAACGAATGGCTATTTTGAAATTTTGAATTTCCATGGTGGGGGGCTGGTGAAATGGTCGGTCTCTCTGTATATATGCAAAATCTCAATATTATTTTTTACATATCTCAAAAGCTATTGCGGTTCAAACGATAAAAATGGAGTTCATTCCTGTTCATACGATTTACTAACGAATGGCTATTTCGGAATTTTGAATTTCCATGATGAAGGGGGGGGGGGGGTAAATGGTGTAGGCCTGTGACATTCTTTTTTAAATATCTCAAAAACTATTGCGGTTCAAACGATGAAAATGGAGTTCTTTTCGGTTCATACGATTTGCTAACGAATGGCTATTTTGAAATTTTGAATTTCCATGGGGGTGGGGGGCTGGTGAAATGGTCGGTCTCTCTGTATATATGCAAATTCTCAATATAATTTTTTAAATATCTCAAAAACTGTTGCGGTTCAAACGATAAAAATGGAGCTCATTCCTCATTCATACGATTTACTAACGAATGGCTATTTCGGAATTTTAAATTTCCATGATGAGGGGGGAGGGGGGATGAAATGATGTGTAACATTCTTTTTTAAATATCTCAAAAATTATTGCGGTTCAAACGATGAAAATGGAGTTCTTTTCAGTTCATACGATTTGCTAACAAATGGCTATTTCGGAATTTTGAATTTCCATGATGAGGGGGGGGAGGATGAAATGGCCTGTAACATTCTTTTTTAAATATCTCAAAAATTATTGCGGTTCAAACGATGAAAATGGAGTTCTTTTCAGTTCATACGATTTACTAACGAATGGCTATTTCGGAATTTTAAATTTCCATGATGAGGATGGGGGGATGAAATGGTCTGCAACATTCTTTTTTAAATATCTCAAAAATTATTGCGGTTCAAACGATGAAAATGGAGTTCTTTTCAGTTCATACGATTTACTAACGAATGGCTATTTCGGAATTTTAAATTTCCATGATGAGGGGGGAAGGGGGGATGAAATGGCCTGTAACATTCTTTTTCAAATATCTCAAAAATTATTGCGGTTCAAACGATGAAAATAGAGTTCTTTTTGGTTCATACAATTTGCTAACGAATGGCGATTTTGAAATTTTGAATTTCCATGATGAAGGGGGGGTAAATGGTGTAGGCCTGTGACATTCTTTTTTAAATATCTCAAAAACTATTGCGGTTCAAACGATGAAAATGGAGTTATTTTCGGTTCATACGATTTGCTAACGAATGGCTATTTTGAAATTTTGAATTTCCATGGTGGGGGGCTGGTGAAATGGTCGGTCTCTCTGTATATATGCAAATTCTCAATATTATTTTTTAAATATCTCAAAAACAATTGCGGTTCAAACGATAAAAATGGAGTTCATTCCTGTTCATACGATTTGCTAACGAATGGCTATTTCGGAATTTCAAATTTCCCTGATGAGGGGGAGGGGGGATGAAATGGCCTGTAACATTCTTTTTTAAATATCTCAAAAACTATTGCGGTTCAAACGATGAAAATGGAGTTCTTTTCGGTTCATACGATTTGCTAACGAATGGCTATTTCGGAATTTTGAATTTCCATGATGAAGGGGGGGGGGTAAATGGTGTAGGCCTGTGACATTCTTTTTTAAATATCTCAAAAACTATTGCGGTTCAAACGATGAAAATGAAGTTCTTTTCGGTTCATACGATTTGCTAACGAATGGCTATTTTGAAATTTTGAATTTCCATGGGGGTGGGGGGCTGGTGAAATGGTCGGTCTCTGTGCGTATATGTAAATTCTATTATTTATTAAATATTTCAAAAACTATTGCGGTTCAAACGACAAAAATGGAGTTCATTCCTGTTCATACGATTTACTAACGAATGGCTATTTCGGAATTTTGAATTTCCATGATGAGGGGGGGTGAAATGATAGGCCTGTAACATTATTTTTTAAATATCTCAAAAACTATTGCGGTTCAAACGATAAAAATGGAGTTCATTCCTGTTCATACGATTTGCTAACGAATGGCTATTTCGGAATTTTGAATTTCCATGATGAAGGGGGGGTAAATGGTGTAGGCCTGTGACATTCTTTTTTAAATATCTCAAAAACTATTGCGGTTCAAACGATGAAAATGGAGTTCTTTTCGGTTCATACGATTTGCTAACGAATGCCTATTTTGAAATTTTGAATTTCCATGGCTGGTGAAATGGTCGGTCTTTCTGTATATATGCAAATTCTCAATATTATTTTTTAAATATCTCAAAAACTATTGCGGTTCAAACGATAGAAATGGAGTTCATTCCGGTTCGTACGATTTACTAACGAATGGCTATTTCGAAATTTTGAATTTCCATGGTGGGGGGGCTGGTGAAATGGTCGGCCTCCTATAAACAAATTCTCAATATTATTTGTTAAATATCTCAAAACCTATTGTGGTTCAAACGATGAAAAAAAAATGGAGTTCATTCCGGTTCATACGATTTATTAACGAATGGCTATGCTGAAATTTGAAATATCTATTTTTTGGGGGTACCATTTCACCAGCCCCCACTTTGTTTTTTAAATAACTCAAAAACTGTTGCGGTTCAAACGAAAAAAATTGAGTTCATTCCGGTTCATACGTGGTACAAACGAATGGTGCAAAAAAAATTTAAAAATTCCATGGTGGGGGGCTATCGTTTCACCAGCCCCCCCCACTTTGTTTTTTAAATATCTCCAAAACTTTTGCGGTTCAAACGAAAAAAACCGAGTTCATTCCGGTTCATACGTGGTACAAACGAATGGTGTCTGAAAAATTAAAAAATTCCGTGGTGGGGGGCTGGTGAAATGCACCTAGGTCAAGGGGTTGCGTGCCTGCGTGGGAGATAAAAGTTCGTTGAGCCATGTCGTAAGTCTCATGGCGTTTTGGCGCGAAGCAGTTAGCCAATCGCTGGCTGAGTTTAGGAGTTGCTATCGAAAGTTTTTAACCAATGGGGGAGTAAAACCGAGGTCAGCAACCGTTGGTCCCTGGACTTCAGGAAAAGATCGCTGTCTTATGCTCTTGCGCGAGACGCGAATAAGTCGCCCGAGGGCCGGGGCCTCTGTGCCTGACCTGAGGGGCCAACCTGAGATGCCGCTGGTTAAGAAAAAAAAACTCTACACAGCGGCAAGAACAACTAAAGCAGGTGAAAATTTTTCTCGCTCTCAGTTTTCTGGCTATCTGCCAGCGATGACCAGCCATTTCTTTCCTAGAAGGTACCTGGACCATCCTATGCAATCCAAGATGGAATGAGGCTGATTCCGCTTGACCCAGGAGGCAGTGTGGAGGACCCTTATGGAAAATTTTGTTAGTCCGCCCGGCTTCCAACCATCAGAAAGAAAAACCTTCCAGGAAACCGGGGAAATTCCTGCAGGTGGCCTTTTCTCTAGGAGCCCGATATTTTTTTTCCCGTCCATACAGTCGACCAGGTGTTGCAGCTGTCCAGAGAAAAACCGAAGGAGAATTCCTATCTTTGCCGCCCAGAGGATGGTTACTCCTCCAGGAGCCGGAAACCACTCTCCTGATTCTCCACGGGTCCCTAGAGATATTGGTGACTGTTGAAAACAACCTGGCATTTTAGTGCCACACTGCCTTGAAAGTGGTGATAAAGAATGCACCTCAAAATTTGTTTCCCCCTCCGTGATGCCTAAGTAAGCTGTCTTGAATTTTTTTTTCCCCCGCGCGAGATGGGAAATGATTTTTAAGCACTTCAAAATTTAATCCGATGCCTGTGGAAGGTGCCAGGAAAGAAACAGTTACTCGAATTACAGTTGAAAAGTATTGATCTACGTTAAATACCTAGTTTCAAGTGAAAAATGTTTTTTTTTTGTGTGTGTGTGTGTGTGTAACAGGTTTCGCGGGAGTTCTTAAGTGTTGACGTATAGGATAGCAGGAAGGAATTGGCGATAAAATGATTCTGGTTGTAAACCCAAGGAGCGGAACGCTCTTTCAAACTGTTTTTGTTTTCCTTCAAGTTGAAAATTAATTAGCAAATGAATGCAATGTGTATTTTGTGTGTTTTTATCGTGAAAGAGCAACTCCTCAAACCAGTAATTATTATTATTAGTGAAATCCAACTCTTTTTGTGCTTGGTAATTTTTAATATATAAATTGCATTTGGTAGTCATAATCATAAAGTAAGGGACTTGTAGCAAGTTTTTTTTTTTGTCTTAAAGGCAGGTTATTTTGACTTTTGAGTTTGGCAAATAATGGTTGTAAAATTGTCTGTAACATTTTGTAGTAGTTGCGGCTACAGACAATAGCAGCAAATGGATTTGAAAGCGGATTTTCATGACTGAAAGATATCAAAAGAAGGCATACTTGCCGACTAAAGTGGGGGGGGGGGGGCATATGTCTAGCGCGGAGGAAGAGATATAGGAGTACAATTGGATAAGCTACACTTTGCCCACCATTTCGGTGTATAGGTCTGATGAGTTCACAACTCATTCACACCTCCAGCCTGAACATTGAGTTTTTTTTTCTGAGTGAAATCTGTTTTCGAAGAAAGTGGATTTGAAAATTTTATTTGCATAGGGGGAAAATATAAAAGAAGGTATGTAAGCTGACTAGAGATATTCAGTAAAGTGCGGCCTGTTCATTACCTGTGTACAGTGGATGATTTCTCCCCAAAATGTTAGTGTCCTGGAAATTGTGAGATGATAGTGGTCTGGGAAATAGTAAGATGTGATTTAGTGAGTTTTCTGGAAAATAATGATGTGTGGTTCCTGGGAAAAAAGTGATTTAGTGGTTTTTCTGGGAAATGATCATGTAGTGTGGTTCCTGGGAAAAAAAGTGATTTAGTGGTTTTTCTAGGAAATGATGATATAATGTAGTTCCTGGGAAAAAAGTGATTTATTGAATTTTTCTGGAGATACGTGAGTTTCAGATGGTGTTTCTCTGAGAGCTGTGTGCCTGGGGAAGAAGCATTTAGGGCAAGAGAGCTCTTGCAGGAGGTTTTTTCTGACGTGGACATACTTCGAGTGTTGAAAAGGTGCTTATGAGGACAAATTGGGGGATTCGTCTTCTTCCCCAGGTAAAACCGTCGGCCAGTAAGGATTAGCTCCTGGCAAGGTGCCTTAGAGTGAGGTCCCAAAAAAATCAGTGAACGAGAAAAATATGTACAGGGTGATATGTCACACATATGACTTTTCCCATTTCGTTGCATGGGCTTGATTGGCTACACGACCCAATTTCTCGCCTGTAGCCTGATTCATACATTCTTCGGGATGCAAATTTTGTTTTCGAAGAAAGTGAGTTTGATAAGCTGAGATGTTTTACCTAGCTGGTACCTCAGTGGTTTACTACATGGGTTGTTAAAATTGGTAAAGGCTTACATGGTGTAATTTTGAGAATTTAAATTAATTTGTTTATGAATTGTTTGTCAGAGCTAGTTGTGTAATTAAAAGAAATTGTGATGAACAGGAATAGTGCACATAAATACGAATTCAAGTCCAGCAGTGTTGGGAATTAGTGTTTGCCTTTTTATTTATACTGCCGGCCACCCAAAATGCAACACCAAAAAGGACACGAGATAGCAAAGCCAGATTTACTGGACACTTAACAACAGATACAAAGATGAAACGATTGAGCTAACAGGCCCGTGCGACTTGCGGAACACGCAGACATCAATAGTTCGTGTGGCCCCCATGACTGGCAATAACGGCCGCCACACGCCGTGGCATCGCACAAAAGAGGCTTCGGATGTGGGCTTGGGGTATGTCGGTCCAGGCTGCTTCCACACATTGCCACAGTTCATCAGGCGTAGCCGCGGGTGGTGCTTGCCGGGCCACTCGGTTGCCGATCAGCGACCAGACATGTTCGATGGGCGACATGTCGGGAGAACAGGCGGACCACGGCAGCAGTGACACTTGGTGGGCCGTGAAGAATTGTTGCACGATGCGTGCCACGTGCGGGCGTGCATTGTCCTGTTGAAACGTGGCCGCTGGCTGGTTCTGCAGGTAATGGAAGACTACAGGCCCCAAAACGTCAGAGATGTACCAGTGGTTGTTGAGTGTACCGGCGATGCGTACCAGAGGGATGCGGGTGTCATATCCAATGATCCAAACCATAACGCCAGGTGACGGACCGGTATGGCAATGCATAATGCAAGCGTCATACAGTCTCTCGCCGCGGTGCCGCCACACGCGGATCCGACCATCGTGGTGTTGCAGTCAGAAGCGGGATTCGTCCGAGAAGACAATGTCGTGCCATTCCGTTGTCCAGGTGCGGCGTTCAACGGCCCACTGCGGCCGCACTCGCCGGTGGTGTAACGTCAATGGTAATCGGAGCAATGGGCGCCGTGTGACAAGTCCCCGCTCCTGCAGACGACGTCGAACGGTACGTGCTGACTCAGGTTTTTGCGCAACACAACCTAATTCCTGCGCTAACGTTCGTGATGTGGCGGTGCGAGCGGTCAATGCACGCCGCACAACATGCGGGTCCTCTTGTTCGGTGGTGTGCCGCGGCTGCGGCCATCGCTCACGTCGTTCCGTCCGTCCCTCCTGCACCCACCGAATCCATACTCGCCTCACTGTGGCTGGATGTCGTCCCACACGGGTGACGATGTCTCGGTACGATAAACCGCTGTCGCGATGAGCCACTATTCGTCCTCTGTCGAACTCCGAAACGTGCTGGAATGACTGCCGTATTCTGCAACGAGACATCAGGAAGCTTCTTATAGTGCTTCTCAGTGGCGTGCCGGGCGCACATGATTTGCATATGCCCTGCAATGCTAATCGTTTGTATGTCCTCTCGCGGCGACGCATGCTGCGAATTTCAGACCAATCGGATGCTTCCTTCTTTTTGTTGCATTTTGGGTGGCCAGCAGTGTATTTGGGTGGCCAGCAGTGTATTTGGGTGGCCAGCAGTGTATTTGGGTGGCCAGCAGTGTATTTGGGTGGCCAGCAGTGTATTGTGATATTGAGTACTCCGTGCAAGTTGGTGTTATGTGAAGATTTTGATTTTCCAGATGATGGTATGAATTTTAAATTTATTTGTCAGCATTGTGGTGTGATGATAAATTTTTAGATAATTGAGTAAGGTATTTAGTGCAGTATGTTTAGTAGGGTGTTGAGAGTGATTTTGTATCAAGTAATGCTAGAGTGTGGAGTATATTTAATTGTAAGGCAAATTTTCCTAGGAGTGTAGAGCCGGCTAGTAATATAACTGGAGGAATTCGAGGCAGCTGTGGTGCAGTGGAAGCATGTCCGGCGCGTACCTGGAGGTCTTCCATACCCTGGGTTCGATTCCTTGTGGCGGCCAATGAGAATTTTCCCTTGACTCTCTTATAAACGTGGAAAGATCGATGACTTCTGTTTGATGTTCCTGGTCCATGTCAAATGTCTGTATTAATATAACTTTGATTGTTGGTAAATATTTGCTCAGTGGTTGTAATATCAAAAATTAACATGTGTTAAGGAAACTGGTTTCAGGAGGTTGTTCGAAAGGGGTTAATCAAAACTATGGTACACATATTCTTATAAGTTCAGCCTGAGAGGAGAGAGAGAAAGACACTTCACTTCAGCAACATATGATACAAGCTAAATAGCGCTGTATAATCTGTGAATTTCAAATGTGTGATGCTTTAGGCCTGCTATGGTAATCTAAAAGTTTGGTGTAACTTCTTGTTAAGCAAGATCAATTTGTAAAGTAAAATATCACACTTATTTAGGAAACATTCCATTTTTTGTGTGTGTATGGATTCGGGTTTCTTGTGAAACGATTAAGCTGAATGTCATTTGAATGTTTCTTTAGGCCCAGGGCCAAAGGTTAAAAATTTTGGAAATATGCAAAATTGTGGCAGCAAATATTTGCAGACATTGTTGTCTTGGTGAGTCTCCGACTCCTTGAAACACTTTGTTGTATTTTCTTGTTGTGTTGGTCAAAGTTTATACAATAAATACAGGCCAAGTGGCTTTTCAAAAATCCAAACTTTGGTGCAGTGAATAAGTATATTACTCAGTTGAATTTCCTCTCAGGATCACATGCTCATCCACCTTAGCTTGCCTAAGGTTGGAGACGTCCCTGGAGTATGTTTTTATTTAACTAATGCATTTAGTCCTAACCACTAAAATTGATCTTCACCGCCTCCAAAAGTTATTACACGTGTTCACTGTATGCCATTGAAATTGTAGAGTTACGCATTTGGTACACAAATAAACAATAATTACCTATTTTGCACTTGCAGGTGTTTCAGCTCGTCGTAAACACAAACAAGCAAGCCTACAATGATAACTTTTGGAATTTCTAAAATCAGTGTTGCATTTTATTTTTATTTTTATTTTTATTTATCATGGCCTTAAATAGATTAAATTTTCTTTTGTTTCGAAACGCATCCACCCATCTCCCAAATTTCAATTTTCACCAAAATTCAATGTTTACCTCTATTTTAATATTATCATAAATTTAAATATTAATTACCCACAAAGCAAAAGTTATCCATAACAAAATATACAGTTTTCATTTTAGAACCACCACATTTGATATACTATCTCATGAAACTCTGACTTAGACTGTAGATGGTTTTGGAAGGGGTCGGGGTCAAGTGGCCCCCCTACAAAATTTTCGTAAAATCTACAGTTTTCATTTTAGAACAACTAAATTTGGTATACTATTTCATGAAACTCTAACTTAGAGCTTATGTGGTTTTAGGAAGGGGTTGGGGCCCCCATACAAAATTTTCTTAAAATCTACAGTTTTCAATTTAGAAGTACCAAATTTTGTATACTATCTCATGGGACACTGACTAAGACAGTAGATGGTTTTTGGAAGGCGCGGGGTCAAAGGGGCTTCATAAAAAAAATTCATAAAAAGTCCCATTTTTTACTCTTAAGATCTGCAACACAATTCAGCACTCCAATACCCTATCCACGGTCTAAGGAGCTCTTTGGCCTTTTGAAGCCCTTGCGCCATAAACCACCAACTAACCAACTTACGGTCTAAGTCAGACACCGTAGATAACAATAAAGTGCAAAAATATGCGGTTAATGGTGTATTAAAAACACAAATTAATATAGTTAAGCTTTCACTACCAACGGGCGGCTTATCAGGCAGAAATATAATGTAATGTAAATAGAGAGTTCCAGATATTCAAAATTCAAAACGGTAAGAAAAAGATGATCAATGCCAAGTCGTATGCGTGCGACATCACATTAGGTACATTGCATTTCTGTGTCGCGGAATTCTCAGAAGCACACGCCAGATGTACGGCAGTTTATAGATGTTTCCTCGAAGGTAAGTATTTCCATTCCTTTTTCTTTCTTTTTTGTTTTGTAAAATTAAATTAACTAAATTAAAATATTTAAAATACGTTTACTGGAAAATTACAGGAATATCTTTTTCATTCATTAACTTTCACCCGCTAAACGTGGTGATTCCACAAATAGTAATATATACCTGGCAAATACCTGGTATCTCTGCTAGTACAAATTATTTTAATGATTTATTTGCGTCCAGTTCAATCTAATATGTCCATAAGAGCGTTTGGGGCCGTATGAAAAGTACATTTCAACGTGAGCCGGTACGGTGCCGCAATGATCTAGGCACTGGCTTTTGACCACTCGTCGAGAAGGATCCTGGTTCGAATCTTGGGGAGTCATGGACGTTGCGATTGACTTCTGGCCCTGGCTGTCACCCTTCCCAGGAACCAGTGGCCCAAAATTAGGAACTGAAATGATCATGGTGGTCGTTAAACCCCCAACTAAAAAAAAAAAGATTACGAAGTGTCCATTGCTATTTATTATGGAGCCGTGTGAAAAGTACGTTTTTGATATCAACGTGTCCACTTGCATGTAGGCTGGCCATAAAATGTTAGGGGACCGTACAAAATTGCACAATTCTTTTCACCTTGTCAGCGCTTCGGTATATGGTTGAAGTATACGTATATATATAGTTGGGCCACTTCAGCACGTAGTTTAGTTTATATAGAAAATAGAGATAATGTTACACTTTTACTCAATTACAACACATTAATCCCAAAGACTATTTCTTGTAATCTTTAATCCGCCGTGCTCATATTCACAACGTTAACATAACATGTCAACTTATTAATGTTGCAGTTTTACTCTGTCACAAGACATTAGGCGTAACCTTTTTTAGGAATTTTTGGTCCGACGTATTCATAAGGTTTCGATAACGTGCCAAGGGTATGATACTGCGTTTTCACAAAGGCACAAAAATTAACAAACAGGCCTTAAACCTTTTTATCAGTTTTCAATCAACCGTGCTCATGTACATAAAATTTTCACAAAAAGTCAAGTTTATTATGTTGCACTTTTACTCGAGTACAAAACTATAAACAGCCATTAGGCTTAGGCACAAGTCTTTTAAGTAATTGTATGCCATGGTCATATTGATAATATTTGATGACAAGTCAGGTTAATAATGTTGGCTTATTAAAGCTTAAAAAAAGGTATGGAGGCTAATAATTATTGTTTGAAGCCTAAGTAAAAGCTCATTATTAACTTGACTTGTCATGCAATCCTTATGAATAAGGCATTTATTTTATTTTGTACATTTTACATAGCGAGTGCATTTCTTTTTTTATGTTTTGGCATTTGCTTTACTTTATGATGTATTTGTTACATAGCGTTTCGCCTTTTTGTTATGCTTGTGACTTGTTTTAGTGTGATTGCATTTAGAATTTTTATTTGTTTTACATTTCAGATTACTTTTTGACATTTTATGTTTTTGGCATGCTATTTTGAAAATGTTGTCTTTTTTAATTTTGCTTTGTGTTTTACATTCTTGCTTCTTCGGCAGAATTACATTCTTGGAAAATTCAAATACAAGTGTGTAAAAAGGTATAATTCAATTAGTGAAAAATACCAGCACATTTTAGTAAAGGATAGAATTATACGAAATTCCTCTTAAAAAGTCTACCACGTTAACATTGTCTCTGTGCGCCAAAGAAGTTGGAATTCCTTTTTCTCTTGCCAGCGTTTCTTTTCTGGGTGAATTTGTTGGAATCTGTGCTAACACTCTTTCGGTTTTAGCCATAGTTGTTCTCTGCCCATTTTACAATTTTACTGATTACTTTATACAGTCACAGTTTTTTCTCTCCCGGAATTGTATTCCAGCGTCTGTCCCATCTTTCAAGTTTGTTTTGTGTTTTGGGAATTTTTTCCTGTGCTACACCATGCGTATGAAAAAAAAATGTTATACTTAAAACACAATTTATTTACCCCGTAACGTATTAAAAAAACAGATCTAAGTCATTACATGCCAATCGGTGTATTGGCCAAACACAGTTTTTCATGCAACTCCTTTCTCCGACTTTCTAAGTTAAGATCCGTCTCACTCGACTTATTTCCTGTACAGCACCTCGCTTTCGCTAATTGTAGTTAATTGCCGTGAAACGGATGTTTTACGTTGGGGAGTATTTCCGTGAGTCCTGCAGACTACACTGAAAGCGGTGAACCCCAGGGGAAAAGTATTCCATCAAAAGCAACAGAAATCCAATGCCAGAGCATAACTTTTTTCGTTGGCATTATATCCAAGCAATTTAGGCGAAGTAGGAGGTGTGTTTTTCTACTACGACACCAGGAGATTGTAACGAATTCTCAGGCAATTACAATACAGATGTGTCCTTTGGACTTCTCTTTCAAGACGTCCAAAGGCCGGCACTATGGGATAGGGAGGGATACATTGCGGTTATACTTTTTGTTGGAGTTAGAAATTCCTAAGCTCATCCTTCCTCAAAACTTTGCCTGGTTACTAGTAAGTACTGTCTCGTGCCTTAACCATTGCCCAGATTTGTTGTTTTTGTTTTCATTCTTCGAGTTAACCCCAGGAAAATATCTGAACTGCGTTGTTTCAGTTGGAAACATTTTTTTACTTCAGCAACAGGGCTTCATATATAATTGCAAAATCCTTCGATAGAATAGACATACCTTACATAAAGAATTTACATGAGAAAATAGAGGAATAATGAAGAAAATCTTCTAAAACAAAAAACAAAAACTAGGTAGATGAAACAGCTCTAGAAAAAGTTCATATTTAAAAAACCTGTAGTCGCTTAATAAGTGGTATAAATCAATACAAAAACATGTGCTGTATTTGAAAAACAATTTGTAAAAAAGTAGGCATCGTGACTCTCCACCGTTTCCTCTTTTTCTCCTGTCGACATTACAAGCACCACAGAAAATAAAATAACCAAAATATAACAAAAATACCCATAGAAAGTAAAATGACCAAAACATAAAAACAGGTACCAAAACAAAACGAAATGCCCAGAACATTAAAAAATGTAACCACACAAAATAAAATGCCCAAAACATTAAAAAATGTAACCACACAAAATAAAATACCCAAAACATTAAAAGATGTAACCACACAAAATAAAATGCTCAAAACATGGTAAGAAATTCTGTTAAAAGCACAATGAAGATAAAAAATAGGTGAAAATATATGTTTTCAGAACTTAATTCAAGTGTCAAAACTGAAATAAAAAGAAAGAAAAAGAAATATTCCAAATTTCATTGCTACTTTAGATATTTTGACCTGTCGACATTTCGTAAAGACTAGCTGATGACCATTAACCTGTACCGTCCAACTGCGGTCTCCACAGGTTAAACAAACTCTCTGGAAATTAAAAGTGACGGCGTTGCGAGTAATCCTGCCAGGATCCGACAGTCCTCCATCCGGACAGGATCGGTCCGTAGACCCGCAGCTTGCTGCTGCCCCCGTGGGCCGGCACTTCTCACCTCTCCGTCATGACCCGTGTGTGCGTACTATTTAGGCAGGGGTTAGAAAATATCTCCACCCCTTGTCTGGGAGAATCGATCGCTAGCGCGAACTGTTTGGGGCGACTGCCCTTTATTCAAACAAATAGGTACATGCACATTTATGCACTGAGGAACTCATCTTTACGAGGGAAGTAAATCCTTTGCTCAATGAGCCCTCTCACACTGAAAAAACACAGAAACTATTTACATTGAAACTATTTACACTCAGACTTACTCTGTCACAGGACTAGGGCCAGTTCTGTGGTGATGGCTCTGGGCTCGAGTCATCAGTTCCTCTTCTCCGTCTTCATACCTCTCCTATCTTCTTTCTTATGTCTTCTGCGGTCACCCCTCAATTAGATAGACCGTCTGCTGCTCTATGAGATGCTTTACCAACTCGATGATCCCCTGTCGCGCTCTTGTGTACGCGAGCAGGATCGCGAGGTCCCTCGTCTTTGCCAATTCTGGCACCAAAGTTCTTCTCTTGCCTGACAGAGGAGCACATTCCAGAATCATGTGTGTGACATCTGCAGTCTGGGCACCACAGCTGCACACTCGTTCCCTAATCGCAAATCTGCGGAAGTATTCCGGCGAAACACCGTGGCCGGTTAGTACCTGATTAAGGAACCCATTACTCTCAATGCGCCTTATCGAGATTCGGGGGAAGATACGGCGTGTTCTTCTGCCCGTATCCCCTTCATCCCATCTCTGTTGCCACTCCACTAATGTGGCTTTTTTCAGTTGTGTCCGCACGCTGTGCAACGGCGTTCGCATCTGAAAATCTATGCTCTCTTTTCCAGCAGCTTCCTTTGCTAGCTGGTCTGCCCATTCATTTCCAACTGTACCAACATGACTTCGGATCCAGTGGAAGGTAACCCCTATACTTCCCGCTGACTTGAATAGCGCTTTTATCTCTCTGACAAGGGGAGTCTTACTCCCGAACTGACCAAGCGCTTTCAGGGCCGCTTGGCTCTCAGAGAATATGCTATAAGCCCCTTTGCTGTTGGTAGATAGCATCCAGCGCAGTGCCTCCCTGATCGCCAACAGCTGTGCTTGAAAGTCAGAGGAGTTCGACGATAGTTTCACTAGTTCCGCGTGTGTCTCGTTGCCACCGAGAGCACGCATAACCCTGCGCCAACACTACCACCTATTTTCGAACCGTCCGTGAACAGTTCTTTCCCCTGTCCTGGAGGGAGAGCTTTGTCCCAGGTCAGACAAAGCTCGTTGGCTGGGTGGCGAGTCCAGTCCATTCTCAGTAGTTCCACCTCGGACGATCGGTACTGGTGTCCTAGGAGAGCTACATCGTCCCCGTAGCGGAGGGTCTGCATTACTGCTTCCCTCGCTGCGACCAGGTCCGCTGGTTCACACCCAGCCAGCACTTGTAGCGCTGCTGTGGAGGTCGTGCGGAAACACCTCGTTATGCCCAGTAGCGCTCTGCGCTGAATTTGGTTTATACCATTTCTCATTCTAACCGTGTCTGACCACCAGGCGGGACACGCATATGTTAACACCCCTTTGCTTATAGAGTACCTTTTTAGCTGTCCCAGTCAGCCGCATTCCGTTGATCTTATTAAAGGATGCTGGTACATCTATCCTTCAAGAAGCGAAAATGAGGTGGCCCCGTAAATCTGGTGTCTAGGAAGACACCTAGGTACCGCATCTCTCTCACTGCTTTAACACTAGGACCATTGAAGCGACACTTCGGGGGAGTGACCAGTTCCCCCTTCTTGGCTATTAGCAGGAGTGTCGTCTTTTCGGGAGAGAAGCAGAGCTTACACTCCTTGCTCCAACTATCGAGCTATGAGAGAGCGGTCTGTACCTTCCGCTCAATCACGTGTCTACCAGATGCGGATACTACTAGTATGAGGTCATCTGCGTAGGCCTGCAGCTGCACCCCGTCTTCCAGTGGAAGCGCAAGTGTCTTATCTGCAACCACATTCCACCACAAGGGGCCCGAGCAAGAGCCCTGCCTGCGGGCACCCTTTTGTGTACTCCCTGCTGTAGGTCTTATCTCCGACCTCAAACTCTACCCTTCTATGCGAGAGAAAATCGCTTATTAGCAGGACCAGATTCCTAGAGATTCCAAGTCTTTTCAGACGGTCTAACACCAGTGGCCACCAGACGTTGTTGAAGGCGCCCCCGCACATCCATTGAGACGAGGCAGGTGTGCTTTCCCTGAGCTTGATTTAGCTTTACCTGCTTAGTAAGGCTGACCATCGCTTGGCCGGTACACCTCTCCGGCGTGAAACCGAATTGGCAGCTGGAGAGCTTACCTAGGCCGACTAGGTAATGGGTTGCTCGGATCACAAGGACCTTTTCCAGCCCCTTACTCCATGCTGTTAACAAGCAAATCGGCCTAAAGGCTGCTTGATCTGCTCGTCTCTTATTTTCCTTGCTGAAGAGGACGAGCAGCGCAGTCTTCCACATTGACGGGAAGCATCCTCGTTCCAGGCATTTATTCAACAGGGCAACGAAGTACCCCGGGTTGGCTAGAAACACCTCTCTGATGACCGAGAGGTCCAACCCCTCTATGCCTGGTGCCTTGCCTTTTTTCAGGCTGTTAATTGCAGCACGTACCTCCGCCTCCGTGAACGGCGGGTCGTCGACCGAGTCTGGTGGATCTCTGCAACATTCTCTGATCGATCTTCGATCAGGGAGTCCCCGACTCCTCATCGGCCGGGAAGTGATGGTTTAAGAGCACTTCCACTGTGTCTTGCAGAGTGGCGGTGTTGGTGCCATTCTCTGTTCTGACGGAGGCCAGTAACAGTGGGCCGGTGAGGGAGCCTTTTGCCACCTTGTACGGTATTCCAAATAGATTCCCGACAGGGGTGGTCTCGCATAACTGTCTCCAGTATTCCCTCTTCGATTCTATCATTGCTTTGCGGTATGTAGCGTTGGAGAGATTATATTCCCTTTTCAGGCGTTCCCTCCTGTCCGGGTCAAATCTCTCGCGTTGCATTCTTCGTCTGCTGCGTATGGCTTCCCTCACAGAAGGCTAAGATTTTCCGACCACCAGGGAAGCAGGGGTCTTGCCTTACCCCCGCTTTCCTGCAATCTTCACAAGTCGCTACTATCTCGTTGGTTAGTTGACAGAGATATTCGTTTAGGTCATCTACCTCATCAAGATCTGCTGCACTTCTGTCTCTAAGCAGACTTGGACTTTTCCCCAATTTTCTGAAACCCTACCGTGAAGGATATAGCAAGGTGGTCGCTGCAGCTCACATCGTGCAGAACCTGCCGGTTCTGGAGGAAGGTGAGCACTGATGTCCTCGTGAAGGGTGAGGTCGATTCACGATGTCCCAGGAGCACCTTGGAACGTGGGGACACTGTTGGGGTCGTTCCGAATTGTCCAATCTGACGAAATGACGAAGTCCAGAAGTTCACTACCTCGCCCATCTTCATCCTGGTCTCCCCAGAGGGGGCTTTTAGCGTTGAAATCGCCTGCAATTATAGCCTCGTGCTGCGGGTTGGAATCCAGTAACCGAGAGATGGTGTTTAGCACGTCTGAGAGAACACCGGAGGGTAAACAGTATGCGTTAATTACCAAGGTTTTTTCATTGCTCCTCTCTATACCCAATGCCACCACATTGGATGTGCATTCAAGCTCCAGAGCTCCCACATCTGGATCAAGAACGACTGTGGCTACCATTGGTTTTTCGCACCGAGAGTAGTACCTCCGTGAGGAGTTGGGAAACCCCGCCACCCTACCGTGGGAGTGGTAAGGTTCCTGCAAGAGCAGGATTTTCGCAGCGACGTCACTGGCAGTCTTGAGGATTGGCCCTGTTGCGGCTCTCGCATGGTGAGCATTGAGTTGGAGTACTCCTATACCAGTGCTTGTCCTTTGCCGTTCAACTATAATTAGTTCGGCTTCTCTGCTGCTCTAACTCTCTAATTAGAGAGGGAAAAGTCTTGCTGAAGCCAGAATGGGCTGTGTCTAGCTTCAGTTCAAACCGCGCTTTCCCGGAAGTGCAGTTATTGCACTTTGGAGCAGCAGTACATTCCTTGTGCCGGTGACCTGACTCGCCGTACTGCCCACACTTGTTCTCTGCAACCTTGCAACCATTCCTGAAGTGGCTGAAGCCGTTGTAACGGAAGCATCGCACTTCCCTAACAAACTCTAACAACTCTTTCAAGCCCAGGATTGACCAACCCAAGTTCAGTCTTCCTCGCTTAAGAAGCAATTGTAGGCCAGGGGTTCAGCCTCCACCACCTAGTGAGCCGCGGCTCTGGCCTTGATGGCGAATTTCGCCGAGATGTCCCCTTCGAGGTCGAGGTTTTGTTCTTTCCCCCGGCCTCAAAATCCTCACGCGAAACCTCCCCGTCAACGCCGTAAGAAATTAGACGCGGGAGTCGCTTTTGAGGGGATTTAGAGTGGGTGCTATCCTTGGTCAGGGAATTGCTCCGCAGCTCTCCTTCCAACTAATCTTATCGACGAACTCGTCAGGAGTCTTTACTCCAATAGTCAAGGGGTCTTGATTGGCCTTCGAAGGGACCTTTGGAGGGTCGGGAGGTGCACCCCCATCACTCCGGGATGGCCCAGGTGTTGGTACTCCTTCACCGTTCTTCAACAAGTGCGCTGGCAGCTTTTCTAACGGAATAGAGACCTTCTTAAGCCCCCCATTCCGTTTTCGTACTCTCCCCTTGGAAGGAGACATCTCTGTGTGAGAGAGACAGAACAAGGTTTTTCTTTTCTAAGTGCTGAGTGGGCACCCTGCGGTTCTCCCACTCAAGCCAAAACTCAGAAAGCCGGGAGCGCGGGCTTTGGTTTAGTGTCGGATCAAAGAGGTCTGACATTAGTCGAACCGGCACGACGTCGACGTAACCGCAAACTGACACAAGCGACTTAGTGGTCGACTTAGGACATGGCCCTGAGAAGAGCGTTTTTATTCTAAGTCTTTTTTGACTGCACCAAAACACTTTTATTTCGAAAAAATGTTAAAAGATCGAAGCGAGAGCGGATCGGAATCCTCTCTCGCATGAGCGGTGCTCACTCTGCTATCGCAATGCAATCAAAATCACAGTCAAACTCAGTACCTCGCTCCCCGGTTCGTAAACTGCACTTGCACTCAGTCAAAAAATATTACTTACAAGGACTCTTTAGTAACTTTTAATCGCTGTGCTCATATTTATAAGGTTTGCATAACAAATCAAGTTAATAATGTTGCGCTTTTATTTAGACACCAAATATTAATTATTGGCCGCTAGGCCTAGGCCTCTTAAAGAATTTTTAATAAGCGTAACACTCTTAAATTGATTTGTCATGCAAACCTCATATGATCTCAGCATTATAAAAATTACTGAAAATGCATATGCCTAGGCCTCGGGCGTATCTATTAAAGTTTTGTGCTCGAGTAAAATTTCAACAGAATTAATTTGATTTTCCATGAAAACTATATAAATATCAGCTCGGAGGACTGAAAACTATCAAAGAACCCTAGGTTTAGGGTCTGCTTAATACATTGCCGGCCACCCAAAATGCAACACCAAGAAGGAAGCATCCGATTGGCCTGAAATTCGCAGTATGCGTCGTCCGCGAGAGGACATGCAAACGATTAGCACTGCAGGGCATATGCAAATCATGTGCCCTAAACACGCCACCGAGAAGCATTATAAGAAGGGTGCACAGAAGGTGGGGTGTAAATAGTGGAAGTGTGTTATGCTGCCAGACCTGTGCGTGGGAAGCTTCCTGATGCCTCGTCGCTGAATACGGCAGTCCTTCCAGCACGTTTCGGAGATCGACAGAGGATGAATAGTGGCTTGTTGTGACAGCGGTTTATCGTACCGAAACATCGGCGCCCGTGTGGGACGACATCCAGCCACAGTGAGGCGAGTATGGATTTGGTGGGTGCAAGAGGGACGGACGGACCGACGTGAGCAATTGCCGCAGCCGCAGCACACCACCAATCGAGAGGGCCGACATGTTGTGCGGTGGGCATTGACGGCTCGCACCGCCACATCATGAACGTCAGCGCAGGAATTAGGGTGTGTTGCGCAACAACCTGTGTCAGCACGTACCGTTCGACGTCATCTGCAGGAGCGGCGACTTGTCGCACGGAGCCCATTGCTCCGATTACTATTGACGTTACACCACCGGCAAGTGCGGCGGCAGTGGGCCGTCGAACGCCACACCTGCACTACGGAATGACACGACATTGTCTTCTCCTATGAATTCCGCTTCTGCCTGCAGCACCACAATGTTCGGATCCGCGTGTGGCGGTACCGCCGCGAGAGACCGTATGACGTCTGCATTATGCATCGCCATACCGGTCCATCGCCTGGCGTGATGGTTTGGGGCGCAATTGGATATGACACCCGCACCCTCTGGTACGAATCGCCGGTAAACTCAACAGCCACCGCTACTTCTCCGACGTTTTGGAGCCTGCAGTCCTCCTTTACCTGCAGGACCTGCTAGCGGCCACGTTTCAACAGGACAAAGGCACGTGGCACGCATCGTGCAACAATTCTTCACAGCCCACCAGGTGTCGCTGCTGCCGTGGCCCGCCTGTTCTCCCAATATGTCGCCCATCGAACATGTCTGGTCGCTGATCGGCAACCGAGTGGCCCGGAAAGCACCACCCGCGGCTACGCCTGATGAACTGTGGCAACGTGTGGAAGCAGCATGGACCGATATACCCCAAGCCCACATCCGAAGCCTCTTTCGTTCGATGCCGCGGCGTGTAGCGGCCGTTATTGCCAGCCATGTGGGCCACACGAACTATTGATGTCTGCGTGTTGCGCAAGTCGCACGGGCCTGTAAACTTAATCGTTTTATCTTTGCATCTGTTGTTATGTGTCCACTAAATCTGGCTTTGCTGTCTCGTGTCCTTCTTGGTGTTGCATTTTATGTGGCCAGCAGTGTAGTTTCAACCTCAGTAAAGCGCATTGCTAAAATCTTGGACTTCTATGCAAACCTTATGAAAACTAGCACGGCGGACTGCAAATTGCTAAAAGGTCCCAGGCCTAGGGATTTATAATTATTGTTTTGTACCTGACTAAAAGTGTAACATTATCTTTAGTTCCTACTTGCAGGGTTACCCGGTATTCCCCGGGTAAATATTACTATTTGTAGAATCACCAAGTTCATCGGGTGAAAGGTAATGAATGAAAAAGATATTTCCGTAAATTTTCAGTAAACTTATTTTAAATTTTTTTATTTAGTTTATTTAATTATACGAAACAAAAAAGAATTAACATTATTTACGTTACACTGTATTTCTGCCTGATAAGGCACCCGTTGGTGGTTAAAGCTAACGTTTATTAATTTGTGTTTTTAATACATCAATAACCGGATATTTTTGCGCTTTATTGTTTTCTACGACTTTAGACCGTAGTTGGCTTATTGGAGTGCTGTATTGGGCTGCAAATCTTCACACCGAGCCCCGATTCTTTCCGTCTGCGGTCTAAGTTAGAATACAATGAGGTAGTGTACCAAATTCGGTCGTTCTAAATTGGAAACTGTAGATTTTACGAAAGGTTTGTACGGGGGCCTATAGACCCCGGGTCCTGACCCCTTCCAAAAAAGTCTACCCTCTAAATTAGAGTACCATGAAACAGTATATCAAATTTGGTGGTTCTAACTTAAAAAATGCAGATTTTACAAAAATTTTGAATGGTGCCTTCCGGGCCCCGATCTTTTCCGTCTGCGGTCTAAGTCAGAATACAATGAGATAGTATACCAAATTTGGTGGTTCTAAATTGAAAACGGTAGATTTTAGGAAAGTTTTGTGTGAGAGCCATTTGACACCAGACCCAGACCTTTTCCAAGAATAGTCTACCATCTAAATTAGAGTACCAAGAAATAGTGTACCAAATTTGTTGGTTTTAAATTGAAAACTGTAGGTTTTACAAAAATTTTGAACAGGGGCCTGTTGGACACCGGGCCCCGACCCCTCCCAAAAACCGTCCACAGTTTAAGTTAGAGTACCATCAGATAGTATACCAAATTTGGTGGTTCTGAATTGAAAACTGTAAATTCTAGGACACTTCTGTATTAGGGCCCATTGACCCCGGGCCCCGTCACGTTCCAAAAACCGTCTACTGTCTACATTAGAGTACCATAAGATACTATACAACATTTGGTGGTTCTAAATTAAAAACTGTAGAATTTACGAAAATTCTGTATGGGGGGGGGCTCCAAACCCCGGGCTCCGCCCTCTTCCAAAAACGGTCTATAGTCTAAGTTAGGGTTTCAAGAGATAGTATACCAAATTTGGTTGCACTAAATTTAAAGTGTAGATTTTACCAAAAGTTTGTATGGGGGCCACTTAACGCCGTGCCCCAACTCGTTCCGTCTGAGTTAGAGTACCAAGAGATACACTGCCGGAAAGTGAAAAAAGAACACCAAGAAGGAATTGGCGGACGATCATGAAATTTACATATGTTTATGGGGTTGAGTTTATGTAGGTATAATGTTAATTTCGGGACCAACCGGTGAGTGCTTACGCCACAGCACGGCATAATATGAGAGTTATCGTCGGCGGTATTTAAGGAGTACGGCGAAGTGAATGTAATCAGTCGTCGGCGTACGGACATATGCAAAGACCCTGAAGAAGCTGCAATGCCTGGACATGGAAGACCTGTAAGATTTCAGCAGTTATCGGACTTTGAGCAAGGTCGTCTAGTTGTACTCCGCGAGGCCGGGTGCTCGTATCGTCGTATTGCGGAGCGAATTGGACGGGAAGTATCGGTGGTGGTACGATGGTGGCTCAGATGGTCCGAGGAACATTCCCACACGAGAAGACGTGGAACCGGGAGTCACAGACGGACTGATGAGCGGACCGATCGACGCATAAGAAGAGCGGCGTTGTCAAGCTGAACATTCACTGCGACGCAAATCCGAGCTATCGTTGCACCTGAGAAGACTGTGCGAACAATCCGCAACCGTCTACTGGATGCAGGACTACGTGCACGTGTGCCTCTGGCCTGTGTACCTCTGACTCCAGCCCACCGTCAGGAACGGCTGCAGTGGTGTCGCCAACGTCTGCACTGGAGAACGCAATGGCAATCTGTCGTGTTCAGCGATGAAAGCAAATTCTGCTTGGGAGCCTCCGATCCGTATGCGTGTTTGCAGACGCACAGGGGAGCGTCTCCACCCTTCTTGCATCCGCCAGAGACCCAGAAGGCTTACACCTGGTCTTCTGGTGTGGGGAGCGATCAGCTATCACTCCCGTACCCAACTAGTGTTTGTACCGGGTACGTTAAGCAGCACCTCTTACATCAACAACATCATTCAGCCCGTTGTTGTGCCATTTGTAAGGTCTGTCCATCATGGTGTTTTCCAGCAAGATAACGCACGCCCACACACGGCGCGTGGAACGCAACATGCACTTTAGGGTGTGAGACAACTTCCATGGCCTGCACGTTCACCGGATTTGTCCCCCAATTGAGCATGTGTGGGATTTTATAGGACAACGACTTATCCGGTCTCCACGGCCAGCCACGACTATCCCCGATTTACACGTCCAGGTTGAGGATGCTTGGAACTCAATACCTAAAACTTACATCCAACATCTGTTCGACAGACTCCATGCCAGAATTGCACAGTGTGACGCAGTTCATGGCGGTTCAACCTCGTACTAACCATGTTACATGGAAATGTTATTTTTTCAGTTTACCAGCAAATACAGCTGTATTTTGCCATAATGTTTTGATCAGGTTATCCTCTGTATTCCGTTATTATGCTGTATAAATTTCGTTGGTATCAGACGTCTCCTTCTTGGTGTTCTTTTTCACTTTCCGGCAGTGTGGTATACCAAATTTGGTGGTTCTTAATTGAAAGCAGTAGATTTTACGAAAACATTTTATGGGATGGGGCCATTGACCCCGGGCCTCGACCCCTTCCAAAAACCATCTACAGTCTACGTTAGAGTACCATGAGACAGTATATCAAATTTTGTGGTTCTAAATTGAAAACTGTAGATTTAACGAAAATTTTGTATGGGGTCCTCTTGACCCGTGGCTGCGACCCCTTACAAAAAACACATACGGTCTAAGTTAGAGTTCCATGAGAAAAATATACCAAATTTGGTGGTTCTAAATTCAAAACCGTAGATTTTACGAAACTTCTGTATGGGGCCCTTTGGCCCACACCCCTCCAAAAACCATCTACAGTCAAAGTTAGAGTACAGTGAGATAACATATGAAATTTGGTTTTTCAAAATGGCTTTATTGTTCAACAAAAAGAATAGGGACGTTAAGATTTGAGCGTCATACAACATAAGGCAAACTGATAAAAACAAATGATTTGCACACTGCGATGAAATATGTTAATGACAAAAGATGCTGCAATTGAGATATATATACATTAACGTGCAGGAGAATAACACCGTGAGATAGCCAGCGGGTCACAGAACACCGGCTAAGCAAATTTTACATGAAAGATGTAGTGAACACAAAAGTGACACAAAGAAGACACAGAAACATATCTTGCAGCACAATATAAGTAAAGAATGACAGTGAAGTAACGCAAACATAAATGATACAGTGCAGACAAAAACAAAGCTTATCCAATGCCAGCAGGAAGACACAGTAAATATACACACAATACAACAAGCGTGACATAGGTGATGTGTGTAGACAATAGAGGCACAGAGTGAAAACACTCCGTACACGAATACTTTTGATGAAGCGAGAGACATACCGTAATGTGAATTAAAACCATCAATGCAATGAAGGTATTGAAATAACGGGTGCATGTGAATACTGAGCAACTTAAAAAAAAACACTTAGTGGAGAGTAATTACGAGACAACATGGTATGCAAAAGACAGGCCCACCGCACGATGAAGCAGGTAACAAACATTATGAAAATGATACATTACTGTAATTGCAGAATAAATAATTAATTACAAATGCAGAGAACCGTATCGGAAGGAAAAACGCAATACATGATTCGCAAAGGGATAGATTAAATAAGCACGTGTACTCACAAAATGCAAACAAGATGGGAATAAGAAGGACATGATTCAGAAAACACAATGGAATAACAAATCTAACACACAAATAAAGGGTAAGCATGGCATGAGTATGACAAGTAGGTGTGAAAATCGTTACAACAAATTCATGAAGCCAGAGACAAAATAACTGGACGTCTCAAATCAAACACAACGCTGCATCTTGCAGGGTTGTACATAAATAACGTTAGGACACTATAAAACTGTGTTATATACACCGAAAAGTTTTAAAAGAAGCACAACACAGGCTGGAATCAGAACATCAACTATTATTAAAATAGGCCGCCGAGAAAGGCATCCCTGCGCCACAGGATGAATACGAAACGGTGGAGAAAGTCCTAATGGACAGTCAGATGAAGCTGTCCAGTTGCCTCCGCAAACCACGGGGTACCAGGCGACCACGAAGTATAAAATGCTACTTCCTGATGACTCAGGGAAGCCAAGCGGTGCTCAAAGCGAAGACGGGAGATCAAGCTATTTCTAAAGTGGCATACAAGCGCAGCACTAGCTTGTTGAATGGAAACAGGTGACGAGACACTCCGAAGTGGCTGTTGGTGACGAGACACTCCGAAGTTGCTGTTATCCTACGTGTACCAACAGTATAAAAATGTAGGCACATGTAGAAGGAAGAGGGACAGGTGGAGTAGTACGTAGAAGTAGATGTCTATAAGCTGTAAACGACAACTCATGGGAGCAAGAGTAACTGGTAAACTTGAAAGCTTGATGGAGTAGAGGCAGCAAAACAGGACAATACTAGGAATACGTGAGAAACGTCTGCCTCCTGCGCGCAGAAGGAGCAGAGAGAGGTAGTAAGAAGAGACATTCGAAAGAGGGAGTACGAAACAGGAAGACGATTATGGAGGAAAAGCCAGTGGGTGTTTAGTTCAGGAGGTGTGGAGAGGGGGAGCGGAACGCGGCCCAAACAGCAGAAAGAGATGTAGCAGGAACGTCAAGAATAGAAAGGGTTGACGGGATGGTAGTGTGCACCACGAAACGATAGAGAGATTTAGCTGAGAAGGAAACTAGAGGTTGGACTGAGCGAGGGAGCTGAAGGAAGAACGGTAGCGGAAGAGGGGCAGGAGCACAGAGACAAGGCCAGAAGGGGACACCAGATCGGGGAAAAGAGAAGTAAAGCAGAATGCAAAGAGTCAAATACGAAACGAGCAGATCGGGAAGAAGGAATAGCAGCTGGGAGATCGGTAAAAGGGAGCCAGGAGAGGTCTGGATTAGTCAGGTCTTGAACTGTTACGCCACTGGCACGAAGCCAGGAAGAGAAAGCAAAGCAAGGGAGGTGGGGAGGGTGGAGGATAGAATTGAAAAAGAGGGGTTCAGCAAGGAGCTCGAGAGTTGAAGAAGGAGGGGAGCGAAGAAAGGGAAGAGAGCGAAGAAATTATTTGAGAGCTTCTAGATAGGCGGGAGGAAGTTTGGGGAGGGGGGTTAAAAGTACAGCAATCCATGAGAACGAAAAAGGAAAAGGTGAAGTGGGGTTCCGCGAGGAGACGAGAACGTTCCTTACCTGAACTGCAGATGCTGTCGACGCTGTGAAGAGGCGGACGAAGTGAGTGACTCGGTGAACTTTGTAGCACAAGGAAACATCGGGGAGACCGGCACCACCAAAGACGGGAGGTGCACAAAGCTTGGTAACGGAAAGCTAATGATGACGCAACCACATGACTATTGTTAGAAAGCGGGTAACCTCTTGTAGACAGAACATCGGGGTGGGATATGCGATCCATGAATGTTGACACAAGGACAGGAGATACGTACGAGTGAGGCTCGCACGCTGGTGGTAGGATGTGCAGAACTGCACTGGTCTCCAGTACACTGTAGATCTGGTCAGACGAATGTGGAGAGCGGTGCCAGTTGCTTGTGAGGTTGCGCGTGGTTGACCTAGGTGCACTCCCAGGTAGCGTTGGGTGGTGGCTGACCAAGTGGCGCCCTATGGAGTGTCCGTGCGTTTCCTCCATGAACCGCACCACAAACAGGTGTTCTTGGACGTGTTAAGCTCAGCAGCGAAACATGAGGCGTAGTCGGAAAATAAGCGACGAAGGAGCCGGAATTGCGATTCTCTGCGAATGCAGACTGTAATATCATCAGCGTAGGCAGAGTAAATCACTGAGTGATGTCGCGTACTGGCGACTGGCGCTGGAAGTTTAGCTAACAAGGGATGTTGAAGAGAGCAAAGAAAGGGTTCCACAGCAATTGCAAAAAGTTGCTCTGAAAGTGGACTGCCTTGTCGGACCCCGCGCTTAAAGGGAATTGAAGCAGTAAGGAAGGATGCCGTCTTGACATGGAAAACGGCGTCCGTGTAAAGAGAGATATAACGAAGTGAATTTCTCCGTCATTTTTATCCGCGCCGGGGTTCGAACCCGGGTCCACTCATTCCGGAATAAGTTGCTCTACCAATTAAGCTACGCGGACATGTATTCTGATTCCTATCTGCCTTTATGTCGTGTGCGTCTTTCTGGCAGGTACGTCACATCTCCTGGTACGTTACAGAGAGAAGAGTAGAGACAAAGGCGGAAGGAAAACCAAAGTGAAGAAGAGTGTGTGTAAAGTAATCATGTGAAACGTTATCGAAAGTAGAACGGAGATCTAGAGAAAGAAGGGCTAGGGGTTCAGAGTGGGTTTGAGCGAGGTGAATTAGATCACGAAGGAGTTGGATATTAGTACAAGGAGATCGTCCAGGAACATCATAGGTTTGGGCGTTGGCAAGAATGTAAGGGAGGACAGAGTTGAGAGGGTGGGAAAGAAGCTTAGTAAAAAGTTTGTAATCCTGGTTAAGAAGAGAAATGGAGCGCCACTTTCCCAAGTCAAGAGGGTCACCCTTCTTGGGGAATAATACCACATGAGCATCTGTGAAACTCCTCGGCAGGGTGGAAGTAAGAAGAGCAGCGGAAATAGCAGCAACGAGAAACGGAATGAGGAAAGGGGGAAAGGCACGATAGAAAGGGAAGGGGAGGCCGTCTGGACCCGTCGCGACTTGAGGGTTAAGAGAAGAAAATACATCAGAGAGTTCAGAAGATATAGGTGGAAGAGTCAAAGACGTAACCAGATGTGAGGGAACCTGAGGGAGATTAGAAAGAAGTGAGAGAGAGTAGAGGATGAGGGAGGAGGAGCTTTACAGAACTTAGTGGCAAAAACTGATGAACGTGAGAACATAGAGTCGGCGTATCAGAAGGAACGACACCCGTTCTGGAGACGGAGTTGCCGAAGTGAAGTGGATGACTTGCGTGAGGACTCCATCGACGCGGGAAGTCATAGTTGCAATCTTCAGGATGAAGATGTTTCAAGCGAAGGCGAAGTAGAGCCTGGTGTGCTAGAGGTTCAAGCAAAGCTTTGAGTTCAGCCTGAACCACTGGAAAGAGTGGATCGGACAACCTGATGAGAGCAAGTTTCCGTCGGGCATGATCAAGTTGCATCAGGCGAGGTGTTGATGCTGTAAAGGCAAGCTGTTTGATGTGTAGTAAGAGCTCATGTTTAACTTGCAGCCAATATGTCAATGCGCAGCTAGCTGAGTGTATCCCGGCACAATAAGCACTAAGGAAAGAACGAATGGAGGCACAAAAATCAGGATCACTGAGTAAAGAAGTATCAAGTGTCCACAGACGAACTATCCGATGAAGTGGTGCCGAAGCAAACACCGTGAGAGACACAGAACAATGATCGGAGGAAGAGGTGGGTTGTTGTTGTGACTCAGTAATAGACGCAAGGAGAGGAGGTGAAACATATGTACGATCAAGGCGTGAAGTTGATGGAGTCTGGTTCCTGTACGATCTCCAAGTATGAGTGGTATCGTGGGGATTGATACGTCGATGTGCATCCGTCAAGGAGAAGTCTGCGACGAGATCCTGGAGCAAGGTAACCAGAGCTGTACGATGTTCTCGTGTTGCTGGAGAGCCGTCGAGTGTCGGTTTCAAAGTACAATTGAAATCTCCGCCTAGGAGGACTCGGTCTGAAGGCGAGACCGCAGACAGAGCTCGACGCAGGCGGGTGAACAAAATTGAATGATGAAGAGAAGAACACGGAACGTATATATTAAAAATGTGAAAGCGGTTACCGTCAACGGAGAATGACACACATTGAAGCAAATCCCGGCAAAGGTTTCTAACTGAGAAACCTGTGAGAGTGGCGCGGAACTGTTGACGTAGGACAATTGCTAGCCCACTATTCGACGAAAAACGAAATGCGTGATGAAAGACATAATCGCTCGCCCGCCAGCGATGATAGAGTGTGGAGGTGTGACAGTTCGTTTCTTGGAAGAGCAAAACATCCGCACCAAGGGGCGAAAGATCCTCCAAGACTAGAGCATTTGCTAGGGGGATTGAAAAGCCGCGACAATTCAAGACGGTAACTTTGAAAGTGGTAGATCCGACTCCGGCTGGAACGCCTCACGAGCAGCCGAGAAAAGCATTTTAAAGCGATTGACGCAGGACAGTGCCCACGTCCTGTAGCCAGAGTGCCTCTGATGATGTCGAAGGAAATTTTGAATAATACTTGCTTTTGGTAAAACTGCAGGGAGAACCGCCTAATACTGTCGTAAAAATACGGTTGCAGCAGAAATGTTAGTTGTATGGCTACAAAACTGAAACCAGTCCTGGAGGGAGACACGCTCCCACGTGTCGAAACAGGGGCCAAGCTTAAGGGCAAACTCCTTAAAAGAAAGAGGTCCATGAGTGGAGGTCTCACCAGATTCAGTAGATGAGGAGGATAGAGACTGTGCATCAGTTGTACCATCAGGGGGGAAGAACGTCCAGAAGCAGACGGGGACTTTTGGTTCTTGCGCCGAGCACCTGTGCGAAGCTTCGAAGACCGTTTGGCAGGGATCGTCGACACACAAGATGTGGCAGTAGAGTCAGAGGAAGGTTCCTCCGGACCACCATCGCCAGAGACGCCAACTGCAAAAGATGGTGAATGATCAGCAAGAAGGTCTCGGGAAATAGAAATCCTCTGTGCTTGTCGAGATGCAGGAAGCGAGGGAAAGCCATCAAGAGAAGACGTGTCGATCGCAAGAGACATGTTGAACAACGTTTGTAGTGCGACTATTCTTTAAACTCGCCTGAGGGGCTGCTGCTGCTGAATAATACGTAGTAGGCGGTGGTCTCCGGGAGCCTGGAGTCAGTTTAGCAGCGCCCTGCCGTGAAAAAGGCGTTTGTTGGCAACGAGCGCGCTGATGTCCTAACTCTTTACACAGAGCGCAATGTTCTGAAGTTCCGTCCACACTTACTAAGGGCAGTACAAATCATGGCATCAGAAATTTCAGGAGAGACCGGGTGCAAAGAAACTTGCACCGGACGTCTGACAATCGGTTCTGCAATGAGATGAAAGTCCCAAATGTCAAGTCCTTAGGTCAGGATAGAATCAACATATTCTTTGCGCGAAAGATACCCAATCACTGTACGCGGTTTGCGAGTTAGATATGTGACCGAACCAGGAGGTAGAAATTCGTAGATAGTGTCACAATACACCTTTAATTGGGTATTGGGGCAAAGCGTCTAGGCATACCCCTAACGCTAGAGTAGAGTGGAGGTCTTGTGCATGCAGCAGATGAAGCTTCTGGGATGACCAATTCAAGGGAATCGTTCTGGAACCGGACACATGCATCCCCAAGAGATGCACATGGCACTTGTGGTGGTGGAGAAGTCCCGGAAGCAACGCCGGAATATGATCGGGGAGGTGGATCACTGTGCGAAGGTAGAGGCTTGGCGTTGAGCAAAGGAACTGGAGCAGTAGTAGACGGTTCGCCAGAGGGTAGAGAGGTGGATCCATTGGAGACTTCCATGCGTCATCGTCCACCTCAGATACCAATGACGTAGCACCACCAGGAAGGCTGGAATCAGAAAGCTGAAGAGTTGAAGAAGACCCGCTGGCGTCAAGAGGAGGTCGATACTCCACGTCTGTAGAAACGGACGCCTATTGGTCTCATCCGAGAGAGTACTGAAGAGACGAATCAGGAAGATTCACCACTCTTATCAGGAGCAGCCATCGCCCATGGCGAGGCTAAAACCGACTTCGATCAAAAACCGACTTCTTGATCGAAAATAAACAGCTAATAACTAACTCAAAATAGTACTCACCAACCTGGGAGACGTCCAAAAGAAAGGTGCAACCTTCACCTTGAAGGCACGCACAAAATAATAAGCACTGTACACACACAATAAACTCAGTAGAGCATCAAACACGGAGCTCACTCAAACTCTGTAGTGAACCAAGTTTGGTGGTTCTAAATTGAAAATGGTGATCTTACGCAAATTTGGTATGGGGGATCCTGTCCCCGGACCCCGACCCCTTCGAAAAATCGCCTACTAACTAATTTAGAGTTCCACGAGAGAGTATACAAAATTTAGTGGTTCTGAATTAAAAATAGCAAATTTTAGGAAACTTTTATGTGGGTGACCCTTGACCCCGGGCCCCGACCCCTTTAAAAACCGTCTAACCTCTAATTTAGAGTACCATGAGATTAGAGTAACAAATTTGGTGGTTCCAAACTGAAAACTAAATTTTACGAAAATTTTGTATAAAGTTTTAATTTTACGAAAATTTTGTATGGGGTTTCAATTTTACGAAAATTTTGTATTTGACCCCAGCATTCCGACCCCTTCCAAAAAACCGTCTACAGTCTAAGTTTACGGTTTCATGAGATAGTACACCAAATTTGGTTGTACTAAATTGAAAACTGCACATTTTACCGAAATTTTGTTTGGGGGCCATTTCATCCCATGCCCCGACTCGTTCCAAAAACCGTGTACCGTCTAAGTTAGAGTACCATGAGATAGTATACCACATTTGGTGGTTCTAAATTGAAAATTGTAAGTCTTGCGCAAATTTCATAAGGGTGCTCCTATCCCCGGACGCCGACTCCTCCAAAAAACCACCTACGGTCTAAGTTAGAGTTCCATGAGATAGTATACCAAATTTGGTGGCTCTAAATAAAAAATAGAAGATTTTATAAAAATTTTGCGTGAGCGCCGTTTGACCCCGGACCCCGACCCATTTCAAAAACCGTCTATTGACTAAGTTAGAGAGCCATGAGATAGCATACCAAATTTTGTGGTTCTAAATTGAAAACTAGATTTTAGGAAAATTTGGTATGTGGGCGACCTTGACCCCGGGCCCCGACTCCTTACGAAAACGACATATCGTCTAAGTTAGAGTTCCATGAGATAGTATACCAAATTTGGTGGTTCTAAAATAATAACTGTAGATTTCATAAAAATTTTGTATGGGGTCCCCTTGACCCCGGGCCTCAACCACTTCCAGTACCCGTCTACGGGCTAAGTTAGAGTGACACGAGATAGCATAGAAAATGTTGTGGTTCTAAATTAAAAACTGTAGATTTTAGGAAAATTTCGTAGGAGGAGGGGGGCTCTGGCCGTCCGGGCTCCAACCCCTTCCCAAAACCGTCAACAGTCTAAGTTAGTTTCATAAGATAGTATATCAAATTTGCTGGTTATAAATTGAAAATTGTAGATTTTATGAAATTTTTAGGGGAGGAGCAGGCTCCGACCCCCGTGCTCCGACCTTCCAAAAACCGTCAAAGTTAGAGTACCATGAGAAAGTACACCACATTTGGTGGTTCTAAATTGAAAACTGTAGATTTTACGAAATTTTTTTTATAAGGGGGCTCTCACCCCCGTGATCCGACCCCTTCCCAAAACCGTCTGCCGTCTAAGTCAGAGTTTCATGAGATAGTATACCAAATTTGGTGGTTCTAAATTGAAAACTGAAGATTTTACGAAACTTTTGTGTGAGGGGGCTCTGACCTCCCGGGCTCCAACCCCTTGCTAAAACCGTCTACCGTCTAAGTTAGAGTACCATGAGATAGTATACCAAATTTGGTGGTTCTAAATTGAAAACTGTAGATTTTACGAAATTTTATAGACTGACGGAAAAAAAAATCCCAACACCAAAAAGGGGTTGTGTTAGATAAACGACAGTTGGTAGGCGGTGAGAGTACATCTGTAAGATGAAGTCTTTGCAAATTTCGAGCTCGGCGCATACGTGTGGCGCTAGTAGCGCCTCTCGGAACATGCAAAGCAGGTTTGCTGTAAATACGCGCTGTAACGTTCGTGAGGGTTAGTTATCGTTGAGATTCGACGTAGTGTGTTGATGTTAGTTAAGAATGCCTTTAAGAAGACGAAGAAGCCATTATCAACAGCTCACGGAGTTTGAACGAGGTCGTGTAATAGGGCTACGAGAAGGTGGGGTTTTTTTCCGCAATATTGCAGAACGACTTGGCAGGAATGCAGCCACTGTGCATGATTGTTGGCAGCGGTGGTCAAGGGAAGGTACTGCCTCAAGAAGACCGGGTTCCGGCCGGCCACGTGGCACTACTGAGAAGGAAGACCGCCGTGTACGGCGTATGGTCGTGGCGCATTGTACCGCGTCTGCGGCAGCAATTCGAGCTGCAGTTACCACCACAGTGACACAACGAACTGTTACAAATCGGTTACTTGAACGACAGCTCCGAGCCAGACGTCCTGTAGCGTGCATTCCACTTACTCCAAACCACTGCCGTTTGCGACGTCAGTGGTGTCAAGCTACAGCTCATTGGCGGGCGGAGTGGAGATCTGTTGTGTTTTCTGATGAAAGCCGGTTCTGCCTGGGTGCCAGTGATGGCCGTGTGTTGGTTAGAAGGAGGCCAGGTGAGCGCCAGCAACCAATCTGTCTGCGCCCGAGACACACTGGACCTATACCTGGAGTTATGGTCTGGGGAGCAATTTCCTATGACAGCAGGAGCACTCTCGTGGTTATCCCACGCACCCTGACGGCACAGTTGTACGTCGGTCTGGTGATTCAACCTGTTGTGCTGCCATTCATGAACAGCATTCCAGGGGGTGTTTTCCAACAGGATAACGCTCGCCCGCATACCGCTGTTGTAACCCCACATGCTCTACAGAGTGTCGACATGTTGCCGTGGCCTGCTAGATCACCAGATCTTTCACCAATCGAGCACGTATGGGACATCATTGGACGACAACTCCAGCGTCACCCCCAACCAGCATTAACCGTCCCTGTATTGACCGACCAAGTGCAACAGGCATGGAACTCCATCCCACAAACTGACATCCAGCACCGGTACGACACAATGCATGAACGTTTGCGTGCTTGCATTCAACATTCTGGCGGTTACACCGGTTATTAATGTACCAGCATTTTACATTTAAAATGGCTCTTCTCGCGCTTACAATAAATAAGCTGTGATCTTGAAACCTTAATCGATTAAATATGTTACCTATACAAATGTATTGCCGCCATTTCATTCCTCTACAACTATTTTTTCGTGGTGTTGAGATTTTTTTCCGTCAGTGTATGTGGGGTCCCGACCCGTTCCAAACACCGTCTACCGTCTAAGTTAGAGTACCGTGAGATAGTATACCAAATTTGGTGGTTCTAAATTGAAAACTGTAGATTTCACGAAAATTTTGTATGGGGGAGCTCTGACCCCCGGGCTCCAGTCCCTTTCAAAAACTGTCTACAGTCTAAGTTGGTTTCAAGAGATAGTATACCAAATTTGGTGGCTCTTAATTGAAAACTAGATTTTACGAAAAATTTGTTTGGTAGGAGGGTGGCTCTGACTTCACGGGCACCGACCCGTTCCAAAAACCGTCTGCCGTCTAAGTTAAGAGTACCATGAGATAGTTTACCAAATTTGGTTGTTTTAAATGGAAAACTAAATTTTACGAACATTTTGTATGGAGGGCCCTATGATTCCTGGCTCCGACAACTTCCGAAAACCGTCTACGGTCTGAGGTAGAGTACAATGTGGACATTTTCTGGACCCTGTCGACATTATGACCGTGTCGACATTTTGACCGTCGACATTTTGTACCAGACCCCTTCCTGCAGGCAATAACTTTTCTATTAATTAGTGAGAACAGTTGGGAGGTTTTCTTCGTATATTATAAGATTGGGTTTACATTCGTTTCAGATGTTGTACCACCTGGTGTTTCTTCTTTTTGTTATCAAATATTTGTTCGAAAATCTATCTAGAAAGAATTTGTCTGATTTGTTCAGTGTTACGATGTTTTAAAGAACTTCAATATACACTCATCGTCATAAAAATAGTTGCACCAAGAAGGAAGCAACCGACAGAAATGAAACTTGGTGGGTAGGTTTGACATCGTGAGAAATGCAAATGATTCGAGTATCACGCTTGGCGGCGGATGTGACACAAGCAAGGAGTGGTCGTAGCGCTGTGCCTGACCGGCTATATAAGGTCATCCCGTTGCGCGTTCTTGCCTTTCTGACCCGTGCTAATATGTTAGTTGCATCCTTTGCAAGTGAGTAATGCCTCGGAGAAAAGCTCGGAAGCAATACGAGCAGTTGGAGGAGTTCGAGAGGGGCAGCATCGTAGGACTCCGGGAAGCGGTATGGTCTTGTCGCGGTATTGCGCGCCATACCGATCGTATGGATATCACCATAGCACGCTGTTGGCGGCAGTGGAAGAACAAGGCACGCAGCAGCGACAGGATCAGTATGGGAGACCTAGACGAACCACGGAGAGAGAGAACCGACAGGTTGTCCGACATGCGCAGAGTGACCCACCAGCCACGATTGCGGGTATTCAGTGAGTAGTGGTGCACTCCATGCATCGTTCGATAAGTGCCAGCACCATTGGCAGACGGCTGCACGACGTAGGACTGCACGCACGCAGACCGTTTCGACGACTGCCTATAACACCATTGCATCATCGCCAAAGACTGCAATGGTGTCGTACCAGACTGTCAAGGAGCCACTCAGAATGTCAGCGAGTGATGTTCAGTGATGAGTCCCTCTTTTCTGTTGGAGGATACGACCAACGAATTCGAGCATGGAGGCACCGTGCTCAGCGCCAAGATGAACGGTTTGTTATCGAGCGTCACCCATCCAGAAGGCCTGGTGTCATAATGTAGGGTGCAATTTCTTACGATGCCAGATCACCTTTGGTGTTCATTACAGCCTCTTTGACAGCCCAACGTTATGTTAATGAGGTCCTGTAACCAGTGGTCCTGTAACCAGTGGTCCTACCTTTTCTGACAGCTCTCTCTGGTGCGATTTTACAACAGGACCACGCTCGTCCGCATACTACTGCTGTCTCGAGAGCTTGCATTCAAGTCCCTGACTCTCTGTCACGGCCAGCCGCATCGCCAGACCTATCGCCGATTGAAATTGTGTGGGATGCTATTGGACGTGCTATCCACACTCCACCCCTACCTCACAATCTGCGGGAACTGTGTGAGAAGATTCAAGCTGCATGGGATGCCTTATTGCAGGACACTATTAGGAACCTGTACAACTGCATACCGAGACGTCTGGCATGCTGTGTGAGCGAACATGGCAGCCCGACGCCATATTGAGAGACACTGCTTATTGGCTTGTAGCTCAATAAATATTGCCCATATCAGTTTCAATGTTTAATCATTCATTGTTCCTGGTAATCTTTACCTTCCTCCCGAATAGCATTGCAATCTGACACGTCCTTCTGGGTGCAACTGTTTTTTTGACGATGAGTGTATATTTTTTTGCACAGTCGAAAATTCTGTTGGATGTAATTCAAAATTTTCTTTGATTTGGTCAGTACTGCTATGGCCGCAACAGAAATACGTGTAACAGTTGTTATGGCGGCAGCAGGACTCTTGCGAAATTATCTTCTGAAAAGTTTTTTGGTCTAGGTTACAGCTTTCCACGCAAAAACCGCACCTTGGAGAGTATCCCGGTAAATTCCTCCACCGGATAATTCCCCCACATTCGGTAAATTGCCCCACATTGGGAAAATGCCCCGTAGGAAAATTCCGTCACGGAAATCTCCCCACCTTTTTCAGTCAGGGATCGTGTAGAAATTTAATTTTACTCAAAATATCAAATGTGGGGGAGATTTCCGGGTTAACTAATTCCATTTTCAAGCACTTCAAATCAAACGACAGCCTTACAAGTAGCATAAATATGTGGGGAAAATTTCCGGGTTCGGCATTTCAATTTTTACTGCAATTTACAGATGTTTTGCAAGTATTATTGCAGTGTGGGGGAAATTTCCGGGTTCGGCATTTCGATTTTTAACTTAGTGTATACACTGCTAGCCATTAAAATAGCAACACCATGGAGGACAAAAGATAAGATACCCAAACTGAGTTTATTGTGTTTGCTCCTGGTTTTTTCTTCCAGAATGTCTCAGGATGACTCCTGTAACAAGACCGAACACTTCCCAGCACGTGTCGGAATTCATACCGAGACTGTGGATTATCGTGCCGCAAAAATGGTGCTTGCGTTGGGCGAAATTTGACCACTGTGATGCGAATTTGGAATCGATGGGGTCCAGGAGGGTACGACGGAGCGACGGAAAGGATCACAACGGCTCCGACACACCAATGCCTGAGAGGACAGACATATTGTGCGCATGGCCCTTGGTGATCGAACCAGCACATCACGGATCCTAACTCACGAATTAGGGTATGTGGCACGACAACAAGTATCCGGACGTGCAGTGCGACGTCGTTTGCAGCGGCACGGACTGTTTGCACGGCGCCCATTGTTGCGCCTACCTTTAACTCTACAGCACAGGCGTCTGAGGCACCAATGGTGCGCTGAACGACGCAGACGGATGCGGGAATGTCATGACATCGTCTTTTCAGACGAATCCCGCTTTTGCATCTAGCACCATGATGGCCGTATCCGTGGAGATCGGCTCCTGGAGTCTTGCATTTTGCAGCATCATACCGGCCAAACACCTGCTGTAATGGTATGGAGTGCCATTGGATATGCATCCCGCACGCGTCTGGTACGCATGGACGGAAATTTGAACAGCCAGCGTTACATCTCGGAGGTGTTACAGCCTGTGGTTTTTGCATATGTACAGGTCCTCCTGGGAGTCACCTATCAACATGACAATGCGCGACCGCACGTCGCAGGCAACGTCCGACATTTCCTTGATGCCCAGCATGTTCCACTACTCCCTTGGCCGGCGCGATCACCAGATCTTTTGCCTATTGAAAACGCCTTGTCCCTGTTCGCGGAGCGAGTGGGCCGACAACGACCACAGGTGACTACAGTAGGTGAACTCTGGCACGGAATTGAAGCCTCATGGAATGCAATACCACAAGATGACATCCAGAGTCTCTTCGACTCTATGCCGAACCGTCGGGCAGCGGTTATTCATGCCCATAGTGGCTACTCTCCGTACTGATTTTTGTACGCTTTATGCATCCGAATTACCTCAAATTTTAATCACTTCATCCTTATACTATAAGGTATAAATTAATTCAGTTTGGTTATCTTGTCTTTTGTCCTTCTTGGTGCTGCTATTTTAATGGCCAGCAGTGTATACACTGAGTTAAAAATTCAAATGCCGAACCCGGAAATTTCCCCCACATGGAAACAATACTTGTAAAACATCTGTAAATTGCAGTAAAAATCGAAATGCCGAACCCGGAAATTTGCCCCATATATTTGTGCAACTTATAAGGCTGTCGTTTGATTTGAAGTGCTTGAAAATGGAATTGGTGAAGCCGGAAATCTCCCCCACATTCGATATTTTGTGTAAAATTCAATTTGTGCACGGCCCCTGACTGAAAAAGGTGGGGGATATTTCCGTGGGGGAGTTTTCCAATGTGGGGGAATTTTCCGGTGGGGGAATTTACCTGTGGGGAAATTGACCGGTTACCCATCGGAGAGCATTGTGTTAACATGAGAAGGAAATATGCTTTCTATGAAAAGAGCAAAAAAATAAAAATTCTAATGTTTTACACTGAGCTTGCTTTCGTCTCATTAGTTGGAAGTTTGCTGGTTTTGCAGAGGAAAAAAATAATGTGTAGAACCCAATGAAACCTGTTGCTACCTAAATCTAAGACTCGCCCAGGAAAAGTTTCACCACTTTCGTTCAGGGACATTCTTGATTAAATCATCTGTATGTGTATTGACCCTAAATAAATTTAAGAAAATTGGGTTATGATGCGAGGACACTGTTGATTTAACATTTATTGAAGGCAATGTCCCAAAGTTTTTAAATATAATGAAGTACAGGACACTGTTCGTCATGTGAAGTGGGGACATCAAAACCTCACGCATACTTTTCCTTCTGAGGTTAAATTTGAAATAGGTTTTCCGTTGCGATTAGCTCCCTGGTAGTTCCAGTAGCAATAGGTCGAGTTGCAGTTCCTAGCAGCAATATGTTCAGATAATATTGTTGCGTGCATAATTAATTCCTTTTTTATGGCCAAGTATGAAATATCATCTGAAGTGTTTTGCCGGTGATCTGTAAACAACAGTCCGCTTAGTAACCAGGCGTTTGTAGCAGTCCCTAAGCGAGAGAGTTATTATTGTTCTATCTTTATTTTTGGCCGTGGGAAAGTTTCTTCCAGCGGCGAACTTTGACCTGAGTCGATCACGTGGTGTAATCGTGTGTACTGAGAAAAGCAACAGGTTAAACAAGAAAAAAGTACGTGTGCCTTTGAAGAAGTGTGTGTTCTTTTGACGATGTGAGCGAACGCATTATTTATTCTGTGCTCGTGACCAGAAAAGAGCTTTCGTCTGTGTTTTATTTGTGATGATCAGAAACTTCCCTGTTTACCTATGTAAACATTGAACAAGGTAAGGATATACACTGGCGGAAAGTGAAAAAAGAACACCAAGAAGGAGACGTCTTATACCAACGAAATGTATACATGGAAATGTTGCTGGCAAACTGAAAAATAACATTTCCATGTAACATGGTTAGTACGAGGTTGAACCGCCATGAACTGCGTCACACTGTGCAATTCTGGCATGGAGTCTGTCGTACAGATGTTGGATGGAAGTTTGGGGTATTGAGTTCCAAGCATCCTCAACCTGGACGCGTAAATCGGGAATGTTCGTGGCTGACCGTGGATACCGGATAAGTCGTTGTCCCATAAAATCCCACACGTGCTCAATGGGGGACAAATCCGGTGAACGTCCAGGCCATGGAAGTTATCTCACACCCTAAAGTGCATGTTGCGTTGCACGCGCCGTGTGTGGCGTGCGTTATCGTGCTGGAAAACACCACAATGGACCGACCTTACAAATGGCACAACAACGGGCTGAATGATGTTGTTGATGTAGGAGGTGCTGTTTAACGTACCCGGTACAAACTCTAGTTGTGTGCGGGAGGGATAGCTGATCGCTCCCCACACCAGGAGACCAGGTGTAGGCCCTGTGTGTCGCTGGCGGATACAAGAAGGGTGGAGAAGCTCCCCTGTGCGTCTGCGAACATGCATACGGCCATCGGAGGCTCCAAGCAGAATCTGCTTTCACCGCTGAACACGACAGATCGCCATTGCGTTCTCCAGTGCAGACGTTGGCGACACCACTGCTGCCATTCCTGACGGTGGGCTGGAGTCAGGGGTACACAGGCCAGAGGCACACGTGCACGTAGTCCTGCATCCAGTAGACGGTTGCGGATTGTTCGCACAGTCACCTCAGGTGCAACGGCAGCTCGGATTTGCGTCGCAGTGGATGTTCTGCTTGACAACGCCGCTCTTATTATGCGTCGATCGGTCCGTTCATCAGTCCGTCTCTGACTCCCGGTTCCACGTCTTCTCGTGTGGGAATGTTTCTCGGACCATCTACGCCACCATCGTACCACCACCGATACGTCCCGTCCAAATCGCTCCGCAATACGACGATACGACCACCCGGCCTCGCGGACTCCGACTAGATGACCTCTCTCAAAGTCCGTTAACTGCTGAAATCGTACACGTCTTCCATATCCAGGCATTGCAGCTTCTTCAGGGTCTTCGCACGTGTCCGTACGCCGACGACTGATTACATTCACTTCGCCGTACTCCTTAAATACCACCGACGATAATTTGCATATTATGCCGTGCTGTGGCGTAAGCGCTCACCGGTTGGTCCCGAAATTAACATCACACCTACGTAAACTTGACCCCATTAACATATGTAAATTTTATGATCGTCCGCCAATTCCTTTTTGGTGCTCTTTTTTCACTTTCCGCCAGTGTATTTTGATGTCCGCGACGTCTCAAATGTTAGCGGTGATACAACAAAGATTTATGGCGTATAAATGTGTAACCTGCAGTAATCAGTAAAAACGTTTGTTTGCAGAACTCGCTGCCTAGGAACCGACCGGCATATTGTTGGACATATTAGTTATTCACTTATGCAGTGTGTCTATGCATTATTTATTCTTCTCAATCTTGTATTTACTTTTGAGGTATTAAATGTTGCTTTTCTTTTTGTTGGTTAAATTGCTCTCTAGAGGAAGTTTTTATGCGCACACTGTTTTTTTTATTCTCTGATCCAGAGGTCGAACTCGACCGATTTGGTTTCAACATGGTCTCAAAACTGATTCGGGACAGAAGGCTACCAGCGACATAACAATATAATACCAAAGTCTTCTTGTTTACTGTTTCGCTATGGAGAGTTGTACGCTGGTGTGCAAAATTAAAAGATAATCTACAAAATGCCACATTACTAGCGATGGACGAAAGGAAATGCAATGAAATCTGACGAGAACTTTTAACTCAGACATATTACAAGATTTACACATTGCATAACTTCGCAATTAAATCATAAACAGGAAATATGCACATAGGAACAGGAAGAGCATAATAGGAATTCTCTATTTCGTAGTGCGGAACATTCAGTAAGGCGAAGGATTGCCTCTAACATTCATGTAGCTCTCGCAACTACTCCCCATACTGTTAACTAGACTGTAAATTAAGACGTGAGTAATTAACCGCCACTCCTCTGAAGGGGCTACTCGTAGTTTCTGGGGGAACGCAAGGTTGGGTGCTGGCGTTCTGCAACTCGCTTTCCCAAGGCATCTCAGAGATGTTCGAAAGCATAATGCCCGGTGAATATGCTGCTCAATCCATTTCAGCGATATCTAATGTTTCCAGATACCCACCCACCAGTTGAACTCGTTGTAGTCTGGCGTTGTCGTCCATTAGGAGGAAATCTGGGCCGACGGCACCCCTGAACAGTCTAATGTACTGGTCCAAATTCTTATCTCTATATCTCTGGCCGGTCACCCATCCACTCTGAACAATGTGCAGGTAGGTGCGATCGTTTGTAATGATGCCTCCCCACACAAGGAAAGCACGTCCATGAAAACTGGGCCTTTCACGGATATTTGAGAAGCTGTCGCGAGTCCCTGATTCTTACCAGATGAGAACATGTAGAAACAGCGTTTAAACTGCATTGTGACTCCTCCGTGAAAAGAACACGTACCCAGTTCTCTGGGATCCACTGGCAGTGTTGGCGACTCCACCTTAAATGCGCTATCTGGAGGAAGGAGTTAAGGTGACACGAGTGATAGGTATCCTTTGCATAGAGATCTCGCTAATGCAACTTACGGTAAACTGTTAATCGAGTTATTTTCGTGCCTGTGGCTACTACGAGCTCTAGAGTCAGTTGCCTATCTGTTATCTGCTGATGTTTTCTCGCTGTTCGGGCCACACAGCAGTCTTCTGTAGCAATAGTAGCCCTGGGACGGTTTTGTCCTCGTCTGCGACAAATCTCTCCTGTGCTAGGGAATGGCTGCCATACTCTTTAGATGACATTTTATCGTACATTTAACGCTCTGGATACCTCTGACTGTGATTTGCCTGCTTCCATCTTGCCGATGACTCTCCACCGCCGTGAGTCTTTCAAATTTTGCCTTCGAAAACATTTTCAACTCAATCTCATACCGCACTACTGTTCAACCTACTTCAAGAAGGAGTGCGATAAAAAGCGAGCCGTCTACCGCCTTTATAACGCTGCTCTGATTTTCATATGTTATGCTAAGAGAGACGCACATGCACATGGTTTCCTTTTCGGTATCAATATATTTGCATATTCAGCCGATTTCATTGAATTTCCGTGCAATGCACCGCCTGTTTAGTGCGATTTTCTCTATTATCCTCTCATTTTGCACATCATTGTAAGTCGAAACGAAATTTGTTGAATCTGTTTTAGTGACTATTATGCCTGCATGCAATATCAAACCGTAAAAAGTACACAGCCCAACAACAACAAAACAACATTTTCTGGTGCTTTGGAAGTTAGACTTGTTTTTCGGTATATTTGGGGCGCTGATTCCAAAAATGGCACCCACCTTAGTTGATGCCCATGTGTAGAAATATAATAAAGTGTGTATTTTTAATTAAGGGTTATTCGGGGGGATAAAGGAACATTGTGGTTTCCTGGCGTGTAGGTATGTCAACTTTGGTGACGATTCCGGGAAGCGAAGCTGGCCAAAAACAGAAATAACCAGATAGCTAGTGGAATCGGATGAATGTGGAGTTGCTCGAGGAATTAAGCGAACCGAAATTCCAATTAGTTCAATATACACTGAAGAGCAATTGAATTAGAGATGCCTGTCTAGTAACGTGTAGCACCGCCTTTCGCCCTGATGACGGCGGTGATTCGTCTCGGCATGGACTCGACAAGACACCGGAAGCGTTGGGAAGCCATACGGATCCACGACCCCAGAACAAGCTCCTACAGTTCACGAAGATTTCATGGAGGGGGTCAGAGCCTCGAACATCTCTCTCTCTCTCTCTCTCTCTCTCTCTCTCTCTCTCTCTCTCTCTCTCTCTCTGGCATCCCAGATGTGCTCGATGGGATTCAGGTCAAGTTACCTACCTGACCAAGGAAGCGAGGTCACGTCGGTGGAGTGTCCATCCAACCATTCAGATACAATTCGGAGCGATGTCTTTTGCTACATTTGTGGGGAATACGCCCTAAAAGAAAGTTGGAAACCTATTTCTGAGTTCGTGAAGAGGGCATATCTTGTTTATTTTGATGTCTAGCTTGGAGACCAAGACAATTCGTGGGCTCCCCATATCGTATGCAAAACTTGCACGGAGCATTTGCGGTAATTGACAAACGGAAAGAGGAGTTGCCTGAAATCTAGAGTGCCACTGGTTTGGAGGGAACAAGAAAACCATGATGACTGTTATTTTTGCCTTGTCAATATTAAGGGCATCAATTGAAATAATTGGAACTAGTAGATATATCAGACCTAGATTCAGCAAAACGACCTCATCCACACTCAAATGAGGTACCTTTTTTTATCTTTCAACCGCCTACCAGAGCTCCCAGTGAATAATGAACCACGCATGTCTGATTACGTACGATATGACAGAACTGTAGAACGTGACAGTGATTTTGTAGGAACTTCATCAAGTGCTCAACGCTTTGACCAAAATGAACTGAGTGACTTCATCAGGGATCTCAACCTATCAAAGGAGTCTTCTGAATTGCTGGCCTCCTGGTTGAATGAAAAGAATTTACTTCATTCTGGAACCAACATTACGTTTTATCGTAGAAGATTAAAGGATTTGCTGCTCTTCTCTAAGAACAACAACTTAGTGTTCTGCAATGACGGTAGAAGCCATCTGAGGATAATGGGTCTATCAAACTGATTTAGTAATATGTTTATTACAACCCATTTCTGAGGGAATGGGTTAAAGTAAACTGATTTAGAAATTATGTGGTTGTTTTAATAGTATGTAAAATTAAGAGGCCGCCCCAGTGGCGCAGTGGTCTAAGCGATGGCCTCTGATCATTCGTCCGAACGGGGTCCGGGTTCGAATCCCGGTGAGGTATGGATGTTGTGTTTGTCTTACGGTACTGGCTCTCTCCCTTCCCTGGAACCAGTGACCCTAAATTAGGGACGGACGACTGCTTATAGCCCATTGAGTTGCTCACGGTGGTCGTTAAACCTCCAATAAAAAAGAAAAATTAATAGCATCAATATTTGTCAAAATATTATCAAAATTAGCAGATTATCCGATTAAGGATCCCGAATTTCGACGTACGACCGGTTGAATCAGCATATAAGGTGGCTGTGCCTTACCTCCAAAACTATAGCCGATAGGGAAAAATCGATGCCATTTTTGGAATCAGTGCCTCAAGTACATCCAAGAATAGGTCTAACTTTTAAGGCCCCAAAATGTATGTTGGGCCGTATTATTATTATTATTACGAACTTTGAAATCCAGCTGAATTTTAATCTTAATTAAAATTCTGCTTGTGTTGTGGACCTCTTGCTCTTGAGATGCTATAATTCAGCATTTTGAAGGATTTACTATGTTTCCCTCGTGTTTTGTGACTCAGTGGTAAATCTATTTGTTTTTCTTTTAAAATTGTTTAAAATTCTCAAAGTTGTGTTGTTTGATACCAAATGTTTTGAAAACATATATTTATGAATTTTTTAACTGGCAAAATGTTCGTTTCTCAATACATATTTCGCCATTTACATGCCACCAAAATGAGAAACTTTCAATTTGTGCATTGAGATCATGCTTGTAGCTTTGTTCGAAAAAGACCTGTTTTTATTTAATTTTGTTTTTTCGAAAGTATGACGTAGAAGTCTTTTCGTACTTCTACGTTATTTTAAAAAACATAACCATAAGATGAAATAGTTCCTAAATTAAACCTTAACGGCCAGACGAAACATGTAAACAACAGAAGTCAAACTTACGGAAAAGATGCTTTATTCAGGATGTAGCCAACACATCGTAACATAGCATAGCATATTGCATTAAACTCTCCACACACCACACAGCTCTTAACACAACGCTCTAGAACACAACGCTCAACTTACAACACTTCTCCAAGCAACGCTGTCTTTAACAAAGCTCACTTACAACAGTTTAGTCGTCGTTTTTATCTCTCGTTCTTATCTTATATCAGGTACACGTCACGTTCATTCAACCTCAATTATGTTGCCAACAGTATTCGTTTGAGAGAAAACTTATTACGTTAAGAGTGAAGTATAACTGAGAATAAACTCAAGATTTACATAGGGAAAGAAACAAAAAAGGAAAGTTAATTTAGAATATACGTCATAGAAGTCTTTTGCGTTCTGGAAAGACGGTTGTTTTAAATACTTCGTTTGCTCATTTCATGTAGTTGTGAGTTTATTTGCATGCCTCACAAGGACTTATGAGTTCTCCACATGTAGATGAATTATATTAAACTCATTGCTTAAGGACGCATTTGAGGAATAAAGTACCAAGTGCAGTTTTGACTGTGATTCATATAAAGACTCACATTTTCTGAATCATCACGTATGAATATTAAACAATAAAAAATTCGTTACGTAAGAATGATTTTTTGTATCATACAGGGAGAGCTTATAGAGGAGGTGCGTTGTAAGCACACGCAACGTAAGGGCAGATATTTTCATTATACCGTTATCTTTTATCTTGTCATTTTGCACTGTCTAATATTAAAACACACTTTACCTAAAATTAGTTGAGGTCTTGATCTCCTGCTGCACAGAACTCGTCTAAAGACAACTTTCCTGGAACTCTGTGTTCTAAAGTTATAATGGTTGAGGTATTTTCATCTTCTTCGGCAACGACTCTCCCAAAGACGACTTTTGCCATTAAATTATTGGAAATCTCATTAGGCGGCTTGCTGACTGACAAACTAAAAGAGGCTTAACGAAGTGTTTTTCAGAGAAGCTTTCTGGAAAAAAAACTGCATTACAAAACAAAACAAAAACAGTCTTGCCAAATGAAATAATTTGCACAAAGACAACCCGTGTACACGAAAATTCCCTACCAATTCGCCGCAAATGCTGGGACTTGCCCTAAACCGGAGCACTTAAAAACACGACAGTCACTGTTTCTGGAAAAGCCCCCTAAAATAATAGGTGAAATGAAATCCTATCCTTTATAGCTTATTAATGTCCAGACACTCTTCCGGTGGTGATGAATATTTACACGCTCAAAACTTCAGTACTGACGTTGTTTGTTAAATTGCTATTTCGTTGATGTTTGGGCTAAAGCATCCTAGCGGTGTTGCTTTTTTCGTTTTTAGAGCAACAGAGTTGCTCAAAAACTTACGTGTTGTTCAGTGTTTTATTTTCATATTAAATTTGATACCGTTTATAAGATCTTTGGAGCTAAATATTTGACCCTGATACTAAGTTCGATACATAGCGCTTTGTTCTATGAATTTGGACGAGTTCATTCATTCACCGCTGAGTAGTTTAATTCAGAAGCGAACAAGAAATGAATGATGCAGTGAACTAACCTATTACATACCACATCAGTCTCTGATATGTTAGCACACGTTAATATATGTGACATCTGCCCGCATTTCTGATTACCGATGTGATTCCGAATTGCGGTCTTTTTTATTACCTGTTTTACGGCTAATAAAAAAAATTCAGGCAAAACGTATGTTCAAGCTAATAATAAAAATTCAGGCAAAAACGTATGTTCAAACAAAATGAAAATACTACTTTTTTAGGAAACACAGGAAAATATCCGTATTTTGACAGCCCAGGTGGCACAGTGCTCTTGTGCTTTACTCGAACCTTTCGCCCGAGTAGACCCGGGTTCGAGCCCCGTATGAGGCATGGGCGGCTTGTCTTTACTGCCACTGGTTCTCTGCCTCCCTGGAACCCGCGGCTCCAAATTAGGGAGGGCAGACTGCTTAGCGCCCACAGAGTTGCTCATGGTAGTCGTTAAACCTAGAAATGAAAAAAAATGTTGTGACATATACTACCATTTTTACGCTTTCCAACCGTAGGTTGAAGAAGCGTATATGCTCAAGCTTTATCCGTCCGCCTGTCCGTCCATCCGTCCGTCTGGCGTAAAAAAGGTTCGATTTCGATGAAATTTTAGTATGTGGTAGGGGACCGCCTGAGGACGAACCCTATTGAAAATGCGACAAATGGGGTCAAAGGTCACGACGTAGAAGCGGGATCCATTCCATTGTACTTATGCGTCATAACTTGCGTAAATATGGTTCGATTTCAATTAAATTTTACTATCTGGTAGGGGACCGCCTGGGGACGAACCCTATTGAAAATGGATGAAATGGGGTCAAAGGTCAGGACATAAGATTGCGATCCATTCCATCGCCCTTATCCCATATTATTAAGGTGCACGTTAAATAATTTTGCTTCCTATACTTCCAATGGAAAAACTTTTGTACACATTTCCTTCACAATTAATGTGTTCCCAAGGATGACAATTTGAACATCGATTAAAATAACTTCATATTTTAACTTGGAATACTTAATATTTTCTAAAAATTAACCATAATTTTATTAAAAATCAATAACTTTTCCTTTGGTGGTGTTGAAACCAGAAAAAGCATGGCGCGACCTGTACTTTGATGACGTCAGTAGACAAACAAATGTTGGATTGCATAATTATGGTTATGTTTTAGAAAATATTAGATATTCCAAGTTATAAAATGAAGCTATTTTAATCGATGTTCAAATTTTCATCCTTGTGAACGCATTAATTGTCCAGAAAAAAGATGGCGGGACCTGTATTTTCATGACGTCAGTAGACAACAAATGTTGGATTGCATAATTATGGTTATGTTTTAGAAAATATTAAGTATTGCAAGTTATAAAATGAAGATATTTTAATCGATGTTCACATTTCCATCCTTGGGAACGCATTAATTGGGAAGAAAATGTGTACAGAAATTTTTCCATTCGAAGTAGAGGAAGCAAAATCACTTGACGTTCACCTTAAAGGAGCAATTCTTGAATGTATGTAAATTTTATTTTGAAAACGGCTCTAAGAATTTTGATGAAAGTCGTTAACCTACCGTTTTCTGGTACTAGAAATCGATTTAGCTTGATCTTGACTTTAGGAAAATTCGTTTAGTGGGTTAAATAACCACCCCGAATTACCACGTTTTTAGTGTAGTGTCATGGCGTCGAGCCATTAGATGTTGGCGCGCTGTCACGCCATCTGTCTCATTACGTCACGCGTTGTGTGTGGATCCTATTAAAAAGTTATGACGTCACACTCGCGATTCCCATCTGCCTCATTACGTCACGCGTTTTGTGCGTATGTTCGTCCGCACGATAACTCACGTAAAAATCATTCGATTTCGATGAAATTTTAGTATGTGGTAGGGACAAACCTGGAAAGGAACCCTATTGAAAGTGAACAAAATGGGGTCAAAGGTCAGGACATAGGAGCGGGATCCATTCTATTGCTCTTATGCGTCATAACTAACGTAAAAAAGGTTCGATTTCGATTAAATTTTAGTATGTGGTAGGGGACCACCTGGGGACAAACCCTATTGAAAATTGGCGAAATGGGGGTCAAAGTTCAGGACATAGGAGCGGAATTATTTCCATCGCCATTATGCATCATAACTTACGTAAAATGTTTCGATTTAGATGAAATATTAGTATGTTGTAGGAGCCTGCCTGGGGACGAATCCTATTGAAAATGGGCGAAATGGGGTCAAAGTTTAGGACACAGAAGCGGGATCTATTCCATAGCCCTTATGCATCATAACTTATGTAAAATTGCTTCGATTGCGATAAAACTTTATCATGTTACTTCGGAGGTATACTGAACCAGTTCTGTTGAATATTATCGAAATGGGATCAAAGGTCAGGGCACAGGAGTGAGATGTTTTCCATAACCATTTTCCTCATACTTGAGTTATAACTTGAGTAAGGATTTCTAGTATCTTGGAAAGCGTATCATAATCAATGCATTGCATGATTTTACTAACTTGTTTAAACTTCCGTTTTCGTTGACTTTTCACTTAAGTAAATTTTAGTTGTTTATCGCTATGTTTTCTGTACTGAACGTTATCTCAACTCTCATGAATCAAGTGATGCTAACTGGTATAAAAACGGAAGCAACGCAACTTGAAGGGCGATCGTGATTAGGCACCTCGCTCCCGTTAGTCTTTTGTTTTTTTTATTGGAGGTTTAACGACCACCGTGAGCAACTCAATGGGCTATAAGCAGTCGCCCGTCCCTAATTTAGGGTCACTGGTTCCAGGGAAGGGAAAGAGCCAGTGCCGTAAGACAAACAACATCCATGCCTCACCGGGATTCGAACCCGGACCCCGTTCGGACGAATGATCAGAGGCCATCGCTTAGACCACTGCGCCACCTGGGCGGCCCGTTAGTCTTTACTCATCTACAATGTGTGTGATCATATGCTAAAGACTGCGATTATGTTACGACTCTCAGTTGTGTTATATCTTCGAATTACTCAAGAAACAAATCCGCGACTCCGAGGATTTGGTTGTTACCTAATTTGTTTTTGTTAGTGTACTTTAGAACCCTGAAACTTCATAAATTGGCGCCCAAACAGGGACAAGGATTCTTGCTTTTCATTATGGTAGTGGAAGCCATTAATGTCCTTCTTCCCGACATGGACTCGGATCTTCTTGGTTCACTTATCTTTTCCTCACGTTCTTAGATTAAACTGATACCGGCTGTAATTATGCCATCTTCTTGGTCTTCTCTTCTTGGTTATTTTGTCCCTCAAACTGAAACTATCCAGTCCAGTATAATGGGGTTCGTGATACCCATAAGTTCTTGTAGAAGGCTTTGAATATAATTTTGATCTATATGACATATTGGAGTACTACGAAATCCAAATTATAGGCATCTGCCTTAAATATGCGCAAAGTCGTGGTACTGCCAGTGGCATGCAACGAATACAGGGGCTTCAAATAAAGGATTGATTTCTTACGCCTTTCATAGAGGTCTGACAAGGGCATAAATGTCCCTTACAGGCTGGCAGTTCCCTTACAGTCTGACAAGTGCATAAATGTCAGAGCAAATATTTTCTCGCAAGAAGCGATCATCTAACAGTCATGTACCCTTTACAACAGAATCAGTTCATCTGTTTAGGCTGTGGAATTCCCACGCTTCTGATACGGAAGTCCTAGCAACCCTTTGGGGCAATTGGATTCTTTCGTGCAAGGCTTTTGGGAAGTAGGTAACTCCAGACTGTTTCTAAGTGTTTGCCATTAATAAATCTGCATCAGGAACGCTATGCTCCTAATTTCAAGATCACTTCCCCTCCCCTCAACTATATCACATCAACAGCCTGCACAGTAATTTAATGGAAATTTTTAATCTGGGCTGCAGGTAGGACAAAAAACCTTCTCTGGTAATAATGTTTTTAGTCTTGCTGTTAACAATTATGGATCACACAATAACACCAGTTACATAGGCTCAAACGGGAATCCTGGAAATCATTTCTACATTACACATGTTTCCTTTCTATCTCGACGAATTGAAATATGAAGTTATTAGTGATCATGTAGCAGTTGAATACTACCAAAAACTATAAACCATAATTTCGAAAACGCCTGTAAAGTTACAAGAGTGGAGTCGACTTGCGTAGTAAATTGCCCTGCTTAAGAGGAAAGGCGCAGATATTTTCTTTGTTGTTGTTTAGGGGTTTAAAAACTACCTTAAGCAACTCTAAGGACTATACATGTGTAAGCCCTCTCCCGTCTCTAATTTGGTGCCCCTTCTTCCAGGGCAAGAACATAGCCAGAGCCATCAAAGAAGCACACCACCCATGACTCATCCGGAATTCGAATCCGATCCCACTCTGACGAACAGTCAGAAACCAGTGCTTAGACCACTTTCCACCGGAGCGGTGACGGAGGTATTATCTCTGCACGCGCAGAAGATTGCCATAAATATTTCAAAAATATTCCTAGTCACTTCCCCTATAAATCATACAGATCACATTGGTGGAAATCAACCTATAACTGCATGACGGAATTCCATTCTTCTCAGTGTTGCGCAATTTCTTAAGGATCGCGTTCTGACAGTGGATCACTATGCTTGCTCTTGCGTGCTTCTTCTGTTGTGTCTCCATCTTTGAATGCTATTGTGCCACTTCCTGGTGAGCCAATATCTTCAATAAGTTCACCTGCTTCTCTTAGTTTTGCATCTTCGCGTACTAACGTGCCACTAACTGATGCAACGAAATTTTCACACAAGAAGTTCATTTACTTTTCCTCGCTCTGCATCTTCAAGTACTACGGTGCCACTACATGTTCAAACGAAATCTCGTCAGTCTACTTGGCCGCCTTTAAGTTCAGTCGCGCTGTTTCCTGCTAATAAGATTTCTGGCAGGTCAGTACCTTTAGTACCTTCACCACAGTCCAGGGTATAGCTTCAGTGGCATTAGGTAGTTCTACTTTAAGGTAGACACCTCCCAGGCTACTAACCTTCACCTGCACACTAACGAGGGGCCAAAAACCTTTCAGCGTCAGACTTTTCCAGTCAGCCTCAGAGACGGTGTCGAACTTCGTCTCTACACCCCGGCATGTTTAGACTTTGAAACTTGAGATCTGGATACTCGGGGATTGCGCCCATCACTACTTACCTTCCACGAAAACGTTCGTTTTACAAAACTACTTTCTCCAGTTTGCTTTATTCATCAAAGCGACCACCAGCGATCCCGCGTGAATGCCAGTGGGTGCCTCCTACACTACTCATAATAATTAGTGGATCATGTAACTTTGGCGACATTATGAAATCCAGTCGTATGATATCTTACCGAAACGTAGAAAACGCAAGTCGAGTGGGACGTAAACAGCCGAATAATGCATATCCTTACACAAATTCCTGTCTGTGACATGAGACTGCATAAATCACAGATTGTGATCAAAACGAAGGTTTTCCTGGAGCTCCCTTATTCAGCCGCGTTTATCGTGACATTTCTTTTCTTTAATTTTTCAGTTTGAACGATGTCTCAACAGCATCATTTACCGGAATCAACGGCGTCGAGAGCTATTGGCATGCTGGAAGCAGGACAGACACAGCGGGTGGTAGCAGAAACCATTGGAGTGTCATTTCACGACTGTGGATATGATTCCAGGATACGGGAATTGTTCAAAGAAGGAAACGTCAAGGCGGTCCATGAGCAACTACGGCAAGGTATGACCATTATCTGTTGTTAACTTCCAGTCCGACCAGGCGGAAAAATGCTACTCAGTTCCAGCGAGAGCTTCTCGTGTCAACAGGATGCAGGTTGTCAACTCAAACTATCTACAATCGCCTTTACTAAGGTAGCCTTTACGCACGTACACTAATGGCGTGTATCCCTTTAACCATACGACACGGTACGGCCAGTAGAAACTGTGCTGAAAAGCATCGTGGTGGGGAACACGACGAGTGGAGTCAAATTCTCTTTTCTGACGAGTCGAGATTCACTATGGAGTCTGACAATCGACGAGCTCTTATCTGGAGGGAACCTGGTACACGAAATAACCCAGATTTTGTGCAGGAAACATCACATTACGACGGACGTGGATTGATGGTTTGGGCAGGCATAAGTATCGGTGGAAGTACGGACTTGTGCGTCATCCGAAACGGCAGTCTGACGACCCAGAAATATAAATATGAGATTCTCAGACCTATTTTCATGCCGTGTTCTGCAGCCGTCGGTGATTTGTTCTTTTTCGTGGACTATACCGTTCGATCTCATAGAGATCAGCAAGTGGGCAACATGCACCAAGAGGAGGGAATCAAGCTCATAGAGTAGCCAGCATGCTTCCCTAACTTAAATTCAGGTGAGCATGCGTAGGACGCACTTGGGAAACGCATTGCTGCTCGGCTAACATCTCCGTTGACACTTCGTGAACTGGAAATTGCTCTCATTGAGGAGTGACCCCCAAAACCTCTCCGATGATCTCATCAATTTCATTCCAGACAAGTGTGCGGTGGCCTTAGCCGGTCAAGAAAACCACACGTCCTAGTAGAGAGTACAGGTCAGTTGTACATATATGTATATTGTTGTATAGTGTATCACATCATGTGCATTAAATGGTAAGACTGCATAAAAATTCGCTGTTCTTTTTCTTATCCATATTACTGAATATTCTACTGCATCTTATATAAAAATAATATTTTACGTTCAAGAACGTCAGTCGCAAATGATTTTCCTTACAATGTAATCTTGCTGCTCTAATTCTTTTGAGCAGTGTAACTATCACCACGGCAACACTCTTGGGAAACAGTTCCTCACCTATGTGCCATTTTCGAACGACGCGAAAGGCGAGCTCGACGACCGCCAAAATGAAGTGATTTTACAAGGGTCTTCAACAGGTTACTTTCTGGGCACAAAGAAATGCGAATTTATTATTTTTGCCCTTCTTATCTAGGATTAGTTTATTTATTTTTTTGTAGGGCCCAGCAATGTAAATTATCTTTGAGAATTTTGTTTACAACCAATATTTTCAGTGTTGGGTGGGGGGGGAGGGATGTGTGTGTTGACTCCTCGTTACAACATGAACTACTTTTCTATAATTCGCACGAGGATTTTGTTAATTATTAGAACTTTTTCACTATTTATTTCCTTCGTGTGACTCACATATGGAGTGTGTTAAAAATTAGAACTTTTTCACTATTCATTACCTTTTTCTTATTTCGGAATTTTATGACTACCACGAGCAACCCTAATGTCTATTAATAGTCACTTGTCCCTAATTTGGTTCCAGGGAAGGGAGAGAGCAGCGCCGTAAGACAAACATACCATCCGTGCCTCATCCGGAATTCCAGTCCATAGGACTATTGGTCAGATGCCAGCGCCTCTGACCACTCTGCAACCCGGAGCGGCGTTTATGACCTTAGATGGACTTGCATTAGTTTTGAAGATTCTACTGCGCTATTGAATTTTTTTTTTTTTTTTTGATTGGAGGTTTAACGACCACCGTGAGCAACTCAATGGGCTATAAGCAGTCGCCCATCCCTAATTTAGGGTCACTGGTTCCAGGGAAGGGAGGGAGCCAGTGCCGTAAGACAAACACAACATCCATGCCTGACCGGGATTCGAACCCGGACCCCGTACGGACGAATGATCAGAGGCCAACGCCTTAGACCACTGCGCCACCGGGGCGGCTATTGAATTTTTATACCGATCGTTTAAATAGTTGATTGAAATAGTGAAGAGTTCGGTGCCTGGGATTCTTGTTTGTTCGACTGACTTCCAGAGCTTCTACATTTTCGTTAGGAAAATATGACAACAAATGTTCACGGTGGAGGAGGTGATGTAAGGTATACTCCTGCATACTTAACCTCCTGTTTTTGTTAACTTTTCATTTATGTAAATTTTGGTTGCTCCTCAGGATGTTTTCTATACTGAACGTTACATCTGAGCCTCTATAATTTTTTCTCTGTGCTATGACTAGCAGTCTGTCAAGGTATACTCACTGGTATAAATACAGAGGCCACGCAGCTGGAATTGAGGTACTGATTAAGCACCTCGCTCGTGTTAGTGTTTACTCCGTCTATGAATGTGTATGATTCTATGCTGTCAAGCCTACGATTGTTCTACAATGCGTAGTGGTGCTTAATCTTCGACTTATTAACCAAACTGTCTTGATATGCTGCAAAGAATGACAATCTTAATATGAAAGCAAAGAAATAAATCCGCAACTCCGAGAATTTGTTTCCTTTTGCTATTGTGCTCTGAAATCCTGAATCATCGTAATACCTAACGAGATGTTTTCAGTATCTGCTCTCAAGTCCAACCTTTAAGAATAAACTTGCCACGTTATTTCTTTGCTATGTAACGAGGGGTATGCTTTTGATTAATCGCAGACAATAGACCCTTTATTTGATGAAGTTCAAATATTTTGAAAACAGAGCAACTGATTTCACGCTCTTCCGCATGTTTTTTTCCCTCTCTCTCCTTGTAACTTCTTTTCGTTCAGGTACTTTACCCAGAGAGTTTGTTTTCCTCTTTAGAAAACACGAAATATGCGATACTGCGTTGACGGATTAGATATATTTCGAAGTGAATAGGCTGTGCGTCAGCAGTAGCCGACAAATGACTTATGTTCGTGAATAAGCCTCGTTTACTGAAATCCTTGTTACATTTCATGTCTGGTTCACTGGGTATACGTGCGTGGGGTCCCAAGGATTTCTCCACTTGAAGTCGGAGAAATGTTCCTTTAAGAGAAAGGCACAAGCATATCTTCTGTTATCTGATAATGGGCTTTCTTGAAGATAAAATATAATAACTTTTAAATGCTTATCTTATGGTAAACACGATTTATATAACAGCTATTATATAGTCAACTAGTTTTGGGTTCAAGGATTTACTTTTTAATTGAAGAAATATTTTCGTATTCGGCAGGCGCCGATCAAGAAGTACAGAAATTGCACTATGAATAAAACCGTACAGCGACACCGTTTCTATAAATACATCCTGACTCATTAGTATATGAATTGCCTGTTTGATTGCACTTCTTTCAGTAGTTCCTGACTTGGTTTTATATTCAGATTGTCATTCATTATAGCATATCAAAACAGTTTGGTTAATATCAAAGTGTACATTGGGTGTTGAGATAGCAGTAGAAATTGGGTGTTGAGAATTTTGGGATAGCTGTAGACACAAAACTTACTGTGTTCGAAAAATAATATATCAATCACGTAAGAGTTTTTCCGAGATTCCGCCAGTTTAAAGCTAGAATAATATTTACCGAAAGTAAACTTCCTCTGGAAATTCGCCACTCAATGAGCACAATGCGAAACGGGTGATGAATGGTCCAGTTACTTGTTTCCTGCTTTGTAGAGAAAGAAAACCTTTAAAAGGGAAAAGATCCGATGGAGTGAAAACAAACAAAAAAAATATGGCAGAGCAGCTGTTGCGATTCCAAAAATTGATTTTCGAAAGGTGCTTCTGAGTGAACACTGGCAGAAACGGTTGGGTTACGAGACTTACTAATGTGGAGCATAAAGTAGAAAATTTAATCTCCGTTTCTGCGAATAAAATATTTGAATTCAGTCTGATCCTTTTTGATCAGTTCCGAGCACAGTATAAAACAATTTCAGTCTCTCATAAAGAAATAAAAGAAGCAAGTACATTTTAGGTACAGTATCAAACAGAAAAGAGATGTTGATAAATGAACGATATTCCTCTTATGCACATCAAATCCTTTCAATTTCTATTTACTAATGTGGTAGTTTCATAGGGATATGTTCTGAGACGAAACTAATATCGCAATATCAGTTTTAATTTATCTAATTTCGATAATATTGTTGGAATTGCAATTATAAGGTCTATAAAAGGACTTGTGCAGTACCGTTCATACATTCTTCCCAGTAACGAAGAGCGTTGAAAAAGTTCGTGTTCTGACCTACTTAATACGAATACGCATTATGTTTCGACAGGTAGTACTTATTCTTGTATGTTCGAGTACAAAATTTCAGATTTGGAGATCCATTCGCTCTTTTATCTTCAGTTGATTTTGTGTACTAAATCGCAGAATCATTGAGAAAAAGGAACTGCGGTGGTGACAAACCTCTGTCTCTGAAAGGCATGTGTCCGCAGGAGGTTCATGATGTTACAGAGTTTTATCAAAATAATGGAAATACCGACTGTGACTGGAGTACTCCGTATGCAAATCGCAGGAACGGCGCCACCCGCGATGAGAGGTATGTAAAGAGGGGCAGTACGATGTCGGCTATCGCGTAGAAGTGCCACAGTCGCAGAGGAAACAGTTGTTGTGGAATAGTTGCCGACTGTGTCAGATTTCAGTGACCTCAGAAAAGGCTTGCTCATTGGTTAGTTTCTCGTAGGAGCTCCAGTTACTATAACAGCAGAAACAGTAGGTGTAACACGAGGAACTGTATCGAAGATTATGACTACACATCAAAAGGACACGGCGTTGCCTCCAAACGTGCAAATTGTTTATGCCATACGAGATGTCAGATAGGGATAGGCGAACGTTCACATGGATTGTGCTACGGAAGCACAACACCACGGTACCGCAAATAGCAACAGAGTTGAACACCAATCGGAATGATCCCATTTCCGTCATAACAGTTCGTTGGGAACTCCATCTTGCCGGTATTTATGGCCGTTCTGCAATCCATAAACTTCTGATTACCAACATCAGCGCAATAAAATGTCTAAGGTAGTGCAAAGCACATAAAAGCTAAGATACTAAAGATTGACAACGTGTCATTTGGTCTGATGAATCGTGCTTCACATTTTTCCCACCACTGGTAGAGTGTACGTCTGGCAAAAACTTGCAGAAGCGTATCATACCGACTGTTTGATTTCGCCTGTGAAGCACAGAGATGGATCCTTGTTGCTGGGAAGTGCCATATCATGGCATTCCTTAGAGCCATTGGTTATTCTGCATGGTCGCGCCGCATCTGCAACGTACGATTCCATTCTTGAGGACCACCTGCTTCCAATTGCAGGCATTGTTCCCTAATGACCGTCCCTGATTTCAAGCAGATAATACACTCGTGCATTATGCAAAACGTGTCAAGTTGTGGTTTGCAGAGCAGGAGGATGAGGTACCGAAACTACCCTTCCCCCTCAATATTATTAAACATTTGTAGGAATGTATGCAGCAAAAGATCGTATCACACTTTCCAACTGCAACATCACTGGCACAGTTAGGACATATTTTATAGGAAGAATTGTCTCAAATCCCATTATCGTATGTGCGTGACTTGTATATGTCTATTGGAAGTCGATTTGCTTCTGTTCTGAAAACCTGAGGTGGGTCTACAGCTTATTAATAAAAATCTCTCCACACAATCAGTAGTGTTTCCATTATTTGATACACCCCTATATGTTGCAGGCATTGAGAGATATTCGTTACTTTGCTTCGGGGTTTAACTGCCACCATGAACAACTCTAACGCCTATAGGCTGTCACCCGTGCATAAATTAGCGCTAGTGTTTGCAGGAAATTGAAAGAGCCAGCAATTGCCATAAGACAAGCACACTACTCATGACTCTATCAGGACTCGATTGAGGAACAATTTCTGAAGACTAGTCAGAAATCCACACCTCTAACCAATCGGCCACCGGGAGACACGTTGAATGATAAAACTCTTGCACATTCCACTGTTACAATTACAATTATTTTATTGCACACATTTAAAACTTACAGTTATATGAAAATACAATACACCAGGAGGAATCTGAATACATTGGTTGTAAGGCGATTCCCCCTATCAGATGTAAGAAAATGAATAAAACATATGGCATATATGAAAGCAAGTAAGATGGTTATAACAGAAGCACCACTGTTAGCAGCATGCTTGGAACTACAATTTAATGATAGGATTGAGATTCGTTATGGAGATCAGGGTGATTTACAATGTAATTTCGCAGAGACAAGGAAAACTTTTTGATATTTTCCAGAGATCTGATGCTCTCTGGGAGATTATTCCATAGGATAAAGGCTTTATACAGTATGCTATTTAAACCAGAATTAAGTCCAACACACGGCTGACATAATTTGTTGTTAGCAACAGATCTGATGAAGATAGAATAATCCAGATATTTGATGTCAGATTGAAAAATAGACAGTTTAAGATACATTATTTTAAAAAACATGATACCTAGTTTCAAGGTAAAAATTTCATGAATTTTTAGAATATTTAGTTTTAGAAATAATGGTTTTGAATGAGACATGTAATCTGTGTTCAGCATATAGCGAACAGATTTCTTCTGTAATTTGAGCAAGCATAACTTATTGTTTGCACTTATATTTGAATACCAGGATTCCAGACAATAGGAGAGATGGGTATAAATAAAAGCACAGTAAAATGTTTTTAGGACATTGATAGGGAAGAGATGCTTAATTTTACCAAGTAGGCCAACCTGTAAGGAAACGTTTTTTAAAACAAACTGAACATGCGTATTCCAGTTAAAGAATTCATCAAACTAAACACCAAGATACTGAACTTTGTCCACAATTTTAAGTGGGAGATCATTAATCCTGACTGGAAAGTTATTTATGTCATCTCTTTTATGAACATTTCGGAAATATACGGAGTTGGTTTTTAAAATATTAAGTGATAATTTGTTAGAGCATAAACAATGAGATAAATTTGATAGATCATTATTGATCATTATCTGTAATTTATGCAAATCATGACATTTTTGAAAAATGACAGTGTCATCAGTGTATAGCAAAGCATAAGTTGACTGCAGGCACAGAGGAAGGTCATTAATATATAACAGGAGCAGTAACGGTCCCAATACCGAACCTTGAAGCACTCCACATGAAATATTAAGTAGATCAGAATTTATTTTATTTACAGAGACATACTGTTTGCGATTAAAGAGGTAGCTCATTAAGAGGGAAAGAATTTTGCCACGAAAACCGTATTTGTGTAATTTATGTAGCAGAATGTCATGATTTACCGTGTCGAAAGCTTTTTGGAAATCAAAATAAAAACGCAAATATTATAATAACTGTCATCTAGTGCTTCGGAAATGACGTTTGCCAATTTAGCAACAGCCATTTCAGTAGATCTGTTTCTTTGGAAACCGAACTGATCCAAAGAGAGCAAACCATGGGTGTGTAAAAAATCAACCATTCTGCTGTGAATAGACTTTTCAAAAATTTTACTCGAAACGGGTAACAAAGATATCGGTCTGTAATTACAGGTAGATTCCCTATCTCCTTTTTTAAAAAAAGGAATAAACTTAGCGATTTTTAGACTGTCAGGAAACTGACCTGAATAAAAACTCAGATTAATAATATGTGTCATAAGTGGTACTAAAATAGAGATCGAGTCTTTTATGACTCTGCTGTTAATATTGTCTAAACCAGCACTTCTTTTTAGGGGCAATGAAGTGATAATATTATAGATTCCAGTATCATCCAAAGCGCGTAGAAACATTGAACAAGTTAGTAAAATCATGCAATGCATTGATTATAATACGCTTTCCAACATACCAGAAATAATTACTCAAGGTATCACTCAAGTTATGGGAATAATGTCTGTGGAATAAATCTCGGTCCTGTGCCCTGACCTTTGATCCCATTTCGATTATATTCAACAGAACCGGTTTGGTATACCTCCGAAATAACATGATAAAGTTTTGTCGCAATCGAAGCATTTTTACGTAAGTTATGACGCATAATGGCGATGGAAGTGATTCCGCTTCTATGTCCTGACATTTGACCCTATTTCGCCCATTTTCGATAAGGTTTGTCGCCAGGAAGTCCCCTATCACATACTAAAATGTCATCAAAATCGAACCTTTTTTACGTTAGTTATGACGCACAACAGCGGTGGAATGGATCCCGCTCCTATGTACTGACCTTTGACCCCATTTCGTTCACTTTAAATAGGGTTCCTTCCCAGGTGATCCCCTACCAGATACTAAAATTTCATCGAAATCGAGCGATTGTTACGTGAGGTATCGCGCGAACGGACATGCGCACACTACGCGTGACATAATGAGGCAGATGGGAATCGCGACCATCTGCTCGCGGCAGGAGTATGACGTCATAAAACTTTAATAGCATCCACACACAACGCGTGACGTAATGAGACAGATGACGTGAAAAAAATTCTCAAGCGCGAGATTGTGACGTCATGAGATTTCTAAGCATTGATAATATTAATGGAACAACGCCACCACTAAAAATTAAAAATCGTTCGGTGTGGTTATTTAACCCACTAAACGAATTATCCTAAAGTCAAGATCAAGCTAAATCGATTTCTAGTACCAGAAAACGGTAGGTTAACGACTTTCATCAAAATTCTTAGAGCCGTTTTCAAAATAAAATGTACATACATACATACAAGAATTGCTACTTTAAAGTGGACGTCAAGTAATTTTGCTTCCTATACTTCCAATGGAAAAACTTCTGTACACATTTTCTTCAAAATTAATGCGTTTCCAAGGATGAAAATTTGAACATCGATTAAAATATCTTCAATTTATAATTTGCAATACTTAATATTTTCTAAAACATAACCATAATTATGCAATTGAACATTTGTTTATCTACTGATGTCATGAAAATACAGGTCGCGCCATCTTTTTTCTGGACAATTAATGCGTTCAATAGGATGAATTTTTTTTTTTTTTTTTTTGGTTGGTGGTTTAACGACCACCGTGAGCAACTCAATGGGCTATAAGCAGTCGCTCGTCCCTAATTAAGGGTCACTGGTTCCAGGGAAGGAAGAGAGCCAGTACCGTAAGACAAACACAACATCCATGCCTCACCGGGATTCGAACCCGGACCCCGTTCGGACGAATGATCAGAGGCCATCGCTTAGACCACTGTGCCACCGGGGCGGCGATGAAAATTTGAACTTTGATTAAAATAGCTTCATTTCATAACTTGGAATACTTAATATTTTCTAAACCATATCCGTAATTATGCAATCCAACATTATTTTGTCCACTGACGTCATCAAAGTACAGGTCGTGCCATCTTTTCTTTGGTTTCAACACCACCAAAGGAAAGGTTATTGATTTTTAATATAATTATGGTTATGTTTTAGAAAATATTAAGTTTTCCAAGTTATAATATGAAGTTATTTTAATCGATGTTCAAATTTTCATCCTTGGGAACACATTGATTGTGAAGGAAATGTGTACAAATTTTTTTCCATTGGAAATATAGGAAGCAAAATTACTTGACGTCCACCTTAATAATATGGGATAAGGACAATGGAATTGATCGCAATCCTATGTCCTGACCTTTGACCACATTTCGTCCATTTTCAATAAGGTTGGTCCCCAGTGGTCACCTACTACATACTGAAATTTCATCGAAATCGAAACATTTTTACGCACGTTATGACGCATAAGGGCAATGGAATGCATCCCGATCTTATTTCCTGACCTTTGACCCCACTTCACCCATTTTGAATAGGGTTCGTCCCCAGGCGGTCTCCTACCACATAGTAAACTGTCATTGAAATCGAACCATATTTTTGCAAGTTATGACGCATAAGGGTAATGGAATGATCCCGCTCCTACGCCGTGACCTTTGTCCCCATTGTCCCATTTTCAATAGGGTTCGTCCCTAGGTGGTCTCCTATCACAGAGTAAACTTTCATTGAAATCGAACCATATTTACGCAAGTTATGACGCATAAGGGTAATGAAATGATCCCGCTCCTACGTCGTGACCTTTGACCCCATTTGTCCCATTTTCAATAGGGTTCGTCCCCGGGTGGTCCCCTACCACATACTAAAATTTCATCGAAATCGACCCATGTTTACGCCAGTTATCGTGCGGACAGACGGACGGACGGACAAAGCTGGAGCATATACGCTTCTTCAACCTACGGTTGGAAAGCGTAAACAAGAGTTCGTTTTAAGCTGGCGACTAAAAACAGTGTGATGTGAAAACACCATCTTCCCGTTTTTCTCCCTCAGCAGGCAAGTTGATGAACTCAGTTGTTTTATGACGCAGAAATCATCATCCTGATTGATTGCTTAGGAAAAATCATCTTTGTCACTGACGTATAATACGCCAAACTCATAAGCCAAATTCTTGTAACCATCAAGGAAAAGCCGAGTGGAAAACTGCAAAGATGCCTCTTCCTCGTTTAAAGCACTGTCCTGAGTTACACTTTTCCAGATTGGAAAGACAACCATACAGTCTGCAGGAGTTTCATTGCTCCAGCACTCATCCTATTTTCCAGACCTCACTCCTAGAGATTTTTATTTGATCCTCAAGATGAAGAATGACATCCGATGGAAGCGATATGCTTCCTACTCTGTGAAAATTGCAGCTATGCGTGCGTGCTTGGAAGAACAAAAGAGAAAACGTTTCCTCCCACCGGGATCACAACGGCCGGAGACCATGCCGAAAAATAAAAGAAAAAGAATCATAATGGCACAGTATCCTAGTATCTGTTATAATACGAACGTTTCGAGCTATTCTCGTGCGCCAAACCCGAAGAACGAATACAGGTGTAATGAATTATTTCTTAGGCGCAATGTTATAGAAAACATAAATATCGTTGTTCATAGAATGCAGCACTAAACGCAATACTATATAAAAAATATGAAACCCTTTTTCTATAGACTAGAGTTTTTCCCCCTTGTTTACCATATACAAAGGCCGTTCCATAAAAACTGAGAGTAATGTTTTTGAGTTGGCAACAGTGCAAATGGGGAAAATAACCTCGCAGACGACAAACTGAATTAAGGAAGTATCTATGTCAACAGTTATTATCCGTGGCAGACGATTTTGGTTTAGTTATTGCGCAATTGTTTAAAGTATCTGCATTTTGCCATACAGCTATAGAGGTGAGTGATTCTGAATTAACAAGTGAAATGCGATGTGTGTGGCAGCCCCGGTGGCCGTTGAACAGACAAGTCGCATTTTTTTCGGCTCCTGCGTAGAAGTCAACGTTCGTTTGTTTACTTGTTCTTTTTGTGGTATTTCGTCGTTTTGTGTTTTGGTTGCAGTGTTTCGTACCCTCGCTTCACGAGCAGTGAGGCTGAGTGCCGAGTTGGTGCTCATTTTTTTATTTTTTTTTATTTTCGTGTGTCGTCAGTTACGACGCATGAGTTTTGGTGGGCCAGTGGTCGAGAATGTCCACTACCACTGTGAATAAGTCACTGTCGTCTACAGCTGCGTCGTCGATTGCTGATATGTCTTTGCTTCATAGTTCTGTGTCTTCTTCGGGGAATGTTGCGTTGACTAGTGCTGCTGGACTTCCAGAGACTGTGCTTCTGGCCACCCGTGTGCCGGCTGCGTCTAATATTCCTTGTTCTGCTAGTTCTACTTCAACGTCATTCGCACAAACTGTGGGAAGTACCTCATGTATTTCTAGTGATTCTGCACCACATTTCAAACGTGTAGCTTCGGCGTTGAAAATTATTCTTCCAAGTGATTCACCGCAAGGTAAGCAGTTGTCGTCTGCCTTATTATTAAGTGTTTTGATTCCTGCTTTGCGTGACACCCTCCCCCAGTATCTGCATGCTGTGTCGAAGGTCATTCCAGCCGAAAGCATTGTGTCCATTATTCGCTTGGGTGGAGGAGTGGTTGTTCACTTCACCCACCAGCAAGCAGTAGATTTAATTATAGTTCATGGGGTTGATATTGGGTCCTTTCATCTACAACCTGTCGCTGCAGCCCAAAGACCAGTTACGGTGACCCTCTCTCCTGTACCAACGGCTGTTCCTGATTCTCTGTTGATTGATGCCCTCAACACGATGGGTCGTGTTGTGGGAGTGACCAAGATTCTTCCAGCTACAGCCCGTGATTCCCCCTGAAACATGTGCAGGGTGGGCGCTGCCAGTACCGGGTTATTTTTCCAACTTCTCAGTCAATTGTGGAACTCTCTGCAACTCTGGAATTAGTCACTGATACCCGGACGTACATTTTTAATCTTTTTGCAGGGGTTCAGTGCTTCCGCTGTAAAGGGGAAGGTCATCTCGCTTCTGCTTGTCCTCATGCAACTCCTGGTGCTAGATCTGATTCTTCATTAGCTACTCCAGTTCCGGTGGCCGCTGCCTCTGCGTATGTTGTGCAGGCCGCTGAGGAACTTGCTCTAATTCTACCTTCATCAGTTTTGCCTGCTATTTCTCCAGTCGTTCCTTCCCTGCCGGTTCCTGTCGTCGTACTGGATGGTTTGGAGCCCTCCAATGAGGATTTTCAATCGCTGGAAGTGTCTGCACCTAAATCACAGCGTAAACGCCCCAGCTCACCTGGTGTTTCTACTCGCTCTTCCCGTTCGTCTCAACGTCTACGGTCCAAGAAAACAGCCAATTCTACCTCGGGTTCACCTAGCCATCATGAGCCAAATTCTGAATTACTAGTTTCGAACCGATTCGCATGTCTCCAAGATGATGATGTTATGGACACGATCGCCCCTGATCCTGATGACACTGCAATGGTTGACTCTGACAATGATTCTCCTTCTCCTACACTTCTTGACATTTCTACTATGTTTGAAGAACTTGCGGTGCCTTTGCACCCTCCTACCTTATCTGATCTGTATGCATTGACCACTCGCCCGCGTAAGGTGAAGTTGATCACACTACCTTGCATTAAGAGTAAGCTTCACTTGCTGCCTGAAATGATTGCACAGCTAAACCAGTTCCATGCATTTATAACTAATGTTACTTTGCCTGGCGGGACTGAGCAATATGCTCGCCGTCTGGGCTACTTACTCAAGATTTTTGAGGGCTGAACTGGAAGGCTGGATGCAACCTACCAGTGATGTCCTTGTTAACACTACTTAGATTTAATTGTAGACGGCTTGCGTCTTCTGCGGCGAATGCTTTGGTTTTCGAGGACGTTCGTTACCTGGGGGCTAATATCCTCCTTCTCCAGGAGACGAACTGTTCCTTGGATGCCGGGTGTTCCCGCTGGAGACGCTGGCCGTACATTTTTTATCATAATTACCGGACCCATCTCAGATCTGGTACCGCTATAGCATTTCATGTGCGTTTTCATTCTTTCCTTTCTGATCTTGTTGAGTCACAGAGTCTGCTGGGTTCTTTTCAACATATTTCTTTTTGTTTTTGTTCTAAACGTAATCATGTTTTCAATATCCATATCCCGCAATCTGCTACGGAAGCAGAAACTCTCCTCCAACATTTTTCTTCTATCCTTTCGACCCTCCATCCAAATGATACAGTCATTGTTGCAGGCGATTTCAATTGCACTTTGCAACCCGGTTTTGACCGAGATGGTTCAACCGAAAGCCGTTCCGACCTTGTTTCCAATCTCACTCAACTTTTTGTTAATTTTGATTTGATTGATGCATTCCGTTCCCTCCATCCCCGGTCCAAAGAATTTTCCTGGTTCCCCCGGCTGCTTCACGCTGTGTCGCAGCACGCCTAGATAGATTCTATGTTTCCAGTTTTCTCCATTCCTCTCTAGTTGAAGTTACTCATCCTCCTTCCGTTTCGTCAGATCATCGCCCCGTTCTTTTAAAGCTTTTTTGCATTCTTCCTCTGTTCCCCCTTCCCCAGTCTGGTCGTTCGACGATTCAGTTTTAACTGATCCTGTTTTCTGTGCTGAAATTCGCTCTATGATCTCGTTTTCTGTGCAACAACTTTCTTCGTCTGACGACCCAGTGGCTCTGTGGCTTTCCACGAAAATTTCGATTATTTCTTTCGCACGTCAGTTTTCTTTCTCTTCCCGTACTTCTCGCTTTCAGGACATTGATGTTCTCCGTCGTAAATTGCAGACTATTTCTCCTTCTGATCCTTCTTTTCCTGTGTTTCAAGCTCAACTTTGTCGTATTCTGTTTACTTTTGCTTCATCAGCCCTTACTCGTCTGAAATTCACTCACTTGCGGTTTCACGACGACCCCTTTTCTAGTTTGAAGTTCCTTGAGGAGTATCATGTTAAAAGCAACACAATTTCCTTTCTTTCACTACCTGACGGATCTACAGTTACCGACCCTTATCGTATCTGTGAACTTACTTTTTCCCATTATTCTGATCGTTTTCAACACCGATTCCTTTCTCCTGCAGATACCTCCCCTCTTCTTCATGTCCTCCCTCAGGTTCCACATTGTTTTTTTGATTCTCTTGTTTCTCCTATCTCTCCTTCTGAAGTCCGCTCTGCAATTTCCAGTCTGAATGACCGTTCTTCCCCTGGCGCGGACGGTCTTCCGCTCTCATTTTATAAGAAGTTTCTTCCTTCTCTCCTCCCGCTTCTGGTTGCTTGTTTTAATGCCGTTTTTACTTCTTCAAATTTTCAGTCTTCTGATTTCACTTTTGCTATTCTCCGTCTCATCCCCAAAACCGGAAACCTTGGTATTTTTTCTAACTGGCGTCCTATCTCTATTCTTAATACTGACTACAAAACCTTTGCTAAAATTCTCGCTTTTCGCTTCAATCCCGTCTTGCAGCATTTAACCCACCCCGATCAAACTTACACTATTCCCTCCCGTTCGATTACTACCAACATTTCCACCATTCGCAACTTATATTTTCTTGCTTCCCATCTTTCCGAACCTCTCGCAAATTTTTAATATTGATCAGAAACAAGCTTTTGACTCTATTAATCAATCTTATCTCTTTGCTGTTCTTCGTCATTTCGGCTTTCCTACTCTTTTCTGTCAAGCTCTTATTAATCTTTACTCTCACTCTTCTTTCCGTATTCGCACTTCCACATTCATGACAGTTACCATCCCCTTTGACAACGGGATCCGGCAGGGTTGTCCCCTTTCGGGTCAACTTTTTACGCTTGCATTTGAACCTGTCTTAATTTGTCTGCGTTCTCGTTTGTTTTCTGTGATTCCTCGCAGTATTGCTCCTACTCGTCACCACCGCATAGTGTTGTCTGCATATGCTGATGACCTCACTCTCTTTCTTCGCACTGAACGTTCTTTCGGTGTTGTCCTTTCTACTTATCGTGAGTATGCTTCAATTTCCGGTTCCGAACTTAATCTGTCTAAATCTGTCGGTCTGTAGGCCGGATCGTGGGTGGCGCACGGTGATCGCCCTTGGGGTGCCCGTTGGTCATCCTCGGTCATTAAACTTCTTGGTGTGTACGTTGGAAATCCCGTGGCGGTTGCTGATGCCACATGGATTCCTTTGGTTCAGCAGCTCAATCGCCGTCTTGCTCCTTTTTGCCGGTTCAAACCTTTTTTGTCCTTTTTTAGCAGAGCACATCTGGTTTCTTCCTTTCTTCTTCCCATTCTGACACATTCGTGGTTCGCTTATTTTCCCTCACCCATTTTTCTCCAATCCGTTCAACGTTTGATTACTGATTTCATCTGGAATAAAGTTCACTGGGTTCATCGTTCTACTCTCGTCCTTCCTCTGCCCTTTGGAGGTCTTGCCCTCCCAGATCTTTTTCAAAAATCTAATGCTATTCATCTTCAGACCTTTCTCCGTTCTTTTTCTCATCCTCAGATTTCATCGATTACTATTGTTGATACTTTACTTTTCCCTCGCAGTCCGTTTCTCACTCTCGCTACTTTCCTCCGTATGGATCTGTTCCCCTCATTTTAGATCACTTTCCCGATACTTATCGCACCGTCTTTTCTCTCTGGCATTCCTTATGTCCCGTCCGTCTCCCACCTACCTCAACTAATGATCTGCTTGCGGAACCTCTCTTTTACTCTTCTGCACTCCGTTCTCCCTCTTCACTGTACTTGTGCTTCTCCACCTGGTTCGCCAGTGGCGTGGTACAGGTGTCCCAACTTGTAGATGTTTCTCTCCGCTGGAAGTCCCTTTCCAAGTCGACCCCTCTCTTGCTGTTACTCCCTTACATCGCGCCCAGCTCCGGTTGCTTCATATTCAACTTCAACGCCTTTACCCGTCCCTCGTGAATTCTTATGGGTTAATTGTTTCTTCTTCGGCGTCCCCTTGCCTTCCTTTTTCTGGTTTATTTGAATGATGTTCCCTTTCTGGTGCATCAAGTTACTGCAAAACTCTTGTACCGCCACTTTCTTACTTATTTTAGAACACCTCTCGCTATTCCTTTTGTGCCTCCTGATGAAACCTCTCAGACATGGATCGATTCACACACTTCTCTGGCTTCTCCAAAAGCTACTGATATTCATTGGCTCCACCTTCATTGTCGCTTGCTCACACCACGGACTCTTCATCGTTTTGGTCGCCTGTCTTCTCTCTTGTGTTTTTCCTGTTCAACGCTCGGTGATGTTCATCACGCATATGACTCCTGTTTAGTTTTACAGCCTCTTTTTTCATTGATGTTTGCTCTTCTCTCCAAGGTCTGTCCTTCCTTTCACTCTGTTTCACATTACTATTTTCTTCGCAGTCATCATTTTTTCGCTGCTGTTCACAATCCAGTTGGCGCCTTTTTAATTTTGCAGGCCAAACTGACTATTTATTTATACTATCATACCAGTGTTGATCGGCCTGCTCTTCGTCGATATCATCCTGCGAGAATTTTTCTGTGCCGTAGGTTTCGTCCCTCGATCAAGTCCGTCATCCAACTTGAGTACGAGGTAGCTCTGGGCCGGCAGGCGGTTCCTGCTTTCTTCTCGATCTGGTCCCCCCACCTCCCATGGTTTCGGGTTGAGCATAGGTTGATTGAATTCGTTTGATCAGTTTTTTTTCTTGTTTTTGTTTTGGTGTACTGGTTTCTTCACTTTGTTTGTTTTTGCTTTTCCGGGTTGTTGTCTTGTTCTGTTTTTGATTGAGCTGCAGGTTTTTTTTCCCTTGTATTCATTCTTTTCCTGTGATCCTGGTGTTTTTTCCTTTTAAATTTTTTACCGTTTTCCTTTTCTTGTTTTTGATGGCCCTTTGGGAATGTTGTACTGTTTTGCTTCCTTGAGATTCCGGTCTTTTTGTTGTTTTTTCCCCTGTGCTTTGTTAGCTCATTCTACTGGTCGGTATATTCTTTCTTAGATAGTGCTTTTCTATACTTCTCTTACTAGCGGCCTCGACCTCTTTGTCTGAATTTTCTTGCCGTTTTGCGCTGTGATTAGATGTTTTACAGCTAGTTGCTTTGACTTTTTTCTGTCCGGAGTCCGTGGGCATTTGTGTTCCTGTGTTCTGTATGTATTTTTTTCTGGTTCTTGGTGGTGCTGTGCAATCGGTTATTGCTTTTTGTGTCGGTATTTTTGTTGAGTTGTTTGTCTATGTATTATTGTGTGCTTGCTTTCTATGTTTTCGTCGGCCACAGTTGTTGGTCGACGCATTTCTTGTTGTGGTGTTTTGTTGTACTGGTTGGCCACAGTTTTTGGTCGACGCATTTCTTGTTGTGGTGTTTTGTTGTACTGGTTGGCCACCAATTGTTTGTGATTACTGTTATTGTTTGGTATAGTGTGATGCTTGTTGGGTATTGTTGTTTTCCGTTGGGCTAGTCTGTGTTGTCTAGTTTTGCAAAAAATTTTTGGCGTGTTGTGTTTCTTTTGTGCTTGTTGGGTGTTGTTGTTTTCCGTTGGGCTAGTCTGTGTTGTCTAGTTTTGCAAAAAAATTTTGGCGTGTTGTGTTTCTTTTGTGCTTGTTTGTTTGTTGTTGTTCCTGATCTTTTTTTTGTACTGTGTTTCCTGTATGTGGTATTCCCGTGTTTTTGTAATTGCTCTTGCTTTTTGCACGTGTTTTTTTTAGTTGTTCGGATGGCGGCTGTCCTACTCGCTCTGCTCCTGTGTGAGTTTTTTAATACTGTGATTGTATTTTACCTATACTGCTAATGTGATAATCTTGTTTTTTACTTGTTTGTGTATGTTCTACTTTCGTGTTTCAGTTGGCTCCGCAGTTTAGGGAGCCTTTTTTATTCTCATGCTCTGTGTTTCATGTTCACTTGTTTTGCTTTTTTTTATGAACTTTGAATTACTTAGTGTGGCCCTGCTGGTCCCGTTGTGTTTTTTCATTGAGTACTCAGCCTTATCTCTCGTTTTCTATACTGTGTACTTCTCGTGTGTATCTTGTCTATTGGGTTACGTTGACCCAAGCAGTTGGTCAACGCACTATTTGTCTTGTGCTCATTTTTTTTTACTGTGCCTCTTGTGTTTTTTTTTCTTGACTGTATGCGACTACATGTGTAGTGAAGTTGTCGTTTGGGGCAGTTTTGTCTTTGATTATGTTTTAAGTGCACTTTTTGTGTTTTCGTTTTGGTGTTTCTTTGCACTCAAGCTAGGGTTCTACGTCTTGCTTCGTGTTTCTCCTGTCATGGGTTTTTCCTGTAATATTTTATTTTTTCTCGGCCCAGCCTTCTGTTACCGTGCACGACTGGACGTACATTGTGTTGTTTTCAATGTGTTATGGTGCTATGCGATCTTGTTTCCGCGTGATTCTCTCTATAGCGCCACGTCGGCTTTCGGGGTTTGTCAACGCGCGACTTCTTATTTTGAGTATGAAATTTGAATTGAGTGCGATTTTTTTTGTGAACCTCGTGTGCCTTTTTGGCTACATTTATTTTGTGCGATGCGGCGGTTTTCCCCCTTATTATCATGTATTCTTCTGTGCAGTGTTCCTTCTGACATACATGCGTCGCTTCGTATTTCGTTTTTAGTTTTAGCGGTTGGTTAACACCCCTCTTTATGTGCAGGGTTTTTTGTTTTTTATGTTCTTCTTGTACTAATGTTTTGGCCGCTGCTGCATGTTTTCAGAAGTACAGTTTTGTTTCTCCTGTCACTGTCTTGCAGTATCAGTCAATTTGTGTTGTGTTGTATTGTTGTCGTGTTTTTTACCTGTCACTTTTGTGTTCGCGCTGCTATGTACTAGTCTTTGGAATGTGTTTTATTCCCTCCCTCTGGGGTTTGGGTTTTGTGATGTGTGTGTTTTTTGTTTTTGTTTTCTGTGTTCCTTTTTTATTTGTATATATTTTAATCTTGTTCTGATGTTACCAGTTTTCTTTCCTCCTTTCTTTTCTGTTGAGACTTCTTGGCCTTAAATACAGTCTTCTTGGCCTTAAATACAGTCTCTCTTTTAATACAGTCTCATGTGACTGAAGCTTATCACATGTACCTTGCTTTTAGACTAATAAAGGTTTATTTTGAAGGCAGTGGTCTAAGCGATGGCCTCTGATCATTCGTTCGAAAGGGATCCGGGTTCGAATCCCGGTGAGGCATGGATGTTGTGTTTCTTACGGCACTGGCTCTCTCCCTTCCCTGGAACCAGTGACCCCAAATTAGGGACGGAAGACTGCTTATAGCACATTGAGTTGCTCACGGTAGTCGTTAAAGCTCCAATCAAAAAAGAAAGAAAAGAAATGCGGTGTGCGATAAAATTTTGCTATCGTTTGGGTAAAACGGCTTCAGAAACAGTTGATTTAATGAAAAAGCTTACAAAGATAAATGTTTGGGTGAGTCAATGATTTTTAAATGGCACCATGATATCAAAAAAGGGCGTTTGTCGGCAGAACTCCCTCCTAGGCCTAGTCGACCTGAAAGTGTTGTTTCGAAGCGTATTGTTAACACTGTTTAGGCAGTCCTACAAGAAGATCGACGAATGACGTGAGAACACATAGTGGCCGTCCCTAAGCGATGGCCTCTGATCATTCGTCCGAAAGGGATCCGGGTTCGAATCCCGGTGAAGCATGGATGTTGTGTTTGTCTTATGGCACTGGCTCGCTCCCTTCCCTGGAGCCAGTGACCCTAAATTAGGGACGGGAGACCGCTTATAGCCCATTGAGTTGCTCACGGTGGTCATAGAACCTACAATCTAAAAAAAAACATAGTGGCGTCAACTAATATTTCAGAAACGTCGGCTGTTACACCAATACCCTTCATTAGTAAATGGAAAATAAAGACTGGTAGACAGCTTAGTTGAAATACTTATGTATTGTACGTATTTCATGAAGTCCTGTTGTATGACTTCTCTGTAATCTTAATTTTCAAGTATGACATCAAATAAATTTGCTGAGGCAGAGCTAACAGGTATGTCATTCAATTACAATTCACTCATTACTAAATGAATTGTACCCCGCAATTTCGCTGTCCTTATTCTTTAGTTCAGACAATGCGCTTGTCTTCAAGATTCAGTTTCATATCAGAGCACGCGATATCTGTTTTCTAGGCTTCATGCTTTGTTGTCAAAATATGCCACAAAATACCAACAGTAATAACATGAAAAGAATCAGAAATTTTACTTCCAGAAGATTCTATAGAGCATCTATTAAAGAATTCAACCTACCAAATCTCGAAATATACCTCCAAGTACATACTTATAGATAAACTTAAGGAGGAATAGTTTTGAAATGAGGTGGGCTGCCATTATAATAGAAGAAATTCCAAGAAAGGATCAGCAAAAACATCAACAATTTAAACACTCAGGCTTCAAAGATTTTACCCGAAAGAATATGAAGGGACCTAGGCAATGCCGAATACATAAGTAGATCAAGATAATTTCATTTCCCAAAACAAATGTAAAAGCAGGAATCATTTCAGTGAATGAAAAAATATAAAATATAATATACGAATGATTAGCTACAATGAAGTAACAGGCATCGTGTTGAGAAAAAGACTTGCAATTCCCGTAGCTTGGAATAAATAGTACAATGGACACTTGAATCTATGTTCTTTGACATTTTTATTATTACTACACGTTGATGACTAACTAACTTTAAATGTAAAGATTCACTAGGCGGAAATGTCGCTGTTTCGGAAGTAAAGGGTCTTTCTTTTGCCTCAAATCTCTGAAAGTAAAATAAGGCATTTCAGAAAGGCAGTCTTCCATACGTACGAAAATAAAAAGCAATATATGTTACTAAATAAGTTATAACGGTTCCCAAAAGGGGAAAATAATGAACATAGAAAGCAGTTCTTAGTTTTCCAAGCAATCACCGTAATTGTTGAGACATTTGTCACAGCGATGCACCAGTTGTTAGAAGCCATGGCCGAAGAAACTGGTATCGAATGCGTTTACCCACTGTTTAACTTGGCCACTCCTTCTATACTAGTGCAAGAATGTTTTACCATGCTGGCCACAGGAAATGCAACACCAAGAAGGAAGCATCCGATTGGCCTGAAATTCGCAGCATGCGTCGCCCGCGAGAGGATATGCAAACGATTAACATTGCAGGGCATAGGCAAATCATGTGCGCCCGGTACGCCGCCGAGAAGCACTATAAGAAGGGTGCACAGAGGCCGGGGTGCAAGTGTGTTGAGCTGCCGGACCTATGCGTCTGAAGCTTCCTGATGCCTCGTCGCAGAATACGCCGGTCATTCCAGCACGTTTCGGAGTTCGACAGAGGACGAATAGTGGCTTATCGCGACTGCGGTTTATCGTACCGAGACATCGGCGCTCGTGTGGGACAACAACCAGCCACAGTGAGGCGAGTGGATTCAGTGGGTGCAGGAGGGACGGACGGACTGACGTGACCGATTGCCTCAGCCGCGGCACACCACCGAATGAGAGGACCGACATGTTGTGCGGCGGGCATTGACGGCTCGCATCGCCACATCACGAACGTTAGCGCAGGAATTAACGTGCATTGTCCTGTTGAAACGTGTTGGCCACGTTTCAACAGGACAATGCACGTTCGACGTCGTCTGCAGGAGCGGGGACTTGTCGCACGGCGCTCATTGCTCCGATTACCATTGACGTTACACCACCGGCGAGTGCGGCGGCAGTAAGCCGTTGAACGCCGCACCTGGACAACGGAATGGCACGACATTGTCTTCTCGGACGAATCCCGCTTCTGACTGCAACACCACGATGGTCGGATCTGCGTGTGGAGGCACCGCGGCGAGAGACTGTATGACGCTTGCATTATGCATTGCCATACCGGTCCGTCACCTGACGTTATGGTTTGGGGCATTGGATATGACACCCGCACCCCTCTGGTACGCATCGCCGGTACACTCAACAGCAACCGCTACATCTCTGACGTTTTGGGGCCTGTAGTCTTCCATTACCTGCAGAACCTGCCAGCGGCCACGTTTCAACAGGACAATGCACGCCCGCACGTGGCACGCATCGTGCAACAATTCTTCACGGTCCACCAAGTGTCACTGCTGCCGTGGCCCGCCTGTTCTCCCATATGTCGCCCATCGAACACGTCTGGTCGCTGATCAGCAACCGAGTGGCCCGGCAATAACCAACCGAGGCTACGCCTGATGAACTATGGCAACGCGTGAAAGCAGCTTGGACCGACATACCCCAAGCCTACATCCAAAGCCTCTTTCGTTCGATGCCGCGGCGTCTAGCGGCCGGTATTGCCAGCCATGGGGGACACACGAACTATTGATGTCAGCGTGTTCCGCAAGTCGCACAGGCCTGTAAGCTCAATCGTTTCATTTTTGTATCTATTGTTATGTGAACAGTAAATCTGGCTTTGCTATCTCGTGTCCTTCTTGGTGTTGCATTTTGGGTGGCCAGCAGTGTATTTGAAGTGCTTTTCTAGAAGTTCGAACCAGAAAAAAGTCAACATTCTTTGGCTATGAAGTCAATTCATTGAGCCTATATTCTAATTACGCCCGCTGCCCAGGTGATCGAGTGATACGAAGTGTTGGCTTCTAATCATTTGTCCAAGATGGGTCCGGGTTCGAATCCTGAAGGTAGCATGGGTGGTGTGCTAGTCTTGCGGCACTGACTCGCCTTCTTCCCTGAAACCAGTAGTCCTAATTTAGGGACGAGTGACTGCTTATAGCTCATTGAACTGCTCATGGTGATAGTTAAATCACCAAATACAAAAAACAAATCGCACTTCATTCTGGCACGTTCCGAATTTTCATGACCCGGCACGCTCCACATTTATTTTACCCCCGACATACAAGACATTTCTTTCTTTCTTACCATGCATGCTATAGAGTTCAGAGAATTTAGTTTTGGCTTTAAGCTCCAATTATTTTGCTTAACATGCCAAAAAGTTCTTCATGTTTACTTTCAATAATAATAAAAAATACATCTACTCGTTTCTAACCTTAGAAACTCCGAAGCTCTTTGAAATCCAGACAACTTCTGTGCGGAACAGTAGCGACGGATTACACGAAGCACGAACACATCTCTCCCCGAAAATTCTAAAAATATGCGCTTTTTATTGTCCGAGGCTTAACCTGGTATTTAATGATTGTTACAGTGATGTTGAGAAATTGTTGCAACTGCGAATCAGTTATTACACTCATATGCCTTTCCTTTGCAGATAGCAGCCGCATTTTGCGTTTTTGTATGTGTCAAGAAGACAGGAATCGTTCTATCACAGCAGGTGCACCATCTTTTAAAACGTGAGTTTAGGGTTAGCAAACATAAATTTTCTCTCAGATCAAAATCCACCAAATTGAGAATATCCGAGGTAACTAAGGCTCTGGTGTATTTGGTAAACGTGAAACTGCTCATTTAGTTAATTTTACTTCGCAGTTCTGATAAAGGAAATCAACTGAATTTTGCCATTAACATCAGTGCTTTCGTCTATTTACAGAAGAAGCTTTTACAGGTTTTTATTTTAGAATCGATCATGTCAAAGGTAAAACCCGAAAGTTATGAATGGTTAAAACTACCATGAGAGGCAACATGTGTTTAGCCTTTAGAATCGATCATGAAAAGCTGGAGGGTAACAGCAGTCTTTGTTTTCCAATTGTAAATTATAGAAATACTCAAAAGTAGTTTATTTGCCTTGAATTTAACTCGCTGAAAGTTTACATTTAGGGGAATAGGTAATTAAGAAAGGAATTTTGATGCGGCAGGAAACAATATGCTGGCAAAGCAATTAGTTCGGCACTTAATCATTTAGCCAAGAAAGACCCGTTCCTGTTTGCCTGTGTAGCTCAATACACAATTACAAGAAGTACATATGGGCTTACTGTTCTTAAGATACGCGCCCGCAGTAGCAACTGTGAGAGACGCAGGCAATTTCCTTCCTTAAGGAAAGGGACTGGGTGGAATCGGTCGGTGGTAGCCAGTTTGCCAATCAAAAATATAAATATTTTTCCCACAAGAAAATTTGGTGAATAACATTAATGTACGGTGAGTGATCATTGAATTATGACCACCCCTATCAAAAGTCTATGCGACCCTTTGACCACGTGATTTCCGACAGGGCGTGATTAGTCGACCGACGTAGCATATGTATAGTGTGAGTGGAGTGGTAGGTAGTAAGATTCGGAGCGTGATGGGTAAACGGAAGGATTTATCGGACTTTGAAATTGTGGGAGCACGGAGAGATGGTGCCTCGATATCTCAAACGGATGAACTGGTGAGTTGCTCGCGTACCAGCGTGGTTGAAGTGTATCACAACTGGAGTGAAAATGGCCAAACAATGACCTGGAGGCAAAACTGCACAGGACAGCAAAAAGTTGTTGTGGGAGGTGAGCGCCAGTCCGATGACTCGTACAGGCCAACAGACTCAGCACTGTTCAACAGTTGACTACCCAGTACAACAGAAGTCAACACGGAACTGCATCTGTCGTGACCATGCGTCGCCCCCTCAAATGTATTGGCTATAACAGCAGACGACACCGACGACATACTCTCCTAAATTAACCACGGTTCATCGGGGTACAAGACTCGCCCTGTGCAAAGATCATACAAGCTGGACGTCGGATGAGTGGAAAAAAGTGTGCTGGTCTGATGAGTCGCATGTTTTACCCCACTCTGTGGATGGTCGTGTACGTATTTGGCGCAAAGAACATGCGGCACTCGATCCATCCTGCGTGGTCTCCACAGTGCAAACCAGTGGAGGCGGTTGTTAGGAGTGGCATGTTTATCTGGCAGGAACTTGGACCACAGGTACCCACTATCGTGATTTGCCTGCTGACTCTGTACACCCAGCAACGTTGCACTTTTCCCGAATGGCAACAGTGTCTTCCAAGATGACAGTGCGCCGAGCCACAAGTCCAGTGTTGTGCGAGAATGGTTTGAGGAACACAGTTGAGACTTCCAGTATATCGATTGGCCACCGAACTCCCCGGATCTCATTCCCATAGAGCACTTGTGCGACACTATGGAGCGGCATATCATGCGTCTGAATACACCAATCACTTCCAACCTGCTTTGAAGGCCGCATTACACACAGCTTAGGTGACAATACCTCCCAACTGGTTCCTGCATCCAATTGAAACGATGCCACGTCGGATAGCTGCTATACAGAGGGCGAAAGGAAGATCTACGAAGTATTGGGTAGGTGGTCATACTTCAGTGAACACTAATTATCCCAAATAACGGAATGCTGCTGTTGGCTTGTACGAACATGCGTTTATACACTATTAAAGGTTTTACAGTGAAAAGTACACTAAAGAGCAATTGAATTAGAGATACCTGTCTAGTAACGTGTAGCACCACCTTTCGCCCAGATGGCGGCGGCGATTCGTCTCGGCATGGACTCAACAAGACACCGGAAGCGTTGGGAAGCCATAGGGATCCACGACCCCGAACAAGCTCCCACAGTTTACAAAGATTTGATGGAGGGGTCAGAGCCTTGAACATCTCTCTCGATGGCATTCCAGATGTGCTCGATGGGATTGAAGTCAGGTGACCTAGCTGGCCAAGGGAGCGAGATCACGTCGGTGGAGTGTTCATTCAACCATTCGGATATAATTCGGTAGCGATAGCACGGTGCATTGTCTTGTTGCAGGATGAGGTCCTCAGTGGGATGTTGAAGACGCACAAACGGGAGCAAATGGTCGTCCACGATATCCCGGTAATGTTTACATGTGAGGGACGATGTCACACGTACCAGGGGTCCCATTTCAGTCCACGTAAACAGTGCCCAGACGACAATGCAACCCCCACCAGCTTGAAGAGTACCCTGCTGGCAAGAAGGATCCATTGCTTCATATGGTTTGCGCCGAACTCGTATCCTGCCATCCGCATGTACCAACGTGAATCTCGACTCATCAGTCAAGGCAACATTTTCCCACATGTCTAGGGTTCAATGGCGATGTTCCCACGCCCATGCTAATCTTTGCACCCTGTTATGTGCGGTCAGCAGCGGTACCATCGTGGGACGATGGCTTCTGTACCCCATAGCGAGGAGATGGTTCTGGATGGTGTGGTTGCTTACACGTTTTTGTGCACCAGCGTTAAATTGCCGAGGGATTTCTTGCACTGTGGCCCGTCTATCCGCTGTTACAATGCGAGCTAGCCGACGATGACCCCGCTCATCCACACGCTGTTGTCCAAGGCAGTTGGCCATTGCAGGGATGGTTTTACCGGATTCGATGTACTCACGGTGCACCCGTGACACAGTGGCTCGTGAAAATCCCAGTGCCTGCACGACTTCCGAGATGGAGTGACCCATTCGTCGGGCAACGACAATTTTCCCACGATCAAATGCACTTAGTCTTACCCATACTGCGTCCGACTCTTACTGATTCCCGTCGCATCACTCCTTATATTGTCGAATCGCTGCATACGTCATGTCGTTTCCGTTTACAATTTGCCCACGATCAAATGCACTTAGTCTTACCCATGCTGCGTCCGACTCTTACTGATTCCCGTCGCATCACTCCTTATATTGTCGGATCGCTGCATACGTCATGTCGTTTGCCCACGATCAAATGCACTTAGTCTTACCCATACTGCGTCCGACTCTTACTGGTTCCCGTCGCATCACTCCTTATATTGTCGGATCGCTGCATACGTCATGTCGTTTCCGTTTACAATTTGCCCACGATCAAATGCACTTAGTCTTACCCATACTGCGTCCGACTCTTACTGATTCCCGTCGCATCACTCCTTATATTGTCGGATCGCTGCATACGTCATGTCGTTTGCCCACGATCAAATGCACTTAGTCTTACCCATACTGCGTCCGACTCTTACTGATTCCCGTCGCATCACTCCTTATATTGTCGGATCGCTGCATACGTCATGTCGTTTGCCCACGATCAAATGCACTTAGTCTTACCCCTACTGCGTCCGACTCTTACTGATTCCCGTCGCATCACTCCTTATATAGTCGGATCGCTGCATACGTTATGTCGTTTCCGTTTACAATTTGCCCACGATCAAATGCACTTAGTCTTACCCATACTGCGTCCGACTCTTACTGATTCCCGTCGCATCACTCCTTATATTGTCGGATCGCTGCATACGTCATGTCGTTTGCCCACGATCAAATGCACTTAGTCTTACCCATACTGCGTCCGACTCTTACTGATTCCCGTCGCATCACTCCTTATATTGTCGGATCGCTGCATACGTCATGTCGTTTGCCCACGATCAAATGCACTTAGTCTTACCCATACTGCGTCCGACTCTTACTGATTCCCGTCGCATCACTCCTTATATTGTCGGATCGCTGCATACGTCATGTCGTTTGCCGACGATCAAATGCACTTAGTCTTACCCATACTGCGTCCGACTCTTACTGATTCCCGTCGCATCACTCCTTATATTGTCGGATCGCTGCATACGTCATGTCGTTTGCCCACGATCAAATGCACTTAGTCTTACCCATACTGCGTCCGACTCTTACTGATTCCCGTCGCATCACTCCTTATATTGTCGGATCGCTGCATACGTCATGTCGTTTGCCCACGATCAAATGCACTTAGTCTTACCCATACTGCGTCCGACTCTTACTGATTCCCGTCGCATCACTCCTTATATTGTCGGATCGCTGCATACGTCATGTCGTTTGCCCACGATCAAATGCACTTAGTCTTACCCATACTGCGTCCGACTCTTACTGATTCCCGTCGCATCACTCCTTATATTGTCGGATCGCTGCATACGTCATGTCGTTTGCCCACGATCAAATGCACTTACTCTTACCCATACTGCGTCCGACTCTTACTGATTCCCGTCGCATCACTCCTTATATTGTCGGATCGCTGCATACGTCATGTCGTTTGCCCACGATCAAATGCACTTAGTCTTACCCATACTGCGTCCGACTCTTACTGATTCCCGTCGCATCACTCCTTATATTGTCGGATCGCTGCATACGTCATGTCGTTTGCCCACGATCAAATGCACTTAGTCTTACCCATACTGCGTCCGACTCTTACTGATTCCCGTCGCATCACTCCTTATATTGTCGGATCGCTGCATACGTCATGTCGTTTGCCCACGATCAAATGCACTTAGTCTTACCCATACTGCGTCCGACTCTTACTGGTTCCCGTCGCATCACTCCTTATATTGTCGGATCGCTGCATACGTCATGTCGTTTCCGTTTACAATTTGCCCACGATCAAATGCACTTAGTCTTACCCATACTGCGTCCGACTCTTACTGATTCCCGTCGCATCACTCCTTATATTGTCGGATCGCTGCATACGTCATGTCGTTTGCCCACGATCAAATGCACTTAGTCTTACCCCTACTGCGTCCGACTCTTACTGATTCCCGTCGCATCACTCCTTATATAGTCGGATCGCTGCATACGTTATGTCGTTTCCGTTTACAATTTGCCCACGATCAAATGCACTTAGTCTTACCCATACTGCGTCCGACTCTTACTGATTCCCGTCGCATCACTCCTTATATTGTCGGATCGCTGCATACGTCATGTCGTTTGCCCACGATCAAATGCACTTAGTCTTACCCATACTGCGTTCGACTCTTACTGATTCCCGTCGCATCACTCCTTATATTGTCGGATCGCTGCATACGTCATGTCGTTTGCCCACGATCAAATGCACTTAGTCTTACCCATACTGCGTCCGACTCTTACTGATTCCCGTCGCATCACTCCTTATATTGTCGGATCGCTGCATACGTCATGTCGTTTGCCCACGATCAAATGCACTTAGTCTTACCCATACTGCGTCCGACTCTTACTGATTCCCGTCGCATCACTCCTTATATTGTCGGATCGCTGCATACGTCATGTCGTTTGCCCACGATCAAATGGTCTTAGTCTTACCCATACTACGTCCGACTCTTACTGATTCCCGTCGCATCACTCCTTATATTGTCGGATCGCTGCATACGTCATGTCGTTTGCCCACGATCAAATGCACTTAGTCTTACCCATACTGCGTCCGACTCTTACTGATTCCCGTCGCATCACTCCTTATATTGTCGGATCGCTGCATACGTCATGTCGTTTGCCCACGATCAAATGCACTTAGTCTTACCCATACTGCGTCCGACTCTTACTGATTCCCGTCGCATCACTCCTTATATTGTCGGATCGCTGCATACGTCATGTCGTTTGCCGACGATCAAATGCACTTAGTCTTACCCATACTGCGTCCGACTCTTACTGATTCCCGTCGTATCACTCCTTATATTGTCGGATCGCTGCATACGTCATGTCGTTTGCCCACGATCAAATGCACTTAGTCTTACCCATACTGCGTCCGACTCTTACTGATTCCCGTCGCATCACTCCTTATATTGTCGGATCGCTGCATACGTCATGTCGTTTGCCCACGATCAAATGCACTTAGTCTTACCCATACTGCGTCCGACTCTTACTGATTCCCGTCGCATCACTCCTTATATTGTCGGATCGCTGCATACGTCATGTCGTTTGCCCACGATCAAATGCACTTAGTCTTACCCATACTGCGTCCGACTCTTACTGATTCCCGTCGTATCACTCCTTATATTGTCGGATCGCTGCATACGTCATGTCGTTTGCCCACGATCAAATGCACTTAGTCTTACCCATACTGCGTCCGACTCTTACTGATTCCCGTCGCATCACTCCTTATATTGTCGGATCGCTGCATACGTCATGTCGTTTGCCCACGATCAAATGCACTTAGTCTTACCCATACTGCGTCCGACTCTTACTGATTCCCGTCGCATCACTCCTTATATTGTCGGATCGCTGCATACGTCATGTCGTTTGCCCACGATCAAATGCACTTAGTCTTACCCATACTGCGTCCGACTCTTACTGATTCCCGTCGCATCACTCCTTATATTGTCGGATCGCTGCATACGTCATGTCGTTTGCCCACGATCAAATGCACTTAGTCTTACCCATACTGCGTCCGACTCTTACTGATTCCCGTCGCATCACTCCTTATATTGTCGGATCGCTGCATACGTCATGTCGTTTGCCCACGATCAAATGCACTTAGTCTTACCCATACTGCGTCCGACTCTTACTGATTCCCGTCGCATCACTCCTTATATTGTCGGATCGCTGCATACGTCATGTCGTTTGCCCACGATCAAATGCACTTAGTCTTACCCATACTGCGTCCGACTCTTACTGATTCCCGTCGCATCACTCCTTATATTGTCGGATCGCTGCATACGTCATGTCGTTTGCCCACGATCAAATGCACTTAGTCTTACCCATACTGCGTCCGACTCTTACTGATTCCCGTCGCATCACTCCTTATATTGTCGGATCGCTGCATACGTCATGTCGTTTGCCCACGATCAAATGCACTTAGTCTTACCCATACTGCGTCCGACTCTTACTGATTCCCGTCGCATCACTCCTTATATTGTCGGATCGCTGCATACGTCATGTCGTTTGCCCACGATCAAATGCACTTAGTCTTACCCATACTGCGTCCGACTCTTACTGATTCCCGTCGCATCACTCCTTATATTGTCGGATCGCTGCATACGTCATGTCGTTTGCCCACGATCAAATGCACTTAGTCTTACCCATACTGCGTCCGACTCTTACTGATTCCCGTCGCATCACTCCTTATATTGTCGGATCGCTGCATACGTCATGTCGTTTGCCCACGATCAAATGCACTTAGTCTTACCCATACTGCGTCCGACTCTTACTGATTCCCGTCGTATCACTCCTTATATTGTCGGATCGCTGCATACGTCATGTCGTTTGCCCACGATCAAATGCACTTAGTCTTACCCATACTGCGTTCGACTCTTACTGATTCCCGTCGCATCACTCCTTATATTATCGGATCGCTGCATACGTCATGTCGTTTGCCCACGATCAAATGCACTTAGTCTTACCCATACTGCGTCCGACTCTTACTGATTCCCGTCGCATCACTCCTTATATTGTCGGATCGCTGCATACGTCATGTCGTTTGCCCACGATCAAATGCACTTAGTCTTACCCATACTGCGTCCGACTCTTACTGATTCCCGTCGCATCACTCCTTATATTGTCGGATCGCTGCATACGTCATGTCGTTTGCCCACGATCAAATGCACTTAGTCTTACCCATACTGCGTCCGACTCTTACTGATTCCCGTCGCATCACTCCTTATATTGTCGGATCGCTGCATACGTCATGTCGTTTGCCCACGATCAAATTCACTTAGTCTTACCCATACTGCGTCCGACTCTTACTGATTCCCGTCGCATCACTCCTTATATTGTCGGATCGCTGCATACGCCATGTCGTTTGCCCACGATCAAATGCACTTAGTCTTACCCATACTGCGTCCGACTCTTACTGATTCCCGTCGCATCACTCCTTATATTGTCGGATCGCTGCATACGTCATGTCGTTTGCCCACGATCAAATGCACTTAGTCTTACCCATACTGCGTCCGACTCTTACTGATTCCCGTCGCATCACTCCTTATATTGTCGGATCGCTGCATACGTCATGTCGTTTGCCCACGATCAAATGCACTTAGTCTTACCCATACTGCGTCCGACTCTTACTGATTCCCGTCGCATCACTCCTTATATTGTCGGATCGCTGCATACGTCATGTCGTTTCCGTTTACAATTTGCCCACGATCAAATGCACTTAGTCTTACCCATACTGCGTCCGACTCTTACTGATTCCCGTTGCATCACTCCTTATATTGTCGGATCGCTGCATACGTCATGTCGTTTGCCCACGATCAAATGCACTTAGTCTTACCCATACTGCGTCCGACTCTTACTGATTCCCGTCGCATCACTCCTTATATTGTCGGATCGCTGCATACGTCATGTCGTTTGCCCACGATCAAATGCACTTAGTCTTACCCATACTGCGTCCGACTCTTACTGATTCCCGTCGCATCACTCCTTATATTGTCGGATCGCTGCATACGTCATGTCGTTTGCCCACGATCAAATGCACTTAGTCTTACCCATACTACGTCCGACTCTTACTGATTCCCGTCGCATCACTCCTTATATTGTCGGATCGCTGCATACGTCATGTCGTTTGCCCACGATCAAATGCACTTAGTCTTACCCATATTGCGTCCGACTCTTACTGATTCCCGTCGCATCACTCCTTATATTGTCGGATCGCTGCATACGTCATGTCGTTTGCCCACGATCAAATGCACTTAGTCTTACCCATACTGCGTCCGACTCTTACTGATTCCCGTCGCATCACTCCTTATATTGTCGGATCGCTGCATACGTCATGTCGTTTGCCCACGATCAAATGCACTTAGTCTTACCCATACTGCGTCCGACTCTTACTGATTCCCGTCGCATCACTCCTTATATTGTCGGATCGCTGCATACGTCATGTCGTTTGCCCACGATCAAATGCACTTAGTCTTACCCATACTGCGTCCGACTCTTACTGGTTCCCGTCGCATCACTCCTTATATTGTCGGATCGCTGCATACGTCATGTCGTTTCCGTTTACAATTTGCCCACGATCAAATGCACTTAGTCTTACCCATACTGCGTCCGACTCTTACTGATTCCCGTCGCATCACTCCTTATATTGTCGGATCGCTGCATACGTCATGTCGTTTGCCCACGATCAAATGCACTTAGTCTTACCCCTACTGCGTCCGACTCTTACTGATTCCCGTCGCATCACTCCTTATATTGTCGGATCGCTGCATACGTCATGTCGTTTGTCCACGATCAAATGCACTTAGTCTTACCCCTACTGCGTCCGACTCTTACTGATTCCCGTCGCATCACTCCTTATATAGTCGGATCGCTGCATACGTTATGTCGTTTCCGTTTACAATTTGCCCACGATCAAATGCACTTAGTCTTACCCATACTGCGTCCGACTCTTACTGATTCCCGTCGCATCACTCCTTATATTGTCGGATCGCTGCATACGTCATGTCGTTTGCCCACGATCAAATGCACTTAGTCTTACCCATACTGCGTCCGACTCTTACTGATTCCCGTCGCATCACTCCTTATATTGTCGGATCGCTGCATACGTCATGTCGTTTGCCCACGATCAAATGCACTTAGTCTTACCCATACTGCGTCCGACTCTTACTGATTCCCGTCGCATCACTCCTTATATTGTCGGATCGCTGCATACGTCATGTCGTTTGCCCACGATCAAATGCACTTAGTCTTACCCATACTGCGTCCGACTCTTACTGATTCCCGTCGCATCACTCCTTATATTGTCGGATCGCTGCATACGTCATGTCGTTTGCCCACGATCAAATGCACTTAGTCTTACCCATACTGCGTCCGACTCTTACTGATTCCCGTCGCATCACTCCTTATATTGTCGGATCGCTGCATACGTCATGTCGTTTGCCCACGATCAAATGCACTTAGTCTTACCCATACTGCGTCCGACTCTTACTGATTCCCGTCGCATCACTCCTTATATTGTCGGATCGCTGCATACGTCATGTCGTTTGCCCACGATCAAATGCACTTAGTCTTACCCATACTGCGTCCGACTCTTACTGATTCCCGTCGCATCACTCCTTATATTGTCGGATCGCTGCATACGTCATGTCGTTTGCCCACGATCAAATGCACTTAGTCTTACCCATACTGCGTCCGACTCTTACTGATTCCCGTCGCATCACTCCTTATATTGTCGGATCGCTGCATACGTCATGTCGTTTGCCCACGATCAAATGCACTTAGTCTTACCCATACTGCGTCCGACTCTTACTGATTCCCGTCGCATCACTCCTTATATTGTCGGATCGCTGCATACGTCATGTCGTTTGCCCACGATCAAATGCACTTAGTCTTACCCATACTGCGTCCGACTCTTACTGATTCCCGTCGCATCACTCCTTATATTGTCGGATCGCTGCATACGTCATGTCGTTTGCCCACGATCAAATGCACTTAGTCTTACCCATACTGCGTCCGACTCTTACTGATTCCCGTCGCATCACTCCTTATATTGTCGGATCGCTGCATACGTCATGTCGTTTGCCCACGATCAAATGCACTTAGTCTTACCCATACTGCGTCCGACTCTTACTGATTCCCGTCGCATCACTCCTTATATTGTCGGATCGCTGCATACGTCATGTCGTTTGCCCACGATCAAATGCACTTAGTCTTACCCATACTGCGTCCGACTCTTACTGATTCCCGTCGCATCACTCCTTATATTGTCGGATCGCTGCATACGTCATGTCGTTTCCGTTTACAATTTGCCCACGATCAAATGCACTTAGTCTTACCCATACTGCGTCCGACTCTTACTGATTCCCGTCGCATCACTCCTTATATTGTCGGATCGCTGCATACGTCATGTCGTTTGCCCACGATCAAATGCACTTAGTCTTACCCATACTGCGTCCGACTCTTACTGATTCCCGTCGCATCACTCCTTATATTGTCGGATCGCTGCATACGTTATGTCGTTTCCGTTTACAATTTGCCCACGATCAAATGCACTTAGTCTTACCCATACTGCGTCCGACTCTTACTGATTCCCGTCGCATCACTCCTTATATTGTCGGATCGCTGCATACGTCATGTCGTTTGCCCACGATCAAATGCACTTAGTCTTACCCATACTGCGTCCGACTCTTACTGATTCCCGTCGCATCACTCCTTATATTGTCGGATCGCTGCATACGTCATGTCGTTTGCCCACGATCAAATGCACTTAGTCTTACCCATACTGCGTCCGACTCTTACTGATTCCCGTCGCATCACTCCTTATATTGTCGGATCGCTGCATACGTCATGTCGTTTGCCCACGATCAAATGCACTTAGTCTTACCCATACTGCGTCCGACTCTTACTGATTCCCGTCGCATCACTCCTTATATTGTCGGATCGCTGCATACGTCATGTCGTTTGCCCACGATCAAATGCACTTAGTCTTACCCATACTGCGTCCGACTCTTACTGATTCCCGTCGCATCACTCCTTATATTGTCGGATCGCTGCATACGTCATGTCGTTTGCCCACGATCAAATGCACTTAGTCTTACCCATACTGCGTCCGACTCTTACTGATTCCCGTCGCATCACTCCTTATATTGTCGGATCGCTGCATACGTCATGTCGTTTGCCGACGATCAAATGCACTTAGTCTTACCCATACTGCGTCCGACTCTTACTGATTCCCGTCGCATCACTCCTTATATTGTCGGATCGCTGCATACGTCATGTCGTTTGCCCACGATCAAATGCACTTAGTCTTACCCATACTGCGTCCGACTCTTACTGATTCCCGTCGCATCACTCCTTATATTGTCGGATCGCTGCATACGTCATGTCGTTTGCCCACGATCAAATGCACTTAGTCTTACCCATACTGCGTCCGACTCTTACTGATTCCCGTCGCATCACTCCTTATATTGTCGGATCGCTGCATACGTCATGTCGTTTGCCCACGATCAAATGCACTTAGTCTTACCCATACTGCGTCCGACTCTTACTGATTCCCGTCGCATCACTCCTTATATTGTCGGATCGCTGCATACGTCATGTCGTTTGCCCACGATCAAATGCACTTAGTCTTACCCATACTGCGTTCGACTCTTACTGATTCCCGTCGCATCACTCCTTATATTGTCGGATCGCTGCATACGTCATGTCGTTTGCCCACGATCAAATGCACTTAGTCTTACCCATACTGCGTCCGACTCTTACTGATTCCCGTCGCATCACTCCTTATATTGTCGGATCGCTGCATACGTCATGTCGTTTGCCCACGATCAAATGCACTTAGTCTTACCCATACTGCGTCCGACTCTTACTGATTCCCGTCGCATCACTCCTTATATTGTCGGATCGCTGCATACGTCATGTCGTTTCCGTTTACAATTTGCCCACGATCAAATGCACTTAGTCTTACCCATACTGCGTCCGACTCTTACTGATTCCCGTCGCATCACTCCTTATATTGTCGGATCGCTGCATACGTCATGTCGTTTGCCCACGATCAAATGCACTTAGTCTTACCCATACTGCGTCCGACTCTTACTGATTCCCGTCGCATCACTCCTTATATTGTCGGATCGCTGCATACGTCATGTCGTTTGCCCACGATCAAATGCACTTAGTCTTACCCATACTGCGTCCGACTCTTACTGATTCCCGTCGCATCACTCCTTATATTGTCGGATCGCTGCATACGTCATGTCGTTTGCCCACGATCAAATGCACTTAGTCTTACCCATACTGCGTCCGACTCTTACTGATTCCCGTCGCATCACTCCTTATATTGTCGGATCGCTGCATACGTCATGTCGTTTGCCCACGATCAAATGCACTTAGTCTTACCCATACTGCGTCCGACTCTTACTGATTCCCGTCGCATCACTCCTTATATTGTCGGATCGCTGCATACGTCATGTCGTTTGCCCACGATCAAATGCACTTAGTCTTACCCATACTGCGTCCGACTCTTACTGATTCCCGTCGCATCACTCCTTATATTGTCGGATCGCTGCATACGTCATGTCGTTTGCCCACGATCAAATGCACTTAGTCTTACCCATACTGCGTCCGACTCTTACTGATTCCCGTCGCATCACTCCTTATATTGTCGGATCGCTGCATACGTCATGTCGTTTGCCCACGATCAAATGCACTTAGTCTTACCCATACTGCGTCCGACTCTTACTGATTCCCGTCGCATCACTCCTTATATTGTCGGATCGCTGCATACGTCATGTCGTTTCCGTTTACAATTTGCCCACGATCAAATGCACTTAGTCTTACCCATACTGCGTCCGACTCTTACTGATTCCCGTCGCATCACTCCTTATATTGTCGGATCGCTGCATACGTCATGTCGTTTGCCCACGATCAAATGCACTTAGTCTTACCCATACTGCGTCCGACTCTTACTGATTCCCGTCGCATCACTCCTTATATTGTCGGATCGCTGCATACGTCATGTCGTTTGCCCACGATCAAATGCACTTAGTCTTACCCATACTGCGTCCGACTCTTACTGATTCCCGTCGCATCACTCCTTATATTGTCGGATCGCTGCATACGTCATGTCGTTTCCGTTTACAATTTGCCCACGATCAAATGCACTTAGTCTTACCCATACTGCGTCCGACTCTTACTGATTCCCGTCGCATCACTCCTTATATTGTCGGATCGCTGCATACGTCATGTCGTTTGCCCACGATCAAATGCACTTAGTCTTACCCATACTGCGTCCGACTCTTACTGATTCCCGTCGCATCACTCCTTATATTGTCGGATCGCTGCATACGTCATGTCGTTTGCCCACGATCAAATGCACTTAGTCTTACCCATACTGCGTCCGACTCTTACTGATTCCCGTCGCATCACTCCTTATATTGTCGGATCGCTGCATACGTCATGTCGTTTGCCCACGATCAAATGCACTTAGTCTTACCCATACTGCGTCCGACTCTTACTGATTCCCGTCGCATCACTCCTTATATTGTCGGATCGCTGCATACGTCATGTCGTTTGCCCACGATCAAATGCACTTAGTCTTACCCATACTGCGTCCGACTCTTACTGATTCCCGTCGCATCACTCCTTATATTGTCGGATCGCTGCATACGTCATGTCGTTTGCCCACGATCAAATGCACTTAGTCTTACCCATACTGCGTCCGACTCTTACTGATTCCCGTCGCATCACTCCTTATATTGTCGGATCGCTGCATACGTCATGTCGTTTGCCGACGATCAAATGCACTTAGTCTTACCCATACTGCGTCCGACTCTTACTGATTCCCGTCGCATCACTCCTTATATTGTCGGATCGCTGCATACGTCATGTCGTTTGCCCACGATCAAATGCACTTAGTCTTACCCATACTGCGTCCGACTCTTACTGATTCCCGTCGCATCACTCCTTATATTGTCGGATCGCTGCATACGTCATGTCGTTTGCCCACGATCAAATGCACTTAGTCTTACCCATACTGCGTCCGACTCTTACTGATTCCCGTCGCATCACTCCTTATATTGTCGGATCGCTGCATACGTCATGTCGTTTGCCCACGATCAAATGCACTTAGTCTTACCCATACTGCGTCCGACTCTTACTGATTCCCGTCGCATCACTCCTTATATTGTCGGATCGCTGCATACGTCATGTCGTTTGCCCACGATCAAATGCACTTAGTCTTACCCATACTGCGTCCGACTCTTACTGATTCCCGTCGCATCACTCCTTATATTATCGGATCGCTGCATACGTCATGTCGTTTGCCCACGATCAAATGCACTTAGTCTTACCCATACTGCGTCCGACTCTTACTGATTCCCGTCGCATCACTCCTTATATTGTCGGATCGCTGCATACGTCATGTCGTTTGCCCACGATCAAATGCACTTAGTCTTACCCATACTGCGTCCGACTCTTACTGATTCCCGTCGCATCACTCCTTATATTGTCGGATCGCTGCATACGTCATGTCGTTTGCCCACGATCAAATGCACTTAGTCTTACCCATACTGCGTCCGACTCTTACTGATTCCCGTCGCATCACTCCTTATATTGTCGGATCGCTGCATACGTCATGTCGTTTGCCCACGATCAAATGCACTTAGTCTTACCCATACTGCGTCCGACTCTTACTGATTCCCGTCGCATCACTCCTTATATTGTCGGATCGCTGCATACGTCATGTCGTTTGCCCACGATCAAATGCACTTAGTCTTACCCATACTGCGTCCGACTCTTACTGATTCCCGTCGCATCACTCCTTATATTGTCGGATCGCTGCATACGTCATGTCGTTTGCCCACGATCAAATGCACTTAGTCTTACCCATACTGCGTCCGACTCTTACTGATTCCCGTCGCATCACTCCTTATATTGTCGGATCGCTGCATACGTCATGTCGTTTGCCCACGATCAAATGCACTTAGTCTTACCCATACTGCGTCCGACTCTTACTGATTCCCGTCGCATCACTCCTTATATTGTCGGATCGCTGCATACGTCATGTCGTTTGCCCACGATCAAATGCACTTAGTCTTACCCATACTGCGTCCGACTCTTACTGATTCCCGTCGCATCACTCCTTATATTGTCGGATCGCTGCATACGTCATGTCGTTTGCCCACGATCAAATGCACTTAGTCTTACCCATACTACGTCCGACTCTTACTGATTCCCGTCGCATCACTCCTTATATTGTCGGATCGCTGCATACGTCATGTCGTTTGCCCACGATCAAATGCACTTAGTCTTACCCATACTGCGTCCGACTCTTACTGATTCCCGTCGCATCACTCCTTATATTGTCGGATCGCTGCATACGTCATGTCGTTTGCCCACGATCAAATGCACTTAGTCTTACCCATACTGCGTCCGACTCTTACTGATTCCCGTCGCATCACTCCTTATATTGTCGGATCGCTGCATACGTCATGTCGTTTGCCCACGATCAAATGCACTTAGTCTTACCCATACTGCGTCCGACTCTTACTGATTCCCGTCGCATCACTCCTTATATTGTCGGATCGCTGCATACGTCATGTCGTTTGCCCACGATCAAATGCACTTAGTCTTACCCATACTGCGTCCGACTCTTACTGATTCCCGTCGCATCACTCCTTATATTGTCGGATCGCTGCATACGTCATGTCGTTTCCGTTTACAATTTGCCCACGATCAAATGCACTTAGTCTTACCCATACTGCGTCCGACTCTTACTGATTCCCGTCGCATCACTCCTTATATTGTCGGATCGCTGCATACGTCATGTCGTTTGCCCACGATCAAATGCACTTAGTCTTACCCCTACTGCGTCCGACTCTTACTGATTCCCGTCGCATCACTCCTTATATTGTCGGATCGCTGCATACGTAATGTCGTTTGCCCACGATCAAATGCACTTAGTCTTACCCCTACTGCGTCCGACTCTTACTGATTCCCGTCGCATCACTCCTTATATAGTCGGATCGCTGCATACGTTATGTCGTTTCCGTTTACAATTTGCCCACGATCAAATGCACTTAGTCTTACCCATACTGCGTCCGACTCTTACTGATTCCCGTCGCATCACTCCTTATATTGTCGGATCGCTGCATACGTCATGTCGTTTGCCCACGATCAAATGCACTTAGTCTTACCCATACTGCGTCCGACTCTTACTGATTCCCGTCGCATCACTCCTTATATTGTCGGATCGCTGCATACGTCATGTCGTTTGCCCACGATCAAATGCACTTAGTCTTACCCATACTGCGTCCGACTCTTACTGATTCCCGTCGCATCACTCCTTATATTGTCGGATCGCTGCATACGTCATGTCGTTTGCCCACGATCAAATGCACTTAGTCTTACCCATACTGCGTCCGACTCTTACTGATTCCCGTCGCATCACTCCTTATATTGTCGGATCGCTGCATACGTCATGTCGTTTGCCGACGATCAAATGCACTTAGTCTTTCCCATACTGCGTCCGACTCTTACTGATTCCCGTCGTATCACTCCTTATATTGTCGGATCGCTGCATACGTCATGTCGTTTGCCCACGATCAAATGCACTTAGTCTTACCCATACTGCGTCCGACTCTTACTGATTCCCGTCGCATCACTCCTTATATTGTCGGATCGCTGCATACGTCATGTCGTTTGCCCACGATCAAATGCACTTAGTCTTACCCATACTGCGTCCGACTCTTACTGATTCCCGTCGCATCACTCCTTATATTGTCGGATCGCTGCATACGTCATGTCGTTTGCCCACGATCAAATGCACTTAGTCTTACCCATACTGCGTCCGACTCTTACTGATTCCCGTCGTATCACTCCTTATATTGTCGGATCGCTGCATACGTCATGTCGTTTGCCCACGATCAAAATGCACTTAGTCTTACCCATACTGCGTCCGACTCTTACTGATTCCCGTCGCATCACTCCTTATATTGTCGGATCGCTGCATACGTCATGTCGTTTGCCCACGATCAAATGCACTTAGTCTTACCCATACTGCGTCCGACTCTTACTGATTCCCGTCGCATCACTCCTTATATTGTCGGATCGCTGCATACGTCATGTCGTTTGCCCACGATCAAATGCACTTAGTCTTACCCATACTGCGTCCGACTCTTACTGATTCCCGTCGCATCACTCCTTATATTGTCGGATCGCTGCATACGTCATGTCGTTTGCCCACGATCAAATGCACTTAGTCTTACCCATACTGCGTCCGACTCTTACTGATTCCCGTCGCATCACTCCTTATATTGTCGGATCGCTGCATACGTCATGTCGTTCGCCCACGATCAAATGCACTTAGTCTTACCCATACTGCGTCCGACTCTTACTGATTCCCGTCGCATCACTCCTTATATTGTCGGATCGCTGCATACGTCATGTCGTTTGCCCACGATCAAATGCACTTAGTCTTACCCATACTGCGTCCGACTCTTACTGATTCCCGTCGCATCACTCCTTATATTGTCGGATCGCTGCATACGTCATGTCGTTTGCCCACGATCAAATGCACTTAGTCTTACCCATACTGCGTCCGACTCTTACTGATTCCCGTCGTATCACTCCTTATATTGTCGGATCGCTGCATACGTCATGTCGTTTGCCCACGATCAAATGCACTTAGTCTTACCCATACTGCGTTCGACTCTTACTGATTCCCGTCGCATCACTCCTTATATTATCGGATCGCTGCATACGTCATGTCGTTTGCCCACGATCAAATGCACTTAGTCTTACCCATACTGCGTCCGACTCTTACTGATTCCCGTCGCATCACTCCTTATATTGTCGGATCGCTGCATACGTCATGTCGTTTGCCCACGATCAAATGCACTTAGTCTTACCCATACTGCGTCCGACTCTTACTGATTCCCGTCGCATCACTCCTTATATTGTCGGATCGCTGCATACGTCATGTCGTTTGCCCACGATCAAATGCACTTAGTCTTACCCATACTGCGTCCGACTCTTACTGATTCCCGTCGCATCACTCCTTATATTGTCGGATCGCTGCATACGTCATGTCGTTTGCCCACGATCAAATTCACTTAGTCTTACCCATACTGCGTCCGACTCTTACTGATTCCCGTCGCATCACTCCTTATATTGTCGGATCGCTGCATACGCCATGTCGTTTGCCCACGATCAAATGCACTTAGTCTTACCCATACTGCGTCCGACTCTTACTGATTCCCGTCGCATCACTCCTTATATTGTCGGATCGCTGCATACGTCATGTCGTTTGCCCACGATCAAATGCACTTAGTCTTACCCATACTGCGTCCGACTCTTACTGATTCCCGTCGCATCACTCCTTATATTGTCGGATCGCTGCATACGTCATGTCGTTTGCCCACGATCAAATGCACTTAGTCTTACCCATACTGCGTCCGACTCTTACTGATTCCCGTCGCATCACTCCTTATATTGTCGGATCGCTGCATACGTCATGTCGTTTGCCCACGATCAAATGCACTTAGTCTTACCCATACTGCGTCCGACTCTTACTGATTCCCGTCGCATCACTCCTTATATTGTCGGATCGCTGCATACGTCATGTCGTTTCCGTTTACAATTTGCCCACGATCAAATGCACTTAGTCTTACCCATACTGCGTCCGACTCTTACTGATTCCCGTTGCATCACTCCTTATATTGTCGGATCGCTGCATACGTCATGTCGTTTGCCCACGATCAAATGCACTTAGTCTTACCCATACTGCGTCCGACTCTTACTGATTCCCGTCGCATCACTCCTTATATTGTCGGATCGCTGCATACGTCATGTCGTTTGCCCACGATCAAATGCACTTAGTCTTACCCATACTGCGTCCGACTCTTACTGATTCCCGTCGCATCACTCCTTATATTGTCGGATCGCTGCATACGTCATGTCGTTTGCCCACGATCAAATGCACTTAGTCTTACCCATACTGCGTCCGACTCTTACTGATTCCCGTCGCATCACTCCTTATATTGTCGGATCGCTGCATACGTCATGTCGTTTGCCCACGATCAAATGCACTTAGTCTTACCCATACTGCGTCCGACTCTTACTGATTCCCGTCGCATCACTCCTTATATTGTCGGATCGCTGCATACGTCATGTCGTTTCCGTTTACAATTTGCCCACGATCAAATGCACTTAGTCTTACCCATACTGCGTCCGACTCTTACTGATTCCCTTCGCATCACTCCTTATATTGTCGGATCGCTGCATACGTCATGTCGTTTCCGTTTACAATTTCCCCACGATCAAATGCACTTAGTCTTACCCATACTGCGTCCGACTCTTACTGATTCCCGTCGCATCACTCCTTATATTGTCGGATCGCTGCATACGTCATGTCGTTTGCCCACGATCAAATGCACGTAGTCTTACCCATACTGCGTCCGACTCTTACTGATTCCCGTCGCATCACTCCTTATATTGTCGGATCGCTGCATACGTCATGTCGTTTCCGTTTACAATTTGCCCACGATCAAATGCACTTAGTCTTACCCATACTGCGTCCGACTCTTACTGATTCCCGTCGCATCACTCCTTATATTGTCGGATCGCTGCATACGTCATGTCGTTTGCCCACGATCAAATGCACTTAGTCTTACCCATACTGCGTCCGACTCTTACTGATTCCCGTCGCATCACTCCTTATATTGTCGGATCGCTGCATACGTCATGTCGTTTGCCCACGATCAAATGCACTTAGTCTTACCCATACTGCGTCCGACTCTTACTGATTCCCGTCGCATCACTCCTTATATTGTCGGATCGCTGCATACGTCATGTCGTTTGCCCACGATCAAATGCACTTAGTCTTACCCATACTGCGTCCGACTCTTACTGATTCCCGTCGCATCACTCCTTATATTGTCGGATCGCTGCATACGTCATGTCGTTTCCGTTTACAGGGCCGCCCACAGCGCCACATTTGCATAACGCCAGCTGTCTCTAATTCAATTGCTCTTCAGTGTATATCGTTTACCTCGAAACAGATTCTTTGGGTGATGTTTGGTAGAAGTAGTTTAGGAATGCATTCATCTTAGAGAATTTTGTCCTTTTTTTCAGGATTGGCTTAATTAATTTTATTTTGATAATGTGGAGCAACGTTGTTTGTTCTACTGGCTCAGCAATATTCAAAATATTTTTCATTATATTTGGAGAAATGCTTCTTTAGAACAAGAGACGTTGGGTGTAAATTCGATGTTGATCATATGCATGAAGATACTTCGTTTCAAAGTGTCTGTTGATGTCAAAGAGTGCACAGCAGATTGATTTGGAAATCAATCTGCTGCGCATAACGACATCAACAATTTTTCTACAAAGGATGCTCTCTGGAATAAAATTATCATTTTCGTTTGTCCATGTGAATAACATTTCTTTCTTCTTGCACTTAGGAAGAAAGAACTTTAGGACCCTTAATGTTTCCACGATCTACTTATACCTCGTACGCTCTGTGACGTACTACAGAGGTTTTCAAAATCGCTTTATTAATATAATAAAATGTAGGAGAACGTGGATGATGAAATGATTAACAGAACACACTGATGAGCACAATGAGTGCAATGTATAATGCGGCATCCCGGAGTGTTCATGTGGGAGATACGTATGAAAGAAAATATATCGCTGACGCAGCAGGGAGAATATAATATTCATACAGTGAAGTACGAAATCGCATGACATAAGCAATATTATGAAACGATAAAATAGGGTAAAATATGCGTGAAAAAGCAACATGCACTGCTGGCCACCCAAAATGGAACACCAAGAAGGACACGAGATAGCAAAGCCAGATTTACTGGACACATAACAACAGATACAAAGATGAAACGATTGAGCTTACAGGCCCGTGCGACTTACGGAACACGCTGACATCAATAGTTCGCTTGGCCCCCATGGCTGGCAATACCGGCCGCTAGACGCCGCGGCATCGAACGAAAGAGGCTTTGGATGTGGGCTTGGGTTATGTCGGTCCAGGCTGCTTCCACACGTTGCCACAGTTCATCAGGCGTAGCCGCGGGTGGTGCTTGCCGGGTCACTGGATTGCCAATCAGCGACCAGACCTGTTCGATGGGCGACATATCGGGAGAACAGGAAGGCCACGGTAGGAGTGACACCTGGTGGGCCGTAAAGAATTCTTGCACGATGCGTGCCACCTGCGGGCGCGCATTGTCCTGTTGAAACGTGGCCGCTGGCAGGTCCTGCAGGTAAGGGAGGACTACAGGCTCCAAAACGTCGGAGATGCAGTGGTGACTGTTTAGTGTACCGGCGATGCGTACCAGAAGAGTGCGGGTGTCATATCCAATGGCGCCTAAAAACCATAACGCCAGGCGACGGACCAGTATGGCGATGCATAATGCAAGCGTGATACAGTCTCTTGCCGCGGTGCCGCCACACGCGGATCCGACCATTGTGGTGTTGCAGGCAGAAGCCAGATTCTTCGGAAAAAACAATGTCGTGCCATTTCGTCGTCCAGGTGCGGCGTTCAACGGCCCACTGCTCCCGCACTCACCGGTGGTGTAACGTCAATGGTAATCGGAGCAATGAGCGCCGTGCGACAAATCCCCGCTCCTGCAGACGACGTCGATCAGTACGTGCTGGCACATGTTTTTGCGCAACATACCCTAATTCCTGCGCTAACGTTCGTGATGTGGCGGTGCGAGCCGTCAATGTCCGCCACACAACATGCCGGTCCTCTCGTCCGGTGGTGTGCCGCGGCTGCGGAAATCGCTCACGTCGATCCATCCGTCCCTCCTGCACCCACCGAATCCATACTCGCCTCACTGTGGCTGGATATCGTCCCACACGGGCGCCAATGTCTCGGTACGATAAACCGCTGTCGCGTTAAGCCACTATTCGTCCTCTGTCGAACTCCGAAACGTGCTGGAATGACTGCCGTATTCTGCGACGAGGCGTCAGGAAGCTTCATACGCACAGGTCTGGCAGCACAACACACTTCCACTACTTACATCCCGCCTTCTGTGCACCCTTCTTATAGTGCTTCTCGGTGGCGTGCCGGGCGCACATGATTTGCATACGCCCTGCAATGCTAATAGTTTGCATGTCCTCTCGCTGGCGACGCATGCTGCAAATTTCAGGCCAATCGGATGCTTCCTTCTTGGTGTTGCATTTTGGGTAGCCAGCAGTGTAATATTGGAATATTTACAACGTGTACAGGTCAAAGCGGGTTTCGGAGTATACAATATTATGAGGAGAAGAGACGAAAGTCCACAAAAATGCAAACAGTCTATGAACAGTAGTATTACTGGAATCTGCTCAAACCGTAGAAAACAGCAGGATGAGCAGAATTGCAGATAGTTTTGGCAAACGTTGAAGTGCGAGGAAAAGTCAGTTTATAGGTTCATTACGGTTGTTTGAAAAACAGCGGGTTACAAACAACCTCCCACTGTAAGACGTACTGTGGTAGGTGAACGTTGAAACCAAGGAGTCTCCGGGGACCATGTAGAGAAGAACTTTTGTTCACGGCGCTGGGCAGTAGCGGCATTAAACTCTAGTCGTAGGCATGAGAGGAGACGATCACAAAAATGAAGTAGTAACGCAGCACTAGCTTGCTGAGGAGAGGCAGAGGTGGTGGCAGAACGCTGTTGCTGATGATAGACATATATAATATGTTTCACCAGTGTAAAAATATAAGAGCACACTGGAGACAAACGGGTAGGTGGAAATGAGCAGAGAAGAAGCGTGCGGTACGCACTGAAGGTGAGGTCCGCAGCGCAGGAACATTGTGCGATTGAGAAAGCAAGATGAAATAACGGTAGTAGCGCTGTGCAGTATTGATACACGTGTGGCACATCTGCTTTTTCATAACAGAAAGGGCAAAGTGGGAAGGAGAGAAGAGTCATTCGGTGTAGGATAGAGGAGACGGGGAGACGGTTATTGAGAAAAAGTCAATGGGTGTTAATCTCAAGAGGAGCAGATAGAGGAGAGAGGGCCGCGGACCAAACAGCCGAAGTGGAGGTAGGGGGCACCTCGGGGATAGGACGGAGTAAGGGAGAGCTTGAGAAAGACAGAAAACGGTAAAGGGTAGACGCCGAAAGTGAGGAAATGGAAGGAGAGTGCCTTTAAGGGGTAAAAAAAGGGAAGAGGAAGAGAGGTAGAGGGAACTGAGAGAAGACCTAGAGGGGAGGTGAGATTGGGGAACAGAGAGATGATTGTGGAGAGAATAGAACTATAGGCAGCGTGAGCAGTAGGAGAAGAGAGGAGAGCTGTGGGGAGACTGGAAAACGGTCGTCAGGAAAGATCAGGAGTAGTGAGGTCACGTACTGTTACTACTCCTGCTCGGAGTCAGGATGGAAAAGAGAAGCATGGGAGATCAGGAGGGGTGTAGAACAGATGAAATGAAAAGGGGTTCAGAGAGGATTTCTGAGGTGGAAGCAGGTGGGGAACGGGGGCGAGGGAGGGAGCGGAGAAAGTTGATAGCTTCGGAGTAAACAGACGGAAGACAGGAGGATGTAAGCGGTCCATGAGAAGAAGAGAAAGGAAAGTCAAATGAGGATTGCGAGGGGAGGCAATGACATTACGAACGATGACAGCTGAGGGTACAGATACAAGGCTGAGGAACGTTGAGAAGCGATACGCTTTATATAGGGTAGAAACGTCAGTCAACCCAATTCCACCGTACGCAGCAGAGAGGCAGAGCTGGGGAACGCCGATCCAGTGATGACTAGTCCAAATCACTTTAGTAAGGTAACGTGTGATGTGTTGGAGACAGTGAACTGGAGACTTAGACGCTATCCAGGAATAAGTGCACATTTATATCACGTAGGTATGTGTGAGGCGATCCCGTTGAAAAAGTGATGTGCAGAATTGATCTCGTTTCCATTAAGTAGCAGAACGTTGAAGGCGAGGATGAAGTGTGGCTCAAGTGGCATTGGAGGAAGCTTGGGGTGGTCCAAGATGAATGCCGAGAAAACGTTGAGTAGAAGCAGTCCACACTGCACCCCATGGGTAGTCAGTGCGGTGGGACCAGGCCCCACACCCCAGGCCGGAGCTTTTTGAAGTGTTTAGGGAGGCACCACAGCATGAGACATATTGATCATAGAGTTGGCGGAGACTTTGGAACTATGAGTCATGACGGATGCAGAACGTAATATCGTCTGCATAGGCTGAATATGCTACAGCATGATGTCTTGAGCTGGCTACAGTTGGCGGTAGAGAATCGTGGAACGAGTGCAGAACAGAGCGCAGATATGGCTCAATAATAGCAATAGAAAAAAGCTGTCCAGAAAACGGACAGCCCTGTCGCACACCGCGATGGAATGGGATTGATGCTGTTCGAAGGGTAGGCAACTTGACATGGAAAGTTGCATTTCGGTAGAAAGAGAGAAGACAGGAAACAAGAGGAGGAGGAAACCCAAAGGAAAGGAGTGTAGTGGAAAGATATGTGTGAGAGATATTATCAAAAGCAGCTTGTTGGTCAAGCGAAAGAAGGGCAAGAGGTTCAGAGACAGAGCGGGCAAAGTGGATTAGATCACGAAGAAAGTTAAGATTGTGGGAGATGGAGCGACCAGGAACGGTATAAGTCTGATCAGTGGAAAGAATGTAGGGGAGGATGGAGTTGAGTCTGCATGAGAGGAGTTTAGTGAAGCATTTGTAATCTAAGTTTAGGAGAGAGATGGGACGCCAATTCCTCAAGTCAAGTGGATCGCCCTTCTTGGGGAAGAGGACAACATGGGCATCGGTGAAACTCCTCGGAATAGTAGAAGAAAGAAAGGCAGCAGAAAAAGCGTGGAGGAGGAAAGGCAGAAGATCATTTAGGAAAGCTTTATAGAAAAGGAAAGAGAGGCCGTCCGAACCCGGAGCGGCGCGGGGGTTGAGGGAGGAAAAGGTAGACGAAACTTCAGTTAAGGTCAGAGGGAGGAGGAGAGAGAAAGTCAGATTGGAAGGGAGCTGAAGTAGTTCAGAATGAAGAGAAGAGGCAGAGAAAGACGGAGGAGGAGCCTCACAGAATGTTTCAATGAAATAACTCCGTACCTGAGAACAGGGCGATAGGATCAGAAGACACTTCTACGGTGGGGAGGTGAAGATGCGTGAGGGTGAAGATGCTCAACGAGTAGACTCTATTGAAGTTAGGAAGTCGTAGCCGCAGGCGTCTGGGTTAAGGTGTTGTAGACGCAGACGATGAAGAGCTTGTTGTGCAAGAGGTTGGAGATGTGCTTTCAGTTCTGTTTGGTAAACTGTAAAAAGAGGGTCAGAAAGGCTGAGTAAGGAAAGCATTTAACGGACATGATCCAATTGCATCCGCTTAAGTGTGGACGCTGTAAATGAGAGCTGACTTATGTATTTAATTAGTTGTAGCTTGACCTCAAGCTAGTAGGTGAGGGCATATTCAGTGGTTTAGAGACCAGGCCGTTTAGTAGCAAGGAAATCACGTACGGAAGAACAAAAGCTATATAGGATCATCGATGAGAGTGGTGTCAAGGGTCCATAGTTGGACTGTTCGGTACCGTGGTGGTATAGCATATACTGTGATGGTAATAGCACAGTGATCTGAGGAAGCGGTAGGATGACGGAGAGAGTCAGTCACCGCGGGGAAGAACGTGGTTGAAACGTAAAATCGGTCAAGGCGGGCCGTCGCTGGAAAAGTCACTCGGGATGATCTCCAAGTGTGAAACGGATCTGTTGGATGGTAGTGTCTTTGAACATCTACTAGAGAAAAATCGGTGATTGTGGAGTGCAAGCGGGAAACTAAATATCCCCGAAATTCTCTGGAGGAGGGTGAACGATTGAGTCGTGGATTGAGAGTACAGTTAAAATCTCCACCTATGATCACCTTATCGGTGGTAGGGATGATAGCGAAATCACTGTTGAGGCATGAAAAGAGCTCTGGTATATAGGTGGAGGAGCACGGTACATAAATATTAAATACATGGTAACAGACGGAGGTAATGGTAAAGGTGATACACTGTAGTAGATCTCTGTATAAATTTCTGACAGATAGTGTGGTTAAAGAGGATTGAAACTGATGACTGACGGCGATGGCTATACTTCCTCTTTCAGAGAATCCGTAAGCATGATGAAATTTATAATCCCATGGGCGCCACTGGTGGAAAAGAGAGATAGATTAACAAAACGTTTCTTGTAGTAGAAGCAGATCCGCGCCCAAAGAGGCGAGGTCTTCATGTACAAGTGCGTTGGTGACGAGGGACGCAAACCCACGATAATTAAGTGAGGCTATCTTGAATAGGTAAGTCAGTTTTTGGTTGAAGGAGTGAATCTATTACAGAAAGCAAAGACTTGATGCGGTCAACAAAGCTTGCACCCACGGGGTGGACGCCGTGTCCAACACATTCTTTCGAAGAGCACTCGAGAGATTTTACAAATGGGTACGTACATTGTAGAGGACGCCCTCATACGACGATAGCCACTTACGAGTATCAGAACGAGAGGAAGGATATAGTAGGCATTGATATAGATCTTCATAAGGAAGGGGTTCTGGAGCAAAACCAAGTTCTTGGAGTGTGGTAGTAAATTCTTCGAGTGTAGGAGGGACACCTGCGTAGGTTGACTCAGAAGATTCTTGCTCTGTAGGGGAAGAGATTATGCGACTAGGGGATCGAGAGCAATTAGTCCGACTTTATTTGAAAGAGGATCTCTTCTTCTTCCTCGTGCGACGTCCAAGGCGAATGCGAATGCCGAGCTGTTTTGCCGAGGCACCCGACTGATAAATTTTAGGTGAAGAGCCATGGCTTGAATTGTCATCAGCGACAGTATCATGAGTTCCAACAGTAAAGACTAGTTGAAGATCCTTAGTAATCATTGTTGTAGCTGGTAGAGAACGAGGTGGGAGTGGAGAGTCTTGTGAAAAGGCATTAAGATGAGAAATATTTGAAGGAGTCGGTGAAGACATGCGTTGATCAACGGATGTAGGCAGACTTTGTGCAGGACAGGGATCAGACGCGTGCGTTGATTAACGGCTGTAGGCAGACTTTTGGTAGAACTAAGTTTAGATGTGTGTTGATCAACGTATAACGAAGTGAATTTCTCCGTCATTTTTGGTCTACGCCGGGATTCGAACCCGGGTCCACTCATTCCGGAATAAGTTGCTCTACCAATTAAGCTACGCGGACATTTGTTCTGAATCTTATCTGCCTTTATGTCATGTGCGTCCTGCTGGCAGGTACGTCACATCTCCCCCCCGAAAGAGGGCCGGGGGCATGGCCCACGGGTCAGCCGTGACCATGAATCGCTGCAGGCAGACAACCACTGTAGAACGTGCACTTGAGAACTCCCAGTCAATCTGCTGTGTGGAATGCAACATCACACACATTTATTTTTCGAAGCGCTGGAGATGGGAATCCAGAAGCATCCATAGCGTTGTCGATAGTGACGAGGAGTTACGTCACATGAGCATCACAGGTATGAGCAGAGAAAACAGTCTGAGCTAGGGAAGAGGAGTTACGTGCATCAGCTGGCTGACGGAGGGATGTGCCGGCAGCCGGTGATTGTGATTGGTTTCCTAGAGGAGAAGCCTCTCCGATATGGGCGTGGACATTGCCCTTATCAGCTGCCACCATGAACAATGGCGAGGGTTTACGAAGGAACCGACCGCCTTGGTCTAAAATAAAAATGATGATTGTAGAAATAATATGGTACTCACCGACTTGACAAGTACATAGAAAGAGAGCACGAACCTTTAACTTAAAGATGTTCAGGTAAGATGAAAATTATCCATACGGAAAAAGCACAAATAAGACACAAAAATCGGAGCTCTGTGCAAAATCTGCTGATAAGTACTACAGAGGTGAAAACATTTGTCAAGACGACAAATCTGCATCGAGATATTTTGTCCGGGTAGCTCAGTAGGGAGAGCGACTGAGTCCGGAGTGAGGGGACACAGCTTCAATGCCCGTCGTGGACAAACTTGTGTTTTCACAGTTCTTATATTCAGAGTAATTGATTTGCTTCTGCCATCATCAGAACTAAGGCTTTCAACTCCTTTAGGTTTCCATTCATGCAATGTCTTTATGAGGAAATTATCCATTACGGGGAATAAGTATTATGTATCTGATACAAATAAATACTATACAGAAACCATAAAACTGAAATTTATTGAAACAGACATAACGGAAAGTAGGAACTGTTCGTTATCACGCGCTACATTTGGAATTTCAGCAATCAAATCATGTAATCAAATGTGCTAGCCGACTCGGTAGCCGAGTGGTCTGAGGCCCTTGTTTCCGACTATTCATGCAACATGGGCCTGTTTTCGAATTCCGGATGACGCATAGGTTGTGCGAGACTCGTATGGCGCTGGTTCTCTCCCTTCGCTGTTACCAGTAGCCCCCAATTATGGACGTCGACTGCTTTTAGCACTCCCCGTTGATCATGGTTGTATTAGATCCTCCCACACATGCATTAGCTTTCATTCTGAGCGCACAGTACAACTACCAATGTAGCCATAACTCGCACATCTTGGGGTAACAGCATTGCATGTAATGGCTTTCCATAAAAAAATTGATTAACTTTTTGAATTTCAATTCTTGTTTTTAGTATCCATTTATTCAGTACAGACTTTTTGTACTGCACATTAACTGGCGTGATGTTTTTCACCGTGATTAATGTCTGTTAAGTTGGTATCAAAGAGGTTATGTTACTGGAGACACCACTCCTATCCACGCAGCATTGGTCGCCATAAGTCACCATCTGTGCTGCAAATGACGTCATGAGCAGGCACGACGCAGCCGCAGAAGAGAAGCTGCTTGGAAACCAATGGAACAAAAGCTTCTAAGCGTATAAACAGATAAAATGAGTAATTCAATAATCTTTATCAATGATACACAAGCTTACTGTTTCATCAACGGTGTAATTTGGTTCATTTTTGCCTGCTTGTGACGTCACACCACAGATTAGCTGTGACCTATGGCGGCAGAGCCAGTGGTGTCTCCAGTAATATAACCTCCTTGGTTGGTATACTTGTCGTCTGGAGGCTCATCAAATTTAGATGTAGTGGCGTTTCTTGTCGTCTTATTGTTCAACTTGAAATATTGATTGCTCTTAAAAATTAGAATGTTACAGTGATACGTAAAAATTTCCTTCTTTGTTTTATACATCTCGATGCAGTTTTTCTCCTTCCCTAGATAATTTGAGAGACTTTATATCATGCTTCTGAGTAGGGTCCCCGCGTCCAGACCTTCCCCGCGTCCAGACCTTCCCCCCCCCCATGAGGCCAAGTGTTTTGTAATATGATTCCGACACCATCGGCGTCTAATACGAGAGATTCCTAGCCCTCTAACTGTTCTCCAAATTTCTTAATTGGTGAATTTCAATTTTCATAATTGCTAAAATCAAGCATTATAGAATTTGTTCTAAAATAAATTCTCTGAAGCTATAATATAGCCATAGGTTAAATAATTGCATTTTGGTTAACTCCTTTTCTGAAATATGTATTTTTATTAAAAGTAAAAACAATAATGAAAGCACCATTAGCAGCTGGGTAATTCATGAAAACAATGTATTAAATTATTTCACAGATCAAAACATTTATTATAACAGTCACGTCGCGTAAATACACATACATGAGCAGAGCCGGACAACGCCCATTCCGAATTTCTGAGTGCACCCCTGCTTCTGAGGTCATATTGTTTATTTCCATACACACCAGCTGATGACTTTGATTGCACACTTGATTTCTCAATTTAAGGCTTCTGTAAACATTTTAGTGAGAAAAAGTATCCCTCATTGAATTTCTGAAACAAGTCTTAAGATTTTAGAAATATGAAACTTTTTATCCTAGGTTCTTCTGTTGGAAAAATCTTTCTAAACATTTAGAGTAAAAATACGGGAATGAATTTTTGCTAGCAACAGAACATGAGTAAAAAGTGACAGTTTTTTGTGCTTGCATTAATATTTCAGGTGCAGGGATTTTGCTTGCGGTAAATAATAATTCTAAATATTGCCCTTAAAGTTTCAAGCGCAACGTGAGCGCTAGTTAAACTCTATTAACAGTTGTATCTTTGGATATGCAATTGTGTTGTTCAGAAATTTCATTACATCTTATCAGGAAAGAGAGAAAGAAAATCAGAAAATAGACTACCCATTTTTTAAGAAGTTTTTCTTGTTAAGAAACACTAATTTCAGATATTGAGACCGAGGCCTCCTCGAACTAAAAAGCTAAGGAAAAAGTTTTAAAATGTTTTCGATGTTCCGTATATTGCTTAACAAAACCACTGGGGCTGCCTTTTATTCTAAAAGAATTAAGTGCCGAGAAAAAAGCATTGCTTATTGAATTTAAAATTATAATACACTGACGGAAAAAAATCCCAACATCACGAAAAAATAGTTGTAGAGGAATGAAATGGCGGCAATACATTTGTATAGGTAACATATTTAATCGATTAAGGTTTCAAGATCACAGCTTATTGTAAGCGCGAGAAGAGCCATTTTAAATGTGAATTTGCTGGTACATTAATAACCGGTGTAACCGCCAGAATGTTGAATGCAAGCACGCAAACGTTCATGCATTGTGTCGTACAGGTGCTGGATGTCAGTTTGTGGGATGGAGTTCCATGCCTGTTGCACTTGGTCGGAGAATGGTTATGTCATCAGCATAAAGAAGGAGATCAATATCATTTATGGAAATAAAGATATCGTTAATGTATATATTAAATAGTAGAGGTCCTAAACTTGAGCCCTGTGGAACACCAGTTGGTATGGATTTAAGAGAGGACTGATGTTGGTTAATGTGAGTATATTGTTGCCTACCTGATAAACAACTTTTAAAAAGAGAATTTTCATTGTTCCTTATTCCAATAGTGTGTAATTTGTGTAGTAAGATATTATGGTTTATGGTATCAAAAGCTTTTGACAGGTCCAAAAATAAAGCGATAGTATTTAAGTTTAGATCAAAATCATGTTGGACTGTTTGTTGTAGATATAATAAGGCTGATTCAGTTGACTTACCAGATTGAAAACCATGTTGATTCGAATGCATAATATTTAGATTATGAATAAACAAGTTTAATCTATTATAAGCTAATCTCTCCAAAAGTTTAGCGAAAATTGATAAATTGGTTATAAGACGTAAATTGTTTGCATCATTTATTGATCCAAATTTATATTTTGGGATTATTTTTTTTATTTTAAGTAGATCAGGAAATTCACCAGATTGGAATATATCATTAAATATAAATAATAGAGGATCATGAATAAGATTAGCGACATTCATGCGTATCGAAGCGTATGTGTAAATCGGCCTATTTTTATTTTTCAATCATCTCATACTAGTCAGAACGCAAGGAATGGGCCGTTTTGACCATTTGAATTTAATTCGTGGTAAGAGTTTTTACCGTTATCTCATATTACAGGTAAAAGCCGCCCCGGTGGCTCAGTGGTCTAAACGATGGCTTCTGACCATTCGTCCGAAATGGGTCCGGGTTCAAATTCCGGTGAAATGTTGTGTTTGTCTTAAGGCACTGGCTCTCTCCCTTTCCCGGAACCAGTGGCCCAAAATTAGGGACGGGTGATGGCTTATAGCCCACTATGTTGCTGACAGTGGTCGTCAACCCCCGCCCCCCTCCCTCACCACTACCATAAAAAAACGAAAATGCATTTTTATATGGATATGTTTGCTCCCAAATACAGCTTAGGAAGGTTTTTCCATTAGACTTATTCGAAATTGCGTTTTAATGCATAACAAGGTCTTGCGTCTGAACCACTGTGTATGATAGTTAGGTGGAACAACTCTGGAAACAAAATCGCCCACTGATGTCACTTGTCACTAGATGGCGCGACAAACACGTAAACCGATGACTCCACACATCGTATGCTTTCTTATGGGAGGAAGAGGCAGAAACATTCGTTTCTTAAGAGCGCTATTTTGCTCAGAATTGAAAAACAAAACCAGAAACGCTTCTAAACATGCACGTTTCTGGAAACCAGGCGGGATGTCTTCAAATATAGCGATATATACTGGTGTGCAAAAATTAAGGACGAAGAGGAGAAATTAGCATAACAGCGGAACGAGCAGGCAGAACGGACCGAAAGGCCACTCAGGAGATAGACTAGGGTCCGGTACGGTACGGCATGTGCATATATGCATCATGACGTAGGGGTGGGGGGTCAGAAGGGTATTAAGCACACGGGCGGTGTACGATCAGCAATTCGGTGAAAGCTATTGCACGGTGTACATCGGTTTGAACGACGTCGAGTTGCTACCACAGTGTGTGATATGGCCAACAGGCAGTCCAGTGGACAACATCTGGATGACTTTACCCGAGGTCGCGTCATTGGGAAGTTGGCAGAAGGTCGAAGTGTGACTAGTGTGGCCGAGGAGTACGGGATCGCCCACAGCATCGTATCACGAGCTTGGAGAACATTTCAAACGACAGGAACAGCTGTCCAAGAGCTTAGCAGTGGTCGTCCACGAGCAACCACGGCGGCGGACGACCGGTATATTGCCCTACAGGCGTGTACAGACAGGCGGCAGACAGCGGGAGAAATCGCAAGGCACATGAAACAGACAACTGGACGTCCGGTATCGCGTTTCACCGTGACCAGGAGGCTGCACAATGGTGGTCTATTTGCACGACGACCAGTACGCTGTGTCCTATGAATGCCTGCTCATCGGAGACGGCGATTTCTGTGGTGCAAGGAACACAAGAACTGGACACATCAGCAATGGGGTCTAGTTTTCTTTACAGATAAGAGCCGATTTAGTCTGACGGGCGATTCTGAACGTATACACATCTGGAGAGAGGAGGGAACACGCAATCACACCTCCAACATCATCGAAAGGGACCGGTTTGAAGGTGGCGGAGTTCTCGTTTGGGGCGGTATCATGCTTGGTAGCCGTACTGACCTCCACAACTTCCAAGGAGGTTCAGTCACTGGTGTCCGCTATTGCACCGAGGTGCTCCTGTCTCACGTGCGTCTGTTTAGAGGTGCTGTGGTTCCTGAGTTCCTCTTCATGGACGACAACGCTACACCTCGTCGTACAGTGGCTGTCGCAGAGCTGTTGGAGAGTGAAGATATTCAACGCATGGATTGGCCCGCATGGTCCCCGGACCTAAATCCAATCGAACACGTGTGGGACCTTCTCGGGAGACGCTTGGCAGCAGGTCACCAGCCGCCAGCAACGATTCCGCAGCTGCGATTGGCGCTACAAGAGGAATGTGCCGCGATGCCTCAACAGCTCCTTGACAACCTTGTCCTCAGCATGGACAGACGTTGTAAATCCTGCAACGCAGTCAGGGGTGATCATATCCCCTGCTAAAGACTGGATTTTTTCTTGGCAGCCGCCTGTCACATGGACGTTTCTGTCTTCTGTCCAGTTGTGCTCGAAGCTACCTTTTCAATAAAGTGCCTTTGTATATTTTGGATTCCTTGTTTGGATGGATTTGCTCACTTGTCCTATCTTGGGGATCTTATGGTATGATTTGAGTCGATGTGGAGCACTTCTGCACGACGTTACATTCCAAAAACCATCTCGTCCTTAATTTTTGCACGCCAGTGTATATGTATATTTATGTTTGGCAATTGCATAGATTAGTACGCACGCACTGTACTTCATGCTTCCACACTTTTTATGCCGGATAATTTTGTTTTTTATATGTCGAACAGCAGGTAAGCGGTGATCAATAGTTTTTTTTTCATCGTAAAATAGCTCTTTTTTTATTAGAAGAAAAAAAGAAAAAAAAAGGAATGTTTATCTATTCGTGATTGTTATTGTTTAATGCGCGCCGCCATTTGCACATATATAACGTAAACATCTTGCTCTTCTGGAGTTCTATTGATACCAAAGATAAATTGGTGATCGTTTTTCTTCTGTTTGGGGGCTTTAAAATTCGATACACATTCTTCATATGTCAAATAACCTGTCCGACAGTTTGATAAATAACACTTTCGCCCCATATCAAAAATAAGAATTGAACTGAACCTAGTCTGACACACAACTACACTATAAATTTTAGTTTCCTAAATTAGAAAGAGTTGAAGCGCTTTAACTCCTGTAGAGAAATTTCAATGTTTTTGGAACTTCAATACCACGCAACTACACAAAGTAATTAATAACAAGTTAGTAAAATCATACAATGCATTGATTATGATACGCTTTCCAACATACCAGAAATTATTACTCAAGTTATGAGGAGAATGGCTGTGGAATAAATCTCGCTCCTGTGTCCTGACCTTTGACCCCATTTCGATGATATTCAACAGAACCGGTTCAGTTTACCTCAAGAATAGCATACTAAAGTTTTGTTGCAATAGAAACAGTTTTACGGAAGTTATGAGAATAATGGCTGTAGAATAAATCTTGCCTTTGTGCAATGACCTTTGACCCCATTTCGTTGATATTCAACAGAACCGGTTCACTATACCTCCGGAACAACATGATAACGTTTTGTCGCAATTGAAACATTTTTAGGTAAGTTATCATGCACAAGGGCAATGGAATGGATCCCACTCCAGTGTCCTGACCTTTGACCCCATTTCGCCCATTTTCAATAGGGTTTGTCCCCAGTGGTTCCCTACCACATACTAAAATTTCATCGAAATCGAACCATATTTACGCATGTTATGACGCATAAAGGCAATGGAATGGATCCCGCTTTTATGCCCTGACCTTTGACCCCATTTCGCCCATTTTCAATAGGGTTCGTCCCCAGTGGCTCCCTACCACATACTAAAATTTCATCGAAATCGAACCATATTTACGCATGTTATGACGCATAAAGGCAATGAAATGGATCCCGCTTTTATGTCCTGACCTTTGACCCCATTCCACCCATTTTCAATAGGTTTCGTTCCCAGGTGATTCCTTATCACACACCAAAATTTCATCGAAATCGAACCATTTTTACGCACGTTATGACGCATAAGGGCAATGGAATGCATCCCAATCTTATGTTCCGACCTTTGACCCCACTTCACTCATTTTGAACAGGGTTCGTCCCCAGGCGGTCTCCTACCACATAGTATAATTTCATTGAAATCGAACCATATTTACGCAAGTTATGTCGCATAAGGGCAATGGAATGATCCCGCTCCTACGTCGTGACCTTTGACCCCATTTGTCCCATTTTCAATAGGCTTCGTCCCTAGGTGGTCCCCTACCACATAGTATAATTTCATTGAAATCGAACCATATTTACGCAAGTTATGTCGCATAAGGGCAATGGAATGATCCCGCTCCTACGTCGTGACCTTTGACCCCATTTGTCCCATTTTCAATAGGCTTCGTCCCTAGGTGGTCCCCTACCACATAGTAAACTTTCATTGAAATCGAACCATATTTACGCAAGTTATGACACATAAGGACAATGGAATGATTCCGCTCCTACGTCGTGACCTTTGACCCCATTTGTCCCATTTTCAATAGGGTTCGTCCCCCGGGTGATCCCCTACCACATACTAACATTTCATTGAAATCGAACCATTTTTACGCCAGTTAACGTGCGGACAGACGGACGGACGGACGGACAAAGCTGGAGCATATACGCTTCTTCAGTTCAACACAATTTTATTAACAAGGTTGGGTTCAGGAGGCAAACATGGGCGTCCTGATACATATGTTATGGGAAAAAAATGGATTGATTGAAGTTATTTATCAAAAGAGACTATATTTATGCTGATATTGAAATTTATATGGAAATTATAGAAAATTTAAATTTGGGAGATGGGTGGATGCATTTCGAAACAAAACTGGAATTTTGAATAAGGCTATGAAACAAAATAGAAAAATAAAATAAAATGCACCACTGAATTTGGTAACTCCCAAAAGTTACTATTGTATTGTTTGCGTTTGATGAGCAGATACACCTGAAAGTGTAAGAAAAGGTAACTATTGTTTGCATGTGTACCAAATTCGTAAACAATAAAATTTAATGGTATACAATGTACACGTGTAAATAACCTTTTGGAAGTGGCGATGATCAAATTAGCTAGTTAGGACAAAAACATTGATTTCACCACTATAGCCTCAGATTACTTTCCCACCTCAGTCATTGCTGAGGGGGATGCACTTGAACCATGTGATGAAAATTTAAACTGAAAATATCTAAAACTTCACTGCACTAAGGTTTAGGTTTTTGAAAGGCCACTTGGCCTATATTTATTGTAAAACTTAACAAGTGTGAGAGTAAATTTTGACACAATTTCAAACCCGGCCACTGGGCCTAAAAACAATAAACATCTGACAGCTTAGCAAATATCGCACCAGTCACAGTACCAAAACAAAATATAAATACCAGAATTCCATTGAATTACACCGCAAAGCACAAACACTTGCTTTAACATGGTGTGCAACTTTGGAAGGTAAATCTCTCTCTCTCTCTTGAAAAAAAAAATAATTATTATATGCATATGTTTACACTATGTTATTCTAATCGCTCAAACCATCCCTCTCAGACCAGTCTTCTGAATTCACTTTTTAACTAACATATCAACTGCCAAAATTTTACATAATGAAAAGTTATTTTATACCAATTTCTACATTTCCGGGAAAATTTGTCTCAAAATCCACAACCTTGCCTTCAATCAACATTTGTCTTAAAATCTACATATCCTAAGCATGTAGCATTACCTGACACTGAACCAATTCTCGACACTGTACAAAACCCAATACACTAAATACTCTACTCAATTTACTCACAAGTTATCATAAAAATCCAACTATTCAAAAATTCCCCACTATAAGTCCTCCAAATCTACCAGCACCCATGTAGAACTAAACTCGAGCATTAAAGCCAAACAATCATCTCACTCAACGAATTCCACTTGCCTCGCAAAAACACTATTTCACTGCAGGAACAACAAAGTTTGAGTCTAAAGGCGGGAATGGGTCGTGAATCCATTCCCAGCTTATACAGTGTAGTGGAGCAAAGTGCGACCTAACCCTTTTCTGTTCCTTCACTCTGATTTGGGGACAACCCATATCACTCCCCTCATAGGTACCACCTCCTATGGACCGAACAAGCTTACTCGGGCAGAAAACAAATCCCCCAATTTGTTTCGTGCACCCTTTCAGACCCCGCGGCATTGTCTACATAGGGTAAAGTATCCCACAAGAGTTCTCTTGTCCCCAAAATATATCTTCATCTATTTTCCAGAAAATTCAATACATCACCCTTTTTCCCAGAAAATTACTTCTTATCCTATTTTCCCCAGGAACACACTTCATATCCTTATTTTCCCAGGAACACACTCATTTCCCAGAAAATCACTTATCTTTTATTTCCCAGGAACACACTGTACATATTCATTTCCCAGAAAGCTCAATAACACCATACTTGACACACTATACCAAACCTTACTTTATTTCCTGAAAAATCTATACATCACCATACTTCCTAGATCACTCTTTTCCTGAAAAATCATCACTTCTTGAAGAAACACAACAGCTATGCGGGTTCTTTTTTTAGTCACACTATACATATACTCATATCTGCCTGTATGCCCAATTCTTATATTCTTTCCAGCCATAAAAACCTGTTTTCTAATCTACGGGCTGAAACTAGAAATTAGCCCTCACTAATACAAAAATTAAATTTTAAAGAGTAATTTAGCACCTAAATTTACCAAAACACTAAACCAAAATAATTACCAGCCTACAAGAAAAATTCCCAACTACATGGCACCTACGCTAAGTTCATAAATACAAATTCTACTTCACAAATACAAAAATCACCGAGCACAAAAAGAGTTAAATTTCAATTAAGAGAAATACTGGTCTGGAGAGCTGTTCGTTCCGAAATAACTTAATATACTTATTATATCATCTATCCCTACATGACCCAGAAAATTATCCACTTCCACTTCTTTGTTTCGTTTTGTTTTTCAATTACCTATCCACAGAAGATGACATGAAATTTATTTAAACAGCCTAACATTAAATCAGGTGGTTTCATTCCTTAAGCACACCAAAACACTAAAATACAAAAAAAAACCTGAATGAAAACATTTACAACTTTTTTTTCTTTCTTTGCAACATATTTTTCCGACAGTCCCCCCATTTCAAAGTCCACTTGCTTAGATAGTCGTAAAGAACCCACAACATAAGATTAAAAAAAATACCTTTAGGACCGGAGCAGCAACACTACTTGACAAACACGCCGAAGAGAACACCATTGTCCCGGTTGATTTTCACTTCACTTCCAAAGTTTTTTTTCTTTTTCTTTTCTTTGTCACCGCTAGTCTGGCCAACGAAACAGGAAACGGGCATTTTGGAACCATGCTGGTGGTTGTAGTCAGAAGTGGTGGGACAAGCTCGGCGATCCAGCAGTCGAAATCGATGTTATTCGCAGGGCCGTCAATGATGGCCATCTCCCCGAAGCCAGGGCGCAGCCCAGCTTAAATATGGAAGCAGCAACTCCCCGAGGTGGACTTTCGGTCCTCAACAGGCACGTTGGGCTTGGAAGTAGGAAATCGGGTCTGGTCTGATCCTTCTCCGCCATCTTGAGGCTCGCACTTGCTGGCTTTCAAGACCAACCCCAGTGGTCGTCCACAAATTTCTCTCTTTTTTTTTTGTTACCTCCGGAAATGAGACCCTTGAAAAATGCTCATTTTAACTGAGCTTTGCGATTCGCTTCCGCATTTTCATTCTGACTGTCCTCTCCCCACCAAAAAGGCAAGGAGAGAAAATTTAGCTTTCCGCGGTCAACTGCCGACCAGCTAGCGCAGCGACCAGAACAAAAGTGTGACAATTGTATAAAAGCACTCGGGGATGTTTGAGACTGCTGACCTCCCATTGGCTGCCCTCTGCATGGTAACAGCAGTTCCTCCCACAACGGAATTTATCTCCCCAGCCTCGAGTGACCTCTGACCTTCACACGTAAGCAAAAGGGGGGAAACTGCGTATCCTTTCACCATGCTATTCTAAAAATAGCTTGCTTCACTGCCCAGAAAACCCTCTGCGAACACACTTTTGAAGCCTCTAAAATCCTTTGCCAAAAAATGGCGGTCGCTGAAAGAAAGATTTTTCTTTTCTCACAATTCTCTTCAGAAACGCCTTTTCCCCATTCCGTGATTAACTGCGAATAATTTTGTTTTCTAAAAGGGGTCGTTGCTGTCTTCTTTTGCTCGCCCTTTTTTTCCCCTTTTCTTGTTTTTAAAGAAAAAAAAAGAATCAGGCCAAAAGGGAAAAAAAAGTTTAATGTCTATTATTCCCCTTTCTTTTAAGAAATTTTGTTTGCTTGGTTAGGGCATGTGAAGTAAAATGAACATGGCCATTTATTCCCTTATCTCACTGCCTCTTCCAAACACAATTTTGAAGCGTAGGACTGCAGAGAATTTTCATTCTGTGTATTTTATTTATTTATTTTCTATTATTTTTTTTATTTTCGTAAATCCCAGCGAAGTGATCAGGTTCCCCAAGATTTACGAACATGAAAATTCTCGACAGGACACATATATTGTACGGTAAAATATACAAACTCTAAAATTCTATGTACATTATATACAGCACGATGTATTGATTCACAAAGGAGCCTCGTGGTAAGAGGTGCAGGCATTTTGCACAAGAACAATAAGAGAGATTGTCGAAACATTTCGTCTCGAAGCATAAGTATATTATAGTGCTGACAAATAACAGAACGAGAATATTATAATGAAGCACTGTGCAAAAGGAGAACTGTAGATGACAAAGTAGACAATGTGAAACCTAAGGCAAACGGAATTACGATGTCTTAGTACTGGTAGAAAAAATGGTAATCAAAGAGAAAACAAGTAATACTATATACATTTGTACAGTATGGTGCATATTATATTCACATTTGTTAGAAGATATAAGCTTTATGTTGAAGTTTGATTCTGAAAACCAATGGTGAGCATGCACGTTGAACTGAAGTTCTACAGAGCTAGGAGCAACGAGGGTATAAATTACCGACAGTCAGTTGCAACGTCGCTGGCATGCCGGCGAATCAGGAAGCGGCCGGAGACCAGGTGGAACGGAAATGTGGTTCTATCTGTTGGGCAACGGCCACAAGGTTCTCTAGACGAAGTCTTGAGAGGAGACGCTCCCGAAAGTGACACAGTAGTTCCACAGAAGCTTGGTGGATGGTATAAGGAGATGAGATATCCCGGCAGCGCTGATGAAATACGTAGATGACGTGTTTCACCAGGATGAAAATATATAAGCAGATGAGCGGAAGGTTGATTGGCGGAGAGACCTGCAGGAGGAGTGTCTTATAGGCATCGAAAGGATGATCAGTTGTGGCTGAACGTTGAGCAATGGAAACGCAAGATGGAGTAGTGGAAGGAGGATGACACGATGTAGATAAACGTGAGAGACATCAGCTTCTTGAGCACAGAAGGGGTCAAAGAGGTGAGTCAAGAATGGTCATGCGGTGGAGGATGGATGGAATGGGAAGACGGCGGTGGAGAAAAAGCCAGTGAGTATTTATTTCAAGAGGAGCTGAAAGAGGAGAAAGGGTGGCAGACCAGACAGCGGTGAGAGAGGATTGGGAGACATCAGGGATGTGAAGGGGAGAAGGAGAGTGGGATTTTAAAAGTAACCGATAGAGAACTGAGGTTGAAAGAGAGGAGAGTGGAAGTGTAGATCTGCCGACTGAAATAAAGAAAGGAAGGGGAAGGGAGGCGGAAGGAACAAAGATTAGGCCAGTGGGGGTTGCAAGATGAGGGAACTTAGCAATGATGGTAGAGAGTAGGGAATCATAGACAGAGCGAGGGGGTGAAAGAAGAACAAGGGGGAGGCTGGCGAAGGGTTGCCAGGACAGATCTGAGGTTACAAGGTCTTTGACGGTTACAACTCCGACTCTGAGCCAAGAAGGATAGGCGAAGCATGAAAGATGAGGGGGTGAAGAAGAGAGGAGAAGAACAGGGGTTCAGCAAGGGGTTCAGTGGTGGAATCGGGTGGGGATAGAGTGAGCGGGAGAAAGCGGAGAAAGGTAAGAGTCTCCCGTAAGGCAGGAGGAAGGCGAGAGTGAGTGGTAGTTCGGAGGTCCATTAGTATGAAGGAAGTGAAAGTGAAATTAGTGTTGTCCAAAGAGGTGATGACATTCCTTGCGGTAACGGCGTCGGCAACAGGTGAAGTATGAAGACGGAGGAACGAAGTAATCCGGAGAGCTTGATAGTACAGTCGTGTATCAATTAGGCCAATGCCACCTTGGTCAGGAGGAAGGCTCAGCTTGGGGGCACTGAGCCAGTGGTGTCCGGTCCAGATAACTAAGGTGAAGCAGCGAGTGATATCATTGAGACGAATAAGTGGGGATTTAGTAGCAAGCCAGGAATGTGTGCACATGGAGAGAAGATAAGTTTGCGCAAGACGTGCACGTTGAAAATATGAAGTACAGAACTGCGCTTTTCGCCAAAATGCAGTTGACCTATGAAGACGGGGCTGGATTATATTCCACGTTGTGCTGGAGGCTTCACCTGGGACGCTAAGATGTACGCCAAGGACACGTTGAGAGGCTGAAGACCAGTGCGCTCCCCATGGGGAATCCAAGCCGTCAACCCATGAGCCGCACCACAGGCCTGTGCTTTTGGTTGTATTAATCGCAGCTTCGGAGCAGGAGGCGTAATCGGCGAAAAGACTTTGGAGCAAAGAGAACTGTGAATCCAGGCGTATACAGAAGGTAACGTCGTCTGCATACGCCACGGAAGTGGTGACATGGTGTCTCGTGCGGGCGATGAGTGGCGGAAGGGTGGCTTGAAAGGAGCGTTGAACGGAGCAGAGAAAATGTTCTAAGGCTATGGCGAAAAGTTGACCGGAGAGTGGGCAGCCTTGCCTCACTCCACGGCGGAAGAGGATTGGTGCTGTAAGAAAGGTGGGCAACTTGACCTGGAAACTGGCGTCCTGGTAGAGCGAGGTGAGGAGAGAAATAAACGGAGGCGGAAATCCAAATCGGAGAAGCGTGGCAGAGAGATAAGTGGGGAAGATGTTATCAAAGGCGTACTGTTGGTCTAAAGAGAGGAGGGCGAGGGGTTCAGAGCGGGAGCGCGCAAGGTGAATTAGATCAGTCAGGAGATGGATGTTGTGAGATAGGGAATGGCCGGGAACTGTGTAAGTCTGGTTAGGGGAGAGGATGTGAGTGAGGATGGGATTTAGTCGCTGTGAAAGAAGCTTGGTATAAAGTTTGTAGTCGAGATTCAGTAGGGAAATTGGGCGCCAGTTCACCAAGTCAAGGAGATCACCTTTCTTGGGGAAAAGGACAACGTATGCAGCTGTGAATATCCTTGGGAGAGGAGAGTAAGTAAAGGCAGCAGAGAAAGCGGATAGGAGAAACGGAAGAATAAGAGGCAGAAAAGTTTTATAAAAGCTAAAGGTTAGGCCGTCCGGACCCGGAGCGGCACCAGAATTCAGAGAAAAGAATGTAGTGTTTAGTTCAGAGTGCGTGGGGGAAAGGAGAAGAGTAGAAGCGAGATGGGGGGGGGGGGAACCTGAGGTAGATTAGAAAGGAGAGAATCCATTGCTGCAGAGGATGTTTGAGGAGGTTCAGAGAACTTCATGGAAAAGTACTGACGGACATGGAAACAAAGCGCAATCGGCTCATCTGATACCTCTCCAGAAGAAAGGCGTAGATGATGAAGTATGGTCGAAGCTCGTCGGGTGTTTTCCACCGACGTCAGGAACTCATAGTTGTGAGCATCCGGCGTCAGGTGTTGCAAACGAACTCGGCGGAGAGCTTGTTGCGCCAGAGGAGTGAGAAGAGATCGAAGCTCTTCTTGAAAGGAGGAGAAGAGAGGATCACCAAGACTGAGCATGGATAGCATTGAACGAACATAGTCTAGGCGCATGTTCTGGAGTGTCTTTAATTGGAATGAGTAGTTTCGGACATTCAGAACGAGTTGTTGCTTCATCCAAGAATTTAATCCGCAGAGTGCAGATTGAAGCTGCGGTCGTCTGTCAATCAGGAATGACCGGACCGAAGAGCAGAATGCCGGGTCAGAGAGAAGTGCATCATCAAATGTCCACGGGCATATTATCCTGGGTTTGAATGGTGCAGTATGGACTATGATGGCAATGGCGCAGTGGTCAGATGAGGCCGTGGGATGCACACTCGATTCTGTCATGGCTGGAAGTAGAGTACTGGAGGCATAAAACCTGTCAAGGCGAGCTAAGAAAGGATTTTGCGCGTAAGAGGAGCGTCAAGTGTAATTAGTCGACCATGGATGAATATGCCGATGTACATCATGAAGAGCGTTGTTGGTGACAACTGTGTGGAGCGGGTTCGCCAGGTCATGGCGGCGCTCTCTATTGGTAGAAGACCTATCCAGAAGAGGATCCAGGGTACAGTTATAATCCCCACCAACGAGAACATGGTCTGACGGTGGGATACGGTCCAGTGCTCTGCAAAGACGTGTGAAGAGAATCGATAAATGAGTTGTAGTGCTTGGAATATAGATATTGAATAAATGGTATCTGGAAGACGCGATGATAAAGGATGCATGCTGTAAGAGATCTCGACAAATATTTCGCACAGAGAGGGATGTGATAATAGAATTGAGAGTATGACTAATGCCGATGGCAAGGCCGCTATGAGATGTTAGTCCATAGGCGTGATGAAACACAAAGTTCCACTGGCGCCATCGAGAATAGACGGTAGTTGGTTTGCAATTTGTCACTTGAAGGAGGAGAATATCAGCCCCCAACGGGTTGAGGTCTTCATATGCCAGAGAGTTGCTGAGGGAGGAAGCAAATCCCCTGCAATTAAGTGACACGATCTTGAATTGTGGGGTTCCTTGCCTCTAGCTGAAGATCTTTCAGGCTGGAGGAAAAGACTTGAGACGATTATAGAAGATTTGTGCCCACGGATGGGTGGGAACATTCTGAGGGCAGAAAAGCGACACATTGAAGATCTGTTCCGGCACAAGTTGGCGAAGCGATAGATTCTTGACTGCTAAGGCGCGTGCTATTGCGTAGATGGTCGGATTCGTTAAGTATGGATGGAGATCAATGTATGAGAGTGGCACGGGAGGTATATTGGCTGTCTGGAGAAATGCAGCGAACTCTTCGACCGTGGGAAAGGAGACTTCGGCTGGCGAGGTGTGTCGAGACGAACTGCTGGAGAGGGAGGTTGAACGAGGTGAAGTAGAGTTTTGCTTCTTCGCTGCTCGCCTGCTGCGGCCAGAGCCGCGGCGCTTCAGTGGAGCCTCGATCGTCTTATCCTCACACTGCGTCTCTGGACCAACGAACTCCACATCAGCTGTTTCGGAGGTTCCAGTGGTAATAGCTGGTTGTGAACCCTCTGAAAGGGACTCGGTGGTGGAGCGACGACGTTGCGGGAGTGAGGAGGCAATTGTAGGAAAGTCCTCTAGTGAAAAAGAGGAAGCGGCTGTGGGAGCGTTTCGTTGACCAACGTCTGTAAGCTAACTTTTTCATCATATCTTGGCTCCGAGGCCTGCTGTGCTGAATGATGTGGTACGCTTTGAGGTAGGAACAGTACCTGTAGGAGTGCCAGTCGGAGTCGGTGGAACTTGATGTGGGCAGTGCACGCGAAGATGGTTTTTGTCATGGCAAAGAGTGCAGTGCATGGAGGTAATGACGTCGATTCTCCGACGTTGCTAGCCACACCGTACGGTTAGGATCTTCGGGCACGCAAGCAGATGATCGTCCGACGGAAATATGACAGGGGCACTTCGACGAAACCATGCAATGGATTTGTCATCGGGATCTCTGAGCGCCGCCGAAAGAGTCGTTATTGGTCCAATCACTCGACCAAATTTGCTGAGTAAAGTGCATAGAGCGACATCTGAGACTTCAGGCGGGACTGGGTGGAAAGTGACCTGGATAGGTTGCTGCGCCACAGGTTCATTCAGAAGATGCACATCTTTGATGGATAAGCCATCAGTCATCACAAGGTCTGCATATTCTTTACGGGCAAAATACACTAATACGGCCCGTGGCTTTCGATCCATATGAGTGATATAAGCTCTTGTAGGAAGCATCTTCTTTAGGGCAATACTATATTCCTTGAGTTTCGTGTCTGGTAATGCATCAAAACAGACACCGAAATCCATTGTGGAGAAAAATTGTTTCCCGGCTGGGGAATCCTCTGGGATATCGATGGTGGCAGAACTACCCTCAACACTGACGTAAGAGTGAGGAAACACTGGAGCAATAAACTTGGAAGGAACTCTCGCTCCGGAGGTCACTTTGGAGTAAGTGAGGGAAGTAGAGTTGGCAGGGGAAGGGTGCGACACAGTGCTGATTTCTGGTAGCGGCTTGGTAAACTGAGTTCAGCCAGTTGAAGGCAACGCAACCGTGCAATCGGTCACATCCATAGCTTTGGCAAATGAACCAGGGACGTGCGTCAAGGGGTGACGTCACTCTCCTGGGCAGGGATATCAGCTTGAGCCTTTGCAGAGGAGTCGCGCGCCACATCTTGTAAGCGTATGACGTCTCTGACGTGCATAAATACTGATTGGTTTCCTGAGAGTGAGGAGGAGGAGGAGATTGAATGAGCATCACTGATGTGTGCGTGGACATCACCCTTATCAGTGCCCGCCATTGTAAATGGCGAGGACTAATTTAAGGATCGATCAGCTTGATCAAAAATAGTAAAACGCTGAATGCAAACAAAATATGCAACTCACCGACTTGAGAGCTGAGCTAAAAGAAAGTACAGATCTTCTTCTTGATGGGGAACACAAAAATAGGAACAAACACTCACTATACACTTCCCAAACTGGGCACAAACACAGAGCTCGAAAATAACGTAACTATATCGGTTATACGTTTCTTCAACCTACAGTTGGAAAGCGTAAAGAAGCATTCGTGGTGAATAAAGTTTTAGCACTGATGAAATCATAAACACTATGTATTCCTATTACGATTAAGGTAAACGGTCGGCCCACAACTCCTGCACGCCGCTTGGCGAGCTGTAACATTAACGATCCATTTTTCAAACTGTTAACTGTTTGGGGAGTTGTACGAGGTCCGATCAAAAAGTTCCGAGAATAGGCCGATATATAACAAAATACGTGCATTACTTAAGTTTGGCTATGATCTCCCTCAAAGTAGTCTCCTTGGGCAGCGATACACCACTGCCAGCGTTTTTGCCACTGTTGGCACACTCCCTGGAAGTCCTGTTCGCGAATCGTGTCAAGCACCGTAGCCGCTTCGTGCTGGATTACGTCCACGGTTTCAAAACGTTGAATCTTGTGCTTCGGGAACACAAAGAAGTCGCAGGGGGACAAATCCGGCGAGTAAGGAAGGGTAGTCATGATTTTTCGACTGCAAAACTGGCGTGTTGCTAACGCTCTGTGAGCTGCTGCATTGTCGTGATGGAGCAGGAAATCGCCCCTGCGCCATATTTCAGGTCGTTTGCGGCGAATGCCCTCCCTAAGACGCCGCAGATCATCGCAGTAAAAAAAGGACGGTGACGGTCTGTCCCTGGGGGACGAATTCACGGTGCACAACCTCACGAATGTCGAAGAACACGATGAGCCTGCATTTGGTTGCGCTCCGAACTTGTCGGGCCTTCTTTGGTCGTGGAGATGCCGGACTCTTCCACTGCGACGACTGTTGTTTGGTCTCCGGGTCGTTACCGTAGACCCAAGTCTACTCCCCAGTGATGACCCGCGACAGGAACGTTGGTTCATTTACCACCTGCTGACGAAGATCTTGACAGAGTTTGACACGGAGCGCCTTCTGTTCGGGGTTCAGAATCTTTGGCACAAATTTTGCTGCAATGCGGTGCATGTTTAAAACCGACGTCAGAATTTCTTGCACTGTTCCGTATGACACACTGAAGTAGTATGAAATGCCAGGTCTGAGCGCAAGGAGCAGGAGGCGTGGCCTGGCGCCGTCAGCAGGAGGTGAGAGGGCGTGGCAGGTGGCGCTAATGTGTTGGATCGATGCTGATGTGCTGCCCCTAGTGGTACTTTTTGGAACGTTCGATGGATCTTTGAGGGATGGCAACGACCGAGAGGGGGAAAGGGGATGTGTACGCGATGTGCTGCCCCTAGCAGTGCTTTTTGGAACTTTATTATTTTCTCGGGAGATTTATTGGCTTTGACAAATTTTTGGGAAGTCTTTCCAATATTTTTTGTTTCCTCGAATTTGTTTTATTAAACTTATATTTTTAGAACTTCCCTGAGGTGTTAGGAATTTTTATAGACGTTGCATTATTTTTTTAATTTTTATATTTGCCCTCCCTCTAATTTAATTTAGACAGGGAAATGCTTTGTTTGAAAAGATTTCGTTCCTGTTGATTCCTGTTCCGCTATCTTTTGTCCGCCATTTTAGATTCACGGTGTTGTCATTTTGTGTGCTACTTGTTTTGGGATAAGTCACCATTTTCTCTTTGTCTCAGACCATACCATTTTGTATGCCACGTGTTTTGGGACGAGTCACTATGATGGGTGACACCGCTGTGCCAGTAGGCAAAACCATCACGTCCGCCAACGCCATTTTCTCCTCCACGGGGTCGGCACTAAGCTTTGCTTGTGAACAAATGGAAGGAATTAAAAATGAAGTAAGAGGAGGAGTTGACGTCATTTGAGATTCTGTTAGACACATTAAGCTCCAAGACTGATTTTTTTTTTCAATAACTTGATCATTTTGCAACGAATTTACTCCTTATTTTTCCCCCATAATTTCCCATTTTATATCCACAATTTTTCAACGTAACGATTTATTTTTATTTTCTTTGAGGAGACTTCACGCACTTTCAACGGACGTACCAACATAAAGATGTTTTCCAAAGTTTTGTGCTGCAGACAAAATCTTAAAACACCATTGTTTATTAATGTATTAACGTGTTCATGGCATTTTCTGTTATATTTTTAGCGTTGCACCTTTTTCCACCGTACAAAGCCACAATTTTTTATACATAGTTAAAATGTTTTTTTATTTCTTCATGGTTAATCAGTGAAATGTACCTTTTAATGCATTATCTTAATCTTTTTTTTCTAAATGCTTGCGTACTCGTTAAATTTCTCGATGTACCAACATTATTTTATTTTTTTACTTTTCAAACTAACAATTACTTTTATCGAGGCTTTATATTTTCTGATTCAAACAAGCAAACGGTTCTTCATTATTATTTCTTTTTCCAATGCAAACAACTTTTCTTACTTGCTTTTAATGTATGACTTAATCTGGTTTTCTATATAGCTGTTTCATGTTTGTGCAAGAAATATATAGATCTATAGCAGCTAGCTATACATAACATTCGTTCGTAACAGTATCTTTGTTTTCCAGATTTAAACCAACATACGCTTCTTAACGACTTGATATCTGTTTTCTGGGGAACTTTTCTTTTTTCCCCATTCAATTTTATTCCAGGCCACGAGACAAGGAAATGCTTCTTTAGAAACGATTTCGTTCCTGTTCGTAGCAATTATTGGACTTTGACAACTTTTTTGTGAAATGACTTCATGTTAATTCTGAGTCTTTCGCCCCTGCAATATTATTTTCTCGTACTTTTTTCGTGTGTTCAAGAACTCTACAGGTCTTTCACAGTTAAAATTCTGCTGAAACAATATTTTGTTACTTTATTTCACATATAACTAAATTTTTATTGTTTACTCACCTCATCAAAGTTAGTAACAACTCCCCTAATCTCATTCCTTTTCCTCATTTAGTTCGCTTTAAATTGAGATGTTTCAAAACTTCGCGTGTATTTCATTCACTAAATGTCCAGTTCTCACGTACCTGTCCCTTCATTTTTAACTTCTGTGCCTGATGCATTTTATCTTTAGACGTTAAGTTTCATTGACCTTTTCTTTCGTTTTAATTAGGTTTTCATTATAGTATTTTTTATTCATTGTCAGCAGAAAACATTTTCATTCTGGAGACATAGCGACAAAGTCCGTACTTCCTCTAAACATTTTTTTGCACGTTTTACTAATTCGTTAGAAAAGCAGTTGTTTCCAAACTCCCATAGAGAAAATATCGTATTCCCCTTATTTTACTTATTATATTTTTCCTTCTGCTCAGTGTTGTATGATTCTTCAAACTTTGGCTTATTTTTATGAAACTTCTTTTTGTTCTTTTTTTTCTGATTCAACCTATCAATCTTTTCCTATCGATTTAATTGCTCTTATTCTTCCATTCGACTTTACTTTTGAACAGAAATGTACCTAAAATCTTCAGACGTATTTTAGTCTCTTAGGCCGATTCTTCCCTATTTCAAATAAAGTCATTGTAGGATTTTAGTGTAAATGCCCCTAAATCTTTACAACTTACTTCCTATTCATAGTTAGATACTAATTCCTCGAAGTTTACATTAAAACATGAAAGAAGAGTGTTTTTACGCTCTCTCCAGTGCGTGAGCTTTCCCCCAAGAAATTAACTTTGGAATCTCCTCCTCTTTCTACCGGAAACTGACTATCTTTCGCGACTGTTTTCACGCGTCTACTGCTTGCTGGAAAACCTCATATGACATGAAATCCCTTTACTTGGTAGATTAAACTAAATTCTGGTTTTGAACTTTGAACTCAAGCTCAAGTTCGCAAAAGCATAGTTTACTGAGCGAACTTAAATTGTCTAAGATGACAAAAATCTAAAACTGATGACTCAATGGGACAGAGCGTTTGAACTTGACCGTTCATTCACCCTTTAAGAGATCCGCCGTGAACCACTAGAAGGGAAATAAGCAGACCCTAATTTAGTCCACTGTTTCCAAGGAAGGTAGAAAGCTAGTGTCGTAATTCAAAAGCTCATATTTCAAGCCTCCGCAGGATTCAATTTCGGAACCATATCGGACGAATAGTCAGATGTCAATGCTGAGACATTGAAAAATTACTTCACACAAATATTTTCATCTTAAAATGCTTCAAGTCAAAGTTTGCATTACTTAAGATTTCCCTTGGTCAATATTTTTTCTACCTTAAAAACTTCTAATGGGTCGATTTTTGAAAAAAAAAAAAATATATATATATATACGAGCTCTCACAAAAACGTAAAATTTCCCCAGAATTGTATGAGGAACCAAAAAAAATTGATTAAGGTTGAACTATTCGGAATTTTGAAATTACGAGAATCATCATGCCAATGTTAGCATGACTGGATTGAAAAAATAATCAGAATGCGGCTTACAGATGTAGAGACGTGGTGGCAAGACTGATGCAACAAGCACGTAGTACCGATTTTCTTTCTCAAAAAAAGTACTAAAAATTGTGACTTGCTTCACTGTCATACAACTAACTGTTTACATTTACTTCAGACTCGGTGAACATCGACGGCGAATCTGCGTCGATGCCGGTCAAGAATTCTGAAAGCTACAGGCCAAGTTTATGAAATTCCGTTGGGTTAGAAAATTTCCGTATTTAGTGCTGATTTCTGGCTAGTACGGGCTTGCTTTCCTAGCTGGCTGCTTGCCATTTGAGGCATACAGCAATCATTTCTGTGCAGTCTTGCCATAAAATAACTATCTGATATGAACCTGGAAGCTACAAGAAATCAGATACCTTAAATGTAAACGTAGAGTCTGCGAACACTGGAACATCTTGGCAGAGAAGTGGTTGAACGTGAAAATGTATGCTTTGCGCACAATTTGGAAACATGTGCTGTAAATAAAAGCACGAGGGAGTGCAATTGCAATATCACGTTTAGTAGTTATAATCTCTCAGGCAGCACAGCATATCTCTGTTTCACTTATTTTTGAAGAGGACAGACCTTGTTATATGCTTATCTTACACAGGCAGGCTTCCTGAACCAGATATCCGTAGAATGTGTAACATAATCCCTTTCGTCATCAGGCATGTCTTCAAATTTGCTCAATGATATCAAATTTTGAGCAATAAGAATACTGAAAGATATTGTCAAAATTCTGGATGACATAAAATAGAAAAATGTTCTAAGACCAAATACAATGCAGTAACTCATGGATTTTGAGTCCTTACATCCAGTAGCGCAGCCAGGATTTAGCTTTGGGGGGGGGACCACCAACCGGCCATATTGAATACAATATATATATATATGAATAAATTGAATAGAATATATATATATATATTTAACACAAACAACTATATGTCCCCACATACATACATATGGAATCATAGAGTTGAAAAATTATAACAAATAATAAATTTATTTATAAATATTTCTTTGACTACCTAGAAAGAGATGAGCAGACAGTATGAATGCAATGTATAAATCTCATTACGAGTTTTGGATTAATTTCTAATAATTTTCATATTTCCATATATAAAGAAATTTAAGTTAACTTTCATGCGAAATTCAACTTTGTCAAATCCATGTTATTGCCTTAATAGTAGTAGTGAGTTTTGTGACTTCAAATAGAATGCTTCACCTATGTACAATTTAAATTTAATTCAGCTTTCTTTTTCCAGCAAGAAAGAATGTGTTGCCCCTTATTCACAAAAATAAAACCTTTATTCTTACCATTTTCAAAAAATAGTCCCCTTGAATAAAAAAGTGCCTTTAATGACTTCGATCAATATTTTATCATTAGTTCTGTACAGTAATTATTCCGAAATATACTCAACTTATCATTAGAAACCTTAACATCATGTACTAAAGTAAAATCGTCTACAAAAGTGGAAGAGACATTTGCATTGACAATACAAAAAATTAAAATATATATATATACACTATCTACCAACAAGTAATTGGACACCTGTGATAGCAAAGGAAAACGAAGTTTATTCACCTTCGATAGTTGGTGGAGCCTCCACGAGCGGCGATTAGAGCTGCGACCCACCGGAGCATACTCTCAACCAGGCGTTGTACGACGGCTAGCGGTATTTTCTTCCACTCGGCTTGGAGAAGACAGGTCAGTTCCTTCACCGATTTCGGACGGTGGGGGCACCCCTTAAGTCGACGCTCCAACTCGTCCCAGAGGTGCTCGATAGGGTTATGGTCCGGGCTCTGCGCAGGCCAGTCCATTCGATTAACCCCATTGTCACCATACCAAGCCGTGTTGGACCTCGCAACATGACAGGTGGCATTGTCATCCTGAAAGTAACATGAGTCCACCCCGTAAAACTGCCACAACGTAGGAAGCGCATGGTCATCCAAAATGGTGCAGTAGGTCTCGGCGTTGAGTCTACCAGGAATTGCGACCAAGGGTCCCGTGCCATACCAGGAGAAACACTCCCATAGCATAATTCCACCGCCGCCGAACTTCACAGTTGACACAATACATTCCGGCAGGAGGCGTTCTCCAAGCAGACGTCAAACCCAAACCCTGCCATCCGAACGGTAGAGGATGAACCATGATTCGTTGCTCCAGAGAACCTGTTTCCACTGTTCAACGGTCCGCTGTCGACGTTCTTTGCACCACGTTAGCCGAGCAGCGCTATTGGACTTGGTGATCAAAGGCTTGTGGGCGGCAGCACGTCTATGATAACCGAGCAGATGGGCTTCCTTACGGATGGTATTCATTGAAAGAACACTCCAGGATGCCTGTTGAAACTCCTCGCGGATGTGGCCCATCGATTTGGTGCGGTGCTTCCGAATTTCTCTGGCCAGCACCCTGCGGTCTCTAACTCCCAGTTTTGTGGGTCTGCCGGCCTCTCATCTTCCACTTGCCAATCACGTAGGCCACTGTCGATTTTGGGTACTTCAACTCGCTGGATATGTCACGTATGGATCGGCCATTTCTGTGATACCCGACGATTACACCTTTCTCGAAATCCGAGAGCTCCGAACTGCGTGGCATCTTGCATGCGACTGGTTGCGTTGTTGTTTCCCACACGATATTTAACGGCGGCGGCCGTGACGTGTATCAGGACCGCAGATATCGTCGATTGAAGGGGTGTCCAATTACTTGTTGGTAGATAGTGTATATATCTATTACTAATTTAAATTATTTACAGTTTGAAATTTAGGCGCCTAGGTTTCTTAGCCAAGTCATCTAGTACTTCCTCAGGAGAGACAGAAATATCCTTATGAATGTACAATAAAGCTAAACCATTCAGTCTGGTTTCTACTGTTGTACTGCGCAAATAATTTTTTAAGTACCTCAGGGTGGAGAAGGAACGTTCTGCAGAACATGTTGTTACTGGCAATGTCGCCATTATTTGCAAAAGTTTTCGAATGGATGGATACATAAGTTCATCACATTCGGCTAATCCATCAAGGGCGTTTTTTGGCTTTTTTTCCATCCTGGCTATTTTTCTGTACCAGACTCTAAGTTCCCCGCATACTGCAGAAGGTGAAGCGTATGCAATGTCAGATGCGTACTGTTCGTATAGTGACTTTACAAATTCTCCATCTTTTGGAGAAGTAGTTTCCACTCCTTGTTGAGGCAAAAGCACTTGGAACGATCTCAGAGTATCCTTATGTGCAATAAATCTTTCCTTCATCTCATTTAAAAACGCATCAAGGAAAGGAATAAAGGTAGTTCTTCTGTAATAACTTTCACCCGAATCGTGTTCAATATTGCTGCGGTGTGTTTGGCGATTTAATACTCGAGGAACAGTAACTGGTATGCCTACTCTATCACAGATTTTTTCAGCTTCTAAGTATAGAATGTTAAATTCCTCTTCAGCATGGTCTCTGATTTCTTGAATAATATGAGCAGTATCTTCTGCATGTTCAACGGCAGTCATTAAGTCAATGTTTCCATGGAGGTTCGAGCAATTGAGGGGCGTATAAAAATTGCATTTCTGATTTCTTTGTGTCACTTCTATGTAGGAAGTTTAAGGGATCGTATAAAAATTTCTTTTCTGATTTCTTTGCGTCACTTCTGTGTAAGAAGCCTAGAGGGTCGTATAAAAATTGTCATTGGATTTTTTCCCTGGTTCTCTGTTTTTTCCCCGTGGATCTTTTTTCCTAGATTGACGCCACAGGGGCAGCAGAGTTTGATTAATTAATAACCTACGAATTAATAATAATAAATATTTATAATCTTACAATTGGTAAAGGAAAACTGATTGCGATTTTGAAGTTTGGTAGCAATTTAATAGAAGATTAACACAGGGTTTTGTGAATATTGAAACTGCTCCTTTTATGAATGCATTGCAGATTGGCCAATAAGAAGGGTGCAATAAAACCCAACATAAATTAATACCTTCACAGTATAATAATAATGAAAATAATTTCAATAATGATTAGGTCATTTCTAAAAAAAAAAAATTCAAAAAAGGAGGCACGGGCCCTGCGGTTGCCGGAAAACTGCCACACATTTTTCATTAAGGGGTCCGGCACAAATTGCTGTTCCTCCGAAGAACACTTTGAATGTGTGACAATTTTTCCAGTGGAGCAGTTTACCGAATTATGTATGGCAATTTTCCAAAATGCCTAACGAGGGGAAGGAATTCTCTTGTTTGTCTAAATTTTCATGCCGGTTCATTTCAGTTTAGGGCAACTGGCCACAAAAGTTCGGGGGGGCGCTATAAAGACTGCCGTTTCTGGGTCTATATTGAGAACTGAATTGGGAACTCCAAACAAACGAATTTCGAGAAAACGTTGCATGCAAGCTAAGAGAGAATTGTACTTTAATTTGAAGAAATAAATTGACGAGGATCCGAGGTACACTTCGTTGGCGGGAGGGGGGGGGGCTCTACCTCCAACTTCCGTAATATTATATTCTGGGCCGCTGGAGTCTGTCAGTGATGTTCCCCTTGAAGCGTCCTCAAGGTTTGTGAGCTTGGGGGGGATTCCCCAAAATGTTAAAATGGACGTAGAGCTGTAAACATTAGAACCATGCTTTATATAATGATTCTGTACACGACCACGAATTTTCAGGAGGGTGGGATGAATTCAACCTCCCCCTAAGAGCGCAGACAAGTGCTCAAGGTAAGAGATTTGCTCACAATTTCTGTGCTTCATGTTGTGTTTAGTGACAGACTATGCATGCTCTTCCCCCGTCCCCCAGAAATTTGGTGAAGTCTGTAAAAGGGATACGAGGTGCTTGGTTTCAAAGGCTCTACCCCCCAACTTCCGTAATTTTATATTCTGGAGTCCAGAATATCTGGACCTCTAGAGTCGGCCAGTGTAACCTATCGATGTTACCCCTGAAGAGCTCTTAGAAACATGGGTTGGGGGGCGAATTCACCCCACCCTCCTGAAGATTCGTGGTTGTGTACAGAATCATTATATAAGGCATCGTACTAATGTTTCCAGCTCTACGTCCATTTTAACATTTTGGGAGAAAGCCCCCCCCCCCAGCTCACGGACTTCGCGGACGCTTCAAGGCGAACATCCTGTATACACTGACAGACTCCAGCGGCCCAGAATATAATATTACGGAAGTTGGAGGTAGAGCACCTCCCCCCTCCCTCCCCGCCAACCAAGTGTACCTTGGATTCTCGTCAATTTATTTCTTCAAATTAAAGTACAATTCTCTCTTGGCTTACATGGAACGTTTTCTCGAAATTCGTTTGTTTGGAGTTCCCAATTCAGTTCTCTCAATATAGACCCAGAAACGGCAATCTTTATAGCCCTCCCCCACAATCCCTTGAACTTTTGTGGCCAGTTGCCCTAAACTCAAATGAACCGGCATGAAAATTCAGACAAACAAAAGAGTTCTTTCCCCTCGTTAGGCACCTTGGAAACTGCCCTACTGGAAAAATTGTCACACATTCAAAGTGTTCTTCGGAGGAACAGCAATTGGAGCCCGGCCCCTTAATGAAAACCATGTGGCTAGAACCCCCCTTAATCCGGCCCTGTGTCGATTATGTAAATGGATGACTGTTTGTTTTGTTGGAGTTGGATTTTATTTCCCTGGCTTTTTTTTCCGGTGGTTTTTTTTTCCTGGATTTTTTTCCGTGGATCTTTCTTCCTTGGATTTTTTTCCTTGGATTTTTTTCCCTAGATTTCTCTCCCCTCATTACAGAGACGTCCGTCGAAAAGAATTACCGAGACAGAAACAGGGCTCAACGTGATTGTATTAACTAATAACGAATTTTCTATGAAAAAAAAACTTTTACAGAGATTCAGAAAAATAATTTTTTTCATGACACGTAAGTCGTTTAGTCAAGGGGAGTGCTGAAATATTATTTAAAAGTCACACACACGACACACGCACATATACATATACCCGATTTCCCACAGCATAAGTGTTACAAGGAATTTTTCTGGTACCTAACGCCTGCTCGGTTTAAAAAAACAAACATTTAAGGATAAAGATAAATTTATTATCGAACAATAATAAGTATTTTTCTCTTACAATTGTCGATGCCAAACATCTTAAACGCTTTGCCGTTCAGTTCTTTTTATTTCATTTATTAGTATATGATGTAATAATAAATGAATTTACATCTTTCTATAATATGTTTACTGGAATTTTCCTAAATTTCGTTAATTGTACACTTTCAGACTACATGTACATGACCTTCGTACCAGGATAATGCATTTTACGATGTAAATAAAATTTTGCAGAATTAACTTACCTTTAATTCTTCAAAATTGTGATTTTATTCATGAAACATTATTTGAAATGTTTATATACTCCGTACTTGTATATGAGTTTCACAGCGTGACAAAGAGATTTCAGAAAGAATACCAAAAAATTATTTTGTTAAAAAAAAAAGATGAAGTGATAAAGGTAAAATTATTATTGAACATGAACAGTAGGAAGACGCTTTCTCCTCCAAAAAATTTAGCCGTACGACGCGGGTTTTATCTTAAAGAAGGCGAACCGACATCTTTAAGACAAAACCCCCGTCATACTGTTAAATTTCACCATTTTTTTTTTTTTGTTTATTTAAGAAAGGTTTGATGAATTCTCTTAATCGTTCTCATTTAGACACATATATACTCTCATGTGATCCCCTTCCTGATGTGATGACACAAGTTTGCCAGTTTCTTTGCCTTTTTATAAACAAATAAATTTATCAAATTCAGATCAGATCATATGTAGAGGATTTTAGGAAGTGAGAGTCTGACCCCAGGTTTTAAACAACCCTTAGAAATAGGAAGCTAGGAGATTTGGGCTAGAGTGCCAGATAGGAAAGTGACACGGGAGCGAAGTAGAAAGGGGGAGGAAGACGCCCTTATTTATTACCGGGGGGGAAGTACTCGGGGTCCGACGGCTTAACGTGCCCATCCAACGCACGGCGGATATTTAGTGGATTGAGTGTTCGTACCTGCTGGGATCGAACCTGAGGTCCTTTCCGTGGCAGTCATGAACGTTGCCCACTAGGCCACCCGCGGCCCCAATTTATCAAGTTCTCCTCACATTCGTTGTTATATATCTCCCCCCCTTCCCCAATTACTCGGACCCTGGAGCAGTCGATAGTGCAATTCTTAGATAAGTTATTAAATTGCCTTCTCTTGGCCCTAATGTTGTAAAATACATAAACTGAATGTGAACATTCATACGGCTTAAGGTGAATATACAATACGTAATAAGTTTAAAAAACATATAAAAAACATATGAAAAATTGTACATCAAGAAACAAGTGTGTAACTTACTTGTTTCTTGATGTACAATCCAATATCATTGGGATGCAGAGGATAAGATACGGAAGAATCGGTTTCGCTCCTTGCGTTGTTAGTAGGCTCATCATTATGTTCATTATCAGTAGGTATTCTACATTGTTCTACTTCTCTCTCATCCTGTCTATTCTCACTCCTGTTGGTAATATCAATTTTTGCCTTTTTAAAAAATGACACTAATTTTTCCTGTATGAAGTTCCTTTTCATTTTGTGACTTTTATCACAGTAGCAATTTTGCGTCGAGCAGCCCTGAGAAAGTGAAATCACGCTTCTTCCTACAGTAATGGCAAACTGACAATGTCTCAATTTTCTGCCAACAAAACAAGTTTTGAAAGGACTATTCGACCGCTCCCGGTTCTCCCCAGGGTATGAGGAAAGAATGCCCACGGAAAAAACGCCCACGGAAAAATCGCCCACGGAAAAAACGCCCACTTCTCGAAAGTAGGAAAAAACGCCCACGGAAAAATCGCCCACAGACAAAATGCTCACGGGAAAAATATGTGATCGACTGATAAGTTTATATGTCTGTTATAAACGGTGACAGGACAACTGGTCACAGACTGCTGGCCAAAAAATCGTTAGGGGTCATATAAAAATTGCGGTTTCTTGGCCACCTCACCTACATAACGAAAATGGGTGTAGGAGAATTGGCCACAAAAGTTCAAGGGTGTGTGTGCGGGGGGGGGGGGGGGTAAGTATTATCGATTTTTGGCCTACATTGAGAATTGAATTAGGAACTCCAAACAAATTTCGAGAAAACGTTCTATGTAAGCCAAGCGAGAATTACAGCATAATTCATGTATGTTCGGAAAAGGACCCTAAGGGGTGGGATTTTTTAATAACGCTGCACTTTTACGTAGGTACTAAATATTTACATAACATGTCAAGTTTGCAATATTTTTCTTTTACTTAATTAATTCTTTTTTTTTTTGTTTTTTTTTGATTGGAGGTTTAACGACCACCGTGAGCAACTCAATGGGCTATAAGCAGTCGCCCGTCCCTAATTTAGGGTCACTGGTTCCAGGGAAGGGAGAGAGCCAGTGCCGTAAGACAAACACAACATCCATGCCTCACCGGGATTCGAACCCTGACCCTTGCGGACGAATGATCAGAGGCCAGCGCCACCGGGGCGGCACTTAATTAATTCACAGGCGAAGAAAAAAGTGTTGAATTGGCTTAGGCCTACGGCCTATTAATTAATGTATGGATTGAATGTATGGTGCATAAGTAGAAGCGCAATATTATTGACAATTAATACAGACATTTGACGTGGAATAGGAATAGCTGTGGTGCCGTGGAAGCATATCCGGCGCGTAACTGGAAGACCCTGAGTTCGATTCCTGGAGGCGGCCACTGAGAATTTTTCAGTGACTCACTTATAAACGTGGAAAGAGCGATGACTTGCCGCCCCGGTGGCGCAGTGGTCTAAGGCGTTGGCCTCTGATCATTCGTCCGTAAGGGGTCCGGGTTCGAATCCCGGTCAGGCATGGATGTTGTGTTTGTCTTACGGCACTGGCTCTTTCCCTTCCCTGGAACCAGTGACACTAAATTAGGGACGGGCGACTGCTTATAGCCCATTGAGTTGCTCACGGTGGTCGTTAAACCTCCAATCAAAAAAAAAAAAAAAAAAGAGCGATGACTTTTGTTTGATTATTGACAATACTTGTATACTTGTTATGTAAATTTTACGAATATGGGAATGACGGAACGAAAACTTTTAGAAGGGCCTAAACGTTAGTCCTAATATTATTTTGTGCCTGAGTAATACCGCAATATTAATAATTTGATGTGTTACGTAAACGTTATGAATATAACATCCTTAGAATAAAAACTGTTAAATAGGCCAAGGCCTAGGACTTATGACTTAAGGGCCGCGGGTGGCCTAGTGAAGAACCAAATAAGATTGTTAACTTTCAACTTCCTACTGTAGAGTAGCTACTTTCTTAAAAAATTCCAGTTCGGCTGTACTATAATAAATTTGTGACTATTCTTATTTTTTAAAGTAAGGTCTTAATTTTTATAAAACTATGCATGTTTATTATTTAACTATATCAATTAAAAAAGAAATCATTAAAAGTCAGATTATTTTATTTATAAATACTTTTAAAGTTTAATGCATTTAATTGTAAAAGCGATTTTCGTAAAAGCCGCAGTGTACTGATATAACTTTGTGTAATGTGCTTTCTTTCCACTGTTGTCTGTTCAGTACGGCGAGCGGAAGGGGGGACATCTGTCTTTCGTCAAAGTGGTACTTTGCAGCTGCAGCTTGAACGTTTGCTAGCGACCGCACCTCAAATAACAAGCGATATATTTCATTTAAATTTATCGGTTGGCCACCGGTCGGGGTGTGTCTTCCCCGTGAGTAGTATAATCTCAAGTTACAGGCATACTTCTTTTCTTCCCAGTGTAAAGAAAAAAATACGCACTCATAGCTTCCTGGGAGTTTTCCAAAGGACAACTAAAACAGTTAATTTCTACATGACGGGTGTAGGAGAACTGGCCACAAAAATTTTAAGAGGCCGTATAAAAATAACGTTTTTGACCGCTTTGTGCCCGCAACCCCAGAGGTTGGTAATCAGAGTCATATATAGTTTCCGTAATTTCGTCTTTTCTTAATTGCGATAATTAATGTAATTCTTTATAAGAAATGTTTATGATCTACATCTGAGCAAAAGATTTAAGGGTTTTCAAACTACAAGTCTGCAAATTATCTGAGCGCATGTGCTGACTCAGGAAACCTGTCGGGGGGGGGGGGATATATCAAAACTTGATTTGAAAAATGTATCGTCCCATCGGGAGATTTTCAGCATTTACAAGCTACAGTTGGACAGATTATTTGAGGGTACGTGCCTACTCAGCAAACCTGGGGGTGGGGGGAGTTATATGATAATTGTGAATTATATAGAATTTCTTGTCCGATCGGGCGATTTTCAGCATTTACAAACTACAACTGGAGACATTATCTCCGGGCATGAACCTACTGAGCAAACCTGTCGGGGGGAGGGGGGGTAATACCAAAAGTGTAGAATATGAAGAATTTCTCTTCCGACCCGGAGATTTTCATCATTCACATGTCTTCAGATAATGTGTCGAGTTGTAGCTGCTAATTGCCGAGAATCTCCCGATCGGACGAGAAATTGTTCATATCTTACACTTTTGGTATTACCCCCCCCCTCTTCGCCGACAGGTTTCCAGAGAGTGACATGCGCTAAGAAAATTTGTCGAGTTGCAGTTTCTAAATGCTGAAGATCTCCAGATCGGAAGAGATATTCTTGATATTCACGATTTTGGTATTACCCCCCCCGACTAGTTTCCTGAGGCAGCAGATACCCTCAGATAATTCGACGTGTTGTAGCTTGTAAACGCTGGAAATCTCCCGATCTTACCAGAAATTCTTTATATTTCATATTTTAGATTTTAAGCACCCCCCCTCCCCAGACAAATTCCCTGGGTTTGCACATACTCGCAGAGAATTTTTTATTTGTAGTTTTTAGAAAAATATCGTATAGCAGTTGGCTTGAAGACAACGGTGAATCATTAGTGTGTTTTTAAATAAATGTTGCATAAGACTACCACGGCTTTCAGGCCAAGACCATACAACCTCTACAGTCAATCAGTGCAATCCGAACTTTCCTCTCATATTTGTAAGGTTTGCAGAAAATATTTTACACATCAAATTATTAATATTGCGGTATTACTTAGGCAGAAAATAATGTTAGTACTAACGTTTAGGCCCTTCTAAAAGTTTTCATTCCGTCATTCCCATATTCGCGTTATGTAGGTGAGGTGGCGAAGAAACCGCAATTTTTATATGACCCCTAACGATTTTTTGGCCAGCAGTCTGTGACCAGTTGTCCTGTCACCGTTTATAACAGACATAAAAACTTATCAGTCGATCACATATTTTTCCCGTGAGCATTTTGTCTGTGGGCGATTTTTCCGTGGGCGTTTTTTCCTACTTTCGAAAAGTGGGCGTTTTTTCCGTGGGCGTTTTTTCCGTGGGCGATTTTTCCGTGGGCATTCTTTCATACAATCCTCCCCAGAGCCAGACGATGAAGGGACAGTTGTTTTATTTAGCTATAAACAAACGGTCACACTCAACCTCGGTTAAGTATGTGGACATTTGACCTTGGAATCAAGAGGTCAGGCTGCTTATAGCCCATTGAGTTGCTCACGGTGGTCGTTAAACCTCCTATCAAAAAAAAAAAAAAAAAAAAAGAGGTCAGGCAGTGCTGCCCCTCCTCTACGAGTTGCATAATGTAGAGTAAGGGTGGTGATCACCAGGGCTAGAGAATCACCACCCACATAGCCGTTCGTTTCTGTTTTTTTTTTTTTTTTGAGAACAACCAGCTCCTGTCCTGTGCGGGGCTGATAAAAAGGGAGCGGTAATCGCCCCCTCTCCTCTGTGTGTGTGTGTGTGTGTGAGAGAGAGAGAGATTTGCAAGAGGTGCCAGTCAGAAAGAACAAAAAAACAAATAAGAAAAATTCGTTCTGGATTCAGTACTCAATACTGAATACTGAAAATGAAAAACACTAATTTGCACTTTTCTGCTTTCTTATTTTATTAAAAATATCACACCAGAAGTTGCTCTTTAATGCTGAAAAAAAAAAAAAGAAAAAAAAAGACCAATGGGTCTCTGGGAGGGGACCGGTCCCCTTGGTCCCTCCCCGTGGATACGCCAATGCTTACATCATTATTTGGCTATATAAAACACCGACGTGGCAGCAATTGGGTATTACCAACTGTTGGAGTTCTTCCAGCAAGTTTTATACTTCATTCTAAGTAATTGCGAGGAAATGCGAAACACTTTTGGAAGTGATTAAGTATTTTGATGTAAGTAGGAACATCGTGGGTAAATTAATAATTATTCGTAATGCGTTTGCAAGACGTAGTATAACCACAAACGGGAACTTAAAAAGTATCATTTTCTAGCATTCTTACTTTTTAACACACTTGGTCCAGCGTTCTATGTTCTTCATGCTCTCAGGAAAAGTTCTTTTTGAGACGAGCCCCAAATGCAACGTTTCCTTCACGGCTAGGTCGTTATCTACTACATCTTAACGTTCTTGAAGCTGACCAAATTTATTACAAACAGAAGGGGCGTGAATATGACAAATGCTCCAATACTTCAAAATTCATTTTCCTGAGTGTCTCAGCCCTTTAGGAAGTAGTATGAGAACGATCATTGCCGTGCAAACGCATTCCAACAGTAGTCATCGACGCTTGTTTCGAATTGCATCTTCTCACCTAACATCTCACTGAAATGAGTGCTGTTCTCAGTTGAGCCGCTCTACCGGTAATGCTCCAGTATCGGCTTTTTTGAATCTCAAAAACGGAGTGAAAACCCTTTTCCAGCTGTTGGTGGACTCTTGAGATTTTTCTCTTTGACTACTGGAATTCTCGGATGTCCTTGTTCCAAAATATTATGTGTACCATACGGCTCGGAACTATGGATCCAGGTTTCGTCTATATTGATTATTCTTTCAAAATAGGTGTCTATTTCTTTACTATAGCTACCCGAAAAGCGTTGAGAGATATCTAAACATCTGAGTTTTTGCACTTTTGTGAGCAGTTTGGGAAACATCATGCACAGACATTACGAAAGATAAGTCTGTTGCTGATGATTTTACAAACAGAACCGTGATTACTTCACATATGGCTTGTAGCTTGATGAACAGTCATCATGTGTTTGCCAGAACCATGACACAGATGTATTCAACATTGCCATGAGAAGTGGACGTGAATCATGGGTCTGCTCTTTCTTTATACGTTTCCCATGTATTAATGACCATCTGTGACTTGGAAAACCATTTGTAGACACTGAGCAAAACACTCTTTCAATATTGCGTTGGGAGTCTTTGATGAATGTCAAACCCTAGAACACCTACCCCCCCCCCCTCCTCCCAAACGGATAACTGCTTGTAGTTTTTCTCTCATGGATACGAGAAGAGGAGCGGCCACGTTAAGAGCACCACAACAACACAAGAACTAGGCTATCACCGCCAAACTTGCACCTGTGTGCTGACAGCGACGTCAAGCCCACGCATGCCATTTCAAGAAGCAGTGCCGCCAAACGAAGTGAAATTAGAACTATGTTGCGCATAATTACTGACTCACAATCTTCATACAGTCAGAATTCATGAAAATATATTGTCATATCCTATAGAAATTATGCACCAACCTATGCCATCCTGGAAATCTTCATCGTACTCTATGAAACCGTGGAAACCGTTCCAGAGACAGACGATAGAGAAAGATCTCCAGGAGGCCACAGAATTATACGACGATCAGGAAAATGAAAGTTTAGAATCTCTGGTGATTGTGAGCCATCTTATATGCCATGCTGTATATCTTTATCTTAGGCGTTGAATCCGTGAAACACTTACCAGAGTCAATTAAGTTCTCTATAAAGCCATAGAGGGAAACGATTGTGAGGCGAGCTCACGGTTAGAGTCTGCGGAGATTGTGTATTATCGTATGCCATCCTGGAGCTCTTCTATGCGATCTATAAAGCAGTGGAAAAAGTTTCAGAGAAGACGAAGAGAGAACTCTAAGGCTCCACATCGGGAGACGATTATGAGGGCAGCGTAGGATTAAAGTCTGCTGCGATTGTGCACCATCCTATATGATTCTGGTGATCTTGGTCCCTGAAACAGTAGAACACGTTCCATGGACATATGATGAAGAAAGAGATGTACAAAGCCATAGATTGAGACAAATATGAGGTGAGCGTGTGGTTAGAGTCTATGTTGATTATGAGCCATCTAATTCCGTACTGAAGATCTTCGCAGTGTATGAAACAGTGGAAAACGTTTCAGAGATCACAAAAAAAGAACTCTAAGCCACAGTGGGATGTGATTATGAGGAAAGCGTGCGATTATGAGAAGGAATTCGATTATAAGAAGCATCGTAGTCTATAGAGATTGTGTACCCTCCAAAAAGACTGTAGAGCTCTTCATCTTAGTTTCGAAAACCGTGGAACACGTTCCCGAGACAGACGATGATGAAAGTGTGCAAGAGGCCAAAGGTCCAGAGGACGATGAGCTATGAAAATTGTGAACCATCCTATGCCATCCTGGATTATTTCACCGCATTCTCTGAAAAAGTGAAACACATTCCAGAGACAGACGATGAGAAAAAGAACTCCAAAAAGCAACAGAGGGATGCGACAGTAAGAAAAGTGTGTGTTTAGAGTCTGTGGGGAATAAGCATTATCTTATGCCATACTGGATCTCTTCATCTGAGACTCTGAAACCGTGAAATATTTTCTGGACTCAATGAAGTCCTCTATGAATCTACAGAGAGGGAAGAGGATGTGGTGAGGCCAGTGCATGGTTAGAGTCTATGGAGGTTGTGCATCACCCTATGCCATCCTGGTGCTCTCTTCCTAGTCTATGAAATAGTGGGAAAAGTTTCAGAAAAGACGAAGAAAGAGCTCTAAAAAGCAGCAGAGGGAGACGATTATGAGGAAGTTTCACGGTTATAGTCCATAGATATTCTGCACCATCATACGCGATTCTGGAGTTTTTTATCTCAGTTTCTGAAGCCGTAGAACACGTTCCAGAGGAAGGTGATGAAGAAAGAACTCCGGGAAGTAATAGAGAAAGATGATTATAAGTCGTGCGTGGGGTTACAGCCTATTATGTTTATACACCATCTTATGCCACACTGAATCGCTTCATCTTAGGCTTTGAAACTGTGTAACACTTTCCAGAGACTATCAAGTTAGGAAGACAAAGAAGCAGACAATAATGGGCGCGTGAATGGTTAACGCCTATGAAGATTGTGCACAATCCTGGAGCTCTTCATCATAGTATTTAAAACCGTAAAACTCGTTACTAAGGCAGACGATTAAGAAAGTGCTCCACCCCAGTGGCACAGTGGTTTAAGCTATGGCTTCTGACCATTCGTGCGAGATGGGTCCGAGTTCGAATCCCGGTAAGGCATGGATGTTTTCTTTGTGCTACTGCACTTGCTCTCTCTCTTTTCTGGTATCAGTGGCCCTAAATTATGGACGGACGACTGTTTAAAGCCCATCGAGTTGCTCATGGTAGTCGTTCAACCCCCAAACAAACAAACAAAAAAGAGTTCCAGTAAACCGCAGTGGGAAACGATTATGAAGCGCGCTTGCGATTAGAGTCTACCAAGATTATTTGTCATTCTATGCCATTCTGGAGCTCCCCTAGTAGTTTCTAAAACCGTGAAATTTGTTACAGAGACAGACGACAAATAAAGTGATCCAGGACGCTACAGAGTGAGAGGAAAATGAGGCGAGGGTGTAGTAGAGTTTATGATGATTGTTTACCATCTTATGCAGTAGTAATCTCTTCATCTTAAGCGCTGAAACCGTGAAACACATTCCAGAGATGACGAAGAGAGAGATAATTGTTTTTTGAAGGGCACGGTAGAAACTTATGTTAGCGAGAACCAGCACTGCTACAGAAAAAATTTGCTAAGTGCGCTGAAGGTACCACTTAGAAAGCGGGAAAATATTTCCAGAATAGAAAACTCAATCATTTTGGTTTACTGTTTATAGAATGCATATAATGCTATTCATATGTTTGGACATGAATCGGGATGCAGATTTGGATTTCGACTGGAGAATGCTTCAGTCCCAGTGAGACTAGCATTTAACCTGACCCTCTTATAATTTTACGGGCACCTCTTCAATCACTTTATTTTGTACGTGATGTCTGAATAAGGTGCTTTTTTTACACATTCTAATCTAAGAAAGGTTGTTCAAGACGTTGGAACAGATAGATGCAAGATGAAAATGTGTATAGTTGACAGCTTTTTCACATATGCATCTTCATCACTGTAATTCATTTAATTCCATCAAAATAGTAAAAAGAAAGATAACACCGAAATTTCGGTTGCAATGACTATGTCTTTTGAATCCCTTCTGACGCAAATTAATTTTATCAAAGTTATTCAAAGTCAATGCAACCGGTTAGAAAAATTCAGCCAAATTTCTACAATAGATAAAACATCCAGAAATAAAAACAGCTACTTATTCACAACAGCGGCCAAAAAGTATGGTACGAAAATTAACAAATGGCGCACAAATAGCTTTTCATAGCAGAAGGAAGATATCGGAGATAAAATCATATTTAAATCGAAAAGTCAAAAAGAAATGTATAGAAAGAAACATGATTCTACGCCTTGTAGCGGAAGAATTTTGCATGATGGGGAGTTGAAAATAGACGAACAATATTATTTATAGGAAAAGCTATGTTAAGAAAAAGAACTTTTCAAATACGTCTCCCGGAAGCAGAGATAACTAGACAAAAGTTTTGACCATTTGCTCCCTAGCAGGAAATCTGTGCATTATTTAGAGAGGATGATGCTCCACTTCTCTATTGTAGCGAACGAGATACAGTAAAAAAAATCTCAATAGGGTTTTTAGAAGCGGAGATACATCTGCAAACAGAAGTACAAAAACACCACCTAGCGACAGAGCTGCGAACCATAAAGCTCCTCAAATAATAACCTAAAGTGTTCCTCAAGGTAAAAATGTCATCCGGTGTTTAAAGAAATGTTTAATGACACATGTAGAAGCAGAGATATTGAGAAAAACAGATTAAATATTGGCGCTCCCTAACGACGAAATTGCGCATTATTTTGGGAAGAAAATGCACACAAAGAGTTTTCACAGTTAGTAGTAGCTAACTGAAAAAGGATTTTTCAATCGAGTTATTAGTCCGGCAGATATTGCAGTTAACGGAAACGTGTGTGACGTACCTGCCAGCAGGACGCACACGACATAAAGGCAGATAGCAAGCAGAACAAACGTCTGCGTAGCTCAGTTGGTAGAGCGACTTGTTCCGGAATAAGCGGACTCGGGTTCGAATCCCGGCGTAGACCAAAAATGACGGAGAAATTTACTTCGTTATAATGGCGCCCGAACTATCCGGATGACCCGACCGTTCAAAATCTCGCAATGGGGTGATGTTATTTCCACACCGCGAGATAGGAAAAATCAGAGAATCCCTTCTCCAGCGCTTCGAAAAATAAATGTGTGTGACGTTGCATTTCACGCACCAGATTGACTGGGAGTTCTTCAGTGCACGTTCTACAGCGGATGGCTGCCTGCAACGATTCATGGTTACGGCTGACCCGTGGGCCACGCCCCTGGCCCTCTTTCGGGGGGGGGGAGATGTGACGTACCTGCCAGCAGGACGCACACGACATAAAGGCAGATAGCAATCAGAATGAACGTCTGCGTAGCTTAGTTGGTAAAATGACTTGTTCTGGAATAAGCGGACTCGGGTCCGAATCCCGGCGTAGACCGAAAATGACAGAGAAATTTACTTCGTTTAGTGGCAAACCTGCGCGCTAAGAAAAATGTTAAATTATATAAGAAACATTTCGCAATGGAAAAGAAGGAATTTTTTAAATAGGACTTTTAGAAGCAGAGATATTGACAAAAAAAAAGACATACATCTACGCCCCTGGTGGAGAAAACATACATTATTTTAAGAAGAAAACATTCCAAAAACGTTTATCGACGTGAGTGGTATCGCTCTACGAAAGAATTTTTTCAATCGAGTTTTCAGAAGCTCAGATTTTACTGTAAAGACATCTGAAGCAGATATAAATACTTACGCCCCCTGGTGGCCAAACCATGCTTTACCAAAAATTATAAATCATATACAAAACATTTCCCGTCAGGAGTTGTATCCAATACAGAAAGATTTTTTCAAATCGGAGTTTTAGAAGCAGAGATATTGACAAAAATAAATACTGTATCCAACAAAGAAGGATTTTTTTTCAAATAGGACTCTTAGAAGCAGAGATATTGACAAAAATAAAACATACATCTACGCCCCTATGGCGAAGAAACCATGCATTATTTTAAGAAGAAAATATTCTGAAAAGGTTTATCGACATGAGCGGTGTCGGTTTATGAATGAATTTTTTCAATCAAGCTTTTAGAAACACAGATTTTCCTGCAAATACATTAGAATCAGAAATAGAGGCTTACGTCCCCTGGTGGCCAAACCATTGCTGAACAAAAATTGGAAATTGTATGCAAAACATTTCCCATGAGGAACTGTTTCCGATGCAGGAAGAATTTTTCAAATCGGACATTTAGAAGCAGAGACATCGTGCAAAACGCAATTTACCTTTACGCTTCCTAGCGAAAAATCCGTGCATCACTTGAAAAAGGAACTGTGCCCAAAATAGGCTTCGTTATAAATGGCATCGAATGGAAGAAAGAATTTTTTCAATTGGAAATTTAGAAGCATATATATACAATACAGTACGAAAAAGTATCACTGAAGACGTAAGAAAATTCAACTGTGAACTAGTGAGGAAAGCAATTGAAAACAACCAAAGCCTAAAGATAGCAAAGGGACATCTCAGTAAGGGAAGAAAACAGATTATGGCACTGAGAAAAGAAGATGGTTCTGTAACAAGAAATAGAGGCGAAATTTTGACAAGAGTGAAAGATTTCTACTCCAAATTATATGAAAGGGATGATACATGCACTCCAGACATCATGAAAGATACCAGTACCAGAGTTCCTCCAGTCCTTCCAGCAGAAGTTGCACATGCAATCAAGAACATGAAGCGGGAAAAAGCTCCAGGAGAAGATGGAATTACTGTAGACATCATACAAGAAGCAAGTGGAGAAATCGAAACAGTACTCACCCAAATTTTCACTCGATGCCTTAATGAAGGAAAGATTCCTGAGGATTGGAACACCGCTACAATGATCCTGCTACATAAGAAAGGTGACATTGAGGATCTCGGAAACTACAGACCTATCAGCCTCCTATCAGTAGTTTATAAAATCTTCACTAAAGTTCTTTCACACGGCTTGAAGGTATCACTGGACATGGCTCAACCGAGAGAACAAGCTGGATTCAGGAGTGGCTACAGCACAAAAGATCATATCCACGTGCTGAGAGAACTAATTGAAAGAGCGAGGGAATATGAACTTCCATTGTGCATGGCTTTTATCGATTATGAAAAAGCCTTTGATTCGGTGAAACCATCAGCAGTTACAATGGCTCTGATAACCTGCGGTATTGAAGATGCATACATTAATATTATTAATAACATCTATGAAAATGCAAGTGCAAAGATTCGGCTATTTGAAAATACAACACACATAAAAATTGGAAAGGGAGTGAGACAAGGTGACACCATATCTCCGAAGCTCTTTAATGCCACATCGGAGGGTGTTTTTCAGTCACTGAGCAGGGAAAACAAGGGGATAAAGATTAATGGAGATTATCTAACCCACCTTCGTTTTGCTGATGACGTATTCATTTTTGCAACTAGCCCATCAGAGCTGCAGAGTATGATCCAGGAACTTGCTGACAAGAGTAAAGAAGTGGGATTAAAAATGAACTTTCAGAAGACAAAAGTGATGTTCAATGCTTTTACAAGAAATGAAGATTTATCGATTGATGGAGAAAAGCTGGAGATAACAGGCACGTACGTTTATCTTGGACAGCAGATATCAAGTGAAAGTCACATTGATGAAGAAATAAATTATCGTACAAAACTTGCCTGGAGAGCTTTTGGAAGAAACAGCATAATTTTCAAGAGCAATATGCCATTATGTCTTAAAAGAAAAGTGTTTGATCAATGCATCCTTCCAGTGCTTACGTATGGTGCAGAGACGTGGATCTTAACTAAAAGAGACATACAAAGGCTGCAGACAACTCAAAGAAGCATGGAGAGGTGCATGCTTGGTGTAACCAGGAGAGATAAGAAGAGGAACTCGTGGATCCGAAAAATGACAAGAGTGGAAGACATCATGATCAGAGTTAAATCCCTGAAATGGCAATGGGCTGGACATACTGCCAGAAGGACAGATCATCGATGGACAGCCGAAATTTTAGATTGGATTCCAAGGGACAGGAAAAGACCCAGAAGAAGACCACATGGGAGATGGGTGGATGAAATTCGAAAGTATGCAGGGGTGACATGGAGGAGACTGGCACAAGACAGAGCGTTGAGGAGGAAACTTGGGGAGACCTTCGTCCAGCAGTGGATTGATAATGGTTGACAATGATGATGATGATGATATGCAATAAAATACACAAGGTGAGTCAAAAGTCGCAGGACACCCTTGTATTTCTGAAAAGGGAGGGAAAATGATATATCTGAATACCCAGCAAAGAATCGGTGAAAAAGGCCTATCTTTTAGGCCAGGGTTGTCAAAGTTTTTCGTCCCACGGCTCCCTTCACTCTGTATAAATTTGCGACGGCTCCCAAATATACAAAAATTTGGAAACCATGTTATAAATTCATATATGCATGTTTTCATCGATAATTTTACATTTGTTAATCAAAAATATGTAAAAAGTTTACCTTTAATTATATTTTTTTAATTAAATATTAATTTAAATATTGTTACTTATTATTATTAAACGAAATAGGAAAGTAGCCGTACAATTTTTAAATGAAAACAATATTTTCTACAAAACAAAATCACATTCCTGTATTAAATCAAGCAGTGTCAGTGGGAAGGATGAGCTTGTTTTTTCTTCATTAGATACTCAAATCTCGCGACAAGTTTGGAAATTGCATTTCTCATCTCCTCCTTGACGCTCACTGTGGACCTGTACTTGATTTTGATGACAGCCACTGCAAAAATCCTGTTTCACATAAATACGATGATGCAAAGAGAAGTAAAATTGTTAAAGCCTTGTTAGGTACTTCAGGGTACTCTTGCTTCATCGGTGACCAAAATTCTGATCAGGAAGATCACATAAACTCGGGTTTTAATGTGGAGTTTGATGAGATATCAATAAATTGTTCTTGTTCTGCAGTTGTGAACGTTGAGGGAGATCAACGCTGAAGGGATCTTTGATCCAATTGTGCTGTTGAACATCTTCCGGAAAGTACTTCTTAAAATGATCAATGAGTTACGACAAATGATCCAGAAACACTAACTTCTCGGCTTCATTCAGTTTTAAATCATTTTCATTTTAAAATGTGTGCAGTGTAGGAAAGCAGTCCTTTAGAACTCCCTCTTCTATTTTTTTCCCACAGAGCTCATTTTTTTTCGATAGCAGGAATTTTCTCCATTAGCAGCAAAATGTGGATCTCATTACCTTGCAGGGATACATTTAATGAATTTAGCTTTTCGAATATATCACACAGACATGATAGCTTTGAAAGAAAGACACTGTCCTCAAACTTCTTGGCATATTTGTGGTCCAGAAGATAAGAATGAAGTTCCCTCCTAAGTTCAAATACTCTTGACAAGACATTTCCACATGAAAGCCAGCGAGATTTGCAGTAGTAAAGTAGAGAACTGCGCTCAGCCCTCATATCTGCACACATTTGTTCAAAACATCTGGACTTAAGTGGTCGAGTTTTAATGAAATTTATTACTTCGATTACTGACTGTAGAACTTCATGTAGAACAGGGCTGATGTTCTTAGGAGCAAGAACCCCCTGAGGATGATGCAATGTGTCCACATGGCGTGAGGAGCTTTTTTTAATGAGCGCCTTCAGTCCCCCATAACTACCTGCCATAGAGCGGGCTCCGTCTGTGCACACGCCTACACAATTTTCCCAGTTTACACTATTTTCTGCCGTAAAAGAACCTGTTATCTGAAACAAGTCTACTGCTTTTGCATGAAATGTTGTACTACTGCAGAAAATAAGACCTTCGTGAAATTTATTATTATCATCTATAAATCTTACATAACAAATCAAATGCGCATCGTTATGGCTATCAGTGGCTTCATCCGATTGAATGGAAAAATCCTTGCGCTTCAGTTTTTCTATTAACTGGTCATTAATATCGTCAGCCATATCGAGAATTCGACGACTAACGGTATTATCTGATAATTGCACACTTAGAAGTTGCTTGGCAGCAGATTTTCCTACCATAATGGAAACCATGTCCATAGCAGCTGGTAAAATGCGGCTTTCAGCAATATTGCGTAGTTTCTTGCTCTTTGCTACTCGATAAACAACGGTGTAGGATGAAAGAAGAGTACCTGTCGAGATTGTAGCTTGTTTAGTGAAAGTTGTCTTTTGTTCAGCCATTCCTTTCAACTTAGAAAAAATACTCGCGTGGTTTGTTTACCAAACTTACATGAACTGTTTCCTAAGACGTTTCATTTTATTGGGGAGCATGCTTTCAGCGGCTAGTACTTAACAGATTACACACTGTGGACGTTCTTTATTTCCCACAACAGTACACGTGAACATAAAATCTAGGCAGCTTTCCTCATATTTCCGGTATTTTCGCTTCTTGTCGTCTTTTAAACTGTTTGTTATTTCCGAAACGTCCCGTTTTTTAACAGCATTTAAAAACTTATCTATCTTGCCTGTTTTTAAAACATAAAGGACATAAATACGAAAAATACGGAAAGCTCATAAACCACATGAGTCCGCGACTGCTTATAGCCCATTGAGTTGCTCACGGTGGTCGTTAAACCACCAATCAAAAAAAAAAAAAAAAAAAAAGAATGAGTCTGGTCTTCACTCAGCACATCAAAAAGAGGGTACCTTGTCTGCAAAGTTAACTGAATCATCAGAAACCAACCAAATCACTTTTTCCCACGTTGTTTTGATCCTTGGAAAGGGCCGCGTGACACCCAAGGGACACGGGAACTTATCTCTCGGAATGTTTTCCTTTCTACACTGCTGGCCACCCAAAATGCAACACCAAGAAGGAAGCATCCGATTGGCTTGAAATTCGCAGCATGCGTCGCCCGCGAGAGGACATGCAAACGATTAGCATTGCAGGACATATGCAAATCATGTGCGCCCGGCACGCCACCGAGAAGCACTATAAGAAGGGTGCACAGAAGGCGGGGTGGAAGTGTGTTGTGCTGCCTGACCTGTGCGTGGGAAGCTTCCTGATGCCTCGTCGCAGAATACGGCAGTGATTCCAGCACGTTTCGGAGTTCGACAGAGGACGAATAGTGGCTTATCGCGACAGCGGTTTATCGTATACCGAGACATCAGCGCCCGTGTGGGACGACATCCAGCAACAGTGAGGCGAGTATGGATTCGGTGGGTGCAGGAGGGACGGACGGACCGACGTGAGCGATTGCCGACCGAGAGGACCGGGATGTTGTGCGGCGGGCATTGACGGTTCGCACCGCCACATCACGAACGTTAGCGCATGAATTAGGGTGTGTTGCGCAGCAACCTGTGTCAGCACGTACCGTTCGACGTCGTCTGCAGGAGCGGCGACTCGTCGCACGGCGCCCATTGCTCTGATCACCACTGACGTTACACCACCGGCGAGTGTGGCGGAAGTGGGCTGTTGAACGCCGCAGCTGTACTACGGAATGGCACGACATTGTCTTCTCCGATGAATCCCGCTTTTGCCTGCAACACCACGATGGTCGGATCCACGTGTGGCGGCACCGCGGCGAGAGACTGTATGACGTCTGCATTATGCATCGCCATACCGGTCCGTCGCCTGGTGTTATGGTTTGGGGCGCAATTGGATATGACACCCGCACCCCTCTGGTACGCATCGCCGGTACACTCAACAACCACCGCCCCATCTCCGACGTTTTGGAGCCTGTAGTCCTTCCTTACCTGCAGGACCTGCTAGCGGCCACGTTTCAACAGGACAATGCGCGCCCGCACGTGGCACGCATCGTACAACAATTATTCACGGCCCGCCAGGTTTCACTGCTGCCGTGGCCCGCCTGTTCTCCCGATATGTCGCCCATCGAACACGTCTAATCGCTGATCGGCAACCGATATGCCCGGCATGTACCACCGCGACTACGGCTGATGAACTGTGGCAACGTGTGGAAGCAGCCTGGACCGACATACCCGAAGCCCACACCCAAAGCCTCTTTCGTTTGATGCCGCGGCGTGTAGCGGCCGTTATTGCCAGCCATGTGGGCCACACGAACTCTTGATGTCTGCGTGTTCCGCAAGTCGCACGGGCCTGTAAGCTCATTCGTTTTATCTTTGTATCTGTTCTTATGTGTCCAGTAAATCTGGCTTTGCTATCTCGTGTCCTTCTTGGTGTTGCATTATGGGTGGCCAGCAGTGTATTTGAAAGAGGGTTTGATGTATGTCTGCCATTATCCCCTCCTTTCTGGCCTTTTCAGAGAATTCCAACGGCGCGACGGCGACTCCCTTGATCCAAACGCGCGACACACAGTTTGAAAAGCCCTGTTTTAGACTATTTCCGGATCATGGCCGCCATCTTGAAATCCGCAATATTGAATCAAGGGCAATTTTTTCAGATGGCAAGGGGATCATGTTGCATATCAAACAAGACCAGAATGTTCTCATAAATTGATGGCCGTAATCAGATTTTACATATGTTTTGTGGTTCACAAGTTAACAACACAGAAATTTGAAATAGCCGTTGTTTGTTGCAGATAACTGAAGATGGCATTGACGAAAGAGGAGAGGACTGAGGTGATTCTAATATGTCTGGGGAACGCAGCTTCCGTATCATAACCGCAGACTTCAACAACCGACACCCAGAAAGACCACCAATTTCACACAGCACTATCGCATGCCTGATAACCAAATTCCGAGAAACTGGGACTGAAGACGACAAGCCACGTTGTGGCCGGCCGAAAACTGCTACCGGAGAGGAAACCTCAACAATGGTCTTGGCATCCTTCGCAAAGAGTCCACAACGTAGCACACGACGTCTCGCAGCAGAATGTGGTATCAGCCAGTCAGCCATTTTAGGAATTCTTCACACGCTCACTGACATCCTATCCAGATGCAGCAGCAACTATTAAAGGATGACTCTGATAGACGTGTCAGGTGCTGCACCTGGGCTTTAGACCAACATCAACGGTATCCCTCATTTGGAGGGCATTTTGTTTAGTGACGAGGCCAATTTTTATGTCAGTGGTGAGGTTAAACCACAGGTACTGGAGTGATAGGGACTGGAATGACAGGAAACCTCACTGGAAGAAACCATCCAAAGTCGTTGGTAATGTAAAGGTTATGGTATGGTGTGGAATATGGGGCACCCGTGTAATCGGACCCATTTTCATCGACAATAACCTAAATTATCAGAGCTACCTGGAAATGCTGCAGGAAACAGTGTTCCCTTCCCTTCTGAATGAAGATGGCAGTTTCCCCTTGTTATTTCCCATATGATGGGGCTCCACCACACTACGGAGCAACTGTTCATCAATGGCTAGATGTTGAATTCCCTGGTCATTGGATTGGCCGGCGTGGTCCTGTAGAATGGCCACTCAGATCCCCGACCTCGCACCACTCGACTTTTCGACTTTTACCTGTGGGGTCATCTGAAACACCTGATGTATGCTGAGAAAATCCGCGACAAGCACCACCTTCAGCAACGCATCCTGGAGGCATGTAACCGCATTTCTCCCCATATTCTCGTGAGGGTGTATAACGACTGGATCAAGTGCCTTCAGTTCTGTGTTCAGCAACAGGGACGACACATTGAACACATCAAAAAGCTGCGCATCACAGGGTACTCTAGAGGTTGTTATTTCAACTGTCTGTGTTGATAACTTGTGAACCACAGCACACATGTCAAATCTGATTACGGCAATCAATTTCTGAGAAAATTCTGGTCTGGTTTGATATGCAACATGACCACCTTACCTTTGAAAAATTTGACCTTGATTCAATATAGCGGATTTCAAGATGGCGGTGTTCTATCGCGGGATACTTTTCTTGTAAATTTGAGGAAACTTGAACAATTTTCTCGAAATTTTACAGAGGAAAAAAATCCTCACTCCAGAACACGTTTTTTTTTTCTTCTGGGAAGGATTAAATGGAGAATGTGCGCAGTTCTGTCATTTTATCTTACCCCAAAAGAAAAAAATTGTTGCAGGACTTAGAGGATACCCTCATTCCTGTTTCCCCCCTGAAACCACTTCTTTACATCAGGTACGTCGAAGACGTATTGGTTGTTTGGCCTTCAGGTTTCGATGAGCTTCTTTCCTTTGCCACTTTACTTTCTTCACGACACCATTCTATCAAGTTCGAGGTAGAGTTCGAGAATTTAGGTATTTTGCCTTTTCTCGACTTCTGCCTTTTTCGTAATCTTTCCGATAACTCCTTATCATTTTCCGTTTACCGTAAACCAACTTTTTCTGCCACGTTTATACCTTTTACTTTTTTCTCATTCAATGTCGCAAAAATTATCTGCTTTTCATTTTCTTGTTAATCGTGCATTCACACACTCGTCCACACAGGATCTCCGGGACCAAGAGTTAGCTAGGATTAAACTATTTGCCTTGACTTTTGGTTACCCTCGTCACATGATTGATCGCTTGATTGTTAAGAAATCAATTGGTCGACCGCAGACAGTTTTGCTTGCAGATAAATTTGACTACCAATATGTGGGATCCATTCCATATATACCACCTGTATGTAACATCTTAAAGAACATATGTCATAAGTACAAACTCAAATTTGGTGTAAGTTCTCGTACTTTATTTAACACTGTTAAAAAAGACAGAGACTGTGTTCAATGTGTGAACCGTCACGGTGTATATTTGGTTCCACTTAAATCTACTAACCCTGCAGAGCTCGATTTATGTTATGTGGGCTCTACCACTCGTAATTTGGGGCGCCGCATTTACGAACATCAGTATAATCTCAGGACGCATTCTGTTGCTACATCTTTGTCGAGACTCTGTTTAAACGGTTCTTACCTACCATGTTGGAATGACACCATTATTCTGGATTCTCCCAGGAACCATCGATCAACACTTTTCTGTGAAAGTATTCACATATTCGTCAATGGTGAAAGATGCTGTAACGATGAACGATGTGTTTATCCCCCTTCCTTGGAGAACACTTTTGGCCCAGGTCACGCCCACCAACTATGCTTGTACCCACTGAACTTGATTTGGACTTTGCCGATTATTGCACATGCGCATTAACTACTATGTGTCTTGTAAAGTATATAGGCTACTCACTGCTGCACTGTTTCTGAGAATGACGCCGTTGTGGCGTTGAAAGTTCTTAAATATATTTATTTTAATCGTACATAGTTTTTTTATCATTAAAGTGTATCGTGCAGAAGACGGCATTTGTTTTCGATTTAATAACAAAATTTTATTTAAAACTAATAATAATATTAATAATAATAAGTAACTAAATGATTAGCGATAGATTTTCAACTTCTTTTTTTCTCCTCTCAGAAAGGGGTGAACAGGATTATCGCAATTTTCTTTCGTAATCTAAATTCTTGATTTTATTTTATTATTTTCAGCGGTATTTCCATCACGGAACGGAGAAAAACATTATTTCGTGTGTTGATTCAGGATGAATTCCTTTATTCCACCATCTTGGGCGATTTTAAGCTGTGGGAAAATGTCACCAAGTTGGGTCTTTTTTACTTGCAGGAGGGTCAATGGAGAGTTATTTTTAGCCTGCAGGACAAAAAACGTTTCATACCGTCCCTTCCCTCTTTTGACCAAGGTCAGCCGACGACAGTTGAAATGGTCTCTCACCTCTTTTTCGGCGGGAAATGCCAGCCTCCTGAGTGGAAAATTTCTTGTAACTAAGGTCAGTCTTGACCAATGAACGCGAACTTGACCTGCAGGACAGGGGTCGGGAGTCAGGCCGTTGAGATTCCCAAGAAAATTCGCTCTCTTCTGGGTTTGGCGTTTGGAGTTAGGTTGGTTGGTTGGTTGGTTAGTGGATTTTAGTGGCGCAAGGGCCAGGTTTGGCCAAAGAGCGCCAGACAAAGAACTATCAGCCACAGAAATGTAAAAGCGCGGAAAATGAGTAAGAGCAGACAGGCTTGTTAAAAGTTGAAAAAGAGAATGATGAAAGCTGGGAAGACAAGGTAGTTAATCAGATTTATAAAAAAATTCACTAATGGAGGGACACGAAATGTCACTCTCCTCCCCCCACACTCCTCTGCAACGCTGGCAGAGGGCGGGGACGAACTGTCACTCTCCTCCCCCCATGTTCCTCTGCAATGCTGGTTGAGGCTGGGGACGAACTGTCACTCTCCTCCCCCCCATGTTCCTCTATAATGTTGGGTGAGGGTGGGGACCTCGCTGAGGCCGAGACAGTTTCAATGTTGGACACGCGGACCGCGACAGTTGGATGGACACTGCACACCTTTGCGGATTGAGGGCCGGGTCTTCCGCACGTGCAGGCTGTCTGCGGGGAACCGGAAGAGGCGGGCGTCTTCAAAAGAGAAGGCGCAGACTCAGCTGGTCGAATAAGCTGGAGCTCGGTGAAATCCACCTGTGTGGCTTGTTCAACTGTAGATCGCTTGGCAAGTGCGGCGAGAGCTACAGGGCGCGGAACAAAGGGCTGCACGGGTTGTGGCTGAGACTGAACAACTGCGGCAAAAGTACGCTGTCGGGTGGTGGGTATACCCAACTTGGCCTTGGCAGCAGGGTACGAGAGGCCTTCCAGGGTCTTGAGGCGCTGGATCGCCATCTCGTCCTTCCATTTCATACAGGTGCGGGAGTAAGCTGCATGGGACTCACCACAGTTAACACAGGAGGCCACAGAAGTGCAACCTTCCCCGTCATGTTCACCGGAGCCACAATTAGCGCAACGAGCGGAACTCTTACAGAATCGTTGTGAATGCCCGTACCTCTGGCACCGGAAACAGCGCAGAGGACTGGGAATGTACGGGCGAACTCCACAGACCAAGTAGCCAGCCTTGATTTCGGTCGGAACTTTCGGGGAGTTAAAAGTCAAGATTACGTTTTTAGATTTAATCAAAGAGCCATCACGCCGGAACATCATACGACGTGCAGCAATAACACCCTGATCCGCAAGTTCAGTCACCAATTCGTCCTCACTGCATGGCAAGAGATCAAACTCCGAAATAACACCCCGAGAGGTGTTAAGAAACGGGTGAGGTGTCACTTTGACAGGAATGCCTTGAAGACTAGTGAGGTGCAGAAAAGTGTTACTCTGAGAAACACTGCAAGTTTGGACAAGCAGGTCCCCAGAGCGAAGCTTCCTCACAGACTTCAAGGGGCCAACCGCAGCGTCCAAAGCTTTAGAAATGAAAAATGGAGATCTGGTGGACAGTCTCTCATTCGGATCGATGGATTCTACAAGTAAGTGTGTAGCATGCGTAGTCACAGCAATCGAGGGGAGACGACGCTTCGGAGCGACTGGTACAGCAGCCGAAGAAGAGGTTCCACATTCTTGGTCAAGGTCTCAAGACCGTTTAAGGGTATGAGACTTGGTAGGTTGAGAAGACGAAGGAGAGTCGTTTGCAACTATCATTTTCTCAGGTGACTTAAATTTGGAGGGTTTATGTTTGGGTTTACCCATGGAAAAAAGAAGGAAGATTCGTCTGCAGACTACTCCACCCACCACCGAGCCCTACAAGGGAGAACTGGAGGTCCACAAGCCAAGAAAATGACGCTAGACACAGTTCTGGAGCTTATACGTTGCAGATATAGTCCGTTGGCTGTGATCACACGCACTCGGCGGACACTTCGGCCTCCTGGTACCGTCATGCCAACGCCTTTGGCATGATATCACAGCCCCCGGGCTCACCCCGCCGTGCTATACGACAAAAAAGCCGCTAAAGCCCTGTACACAACTTGGTACAAGACTTCTGACTAGAGGTGGGTTAGTCTCTAGCCTCCCGTTTACAGCGAAGCCGGGGTCGAAGAGGAGTGTTGGTACACAGGAGGCACTTAACCGGTCTCCTGCGACCTCAGCCGCCAGACATCCCATTTCCGCCTCACGGGTCTCCGCACGCGGCAAACATGCAGGTAGGTCTAGCGCCCAAACCAGTTAAAAGGAAAAAAAGAAATCCAAAGAAGACAAAACCTGGAAGGGAACCTAAACGGAATCTCAGCAACCTACGAACTGAGTGGTTAATATAAAACAGTTAGTGGTGGAGGGTAACAAAACCACAAGACCGGGGTGTTAGTACATAACGTGGTAGCGATTAAGTAGAGTAAACAACACGGGCAACTAGCCAGTGGAGAAAATAAATAAAAACCAAAAAGCGAGACACAAGACCAGCTAGGGATCGTGGGGCCGCAACTCCCCAACAGCTGGATGAACAGCCGTCCCTGCAAACACCAAAATAAAAAAACAAGCTGTGGCATGACATCAGATGTTGACCAGTCACAAGGTCAGCTCGGGCCGTGGGGGCGCCGCTCCCCAAATAACTGGAAAACCAGTTATCCCCGTGCGGGGCGTTTGGAGTTAAAGGACGCACAAGGGCTTTGTCCCTGTGTTAGGCGTAATTAAAAACTAAAAATGCTAACTGCCAAGGATCTCCGAGGGGAAAAAATCACTCGATGAACGGAATGTAAAGATGTGAGGGGACCCTGTGTCTGTCGCCAGACCCTTTTGCCGTTGGAAAAATTTGGCCCGGCTAGTAATCAACTTAAAAATCGACGATGATACTCAGGAAGCAACACCCGATTCCAGGTACCCACCTGCATTGCAATAGTAATTAGGTGCATCGGGTATCGCACCAGCAAAAGTTGGAAGTGCCAACGCAGCAGAGATGACATGCTAAGATGACCCTCCCAGAAGCCAGCAAAGACTTGGCGGAAACTACCATAGCGGCCAGTATAAGGACCCCAACCTTGCCTCATCCATGCCACGAAGCAGAGAGGAAGGGCCAATGAAAGTAAAAAGGGAAAAAAATAAAGGAGGGAAAGTGGCCCCGCTTGACCAGGCCATGAAATTAAGGGAGCGGTTCCAATCACAAGATGATAACTTCCAGTCGCCCGGGAGCAGGGCACAGTGAGAGGGGCCTCAGTAAAAATGGCACCACTCCCAGTTGTTACCATTCAACTTGAAACTTTTGGCTTTGCCGGACGCCATGTGTGTTGTGCGGTTGAGGACTCTCATCAGCCAATAAATGTTTAAACTCAAGAAAAAATTTTATGAAAAGAAAGAAAAAGGGAGCCATAGCCAAGTCGACACAAGGTAATTTCCTACTTTATATATTTTATGTTAAGACAGGTCGGTAGGTGCTCATGCTTTGAGCAGAGCTGAAGAAAATTGTCTGTCTCTGGTAATGGCTGTGTTGTCATTTGATCAAAATTCATTATCCTCTCAAGAATGAGATTATAAAAGGAGAAGAAAACACACCAAGAGCTTAAATCAAGAAAGGCTTAATTTTCTTTTGACGGTTATTGTTTTGTGAAAGCTCAATTTTGCTGCAAACAGTTCTAAAAGTACAATTTTTATTTTTGGCCATTTTAAATGCTGTGCTGAAATTCCTTTGAAATTCATAATAATTAGTCACTGCAAGTGTTGTAGTCCAGCGTTGGACATAAATGGGTTCTGCTGTAGTTTGCTACAGGTTGAATTTGGAGGTCTTGGAGAGATGTAAATAATAATTTTTGGTTCTTGATCTCAAAGATTACAGTCTTGTGACGATTATACATATTAAGAGAATACAACGTGGTTTGTCACAAATATTTATTTTTTCAAGTCGACCATGGTTTCGCTGGGTATTGACCTAGCTTCATCAGGACGAATGGCACGCTAATATTCAAATTGTATATGATATCCTAAATAGTGTTTACAGTTACGGGTTTTAGTTAGTTGCTTCCACGCGCTTTAAAGAAGTCATTGGTTGCTGAACACTGTTACAAAAACGACCACAAATTTCTCTTTGAAGAAGCAAAACTAATTGACAAGTCAGATTCAACCACCAAACTTGATATTTTGGAAGCTTTCCATATATATCAGAAGTCTTCGCAGCTTGTGAATGACACGGCATCCACCCCATTTCTATCAAGCGCGTGAAAACAACTAACCAAAACCCGTGACTGTAAACATCATTTATGATATCATATATTGTACAGTTTGAATATTTACGTGTCATTCGTCCTGATGAAGCTAGGTCAATACGAAACCATAGTCGACTTAAAAAAATAAATATTTGTGACAAACCACGTTGTCACAAATATTTATTATCTTAATATTAATTTTTGGTGTTGTTGTCATCAAGTCTTAAATGCCATGCTTAGGTAGAGAAACTACCTGTCATTGTTATTTTATACATATATAAAGGGGAAAATCATTGAAAGTGCCATTCTACACTGCTGGCTACCCAAAATGCAACACCAAGAAGGAAGCATCCGATTGGCCTGAAATTCGCAGCATGCGTCGCCCGCGAGTGGACATGCAAAAGATTAGCATTGCAGGGCATATGCAAATTATGTGCGCCCGGCACGCCACCGAGAAGCACTATAAGAAGGGTGCACAGAAGGCGGGGTGGAAGTGTGTTGTGCTGCCTGACCTGTGCGTGGGAAGCTTCCTGATGCCTCGTCGCAGAATACGGCAGTGTTTCCAGCAGGTTTCGGAGTTCGACAGAGGACGAATAGTGGCTTATCGCGACAGCGGTTTATCGTATACCGAGACATCGGCGCCCGTGTGGGACGACATCCAGCCACAGTGAGGCGAGTATGGATTCGGTGAGTGCAGGAGGGACGGACGGACCGACGTGAGCGATTACCGCAGCCGCGGCACACCATCGACCGAGAGGACCGGCATGTTGTGCGGCGGGCATTGACGGCTCGCACCGCCACATCACGAACGTTAGCGCATGAATTAGGGTGTGTTGCGCAGCAACCTGTGTCAGCACGTACCGTTCGACGTCGTCTGCAGGAGCGGCGACTTGTCGCTTGGCGCCCATTGCTCTGATCACCACTGACGTTACACCACCGGCGAGTGCGGCGGAAGTGGGCTGTTGAACGCCGCAGCTGTACTACGGAATGGCACGACATTGTCTTCTCCGATGAATCCCGCTTTTGCCTGCAGCACCACGATGGTCGGATCCGCGTGTGGCGGCACCGTGGCGAGAGACTGTATGACACCTGCATTATGCATCGCCATACCGGTCCGTCGCCTGGCGTTATGGTTTGGGGCGCAATTGCATATGACACCCGCACCTCTCTGGTACGCATCTTCGGTACACTCAACAGCCACCGCTACATCTCCGACCTTTTGGAGCCTGTAGTCCTCCCTTACTTGCAGGACCTGCCAGCGGCCACGTTTCATCAGGACAATGCGCGCCCGCACGTGGCTCGCATCGTGCAACAATTATTTACGGCCCACCAGGTGTAACTGCTGCCGTGGCCCGCCCGTTCTCCCGATATGTCATCCATTGAAGACGTCTGCTCGCTGATCGGCAACCGAGTGGCCCGGCAAGCACCACCCGCTGCTACGCCTGATGAACTGTGGCAACGTGTGGAAGCAGCCTGGATCGACATACCCCAAACCCACATTTAAAGCCTCTTTCGTTCGATGCCGCGGCGTTGATGTCTGCGTGTTTCGCAAGTTGCACGGGCCTGTAAGCTCAATCGTTTCATATTTGTATCTGTTGTTATGTGTCCAGTAAATCTGGCTTTGCTATCTCGTGTCCTTTTTGGTGTTGCATTTTGGGTGGCCAGCAGTGTACATGTGTTAGTGCAGTGTTATATATGTTTATAATTTTGGTACCGCTATCTTAAACACGGGCAACCTCTCAGACCAGTATTTCTGAAGCGTAATTTAACTTTCTATGTGTGTAGTGGTTTTTACGTTCGTACGTTAGCAATTGTATTGCATTAGTATTTATAAGTATAATTTAGGTGCCATATAGTTCAAATTTTCTTAGAGGCAGTTTTAGTATGATTTTGTGTTTTGGTGAATTTAAGTTGTAAAAATTATCGTTTAAAATTTGGTAGTAGTGTTGGCTAGTTTCCAATATCAGCCAGTGTATTTGAATAAAAAATTTACATGACAGGGGAGACATTAAAAGGGCATGCATGTTTCGACTAGGGTTTTTCTTTAAAATGTTGACCTGGATATTGCCTTGTTATCTGTTCGAATTCTTCGATAGGTGATTTTCTGAGATTTGGGTATTGTGTTTTCGGGGGAATAATGATGCGAAGAGATAGTGGTGTTTCTAGATGTATTTTTAGGGGGGGGACAGGCGTTTTTGCAAGCTCCGGATGTGAAATGCTCGTGTCGAAAAGGTGATCTTGGAGACAATTTGGGGGTATTGTTCTTCAGGTCAAGGGGCCTGGGTGATTTTGGAGACAATTTGGGGAAATTTTTCTTCAGGACAAGGGGCCTGGGTGATTTTGGAGAAATTTGGGGGAACTGCTCTCCAAATCAGCACCCCTGTATGCCGGGTAATCCCTTGATGGTTATTCCGTGCGGGTAAGTTCAGGTGTGTTGTTCCCAAGCGGGTCGTGAAAGAAAACAGTACATTGTGATGTATCACATTTTTTTTTAAACTCCCCTCTCAGTGCATAGGTTTGATTTGATTCACGACCTTATCTCCCCTTTAGGCTACCTCAAGTGATGTTCCCTCAGAGTGTAATTTTGGTTTCAAAGATATTTGGGTCTGATTAAATGAGATGTTTGTCTAGCCAGTGCCTGAGTTGTTAACTACATGAATCTTTAAATTGGTGATAAATTGCCTAGAATCACACAGTACAATGTTATATATCACCCTGTGCTGTTTTCAGGCATAGACTAGGTTGTTTTACGAGTTGCATATAAGTGAAAGCTGTGTTGGTTGAAATTTTGATGAGCGGTAAGGGTGCCTATTGATAATTGTCCAAATTCAGGAGTGTTGTGAGTTATTATTTGCCTTTTTATTTACATTGTAAGGTGTGGAGTAGTTAGAGCAAGCTGGTGTTATGAAAGTTGTAAGAATTTCTTGTTGGTAGTGTAATATTTGTTGTCAGCGTGGCAAGTTAGTGATAAATTTTGAGTTAATGCAATAAGATATTAAGTGCAGTGTGTTCTGTGTTGTAGCTAGAAGTTATTTTGTATCAGTTAATGCTAGTATTCAGTGCTATGATATTTTAGGGCAAATTTTCCTGTTAGTGTAGGATTGTTTACTAAAGTAGGTTTTGGTTATTTACAAATTTTTGCTCAGTTATTGTACTTTTAAAATTAATGTTGGCTAAGGAAACTGGTTTGAGGGGTTTGTCGAAAGGTTAGATGAAATCTGTCTTGTTTACACATTAAGCAATAAATTTATAACCAAGAGGGAGAGGGGAAAATTACACTTCAGCTATCAGAACCAATCCACAATGTTAAGTCTTACTGTGGCATCAGTCAAGTGTTTATGTGTTTCACAAATCATTATTTTTTTAAATAAAAAATGTGCCTTGTGACACCCGAAAGGGTTAAATTTGATTGTTACATTATGGAAGTGTGCTACAAGCTAAATATTGTTGTATACTTTGTGAACTTCAAATATGTGAGATATTCTGCTAATGCAAAATAGTGTGGTTAAAAGTTGTCAGTTCTAAAGGCCAGTTTGTTAGCATATTATTATTCCAGTTGTAATTAAGCTTCATTGAGTTTTCAGCCTGCCATGTTAATTTAAAATTCTAATGCAACTACATGTTAGACATAAATCAAGAAATTTCACATTCTTGTGTGCAGGATTTTTCTTTTTTTTTTTGTTACTTTTGAAACACCTAAACTGTGTATCATTTGACATTTTATAAGGCCAGTGGCCAAAGGGTAAAAAAAGAATGTTTTTCGAAAATTTGAAACACTGATTGTGTCGAACAAAAAAAAATTTTTTTTTTGGCGGGTATTCCTCAACTTATTGAAATACTTCGGGTTTTTTTTTTTTAATGGTTAAGTTTTACGATTAATTCAGGCCAAGTGGCCTTTCAAAAACCTAAACTTTGTGCAGTGAAAATTATGTGTTCAGGTCCATTCCTAGGTCCCATGTATTCAAATTAGCGTGCCTAAGGAAAGGTAAGGTCTCAGGGTCATTAATGATTTAACAATGCATTTTGTCCTAACCACATTAGAAATTTACCGCCTCTAAAAGTTATTTGTACGAGTACAGTGTCACCATGAGTATTGAGTGTCACACATTGGTACACTTCTAACAATAAATACCTTTTTCACACTTACAGGTTCTTCAATTCAGCTAAACGCAAACAACACCAACAAGCAATAATAACCTTTGGATTTTAAAGATCAGTGTGAAATGTTTTTGATCATGGCCTTGTTTGAAAAATTTTCTGTGTTTCCAAATGCATCCACCCATCTCCCAAATTCAATATTTACCAAATTACAAAATATAAGGTTCCTAAAAATACCCATAATCAAGCCCCTTCATCATAACAGCGGCCATGTTCCGGAAATAGCCTAAAACCACCGATTTTTTGCTGGGGTATTCAGATATTTCATTTTCCCTCCCGCTTCTGAAATACAAGAATGTCCTGTGACTTTTGACTCACTCTGTATTTTGAATTCGATAGCATCTGCATGTACGCCCTCTAGCGGAGAAGTTTTGCATCGGAAATGAACACGAAGACAAGGATCATCTTTCGCACATTTCAAGCTTCCCAATGCAAAAATAATTTTTTAGATCGCACTATTAGTTGCAAAGATATGGTGTCCCCTGTCAAACGGACGGACGGACAAACCGATAACATAAGTACGATCTTTTTTACAAAAGACGTGCTAAAATATACTGATATAGAAAAAGCGCTGGCAAACTGCTTCTAAATAAAAGTACGATTTGAAGCGTAGAGCAATTTCCTGTTAAAACAATCTATCTGAATCATGAAAATTGGGACATATACTCTAATTTATTTTTGTCTTCTTATGTAAATTTTGGTAAGCTTTTTTTAACGTTACATTTTCTCTCTAGATGAATTTGTATTTGGCAACTTGACAACAGGACAAAGAGTAATGACGTAATCGAAAGCTATTATAAGAGTTGGTGTTTTGACTGAGTAGCGGGACTGTTTAGAGCGAATACTGTTTGATACGAGCACTTGTTATTACCAGCTTTGTTGTATCACTAGCATTTCATTATTCCTGTCACTTGCTTTTGGCAGTAGCACTTGTTGATCAGTCTGACTGGTAAACGTTCCTGATATGTGAAGCACGACAGCTGATTTATTTACGAATTGCTGTATTACAGGGAAAGCAGTCTTATACTAATGCTAAGTATACACAGTGCGTCAAAGAATTTTCAAGACTGGCGCTAGGTTTCAGCCTACGGTGGCGCCACCCGTGTAATCGCGAATGCGTTATAAACCGTGAGGATCTGCTTGCTTTCTGCCAAAAGTACTGCGCAGTTGTTAAAGTAACTCAAACGAAACGGCCGTTCATTAGAGAAGTAAAATATTTTTCATGTTGAATTATTAAGATGGAACAAAGGACTGTTATTAAATTTAACGCAAGACTTGATAAAAGTGCCTCGGAAACGTACCAAATGATGAAACAACTTTACGGTGAGTTTTTTTAAGTAGATCAAATGTTTTCCTGTGGCACAAACGTTTTTTGGACGGAAGATATACGCAAGAAGATGATAAGCATACCGGAAGACCAAGTTCATCTAGGGCACCTGAGATTATTGAAAAAGTGCGTGCTTTTCGTGGCAAACAATCGATGTGCGTCCCTAAAAATGATGGAAGAGTCTTTAAACATCAACAAAGAAACGATTCGAACCATCCTGCATGAAGATTTGGGCAAAACAAAAGTCTGTGCTAAATTTGTTCCACACACGTTAACCAATGAACAAAAATCAAGGAGAAGTGCACATTGCAGAGATATCATTTCAGCCACTGAAAATAATCTAAACTTCTTAAAATCAATTGTTACTGGTGATGAAACATGGTGTTTTCAATATGATCCTAAAACAAAGCGACAAAGTGCGGAATGGAAATCAAAAATCTCGCCACAAGCCAAAAAAACAAGAAAAGTTCAATCGAAAATCAAAACATTGCTCATTACATTCTTCGATAGTAAGGGTGTTATCCACAAATAATTTGTTCCAAGTGGACAAACAATTACTGGTGAGTTTTATTTAAATGTTAAAAGTTTTCAGGCGTTTGATGGGCAGAATTCGTCACATTCGTCCAGAATATCGAGATGAAAACAGTTGGTGTTTGTTGCTCGATAATGCACCCAGTCACACCTTACTTCTTGTTCGTAGATGTTTGGTAAAAAATAACGTCTGTGTGTGTTGAATCATCCACTGTATTCGCCTGATTTAGCACCCTGCGACTTTTCTTTGTTCCCAAAACTTTAAATGACGTTAAAAGGGTGTTATTTTGATGATATTTCGACCATACAAACAGCTTCGACGCGTGCTTTGGAGGCAATTCCGCAAGTGAACTGGAATAGGCATTTGAATGATTATTAAATCGTTGTAACAAGTGTATTGAAGCTGAAGGGACTTATTTTGAATGACAAACCAAAACACATTATAATTTCTTGTTTCTCTTTCGTTTTACAGACCCAGTCTTAAAAATTCTTTGACGCACTGTGTATAGAGAGTTACACTGCCTGACAGAGAAAATGCCACACCACGAAGACGTGAACGCAGCACCATGCAAATTGCAGGGTGGGTGCACAAGTAAAGTTATGCAAGTGATTGCATTTGCAGGCCAATCGCACGTACGGCGCGCGGGATATAAGCAAACAACCAGCCCCTGAGGCCATCAGTCGAGACGTCGCCACGGCCGCTAAAAGTGAGTGGTTCTGCTGTAACCGTGTCTGAAGAACGAACAAGGGGTGCCAATATCGTTAAGATGCCGTCGTACGCAATTTCGTCAAACGGATGAGTTCACGAGAGGTGTCATCGAAGGCCCTCCTACCGCCGGATGGTCCTTGCGTCGTATTGCAGAAGAAACGCAACGTGATGCCACAACTGTCAGTCGCATTTGGAGACAGTGGTCCCAGGAAGGATCTGTGCAACGTTGTAGGAGGACGGACAATGGACGTCCAAGCGCACCGATCGTCGCATCCGACGTCATGCCGTAGCGGACCCACGGGCCACAACGGGCAACATTTTGCGGAGTGTACTGGGAAGCTTGGATGCTCCGATATCGACGCGGACAGTGTCGCGCCGATGGGCTGCGTCTGGTTTGCTGTCCAGCCGTCCGTTGCGAAGGCTACCCTTAACAGCGAGCCATCATCGTCACCGTTTGACGTGGTGTCACTCCAGAGCTGCGTGGAGTGCCGAATGGAACAGTGTGGTGTTCAGCTACGAATCGCGGTTCTGTCTCGAGACGGATGATCGCAGCGTGAGAGTCTGGAGGCAGCGTGGCCAATGGGCGGATTCCTCCGCCATTGTGGAGCGCCACACGGCCTGGCGACGTGGAATCACGGTGTGTGGTGCTAACAGCCGCTCACCGCTGGTACGCATTACGGGCACATTGACGGCACGCCGCTATGTCGACGAGGTGCTGCTGCCCGTGGCACTACCGTATCTGCAGGGCATCCCAAACGCCGTTTTTAACAGTATAACGCCCGACCGCATACCGCTTGGATGCTTTACACGGTGTGTGGATGCTTCCGTGGCCAGCACAATCCTCCGACCTCTCGCCCATCGAGCATCTGTGGGACACGATTGGACGTTGGTTGAGTACCCTCCCACCCATGGAAAATGAAGATGAACTGTGGACTCGGATCAACACCACATGGTCCACGATGCCATAGAACTCTGTTCGGACTCGCATTGCCTGGATGCCACGTCGGATTCATCGCTGTATCGCCCAACATGGAGGCCACACTCCTTATTGATCATCCTGTATAATCGGCCACTGGAGCCTAGTCTGTATGTAACAAATTAAATCATTTCTTCAGGACCTACTTGGCTATCTGTGTGTGCATTTGGTCTGTTTTCGAGCATTCCTTCATGGTGTGGCATTTTCTCTGTCAGGATTATATATCCTGTAATTGGTGCTTTCTGCTATCAAGACTATTAACTGAACTGTGTGCTTGACGAATGATGTTCGCCTGAAAAGGACAAATAAAAAAAGGAAGATCTCAGTAAGTACGATTCATTTGACTTTCATCTGGCCGTTATTGTTACTAGTGTTTAAATATTTAATCCGTATTTAATTATTTAATCCGTGTTTAATTGATAGTTACAACAAAGTGAAACTATCGGGTTTCACCGAAAGTAATTCAGCAAGCTTTACGGCGCAGCATGTTTACTTCGGCAAGTTAAGCCTTAGTCGGTGATCGTTGTAATGCTTTGCAGTGAAGTTTCATGTTAGGAAAATAGTCAGAAACATAAACACAAGACCGTAAAACAAATATTATCTCACAGACTGGCATGCTTTAAGTTTTTACTTCGATCTTTGGAATCTATGCATAAAGGTTTTCGCAGTTGAACCATAAATCTGATAACTGCCAGCTCATCAGAGAGGCGCTAATCTTTCTGTAGAAAACTGCTAAAAATCTCAAGAGATTATAGCTTCATGGGCCTAAGTTTCGATCTGGTCAAAAATAATTCCCCCACACGCTCTTCCGATTTTCAAAAGATGACAATTTTTGTCTGCTGATTGTTAAAGCGATTTTCCTGTACATACTTAAGAAGGCAGCAAATGATTACTGAGAATGGGTCTCGACAGAAAAGTTCAGAATTATTGTATTTTGTTTATTTTTCTTTTTTTCCCTTAGACTTTTTTAGAGGAAAATATGTGCAGTGTGAATTAAAGAAAACGGACCAACAAAACTGGAAAACAAACTCAATAAAAATTCCATTAAAACGAAGAAAAAAGTAATCCAAATGTGCAATAAATAGTGATAAATAATAAATTTTGACAGAATGTGTCATCGGGAAGGAGGGGGAAATGATGGGCGTTCAGATATATTTTTCAAGTTCAGAAGCATGCAGGATCGAACGCAATCGTAATGCAAGATATTCAATTTGCGGCTTAATCGAACTTCTGCTTTCTATCCCTTTTCTTTTTTTCCATTAGGCATGGAAATTGTTTCATCTCCCACTGTGCCTAGTAACTGAAGAATTACATTTTTTCTCTTCTCATTTGCTTTTTTTTTTAACTAACTTTTAAAAAATTTCTCCTCATACTGTACATCAAGTGCATTAATCATTAAGTTTTCTGACTTCACGGAGTATGAAATCATCAACTTTAACAAATATAACAAAGTATTTCCAGCATAACAAAATCTGAACAATAAACATTACTGACGTAACAATTTTGTTACTCCATGTAAGAGTACATTTCTCTGTGCATCTAAAAACGCTGAATCTCAATTAAAGAGAGAAACATAGCAGTCGTTGATGTACACCGATGAGACATTACATTATGACCGCCCCCAGCCTAGAGAAATGAGCGCGCCTGGAGAAAGAACGGTGGCACAGGTGAAGTTCACAGAGCAGTATACACTGAAGTGCCAGAAAAACTGGTACAGACGAGCTTATGCAAAATACATAACAACCTCACCTATGCGCGTAATCGGTTGCGTCCGCCAGTGCGTATATAAAGCGATAGACATCCTTGCCAGCTGTCAGAGCTGCTTTCGGCATGAGAATAACAAGTAATAACGATTTAAGCGATTTACAACTCGGTGTCATAGTCGGCGCTCGTGAGATGGGCCATTGTATTTCGGAGGTAGAAGGTAGAAACGATGTTCGGATTTTCACGGACGACCATTGCAAGGTTGTGCCGTGACTACAAGAATTCCTTGTAGTCACGGTACACCCTTGGCATGAGAATGACAAGTAATAACGATTTAAGCGATTTTCAACGCGGTGTCATAGTTGGCGCTCGTGAGATGGGCCACAGTATTTCGGAGGTAGAAACGAACTTCGGATTTTGACGGACGACCATTGCAAGGGTGTACCTTGGCTACAAAAATTCCGGCAAAACCTCCAACCTACGATACCAGTGTGGTCGTAAAAAGACATTGGGTGAACGTGACCATCGTCGGCTGTCAAGAATCTTTTCACGCGATAGGCGTGCAAAACTCTCGCAGGTATCATCGGAATTCAATGCTGGAGCCTCAACAAGCATCAGCGTCCTGACTGTGCAAAGTACCCTGCACAATATGGGCTTTGGGAGCCGACGCCCAACTCGAGTCCCCTTAATGGGTGCACGACACAGAGCTATGCTCCTCACTTGGGCACGGCAACACCGCCACTGGACACATGGTGACTGGAAACAAGTAGCCTGGTCTGATGAGTCATGTTTCCAACTGTATTGGGCAGATGGAAGGATTCGTGTGTGGCACAAACCCATTAAGCCATGGATCACGCCTGTCAACAAGGAACTGTACCGGCTGGTGGGGGTCCGTAATGGTATGGGGTGTGTTTAGCTGGACTTCACTGGGAACCCTGGTATGTCTATAAACGTCTGTGACCGGCCAACACTATGTGCGCATCCTTTCTGACGAGGTACACCCGTTCATGTCCTGCATTCATGCTGATGGGTTGGGCCTGTTCCAACAGGCAATGCACCTCCACACAAGTGTCGGACGCCGCATTATGGTTGGAGGAGTATTCATCTGAGTTTGGGGTGTTGTCATTCCCACCCAAGTCCCCAGATCTGAACGTGATAGACCACATTTGGGATACCATACAACACGCTATCGAACACAGGAATCCGAGACCACGGAATACACCCGAATTGTGGAACGCTCTGCAGGAAGTATGGTGTGCATTGCCTACAGCATGTTTCCAGAAGCTAGTGGAGTCCATGGCCCGTCGTATTTCTGCAGTCCTGCGCTCCCGTGGGGACCTACGAAGTATTGGACTGGTGTACCAGCTTTTCTGGAACTTCAGTGTATATACAACCAGAGGACCGACTTTCAGTTAGTAGAGTGTTCGGAGTTAGAATGGAAACAGCTGCCTATTTATCGGAGTTTGGTAAAGGACTAATTGTGATGACACGGCGCCTCGGAACTAAGATCTCGGAAACGGCGCTGCTTGTGGGTTGTGCACGTGCCGCTGTAGTGAGTACGTATCACAAGTGGTACACAGATGGCCAAACGACGAACCGTCGTCCTCACCTCACTGATGCCAGAGGGACGCCGGGACTGTCGTGCATTGTTCACGGCACCCGTAGCTACAACAGCAGTCATCAGGGCAATGTGTCACAACACACAGTTCACCGCAGCCTTCTGCGCATGGTCCTGCGTAGCCGAAGACCCAGCCGGGTCCCCATGCTTACTGCACGTCATCACCAACAGCTCATGAAATGGGCCCAAGATTATCGAGATTGGACCGTGGATGATTGGAAGAAATTGGTATGGTCTGACGAATCAGGATTTCTGATGCATCACGTTGACGGTCGAGCGAGGATACGCCGGTTACCAACGGAAGCTACGACACCTGGATGCACTTTTCGGTGGAAACCGGCTGACGGCGGCGGCATTATGCTGTGGGTGATGTTTTCTTGGGACACTTTAGGCCCCATTATCCCAATAGCACAATCCCTGACAGCTTTTAGGTATCTGAAAATCGTTGCAGACCAAATTTAACCATTCATGGCAACTGTGTTCCCTGCTGGTGATGGCCATTACCAATAGGATAATGCGCCATGCCACACTGCCCGAATCGTCAAGGAGTGGTTCAAGGAACATGCTGGTGACTTTCTGTTAATGTACTAGCCTCAAAATTCACCTGGCAAGAACCCAATCGAACATTTGTGGTTTGACTTGGAAAAGCGGGTTCGAGCTAAATCACCGCCACCCCGAAATGTATGGGAACTTAAGGTCCTGCTGTTGACATTATGGTATCAGATACCCCAGGATATTTATCGTCACCTCATCGAATCGATGCCTCGCCGAGTGGCTGCTGTTTTGTTGGCTAAAGTGGGTCCTACAGCTTATTAGGTAGGTGGTCGTAATGTAATGGCTCGTCGGTGTATTACTGGGAATAGAAAACGCTGAACACGGATGTAAGTCTATGTAGGTCTTGTGTTGAAGAAAAGGCCAACAGGCCAACTTCCTTTAAATTTCAGAAGTAGAGAAAGAGAAGTGTGTGTGTTTGTTTGTTCCAAAATGCCGTACACTTCACAGCTGGAAACGGACATTCGCTTAGTATGACAACCTACCTAATACTTCGTAGGTCCTCCCTTCGCCCTCAATACAGCACCTATCTGACGTGGTATCGATTCAATAAGATTCTGGAAGCAGTTAGGAGGTATGGCCAACAAAGCTGTGTGTAATGCGGCCATCAATGCAGGTATGGAGGTAATTGGTGTATCCAGACGACTGATATGCCGTTCCAGTGTCCCACAAGTGCTCTGTGGGATTGATATCGGGGAAGTTCGGAGACCAATCGATATGCTGGAAGGCTCAACTGTGTTCCTCAAACTATTCCTGCACAACATTGGACCTGTAGCTTGGCGCATTGTCGTCTTGGAAGACATCGTCGCCATTCAGGAAAAAGTGAAACATTGCTGGGTGTATAGAGTCAATAAGCAATTAACGATAGTGGGAACCAGCCATACATTGTTTCACATGCACCAGGAGTCTAAGTTCCTGCTAGGTAAACATACCGTACACCATGCAACCACCTCCACCGCCTTGCATTATGGAGACCACGCAGAATGGATCGAATGCCTCATGTTGTTTGCGCCAAATACGTACACGACCATTCACGGAGTGAAGCAAAAATCACGACTCGTCAGATTAGTACATATTTTTCCAATCATTCGACGTCCAACTTTCATGATCTTTGCACCGGGCAAGCCTTTTGCGCCGATGAACCGTTGTTAGGAGTGGATATCGTCTGCGTCGTCTGCTGTTATAGCCCATACGTGCGAGCGTAGGACGCATGGCCATGACAGATACTTTTGCAGGTTGACCTCTGTTGCATTGGGTAGTGAACTGTTGAACAGTGCTGCTTCTGTTGACCTGTACGAGTCACCGGAAGCAGCCCTCACTTCTCACCTCAACCTTTCGCTGCCCTGTGCAGTTTAGCCTCCGGGTCGTTGTTTGACCATTTTCACTCCAGTCCTGATAGACTTTAACTACGGCAGCTCGCGAATAATCCACCAGTTCAGCCGTTTGTGAAATCGATGCATCCCCTCTCCAGCTGCCACATTCTTTCCTTTCTCAAGATCCGATAAATCCTTCCGTTTACCCATCCCACTCCGAATTTTACTTCATACTACTTCACTCACACCTTATATATGCTACGTTGGTGGGCTAATCGCGCCCTCTTGGGAATCACGTGTTCGACGGGACTTATCCACTTTTGATAGGGGTAGTCATAATTTAGTGATTACTCGGTGTAAGTCAGTAGAGGAAATAGCTCTGCCTGAAAATTATTTGCGTCGAAGCTCATGCGTGTGAAGCACCATATGAATCATGCTTCGTCACGTCTGTGGTAAATAACCTGTTCATACTTGGAAGTAGTACTTCCATGAGAACAATTTTACACGAATATTTAACAATCACCATCCTGTAACTTTTGCAAAAAAATTAGTGAAATTAATTTTTTTCCTCCGGGAAATATTCCAAATCGCTGTACAGAAATGTCGGATTTTGCAGACTCGTGCAGTTTGCAGACAGTTTAGGAACGTTCATTCCTAAACTGCGAGACGTGATTTGTAAGACTTTACATCGCGAGACGAGATTTGTAATGTGTAAATTTAAAGCTTCAAGGATGCTACCATTGGTCCTTTTATTAGTGGTATCAGATCCAAGGGAATTGTTTTACCGTGAAGAGAGCGATAGATCAAACCCAAATTTGCGTCATTTTCTTACATGAGTTTAAACTTGGACACCATGCATCGAAGGCAGCTTGCAACATCAATACAACATTTGGGGAAGGTACTGTTGGTGAACGCAAGACACAACGTTGGTGTGATAAATTTGGATCGGGCGATATAAATCTCGAAACTGAATCACGTGGTAGACAAGAAGGGGCAATCGATGATGCGGAACTGGAGGCGTTGAATCCGATCCACGTCAAACGATACGGGAACCTGGCAAGCGTCTCTGTGTACGATATACAACCATTTTCCGATATTATAATTTAACGGACATTTGCATAGTGAAGAAAATGGATAAATGGGTCTCACATGAGTCGACGGAACAGATCAAAATAAGACGATCTGATGTCTGTTTTTCTTCGCTTCTCCGCAGTCAAACGAACGGCGGTTTGAGGGGCCTTGTCATGCGTGATGCGAAATATACACTACTGTTTGTAAAAATTGCAACACCAAGAAGGAACCATGAGATTCGAATGAAATTTATACCACACATTACTGATATGACTGTACATAAGTGATTTCATTTTCAGAACAATACAGCAATTTTTACCTGCAAAAATCAGTATCTTGTCTCCGCGAGCTGCAATAAGAGCTTCTAGACGGCGTGACATTGAATCGAAAAGGCGTTGGATGGTGTCCTGGGTAATTGCTTGCCAGGTGGCATATATGAGAGTCCACAGATCATTGGTACTGACCACTGGAAGAGTTTGATGGGCCAGTTGCTAAATGACCATATCCCAGACATGTTCAGTAGGCGACATGTCTGGCGAACGTGCAAGCCAGAGAAGAAGCGATATCTGCTGTGCTGAGAAGAGGACTTGAGGACTTGAACATTCCTGGAAACATGTGGTCGGGCATTATCCTGTTGGAATATAGCGCCAGGAGTTCTGTGAAGGAAGCGTATGACTTCTGCTTGTTCAACTTACCTGATGTAGTGGTCGCTGGTAAGATTGCCCTCAAATCGTAGCTGCCGAGATCGCGAATGGTACCTAATGGTACCTCACCATCGCACTTGGCGTTCGGCCCGTATGACGCTCGACAATGCATGCTAGAAGACGGCGCTCACCACAATTTCGTCTAATGCGTATGCGACCATCAAGGTAGTCCAAATTGAATTGGGACCTGTTCGAAATCACGTCCTGTTGCCCATCAGCACGCCAAATGTCCATATTGAAAACCCCATTCCGGCCTGAGGCGTCCATGGTTCAGGGTCAAAGGAATCCGCCGCAAGGGGATGCGTGAAACAGTCCTCTGTGCAATAGACGGCGTCGAACATTTGAGGCACATAATGTCACACCTGTTGCAGTGCTCCATTGTTGTGCTAACACTTGCGAAGATGCGGAACGGTTCGTCACTGCCATGCGGATGAGGTGTCGGTCATCTCGCGGTGTCGTCACATTTCTCAATCCATTGCCGGATTGTCGATGCATCTGGTACTCTTCCGTCCACTGCCGCCACGCGTGCATCACTATCGTGGCCTGATGTCCCGGCCGAGCCGCAGTGTCGCGGCACGAAAATGCACTTTCACGCAGACCAATCATTCGTCCCTGTTCAAACTGTGGCGTGTGGTAATATTGCGCCCGTCGTCGTCGCCGAGGCATTATTGAATCATGGAGACCCTTTTACAACTCGCTGTCCGCGATGCTCTACTGGTGTCTGTCCTAAACAGCCCTCTCTTTATACCCTCACTCGTCTTCTAGAGGGCGCTGCCGGGTTCAGACATGCGCAATGACACTGCACTTCTAATCATTTGCATGTCCTACCCTGCTCTCTGTAAGTTTCACGTAATTACCATCATCCCTTCATGGTGTTGCAATTTTCACAAACAGTAGATTATGACAATCGCCAATATTTGGCGCAATAGCTTGACTGCAGTGTGCCCCGATACACACTCCGAAGCTGGTACCCCATCACGGGAAGACGATAGTCAGTGTTTGGTGGTCAGCAACTTATAGTGTGATCCACTCCTCCTTCTTACAACCGGGTCAAACTATCACGTGGGACAGCTATAGTCAAGAACTTGACATTATACGTGGAAAGCTGTCCACCAAACAGCCGGCATTAGTCAATCACCATGAGCCCATACTTCTCCATGATAACGCAAGATCCCACGTTGCGCGCCAGACAGTCCAGAAGCTGGACCAGTTGATGTACCACCTCATCCGTCTTTTCCGCCTGATATGTCCCCTAGAGACTATCTTTACTTCCAGCACCTGGACACCTTTCTACAGGGTAAATCGTTTCGCAATCAAACAATACTCGAAGCAGCAATCCATGAGTTTGTTTCATTCCGAGGCTTGACACTTTTTCACAATGGCATGCAGAAGCTTGTATCTCGTTGGCAAAAGTGTGTCGCTGTTGATTGTGATTATTTTGATTAATAAAGTTTGTTTTGCACCGCATTTTGGGTGTTGGAAGTTTCCACCAATATTCGGACATTTCATCTGTGACAACCTATTCAAAAACGTGTCCCTGAAAATCCCTGGTTGGGTGGCATTTTTGTGAAATATTTGGTAGCACTAATGGTTTAAAATCGATGAAATAAACTGCAAATCGCCGATAAAAGTTTGCATTCTAATCTCTTTGCTTTTTCGCTTATAATTTTCTAATTTTTGCAGTAAAATAATGAAAGGCGAATTCGGAACTTGTTACGCATCTGTGTATCTCTTGTAAAAAGCTAAGTAAAAACCGGCAAATCAAACAAACAAAAATTAATAAATATATAAAGCTTCTTCTTCTGAATACATATTAATCTGATTTCAGTATCTGGTGTGACATTATGCCTCGCGAACGTCCAGGTTTTAATATTTCAGAGGCAACACGTTACACTTTATAACTGGATTATGCAGCATTCAATTCAGTTTCTGAAAGGTTGATGGGCCGCCCCGGTGGTGCAGACTTCTGACCTTTCATCCTGGTGAGGCATGGACGGTATGTTTGTCTTACAGCACTGGCTCTCTCGCTTCCCTTGAGTCACTGGCCCTAAATTAAGAACTGGAGACTGCTTACAACTCATGGAGTTGCTCACGGTAGTCGCTAACACCCCTCCCCACCCCCATCCTCCAAAAAGAAAGATGACACCGAATTTTCGGGTGTAATAAGCACGTCTTTTGAATCCGTTCTGACGCAAATTAAATTTATGAAAGCTATTCAAAGGCAATGGAACCGGTATGGAAAACAATAGTATCTGACGGAAGAAAGAAGTTTTTCAATCGGGTCTTTAATCCCTCAGATATTGGTGTAAACGGAATCTTGAGCTCACGAACTCTTAGAAACAGAGTTATCGAGAAAAATAAGATGTGACTTTACGTCCCCTGGTGGGAAAACCATGCATTATTTTAGGAAGAAAGTATTCGCAAAAGGTTTATCCATATGAGCGGTATCGGTCCAAGAAAAAAAAATTTAGTCGAGTTTTCAGGAGCTTAGATTTGGCTACAAATACATCAGAATCAGAAATTAATACTTATGACCCCTGGTAGCCAAACCATTCTTTACAAAACATTAGAAATTATGTAAAAAATATTTTCCATCAGGTCTTGTATGCGATACAGGAAGAATTTTTCAAATCGGAGTTTTAGGAGCAGAAAACGCAATTTACCTTTATGCGCCCTAGCCGAAAGTCTTAAAAGATTTACGTGAAAATTTTGAATTTATAGGAAAAAACATCTCGCATCGGAAACACTATCCAACAACGAAGAAATTTTTCAAATTGGACTTTTAGAAGTAGAGATATTGACAAAAATAAGATATACATCTACGCCCCCTGGCGTAGAAACCATGCATTATTTCAAGAAGAAAGTGTTCCTAAAAGGTTTGTCGACATGAGTGTAGCATCGGTCAACAAAAGACTTTTTTCAATCGAGATTTTAGAAGCTCATATTTTGCTGCAAATACATCAAAAGTGGAAATTAAGACTTACGCAACCTGGTGGCCAAACCACTTTTTTTTTTTACAAAAATTAGAAATTATGTGCAAAGCATTTCCCATCAGGAACTGTATCCGGTACAGAAGGAACTTTTCAAATCGGAGGTTTTTAGAAGCAGAGAAATAGTGGGAAATGCAATTTACCTTTACGCCCCTAGCGGAAAGTCTATGAATTACTTGAAAATTTTTAATTTTTAGTAAAAACATGTCAACTAGAAACACTATCCAACAAAGAAGGAATTTTTTAAATCGGACTCCTAGAAGTCGAGATATTGACAAAAATAAGATATACGTCTAATCCCCCTAGGCCGCCCCGGTGGCGCAGTGGTCTAAGGCGTTGGCCTATGATCATTCGTCCGTAAGGGGTCCGGGTTCGAATCCCGGTCAGGCATGGGTGTTGTGTTTGTCTTACGGCACTGGCTCTCTCCCTTCCCTGGAACCAGTGACCCTAAATTAGGGACGGGCGACTGCTTATAGCCCATTGAGTTGCTCACGGTGGTCGTTAAACCTCAAAAAAAAAAAAAAAAAAATTCCCTTAGCACAGAAACCATGCTCTATTTTAAAAAGAAAATGTTTCTAAAAGGTTTGTCGACACGAGTAGTTCGGTCTACAAACGACGTTTTTTTTCAATTTAGAAGCTCATATTTTGCTGCAAATACATCAGAAGCGGAAATTAAGGTTTACGCCCCCTGGTGGCCAAATAATTTTTTTTCTTACAAAAATTAGAAATTATGTGCAAACGATTCCCCATCAGGAGCTGTATACGGTGCAGAAAGAATTTTTCAAATCGGAGATTTAGAAGCAGAGATATAGGGAGAAACGCAATTTAGCTCTACGCCCCCTAGCGGAAAGTCTATGAATTACTTGAAATTTTTGAAATTATATGAAGCACATGTCATACTGGAAAAACGATCCAACAAAAAAGGAATTTTTGAAATCGAACCCCTAGAAGTAGAGATATTGACAAAAATAAGATATACATCTACGGCCCCTGGCGGAGAAACTGTGGGGTATTTTAGGAAGAAAATATTCCGAAAAGGTTTATCGATGTGAGCGGCATCATTCCACGGAAGAATTTTTTCAATCGATATTTTAGAAGCTCAGATTTTATGGCAAGTACATCAGAAGCAAAAATTAACACTTACGCCCCCTGGTGGCCAAAGTATTCTTTACCAAAAATTCGAAATTATATGCAAAAGATTTTCCATTAGAAGATGTATCCGCTGAAAAAAAGATTTTTCAAATCGGAGTTTTAGGAGAAGAGTTATCGGAAAAAATGTAATTTACTTTTACGCCCCTAGCGGAAAATCTATGCGTAATTTGAAAATGAAACTATATTTAAAACACTCTTCGACATAAATGGAATCGAAAGATAAATGAATTTTTTCAATCGGATGTTTAGAAGCAAATATGTGGATTAAAACGTAATTTTGAATTCGACATCATCTGCATTTACGCCCCCTAGTGGCAAAATTGTGCATCGCAAAAAAAAAAACGAAATGAAGGATCATCATTCGCATATTTCAAGCTTCGGAATACAAAAAGAATTTTTCAAATCGGTTTAATAGTTGCAGAGATACCGTGGGTACAGGCGGACGGACAAACCGATAACAGAAGCATGATCTTTTTTTACAAAAGACGTGCTAAAAAAGAAAGGGCTGATATTAGGAACAAAGTAGAGTATTCCGTCGTAGTAGTCTTAATTTTTTTGAACTGAAGACACACCTTTGTAAATGTTTTCCGAAATGTATCTATTTAAATAGAAGGGGCAAAGCATAACATTGCGAAATAAAAATATTCTTAATGGTAAGCGGAAACACACATAAACTGCATACTTCCGAAGTAATAAAATTTCTTAAAAAAAGCAAACAAAAGAAAATATGAATACATTGCTGAAACATAATTGATTTCCGAGTTAATTAAGTTGACATATAGAAGCATTATTTGTCCATCCAACATTTGCGTAATGAGAAGATCTGTTAACATTTTACCCACGTTTAGTAAATATAAATAAAATCAATAACCACTGGACTCTTTATATATGCTGTAATAACAAAATGGTGTAATGCACGAAAGTGAATGTAGTAGTGATTCTAATTCTTTAGTTAATGAGTCATTTCTATAAAGTAAACCGTAGTACGCTGGTTTGATTCTAATCTAATCGTTCTAGGAAGAACTTCTCAGCATTTATCAATGATTCCATCAAGAGAAATGACAATATTTCGTTGCAACATCAGCCAAGTACCTGCAGCCGGTGAAGATAAACATTTTGGTCTCTAGCATGTCTCTGAGGAGAGAGTAACGTAATCATCTCAGATCTCGAAAACGCACATCAAATTATGTACGTGACTTGAAGATCAATCGATTCTCCTCCGCACTTGGTATTTGAAGTGACAAGTGGAGTATCGCTCTAGGGAAAATTGTCGCTTCGTTAGTACGAAAAACGACGAGTACAAAACTGCCACAAGTGGCTACAACGGAAAGTGGGGCTCATTATGCACCTTAGCACTTGCAGTGCATTAATTGGAACCGTAAAATATATGAGTTGCAAGAGGAAGAAGAAAAAAAGAGCAAAGTGACTTAGTTTCAAAAATTTTTGAACGCAGTTATTACTAAACCATGAGGAAAACGCTAAGCAATGAGTGCGTAGTGCTTTCGATTAGCCGTTGATGATGATCCCAGAATTCTTTTCAGAGAAATTCTTTGGCAAAAAAATTCATGTTTTCAGACAGAAATTATGTTTATTCAGGCAAACTTTGTCGTTACTTCTGTGACCTAATAACTTTTTTAATGCAGTTGGTATGACCATCGACGAAATAGCGTGCTTTTTCTTATTGATAGCTACATGGCATTTTACGCAGCCATTTCTGCAGGGATGTTTTCACGACGTCAACGTTAGAGTTGTACTGTGTCTTTTTCGCTGTTAAAAGTATGAAAGAAATGATAGTTTTCAGATACTGAACCTCGGTACTATGGAAAGTGAAGTACACTGGGGCCCAAAACTTAAGGACGGGGTACATTTTGGGCAGTCAAAATTGGGAAAAGCAGTTTCACAGTTGTTTGTAAGTGCTATCAGTGGTAAAGCAACAGTAAAATGAAACACACAACATTAAATTTAATTAGTAACATGTAACAGAGATTGAAATAGAACAAAATGTTACGAAAGAGGTACAAATTCACTTGTCATCCATTGACACTGCTCTATCAGACTACATGACGAAATCCTCAATGGAGAATATATCCACCTCGCACCGCAGTGTACACTATCTACCAACAAGTAATTGGACACCCCTGCAATCGACGATATCTGCGGTCCTGATACACGTGGTCGTCGCCGTTAAATATCGTGTGAGAAACAACAACGCAACCAGTCGCATGCAAGATGCCACGCAGTACGGAGCTCTCTGATTTCGAGAAAGGTGTAATCGTCGGGTATCACAGAAATGGCCGATCCATTCGTGACATATCCAGCGAGTTGAAGTACCCAAAATCGACAGTGGCCTACGTGTTTGGAAAGTGGAAGATGAGAGGTGACTGTCGGAATGAGCCCCGACCCGACCGACCCACAAAACTGGGAGTTAGAGACCGACGGGTGCTGGCCAGAGAAATTCGGAAGAACCGCACCAAATCGATAGGCCACATCCGCGAGTAGTTTCAACAGGCATCCGGGAGTGTTCTTTCCATGAATACCATCCGTAAGGAAGCCTATATGCTCGGTTATCATGGACGTGCTGCCGCCCACAAGCCTTTGATCACCAAGTCCAATAGCGCTGCTCGGCTAACGTGGTGCAAAGAACGTCGACAGTGGACCGTTTAATAGTGAAAACAGGTTCTCTGGAGCGACGAATCAAGGTTCACCCTCTACCGTTCGGATGGCAGGGTCTGGATTTGGCGTCTGCCTGGAGAACGCATCCTGCCGGAATGTATTGCGCCAACTGTGAAGTTCGGCGGCGGTGGAATTATGCTATGGGAGTGTTTCTCCTGGTATGGCACGGGACCCTTGGTCGCAATTCCTGGTAGACTCAACGCCGAGACCTACTGCACCATTTTGGATGACCATGCGCTTCCTACGTTGTGGCAGTTTTACGGGATGGACCCATGTTACTTTCAGGATGACAATGCCACCTGTCATGTTGTGAGGTCCACCATGGCTTGGTATGGTGACAATGGGGTTAATCGAATGGACTGGCTTGCGCAGAGCCCGGACCTTAACCCTATCGAGCACCTCTCGGACGAGTTGGAGCGTCGACTTAAGGGTTGCCCCCACCGTCCGAAATCGGTGAAGGAACTGACTTTTCTTCTCCAAGCCGAGTGGAAGAAAATACCGCTAGCCGTCGTGCAACGCCTGGTTGAGAGTATGCCCCGGTGGGTCGCAGCAGTAATCGCCGCTCGTGGAGGCTCCACCAACTATTGAAGGTGAATAAACTTCGTTTTCCTTTGCTATCACAGGTGTCCAATTACTTGTTGGTAGATAGTGTATAATGCATACTTGGCACTAGGGTGGTGTGTCTTGCCCCAAGTGGTTTAGGACTTCTTGGAGTAAATGACCCCATTCATGCCGGGGAACACTGATAAGCGCTGGAATTGATTCTGTGGGGGAAGGGGATATTCCTTTCCCCAACGTGTCTCCCTATAGTATCAAATGCATGTTCGATTATACTGAGATCAAGGAAACGCAGTGGGCCACTCCATCCGACGGATATTCTCACTAGCCGCAGTGCGGTGAGAAAGGGCGTTATTGGTCATAAAAATGAAATCTACGCCCGCAGCACTACGGAACAAACGAACGTGCCAAAGAATCGCATCATTGCAATACCGTTGACCGGTGATTGTTCCTTTATCCATCTTCTGCCGTTCGATACGTCCATTGAACATGCTATCCGCCCACGTCATGATGCGACGACCGTCATATCTGTTCCGTTGAACGATGCTCCTGTCATTATACGCAGTCATACGGTACCTTTAGGCCTGTTGCCTCTTGGAATCCGACGAAAGACTAAATCAGCTTTTACTGTCTCATTGATCTGAAAACCAGTTGACGTGGCCATATCCCATTAATGGCGGGCTGTATGATGCGCTCTGGATAAAGATACAATAGATGTCATTCGTGTTTCCGGGTAAAGTAAAATTTCTGAAAACCGGTCACCGCTCGGACCGGAGAAAAGTGACCGTTGTTGGAAGGTTCAATTGTTAAGTGGTTAGGCCTAATTTAATACTGTTTGTCAGTTGCTTTTACATAAAAGCAGAATAAGTGTATGAAACAGAAGCACATAGAAAACGGTGCAGTGCTTTTTCCAAATGCAGAATCCCGTACTGTATATTGGAATTAGTGTGATATGTAAATATATGTAACTGGCTAATGAAATTATTTATTACCAGGGACGTCGCTAGACTTCAAATTCTGAGTGGGCGACGGGTGGGCGAGCATTATTTTTGGTAGGACAAGCTTGATAGCAACTTTTTTTTACGAAACACTGAAAGAACAAATTTTTAATGCTTTTCACAAAGGAAATAGCCGCAGTGCGGTGAGAAAGGATACAGTCCTCACCCCCTCGACCTGGGCACATACACGGATCTGTCTAGTTATGCCACTGGTGTAAGGTACAAGTGTTATTCGAATGTCGCCTTTGACTTTTTACTTGCTCTAAATGCATTGTCCTGAACTGCTTTTCAAAATTTTGCATCTTTGCTTACGAAAATAGTACTGTACTTGTATTAGTGGGCAGCAATGCACCTAATGGAATCTAATCTGAAAGCTATTGAAAAAGTTCTAGTCCCAACAGATGTGGATGACTTTGTTCTGTCATTGGACTGTTGTTGGCTTATTACTCCGAATATCTACCGGCCATCGCCAGCCACTCTTAAACCCTTTTGTGTAAATTGCTGGTGTGTAACCAATCTTGGAATTGGGTAGAAAATGAGGAGAGTACTCTTCGTAAGATCAAGTAGCCTTACAGGGTTCTTCATTGTTGATGCACTTTGACAATACCATAAAAGTTAACATATCACAGTAGTTCTTATGGTTTAGACGCTTAATTTTTGTACAAGAGTGATGGGAGTAAACGCCCCATAAAACTCTTGTTTCTCGTGCACTGTCCGAAGCAGAAAAAATTACAGCCAAATAGAAATGGAGGCCTTGGTTTTTGTTTTTGGTGTGACTCGCTTCCGAAATTATCTTTTGTGTCGAAAGTTGGTCTTCTTGACGGATCACAGCCCATTAGTGAACTTGCTTTCTCAAGGCAAGCCAGTGTCAACAGTAGCAGCGACTCACATTCATCTCTGGGCCTTGACTTCGGTATCCTGTTCCTAGAAGATTCAGTTCAGAAATAGAATCTTAGATGGTAACGCTGATTTCTGCAGCCATTTACCAAAGCCAACAGCAAACTACGAAGTACCACTCCTAAAGGAGCTACTTCTCCTGCTGGAACATATTAACGATATTCCAGGTACTGCACATCACATTAGGATATTTCATACATCTGCTATCCCACTGTTGAATAATAGTGAACAGTACGTCTTGCAAGGTCAGCCAAAGGATGTGCCTGACGGTCTGAAACTTTTTCGGCGTTGGAAGGAACGAACTATCTATTGTGGATGATGTCATTTTGAGGGCTCGCGAGGGTTCATCCTTACTAAATTTCGGAAGCTCATGTTGGACGAACTGCATGAAAAACACCAGGGCATGGCCGTGATCAAGGCTCATCAGTTCGGTGGCTAAACATTAACAGATATATTGAAGCCATCGAGTTAATATTAAGTAGAGACACCACTCCTATCCAAGCAGCACTGGCCGCCATAAGTCACCGCCCGTGCTGCAAGTGACGTCACATCCAGGCAAAAAGCTGCTTTAAAACTACTGAAACCAATAGAACAAAAGCTTCGAGGCGTGTATACAGATAACACGAGGAATTCAATAATCTTTATCAGTTATACAAGCTTACTGTTTTATCAACTGTATGGTTTAGTTCGTTTTTGCCTGTATATGACGTCACCCCTGTGACCTATGGCGGCAGTCAGTGGTGTCTCCATCTAATAATATAAGCTCGATGATTGAAGCGCAAATTGCAACTGTGTCTCTTACAAGGAGGTTAGAAATCGGGGAGAAAACACTCTCCGTTGGCTTAATGCAATCCAAGTGAAGCCACAGAACGTCACGGAAGCTATCTTAAGACTGACATGAGCAGACTATGCAATAGCTGTTAACACTGTGCGAGGCATGAAGTTGGCAACTTGCTTTTAATATTAATAAATTTGCCCTTCTTTATTGTATTAATCGTTGATATACTGTTCTTAAGGATATTATTAGTTGATTTATCAATGTTTAGGGTGTTACGGCTACTTCCAGGTACTTAGAATTTAGGAAACATTTCGACTGGCTTCTGAGGGATCAGCGTAGGTGCAAATTATTATCAAAAACTATTTAATATTTATTGCTGTTTTTCGGCTTTTACACTGCTGGCCACACAAAATGCAACACAAAGAAGGAAGCATCCGATTGGCCTGAAATTCGCAGCATGCGTCGCCCGCGAGAGGACATGCAAACGATTAGCATTGCAGGGCATATGCAAAGCATGTGCTCCCGGCACGCCACCGAGAAGCACTGTAAGAAGTGTGCACGAAGGCGGGGTGTAAGTAGTGGAAGTGTGTTGTGCTGCCGGACCTGTGCGTGGGAAGCTTCCTGATGCCTCGTCGCAGAATACGGCAGTCATTCCAGCACGTTTCGGAGTTCGGCAGACGACGAATAGTGACTTATCGCGACAGCGGTTTATCGTATACCGAGACATCGGCGCCCGTGTGGGACGACATCCAGCCACAGTGAGGCGAGTATGGATTCGGTGGGTGCAGGAGGGACGGACGGACCTACGTGAGCGATTGCCGCGGCCGCGGCACACCACCGAACCAGAGCAACGGCATGTTGTGCGGCGAGAATTGACGGCTCACACCACCACATCACGAACGTTAGCGCAGGAATTAGGGTGTGTTGCGCAACAACCTGTGTCAGCACGTACCGTTCGACGTCGTCTGCAGGAGCGGGGACTTGTCGCACGGCCTTCATTGCTCCGATTACCATTGACGTTACACCACCGGCGAGTGCGGCAGCAGTGGGCCGTTGAACGCCGCAGCTGGACTACGGAAGGGCACGACATTGTCTTCTCCGATGAATCCCGCTTTTGCCTGCAACATCACGATAGTCGAATCCGTGTGAGGCGGCACCGCGGCAAGAGACTGTATGACGCCTGCATTATACATCGCCATACCGGTCCGTCGCCTGGCGTTATGGTTTGGGTCGCAATTGGGTATGACACCCGCCCCCTCTGGTACGCATCGCCGGTACACTCAACAGCCACCGCTACATCTCCGACGTTTTGGATCCTGTAGTCCTCCCTTACCTGCAGAAACTACCAGCGTCCACGTTTCAACAGGACAATGCGCGCCCGCGCGTGGCACGCATCGTGCAACAATTCTTCACGGCCCACCAGGTGCAACTGCTGCCGTGGTCCACCTGTTCTCCCGATATGTCACCCATCGAACACGTCTGGTCGCTGATCGGCAACCGAGTGGCCCGGCAAGCAACACCCGCGGCTACGCCTGATGAACTGTGGCAACGTGTGGAAGCAGCCTGGACCGAAATACCCGAAGCCCACATCCAAAGCCTCTTTCGCTCGATGCCGCGGCGTGTAGCGGCCGTTATAGCCAGCCATGGGAGCCACACGAACTATTGATGCCTGAGTGTTCCGCAAGTCGCACGGGCCTGTAAGCTCAATCGTTTCATCTTTGTATCTGTTGTTATGTGTCCAGTAAATCTGGTTTTGCTATCTCGTGTCCTTCTTGGTGTTGCATTTTGGGTGGCCAGCAGTGTATTATTCCTACTGACCGTTATCACACGAATCATCATTATTTCCCCGTTCAGGTTTGGTAAAATTTACTATGCTTACTCTTTAATATTCAATCAGCACTTTGGTGCACTTAGGCTTTTCCCCGCCCAATAACCCCAGTAGGTGGTATTTTTGGGTGTTGTGTAAACTTTGTTTGGACCAAAAATGTAGTGTATGATATCTTTTACTTTTTGGTAGAACTCAGGTCTCATTAACTCTTCTGGTTTTTTTTTCAGGAGAGTTAGAGCACATTGGTTCATGAACTCAGGTTTTTCACTCATTGATCTTAGTTTTAACGCTGTTTGCCTGATAGTGTTATGGGTTTTTACGCTTTCCAACCGTACGTTGAAGAAGAGTATATGCTCCAGCTTTGTCCGTCCGGCCGTCCGTCCGCCCGCCCGTCTGTCGGCACGATAACTGGCGTAAAAATCGGTCGATTTCGGTGAAATTTTAGTATGTGGTAGGGGACCACCCGGGGACGAAACCTATAGAAAATGGGACAAATGGGGTCAAAGGTCAGGACAAAAGATCGGTATGCATTCCATTGCCCTTATGCGTCATAACGTGCGTAAAAATGGTTCGATTTCGATGAAATTTCAGTATGAGGTAGGAGACCACCTGGGGACGAACGCTATTGAAAATGGACGAAATGTGGTCAAAGGTCAGGACATAGGATTGCGATCCATTCCATTGTCCTTATCCCATATTATTAAGGTGGACGTCAAGTAATTTTGCTTTCTATACTTCCAATGGAAAAACTTTTGTACACATTTCCTTCACAGTTAATGCGTTCCAAAGGATGAAAATTTGAACATCGATTAAAATAACTTCATATTATAACTTGGAAAACTTAATATTTTCTAAAACATAACCATAATTATATTAAAAGTCAATAACTTTTTCTTTGGTGGTGTTGAAACCAGAGAAAAGATGGCGCGACCTGTACTTTGATGGCGTCAGTGGACAAAAAATGTTGGATTGCATAATTACGGTTATGGTTTAGAAAATATTAAATATTCCAAGTTATGAAATGAAGCTATTTTAATCAATGTTCAAATTTTCATCCTTGTGAACGCATTAATTGTCCAGAAAAGAGATGGCGCGACCTGTATTTTCATGATGTCAGTAGACAAACAAATGTTGAATTGCATAATTATGGTTATGTTTTAGAAAACATTAAGTATTGCACGTTATAAAATGAAGATATTTTAATCGATGTTCAAATTTTCATCCTTGGGAACGCATTAATTGTGAAGAAAATGTGTACAAAAGTTTTTCCATTGGAAGTATAGGAAGCAAAGTTACTTGACGTCCACCTTAAAGTAGCAATTCTTGTATGTATGTATGCACATTTTATTTTGAAAACGGCTCTAAGAATTTTGATGAAAGTCGTTAACCTACCGTTTTCTGGTACTAGAAATCGATTTAGCTTGATCTTGACTTTAGAAGAATTCGTTTAGTGGGTTAAATAACCACCCCGAATTATAGCGTTTTTAGTGATGGCGTTGTTCCATTAATGTTACCAAAGCTTAGAAATCTTATGACGTCACAACTCGCGTTTGAGAATGTTGGCGCGCGTTCACGCCATCTGTCTCTTTACGTCACGCGTTGTGTGTGGATCCTATTAAAGATTTATGACGTCACACTCTTGCGGCGGGCAGATTGTCGCGATTCCCATCTGCCTCATTACGTCACGCGTTGTGCGCGCATGTCCGTCAGCACGACAACTCGCGTAACAACAGTTGGATTTCGATTAAATTTTAGTATCTGGTAGGGGATCACCTGGGAAGGAACCCTATTGAAAGTGAACGAAATGGGGTCAAAGGTCAGTACATAGGAGAGGGATCCAATTTTTTTTTTTTTTTTTTTTTTTTTTTTTTTGATTGGAGGTTTAACGACCACCGTGAGCAACTCAATGGGCTATAAGCAGTCGCCCGTCCCTAATTTAGGGTCACTGGTTCCAGGGAAGGGAAAGAGCCAGTGCCGTAAGATAAACACAACATCCATGCCTCACCGGGATTCGAACCCGGACCCCTTACGGACGAATGATCAGAGGCCAACGCCTTAGACCACTGCGCCACCGGGGCGGCAGGGATCCATTCCACTGCTGTTGTGCGCCATAACTAACGTAAAAAAGTTCGATTTCGATGAAATTTTAGTATGTGGTAGGGAACCACCTAGTGACAAACCTTATTGAAAATGGGCGAAATGGGGTCAAAGGTTAGGACACAGGAGCGGGATCTATTCCATAGCCCTTATGCATCATAACTTACGTAAAAATGCTTCGATTGCGACAAAACTTTATCATGTTATTTCGGAGGTATACCAAGCCGGTTCTGTTGAATATCATCGAAATGGGATCAAAGGTCAGGGCACAGGACCGAGATTTATTCCACAGACATTATTCTCATAACTTGAGTGATAACTTGAGTAATGATTTCTGTAATGTTGGAAAGCGTATTATAATCAATGCATTGCATGATTTTACTAACTTGTTATTTTATACTCCATTTATATATGCTATTAGACAACCCGGTAACCGTCCGTTGCTGTATTAGAGCACCTAGATTTTGAATTTAGGGCTGATGAGCATACTTTTGCAGGAAGGTGCAATGATGTGTTGTTGAGAAGTGACTTGAAATTTTGGGCTACGCTTTTCCCTTCTTGTTTCTAGTTTTTTTTATCAAAACTAGTTAATATTTATTGCTGTATTTTGGTTTCAATTATTCCTATTGACCGTTTTCATACGAATCACCTTCATTTTCCTGTTCAGGATTGGTAAATTTCCTGTCTACTGTTTAATGCCCAGTCAGCTCTTTGACTCCTAGGCTTTTTCTCGATCAATGCCCCCTCCAGGGAATGGGGGGGGGGGGTCTGAAATCTAGTGTGTGATTTTTTTTTTTTTTTTTTTGATTGGAGGTTTAACGACCACCGTGAGCAACTCAATGGGCTATAAGCAGTCGCCCGTCCCTAATTTAGGGTCACTGGTTCCAGGGAAGGATGAGAACCAGTGCCGTAAGACTGACACAACATCCATGCCTGACCAGGATTCGAACCCGGACCCCTTACGGACGAATAATCAGAGGCCAGCGCCTTAGACCACTGCGCCACCGGGGCGGCAGTGTGTGATCTCCTTCATCTTTTAGTAGTATTTCGGTCTCCTTCATCTTTTAGTAGTATTTCGGTCTCCTTAACTCTTCTGGTTTTTTTAGGAGAGTTAGAGCACACTAGCTCCTCAATCACATAATCTCAATTTCCCGAGTTTTCATTCATTGATCTCACTTTTAAAGCTATTTAGCGGAGCGACACTTATATGTGCTATTTTGCACCCAAACCACTGTTGAATGAAGTTCTAGAGCACCAGCAACTTCATTTTAGGACTGCATCACACATTTTCAGAAAAATGCAATTATATGGCCCGAATGCCCGAATAAAAATATTTTTGGTGTTTAGGTCTGTTTACAGATCGAATAAATGAATTATAAATAGTAATTCATTTATCTTCTACTTGAATTTTTTCATATACGAGCTTGACTACTATCTGCTCTTCGGAAATTAAAAGATTTCATATTTTTTTTTTTTTTTTTTGATTGGAGGTTTAACGACCACCGTGAGCAACTCAATGGGCTATAAGCAGTAGCCCGTCCCTAATTTAGGGTCACTGGTTCCAGGGAAGGGAGAGAGCCAGTGCCGTAAGACAAACACAACATCCATGCCTGACCGGGATTCGAACCCGGACCCCTTACGGACGAATGATCATAGGCCAGCGCCTTAGACCACTGCGCCACCGGGGCGGCGATTTCATATTAAATGTTTCTCTGTTATTTATCTATGAAAAGTAACTCCAAGAGGTGTTCGCCCGGAATTGTTGTAATTCCGTAAGCGCAAACAACACACCATTTCTAAAAAGAAATAACTTCAAATTTCGAAAACAAAACTTGTCACGTACGTAGCCCAATGGCTCAAAACAACTATCAGAGTCTTAAGATGGCTGTCGTCGTCTGCTTGGTCGTCTGTTGAGAAAGCTTCATGTTTGTGACGTCATACTTTCTCCCCTTATTTCAACCTCCTTGGTCTCTTACCACAAGTATAGCGTGTAGAAGGTAAAGTGTGCCGAGCGCCTAGCATGCGTAATGATTGGCGTATATACCGAAATTTGTCTCCTTCGTAGATGGCGCTGCGATCGCCTTCCTTTCCCTCTTTCTTAATGTGAGCGAAGCGGGAAACTAAATTCGTGTTGCTTACAGTGAAAAGAGCGGCGATTTAGACGAAGACGTGTTATGTTTTAGAAGGAATGTGGATTACCTAAATATTGTATATAAGTTATACTTAGTTCATTATGCGGAAGAGAAATAACCATTGTTTTGTGCCAGGTTGCAATACTCAGTACAAAAACAGTAAGCTGTCGTAAACAATGCGACAGTAAGCTGTCGCATTGTTTACCTCTCCACAAGGTAAACAATGAGGAAATATACACGAAAATACTGGATAGCACTATGATTCCGAAGTTCACATTAAAATGATTTGTGACTACAAAATATGCCAAACACTTTTCTTTTAAGAAATAATGCATCAAACCAAGTTTTATGCGCCGATTATTTTCTTCATAAATATGGCCACTCCTTGATATCTGTTCCCTAATTCAGGTATCGGTTATCTCTAGAATTTCCCTATCAGTTGCTAAATATTAAAACTAAATATTAATTTCTACGAGTACATATATAAATTATTATTAAAGGGACAGCATCAGCAGGTTCAGTAACTTAGCTTTCGAAGTGATATCTACAAAATTTTAATGCAGGCCCTAAATCTCAGCTTACCACTAGCCGCTACTGAGTGATATATTTAAATTTTCCAAACAGCACGACTTTACTTGGCACATCCACGCCATTTGTTATCGTTTTAGTAGGCATTCTTTGAGGAGGTTGCATATCAATTTAAATCATGTAGAATTCTATTGTAAATTAAATTGACGACGACGCTGCACTCTATGGCAGACTTAAGACATTTCACTGAACCGTAAAAGGTGTTTCCATAATAGCACACTTAAGAAAATTGTACACTTACATCCTAATTCAACCCCCGTTGTTTGGGTTACATGCACATCGCTACACACATTCTCTGACACAGACACCGTCTGCAGCGCCGCGATGCGGCGTGGGACATATTTCGAACGCAGTTTTTGAGTTCGCACGGCACACTTCCCCTTTTAGACGCTATACCACAAGTGAATGCTTCCCAAGGAGATATCTGGAGATGCCCTGGTTAATGAAGCAGTGCCACATTGCGTTAATCCTATAACCGCTAGCGACGGCCGTCAAAGTGTGGGAAAGCTGATGGTTTTCAAGGCTATTGCAATGCATTTTGCGTTGGCCGAATCGCCTTCTTTCGTCGTAAATGTTTCGAATTTCGCATCGTAACTTGCTGCCAATGTGTGACAAGATGCTGAATTTATAAATTTGTTAATTATTTTGAGGCTCCTTTCCATTTTTATTTTAAATTGAAATACACGAACGTTAGTGCGAATTCTAAACAAAACATAACGTTAAAATTGAAAACTTAACTCGTATAAGAAGTGTAATTCATTCCGGTTTGATATTAACACGGTTTCTGCAACCCAAAACCACGCTATTCCAAAATACACACAGTTGAAATACATAGGTATCATGTAAACAATGTCAAATTCCCACAGATTGCGGCTTCACGGTTAAGAGACTCAGGGCATCTCCAGAAGTATTATTCTAACCTCCTCGAGGATTCCACGCTTTCTATCAAGCACATTCTCTGGATCACTTCTAGTTCTAAGGCACCTTCAGAGATGATTCATACAGAGCACGTAGGGCCAAAAATTGCGGTTGATGATTGATTGTAGTTCCAACTTTCTGGAAGTAATTCCTGTTCCGTTCACATCCTCTGCAGCAACCATATCTGCCATAGGGCCTTATTTGCGTGTTTTTGACTGCGTAAGAACATCTCTAGAGAAAATGTCACATTCTTTTCCAATTGTTAATTCCGGTGGTGCCGCAGTGGTCTCTTTTTTTTACGCTTTCCAACCGTAGGTTGAAAAAGCGTATATGCTCCAGTTTTTTCCGTCCGTCTGTCGGCACGATAACTCACGTAAAAATTGTTCGATTTCGATGAAATTTTAGTACGTGATAGGGAACCACTGGGGACGAACCCTATTGAAAATGGGGTTAAAGGTCACGACATAGGAGCGGGATCCATTCCATTGCCCTTATGCCTCATAACTTGCGTAAATATGGTTCGATTTCAATGAAATTTTAGTATGTGGTAAGGGACCGCCTGGGGACGAACCCTATCGAAAATGGGTGAAATGGGGTCAAAGGTCAGGACATAGGAGCGGGATGCATTCCATTGCCCTTATGCGTCATAACGGGCGTAAAAATGGTTCGATTTCGATGAAATTTCAGTATGTTGTAGGGGACCACCTAGAGAGGAACCCTATTAAAAATGGGGTCAAATTGTTCCATTTTGAATAGGGTTCCTAGGATCGGGAACCATTCCATCGCCCTCATCCGATACTATTAAGGTGGACGTCAAGTAATTTTGCTTCCCATACTTCCAATGGAAAAACTTTTGTACCCATTTCCTTCACAATTAGTGTGTTCTCAAGGATGGAAATTTGAACAACGATTAAAATAACTTCATATTATAACTTGGAATACTTAACATTTTCTGAAACATAAGCATAATTTTATTAAAAAACAATAACGTTTCCTTTGGTGGTGTTGAAACCAGAAAAAAGATGGCGCGACCTGTACTTTGATGACGTCAGTAGACAAATAAATGTTGGACTGCATAATTATGGTTATGTTTTAGAAAATATTAAGTATTCCAAGTTATAAAATGAAGCTATTTTAATCGATGTTCAAATTTTCGTCTTTGGGAACGCATTAATTGTGAAGAAAATGTGTGGAGAAGTTTTTCCATTGGAAGTATAGGAAGCAAAATTACTTGACGTCCACCTTAAAGGAGCAATTCTTGTATGTATGTAAATTTTATTTTGAAAACGGCTCTAAGGATTTTGATGAAAGTCATTAACCTACCGTTTTCTGGTACTAAAAATCGATTTAGCTTGATTTCGACTTTAGGAAAATTCGTTTAGTGAGTTAAATAACCAACCCGAATTACCACTTTTTTAGTGTCATGGCGTCGTCCCATTAAGGTTACCCATACTTAGAAATCTTATGACGTCACGATCTCGCGATTGAGATGTTGGCGCGCGGTCACGCTGTCTCATTATACGTGACGCGTTGTGTGTGGATACTATTAAAGTTTTATGACGTCACACTCTTGCAAGCAGATGGTCGCGATTCCCATCTGCCTCATTACGTCACGCGTTGTGTGCGTATGCTCGTCCTCACGATAACTCGCGTAACAATCGTTCGATTTCGATGAAATTTTAGTATGTGGTAAGGGATCACCTGGGAAGGAACCCTATTGAAAGTGAACGAAATGGGGTCAAAGGCCAGGACATAGGAGCGGGATCCATTCCACTGCTCTTATACGTCATAACTAACGTAAAAATGCTTCGATTTCGATGAAATGTTAGTATGTTGTAGGGGCCTGCCTGGAGACAAATCCTATTGATAATGGGCGAAATGGGTCAAAGGTTAGAACGCAAGAGCGGGATCTATTCCATAGCCCTTATGCATCATAGCCAAAGTAAAAATGCTTCCTTTGCGACAAAACTTTATCATGTTATTTCGGAGGTATACTGAACCGGTTCTGTTGAATATCATGGAAATGGGATCAAAGGTCAGAGCACAGGACCGAGATTTATTCCACAGCCATTATTCTCATAACTTGAGTAAATATTTCTGGTATGTAAGAAAGCGTATTATAATCAATCCATTGCATGATTTTACTAACTTGATTTTTTTTTTATTGGAGGTTTAACGACCACATTGAGGAACTCAATGGGCTATAAGCAGTAGCCCGTCCCTAATTCAGGGCTACTGGTTCCAGGGAAGGAAGAGAGCCAGCGCCGTAAGACAAACACAACATCCATCCTCACCGATTCCAACCCGGACCCATCTCGGACGAATGATCAGAGGCCATCGCTTAGACCACTGCGCCACTGAGGGCGGCTCTGTCCATTCGTCCGTTAGGCATGGATGTTGTGTTTGTTTTACGGTCTGGCTCTCTACCTTCACTGGAACCAGTGACCCTAAATTGGAGACTAGCTGACTGCTTGTAGCCCATTACTCACGGTGGTCGTTAAACATTCTTTTTTTTTGATTGGAGGTTTAAGGACCACCATGAGCAACTGAATGGGCTATAAGCAGTCGCCCGTCCCTAATTTAGGATTACTGGTTCCAGGGAAGGGAGAGAGATAGTGCTATAAGACAAACACAACATCCATGCCTTGCCGGGATTCGAACCTTTCGGACGAATGATCAGAGGCCATCAGCTTAGCCCACTACGCTACCGGGGTGACCGTTAAACATTCAATCAAAAAAAAAACTTGCGTGTTAAACAAATACATTGTAGATAGATAGATTGCAAACGTAATGCTAGCGGTAAAAGAATGAATGGGCAACGCCATCTATGACTGGGGGTGTTGCAGGGTTTTTTTTTTATTGGAGGTTTAACGACCACCGTGAGCAACTCAATGGGGCTATAAGCAGTCGCCCGTCCCTAATTTAGGGTCACTGGCTCCAGGGAAGGAAAAGAGCCAGTGCCGTAAGACAAACACAACATCCATGCCTCACGGGATTCGAACCCGGACCCCTTTTGGACGAATGATCAAAGGCGATCGCTTAGACCCCTGCGCCACCGGGGAGGCTCTGACCATTCGTCCGTGAGGCATGGATGTTGTGTTTGTCTCACGGCACTGGCTCTCTCCCTTCGCTGGAACCAGTGACCCTAATTATTTTTTATTTTTACTTTTTTTTATTGGAGGTTTAACGACCACCGTGAGCAACTCAATGGGCTATAAGCAGTCGCCCGTCCCTAATTTAGGGTTACTGGTTCCAGGGAAGGGAGGGAACCAGTGCCGTAAGACAAATACAATATCCATGCCTCACCGGGATTCGAACCCGGACCCCTTTCGGACGAATGATCAGAAGCCGTAGCATAGACTACTGCGCCACCGGGGCGGCGACCCTAAATTAGAGACGAGCAACTGCTCATTGCCCATTGAGTTACTCACGGTGGTCGTTAAACATTCAATAAAAAAAAACTTGTGTGTTGAACAAATGCATGCCGCCCCGGTGGCGCAGTGGTCTAAGCGATGGCCTCTGATCATTCGTCCGAACGGGGTCCGGGTACGAATCCCGGTGAGGCATGGATATTGTGTTTGTCTTACGGCACTGGCTCTCTCCCTTCCCTGGGACCAGTGACCCTAAATTAGGGACGGGTGACTGCTTATAGCCCATTGAGTTGCTCACGGTGGTCGTTAAACCTCCAATCAAAAAACAAAACAAAAACAAATGCACTGTAGATAGATAGATAGATTGGCAAACGTAATGCTAGCGGTAAAAAAATGAACGTGCAGCGCCATTTATGAATGGGGGTTGCAGTTTTTTTTATTGGAGGTTTGACGACCACCGTGAGCAACTCAATGGGCTATAAGCCGTCGCCCGTCTCTAATTTAGGGCCACTGACTCCAGGGGAGGGAGAGAGTCAGCGCCGTAAGACAAACACAGCATCCATGCCTCACTGGGATTCGAACCCGGACCCTTCTCGGACAAATGGTCATAAACCAGTGCTTAGACCACTGCGCCACCGTGGTGGCCACTTACATCTGTGAGTCAATATTTTCAAATACGAAACATAACGAAATCAGTGTTCTGCTCAAAAGTAACCATTAACATAACTGTTTATTGAAGTCTGTCACCAGCCTTTCCAACAAATTGTTAATTTCCTCGATGCCGAAATCCGGACTTCCCATTAAATTTCAGATGAAATGTCAAGAATTTTAATTTGTACGAATAGTGTTTTGTGATAAGGATTATGAAGCTATCCACACTTTTTTCACGTTTGGGGGTTAAATTGAGTCATGAGCATCTCTAAAGGTTATAAGCAGGGACGTCGCCAAGGGGGTGCAAGGGTGGGCTTGAGCTTGCCCACTCTGCCACCCACCCTGTTCCAAATGGGCTATGCTTCAGTATGTTTAACTTTAGAGTATATAATCTGGACTTTGCCAAATAATAATCAGTCTTGTGTTTTATTTCATGTAGACCTACGTATTTATTTCTAGGAAGTACGTTGTTTATGTCTTCAAAAAAGGTTATCAAAATAGCATCCGCAGGGCCATGAAAATTCAATTGCTCTCCACTCTCCATTCCTTAGTTTAGGTCTCTTTTCATTGCTTTTACGGCCAGGGGGCTAATGAGGAGGGTGGATGGGAATTCACTGAGAGGGCCAATGCTAATTGCTCTGCTGTTTGTTTTCTTTCCAAAATAGGGGATTCCAACGCGAAAAGTGGAGTCTAAAGCTACACTAGCGCTCTTAAGACTGCCCCGGAACAGTGAAAATGCAGGAAGTGGCTGATGACTGCTTTGTAGGAGAGGAGCAGTGGCGGCTCCAGATACGGGCAGACCGGGCAACCGCCCATGGCCCCGCGCCCAGAGGGCAAAGAATATAAACGCTTCGCGTGAAGAAGCTCAACTCTCGTAGAGATAATGTAAAACAGGCGACAGCAGCGCCACCATGTAATGCGGCAGCAGATGCTCTGCGGGAAAGTTAACATTCAGGCGCAAAAAGCGTAGGAGACACGGGACGGGAAGCCTATTTCACGGAAAGGAAGCTAAGCTTTGATCTGCGACTGTTTCCTTCGGTCTCATTGGGTCTACTAAAGCATTTTTTTTTGTTGTTCTTTTCTGAGTATCCCTCCTGTCCCTTCTTTTGGTGAAACAAATATATACATTAGCAATTAATATTATTTTAAGGAAATTTTAGCAGTTTTCTCACTTTAAGCACCATAGTAATACCAGGTTGCTTGGCATGAATTTCATATTTACAATATACCTTAAATGTCAAAAATGCTGAGGCTGGTTTCCCAGTAGCAGCCATAATAACAAAAAAAAAAAAACAAAGACAACCGCAGTTTCCCAAAGCTACAATTTTTTTCCCACCCTTCCGAAGTTCGTAAATTAAACGCACTGCGCTGGAGAAATTTTCTCAACAGATCGGAAAAACATCCGTTCGTATCTGAGTAGGTTCGAACCTGGGCCGCTGGCGTGATAGCTGAGCTCTCTACCGACCGGACTAACTCGCCACGATTGAGTGTATGCTTAAAGCTGTCTGTTTGGTATGCATTGTGTAATCGAATGCTTCCCTCTTTCATTTTACAATATTACGAGGTATTTTTCATAAAAGTCAGTTTCATATAATTGATAAATTAATTTTTTCAACGTAACGATAGCTTTTTTTCAGCAAACGTTGTTTTAATGGTTTTCCAGGATATTTGTTTCAAACGGTTTCAAATTTGTTCTTGTTATTCATCCACTCCATTTCATGAATTGTTATTCATCGGAATGGAGTGGGTGTATTTCATGGCTGTAATATAAACGCAGATCTAGATGAGAACAACAAAACCTTTGAACAAAACGCCAACACAAACAAGCGTTTATATTCTTTGAACACAAACACGCATGCTCAGTCTAACTCAGTCTGCTCGGCATCCTGCGGCATCAGCCTGTAATGTTGGCTTCTGTGTAGTAATTCTTTGCCACATAATATAGTGGCGCTAGTTACGCCTCGCTGAGCCTTACCTTCTTATCAGTTAGATATTCTTTGCAGAGGGGCCCCGTACCACTGCCAATTAATTAGTAGTTTTTGCCTGGCGTCATCTAAAATATAAAATATTGTATTACACGATCATATACAAATAAATGACCAATTCGAATATTTGTTTACTGCTTTTAATTAGTGACATCAAAAAGTTACTTTAGAAAGAAATTTATTTTTTGGTCAGAGACATTTTTTCAGCGGGAAAGTCGTGGAGAAATGTTCTAATTTAATTTTTTTCAAGATATTTTTCATAGGAGTTTTGCCACAATTTCGGGTACAAGTATTATTCTGTGTTGAAATGTACACACGGAAGCTAGCTACCGTTCTAGGGAGTTTAGTTGACACGTGCGTTTGCCGAAGCTGGCCACGCCGCCTGCACCGGAGCTACGATGATTAACGTGGAGAGACATTTTCTTGGCAGCGGACCATCTACTCGTGACGCCCACGCATGCGCCCTGGCTGAAGGGCAAAAGCGATTCCCGCTTTCCACGATTGGTAACTGGTGTGTTGTGTTCGTGAGTGAAATGACTTCCCGTGATCGTGATACTGGCAGAAAATATGAATCAGGCAACATGAAAAGAAAAAAGTAATAGCAGAAAAGAACTAGAGCATCAACTCCGTGGTTCATTGACGAAATATTTCAAAACTGATAAGGCTGTTCCAAAAAAGGAACAGGTGTGTGTTCAAGCATGTTCAACATCAACAGAAGTTAAAGGATCCAGCAACCAGAGCAGCAGAGGTATGAGGTGCTTCATTCAGAGTCGCCATCGCAGTCGCCATCTCCACCGCTTTCATCTCCCTCGTCACCTGCACCAGAATATGAGGAGATTCATGAGGTCAGCAAAGCCCCAGCACCCAATGTGAGTGATCCATATTTATGGCCACAACCGTTAAGTGACTTGGAACTGACTAAGATAGTTCAAAACGGCCTTATATGCTGGTTAACAAGAAAAGTTTCCCCAAAAATGAAAGTGGGCGCCGTTTTAGTGAATTCCATTACACTAGAATTTTAATAAATGGTGAAGAGCAAGACAGGCGATGGTTGATTTATTCTGAATCAAAAGATGATGTACACTGTTTTGCGTGTCGTTTGTTCTGATTTACTTCCTGTAGTGCTTTTAGTTCGAGTGAGGGACTGAGTGACTGGAAGCACCTGAGTGATGCCCTGAAATCTCATGAAACCAGCAAGTCCCACAAGGAATGTACGTTAAAATGGTTAGCTTCAGAAAAAGGGTTGAGTTGAGGGAAAGCCATCGACTCGCTATCTCAAACTGCGATTCTAGCTGAACAGCAGCACTGGAAAAACATATTGGAGAGGTTACTGGCAATCGTGCAATTTTTAACTTCCCACAATTTGGCTTTTAGAGAGCACAAGGAAACTTTGGCCACAGATTCCAGCGGCAATTTTTTGGATTTGATCAAATTGATTGCTAGATTTGATCCCATTTTACGAGAGCATCTACACCAAGTGATGAACAAGATGGTTGTTAGAAACCACTAGCTCGGGAAAAATATCCAAAATGAGTTCATACAGCTCATAGCAAGTCACGTTAAAGCTAAAATATTAGAAAAAGTGTTAAAGAACAAGTACTATTCAATAATCCTGGACTGTACTCGAGATATCGCTCGGATTGAGCAGCTCTCTTTAATACTGCGAACCTCAAACAAGGACACTGCTGAAATTGAGAAACACTTTGTGTGGTTTTCAGCGGTAGAGAAAACTTCTGGTGAAAGGTTGGCTGATTATATCGTCACTGAACTGGAACAACTAGGTTTGTCACTGGAAAACTGTAGAGCGCAAGGTTACGATAATGGCGCCAACATGCGCGGGGAAAAAAGCGGTGTCCAAAGAAGACTTCTCAACATGAACCCCCTAGCTTTCTTTGTACCTTTGTAGAAGCCACAGCTGGAACCTGTTGTTGGGTGACGCCGCTTCATCTTGCGCTCAGGCCCAGTCATTTTTCGGCCTATTGCAGAGACTCTACACCATTTTCTCATGCTCCAGCGAGAGGTGGGACATTTTCAAGGCACATGTGAACATTTCGCTGGAACCTCTCTCAGAAACCAGGTGGGAACGCAGAGTTGAATCTGTGAAAGCTGTAAGATATCAGCTGAACAACGTTTGCGATGCTTTGGTGAGTCTGCGTGAAAAAAACACAGACTGTGGGCTGATCAGTGAGTGCCAGTCATTGGAAAAAGAAATAACCACTTATGAATTTGTTACCTCCCTAGTGATTTGATATGATATTCTTGTCAAGGTACATTGTATCGGTAAAATATGACAAAGTCCAAATATGCACTTAGATGCTAAAAGTTTTCATCAAGTGGCTCAAAGACTATCGTGAAAGTGGATTTCCGTCAGCACTGGTGGCAGCGAGGGAAGTTGGGAAGAAGTAGGCATTGAAATCACGTTCAAGACCAACAGAAAGAGACGGAAAAAGAAAATGTTATCATACGAAGCAGAGTACGAGGCTCCTGAGATTTCCCCGCAAGACCACTTCAAAATAAACTACTTTAATGTGGTCGTAGACGCCGTGCGAATAAGCTGTCAGCCGAGATTTGAAGTTCTCAAATCCCACGACGAAAGCATGTTTGGCTTCATGTACCGAATTAAGGACTTACTGACAATGAGTGGCGAAGACCTAATGAAAAACTGTGAAGCCTTACAAGTTCCTTTGAGCGTAGGAGACAAAAACGATATACGCTGGTGTGCAAAAATTAAGGACGAAGAGGAGAAATTAGCATAACAGCGGAACGAGCAGGCAGAACAGACCGAAAGACCACTCAGGAGATAGACTAGGGTCCGGTACTGTAGGGGATGCGCATATATGCAGCATGACGTGGGGGAGTGTCGGAAGGGTATAAAGCACACGGGCGGTGTACGCTCGGCAATTCGATGAAAGCTATTGCACGGTGTACATCGGTTTGAACGACGTTGAGTTGCTGCCACCGTGTGATATGACCAACAGGCAATCCAGTAGACGACTTTACCCGAGGTCGCGTCATTGGGAAATTGGAAGAAGGTCGTAGTGTGACTAGTGTGGCCGAGGAGTTCGGGATCGCTCACAGCATCGTTTCACGAGCTTGGAGAGCAATTTAAACAACAGGAACAGTTGTCCGAGAGTTTAGCAGTGGTCGTCCACGAGTAACCACTGTGACGAACGACCGGTATATTTTCCTAGAGGCGAGAAGAGACAGAAGGCAGACAGCGGGAGACATTGCAAGGCACAAGCAACAGACAACTGGACGTCCGTTATCGCGTTTTACCGTTACCAGGAGGCTACACAAAGGTGGTCTATTTGCACGAAGACCAGTACGGTGTGTGCCATTAACGCCTGCTCATCGGAGACGGTAGTTTCTGTGGTGCCAGGAACACAAGAACTGGACACATCAGCAATGGGGTCGAGTTCTCTTTAGGCATGAGAGCCGATTTAGTCTGACGAGCGATTCTGGACATATACACATCTGGAGAGAGGAGGGAACACGCAATCACACCTCCAACATCATCGAAAGGGACCGGTTTGGAGGTGGCGGTGTTCTCGTTTGGGGAGTATCGTGCTTGGTAGCCGTACTGACCTCCACATCTTCCAAGGAGGTTCAGTCACTGGTGTCCGCTATTGTACCGAGGTTCTCTTGCCTCACGTACGTCTGTTTAGAGGTGCTGTGGGTCTTGAGTTCCTCTTCATGAACGACAACGCTACTACTCTTCGTACAGTGGCTGTCGCAGAGCTGTTGGAGAGTGAAGATATTCAACGCATGGATTGGCCCACAAGGTCCCCGGACCTAAATCCAATCGAACACGTGTGGGACCTTCTCGGGAGATGCTTGGCAGCACATCACCAGCCGCCAGCAACGATTCCGCAGCTGCGAGTGGCGCTACAAGAAGAATGGGCAGCGATGCCTCAACAGCTCCTTGACAAGCTCGTCCTCAACATGGACAGACGTTGTAAATCCTGCAATGCAGTCAGGGGTGATCATATCCCCTACTAAAGACTGGATTTTTCTTGGCAGCCGCCTGTCACATGGACGTTTCTGTCCAGTTGTGCTCGAAGCTACCTTTTCAATAAAGTGCCTTTGTATCCTTTGGATTCCTTGTTTGGACGGTTCTGCTCACTTGTGCCATATTCTTACATCTTGGGGATCTTATGGTATGATTTGAGTCGATGTGAAGCACTTCTGCACGACGTTATATTCATATAACCGTCTCGTCCTTAATTTTTGCACGCCAGTGTAGAACTGGAACTATATGATGAGCTCAAAATGTTCGTACCAGTCTTCAAACGGCGAGGGAGGCAACGACATACACTGAAGGGCAATTGAATTAGAGATACCTGTCTAGGAACGTGTAGACCACCTTTCGCTCAGATGACGGCGGCGATTCGTCTCGGCATGGACTCGACAAGACACCGGAAGCGTTGGGAAGCCATACGGATCCACGACCCCTGAACAAGCTACCACAGTTCACGAAGATTTGATGGAGGGGGTCAGAGCCTAGAACATCTCTCTCGATGGCATCCCAGATGTGCTCGATGGGATTGAGGTCAGGGGACCTAGCTGGCCAAGGAAGCGAGGTCACGTCAGTGGAGTGTTCATCCAACCATTCGGATACAATTCGGGAGCGATGGCACGGTGCATTGTCTTGTTGCAGGATGAGTTCCCCAGTGAGATGTTGAAGACGCACAAACGGGAGCAAATCGTCCAGGCTATCCCGGTAACGTTGACCTGTGAGGGACGATGTCACGCGTACCAGGGGTCCCATTTCAGTCCACGTAAACAGTCTCCAGACGAGAATGCCACCCCAACCAGCTTCAAGAGTACCCTGCTGGCAAGAAGGATCCATCGCTTCATGTGGTTTGCGCCTTACTCGTATCCTGCTACCCGCATGTACCAAAGTGAATCTCGACTCATCAGTCCAGGCAACATTTTTCCACATGTCTAGGGTCCAGTGGCGATGTTCCCGCGCCCGTGCTAATCTTTGCACCCTGTGATGTGCGGTCCCCTCGTGGGACGATGGCTTCTGTACCCCATAGCGAGGAGATGGTTCTGGATGGTGTGGCTGCTCACACGTTTTTGTGCACCAGCGTTACATTGCCGAGTGATTTCTTGCACTGTGGCCCGTCTATCCGCTATTACAATGCGAGCTAACAGGCGATGACCCGGCTCATCCACACGCTGTTGTCCACGGCAGTTGGCCCTTGCAGGGATGGTTTTACCGGATTCGATGTACTCACTGTGCACCCGTGACACAGTGGCTCGTGAAAATCCCAGTGCCTGCACGACTTCCGAGTTGTAGTGACCATTCGTCGGGCCCTGACAGTTTTCCCACGATCAAATGCGCTTAGATCCTTCGTCTTACCCATACTGCGTCCGACTCTTACTGATTCCCGTCGCATCACTGCATACGTCCTGTCGTTTCCGTTTACAGGGCCGCCCACAGCGCCACATTTGCATAACGCCAGCTGTCTTTAACTCAATTGCTCTTCAGTGTAGTTTCAGCTCTTAAGTACATAGTCAAAAACGGCCTGTGTGAAATCTACCCGAACATTAACATCGCACTCAGAATAATAGCCACCATTCCCGTTACTGTTGCGTCTGCCGAGAGGAGCTTTTCAAAGCTGAAGCTCATCAAAACTTACCTAAGGAACGCCATGAACCAAGATCGGCTGTCAGCTCTCGCTCTTCTCTCCATAGAAAACGACGTGGCATCTATTCTGGACTATACTGATTTGATTGAAGACTTCAGCCACAAGAAAAGTCGCAGATGTCTTCTTTAAATATAAAAGATTTCTCTTATAATTATACAGATATCCTTGTTTATTTAGTAACAGGTAATATTTTGGATTCCTAATTATATTACAATGTATTGTATTACATCGTGTTCATTTCACATAAATCAATACCACACTTCCCGATAAAAAATAATTGCTTTGGGATCGCATTCACTCTAAGTGAGGGTTAGAGTGAGAAAAAAAAAAAGCGAGCGACTGGTTTACGGTCAAAGTAAGCAACATGTAATTTTTTACGTATATTTATATCATCATCATCATCATCGTTGTCAACCATTATCAATCCACTGCTGGACGAAGGTCTCCCCAAGTTTCCTCCACAACGGTCTGTCTTGTGCCAGTCTCCTCCATGTCACCCCTGCATACTTTCGAATTTCATCCACCCATCTCCCATGTGGTCTTCTTCTGGGTCTTTTCCTGTCCCTTGGAATCCAATCTAAAATTTCGGCTGTCCATCGATGATCTGTCCTTCTGGCAGTATGTCCAGCCCATTGCCATTTCAGGGATTTAACTCTGATCATGATGTCTTCCACTCTTGTCATTTTTCGGATCCACGAGTTCCTCTTCTTATCTCTCGTGGTTACACCAAGCATGCACCTCTCCATGCTTCTTTGAGTTGTCTGCAGCCTTTGTATGTCTCTTTTAGTTAAGATCCACGTCTCTGCACCATACGTAAGCACTGGAAGGTTGCATTGATCAAACACTTTTTTTAAGACATAATGGCATATTGCTCTTGAAGATTATGCTGTTTCTTCCAAAAGCTCTCCAGGCAAGTTTTGTACGCCGATTAATTTCTTCATCAATGTGACCCTCACTTGATATCTGCTGTCCAAGATAAACGTACGCATCTGTTATCTCCAGCTTTTCTCCATCAATCGATAAATCTTCATTTCTTGTAAAAGCATTGAACATCACTTTTGTCTTCTGAAAGTTCATTTTTAATCCCACTTCTTAACTCTTGTCAGCAAGTTCCTGGATCATACTCTGCAGCTCTGATGGGCTAGTTGCAAAAATGACTACGTCATCAGCAAAACTAAGGTCGGTTAGATAATCTCCATTAATCTTTATCCCCTTGTTTTCCCAGCTCAGTGACTGAAAAACACCCTCCAATGTGGCATTAAAGAGCTTCGGAGATATGGTGTCACCTTGTCTCACTCCCTTTCCAATTTTTATGTGTGTTGTATTTTCAAACAGCCTAATCTTTGCACTTGCATTTTCATAGATGTTATTAATAATATTAATGTGTGCATTTTCAATACCGCAGGCTTTCAGAGCCATTGTAACTGCTGATGGTTTCACCGAATCAAAGGCTTTTTCATAATCGATAAAAGCCATGCACAATGGAAGTTCATATTCCCTCGCTCTTTCAATTAGTTCTCTCAGCACATGGATATGATCTATTGTGCTGTAGCCACTCCTGAATCCAGCTTATTCTCTCGGTTGAGCCATGTCCAGTGTTACCTTCAAGCGGTGTGAAAGAACTTTAGTGAAGATTTTATAAACTACTGATAGGAGGCTGATAGGTCTGTAGTTTCCGAGATCCTCAATGTCACCTTTCTTATGTAGCAGGATCATTGTAGCGGTGTTCCAATCCTCAGGAATCTTTCCTTCATTAAGGCATCGAGTGAAAATTTGGGCGAGTACTGTTTCGATTTCTCCACTTGCTTCTTGTATGATGTCTACAGTAATTCCATCTTCTCCTGGAGCTTTTCCCCGCTTCATGTTCTTGATTGCATGTGCAACTTCTGCTGGAAGGACTGGAGGAACTCTGGTACTGGTATCTTTCATGATGTCTGGAGTGCATGTATCATCCCTTTCATATAATTTGGAGTAGAAATCTTTCACTCTTGTCAAAATTTCGCCTCTATTTCTTGTTACAGAACCATCTTCTTTTCTCAGTGCCATAATCTGTTTTCTTCCCTTACTGAGATGTCCCTTTGCTATCTTTAGGCTTTGGTTGTTTTCAATTGCTTTCCTCACTAGTTCACAGTTGAATTTTCTTACGTCTTCAGTGATACTTTTTCGTACTGTCTTGCATAGCTCTATATATTCCACTTTGGAAGTCACATCTTCTTTAGTTGTCCTCATCTCTATTCTTTTTTGCATCAACATTTTCGTTTTCCCTGATAATTTATTTACATGCAACTTGTTCTTAGACCCAGCTAATTTTGTTGCTGTTTCCATAAGAGCTTTGGTTACTTTTCTGTTAACTTCAGAGATGTCCACTTCTTCCGATGTTAGGCCTTCTAAAGCAGAGAACCTGTTCTTCAGTTCCAACTTGAAGGTATTATGGTGTTTTTTAAGGTTGGTTATGTCAACACATTTTGTTTGTCTTATGAGCTTGCCACGTTCAAGTTTAGTGTTGAGGTGCATTTTACATCTCACCAATCTATGGTCACTACCTGTGTTGAACTTGTTTAGCACACTGCAGTCTTCTATGACGAATTTTTTGTTACACATAATAAAATCAATTTCACTTGTCGTCCCATTTGGATGTCTCCATGTCCATTTCCGGTGTGGCTTTTTCTTGAAGAAGGAGTTCAAGATGAAAAACCTTTCTGCCTCTGCAAACTCAACGAGAGTATTTCCACGCTGGTTTCTGTTGCCGTGACCGAATTTACCTACTGAAGTTTCATTTTGTTGCCGTTGCCCTATTTTTGCATTGAAATCTCCCATAATTATATTCAAGTGCTGCTTACCTTTATTATTTAGATGACAAATTTCCTCATAAAATTCTTCAATTTCTTCTTCAGGATGACTTGTGGTGGGTGCATAAGTTTGAATAATCTGAGCCTGGTATCTTCTCGATAGTTGGATAACGAGTCGTGCAGCTCTGTCAGAGGAACTTTCAACTTCTACCACTTTATCCTTCAGTTTCTTGTTTATTATAAATCCAACACCACTAGTTCTGCCAGTATCTGTCCCACGATAGTAGAAGAGATGTCCACTTTTCAGTTCGATGAGATCTTCTCCTTTTCTCCTTACCTCACTTAGCCCCACGATGTCCCACTTGATCCTTTGTAGTTCCTCTTCCAATTCAAGAAGCCTTGAATCAGAAGATAGGGAGCGTCCATTGTACGTTGCCAAGGTCAGCATCAGATGGCAGCCTAGTCCGGTCCTCCGGGGATTCTTAGCACCCTCTGCCTTCATGTCGCACTGGCCGCTGCCTTGGCCAGGTACATTCCAGCTGCCGGAGACTGAGGGTCAAGATTTAAGTTGTGGAGTCATTTTGGAGGGGTTTGGCCATAACTCACCACGCTGGCCAAGCGGGTTGGTGAGTGTGGGATAGAATTTCCTCTGATCCCGATGGTATAGTTATACCGCTATTGGCGGTCGTCAGAGCCCCTTTAGTGGGAACAGGATGCACCCGAGAAGGCGGGGTTGACATTTGTCAAGGAGAGGCTGTGATGTTACGCATATATATATATATATATATATATATATATATATATATATATATATATCATCATCATCATTGTCAACCATTATCAATCCACTGCTGGACGAAGGTCTCCCCAAGTTTCCTCCACAACGGTCTGTCTTGTGCCAGTCTCCTCCATGTCACTCCCGCATATTTACGAATTTCATCCACCCATCTCCCATGTGGTCTTTTTCTGGGTCTTTTCCTGTCCCTTGGAATCCAATCTAAAATTTCAGCTGTCCATCTCTGGTCTGTCCTTCTGGCAGTATGTCCAGCCCATTGCCATTTCAGGGATTTAACTCTGATCATGATGTCTTCCACTCTCGTCATTTTTCGGATCCATGAGTTCCTCTTCTTATCTCTCCTGGTTATACCAAGCATGCACCTCTCCATGCTTCTTTGAGTTGTCTGCAGCCTTTGTATGTCTCTTTTAGTTAAGGTCCACGTCTCTGCACCATACGTAAGCACTGGAAGGATGCATTGATCAAACACTTTTCTTTTAAGACATAATGGCATATTGCTCTTGAAAATTATGCTGTTTCTTCCAAAAGCTCTCCAGGCAAGTTTTGTACGCCGATTAATTTCTTCATCAATGTGACCCTCACTTGATATCTGCTGTCCAAGATAAACATACGTATCTGTTATCTCCAGTTTTTCTCCATCAATCGATAAATCTTCATTTCTTGTAAAAGCATTGAACATCACTTTTGTCTTCTGAAAGTTCATTTTTAATCCCACTTCTTTACTCTTGTCAGCAAGTTCCTGGATCATACTCTGCAGCTCTGATGGGGTAGTTGCAAAAATGACTACGTCATCAGCAAAACGAAGGTGGGTTAGATAATCTCCATTAATCTTTATCCCTTTGTTTTCCCAGTTCAGTGATTGAAAGACATTTTCCAATGTGGCATTAAAGAGCTTCGGAGATATGGTGTCACCTTGTCTCACTCCCTTTCCAATTTTTATGTGTGTTGTATTTTCAAACAGCCGAATCTTTGCACTTGCATTTTCATAGTTGTTATTAATAATATTAATGTATGCATCTTCAATACCGCAGGATTTCAGAGCCGTGGTAACTGCTGATGGTTTCACCGAATCAAAGGCTTTTTCATAATCGATAAAAGCCATGCACAATGGAAGTTCATATTCCCTCGCTCTTTCAATTAGTTCTCTCAGTACGTGGATATGATCTATTGTGCTGTAGCCACTCCTGAATCCAGCTTGTTCTCTCGGTTGAGCCATGTCCAGTGTTACCTTCAAGCGGTGTGAAAGAACTTTAGTGAAGATTTTATAAACCACTGACAGGAGGCTGATAGGTCTGTAGTTCCTGAGATCCTCAATGTCACCTTTTTTATGTAGCAGGATCATTGTAGCATTGTTCCAATCCTCAGGAATCTTCCCTTCATTAAGGCATCGAGTGAAAATTTGGGCGAGTACTGTTTCAATTTCTCCACTTGCTTCTTGTATGATGTCTATAGTAATTCCATCTTCTCCTGGAGCTTTCCCCCGCTTTATGTTCTTGATTGCATGAGCAACTTCTGCTGGGAGGACTGGAAGAACTCTGGTACCTTTCATGATGTCTGGAGTACATGTATCATCCCTTTCATATAATTTGGAGTAGAAATCTTTCACTCTTGTCAAAATTTCGCCTCTATTTCTTGTTATAGAACCATCTTCTTTTCTCAGAGCCATAATCTGTTTTCTTCCCTTACTGAGATGTCCCTTTGCTATCTTTAGGCTTTGGTTGTTTTCAATTGCTTTCCTCACTAGCTCACAGTTGAATTTCCTTACGTCTTCAGTGATACTTTTTCGTGCTGTCTTGCATAGCTCTATATATTCCACTTTGGAAGTCACATCTTCTTTAGTTGTCCTCATCTCTCTTCTTTTTTGCATCAACATTTTGGTTTTTCCTGATAATTTGTTTACATGCAACTTGTTCTTAGACCCAGCTAATTTTGTTGCTGTTTCCATAAGAGCTTTGGTTACTTTTCTGTTAACTTCCGAAATATCCACTTCTTCCGATGTTAGGCCTTCTAAAGCAGAGAATCTGTTCTTCAGTTCCAACTTGAAAGTATTATGGTGTTTTTTAAGGTTGGTTATGTCAATACATTTTGTTTGTCTTATGAGCTTGCCACGTTCCAGTTTAGTGTTGAGGTGCATCTTACATCTCACCAATCTATGGTCACTACCTGTGTTGAACTTGTTCAGCACACTGCAGTCTTCGATGACGAATTTTTTGTTACACATAATAAAATCAATTTCACTTGTCGTCCCAATTGGATGTCTCCATGTCCATTTCCTGTGTGGCTTTTTCTTGAAAAAGGAATTCAAGATGAAAAATCCTTCTGCCTCTGCAAACTCAACAAGAGTATTTCCACGCTGGTTTCTGTTGCCGTGACCGAATTTACCTACTGAAGTTTCATTCTGTTGCCGGTGCCCTATTTTTGCATTGAAATCTCCCATAATTATCTTCAAGTGCTGCTTACCTTTATTATTTAGATGACGAATTTCCTATATATATATATATATATACTTAAGCATTAAACTCAACAGAGGTAACCCATCTATTAGCCTCTTTGATAAAAGAGTTAATTTTCCTTTCAAAGTAATTAAATATCTACACTGGAATAATAACATTTCAACCAAAGTAATTGAGAATGTACTAATTTCTCAGGTCCTAAGAATTTCAAGAATTTGCAGCAACAATTTGGACTTCAATTACCACATTAATATACTATTAGATAGTTTTCTAGAGAACGAAATTCCTTCTTCTTTCATCAAAAGAACTTTAAGAAAAATTATTCTGAATAATAGAGTAAGGTTGGCAGATCTGCTTTAATTTTCTACACTGTTAATAATATGATTCTGACCAATCAAAGCCGTAAGGAAGTTGGCTAGAGGATGCCTATTAACTACCTAAAGGAACCTTAGTGCTATGGATATGAAGGTCCTAATAAAACAAAAAATTAAATAATATAAACAAAATAAAAAAAAAAGCTTAAAATCTGTTTATAAAAGAAAATAAAAACAAATAAAAAAGAAAACTAGTTATTCATCACTAGGATAGCTATACTAAAAATAGTAAAACCAACATTAAAATTAATAAGATTCTGATTAATCTATAGAAGCTCACTAAGGTGATTTAATACATGCAAAGATTATTAAATACACTACTCGTGTATTTTATAATATTTTCTCATGTATTCTGGAGAGTTAATTCTGCTCTTTCTGATCATACAGATCCACAGTCTTAAGTTTATATATTTTTTTCTCTGGTTAAAATCTCCGCGAGTTGGTTTCTTTCTGTATGAGGAGGCCATCAGCCCCACCCTCACTGCCCCCAGCGACTAGGGAGTGGCGGAAGAGGTCAGCCATGTTTTACTCTTGTGAGGAGAAAGTTTAGTCACACAAGAGGTAAGCTCTCTTCCTTGTATTTGGGTTTTAGGTTTTATAAGTTCAATGTTTGTACTTCATGTACTTTTTCTCTGTTGATTTTTAGCTTTTCAGCTTTTAGGCACTGGCTTGTCTGTTAACATTTTTGCGGGTTTTAACTCTTTCTTTTCTTTGTAACTTTGCGCGTCTTTTGGGGTACCTAGGAACAGAAGATGGCTAAGCTTGTTCCTTTTCTATGCGCTGTATTTTCAAAGTAGTTAAGTTCTTAATAACTAATTAATTATGCACTTAAAGCACTGCTGAAATACTTTGTACATATTGCAACTAACTGTTTAAGTCATATAACTTTCACAAAGTTTTCTTTAGTTAATTATTGTCTTTAACTTATTCTCGTTTTCGTGCTGTCATAAGTTGTAGAGTAGGGGGTTTTAGACTCAAGTTTTCTTTCAAAAATCTGTTTTTTAAAAATTAATATTTCCTTTTTTAATTGCAATGTAAAAATTTGGATTTCTTTTGCATTGATTTTCAGGTTTAAATTCTCTCTCAAACGAACTTGGCATTTCGTTATAGCTGAAAATTATTTCTAATTATTATGTCACTCTCACAGCTTGAGTTCTCTTTAATCTTCTTCTCTCTGTTTAATAGTAACAGATGAAGAGCATGGGTCGGGCCAGGAAGGTTAATGGATGCAAGCGAAATTGTTAACTAGTGCTAGGTCATACAACTCTGCGGAGGACATGACATATATATATTTTTTAAAACAATTTTAGGTGGGAATGTTACTTGCATCTATGGCCTTGCAGAAACCCATTTCCAACTAGGTCTTTGTGGAAGTGAGAAAATGCAGAGTTTTTGCTGGTCCTTGATAAAGCCAAGGCTCAGTATTCTCGACACCTTCTACATTCAGTTGTTTTATTTTATTTTTTTATCTTTTCTCCTTTTACTCACACAGGTAGATACATAACCTTTTCTATGTTGTACTTGGTGTGAGTCAAAATTATATTTGTATTTTTTTGCTTAGGTATCTTCTTAATAGAATGTGAATTCTGAATTTTCAAAACTGCTGCGTTGCGCGTTTTGATCTTCAGGTTCTTTTGCAACTTTCGCTTTAAATTCTAAAGTTTTTCCTTAGTCTCCAGTTTTGCTCTTAAGTATCATCATCATCATCATCATTGTCAACCATTATCAATCCACTGCTGGACGAAGGTCTCCCCAAGTTTCCTCCACAACGGTCTGTCTTGTGCCAGTCTCCTCCATGTCACCCCTGCATACTTTCGAATTTCATCCACCCATCTCCCATGTGGTCTTCTTCTGGGTCTTTTCCTGTCCCTTGGAATCCAATCTAAAATTTCGGCTGTCCATCGATGATCTGTCCTTCTGGCAGTATGTCCAGCCCATTGCCATTTCAGGGATTTAACTCTGATCATGATGTCTTCCACTCTTGTCATTTTTCGGATCCACGAGTTCCTCTTCTTATCTCTCCTGGTTACACCAAGCATGCACCTCTCCATGCTGCTTTGAGTTGTCTGCAGCCTTTGTATGTCTCTTTTAGTTAAGGTCCACGTCTCTGCACCATACGTAAGCACTGGAAGGATGCATTGATCAAACACTTTTCTTTTAAGACATAATGGCATATTGCTCTTGAAAATTATGCTGTTTCTTCCAAAAGCTCTCCAGGCAAGTTTTGTACGCCGATTAATTTCTTCATCAATGTGACCCTCACTTGATATCTGCTGTCCAAGATAAACGTACGTGTCTGTTATCTCCAGCTTTTCTCCATCAATCAATAAATCTTCATTTCTTGTAAAAGCATTGAACATCACTTTTGTCTTCTGAAAGTTCATTTTTAATCCCACTTCTTTACTCTTGTCAGCAAGTTCCTGGATCATACTCTGCAGCTCTGATGGGGTAGTTGCAAAAATGACTACGTCATCCGCAAAACGAAGGTGGGTTAGATAATCTCCATTAATCTTTATCCCTTTGTTTTCCCAGCTCAGCGACTGAAAAACACCCTCCAATGTGGCATTAAAGAGCTTCGGAGATATGGTGTCACCTTGTCTCACTCCCTTTCCAATTTTTATGTGTGTTGTATTTTCAAACAGCCGAATCTTTGCACTTGCATTTTCATAGATGTTATTAATAATATTAATGTATGCATCTTCAATACCGCAGGTTTTCAGAGCCATTGTAACTGCTGATGGTTTCACCGAATCAAAGGCTTTTTCATAATCGATAAAAGCCATGCACAATGGAAGTTCATATTCCCTCGCTCTTTCAATTAGTTCTCTCAGTACGTGGATATGATCTATTGTGCTGTAGCCACTCCTGAATCCAGCTTGTTCTCTCGGTTGAGCCATGTCCAGTGTTACCTTCAAGCGGTGTGAAAGAACTTTAGTGAAGATTTTATAAAGTACTGATAGGAGGCTGATAGGTCTGTAGTTTTCGAGATCCTCAATGTCACCTTTCTTATGTAGCAGGATCATTGTAGCGGTGTTCCAATCCTCAGGAATCTTTCCTTCATTAAGGCATCGAGTGAAAATTTGGGCGAGTACTGTTTCAATTTCTCCACTTGCTTCTTGTATGATGTCTACAGTAATTCCATCTTCTCCTGGAGCTTTTCCCCGCTTCATGTTCTTGATTGCATGTGCAACTTCTGCTGGAAGGACTGGAGGAACTCTGGTACTGGTATCTTTCATGATGTCTGGAGTGCATGTATCATCTCTTTTATATAATTTGGAGTAGAAATCTTTCACTCTTGTCAAAATTTCGCCTCTATTTTTTGTTACAGAACCATCTTCTTTTCTCAGTGCCATAATCTGTTTTCTTCCCTTACTGAGATGTCCCTTTGCTATCTTTAGGCTTTGGTTGTTTTCAATTGCTTTCCCCACTAGTTCACAGTTGAATTTTCTTACGTCTTCAGTGATACTTTTTCTTACTGTCTTGCATAGCTCTATATATTCCACTTTGGAAGTCACATCTTCTTTAGTTGTCCTCATCTCTCTTCTTTTTTGCATCAACATTTTCGTTTTTCCTGATAATTTGTTTACATGCAACTTGTTCTTAGACCCAGCTAATTTTGTTGCTGTAATAAATTGTGTTCAAGTATTCTAATTTTCGTAAGCAAAAAGGCAAAATTTTGAAAAGCAATTTAAGACTGCATTCAGAGCAAGCAAAAAATTGAAAGCGACATTCTAGTAACTCTTGTATCTTACACCAGTTGCGTAACTAGTCAGATCCATATGTGTCTTTCCAGGTAGGGGGGATTGCACGAATTCCTTTGTAGCTGGTAAAGAAAAGTATTAAAAATTTATTGTTTCAATGTTTCGTAAAAAAAAAACGAAAAAAAAAATGCTATCAAGCTTGCCCCACCAAAAATAATGCTCGCCCACTCTGATTTCTAAGTCTAGCGACGTCTCTAGTTATAAGCAGAGCACTGGTTCCAGAGAAGAAAGAAAGTTAGTGCCGTAGCACAAACACACCAGTCACACTTCATTTGGGGATGTTCGTCGTCGACCAGGACAAAAAGACGACCATCCCAAAGCCAAAACTGCTGCAGACGATCGCTGTATGAGTCTGACTGCCAGCGGAAACAAAGAGATGTCCGGTAGGCAACTCTCATTTGAGCTTGCAACAGCTACAGGAATGAAAGTTCCAAGGCATTCTGTCTGTAGAAGACCGTGTGTAATGCCTTTATGCAAGGAGAACAGTTATTTGTGTCCATCTAAATTTCGCCGCCAGACGAGCCTGTTTAACATGGAGTCACCAACACTATACTTGGGAGTTCAGGCTAGCGGAAGAATGTTCTTTTCACTCATGAATCGCGATTCAGCTTAAATACTGATTCACGACATATACTCATCTGGAGAGAACAAGAGACCTGCAACAGTCCCTCAATCATCAAAGAAGCCTACTCTAGCGGCAGTGGCAGGATAGTCTGACATGAAACATGATGAACTGGTGCTCAGACCTGCACATGTTTCAGAGTCACATTGCTACTGCCCTGAGGTACAGAGACGAGCTTCTGAACCCATATGCTAGGACATTCCAGGGACCTGTTGGACCAGATTTTGTTTTCGTGGACGATAATTTTTTTTTTTTTTTTTTTTTTTGATTGGAGGTTTAACGACCACCGTGAGCAACTCAATGGGCTATAAGCAGTCGCCCGTCCCTAATTTAGGGTCACTGGTTCCAGGGAAGGGAGAGAGCCAGTGCCGTAAGACAAACACAACATCCATGCCTCACCGGGATTCGAACCCGGACCCCAGACAGACGAATGATCAGAGGCCAGCGCCTTAGACCACTGCGCCACCGGGGCGGCGACGATAATGCTCATGAAGCTCATTTCGTTGATGATTTTCTTGAAGAGGAACGCATTTGGCGAGCGGAGTAGCCATCTATATCCCTTGACCTCAATCACGTTGAGCATATATGATATGCTTTAGAGAGATGCATTGAAGCTCACCATCCATCTTCTAGAACACTGCGAGAACTCAGAACAGCTGTTGTTGAGGAGTGGTCATTAATCTTTCAAGACCTCATTAATACCTACATAAACAGTAGGAGGAGTCATTACTTAAGCTGCATGGCTGTTAGACGGGATCATAATTCATATCAAAATACCACGTCTTAAGCAAAAGACTTTAAATATTGTTCAAATAATAAGGTTATGATTTTTTTTTCTGCTTGAGTTGCATAAGCAATGTAATAATAAGCCTCTTTACCAAATTTCATTGAATTTCCTCTTAAATACTTAGGGTGCTGTACGAATTTATAAATTTTTCTTTGTTTTTGAGCACCCAGTGTACTTCTCAATCATACTTAATATTTTCACAACCTGCAACCTTTTCTTTCCTAATAACTTGGCCCCTTCACTTGAGAAATTTACAAACCCTCAACCAGGACAATCAGTGAATTAATTGTTCCCATGACAGATAAAATCAGTTCAGCCATGTTTTCATTGCAAAAATACATAATTTCGGATAAACTTCAATTGTATGAACAATAGATTTCTCTCATAATTATGAACATATGTCAAAAACAGGCCTACAACATTTTAAAAAGAATATTAGGAATGCTGCAAAAGTAAAGTACAAAGTTAGCTGACTGAAAATTGGTACCGCATCTTAAAATCATGATTCAATAATATTAACAAGTCTTGTTTAAAACCTCTGACTAAATCTTCCCAGTATTCGATTACCAGCTCTGTTCAAGCACTCCAAGTGATTAAGAAATGTGGTGCCCCATTTAAGATGTATTAATTGGATGCGCTTTCACTCTACCCGAGTGCACCCATTTCACAAGTTCATTTGATTATTGAATTACGTCTTTCCTCTACAACCAACGCTTCACCACAGGAAACCCAAGCAACACTGTGTGTCTTACACCTTATTCAAAAGAGGACCTATTTTCGCTTTGATAATGTAATATACCGCCAAACTGAAGGAGCACCCATGGGTTCCCCTCTCCCAGCCATTCTAGCTGAGATACTACTGCAGAACTAGAGGATTTGGTGCTATCCCAATGCCAATACAACCTAGGATCGTATAACACGTATGTGGATGATATTTTAATTTTTTGGCCTAATTTTCATGATATTACAACGAAGACCTGTGGAAAATGATATCATTTTTTCGGTATATCGTAAACCTTTGTCATGCCCGGTCTTAATACCTATGTCATCCGCACACCCGTACAACTATAAGTTGTCGAAAATATATTTTTTGGTAAGACATGCATTTTCACACTCCTCAAATTACGCATTGAGAAGACAAGAACTTCGTGAAATTATGGAAATTGTAACTAAGTATGGCTACTCATGAGAACTGATTGAAAACATCGTTAAGAAAATACAACGATCCACTTGCTCAACTTTAACTAGGAATTCAACTACTACACGTTTTGTTGGATCTATGGATTTCATTCCAAATGTGACTTCAATTTTAAAAAAACACTTGCAAAAGATTTAACCTGGACTTTGGTGTTAAGACTAATGACATATTTTCTATGACACGTAGTGACCGTAACCCCACTAATTTATAACAAACACGGTGTATATTACATTCCTCTGTCAGCTACAAGTGAAGTTGAAAAGGATACTGTGTACATTGGCTCGGCACTCCGGACATTACGTACCAGAATTTGTGAACATAAGTACAATGTCAATAATCTAGCAAAAACTACTGCAGTTTCAAGATTGACAAGAACAGGTACACATATCCCATTGTGGAACGAAGCTAGTATCTTAGCAACACCGAACACACGAAACTTCTTACTGAAAGTTTTCATAACTACCGTGAGAAATGTTGCAACGAAGACTCCCATATATGATTCCAGCACCGTGGACCCATATGTTCAGGAGCAAAGAGCCTAACTCAGATGCTATACCCAATTTGTAATCACATTACTGATATTAATTTATACACATTTTGACTCTTAAAAATTACCTGCGACTGCGCAGTAACAAACAATTATGTCACAACCCTTATGACTAGCTCCTTGTATATAATGCATTATTGTAAAGTTCACTTGCCATTATACCCAAGGATGAATGGAGTATTTTTCTTTTTTATTGAAGGTTTAATGACCACCTTGAGCAACTCAATGGGCTATAAGCAGTCGCCTGTCCCTAATTTAGGGTCACTGGTTCCAGGATAGGGATAGAGCCAGTGCCGTAAGACAAACACAACATCCATGCCTCACCGGGATTTGAACCCGGACCCTTCATGAACGAATGATCATAAGCCAGCGCTTAGACCACTGCATCACCGGGTGCAATGGAGTGTCGATTTGAAAGATCTAGTATGCTTTTTAGTATTAAATCTTTTATTTCATTGGGTTATTTTAATTCAGTGTTATTTTTATCGTGTAACGACGGAGATTTCAATCATTTTAGTGTTTTAAGCATGACAATTCTTATTCTAAGTTTTGTAGAATTTTTGACCACGTCTGCTTTGGATGTGACAATAAAGAAGATTTGTTTTATAGTTTTAACTCTTATTCTTCACCAGTGGAGATTTTTGTTTCCTCCTGTCATAGAATTTACTGTTCATACATATTTACCTTAATGTGATGATAAAAATTTTCTTTCAGGTGTTCAAAACGCCAGGATGTTGGAAAATGGTAATGATGTCAAAAATACTGAAGACAGATTAAAAAATAAATAAAAAGGTCCTTTTGTGTATTTAAACCTCACGCTGTACAAACAATTGTTTTTCCTAGTTGGAAATCTTTATATTTCTTATAGTCCTCGAAATATTTTTTTATTGTTAATTTTATCACTACCATTAGCAAAAATATTGCCGTCGTCACTTATTAAATGAAAAGAAATATATATATCAGGGGCGGTTTGTCATTAGGGACCAGAGGGGCGGGGCCCCACCTAAAAATTTCTATTTCTAGAATTTTTTTTTCCCCCTGATTCTTATTCTCTCTCTTAACTACATGGTGATAAACCTTTCCCTTCAAAAACCATTACCTAAGGAAAAAGTTTCCTTCAAAAACGAAAAACTATTCCCTGAGGAAAGAGATCACGTTCAGAGTGTAAGATTATTGGGGCCAGTTACAACAGGCCCCAGTAACATCTCTACACAAGAGAAGTGGAGACGATTTCCTTCCCATCTCATTCAGTATGAAGACCTACATACAACACTGTCTTAACCGCGTGTGCAAAAAAGCTGTGGGGCCAGATCTATCTGGCCCAGCGCTAATTTGATTGGCCTGGAGAGTATCCATTTCCTTAACGCTGTGGGTTGACAGAGAAGCTTACCCCGACCAAGCTCAATGGTGGTGGGAGGGTTTCAAATGTAGCAAAGCTCAGTTAGTTGTTTTTTCTGTGTGTGTCTCTCTCGGTGATGTGTTGTTACTTTGTGTCGTGACTTTTTTGCTTGTTGAGTACAATGAATGGAGTAGATATTTTGTTAAAATCTCCGTTCTTCGCTTTAAATCTGGAAGAAAAGCTTCACTTAAAAAAATTCAGTGCTTATCACCCCGATAATTTTTAGTTTGAGTTTCACTTAAAAAAACACAGTGCTCATCATCCCAAGAATTTGAGACGAAAAGCTTCACTTAAAAAAACTCGGTGCTTATCAGCCCAAGAATTTGAGTTTCCAAGAGTAGGAAGTTTACAAAGCGCTTTGCAGAACTAATTTCAGTTTTAACTAAGATGATTTTCTATGATAAAAATAAATAAATAAATGAGAAAACCTGTAAGTATAATTTGCACATGAGTACATATATGTTTTTAGGTTTCACAAATTCTTTAAAAAAAAAGGTTAAACCTTTCAAATAATACAAATGGTAGTATGGGAAGAAATTCATGAAACGTTCCCTCCCTGCATATATTTGGAGTTATTATTTTTTCACTACATTTTTTTATCCTGTGAATATTCCTCAGTTAAGAAATCTGAAGAAACACAAAGCACAACTAACGTAAATTAATGCTCATATGTTTTAAGGTAAAAATTTTATTTTAGGAGTTTTAACATTTTTCTGTTAATAGTTATGCATTCTATTCTGAGATTCGTGTGCAATACAATAGTTGACACATTCCTACCTGATTTGGGCATTGTTGTGAGTCAAGGGGGTGAACAGAGGCAGAGTAAAGGAATCTTGGGGGTGGGGTGGGGGTTTGAATAGTTGGCCTAATAATGACAGGTTTTTTTTATTTTATTGTTTGACTTCGGCTACTGGCCCCACCTGTTTCAGTTGCCACGAGCCGCCACTGATATATATATATAATGTTAATTTATACGTTACCTTAAAAGTTTAGTTTGTTGCAAGACTGTTGCTTCTCAAAATCATGCATGCAATAATAATATTCAACTTATTAAACAATTTTCTCTTAAATGTGAATGCTCCAATGGCTCTCTTGGAGTATGCACATTTAAGAGAAAATGCATGCTCCAATGACTCTCTTGTGCCTATGTGTACTACCACAGTTGTTCAGCATGTAGAACACATCTTCAGGAAAAGTCATGTATTATGACACCAATTTCCTTATTTCAGGTTCAATACATTATGATTTATCAGTAGTGTTGCAAAGTTCTTGTTGTGACAAAAATAAAAAATTAATATAAAAATGTACTGTTTACATCATTTTAAGTAAAAGAAAAACAACAACAGATACATGGATATTTCAAATGTTCTCAAACTAAAGAATAATACTGTCTTGAAATGAACTGGGATGTTTTATGATAGAAAATTTAGGATTTCATATGAAATAATTTTGTGAAAACAAAGGATTTCAGCATAAAATGTCTTTCAATAAAAATATATATCTATTCTTTTATAACTTTAGATGTAATGCACTAAAACTTCAGAGGGCAAAATCAATAAACACCAAAACGTTTTAATAAAAATATTTCAACTTTCATTGATATTTTGCAATGAACAAAAATATTTTAAATAACAAATTCTAAAATCCAGTTTTAACTTTCTGAAGCAGGAGTCAGCACTTCATGGATCCAAACATCACTCCATTTTTATAGGCAAGTGAAATAAAAGAAAATGATTAAATATTTGCTCCGAAACACTGATTATATTACATGATTCAAGATAAATCTTTATTTTAAGTTCTGTTTTGTCATATTAAAGGCAAAAAATTATAAATAAAAGTAAAATACAAAACACCATGAAAAAACTGAACATAGATAATGTGGTTTGGAAGCAATGACACAATTAGTTTGCACTAAATTCACTCCACAAACAAATAAATTCACTGAGAAAACTCAAACACAGACACATCAATGATTTCTCAATAAAGTTTATGTATTATTTTTTTAAATACAGTTTATTATTATAACACATGAAACTGTTTTGAAATTATATGATTTTAAACATTTATTAGTATCACATAGTGAGACATTACAGATGAATAATCAGTGGTTTCAACTTCAAGATCAACAATTTAAAAACATGACCTTTTGATTAATAAAATTCAGTGCTCTGACCACAAAGCTTCCAGTAAATAGAACAAAAAAAGTGGAAGTCACATTTTAGAACTGTGGCCTTAAGGAAAATAAATATGAATATTTTTAAATACTAATTACACAACAATATATTCCAATGAATAATTTTCTAAAATCAATATTTAGAAGAACACAAAAACTCCATGAAGCATGCAAATTGTAGACACTCCATGGTCTAATGAAAAGACATTTTCGAAAAATATTTCATTTATTATGAAACAGCTGAAATCATACATGAGTATCACATGAAGTTCATGGATAATGTAAATGCTTTGCTCATTCCATGCAAAACTGATAAATATTTCATCAGGAAACTAAAAATATGCAGTTTCCTGCAGACATTTACAAAAATACATAAATGACTAAAATGTATACACCACAATAAATTTAATTATACAGTTAAGAAACAAACCATGGATGAAGTGCCTTTAAAATCCATAGATTTGCAGCTAAGGGAAAAGAATTAGTTTATGTTCATCAACAACAACAAGTGGCTTCGTACCCATGAATAAACTCTGTATGTAAGTATTTTTTCTTTTTTTCTTTTTTTTTTTCCAACTTAGCCTGTTATCATGAGTATCTATGGATGGAGTCTAATTCATTTCTAATTCGTGGTCACCCAGAATCAGAGTGCCTATGTCTTATCTCAGACTTCAATTAAGGTTGTCAGTACAGGATGCCATTTTGATTATGCACAATTCCACACCTGCAGTGAAAGACACACCTTTCTTGGTAAAAAAATCCCTTACAAAAGAAAACTGAGTATTTGTTAATATAAAACTGGAGTGCCTTAGTAGAAAGGCATCATGGAATTCCTATGTGAGATACTACATTAGAAATTAGAATTAATAAGTTTTACTAGGAATAAATAATTTTTATAACTTACAAGTCTAATTTTCTAGTTGAACACCCCTTTTTCATGACAGGACAGGATCTCAGGGAAGCATTGGTGTTCAACCTAAAAATTAGACAAACTGCAAGAATTATTCTTTTCTAGGAAAATTGATAAAAGGATGGTTTTGTTATTTCATACTGAAGGCTAATTTACTGAGAAAAACGTTTACAGCATCATTCAAAAATGCTGCCCAGCCAGACACAACTGCATAAGTTAATTAAAAATACTGTAGGTACTCGTGCACGAGCCAAAAAATTTTTGATTTTTTTCTTTTTCTTTTTTTTTTTTGTAAAAGAGGGTGCTCGCATATACACAAACCAGTTAATCAAATAAATAATTAAACATTTTTGCACCCAGCATACAATTCCAAAAAACGAACCATTCCCAACACAATCTTTGTGAGAAAGGTGCAGTAAGTTCTTAGATGTCTCTTTTGTTTTGGGTAACACTTGGCATCCTCCTGTGAATGGCCGTGTGGAAATGATTGTTGGTAATTTTATGACTGAGGAACTTAAGCCCATTTCAAAAGGAGACAATGAAATTGCTTGGATTGAAAGGTGCCTCATTTTGCCTTTATGAATGAATTCTTTTGGTCAGTGGAAATAATATATGTCACTCGTCCTGTGTGAGAGATGTAGCTAGTCAGTAGCCAGGAAAATTATTTCATTATTGGAAAAGGGGCATATGAATCAGTCCATTTGATGCTTCAAAGAGCAAGAGTGTGTCTCACTTATTCACTCTGTACATGGTGTCATCCCTGTTATTTTCCAAAACTATATAAACATAGTAATTTGATTTTGCTGCATTTTTTCTACAGCTTGATAAAATGCAAATTACCTTAGAATGAGTGACATGGGTGCCCATAGCTTAGTTTTCAGGAGGGGGCAAACAGAAATTATAAGTATGAATAACATATACAAACACCATATGCAAATTTCCATTGTACCTCCTCGTTATCTAACCGTTTTTACCACACTCTTAACACGTAAGTTTAACTAGAAACCAGAAGACCCAAAAACTACATATAAAAGATGGATAAATGAAATTAGACAGCATCTTAGGACAACAACGAAATTCCTTGGACATTCTTTTGATCCTTTTGGCCACTTTTGTCTCATGCACTATGAAACTCCAGAGATCACTCAATTGGTCATCAAGAATGAAAACCCTCAAGACAAATTTCTGGGAAAAAATTTGAAAGGTCCTTGTCCAGTAGTGAATAGCTGATGCAGAGTTTTCTGGTAATGCCAGCATCTGAATTTTTTGCTGGTCCATGATTGATCAAAGATATTTTTCATTTCTTTGCCTTTCATAATTTTTCATTTCTTCGCCTTTCATAATTTTCCATACTGTACGTACAGTATGTACGCTGTTCTCCAATGTACAATGGGAAATTTCATTACAGTAGAGCGGCGAAAATCCGAACTAACTGGGGACCACTGGTAGTTCAGATTTTCAATGTGTTCGGAAATCGAACATGTAAAAAAATACAAATACGCTAACTTTTCTACATATGTTATCCAAATAGAATACATGTACCAAAAATAAGCAACTGTATACAAAAAAAATTACATAAGACAAAGATTGTTTTTGGTATTATGCAATATGAAACAAGTTTGCCATTTTTACTACTGCTGCGAAATTTTTAAACATAAAGTACAAATTCCAAAACTTAGCAATCATTACAAGTTGGTTCCGATTGCAAAGGGGTGTACTTTATCCTGAATACAGAGGGAATAACTTTCCTCTGGCTCACAGTGAACAATGGGGCTGAGGGCTGAAACAAGGGGTGGTACTGCCATGGTAATGGGTTGTAAAATCTTAGTCCCACAGGGAACAAGTGACTGGGGAAGCTTTTGCCTTTTGTCTCTGAGTATCAGGAGTCACCCCAAAATTTAGGTGATTCCATTATCATCAATGACAAGTTAAAATGAACGGACTATACTTAAACTTTCCATCACCACAAATAAAATAAAGGGGGGGGGCCTCTTTTGGATTTTTGACGCTTGACTGTATTACTTTCTATTGGAAATTTCTACATTTTTCCTATTTTTACGGCATGCACAAGCCTCCAGAAGCTCCACAGAAAAATTAGCAATCATGATTAGTATTATCATGAAAATATCTGTAATACCATCCAAAATCTGAAAGACATGATCTGATTTCCAGGGGAGGGCAAATGCCCTGTCTTGCCCCTGTATATGGGTGCCCATGATGAGTGATAATAAAAACAGCAAAGAAATAGAGATCAGCTTATGGTGCAGCTTAAAATATAAGCTGTGAAATGTGCAGTAAAGAAAAATAACTGTGTTGTATCATTTCATTTATACATCAATGAGAAGCAAGCTCAGAAAATAGGAAAACTAAATCATCATACGAACATATGAGAAGAACAAAAAAGGCTGCAAAAGGAGAATCCATTTTCTTTTTACAACTAGAAAAATATCTAAACACCTGAGTGCTGAAATGCCAACATGGGCACATAGTGACATGAGGAAGTTTTCGTCGTCAAGCTCTACACTTGACAAAAGCATTCAAGTCTATAAAACTAATGATGTTTGAAAATAGTCAGTGCATGAAAAAATTTGCACTTTGCCTCTCTGAACAAATGAAATTTATGTAGATACTGTCAAAAGAGTTGGAATGGAAAAAGCACATTATTAAATTTGGATAAAACACCATTTTGAAATTTGCACCTTGTATATATGGACGATAAATAAGTGACTTTTTCTCTCTCAAATAAAATACTTTATGAATTGGGGAAGAACAAATTAAAATAATAGGATATGAAAAAAAAACACATTTTTATGAAATGTCGTCACGCTTGGTACATAAAAAATAAAGCTTCCTCTTATTCATATTTCAAAAAATAAAAACATTCCAAAATGTATGAAATTTCTAACTTGTTTGTCCATGCTCACCAAAAGAGATGGGTGAATGAAAAGGAGGAAAAATGAATGGCTAGAAAAAGTTTGCACTTACAGACTGGGAGCACTTACAAAAATTGGCTGTGCTGGTGTAGATGCCTATGAAGTGCATAAAACTGACAACATGGGGAAGAGGAAGAATAAACAGTATACTGGTCCTAATACCTGGTGGTCCAACATCACTTTTCCATCATCTGAACAACACTTTCAAAAACAGACTGCAAACAAAATGGGCCAAATGAAATTCATTGTTAGGCATGCAAAAAAAATTAAAGGAGCTAAAAGTTTTGTTTCCTTTTAGCTGAAAGAAAAGTAAGAAACGGTTGTCAGAAATTTTTTGAACATTTTTTGTAAGAAATTTTTCCACCAGAAATGGTTGTGAAGACTTCCAAAAAATACTGTAAAAGCAATGCCATGACACATACATAAGATGTTTTGGTTTATAATTCAGACAGGAAAAAAAAACAAAAAAACAGTCATAGTGATATAAGGACAATAATGTTTGCATTGATGGCACAACTTAAGTGGAGAAATAGGTTTACAGGAACTATTTGGGAATTCTGATAGTGAGTCAGATATTGAAAGTTTTTTAAAATCAGTAATTTTATATCAATAAATTTCATGTCTTCCAAGCTTTTGAAATTAAAGTATTAAACTAAAGGCATTACTTATACACAAGTATATACAATATATGCTGAAATACAGTGAGTGTAAATGGCAAAACTGACACAAAAGTGTGGACTTCTGCATACAACAAAATCTACATATGATAATCAAAATTCTACCTGATATTGCTGAAATCATATCACAGATTTATGATGCCCTGGTAGTTAAAATATTCAACAGTATCAGTCAATTCATATGTTGAAATAAAGCCAGGCAGACCATCATAATAAAGGAACTCAATTTTGAAATTTAGATTCACTCAAAAATGTGCACTTTCAAATAATTTCACTTAATTAAGCCAGTTAAAACCTGTCATGTACTGTACCTTTTTGTTACCAATATTTGATGATTTTAAAAATTACAAATATTTGTGCAAACTATTTTGAAATATGTATCTCCTGTGCTACATAGTTTAGATATCACTCTACATACAATTTTGCTGAGCACTGTTTTATTTGCTCCTTATCTTGCAAACTATTAACCACACTTGTCAACAGAGCAATACAAGTCTAATGATTCAAAATGCATACAAATGGTGATTAGCTTGCAATATTAAATAGATTTAAGTTTGTTTCTAAAAAAATCATTCATTACTTCATCTACATGTGTAACAAATAATAACCTTCCTAAAACATTCACTTTTGTTTTCCACATAATATGCAATTTTTAATACCATACTGTATATACATTCTGAATTTTTTTTTTTCTCAAGACAAATGAAGTTGGATATATTACATCTTTCACTATCTACAAGGTGCTGTGAAATGGCCAACTTTTAAACAGCACAGAAAATAATGTTCCGAGAAAAAGAAAGCATAAATAATTATTGAATAAAATCGCAAACTACAAAATCACAAACATCAAATCCTGGTGTCAATGTTTGCAGTTCATTTAGGAAATGATTACACTAAATACAATACCATTTTCATTTATTACACAAATATGTGGTAATTTCATTCTTCTAGTTTTTTTAGCACAATAAGAGACTGCACTTATTCATTATATATGGCATATGTCTCAATCTACATTTTTCAGAATAAACAATTCATCATAAATACTAAGTAAGAAATTAATAGAAAATTCCTCTTAAATTATAATGTAAAACATGTATCTTTTCATTTTACAATGTATAAAAATTGTAAAACAATTCACCTTATAAAATTTTCATGTGATTAAATAAATCACATTTGTATATCTATTGGTTTTGGAAAAAAATTATCTACAACTGAGAAACACTTAAACTATATAAAATCGATATTTGTATATACTTGTGCCAGTAAATCCAGCAACAGAAAAGAAAAAGCACAATTATGCATTACAACTACATTCAGTACTACAAGAACATGATTTATTATATTTATTATTAAGTTCATTTTGGATTAAAAATTGAATATCCTAATCTTGTTTTTGAAAACCACTGAGTGGTATTGAAAACCTAAAATCATATATAAATTCCTACATAATAGCAAAATATATTTTAATGCCACAAACCCCAATATAAAAGCCACCACTATTTTTGTGATATGAAACTATTGTCATTGCACTTGATTGCACATGAATATATCCTCGACCACAATATTAGTATAAAAATACTGAAATTTAAAAGACATAAGCTTAAACAGTGTAATATTATTATAAGACTTCAACAAAGCTGAAAAGAATAAATAGTAAAATAAAATGCCACTTTATAAGCAATGTATTATGATAAAAATGTCATTTGGTAAAACACCAATTTATCTCATTGAATCACAATAAAATAAATGTTCTTTGTATTTCAAGTGGTGCAGTGAGTGCAAATCTCAATGCCTTCATGATCAAAATTTCTTGATTGAGATATGAATCTAAATATTTCCTTGTATCCTGAATAATTATACATTCCATGCCAATCAAAAACATAATGTTATCTGCATCTTACAAGAACAATAAACTCATTTCATAAACATAAAAATATCACTGTACAGATATTGAACAATAGTAATCTGCTAAGATTTTCCAGGCTGATGGAGCCATAAACCCATCTGGAGGTAGAAGATTATTTCGTGCAAGATGCCTCATGTATGTGCCAGATATGAATTCAAAATCTTGTTTCCTGTTGGGATCAAATAAGGCCATTTTCTTTTTTGTCTTATCGTATGCTGCAACACGGAAGGGAATGATTTCAAGCTGTGTCAAACCTGGAGCCATGGTTAACACCTAAAAAAGGGAGCACATGCAGTAATTCATCTGAAAAAGATTTTCATGTACGGAGTAAAATGTATAAATAATATAACTTTTTGTAAATTTATAGCAGCTACATGTTGCTAGTCTAACTGTTCTTACTTCTACTCGCAGTAAGTTCTCATTCTTTATTGTAGATATCTCCCTTCATCATGCAACAAGTAATAAAACATTAAATAATAGCACTGATTAATCCACTGAGAAAATATGGCATGCTTTCCAGTTACACTTATCATTTAAAATATGCATTTATGATAAATTTTACATCAAACATAGACATTCTTTTTTCATAGGAGTGCTGAAATTTGAATCTGTACAATTAAATAAGGTTGAATGATTTATTTTTTCCATACAGAGGAAAAATACGATGTCCAAGATGCCTGGGGTATGTACATTATTGTCCTGGGCAAGTAAACAAAAATCTAGTTGCCGGGTCAGGACAACTAAATTTAAAAATAAAAATGTTTGGAATAGAATTTCCAACAGCAAGAAAGAAGGCAGTCGTCACATATTTCAATTCACTGCTAATCACCAGACATTGTATTATTATACCACTTCTTTAATTCCTCCTCGAGGTGCTTAATGGGCAACAATGGCATACAGAACAGCAAGAAGGGCCTCTGTGAATCTTGGAGAGGTACCAGCTAGTTCTGTGTGACATTGGAGAAAAGACCCCAACTCACTGGGCTTTGTTCCAGATTCCTTAGGTTGAATGACCAACTTGAACCGTCACCTGTGGGCTAATCCCACACATTGGTATACTTACCTGATTAAAAAGACACACACACACAAAAAAATACTATAATGAACTCTAGTGTGGAATATGATGGATCTACGACACTGGAGAAGGATGGTCCACAACAGAAATGATACAGAAATGGAAAAAGGCATATGAGAAAGAGATCTTGGCTGAGTGAGTGTAAGATTAGTGTATGGAATACAAGAGGTATAAATGGCAAGATAAATCAGGTGATTGAAGAAATTAATAAGTACAGATTGGATGTGGAAGTGAAAGCAAAAATAACAAAATTATGATAGAAGTGAATAGAATGGGGAGTATGTGGTCTCGAGTACTGGATAATGACAGAGGACAGGCTGGTGTAAGTGTGATTTTAAGTGAAAAGATGAAGAACAACTTAATTCACTATAGCTGCATAAGTGAGAGAATTATTTGGATTTGTTTGAAAGTGAAACTTCCGAGAGTAGTAATTGTTGTGTTGTAGTGTATGCTCCTTGTGACTCAGAACATTCCGATAGGAAAGAAGATTTCTGGAATGAGCTAAAGGCTGTTTTGAGCCAGTTTGGTGCTAAAGAGAAAGTTATAATTGCAGAGAATTTCAATGCTACAGTAGGGTGCAGAATGCAATTTCTGACAATGTTATGTGTAAGTTTAATGATCCTTGCATGAATGATAATGGTGAAGGACGAATTGAACTCTGCATTGAGAACAGTTTGTGTGTATCTAATACATATTTCAACCACAAGTATAACAACAAATATACTTGGGAAAATCGTGCATTTGGTCAAAAGAGTGTAACAGATTTTGTTGTTTACGATCAGCGTCTGAAACACTTTTAGTTGCTGACAGCCATGTGATGAGAGGTGTGGATGTTGGCTCTGATCATTACTTGGTAGTGTCACAACTAAAACTGAATGTTGGTTAGAGCAAAAGGAATAGAAAGAGGCCTAGGATGGAAAGAATAAAGATTGAAAGGCTCCCTGAAGATCATCAGCATTACTCTAACTTACTGAGAGAACAACTGAAGGCATGTGAAAGGGATGTAGAAAAGAAGTGGGAATGTTTTGAAAACTGTGTTGTCACTGCTGCTGAAGAGGTATGTGGCACCACAATAGTGGGTAACAATAAAGGTGATGCTTGGTGGAATATGAGACTGAAGATGCAGTAAAGAGAAAGAAGGGAGCATATTTGGGGATGTTGCAAGGTAGAGTTTCTGAGGATGAATATTGCTGTAAGAAGCGTGAGGAAGTTAAGCTGGTTTGCGAGAGTAAGGCAAAAGATAGGAAGGAGCAGATGGAAAGGCATGAGTTGGATTTTTGGAAAGATAGGAAAACTTTCTGGAATTACATGAGACTCAGGAAAAATAGGGGACACAAAGTTGTAAGTTGTGCAAAGAATAAAATTGGGGAAATGATATGGGAGCCCAATGAGTTAAGTGAAAGATGGGGTGAACACTTCTGTGAGTTATTAGATCAAGAAAACAAAGGTGATTCTGAGGAAGGAGCAGATGATGTCACAGTGAAAGATGGAAGCACAGGGAAGAGAAGAGTGTGTAAAGCTCTAAAATCTCCTCAGAATGGTAAGGCTCTGGGAGTGGATGGCATAACTGCTGAGATGTTGAAATATGGTGGTGACTCTGTAACTGACTGGTTCACAGAAATTTGCCAGTTGTGCTGAGAGTTAGGAATGGCCCCTAGAGATTGGAAGAATGCTATCATTGTTCCCTTGTGTAAGGGAAAAGGTGATCAGACTGAGTGCAAGAACTATTGTGGTATTAGCCTGCTGAGTGAGCCAGGGAAAGTGTTTGGTAAGGTCATTATTGAAAAAGTATGAGGTCTTACATCAGAGAAAGTGTGGGATGTTTAGAGTGGTTTTATGCCTGGTTGCAGGCTGCACTAACCAAATTTTTGCGTTACGCATGATGATTGTAAAGTAACTGGCTGTTGATAAGAAAGTTTTTGCTGCCTTCATAGAATTAGAGAAAGCTTACGACCGAGTAAATAGGATGCTTTTGTGTAAAGTATTGAATAAATATGGTGTTACTGGGAATCTACTTAGTAGTGTAAAAGCAACATATGCTGGCAGTAGAGCTTGTGTATGAGTGAATGGTGTTTAATCAAAATTGTTTTGTATTGGTGCAGGAGTCAGACAAATTTGTGGAATGTCACCAAGGTTGTTTAATGGATGCGTGCATGCATGATGCCAAAATGGACAACACTGGTTTATATCTGGGTAATATCCATGTGTGCAGATTGCTGTGTGCTGACGACACGGTGCGGTTGGCAGAGAGCAAAAGTGAGTTGCGGAGTATGTTGTCCCGGAGGTATGAAGTTTGCATGAAATTCAAACTGAGTATAAATAAGGGAAAAACCAAAGTTATGGTTTTTGAGAGAGGAACTGGTAATACTGAATGTAATATAAGTCTATATGGTGCAGTGATTGACCAGGTAAATGAGTTTGTGTGTTTAGGAAGCATGTTTGACGATAGAATAAATTAGATGGTGAAATTAGTAGGCAAGTGAATTCTTCATTGAAAGTCATAGCTGCTTCTGGAGGTTTTCAGAGGAATGATGGGTTCTCAAGAGAGGCCAGTATGGCTGTGTATGAAAGTGTAATTGTTCCTTCTCTGATGTATGGCAGTGAAACCTGGGTACACTACAGAAGAAACATAGGAGTCATTTGTGTGCTGGAGAAATGCGTTACTTACGGGGGGGGCTGTGGCAAGACACATTCTGATCGTGTGAGGAATGAAGATGTGTTGCAGTTGTGTAATGTGAAGCAAAATGTTGTTAGCAAGGTGGAGGCTAATATGCTTTGGTAGTTTGGCCATGTTGAAATAATGAGTGATGAGATGCTTACTAAGAATTTTTTTTTTTTAGCCCAAGTGGCAGGAAGGAAAGGCAAGGGAAGGCCAAGGAAGTCATAGGACGATCAGGTTCAGGAGTGCCTGCATGAGAAAAAGATTATAAGTCATACATACATACATACATACATACATACATATATATATATACATATATCCAACTGGTTCGAATCCAGTGAACTCTGCCAAGTGCAGAGGTGATTTATGAACTTGACCATTTCAGACACAAACAAAACCACAAAATAAGTACTCTAAACCTTGGATTCACTGGACACACAAAGCAATAAATAAAAGTGACTCAAGATGTTAGGGTATAAAAACTGCTATCAGTTATCTTTCTTCTGGCCAAGGCCTCTCACCTGGCTAAACTATAGACTTTTTTCACAAAGTACAAGATTTTTTTCTTCCATGAGACAATCATTTGAAGAAAATGTTTTCTCAAACTACACCAAACAAATGACAAAATGTAAGTTTTCGAGTTCAAATAAATTTAGCAGGGTATTCAATTTAAAATTGTTACAGATGTAGTTACTATTTCAATACATTATACACTTTTATCCTTTGAACAATAGATTTTAACTGATGATTTCAACGTAAACGTTATCTTTACTGTACTTCACGTTATATTTTGGTTCAATATATAGTTCATATTGGCGTGACCCTATGTCTAATAAAATTGCATTATAAAAAGAATTTATTTTTTACACAACTTTAACACTAAAATAAAATAAAATGGCTACTCACAGTGTTTTTCACTTATTTCATGAGTGGTTTCAAGCTCGTATGCCACTTCCTGACCCATTGTCATACGTAATAACACTCCTATGTGAAAACTTCTTGGGTCGTCAAATTATCAATAAAATATTTATACGTAAATGTAATACTTGTTTCAATCCTGAGCTTGGATTAAGTCACATGCACGGGATGTCACAGACGACAAACATACCAGAAAACGAATGACAGATATACATACCAACGAAAACCAAACATATAGAAATCCCGGACAATACACTGAAGTGCCCGAAAAACTGGTACAGACGAGCTTATGCAAAATACATAGCAATGTCACCTATGCGCGTAGTCCATTGTGTCCGCCAGTGCATATATAAAGCGATAGACATCCTTGCCAGCTGTCAGAGCTGTTTTCGGCATGTGAATGACAAGTAATAATGATTTAAGCCATTTTCAATGCGGTGTCATAGTTGGCGTTTGTGAGATGGGCCATAGTATTTCGGAGGTAGAAACGAAGATCGGATTTTCACAGATGACCATTGCAAGGGTGTACCGTGACTACAAGAATTCAGGCAAAACCTCCAACCTACGATATCAGTGTGGCCGTAAAAAGACATTGGGTGAACGTGACCATCGTCGGCTGTCAAGAATCGTTTCACGTGATAGGAGTGTAACACTCTTGCAGGTATCATTGGAATTCAACGCTGGAGCCTCAACAAGCATCAGCGTCTGGACTGTGCAATGTACCCGGCAGGATATGGGCTTTGGGAGCCGACGCCCAACTCGAGTCCCCTTGATGGGTTCACGACACAGCTATGCGCCTCGCTTGGGCATGGCAACACCGCCACTGGACACTTGATGACTAGAAACAAGTAGCCTGGTCTGACGAGTCGCGTTTCCAACTGTATCGAACAGATGAAAGGATTTGTGTGTGGCGCAAACCCCATGAAGCCATGGATCCCGCCTGTCAACAGGGAACTGTACCGGCTGGGGGGGGGGGGGGTCCGTAATGGCATGGGGCGTGTTTAGCTGGACTTTACCAGGACCCCTGGTATGTCCACAAACCTCTGTGACTGGCCAACGCTAAGTGCGCATTCTTTCTGACGAGGTACACCCATTCATGTCCTGCATTCATGCTGATGGGTTCGGCCTGTTCCAACAAGACAATGCACCTCCACACAAGTTTCGGGATGCCACATTATGGTTAGAGGAGCATTCATCTGAATTTGGGGTATTGCCATTCCCACCCAAGTTCCCAGATCTAAACGTGACAGAACACATTTGGGATTACATGCAACTCGCTATCGAACACAGGAATCCGAGACCTTGGAATACACCCGAATTGTAAAACGCTCTGCAGGAAGTATGGTGTGCATTGACTACAACATATTTCCAGAAGCTAGTGGGGGACCTACCATGTATTAGACTGGTGTACCAGTTTTTCTGGCACTTCAATGTAAAAGGTTGAAATCATAAAATGACTAAGACGATAAAAGAAGGAGGTATAAGGCAAAAACCAGGTCAACGCTGCTGAACTAGACAGCCATACCGGTTTCGGCATTTTGTTTTAATGCTGTCATCTGTGGTGTCAGCATTACTCGTCTTGCTCGCCTGAATACACCTACAACTAGGCAGCACACGCACATGATGCGCCGGCCACACGCTTCAGTCGAAACATACTAAGCATCATAGTACACTGGTGTACAAAAAATAAGGACGAAGAGGAGAAATTAGCATAACAGCGGAACGAGCAGGCAGAACGGACCGAAAGACCACTCAGGAGATAGACTAGGGTCCGGTACGGCAGGGCATGAGCATATATGCAGCATGATGTGGGGGGGGGGTCGGAAGGGTATAAAGCACACGGGCGGTGTACGCTCAGCAATTCGTCGGTGAAAGCTACTGCACGGTGTACATCGGTTTGAACGATGTCGAGTTGCTGCCACCGTGTGATATGGCCAACAGGCAATCCAGTAGACGACATCTGCATGACTTTACCCAAGGTCGCGTCATTGGGAAGTTGGAAGAAGGTCGAAGTGTGACTAGTGTGGCCGAGGAGTTCGGGATCGCTAACAGCATCGTTTCACGAGCATGGAGAGCATTTCAAATGACAGGAACAGCTGTCCGAGAGTTTAGCAGTGGTCGTCCTTGAGCAACCATGGCGGCGGACGACCGGTATATTGTCCTACAGGCGAGAAGAGACAGCAGGAGAAATCGCAAGGCAAATGCAACAGACAACTGGACGTCTGTTATCGCGTTTTACCGTGGCCAGGAGGCTGCACAAAGGTCATCTATTTGCACGACTACCAGTATGGTGTGTGCCATTAACGCCTGCTCATCGGAAACGGCGGTTTCTGTGGTGCCAGGAACACAAGAACTGGACACATCAGCAATGGGGTTGAGTTCTCTTTACGGATGAGAGCCGATTTAGTCTGACGAGCGATTCTGGATGTATACACATCTGGAGAGAGCAGGGAACACGCAATCACACCTCCAACATCATCGAAAGGGACCGGTTTGGAGGTGGCGGAGTTCTCGTTTGCGGCGGTATCATGCTTGGTAGCCGTACTGACCTCCACATCTTCCAAGGAGGTTCAGTCACTGGTTGTCCGATATTGTACCGAGGTTTTTCTGCCTCATGTGCGTCTGTTTAGAGGTGCTGTGGGTCCTGTGTTCCTCTTCATGGACGACAACGCTACGCCTCATCGTACAGTGGCTGTCGCAGAGGTGTTGGAGAGTGAAGATATTCAACGCATGGATTGGCCCGCAAGGTCCCCGGACCTAAATCCAATTGAATACGTGTGGGACCTTCTCGGGAGATGCTTGGCAGCATGTCATCAGCTGCCAGCATGTCATCAGCTGCCAGCAATGATTCCGCAGCTGCGATTGGCGCTACAAGAGGAATGGGCCGCGATGCCTCAACAGCTCCTTGACAACCTCGTCCTCAGTATGGGCAGACGTTGTAAATCCTGCAACGCAGTCAGGGGTGATCATATCCCCTACTAGAGACTGGATTTTTCTTGGCAGCCATCTGTCACATGGACGTTTCTGTCTTCTGTCCAGTTGTGCTCGAAGCTATACCTTTTCAATAAAGTGCCTTTGTATCCTTTGGATTCCTTGTCTGGATGGTTTTGCTCACTTGTCCCATATTTTTACATCTTGGGGATCTTATGGTATGATTTGAGTCAATGTGGAGCACTTCTGCACAATGATACATTCGAAAAACCGTCTCGTCCTTAATTTTTTCACGCCAGTGTAGTATACGTCACTAGTGCCATCGAACGTTTGCGAATGGTGTTTTTGTTTTCTTATGCAATCAACTTTATCGTTTACTTTTTTCTTTTTTATATGGGAATTGTTTCCTTTTTCGCTTTTGTTTGACCTCTATCAGGTACTTCCATGCGAATGGTAATTCAATTAGGGCTGTACTATTACAGTTCCTCTCTTTCATCTTTTCAATGACGATAGCCTCAGAAATAAACTGTTGTTCGTGTTTTTTATGAGAGTTTGGTGTTAGACCAATCTGGTCTTAAATCGTTATCGAGGCAATACTGTATTAATGATGTCTTCATCTCTTTCTTGTGCCAGTTTGATAAATGTTCCTTTAGTCCAGATTGCAGTTGTCTCTTTGTGCTGCCTATATAACACTTCATCTGATATCCTTCCTTATTTACTGTAGGTATTGAGTACACTCCTGGTCTTTCTAGGATAGACATCTTATTATTATTAATCAACAATTTTTCATTGCAATGTACAGTTTCAGCAAGCTCAATGTTGTGATTAGCGCATTCCTTTTTAATTATATCGCTCAGCGGCGGTAAGTATGGGAATTTAACGAAGTGCATATTTTCTTTTTCAATAGCCTGTTGTTGCTTATTTTTTAGTTTGTTTTTTATATTTTATATATGGACTGTATTAACTTTTTATTGTAACCAAATTCTTAGGCCACCGATGTCACCCATTTAATCTCCTCTTCTTCTGCCTTTTTGGTAGATGATAGATTAATAGCTCTTCTTATGTAGAACAAAAAACAGCTGTTTTGTAACACCATGGATGTGCCGAAACAGATGGGATGATCACCGGAATATACGTTGGTGTTCTATATACAGATGTTTTAAAGGAAAAATTGTATTGAAACGTCTGTATATAGAAAATCGACTTATATTCCGGCGATCATCCCATCTGATTCGGCACATCCACGGCGTTACAAAACAGCTGCTTTGTTGTTCTACATAAGAAGAGCTATTAATCTATCATCTACCAAAAAGGCAGAAGAAGAGGAGATTAAATGGATGAAATCAGCGGCCCAAGAATTTGGTTACAATAAAAAGGTTAATACAGTCCATGTATATAAATATAAAAAACAAACTAAAAAATAAGCAACAACAGGCTATTGAAAAAGAAAATATGCACTTCATTAAATTCCCATACTTACCGCCGTTGAGTGATATAATTAAAAAGGAATGCGCTAATCATAACATTGAGCTTGCTGAAACTGTATATTGCAATGTGAAATTGTTGACTAATAATAACAATATGTCTATCCTAGAAAGACCGGGAGTGTACTCAATACCTACAGAAAATAAGGAAGGAGATCAGGTGAAGAGTTATATATTCCCTAAGAAATAAAGAGACGACTGCAATCTAGACTGAAGGAACATTTATCAAACTGGCACAAGAAAGAGATGAAGACATCGTTAATCAGGGGCGGATTAGCCCACTGGGATACTGGGACATTTCCCGGTTGGACCATTTGAGAAATGGCCCATTTTCTCGTGATCTTTTGATCTTAAATTTTTTAAAGAACGAATAATTACTTTTATTGTACAACTTATGAATAAAAATCGCTAACTTTATTTGTGCGTTATATCTGTCTGAAAAGTTATTTCCCTAAGAAATAACTAAAAAGCGTTTCCTTCTATCTATAATTTGGGTGTTTGCTCTAAAAAGACATTGCAAAATATTTTGCATTTATACGAGAAACATGCAGCCGTACCAAGTACACGGTTATAAATTAAGAAAAAGCAGGGGTTGTCCAAAATAATGGAAACACCTTGAAACAATAGGTGTTAAGCACCTAATATGGTGTAGGAGCAAGCACCCTTGGCATTTAAAACTGCTTGAATTCTCCTTGGAATGGATGCATACAAGTCCTGGATGGTGGTAAGTGGTATGTTGTATCATTCTTCCTGCAGAAACTGCTCCAATTCCTTGAGAGACGCCGGAAGAGGATAACGGGATTGCACTCTGTTTTCCAACACAGACCACAGGGGCTCAATGATGTTTAAGCCCGGTGATTGTGCAGGCCAGGGAAGGTGTGCAACTTCATCCTCATGTTCCTCAAAGCATGATTGAACAGTTCCACTTCTGTGAATCGGGGCATTATCATCTTGAAAAGTGCAATCCCCTGACGGAAACAATGTCTGCGCCATTGAAAGCACATGGTCGGCCAAAAGAGTGACATAGTCACCGCTAGTGATCCGTCCGTGTAAGGTGATAATGGGACCTGCTGCAAACCACGAGATCATGGCCCAAACCATTATGAAATCGCCCCCATACTTCACTGTAGGAAGACAAAGAAAGGTAACTTGATCACGCTAGTTACGTTAACTAAAACTTTTACAAAAAGTTCGTAAGTTGGAAGCTTTCGACCTTATCTTAGGTCTTCATCACGCCAATGGAGGACTAAAATTGTTGCCAGATTCTACATTTGAATTTTTCCTATTTTTGTTGCCAAAACTTAGAATTGATCTCCAGATCAACGGAATGTAGAGAGGAGATTCGGAGTTGCAAGTCATTGAGTTGAAAATAATTTCTATGCTTTCACGGTAACGGAGGGCAAAACGATTGTCAAACGAAGCAATTCGTTTTGCTTCGTTCCAGTGGGGAACTGCAGATGTGTCTTCCATTGTCAAAATAGACAAGGCAGTGTTGGGATTGCCTTTCGAAACATCTTTTCTGTGTTCTAAAATTCTATGGCTAATGCTCCTGTATGTGCTTCCAATGTATAAGTTATCCCCAGTAGAAGAAGAGATAGGAATGCAGTAAACTCCTGGGAGGTTCAGGCTTTCAACTTTGTCCCTATCCCTTTGTAGAAGTTTCAAGATGTTTGGGGTAGATTTAATGGCAAGATGGTAACCAAAACTTCTAAAAAGGATCTGTAACTTATAAGCATAGGAAGGATGGTAAGGAACAGAACCACAGAATTTCAGGTCTTCTTTCTTGTGAGGAAGGAGGCATTCGATTTTCGAATGGTTTTCATATTTCTTTATGAGGGAGTTAACTGTAACAGCAGGGAAACCATGAGAGAGGGCTATTGTAGAAATTTTGGAGAGTTCTTCTTGAAGAGAGAGTTGGTTGTTGCAAATGATATGAGCCCTGTGGATGTAGGACTTCAATGCTGCAAGCTTGTAGAGATGCAGGGTGCAAGATTTGTAGGGAATGATGTTAGTGGCTGCAGAAGGTTTTCGATAGACGGAACGAGTAATGGAGAGATCAGCGTTTCTGCAGATAGATACATCCAGGAAATCAATTTTGTGATTTACTTCCTTAGATATAGTGAGCTTAATGGAAGGAAATTTTTCTGTAATGGAGTTGATCAGTATCTGTAGCTCAGACTCGGAATGTGGCCAGCTAATGAAAATGTCGTCTACATATCTTAACCATAGGGAAGGTTGAAAAGGGTGTAGAGGAATTATGGAAACTTCAATATGTTGCATGTAGATTTCAGCAAGCAGAGGGGAAAGAGGTGAGCCCATGGGGAGACCAGATTGTTGCCTATACACAATTTTGTTGAAAACAAAACAACTGTGTTGATGAATAGTGTGGAAACAATCATAAAGATCTTTGATAAGAGGACCGGGGGGTTCAAAATGAAGAATCAATTTCTTCAAGAGGAGCATGTAGGAATCAAAATATGGTACAGAGGGAAACAAAGATTCTACATCAAGAGTATACAGATTATCACAAGGGGGAAAGGAATTAGGAAGGTTGTGGATGAAGTTTGAAGTAGAGACAACTGTATGAGGATGGTTGGCTGCCAGGGATTTGCATTTGTGGACCAATCTCTTTTCAAGGTTTACAGCTGGAGAAAACGAATATTCCACTAAAGGTCTGATGGGGTTACCAGCTTTATGCAGTTTCACTTGCAGGAAGAGCCTGGGAGTTCTAAAGTAAGGAGGGGGTGATATATCACCAAGGAAGGATTGAAGAGTTTCTTTCTTAGCTAATCTGTCAACTGAGTTTTTGAGTGAGTTGGTGGTGTCTGACTGTAAAGGGATGCAGTTAGCAGATGTAAGAAAAGAAAGCACTTTTTGGTTTAGAGTTTCTTTACCAATGATGACTGGGCAACCAACTTCATCTGCTTTGCATACGGCTAGGTCATTTTCTTGAATAAATGACCATTTTCTTGAATAAATGTCATTTTCTTGAATAAATGAACCCCCCGGTCCTCTTATCAAAGATCTTTATGATTGTTTCCACACTATTCATCAACACAGTTGTTTTGTTTTCAACAAAATTGTGTATAGGCAACAATCTGGTCTCCCCATGGGCTCACCTCTTTCCCCTCTGCTTGCTGAAATCTACATGCAACATATTGAAGTTTCCATAATTCCTCTACACCCTTTTCAACCTTCCCTATGGTTAAGATATGTAGACGACATTTTCATTAGCTGGCCACATTCCGAGTCTGAGCTACAGATACTGATCAACTCCATTACAGAAAAATTTCCTTCCATTAAGCTCACTATATCTAAGGAAGTAAATCACAAAATTGATTTCCTGGATGTATCTATCTGCAGAAACGCTGATCTCTCCATTACTCGTTCCGTCTATCGAAAACCTTCTGCAGCCACTAACATCATTCCCTACAAATCTTGCACCCTGCATCTCTACAAGCTTGCAGCATTGAAGTCCTACATCCACAGGACTCATATCATTTGCAACAACCAACTCTCTCTTCAAGAAGAACTCTCCAAAATTTCTACAATAGCCCTCTCTCATGGTTTCCCTGCTGTTACAGTTAACTCCCTCATAAAGAAATATGAAAACCATTCGAAAATCGAATGCCTCCTTCCTCACAAGAAAGAAGACCTGAAATTCTGTGGTTCTGTTCCTTACCATCCTTCCTATGCTTATAAGTTACAGATCCTTTTTAGAAGTTTTGGTTACCATCTTGCCATTAAATCTACCCCAAACATCTTGAAACTTCTACAAAGGGATAGGGACAAAGTTGAAAGCCTGAACCTCCCAGGAGTTTACTGCATTCCTATCTCTTCTTCTACTGGGGATAACTTATACATTGGAAGCACATACAGGAGCATTAGCCATAGAATTTTAGAACACAGAAAAGATGTTTCGAAAGGCAATCCCAACACTGCCTTGTCTATTTTGACAATGGAAGACACATCTGCAGTTCCCCACTGGAACGAAGCAAAACGAATTGCTTCGTTTGACAATCGTTTTGCCCTCCGTTACCGTGAAAGCATAGAAATTATTTTCAACTCAATGACTTGCAACTCCGAATCTCCTCTCTACATTCCGTTGATCTGGAGATCAATTCTAAGTTTTGGCAACAAAAATAGGAAAAATTCAAATGTAGAATCTGGCAACAATTTTAGTCCTCCATTGGCGTGATGAAGACCTAAGATAAGGTCGAAAGCTTCCAACTTACGAACTTTTTGTAAAAGTTTTAGTTAACGTAACTAGCGTGATCAAGTTACCTTTCTTTGTTAATATTGTTACGTGTTTTGCCCATAATCGTCACTGTAGGAAGGAGACAGTCTGAGTTGTAGGCTTCTGCGGGGGTTCTCCACACGTAAACCCGTCCTGTGGTGGGGTGTAGTGAGACTTGATTCATCGTCGGAAAACAAGACATGTTTCCAGTGATCCACAGTCCACGTTTTATGTTTCTGGCACCACTGTAGTCTCCGTTTCATATTCACCTGTGACCAGGGGCGGCTCCTGCTATGGGGCTGTGGGGCTGCAGCCCCTCTACCCAAAGCAGTTTTTTTTCATGCCATACCAAGAGAGAAAAGTTTTGTGAACACTGCTGTAAATTTTCCCAGCATAATGCCACGACTGCAGTTTTCTGAACTCAACTGGAAGTTTTCCCTGCATAACAACAGGGGGAGCGGGAAGAACGTTACGGACTGCGCTTCTCGCAGCCCTGACGGCTATTGAAACCAACTCATGTGGGAAACTCTGCCTATTCCCACATCAGTTTGTTTCCTTTGAATAAAACTTCCCCGGGGACTGCATTCATGGCAGTTCTCGCTAGCAGGGTTGCTCGCGAATGCAGTCTCTCATTGGGGTTGGGAATGCATCGCCGGGCCTGTGTGCTTTGTTGATTAATACGGTTCTTGTGCTTCCGAATAAGACATAAAATAGAAGAATGAATTAAAAATAACGACGAATGTTGAAATAAAGTATTAAATAAAGTACGTTTGAATGTATTACTCAACCTGGGTTTTTTTTTCTTCCAATTTTTGGTTTGTTCCTGCTTTTATTCAACGTAATAATTCTAACAACATTGTTGCTCCCATCTAATAACAAATACTCAGTTGCCGGGACTTTTGCAAAAATAGTTTTACTTATATTTTCTCTTCTGGTCAAAATGGACATGTGAACAAGTTGCGATTAAAAATAGAATTCAGTATTGGATAAATTGAAAAAAAAAAAAAAAAAAAGAGAGATACTAATTTCTGCAGCGAAATAATTGCACAAAATTGATTTCTTCACTTACCAAGCACAGCGAAATTTTCGCTTTTAAACTCACGTTAATTTTTATTCACCAAAAATCATTGAAGTCACTCCACTGGATACATTTTATTTTTCTGCTGCATTCCCCCTCCCTCCCAAAAATCAGCTGCGCATTTCAATTGAGGTAGTGTACTTAATTACTTTGAAAAGAACATTTAATTAGATATCATTATTTAGAAAATTTACGAAGTTGGTAAATTTTGAAAAACAAATTTTTCTACACTAAATTGTTATCATGATGGCTTCAGAATTAAAACTGGACTGAATATGTTTGCAATCCGTTTTTATTAAACAGAATGCCGGTGTGTGAGTATCGCAATAACAACTCATCGCGGAATTCTGGCAGACCCTGCAAAATTCCACAAAATGTTTTTCATCGCCGTCCAAGTTGCAGTGGTCGGTATCAAGTCGAAGTTTCAAAGGGAGTGTATCAGAAGAAAAAATATTTATTGTCATATTTCTAGGGGTCACAATGAGACACTTGAGAACGCGTACATGACCTTGAGTGTTTCTCTGCTACCACCGGCACACACATTAATTTTTTTTAATTTTTTGTCCTTGTATATATATATATATATATATCATCATCATCATCATTGTCAACCATTATCAATCCACTGCTGGACGAAGGTCTCCCCAAGTTTCCTCCACAACGGTCTGTCTTGTGCCAGTCTCCTCCATGTCACTCCCGCATATTTACGAATTTCATCCACCCATCTCCCATGTGGTCTTTTTCTGGGTCTTTTCCTGTCCCTTGGAATCCAATCTAAAATTTCGGCTGTCCATCTATGGTCTGTCCTTCTGGCAGTATGTCCAGCCCATTGCCATTTCAGGGATTTAACTCTGATCATGATGTCTTCCACTCTCGCCATTTTTCGGATCCACGAGTTCCTCTTCGTATCTCTCCTGGTTATACCAAGCATGCACCTCTCCATGGCTCTTTGAGTTGTCTGCAGCCTTTGTATGTCTCTTTTAGTTAAAGTCCACGTCTCTGCACCATACGTAAGCACTGGAAGGATGCATTGATCAAACACTTTTCTTTTAAGACATAATGGCATATTGCTCTTGAAAATTATGCTGTTTCTTCCAAAAGCTATCCAGGCAAGTTTTGTACGCCGATTAATTTCTTCATCAATGTGACCCTCACTTGATATCTGCTGTCCAAGATAAACATACGTATCTGTTATCTCCAGTTTTTCTCCATCAATCGATAAATCTTCATTTCTTGTAAAAGCATTGAACATCACTTTTGTCTTCTGAAAGTTCATTTTTAATCCCACTTCTTTACTCTTGTCAGCAAGTTCCTGGATCATACTCTGCAGCTCTGATGGGGTAGTTGCAAAAATGACTACGTCATCAGCAAAACGAAGGTGGGTTAGATAATCTCCATTAATCTTTATCCCTTTGTTTTCCCAGTTCAGTGATTGAAAGACATTTTCCAATGTGGCATTAAAGAGCTTCGGAGATATGGTGTCACCTTGTCTCACTCCCTTTCCAATTTTTATGTGTGTTGTATTTTCAAACAGCCGAATCTTTGCACTTGCGTTTTCATAGATGTTATTAATAATATTAATGTATGCATCTTCAATACCGCAGGATTTTAGAGCCGTGGTAACTGCTGATGGTTTCACCGAATCAAAGGCTTTTTCATAATCGATAAAAGCCATGCACAATGGAAGTTCATATTCCCTCGCTCTTTCAATTAGTTCTCTCAGTACGTGGATATGATCTATTGTGCTGTAGCCACTCCTGAATCCAGCTTGTTCTCTCGGTTGAGCCATGTCCAGTGTTACCTTCAAGCGGTGTGAAAGAACTTTAGTGAAGATTTTATAAACCACTGATAGGAGGCTGATGGGTCTGTAGTTCCTGAGATCCTCAATGTCACCTTTTTTATGTAGCAGGATCATTGTAGCATTGTTCCAATCCTCAGGAATCTTCCCTTCATTAAGGCATCGAGTGAAAATTTGGGCGAGTACTGTTTCAATTTCTCCACTTGCTTCTTGTATGATGTCTATAGTAATTCCATCTTCTCCTGGAGCTTTCCCCCGCTTCATGTTCTTGATCGCATGAGCAACTTCTGCTGGGAGGACTGGAAGAACTCTGGTACCTCTCATGATGTCTGGAGAACATGTATCATCCCTTTCATATAATTTGGAGTAGAAATCTTTCACTCTTGTCAAAATTTCGCCTCTATTTCTTGTTATAGAACCATCTTCTTTTCTCAGAGCCATAATCTGTTTTCTTCCCTTACTGAGATGTCCCTTTGCTATCTTAAGGCTTTGGTTGTTTTCAATTGCTTTCCTCACTAGCTCACAGTTGAATTTCCTTACGTCTTCAGTGATACTTTTTCGTGTTGTCTTGCATAGCTCTATATATTCCACTTTGGAAGTCACATCTTCTTTAGTTGTCCTCATCTCTCTTCTTTTTTGCATCAACATTTTGGTTTTTCCTGATAATTTGCTCACATGCAACTTGTTCTTAGACCCAGCTAATTTTGTTGCTGTTTCCATTAGAGCTTTGGTTACTTTTCTGTTAACTTCCGAAATATCCACTTTTTCCGATGTTAGGCCTTCTAAAGCAGAGAATCTGTTCTTCAGTTCCAACTTGAAAGTATTATGGTGTTTTTTAAGGTTGGTTATGTCAATACATTTTGTTTGTCTTATGAGCTTGCCACGTTCCAGTTTAGTGTTGAGGTGCATCTTACATCTCACCAATCTATGGTCACTACCTGTGTTGAACTTGTTCAGCACACTGCAGTCTTCGATGACGAATTTTTTGTTACACATAATAAAATCAATTTCACTTGTCGTCCCAATTGGATGTCTCCATGTCCATTTCCTGTGTGGCTTTTTCTTGAAAAAGGAGTTCAAGATGAAAAATCCTTCTGCCTCTGCAAACTCAACGAGAGTATTTCCACGCTGGTTTCTGTTGCCGTGACCGAATTTACCTACTGAAGTTTCATTCTGTTGCCGTTGCCCTATTTTTGCATTGAAATCTCCCATAATTATCTTCAAGTGCTGCTTACCTTTATTATTTAGATGACGAATTTCCTCATAAAATTCTTCAATTTCTTCTTCAGGATGACTTGTGGTGGGTGCATAAGTTTGAATAATCTGAGCCTGGTATCTTCTCGATAGTTGGATAACGAGTCGTGCAGCTCTGTCAGAGGAACTTTCAACTTCTACCACTTTATCCTTCAGTTTCTTGTTTATTATAAATCCAACACCACTAGTTCTGCCAGTATCTGTCCCACGATAATAGAAGAGATGTCCACTTTTCAGTTCAATGAGATCTTCTCCTTTTCTCCTTACCTCACTTAGCCCGACGATGTCCCACTTGATCCTTTGTAGTTCCTCTTCCAATTCAAGAAGCCTTGAATCAGAAGATAGGGAGCGTCCGTTATAGGTAGCCAGGGTCAGCATCAAATGGCAGCCTAGTTCGGTCCTCCGGGGATTCTTAGCACCCTCTGCCTTCATGTCGCACTGGCCGCTGCCTTGGCCAGGTACATTCCAGCTGCCGGAGACTGAGGGCCAAGATTTAAGTTGTAGAGTCATTTTGGAGGTGTTTGGCCATAACTCACCACGCTGGCCAAGCGGGTTGGTGAGTGTGGGATAGCATTTCCTCTGATCCCGATGGTATAGTTATACCGCTATTGGCGGTATATATATATATACGTACAGTATATGCATGTATATATAATTTGCAACCACTATCAATCCACTGCTGGATGAAAGTCTCCAAGTTTCTTCTTCCACAACAGTCTGCCTTGAGACAGTTTTTTTCATGCTTTCGAATTTCATGTACCCATCTCCCTCTAGTCATCTTCTGGATATTGTTTTGTCCCTTGCTATCCAGTTCAATATTTCAATTCTCCGTCGGTGGTTCTTTCTTCTAGCAATATGTCCATCCCATTGCAATTTCAGGAATTTTGACCATGTCTTCCACTCTTGTCATTTTCCCGATCCACGAGTTCCTATTTGTATCATTCCAGGTAACAACAAACATGCATCTCTATATGCTTCTTTCAGTTGTCTGCAACGTCTGTCTGTCTATTTTAGTTGAGGTCCATGTCTGTGCTCCATGCGTAAGAACTGGAAGGATGCACTGATTAATCAGTTTCTTTTTAAGAAATAGTGTATCCGACGAAGTTTTATAGGTCGATTATTTTCTTCATAAATGTGACAATGTGGCCATCGCTTAATATCTGTTGCCTAATTTAGGTATCGGTACCTTGACATTTTCCCCATCAATCGCTAAATATAAAATCTAAATATTAATTTCTTGTAAAAAAATGCACTTTCGATCAGTATATATATATATATATATTATTGTTATTGTTATTATTATTATTATTAAACGGACAGCATCAGCACAGGCGCAGTAACTTAGCTTTCGAAGTGGTATCCTGATATCTACAAAATTGAGATGCAGACCCCCCCCCCCCCATCTCAGCTTACGACGAGCCGCCACTGCCTGTGACACCAGGGGTTTTGCAATCGTAGCTCTGCCGTAAGTATTGTGCTTATGCAATTCCCTTCACATGGTATGGGTCGACACCGGGTTTTGGATGTGCATTAAGCTCAGTAGTCACTTTCGGTGCCATGGTCTTCCTCCTTGCAGTCACAATCTTTTTTAATGTCCTCCTTCTTTCACAGTGAGTTTGGTTTTCCTTCCATAGTTGCGTCTCGCAGATGATGTTGTGCCGTGAACATTGTATGCTGTCATGACCTTCGACACGGTACCTGTGCCACTGTGGTTACCGATGCACCAACAAGACAGGTTCCTACAATCTGCCCTCTTTGGAACTCCGACAGGTCACTCGTTGTGCCTTCACCTGGAACAAAATTATGCAAACACCGATTTACAATGCAATCACACAGACCCTTGAGACTATAAGCAACACTTTTTTCACAAAAAAAAAAAAAAAAAAATTGAAGCTACATGTTCGTTTTACTCAAAAAGCAGCACATACCAAAGTCATTGTTTTCAGCGAGGTGTTTCTATTATTTTGGACAACCCCGGTAACTACAGTTAGACGTGTGTCGTTGGACTTGCAGCTCAGCGTAATTGGTAGGCCCAAACATTCTTTTCTAATTTTGATGGCAACACTAGCACCCATTGTGATGGCTCATTATCCCCACACCCATATTTACATACAGACAAGGCGATTCTTAGGCAGAGATATTCCAAAATTCGTGTTTCTCCGGCATTTATATTAAAAGCAACAATCATTTACCCCAGAACTGGTTCATATTGATCAAACTATGGGTCTACTGAAGGAGGAGGTACCAATACCATAGAGGTACTAATATCATAAATAGAGGTACCAATACGTATTTATTTGGTAACTGATCACGCATTAGATAATCAGTGACCAAATAAATCTAAAAATTAATTGCATAAGAAAATTAGTATGTGAGTGCACAGATTTCAGTTCTCAGAATTACTTTCATGATGATTAAGTTGGAACTGGGATTTTCAAGAGACTCGTGATTTTGTCAAAACCAACTTTTTCAAAGAAAAAAGTTGTCCGGAACAACATTTTATTTCGAGCGTGATTTGATGCTACATTCAAACATGAATGGATTTAGAACACTCTTTGACCATTAAATTGTTAAAATTCCTTTAAGACTGAAATTGTTTTAAAAACGCATTTTTCAACAGTTCTCTTTCATCCAGGATTCAATAGAATTGTTTTACATGAGGAAATTCACCTGTAGGTATGTGTGTTTTTGTGATGGACCGCAAGACTAAAATTCCCGTCCTGGGTTGGTCGTCCCAATCTACCCCTGTTGTTAATACAGTATTGCCTCGAGAACGATTTAACACCAGATTGGTCTAACACCAAACTAATAACGTCTCATAAAAAAACACGAACAACAGTTTATTTCCGAGGCTATCGTCATTGAAAAGATGAGAGAGAAGAACTGTAATAGTACAGCCCCAATCGAATTACCATTTGCTTGGAAGTACCTGATAGAGGTCGAACAAAAACGAAAAAAGAAACAATTCTCACATAAAAAAGAAAGAGTAAACGATAAAGTTGATTGCGTAAGAAAACAAAAATGCCATTCGCAAACGTCAGATGGCACTAGTGACGTTATGCTACCATGATGCTTAGTATGTTATGACTGAAGGGTGCAGCGAGCGCGTCATGGGTGTATGATGCATAGTTGTAGGTGCATTCAGGCGAGCAAGACTAGTAATGCTGATACCACAGATGATGGCATTCAGTGATGTAGTTCTAAATAAAAAACTGCCTTAGCAGTGAACGAATTCGTCAAAAACAACCCGGAAAGGAGACTTTCAAAAGTTTTTTAAAGTTTGACTTGTTTTAATCATTTAAAATGTTTAACTAAATTTTATTATACATGATTTTATTAATTTTTGTTAAAAATGCTAGGCAATTAAAAAATAAAAATAATGTTACATGTGAATCACGTTTAGGCAATTTAAACAAAAGAATGAATGTTAAGTGTGAGTCACATGCCAATAATATAATTCTATTTCTATAAGAAAGTGCCTTAGCGGTAAACGTGATTCTAAACAATTTTAAATATTAAGTATTAATAATATTTTTAATATTAAGTGTTTGTTCATTGATTTGGCCTATCAGCTTCTCCTATGAATTAGGGAAGGCAGTAATTAATATCTGCCGCCCCGGTGGCGCAGTGGTCTAAGCGATGGCTCCTGATCATTCGTCCAAATCGGGTGCGGGTTTGAATCCTGGTTAGGCATGGATGTTGTGTTTGTCTTACGGCACAGGTTCTCTCCTTTCCCCGGGGCCAGTGGCCCTAAATTATGGAAGGGCGACTGCCTATAGTCCATCGAGTTGCTCACAGTGTTTGTTACCGCCCCCCTTCCCAAAAGGATATCTTTCGTGCGCGCGTGTGTGTGTGTGTGTGTGGGGGGGGCATTTAATGAACACCATCAGTATCCAGGACCATAGGCAGTCGCCCGTCACTGCTTTGCCAGTGGTCCCGAGAACGGGAGAGTCCCGGGCCTGCTTCATCCTGGTCTCGGGTTTGGGACCAGCTTCAGCGATTAACCAGAAGCCAACGCCTCTGACCACTTGTCTGCTGTGGCTTTTCACGTTACCCGTAAAGAACCAGGAGATGTGCTAAATGACGACTTCAGCAAAAAATCCCACTGCAACCATGAAACACTTGCCAGTTATGCTATATACTTGTTTAATTTTTCTGTGTTGATTTATTTCTTGTTAGTAAAGTTTTGACATACGGAGAATCTACCCCCTATAACATCACGTGGGAGATTGTGGGCCGCCCCAGTGGCACAGTGGTCTAAGTGCTGGCTTCTGACCATTCGTCCGTGAAGGGCCAGGGTTCGAATCCCGGTGAGGCATGGTTGTTGTGTTTGTCTTACGGCACTGGCTCTCTCCCTTCCCTGGAACCAGTGACCCTAAATTAGGTACGGGCAGCAGCTTACAGCCCATTGAGTTACTCACACAACAAAACAGTTATTATTCTCTTAACACTAAAACTCTTGCGATTCACGAAGCGCCATAGAAGAGCGTGAACAGACTGAAACACGATCATTCCTTTGATGTACGAATATGTTTGCGTATAAAACATGGCAATTGCCATTTCTGCCTACATGGCCATTCTAAAAGTACCTTTGTCCCGCTTTAACCATGAAAAGTGCCTTAGCGACGCTAAGCCTAGAAAAAAATTGCCTTTGCGCTGCTTAACAGTGCTAAGGCCCTTCTACACCCCTGATGGCATTAAAACAAAATGCCGAAACCAGTATGGTTGTCTAGTTCAGCAGTGTTGACCTGGTTCTTGCCTTGTATCTCCTTCTTTTATTGTCTTAGTCATTTTATGATTTCAACCTTTTATTGACCAGGATTTCTATACGTTTGGTTTACGTTGATATGTATATCTGTCATTCGTTTTCTAGTATGTTTATCGTCCGTGACATCCCGTGCGTATGACTTAATCTAAGCTCAGGATTGAAACAAGTATTACATTTACGTATAAATATTTTATTGATAATTTGACGACCCAAGAAGCTTTCACATAGGAGTTTTATTATGTACGACGATGGGTCAGGAAGTGGCATATGAGCTTGAAACCACTCATGTAATAGGTGAAAAACATTGTGAGTAGCCATTTTATTTTATTTTATTGTTAAAGTTGTATAATAAATTATTTTTATAATGCAATTTTATTAGACTTAGGGTCACACCAATATGAACTATGTATTGAACCAAAATATAACGTGAAGTACAGTAAAGATAACATTTACATTGAAATCATATATTATGCCATGTAATAAGTACGTCTAATGTAATGTAATCGATGCATATATATTGATGTTATAGAATATAGATTTTAACTGAGTGATACTCTTTCTGTGCCAATATGTGATGTATACTAATTTTTCTGAATCGAGTAATGTATTGAAAACACTTCAGTAAGAATTATTAGTGCTCTTTTGGGGTTGTTGTTCACCGTTGGAATTTAGCAATGAAATCAGAAATTTGGTGACAGCTTAACGCAGATTTTTTAACTTAACGTCTTTAACGCAGATTTTATTTTTTTTTCACAATGACCACACAATAAACAATGCACAACAATTACACATTATACACATAAAAATATCCTTTGGCCAAAATTAAAAAGTAATGACTTCTGAGATGTAATGCATTACTCTCCAGTCTTGGAGTTTTCAGGTTTCTTTATACCATTTTACTGTCCCTTATGAATTCACTTGCCTTTGCAGTCATCCCTTTACTTTACTAGGAATTAACCAAATATAAAATAGAGTATGAAAATTTGGACTTCACTACTCACAACCACTTTGCTTTTCTTTTAACAAAAGTTTAGAACTTATGTTACTTGTGTGATGCCTCCTGGGGCATCACACAAACAACATAAGTACTCATATCCTCTGCCAATTTAAGAAACCTTTATATGAAAGTCGAGAAAAAAAAATTCTGCACCAAACTTCAATAATAATAAGAAATAAATCACATTTCAGGAATACTTTTTAAGAATCTGTCCTACCGCTATAGAATGTACAATAGGTCTTCAAATTTTCCCCTGAATCAACACGCCATGGAGTTGGGTGGCCAAAAAAAAAAAGGGGGGAAACAAAAATTTTGCTTTACCTTCCAAATGTCATCACTTCGTTGGAGGTGGGGGAAACCAGCTTACAGCTGCAGGCATGAGTTCTATTGAAGCTGGGTAAACATTCCCACATGTACAACGAGTTCAAACCATAAATTCGTTGATCATCGGGCACAGTTGATCCTCATCTCATGGGACCTGATGAAATGCTTGAGTTGGAGTCACCTCTCATGGAGCAGCCAGGGCTTTTACGCTGAAGACAGAATTCTCCCGGGCTCGGTAAGGCAGCAGCCATTAAACATCTTCCACATGGGTGGTGGGGTTCAGGAATTCATTTCTGGATCAGAATGGCAGTTCCACTGAAGACAAAAAATATTTAAGGCTCATAGGGAAGCCTAGAACATATAGATGGACAGCATGACCCTCAATGAGAGGTAACTTTTGGGAGTTGCCTTACATGGACCAGAGACGACAGTGAAGTGCCAAAATCAACGATGACCCCTGACCTCTTCTGTCAAACTTTCTGCTCATGCGCCAAGCTGTTTAACTCTGATGCCGCAATGTGATTGGATGGAGGGTCCTCCAAACCTGAGCAACAAGCAAGGGCGCAGGGGTGGATGAAATCACGAGTTCATGGAAATTTTGGATGCCGCCATTGTGCTCAAGTTGAACACCTGCAGCAAAGGTGACCTTTCTGGACCCAAATGGGTTACGACACCAAAGCTAGATTTTTATCTCTTAATCTGTTGCAATCTGGTCTGCAACTTGCATGGAAAAACTTCTTGACGAAAAAAAAAAAAAAATGGCGCAGATTCAAGAAATGCTGATTTTCAAATAAAATCATAAGTACATATGCAAATTAATACCTCTTGAAAACTCATTAATAAAATAATTCTACTTCATCATTAGCAACACAATTAGCTGAAGGAATTTCAGAAATTGGGGAGCATAAAAAAAGAATTCCCTACACCAAAGTTACTATTACATACTGACATAAAATAAAAGCTGCTAACAATTTGTATTTTACCAACACACCTGAATGCCGCATAAATTATACTGAGAAACGCTTATTATTAATCACTCTATGAACACACACTACTGAATAAGAGTCATAATGTAAATTTTAAATATATATGCATGATTACAAGTTATAAATAATGCTACTCATTACAGTATAGGAAAAAAAGACTTTCCAAAGTGAGGCTAATAATTAATGGCACTAAGTTCTAACTATATATATAGGATAATAATACTTTTAAACTTTTATGCACTTCTGATTACCTCCTGAGTTCCAAGTTCAGAAGGCACTTATACAATACATACAAAAAATATATATAAATGCACAATTACAAAAAGGACTACTGGTGTGAATGGTTATTCAAAATAAAATTGAAAGGGAAAATGTACTTGAGTGTACATTAGCATTTGTCCCCTGAAATATTCTTCACAGAGGAAGGAAACCAACACGAAGTAAAATAAAAAATTCTCAAAATACTCTTCACCAGAAATTACATGTAATCACATAAAGAAAGCATGTACACACACCACAAAAAGACAAATTCTCTCCTTGCTAAATAGAAATGGAAATAAGAAAAAATCTGCTTGGCTCCTGTAACATAGTGATCGCTCATCTGCAAAAATAAAAAAAAAAAAAATGTTCATAAATCGTATGAAAAGAAAAATCATTCTTGGAGACAAGAATGCGTGGATATTTGATGTTTCATAAAGTGGAGGTGGAAATCGTGCCCTAATTTCCGACACCACTCGGAGAAACAGCAACATATCAGTAGCAAATCACTGCTCATCTTTAGAAGTACATTGACTTCTAATAAAAACATTAGTAAGTCAAATAAAGATGACAATTTTTGAAACATGAGCTTAGAGACAACTACAAGCACAGTGCAATTGGCTAACATGTGATGTGTGCAGTTTGGGAGGAGGATGTTTCTAGTGGGGCTTCAAGTTCTAGTTTGCTGGCCATCCAGTCTATGATTTTTCTGCAGACACCCTTAGTTTGGGGATGTAAATGCATGAATGGTTCCCTAAGAAATCAGCCCCAAATGTGCTTTGCCCTGATCTCCTAGCTTTGGGCTAGCTGCTGGCCATTTGGTCTGCTTCTTCTTCCCTCTTTCTTCTCCGCTAGAACGTAACACCCACTGGCGGTTCCTTCATCGCCGGCTCCCTGTCCCCCATCTTCTCTATCGCATATCTTTTCTCTCTTCTCCTCTCTGTCCTTTCTGTGGTATTGCCAGTGACGTCGCTCATATGTACTGCCACTGTCCTATCTTGCTGCCACTTCTTCATACTGTTTTCCAGTTAGCTGACATAATTTGCTCTAAGGACTTGCCGTTTCAAGCATATCCGTGGCTGTTGCTCACAAAACATCCGCCCACCTGCCTTCCGGATGCCTGCTGCTTTCTTTTCATACTTGCCAAGCAAGTGATTCACTCATTTCATCAATCTCTCAGGAATTTTTCTGAACTTCCATCTCTTCTGTCGGCCGGTGGACAGCTGCGGGCTGGCTTTCAGAGCCGGCTCGTGGCGCGCCTCCCGTTGGAACTCACAGCTGCAACTTCCACGCAAACAATCGGCAACTTTCAGAACACCTGGGCCCAGCGCACCGGGTGGTTTTCTATTGCTGGCTCTGACATCCTACTAGTGACTTGATTGTGTCCTCTTTTGGATTGTCTTTGTTTTGGTGTTTGGCTGTTCTCTTCACCTTGCTAGTACTTTTCGTTGGTTCTTTTTCTTGCACAGTTTTAATACTGGGCGAGTGATTTGTCTTCATTTCTGATACCACAACCTTGTATGTCCAGACTTTGGTTCTCTTTTACGTTCGGGCCTTGTATTTTGTTTGCACCGTGCTTTTTCCGCAATTATGTTTTGCAACGTGTTTCTTATGAATTGTCCTGTACATATATTCTTTTATTTTTGTCTTCTGTATTTCGCACGTTAAGTCCTTGTTTTTTCAGGAACACAAACTCTTGTGTCCCCATTACTGTTGTTTTCGTCAAACGTGCTCCTGTTTTTTGTTTGCACTGTGCTTCTATGCCTTGGTATCGTGTCTTCTGCTTAATCGTGAAAACTGTATTGCATATATCCTTCCTTTATTATTGTGTTGTGCATGTGCCTTCGTGGCACATCCCAGTTTTTTCACTACTGAACTGTAATTTCTTTGCACTGTGCTTTTTGTGAATTGCTCTGTACATACCGTTTACAATCTTGTTATACGCATTACGCACGTTTTGTTCTTGATTATTTAGATCACAAGCTCATGTGTCTCGATTACTTTTGTTTTCGTTAAATGTGCTTCTGTATTGTTTGCACCGTGCTTTTCTGCCTTTTTATTTTGTCTGGTAACTGTATTGCATAACAATATACATAATACATGCATTACCCATGTTCTGTTCATAAAATGTATGCCTCGGGTGTTGACACCCGATAATATCTTTTATCATTTGATTTTTTTGTTTTATGGGACGGTTTCCCACTTGCATCATGTATAGGCCATCTCATTGTCAATCATTGTTTTGACATTTTAATTTGCTGTCGAGCAACTCATTGTAACATACCTTGTTTTAATAAAGAATTTGAACTGCTTGATCTGGAAATATTCTGGCAATGGTACCTTTGTCACAGCCTGCTTTAGTGGAGGTGGTAATGGATTGAAATTGGTCCACAATGTCATTGAGGTAATTAAGCTTAGAAATGAGATAAGTTCCATGAACAAGAGTTTAACCTCATTATACCCAAAAATCAGGTATATCAAGGGTATGCTCATGCCTACCCAAGATGAATGTTAGATAAATGTTGTTTTAGAAATGAATGATTAAGATGTCTGCTTACATATGCAGCACCACAATGGCTTGCAATAGTACATATGTGTACACAGTGATCAAAAGTAGCATGCTACTTTTAGAGTAGTGTTGCATGTAGGATTGCTACAAACTGCGCTTAGTAAAAAAAAAGAAGTGAAAAACAGTTCCTCAAATCACGTGATATTTTCAGATTTCCTGCAACTTTATTGGTTGGAACAGGGATGAGCATGTCCTACCTATAATCACATGCCTGTCTTGTCTTGCATTCTCAAGCCAGCCAAATAATTATCCATTTTTGGCACATCTTTTACAAAAAAAAAAAAAAAGGATTGCATTGGGAAGCTTGAAATGTGAGAATGATGATCCTTGCTATCCTGTTTTTTTGGGTTTTTTTTTACAATGCGTAACTTCGCCGCTAGATGGCATAAATGCAGATGTTATTGAATTAAAACAATATTTAATTACACACAATTGCTTCTAAACATCTGATTAAAAAAAAATTCCATTCGATACCATTTACAACGACGACTTTTTTTTTTTAAAGTGATGCATAGTTTTCTCGCCCAGGGGCATGAAATTAAATTGCAATTTCTGCTTTAAAAAGCCCAATTTGATTTTTTTTTTTTTACATTGGATAAAGCTCATGGAGGAGAATGTTCTCCATTCAATTTCTGCTTTTTGGTAAAGAATGGTTTTGCCACTAGGATGTGTACAACTATATTTCTGGTTCTGATGTATTTGCAGCAATATCTGTGTTTCTGAAAACTCAAATTAAAAATTCTTTTGTGGTCAAATATTGCTCACCAACAATATATATATGGAAAATATATGCAAATCATTTCGCTCCAGAAATACTGTCCGAAATGTGAACTTACACCCTTTTGAGAATACCTTCTGCTTAAAACAGTGCACAGTGTTTCCACCAGGGAAAGTAGATGTTATATCTTATGTTTGTCCCTATCTCTACATCAAAGAGTCTGATTTGAAAACTTCTTTCATTGTTGGACAGCGTTTCTGGAGCAAAATGTTTTGCATATAATTTCAAAATTTTCTCAACACACAAACATCCATTATAAGGTGTAAGTCCACATTTCTATTTACAGCATATTTGCAGCAATATCTGTTATTTTTTCAGGTAGAACCATTTAATGGTGGTTTTACTGCTGTAACTTTTTACATGTTGTATTTCCTTTGAGTGGAAAGCAATTTCTCGGTTGAAAGTTATTAATATTCGCTGCGATTATATATTGCGGTAATCGAATGTGATTCAAGGAAAAATCTTTCACGTACCTCTCGGTTGTAGATGGTCTATGTTCAAATCTTTGCACTGTTGTTCTCATCAGGTTCTTAGGTGTAGGCTTTTTTTGACTACAAAAAGTCCGCACGTTTCTTGAGTAGGATATACTTTTTTAGTTGAACTACGGGAGGCACATGAAGACAAAGGAGATGTGAAAATTACGTTGGAAAACTTGAAAAGCGGAAAAATGAATCACTCGTAAAAATATTTGCAGGAGGAATTGCAATCACCAAAAAACTTCGTCAGACTTTTTGAATGTATTGTCCGATGCATTTCGGCAGATCTGTCTGCCATCTTCTGGGACCTCTGGTCGTCCGTTATTTCTGCAGTTTACGTTGAATATGCGACGTGCTCAGTTTGGGAATCTTTTTGTGTTATACGTCATCAGATGTGTTGCGTTGCTGCTCCTGTGATTTGAAGACACGGGATATTTTTTTTTTCTTTTATATCTGCATGTTTGCATTGTTTCTGTTCTGTTTGCCTTCCCATTTTTTGTTCTCTTCTGCTATCAGTATCTTCCATGGAATTGTCATTTCTACTCCACTACTAATGTTGCAGTTGGTTTTTTCAATTACGATTGCTTCGGCGAAATGGATGGTCTTTTCGGTTGGTTGTTTGCAGATAATTTCGATATTTTCAAATTCTGGCATTGTGTTATTTTTTATGCAATATTGTACAAGTGCTGTTTTTTCCTCCTTTTTTCCCCAGTTCTTCATATGTTATGTCAATCTTGTTTTTAATTTGTTTTTTGTGCTTCCTATGTATTTCACTCTATTGTTGTTGGTGGTTGGCTTAATTGGAATGCTATATACTCCTGCACTGTCCAATAGTTTTGTTTTTTCTCTGTTAGTGATTATTATATTCTTGTAGTCTTTTACTGAAATTCACAAAGATTCCCAAACTGAGCATGTCACATATTCAACGTAAACTGCAGAGAGAACGGACGACCAGAGGTCCCGGAAGATGGCAGACAGATCTGCCGAAATGCATCGGACAATACATTCAAGAAGTCTGACGAAGTTTTTTGGTGATTGCAATTCCTCATGCGAATATTTTTATGAGTGATTCACTTTTCCGTTTTTCAAGTTTTCCAACGTAATTTTCACATCTCCTTTGTCTTCATGTGCCTCCCGTAGTTCAACTAAAAAAGTATATCCTACTCAAGAAACGTGTGGACTTTTTGAAGTTAGTCAAAAAAAGCCTACACCCAAGAACCTGATAAAGAACAACAGTGCAAAGATTTGAACATCGACCACCTACAACCGAGAAGTACGTGAAAGATTTTTCCTTGAATCACATTCGATTACCGCGATATATATTCGCAGCGAATATTAATAACTTCCAACCAAGAAATTGCTTTTCACTCAAAGGAAATATAACATGTAAAAAGTTACAGCAGTTAAAACCACTATTAAATGGTTCTACCTGAAAAAATAACGTATGGAAAACATGTTTTTTTTTTTAATCTCGATACATCGAGAATTATGAGCACAATATCTGTGCATCTAAAAACCTGATTGAAAAATTCTTTTTCAGTAAGATACTACTTACTAAGAAAGCATTTTGTGCGTATTTCTGGCTCAAAATTATGCACAATTTTCCCACCAGGGATGCCAATGTTAAATTTGTTTTCTTCCATGTCTCTGCTTTTAAATGCCCAATTAAAAAAAAAATTCTTTTAATGCTATATACCATTTACCTTATGGAATACTTCTCCTACACTTGTACAGCTTTTTGTAGTTCACAGTTCTGTCACTAGGTGATGTTTGTGCACTTTAGTTTGTTGCTGTATCTCTGCTTCTAAGAATCCTATTGATTATTTTTTCCTGCATCCTTATAGTAGTGAATGTATGACATTCACTACAATAAGGATGCAGAACATTATACTCTTTAAATAATGCACAGCTGTACTATTATGAGGTGTAAATGTAAAAACCTGTTTCCCACTATCTCTGCTTCCAGGAGTATTTGAAAAATTATTTTTCCTTCACATAGCTTTTGCTATGAAGAATACTTTTGGCATATTATCAACTTTTATAATATGCAAAATTGGTTCACTAGAGGGAGAAGATTTATATCATGTTTCTCTCTCTATATTTTTTTCTGACCGTTAGATTTGAAAATCCTTTTGTCTCTAATATCTTCCGTCTGCTATAGGAAACTTTTTGTGTGCAATTTTTCAATGTTCATAACATTATTTTCTTCGACCAGTAGCAGTAAGTAGTTGTTCCTATTTCTGGAAGTTTTATTTATTATTGAAACCTGGTTGATTTTTTTTTCTAACCAGTTCTATTAACTATGAATTACTTTGAAAAATTTTATTCACGTCAGAAGATTGGCAAGACGTGCTCATTACAATGGAAAATTCTGTGTCATTTACCTTGTTTCCCTTGTACCCTTTTGACTGCTGAACATGTATGTTTACTATTTAAAAAAGATCCCATAACAAAAGTGGTGAAACCATAATGTGGAGGTAAATATTTCCTCTCACTAAATGTAGAGAAAATTGTTCTTCAATCTACAAGCTGTTTAATAAAGTATCACTGTGTGCTGATGCTTTATTATATTGCTTGAAGGGAGAAAAAGAATTGATTATATTCTCATTTTCCATTTTGTTCAGAAATATGCACCTAATACACATTACACTTTGAAGTACAACATCCTTCTTGAAATACATTGAACAAATGCACTGTTTTTGTTTGTTTCAGAGATAAACAACTGCCATGAGAAAATCTAAGGGCTAAATGATGTCACCTTCCCCTATTTAAAGCCACTTGCTCCAGGGAGGTGAGAGAGCCAGTGCCATTAAACAAACACACCACCCACCCATTCCTCATGCAGGACACGGGCCCGGGCACTCCTCAGATGAATGATATGAAGGCCGCGCCTCAGACTACTTGGCTACCAGACGACATTGAAGGCAAGAATACATGTGCATGTATAGAAAACTATAAAAGCCAGATGATGGATAAGCTGCCCTGGTGATGAAGTGCTGATTTCTACCCATTCATCCGAGATGTGCCTGATTCGATCCTGCATGAGGCATGGGACATTTGTTTGCCTTACAGCACTGGTTCACTTCCCTCTCTGGAACAAGTTACCCCAAAGTAGGAAAGGGTGACTATTTATAGCTGTCGGAGTTTCTTATGCTTGTTGTAATCTAATACACCTCAAAAAAAAAAAAAAAAAAAAAAAAAAAAACGATGACGAATAACTTAATATGCAATGTTCAAAAGATATACCTTTCTATCGATATCTATTTTTACATATTTTGACCCTCAGAAATCTGCAGTTTCAGTATTAATGTATTAAAATGTGTTACATATGGCAACTACAGTTAATAGGCAGATACAAAGATAAATTATTCATGTAATTTACCTTGATATTTTTGTGGAATAACTTTTTTTTACGGGTCTTTTAGAGGTTATTTTTAATGAAAGTTGGTTGTCAAATTTTCGAACTAAAGCCTAGTTCGTCATCAGGACTATGGTTCTACCTGAAAAAATAACGTATGGAAAACATGTTTTTTTTTTTTTAATCTCGATACATCGAGAATTATGAGCACAATATCTGTGCATCTAAAAACCTGATTGAAAAATTCTTTTTCAGTAAGATACTACTTACTAAGAAAGCATTTTGTGCGTATTTCTGGCTCAAAATTATGCACAATTTTCCCACCAGGGATGCCAATGTTAAATTTGTTTTCTTCCATGTCTCTGCTTTTAAATGCCCAATTAAAAAAAAAATTCTTTTAATGCTATATACCATTTACCTTATGGAATACTTCTCCTACACTTGTACAGCTTTTTGTAGTTCACAGTTCTGTCACTAGGTGATGTTTGTGCACTTTAGTTTGTTGCTGTATCTCTGCTTCTAAGAATCCTATTGATTATTTTTTCCTGCATCCTTATAGTAGTGAATGTATGACATTCACTACAATAAGGATGCAGAACATTATACTCTTTAAATAATGCACAGCTGTACTATTATGAGGTGTAAATGTAAAAACCTGTTTCCCACTATCTCTGCTTCCAGGAGTATTTGAAAAATTATTTTTCCTTCACATAGCTTTTGCTATGAAGAATACTTTTGGCATATTATCAACTTTTATAATATGCAAAATTGGTTCACTAGAGGGAGAAGATTTATATCATGTTTCTCTCTCTATATTTTTTTCTGACCGTTAGATTTGAAAATCCTTTTGTCTCTAATATCTTCCGTCTGCTATAGGAAACTTTTTGTGTGCAATTTTTCAATGTTCATAACATTATTTTCTTCGACCAGTAGCAGTAAGTAGTTGTTCCTATTTCTGGAAGTTTTATTTATTATTGAAACCTGGTTGATTTTTTTTTTCTAACCAGTTCTATTAACTATGAATTACTTTGAAAAATTTTATTCACGTCAGAAGATTGGCAAGACGTGCTCATTACAATGGAAAATTCTGTGTCATTTACCTTGTTTCCCTTGTACCCTTTTGACTGCTGAACATGTATGTTTACTATTTAAAAAAGATCCCATAACAAAAGTGGTGAAACCATAATGTGGAGGTAAATATTTCCTCTCACTAAATGTAGAGAAAATTGTTCTTCAATCTACAAGCTGTTTAATAAAGTATCACTGTGTGCTGATGCTTTATTATATTGCTTGAAGGGAGAAAAAGAATTGATTATATTCTCATTTTCCATTTTGTTCAGAAATATGCACCTAATACACATTACACTTTGAAGTACAACATCCTTCTTGAAATACATTGAACAAATGCACTGTTTTTGTTTGTTTCAGAGATAAACAACTGCCATGAGAAAATCTAAGGGCTAAATGATGTCACCTTCCCCTATTTAAAGCCACTTGCTCCAGGGAGGTGAGAGAGCCAGTGCCATTAAACAAACACACCACCCACCCATTCCTCATGCAGGACACGGGCCCGGGCACTCCTCAGATGAATGATATGAAGGCCGCGCCTCAGACTACTTGGCTACCAGACGACATTGAAGGCAAGAATACATGTGCATGTATAGAAAACTATAAAAGCCAGATGATGGATAAGCTGCCCTGGTGATGAAGTGCTGATTTCTACCCATTCATCCGAGATGTGCCTGATTCGATCCTGCATGAGGCATGGGACATCCTTAGAATTTGTACCTTTGATTTAAACTTGAAGATAAAAAAGTGGCTTAAAAGTAGTGTAGCTATTCCACTTAGTAGCTCTAATTCTGACTATTATATAGCTCTAATTATTGTACTATTCTCTTTTACGTGCGATATTTCAAAGTAACTTACAAAAGTAACTTAAAGCAAGGGTATGTAACCAGAACGACCCTAGCACATTATCGGGCCTGTGGAAAGAACTAATAAGACAAGAAAAACAACAACAAAAGAAAAACAGGCAAAAAAAGACAAGAAAACCAGGATAGGAGAAGAAAATTAAAAAAAAAAAAAAATATGGGAAAAAAAAAGTGTGCTTAACGAAACATAGATGGCGCCAGCCGGACTTGATAACGAAATATATCCAGGAAAGTTTTTCCGACGAATGGCAACAAGGAGTATCGGACTCCATTAGCGCGAAGTTAACCACGAACATCGGTGGTAAAGTCGCTACGCTCCTGAAGATGCCCAGAGTATGGGCGAAAATTTCGAGTATAAAGAACGGTAAAAATTGATGTTTGAATCCTAAGGCAAAGATCCAATGAGTATACCCAGCGAAAAGTGTGAGAAGTAAAGCCAGTCATCGCATACAATGGACTTTAGGACAATAACATCAACAAAGACCGGAAAGCACGTGCGTGAAATGTTCCCGTCGCTAGAAAGGAATGCCAAGGTAAGCATTATCCGCTAGTTTTTTGTACAAGTAGTGTAGCTAGTTAACTTTTTAGAAAAAAGTAGTTTACTTGCAGCTGCAGCAAGCTACATTTCAAGAATATAGTTGTAACAGTAGCTTTCCAATCACTATGTATAGTGTGTGTGTGTGAAAAACATTTTCTATGCATGGCTTGTAATTAGCAATTCATTGTAAAGCTGCACTTACTTTAGCACCATGAGTTGGCTCATAAAGATCTTTCTTGGTATCTGGGTGTGGCATGCCAGCAGGGTCTCTGCCAACAATATAAAAATTAGCTCCTGTTGACATTCTTGCTTTAGCATGCCATTGAACCTAAAACAACAAAAATGCATTGCTTTATAACTCATAAAATATAATACTTTCAGTATTATAAATATTTAACGGGAATTATCGAGGATAAATTTATTAAGGTACATTACCTCTCAAATTTTCGATCTAAACACTAGATCTTCGTCAGGAGTTCTTGCTTCCTTCTACTTCCACAGGTCTGGTGACCAAGCCTGATGGATTTTCCATCCAGCATGGTCATTGATGTTGCGACCTTTTGTCTTGTAAATTGCCAGGGATTCCTCTAATTTCCGGATAATTGCATGGGATTGATGTTTGATCACTTTTAAGGAGTCCCAGTCCATTTTGTGGCCAGTTTCTTGTATGTGCCTGTCTAATCCTGTTTTATTTGAGCTGTTCCTTATTGCTGCTTTGTGTTCTTTAATTCTGGTGGTTAACCTTCTTCCTGTTTCTCCTATATATGGTAATCCACAAGAACAAACTATTTTATAAATGACTCCGTTGTATGTGCCTGTCTAATCCTGTTTTATTTGAGCTGTTCCTTATTGCTGCTTTGTGTTCTTTAATTCTGGTGGTTAACCTTCTTCCTGTTTCTCCTATATATGGTAATCCACAAGAACAAACTATTTTATAAATGACTCCGTTGTATGTGCCTGTCTAATCCTGTTTTATTTGAGCTGTTCCTTATTGCTGCTTTGTGTTCTTTAATTCTGGTGGTTAACCTTCTTCCTGTTTCTCCTATATATGGTAATCCACAAGAACAATCTATTTTATAAATGACTCCGTTGTATGTGCCTGTCTAATCCTGTTTTATTTGAGCTGTTCCTTATTGCTGCTTTGTGTTCTTTAATTCTGGTGGTTAACCTTCTTCCTGTTTCTCCTATATATGGTAATCCACAAGAACAATCTATTTTATAAATGACTCCGTTGTATGTGCCTGTCTAATCCTGTTTTATTTGAGCTGTTCCTTATTGCTGCTTTGTGTTCTTTAATTCTGGTGGTTAACCTTCTTCCTGTTTCTCCTATATATGGTAATCCACAAGAACAAACTATTTTATAAATGACTCCGTTGTATGTGCCTGTCTAATCCTGTTTTATTTGAGCTGTTCCTTATTGCTGCTTTGTGTTCTTTAATTCTGGTGGTTAACCTTCTTCCTGTTTCTCCTATATATGGTAATCCACAAGAACAATCTATTTTATAAATGACTCCGTTGTATGTGCCTGTCTAATCCTGTTTTATTTGAGCTGTTCCTTATTGCTGCTTTGTGTTCTTTAATTCTGGTGGTTAACCTTCTTCCTGTTTCTCCTATATATGGTAATCCACAAGAACAAACTATTTTATAAATGACTCCGTTGTATGTGCCTGTCTAATCCTGTTTTATTTGAGCTGTTCCTTATTGCTGCTTTGTGTTCTTTAATTCTGGTGGTTAACCTTCTTCCTGTTTCTCCTATATATGGTAATCCACAAGAACAATCTATTTTATAAATGACTCCGTTGTATGTGCCTGTCTAATCCTGTTTTATTTGAGCTGTTCCTTATTGCTGCTTTGTGTTCTTTAATTCTGGTGGTTAACCTTCTTCCTGTTTCTCCTATATATGGTAATCCACAAGAACAAACTATTTTATAAATGACTCTGTTGTATGTGCCTGTCTAATCCTGTTTTATTTGAGCTGTTCCTTATTGCTGCTTTGTGTTCTTTAATTCTGGTGGTTAACCTTCTTCCTGTTTCTCCTATATATGGTAATCCACAAGAACAAACTATTTTATAAATGACTCCGTTGTATGTGCCTGTCTAATCCTGTTTTATTTGAGCTGTTCCTTATTGCTGCTTTGTGTTCTTTAATTCTGGTGGTTAACCTTCTTCCTGTTTCTCCTATATATGGTAATCCACAAGAACAATCTATTTTATAAATGACTCTGTTGTATGTGCCTGTCTAATCCTGTTTTATTTGAGCTGTTCCTTATTGCTGCTTTGTGTTCTTTAATTCTGGTGGTTAACCTTCTTCCTGTTTCTCCTATATATGGTAATCCACAAGAACAAACTATTTTATAAATGACTCCGTTGTATGTGCCTGTCTAATCCTGTTTTATTTGAGCTGTTCTTTATTGCTGCTTTGTGTTCTTTAATTCTGGTGGTTAACCTTCTTCCTGTTTCTCCTATATATGGTAATCCACAAGAACAAACTATTTTATAAATGACTCCTTCCTGGAGTAAAGTATTTTCTTCTTTTTGTTTTAAGGATGGTAAGTATTTTTTAATTTTGTTATTCAAACCTGGAGCTAACCTAATTTTATATTTACTGCTGATTTTTTCAGTTTTCCAAACAGTCCCTTGTGGTAAATGACTTTTCTTGTGAATAAATATTCAATTTTCTCTTTATTTTTGTCTGTAGTGCCTGTTCTGTTCCTAGTAGGATTTTTGTCCAGTAGTTCACGAATTTCTTTTGAAAATTTGAGAGGTAATGTACCTTAATAAATTTATCCTCGATAATTCCCGTTAAATATTTATAATACTGAAAGTAATAAGAGGAAGCCATGAAGTCATTAATTACTAGAAATATAATACAGTAAAATTCTGTAATAATAAGTGACATGAGATTGAACAATTTTAGTTTTCATAAGCATTATTTTTTATACATGTAAATGTAAAAAAAAAATTGTAATACAAAGAACAAATTTGGGATATTTTACATATTTTTAACTATTTATATTTTTACAAAATATTCATAAAGAACATAATTCAACATGTTTATGCCCAAATAAAACATTAAAATGCAGTTGAATCTTGCTTAACTGCTATAACTCGTTCAACATGCTGAATTGGCTATGAGCACAGGAGATAGTTCAAAGGAGTTCATATTACAGTTAATGGTAAAATTTATTGAAAAATGGTATAAGGAAAAAATAATAACATATGTTCCTATACACTGGACTTCCAATTCTCAGAACAAAAAGACTGAAAACAGAATTATTCTAGTCTTGAAAGATAAGGTTGAGTTCACAAGAATTTTAAGTAATCTTCTGAGTTTTCTTAGCCTCATCAGTTTTACCCAATTCTTGGACAAGTATTACAACAACATCCAACACTGTTTTATCAGTTACATTTTGTTCTCCAAAAACAGTCCAAGTTTTAGCAGGATTGCTTTAGTAGTTTCTGGGCATGATATTACTTTTTCTTTGATGGATCCACAATCATCTTCGTTACCAAAAAGTAGATTCACTGGTAGAAGTATCGGCAGCATTAAACCGAAATGTGCTAATTATTTCAGCACTCCTTCCAATGCTGGTTCATCATTGTCAATATCTAAAAATTGTGTACATAACATACTAGAAGAGAAATGCATTCCAGCTTCTGTGAAGTTCAAATTAAGTAATTTGAGAACCTGATCTGCTGCATCTGATGGAGGTGGTAGTAGATTTTTCTTTACCTACCTCATTTGTCTCCAGCAATTTTAAATTGTTTCTTGATTTGCTAAATCCCAAGTTTTTTGATAAAATAAATTGAACCCTTAACAAAATTTTACATACACTTTTCACTCAGAAATATTTCCCACAAAATTTTAATTTGAAATCTTTATGCTGTTTGAAAACCTCTTATTATTCTAGCATGAAGGGTCTGCTATTTTTGTGCAATATTAAAAGGCAAGAATAACATGATAATTAACACAGCAGTCAGACATCACTGAATTGACTGCATTTACTGTTTCTCATGTAATATCAATCACATCAGAAAATTTGACTGATTGCTGTGTTAATTATCATGATGTATTTTTCCACATCTTGTTTTGTGGTCAAAACAAAAGTTTCAACAAAGGTGTAAGGTTACAGCTCAAACATGAACAGAAAGATCAACTTCTGGCTTCTCAGGAGAATATCTTATATATGTGTAATTCATACTTGACCAACAACACACATGCAATTAAAAATAATCAGTATTTTAGCTCAAGGCTAGCCTTGTTCATACCAAGGTTTTAAAGAAAAATTTGTGAGTTCATACTGTTGAATTTCAGTTTTCCTCATATCGAATACCAGAAGAAATTTCCAGATAATGCACTACCTCTTTGTGATCATTATTGATATTATTCCCACTCACACATACACAACAGAGTGCACATTATCAGCAAAACCAAAAAACTTTACTGAATCTTGATTCTATGAACCATAAAAATATATATTCACATCAAGTGAAAATTGTTCACATTTTACTTGGTATGTTTTTTTGGCTAGCATCTTAGTGAGAGATGGGTTTTCCTCCATGGGGTGCTCCATGGGAACAATGGCACACAGAACCGCAACAAGGGCCTCTGTGAATCTTGGAGAGGTGCCGGCTAGTTCAGTGTGACATTGGAGAAAAGACCCCAACTCAATGGGTTTTGTTCGAGATTCCTTAGGTTGAATGACCAACTGGAACTGTCACCTGTAGGCAAATCCCCCACACTGATGTACTTTACCTGATTAAAAAGACACAACGAAATGCAAAAACTGGCTCAAGTGTGGGATAAGGTGGACCTACCACACTTGAGAAGGATGGTCCACCACAGAATCGACCTGGACTATGAGAAAGAGATCTCTGCTGAGTGAGTGTAAGATTGATGTATGGAATACTAGAGGTATAAATGGCAAGATGAATGAGGTGATTGAAGAGATGAATAAATATAGATTAGATGTGCTGTGTGTAAGTGAAACCAAAAAGAAGGAAATTGGGATAGAAGAAGTGAATGGAATGGTGAGTGTTGGTCTGGAGTATTGGATAATGTGAGAGAACAGGCTGGTGTAGGTGTGATTTTAAGTGAAAAGATGAAGACCAACTTGATTCACTATAGCTGCATAAGTGAGCGAATTCTTTGGATTTGTTTGAAAGTGAAACTTCAGAAAGTAATAATTGTTGTAGTGTATGCTCCTTGTGACTCGGAACCTTCTGATAGGAAGGGAGATTTCTGGAATCAGCTAAAACCTGTTTTGAGCCAATTTGGTGTTAAAGAGAAAGTTATAATAGCAGGGGATTTCATTGCTAGAGTACAGAATGCAATTATCTGACAATGTTATGTGTAAGTTTAATGATCCTTGTGTGAATTATAATGGTGAAAGATTAATTGCACTCTGAATTGAGAATGGTTTGTGTGTATCTAATACGTTTTTCAACCACAAGTATATCCACACATATACTTGGGAAAATCGTACTCTTGGTCAAAAGAGTGTGATAGATTTTTCTGTCTACGATCAGCGTCTGAAACACTAAGTTGTTAACACTCGTGTGATGAGAGGTGTGGATCTTGGTTCTGATCATTACTTGGTAATGTCACGAGTGAAACTGATTGTTTGTAGGAGGAAAAGGAATAGCAAGAGGCCCAGGATGGAAAGAATAAAGGTTGAAAAGCTCCCTGAAGATCATCAGTGTTATTTGGACGTACTCAGAGAACAACTGAAGGAGCTGAAGTCTTGTGAGAGGGATGTAGAAAAGAAATGGGAATGTTTTAAGAAGTGTTGTCACTGCTGCTGAAGAGGTCTGTGGCACCACAATAGTGGGTGACAATGGAGGTGATGCTTGGTGGAATAGTGAGATTGAAGAGGCAGTAAAGAGAAAGAAGGAACCCTATTTGGGGATGTTGCAAAGTAGAGTTTCTGTGGGTGAATATCGCTGTAAGAAGCATGAAGCCACTAAGCTGGTTCACCAGAGTAAGGCAAAAGATATGAAAGAGAAGGTGGAAAGGCATGAGTTGGCTTTTTGGAAAGATAGGAATACTTTCTGGAAGTACAGGAGAATCAGGAAAAATAGGGGAAACAAAGTTGTAAGTTGTGTGAAGAACAGGATCAGGGAAATGATATGGGATCCTAATGAGTTAAGTGAAAAATGGGGTGAATACTTCTGTGAGCTATGAGATCAGGAAAGCAAAGGTGATTCTGAGGCAGAAGCAGATGATGTCACAGTGAAGGATGGAAGCACAGGAGGGATCTCAAGAGAAGAGGTGTGTAAAGCTATAAAATCTCTTGAGAATGGTAAGGCTCCGGGAGTTGATGCCGAAATGTTGCCGAAATGCATAACTGCCGAAATGTTGAAATAAGGTGGTGACTCTGTAATTGACGGGTTAACTGAAATTTGCCAGTTGTGCTGGGAGTTAGGAATGGTGCCTTGGGATTGGAAGGTATGTATAATTTTATGACTTCCGTATTGATCCTTCAGTACTGAAAAATGCAATTCCATTTCAAGATAATGCAGTTTTTGCATTGTAATGTAAGAACTAAGTTCTTTGATGGACACAAGTTAAACTTAGTTAACTTTTTTATGGGATTTTTCTAGGTTAAGTTACAAATTTTCTAAATTTTTTTTGGAGAAAACTCTTCTCCTTCCTTAAGCAGTCTTTCGATCTAATCTTTGTCACTCTCTTCGGTTATGGTTAACCTTTATAGTTACGGTGATTCTGCAAAATATCTTGCCAGATGTTAGGCAGCGTTAATCCCTTGCAATCGTTAATGATGGAGTTCTGGTATTTTTCAATTTCAAGTCCCTCTTTCAATTTACATTTCAGGAAGTTGGTTTGAAGTGCAATGACCATTAGAGAGTCTCAGTCCATGTGGTGTCTTGTTGCTCTAACGTCTGTCCAATTGTTCAAAATTTTTTTATTGCAGTTTTGTGCTCAGTGATGCGAATTTCCAGCCTATGACCTGTTTCACCTATGTAGAATTTTCCACAGCTGCAAGATACTTTATAAATTACTCTGTGCAGTTTTAACAAGTTTTCTTCTTTTGGAATTAAGCTGGGGCAAAATTTCTTAACCTTCTTGTCCAAATTGGGAGCTAATCTAATACGATATTTACTGCTTCTTATCTTTAAAGATTCACACAAACTTTTTTGATACATGACTTTTAAAGTGAATTTAAACTCCTGCTTGTTTTTATTTTCCTGTTTCTTTTTTGTGAATAACTTATCAATTTCATTTTGAGGATGGTTATTTTCTGCTAGCAAGACAAACAACAACAAACCTCAGTAGGTCCAGCATACATCATTGGGGAAGGGAAAATTGCTAATACTGTGGATTCCGGATCTAAGACATTTTCGTCAAGCACAGCTTTGTGTTGTGCCATTCTAACATGAAGGGGAACGTCATCATCTTTGGTCCAGCCACCTAAAATAAAATGAGGAAGAAATCGTATTATCTTTCAAAATTAAAACTGCACAAAATAAGTGTCACCACTGTACTCAAAGCTTTTAAAGGTTATTATGTAGGAAGTTAAATATACCAACAAGGATTATCAGTTTTGTTAAATGTTCATTGGTCCTAAAGCCATTAATTTCTTTCCAGGTTTTCAGGGCAAAACATAAATGAATTCAGTGTAAAATATATGACACATATCAAAGTACTAAAAAATATGGAATTCAATTTGATAAGAAGTATTCAAATGGTGTATCATATGCAAATAATTTGAGCAAATATTTTCACATAACATGTAAATTCACTATTGATTGCTACATAGGTTCATTCAAATTCACTTCAGGCATGCAGAGATATACCACACGGAAACCAATGAGTATTCTAAAATGGTGAGCAGAGTTGTATAAAAATAAAGTGTATCTGCATATACAATCAACGAAACAGAAAACTTGCAGCAAACCTGTGTAGCATGAACCCCGATAAAAAAAGAATATAATATTTTAAAGAAAAATTAATAAAACAGTAAAAACGAAATCATTAGAACATTACAGATTCTAATGAGGACAAAAGAAGTACATTACAACTGAATGTGCAGCAGTGTGTGTGAAATGGACTTTTATGGTAAAATATTAAAATATTTGGCTCTGAACCTCGTAAAAACAAGAGACTAATTAAAGTTTTTATACCCAGAAAACCAGCTCCATCAATAAACTTTCAAAAATTATAAATAGCATTTTCAACAAGTTAATTCAAAAATACTACACTTACAAAATACATAAATAAGGAAATGATTTTAATTTAATAACTGGTAATAAAATTTAAATTATTTCTGTGTAACCAAAACTTTTGTTACAGTTCCTATACATTGAGAACAGGCCTTGATAAGATCTAGAGGCCAGAAATGTCTGTAAAAACAAAATGACTCAGAAGATGTGAAAAATAATTTAAAGTTCTTCAAGTTAGAATAGAATTAAGTACAGTAATCTGAATAATAGCCTTGAGTAAGTGTTTTAAATCCTGTTAACAACATTTCCTTTAATTTGCAAGGAAAAACTATCTGCAAAACCTGCTAATAATTTGAAAACTATCCATGTACAGCGTACCTGCGTATATTTACTTTCTGCTACTCTGATGGTAAGTTCTAGTAACTGGCAGAACTTCCTCTCAAACAGAGACATGCACATGAAAAATATGGTAGAAGCCTCTTCATTCATTTATATGACACTGATCAAAATATTTTGTCTGAACCTCAAAATCCCTCCCACAGCAAGTATTGTGTTTTGTACTGAAAATGTTGAAATTAAAACAAAAGGTAATTGAACATTAAAATACCAGAAAGGAACTATAAATACCATTTTTGAAAAGTAGTTCAGACATTCTCAGTATCTAAAATGTAGCAATGAGTAGGTGTTTTTTTCCTATATTTATAACAGATGGCACAGAATGTTTAATAACAGTGTGGCTCATGTAAATGATCACCATAAAAACTCACTAATAAAGTTTATAAAAATCAATTATTATACTGTACAGATCCATTGTATACCGCATGACAAAAAAACTGACAAAATAATAGTAAAAAAAAGTTGCATTTGATTTAAAGGCAGAGAGACATCAGCAAAAATGATCCACAATGTTTCTGTGAGAACATAGTAGAATTTACATCAAATTTACATGAGGGATTTTCTCTATAAACGTTTTGACTTTTGAAACTTTCTTTTGAACTGTTGCCAATAGATGGCGCAGTGATGCTATGCAAGAGGGGCTCGCGTCTTTTCCCCACAAAGACAACAAAGAGGGAAGTTGTTGCGCGCGAGTTAAAGGAAGTGTGCCGAGAAAGACAATGTTTCTTTTTGTTCCAAGAGCTTGAATTCATAACGATGCCTGTTACCATGTACCATTACGTATTAAATGTTATTTTAGTTATTACAAAATAAGTTGGTCCTGTTCAATAAGTTAGAATAGCTCTCCTCTCCGGCGAATCTATGAGCACCCATCCTACATTCATGGTGTCAGAAGGCGGGATGGAGTGAATTGGAAAAATGGCCATATGTTGTTCCGTACAGTAAAATTTAAAAAAAGGTCCTCGAAAATAAGAATTTTTGCTGTTATGCTATGCAGGTGACAGGGTGATGCTCATAGAGCAGAAATTTGTTTCCCTCCGGCCATTGGGAGCTGAGTAAACAGCTGACAAAGTTTCTGGTGATGATGTCACACTAGTAGCGGTCAGTCAGACCACTTCTCGCACCAGCGGCATCTGTGTACTCAGTGCTGTAGGGGTTGTGTTGTGAATTTCTCTCCTTGTGTTGCACATGTCCTGTTCATTAGTCATAAAACTTTCTGCTGCAATTTACATAACTGGAATGAATTTTAAGCAGTTTACGGATTTCGCTGAAACCCTTGGTTTACAAGCACTCAATAACTACTTTTTACAAAGTGGTGAAATTTCTAGTTGGGCCAATAATCAAATTTGCGTGGCACAGGATGAAAAAACAAATTACTGATGATTTAAAATTATGCGATTCTGAAATTTGGGTGAGCGGAGATGGACAGTTTGATTCGCCAAGTTTTTGCGCCAAATACTGTATGTATTCCATTATGGATATTCGCAAGGGAAATATTGTAGATTTTATTGTCGTCCAAAAAGGTGTTTTTGATGGGGACTTAGAAAATAATGCGTGCAATTTATTACTATCAGGCCTTTATGAAGAAATAAAGATATCAGTTTTTTTATCAGATAGACATAGAAGCATTTGTGCCCTCATGAAGAAAAAATATCCCAAATTGATCACCACATGGCCAAAAGTTTGACTAAAAATCTAAAAGCTGCTGAAAAGATAAGATCCTTTACTAGACGCATGGCGGTCTAGTATAACCAACCATTTATGGTGGTCAGCTCAAACGTGTAATGGAGATGGTGAACTGCTGGTAGAAAAGTTTCTATCTCTGACTAACCTGCCATACAGTAATAACAGTAGAAATAACAGTTAGATAAACTGCCTTTTTATCTAATTGTTATTTCTAGTTCATATTTTACTTCTTGTTTTCCATATCATGTCACGTTCAACTATTACAGTATTTTTATTTTCGTGGAGCGGGGGAGTCGTTAATGACTTTGCAATTGAGCTACGAGAAATACTCATAAATCTGTTTCTCCCATGACAATAGGAGAAACTTAAAAAATATATATATGCACTTAGTTCAATGAAAAATACCTTTATATACTCGTATATAGTCAGTAGCTGACAAATCTTTAGTGACAGCGGGAGTTAATCGAAATATGTCGTCTGTGTCATTTCCAGGGCAACAAACAAAACCCGAATACTGTTGCTCATTAGATTCAAGAAAACATTCTAACAACACAAGAAAGGATTACTTTTCTGATTTTTCGCTCCAAAGGTATCCAGGTAATCATCCAATATACGAATTGTTTGTACTCATCGTGTCTCCATAATTTGTTACAAACAAGTTCATAATTTTTTTATCGTTTTTTTCTGCACAAAGAATCATTTGATAACTATTTGCCTGTAAGGTGCGGATGTTTAAAACAACACTGTCGAATGATTCGTGGTTTATTATACAGGGTGCCCGAAAAGTCTTTCCCTGATTACAAACGTTATTCATATCCGCTGTACGTACGTTACAGATGTGAAACTTGGTGCCAAAATGTTGGAAAACTAACCAAGTTTTTTTGTTGCAGGTTTCCGCAACGTGGCTGTAGTGTAGCAGTGTCAGTGTCCAGGAAACCGGAAATGTTCACAAATCATGAACAGAACTTTTTATCATGAACAGAACTTTTTGGCATCTGTAATTCACGAGAGGCCCTACGCACTGATATCTTGGGACTTTGCACAAAAGACTGTCTCACTGCTTCCACCCTTTCAGCTGAGGTTGATGGTCGGCCAGTTCTCGGTAAGTCAGCAACAGATCCTATGGTCTTCAACTTGTCGTACCACGACTTAATGCTCTTGACATCGGGCGGCTTCTTTCCATACATTGTTTGAAAGTTCATCTGCACTGTTATTGGTGACCGGGTGTCGTGATACCAGAGGACACACTGAGCTTTTTCCTGATTTGTGAACATTTCCGGTTTCCTGGAAATGTTCACAAATCAGGAAAATGTTCACAAATCTACACTACAGCCACGTTGCGGAATCCTGCAACAAAAAACATGGTTAGTTTTCCAACATTTTGGCACCAGTTTCACATCTGTAACGTACATACAGCGGATATGAATGACGTTTGTAATCAGGGAAAGACTTTTCGGACACCCTGTACATTGGGCACCACTACCTTTTATTTTCATCATCTGATCACTCTCGTTTCAACACAAACACTCAGCATTCATTGACATTCTCTTGCAGTTATCACATTGGCACCAGTCAAGATTACCTTTTCTACCCTCGAATTTGTTTTCACATTTCTTGTTAAACATCCGTACTGTACCGGCAGAATATCGTGGTTCAAATGAATAAGGGTTTCACTGACTGGAGCCCTACACAGGCTAAGCATCCGTTCTCTTGTCTAATGTAACGTCACTGCTGATTTTAAAAAATGCTCTAGCGGGAGAACTACTTATGATAAACCATTTCTGATTGCGTCAGTTTTCATGTCTCTTTCGACATTACATTTTCGTGCAGAGAGAAAAAAATGTCCGAAATGAGTTTACTGTTCCTTTAAATGTTATTTTAGTTCTTACAAAGTAAGTTGGTCCTGTTCAGTAAGTTAGAATAGCTCTCCTCTCCGGCAAATCTACGAGCGCCCATCCTACATTCATGGTGTCAGAAGGTGGAATGGAGTGAATTGGAAAATGGCCATATGCTGTTCCGTAAAAGAAGCTTCAAAGTGAGTTTGCGTTTTCATCTTCAACACACGTTGTATTACCACATCTTTAATGGATTACTGCACAAGGAGGGTAAAGTAAGTAAATAGAATCTTTTTCACGATGGATATAGAAAAACTTGAAGATGTTCCTGGCATTAATGCAGATTTTAAATCTTCACCTGTCAAATCGATTAAAGCCTTGCATAAATTGATCTTTGAAGTCAAGGGCGATCGTTTGAACAGAAAGCAGCTGCTGGAATTTTCTGGCTTTGAATTTGAAGATGATAGTGAAGCCTATAAGAGGAAGTTACGTCATATTTCTGATAATTTCCCAGCGACAGAATTGGTTACGATGTGTAATACTTTGGGATAGGATAATGAAGGAACTCCTGAAGAAGTAGCAATTAGAATCCTGAGTAGCTTAGTAGATTTGAAATTGCTGACTGAGAATCCTGAATCTGATGAGAGTGAGTGCGAAGATGTTGATAACGACAGGGAATTCTGATCAGCCAATGTTAAGGGGATTGGTTAGCCTCTAATTAAATCGGGATTTGGATCAGATGCTTTTTCTAAATTCTCCATTAGCTACTGTGACGTTGAAGATTCTATTTGGAAGTATAATCGTGACTCAAACCTTTCAATTGGCAAGTGGATAGAAGACTTTGAAGAAATTGCAAACCTATGTGAATGGAATGACTTTCAAAGGTTGATATTTGCCAAAAGATCTTTGACCGACATAGCAAAATTATTTGTTCAGGTTGAATCAGGGCTGATTACGTGGGATAAATTAAAATTTGAGTTGAGAGAAGAATTTGCTCCTAGATGTAATAGCGGTCAACTTCACAAAATGTTATCGGGACGTCGACTGCACAGCCATGAGTCATTGCAAGAATATTTTCTTATAATGAAAGAGATTGCGAGTATAGGTAATACTGAACCTGAAACTTTAATTGAATACATTATTGATGGAATTTCAGATAGAGCTTTAAAGAAAACAATGTTGTTTGGAGCAAAAGATTTAAAGAAATTTAGAGAGAAATTATTAATTTATGAGAAAATTCGTTCAGCTGCATATGAGCCCTAGATCAAAATGAATACAATCCCAAAGCAAATTGGAAACCAGTCTAAGAGTAAGTATCTGCAGCAGAATAAAACTATAAATGCACCGTTGAATAGAAGCTCTGACATTCGTTGTTTTAATTGTGGTGAAAGAAATCACATTTCGAGAAATTGTCCTTTGAAAAATAAAGGAAGTAAGTGTTTTGCCTGTAATACATATGGTGACCATAAATCATCTAGTTGTCCATTGAGAAGAAATTCTGAGGGCATCGCCATAGTCAATAGTTGCGCTCCAGGGCCTGCAAGTTGAGTAATCAAAGTGAAGCCATACAGTCCAACGTCACAGGTCAAAGTGGAATGCAGTGGTGTTGACGTAGTAGCTCTCCTCGATACCGGAAGTGAAATAAATGTCATCCGTGAAAATATTTATCGCAAGATTGGTAGTAACTTTGCAATCTCCAATTCTTTCAGGAATTGGAGATTGCAAAGTTACTACGCTTGGTTCTTTTGGGTGTTCGATACATATCAAAGGTAATTCATTTTTTTCATGTGGTGACTAGAAGTGCTTTGAGAATGGAAATGGAGATTATCCTCAATGTTATCAGTTTCAATTTAATAGAGAGGGTATAGAGATATAAAATGTGAATGGCAGAAATTTCTTAATGAACATCTCTGATGTTGCAGACCAACCATCTGATTTAATTGAAACTGACCACATTGAGGTTAACCAGATACATTAATTGGTATCTGAGCTTGTTGCAGAATATAGACCAAATAAAAGCAAAGAAACCAACATTAAAATGAAAATTATTTTGAGTGATAAGACACTGGTCTACCAAAGTCCGAGATGTTTGTCCATACTCAAGAAGCAGGAAGTGGAAAAACAAATTGCTGATTGTAGCTTTGCGAGGGAATTATTAGGCAGAGTGCATCTGACTTCGCTAGCCCAATAGTGTTGACGAAAAAAAAAGGGGGATCGACTAGAATCTGTGTGGATTACAGGTCAGTAAACAAGAAAATGGATGTAAGGTCAGGTGATGCGTAACATCACAGCCTCTCCTTGACAAAGGTCAACCCCGCCTTCTCGTGGTGCATCCTGTTCCCACTAAAGGGGCTCTGACGACCACCAATAGCGGTATAACTATACCATCGGGATTAGAGGGAATGCTATCCCACACTCATCAACCCGCTTGGCCAGCGTGGTGAGTTATGGCCAAACCCCTCCAAAATGACTCCACAACTTAAATCTTGGACCTCGGTCTCTGGCAGCTGGAATGTACCTGGCCAAGGTAGCGGCCAGTGCGACATGAAAGCAGAGGGTGCTAAGAATCCCCGGAGGACCAGACTAGGCTGCCATCTGATGCTGACCTTGGTTACGTATAATGGACGCGCCCTATCTTCTGATTCAAAGCTTCTTGAATTGGAAGAGGAACTACAAAGGATCAAGTGGGACATCATCGGGCTAAGTGAGGTAAGGAGAAAAGGAGAAGATCTCATTGAACTGAAAAGTGGACATCTCTTCTACTATCGTGGGACAGATACTGGCAGAACTAGTGGTGTTGGATTTATAATAAACAAGAAACTGAAGGATAAAGCTGTAGAAGTTGAAAGTTCCTCTGACAGAGCTGCACGACTCGCTATCCAACTCTCAAGAAGATACCAGGCTCAGATTATTCAAACTTATGCACCCACCACAAGTAATCCTGAAGAAGAAATTGAAGAATTTTATGAAGAAATTCGCCATCTAAATAATAAAGGTAAGCAGCACTTGAAGATCATTATGGGAGATTTCAATGCAAAAATATGGCAACGGCAACAGAATGAAACTTCAGTAGGTAAATTCGGTCACGGCAACAGAAACCAGCATGGAAATACTCTCGTTGAGTTTGCAGAGGCAGAAGGGTTTTTCATCTTGAATTCCTTTTTGCAAGAAAAAGCCGCACAGGAAATGGACATGGAGACATCCAAACGGGACGACAAGTGAAATTGATTTTATTATGTGTAACAAAAAATTCGTCATAGAAGACTGCAGTGTGCTAAACAAGTTCAACACAGGTAGTGACCATAGATTGGTGAGATGTAAGATGCACCTCAACACTAAACTCGAACGTGGCAAGCTCATAAGACAAACAAAATGTATTGACATAACCAACCTTAAAAAACACCATAATACCTTCAAGTTGGAACTGAAGAATAGATTTTCTGCTTTAGAAGGCCTAACATCGGAAGAAGTGGATGTTTCTGAAGTTAACAGAAAAGTAACCAAAGCTCTTATGGAAACAGCAACAAAATTAGCTGGGTCTAAGAACAAGTTGCATGTGAACAAATTATCAGGAAAAACCAAAATGTTGATGCAAAAAAGAAGAGAGATGAGGACAACTAAAGAAGATGTGACTTCCAAAGTGGAATACATAGAGCTATGCAAGACAGTACGAAAAAGTATTACTGAAGACGTAAGGAAATTCAACTGTGAACTAGTGAGGAAAGCAATTGAAAACAACCAAAGCCTAAGGATAGCAAAGGGACATCTCAGTAAGGGAAGAAAACAGATTATGGCACTGAGAAAAGAAGATGGTTCTGTAACAAGAAATAGAGGCGAAATTTTGACAAGAGTGAAAGATTTCTACTCCAAGTTATATGAAAGGGATAATACATGTACTCCAGACATCATGGAAGGTACCAGTACCAGAGTTCTTCCAGTCCTCCCAGCAAAAGTTGCACATGCAATCAAGAACATGAAGCAGGGAAAAGCTCCAGGAGAAGATGGAATTACTGTAGACATCATACAAGAAGCAAGTGGAGAAATCGAAACAGTACTCGCCAAAATTTTCACTCGATGCCTTAATGAAGGGAAGATTCCTGAGGATTGGAAAAACGCTATAATGATCCTGCTACATAAAAACGGTGACATTGAGGATCTCAGGAACTACAGACCTATCAGCCTCCTATCAGTGGTTTATAAAATCTTCACTAAAGTTCTTTTACACCATTTGAAGGTGACACTGGACATGGCTCAACCGAGAGAACAAGCTGAATTCAGGAGTGGCTACAGCACAATAGATCATATCCACGTACTGAGAGAACTAATTGAAAGAGCGAGGGAATATGAACTTCCATTGTGCATGGCTTTTATCGATTATGAAAAAGCCTTTGATTCAGTGAAACCATCAGCAGTTACAATGGCTCTGAAATCCTGCGGTATTGAAGATGCATACATTAATATTATTAATAACATCTATGAAAACGCAAGTGCAAAGATTTGGCTGTTTGAAAATACAACACACATAAAAATTGGAAAGGGAGTGAGACAAGGTGACACCATATCTCCGAAGCTCTTTAATGCCACATTGGAAAATGTCTTTCAATCACTGAACTGGGAAAACAAAGGGATAAAGATTAATGGAGATTATCTAACCCACCTTCATTTTGCTGATGACATATTCATTTTGGCAACTACCCCATCAGAGCTGCAGAGTATGATCCAAGAACTTGCTGACAAGAGTAAAGAAGTGGGATTAAAAATGAACTTTCAGAAGACAAAAGTGATGTTCAATGCTTTTACACGAAATGAAGATTTATCAATTGATGGAGAAAAGCTGGAGATAACAGACACATACGTTTATCTTGGACAGCAGATATCAAGTGAGGGTCACATTGATGAAGAAATTAATCGGCGTACAAAACTTGCCTGGAGAGCTGTTGGAAGAAACAGCATAATTTTCAAGAGCAATATGCCATTATGTCTTAAAAGAAAAGTGTTTGATCAATGCATCCTTCCAGTGCTTACGTACGGTGCAGAGACGTGGGCCTTAACTAAAAGAGACATACAAAGGCTGCAGACAACTCAAAGAGGCATGGAGAGGTGCATGCTTGGTGTAACCAGGAGAGATAAGAAGAGGTACTCGTGGATCCGAAAAATAACAAGAGTGGAAGACATCATGATCAGAGTTAAATCCCTGAAATGGCAATGGGCTGGGCATACTGCCAGAAGGACAAGACCATCGATGGACAGCCGAAATTTTTAGATTGGATTCCAAGGGACAGAAAAAGACCCAGAAGAAGACCACATGGGAGATGCGTGGATGAAATTCGAAAGTATGCGGGAGTGACATGGAGGAGACTGGCACAAGACAGACCGTTGTGGAAGAAACTTGGGGAGACCTTCGTCCAGCAGTGGATTGATAATGGTTGACAATGATGATGATGATGATGATGAAACAAGAACATAATCAAGGACCGATTTCCCCTACCGTTAATTGAGGATGTCTTAGGCAAATTGCAAAATGCTAAGGTGTTTACCACTACTGATTTACGGAATGGATTCTTCCATGTTGAAGTTGATGAGGATAGTCGCAAGTACACATCTTTCGTAACTCATGAGGACCAGTACGAATTTCTGAAAGTTCCGTTTGGATTATCAAATAGCCCCAGTATCTTTCAAAGATACATTTATCATGTGTTCGATGACCTTATGAGGAAAGGCATAGTAATTCTCTAAATGGACGTGTCATAATCCTTTCAGCGGATGAACGAGAAGGTGACGAGAGGTTGAAGCAAGTATTACGCACCACATCCGAATATGGACTAGAAATAAAAATAAGCAAATGCCAATTTTTTTTTAAAAAGGTGGAATTTTTGGGACATGTAATTGAAGAAGGAACTATCAGACCCTCTCCAGAGAACACCGTTGCAGTTCAAAAGTTCCCCGAACAAACAACCGTTAAACAAGTACAGAGTTTTCTAGGACTCACAGGTCATTTTCGTAAGTTTATTCCCGGATATGCAATGATTGCCAAACCCCTCAGTGATCTCCTCAGGAAACCAGAGCATTTTGTTTTCAGACTGGAACAGAAAGCTGCCTTCGTTAAACTTAAGGAACTGCTGATTAATGATCCTGCCCTTCACATCTTTAGCAGGGTAGTAAAAAAGAACTGCACACTGATGCTAGCAAATATGGCTATAGTGCAATTTTACTCCAGCAATCAGAGGATGGAACTTTTCATCCAGTTCACTACATGAGTAAACAAACGACTTCCGCAGAAGAAAAACATAGCAGTTATGACTTAGAAGTCCTTGCTATAATAGAAGCTCTAAGGAAGTTTCATGCTTACTTGTTAGGAGAGAAGTTCAAGATTGTGACCGACTGTTCAGCGTTTCAAAAAACTATGGACAAAAAGATCTAGTAACCAGAGTAGCACGATGGGCTTTATTTTTAGAAGACTTTCAGTATGAGATCGTACATCGATCGGATGAACAAATGAAGCATGTTGACGCATTGAGTAGATACCCCATCATGATTATTTCTGATGCTGATATCACACCAAGAATATCAGCTGCGCAGTTGGAAGATGAGTATATTACTACTCTGAGAAAGTTGTTAGAGGATGAAGGTCTCGACGATTATTTTGTTAAGCACGATATACTTTACAAATATGAAGATGGTCATGACTTAACAGTTGCTCCGAGAGCCATGCAATTAGAAGTCATCAAAAATGAACATGAAAAGAGTAATTTTTCGGTAGCGAAAACTGAGGAAATCGTTAAGTGACAGCTTTTTTATACCAGGCCTCCATAAGCACATTGAACCTGTGATACGGAACTACAAATGCATATTGTTAAACAAGAAATCGGGGAAGCAAGAAAGGTTTTTGGATCCTATTCCGAAGGAGGAAGTAGCATTAAGTACCTATCATGGCGATTTTATTGGTCCCCTCACACCCACCAACAAAAAATTACAACCACATTTCTACTGTTGTCGACACTTTTACAAAGTTTACATGGTTGTACCCAGTAAAGTCTACTACAGCCAAAATAGCATTGGACAAGTTGAAATTGCAGCAGAAAACCTTTGGAAACCCAACAAGAATAATTACCAATATTCGCATCAAAAGAGTTTAGTGCTTATTGTCTTGAAGAGGGCACAGGGCATATTCAAATCACTACCGGTGTTCCCCATGGGAACAACCAAGTCGAAAGAATCCATAAGACCCTCATACCTGTCTTATCAAAATTATCACTTGATGATCTGACTAAATGGTTTAAGCATGTGGATTCAGTGCAAAGGATACTAAATAGTACAGTTCCTCGTAGCACAAAGTGGTCACCTTTGGAATTGCTAGTAGGAGTGAAAATGAGGAACAAAGGAGACCTTGAAGTAAGAAAGTTTCTTGAAGAAGAGGCAGCGAGTTATGTGATGGAAAATTAAGAGGAAATTAGGAAAGATGCTAAGAAGAACATACTGAAGATTCAAGAGGAAAATCTGAGAACATTCAATAAGAAAAGGAAGATACCTTACAAATACAAGAAAGGGGAACTAGCTGCCATCAAGAGAACACAGTGACATATCATTAAAGAGCCAATCACTTAGTCGAAGGTTCTTGGTCATTTTTTTGCTTTACACTTCATGCACGTTGATTATAACATCATGTAATGTAGTTGGCCTTCAAAGGTTGAAAAACGCCTTGCTGATAATATTCGTTCTTCCGGTCATGAAACATCGTATTTATTTTTTTTATTTATTTTTTATTCACAGGACAAAAAAACGCTGATTTCATTCTGCTGTCAGATGTAACATAGCTCGTAATCTCCATAAAAACCACTCAAAGGTACACAACATACAACACATTCATACACTCAATTAAAACCACTATGTACATAATTACACTATTTACATTCCCTGGCAGTCAAACCCTTGTCAACTGTGACTAAAGTAGTGCTCCATCTGCCTCAAACACCGTACAAATCCTACCGCAAACGCCCACCTCATTCAGCCCGTCATACACAATCCTCTAGCGCTTTCAACAGAATCACTGTCATCATCAGGAGGCCAATGTGTCTCTCTGCCTACCACAGCTCAAGTGAGCAAAGTCATTGAGGTTCCGGCCTCAGTTGCAATCTCTGCATCTTTGTGTCTCTGGCGCCATCTATTGGCAGGGCTGCTCTCTTTTTCCCCCTCTTAATTGTTGTTCAATTTTTATTAAGGCCTTCCATTGTTTGTTTAAGTTGCTTGACTCATTAATGTTACACACTCTTGATCTGTTTTTTTTTTCAATTAATACTGATTCCGCAATTCTCAACTGCCTTTGGTTTTTACAGCTCTTAATAATTTTAATATCTTCGAACTTTGGACATTGGTGATTTTCTAGACAATATTGGGTTAATGCAGTCTTAGCTTCTTTTTTATTCCAATTATTTCCTAAGACTGCATTAACCCAATATTGTCTAGAAAATCACCAATGTCTGAAGTTCGAAGATATTAAAATTATTAAGAGCTGTAAAAACGAAAGGCAGTTGAGAATTGCGGAATCAGTATTAATTGAAAAACAGATCAAGAGTGTGTAACTAATCAAGGAGTGATACCATACATTCAATTCACCTTGTTCATCATCTTGGTCTATGGACTAGCTTATACCTCTTTAGGTAATCGTTTTTTGTTTTTGTTTTTATGTGGTAGATTAACATGTCTAAACCACCTCAATATGCTCTTAACTTTTTCATCTACCAAAGAAGTACCTAGTTCTATTTCAACATCTGCATTACTAATTTTGCTTTGCAGTTGAACCCATCTATTTTTAATAAATACTCCCCTTACAACTCTCTCATGTCAGCAGCTTTGAAATGCCTGAAGAACAGTTTATTTCACACCCAACTTGCTGCCAAAAGAAGACAGGTCTTTGTAAACTAGCCATAAAATAAATAATGCCATACATTAAAACCCACAAAATATAAGAAATTATGTTTGAAAATGAAACTAAAGATAGCCATGAGTTCATTTATAAATACAGTTAGTCTGAATACTGATATTGTAAACAGCCAATTTAGTTATCTTGCAAAAACTGTTCTTACTAAAATTATTTTTTAGCAGCTGGTAAAAAACTTTCCCTGCTTTGCTGACTCTGTTGACCAATTTCTTATTAAGCTTTCCAGTCTCATAAGTAATTACACCTAACTAAATCAAATTCATTCCCTGTTTTAGCCTTTTACTCTATTTTACAGAACTAATCATTTCTGGGAGTTAATCCAGAACAATTGATTTAGGGTTCTGAACATTTTGATCTTTATCCAGTATTTTTTATACATCCCACTTATATGATTGAAGTTATACTGTAACTTGTTTATACTCTTAACAACAACAGCCTTCATCCCTCTCTTATTTCAGTCAATTTTAAACCACTCACCAGTACTTCTTTCCATCATGACTGTTGCAAGGCTTTTGGCATAAAGAAGTTTGAATGATTTCAGCAACCTGCCTTTCATACTATTATATTTCTTAATAGGCTAAACAAATTGTTTCATGGTACCCTTTAAAAGCTTTTACAAAATCTATAAACACCATTTACACATTTTAGCAAAAATAAATTAAATACAAGGAATAAGTAACGTCCTGAAGCTACATTGTCCTCACTCACCATTGGATTTATGTTGCAGACTGTGTAAATTGTTTTTTTTGTTTTTTATAAGCCAAATGTAGGTACTTAAGAATAACAAACTAATAATATGTAGTAACACAAACTAACATACTGAATTACCTAATGGATGAAGAAGTAAAACTGGTTTGCTATAGCCTCGCTCTAATAATTGATTTTTTGTTTCCTGCATAAGCAAAGCATGACCATTATGCACTGGATTCCTCAACTGGAAAGCAAACACTGCATCAGCCTGAAAAAAATTTATTTCACAATTAATATAAGTTGCAATATATAAATCACAACCTAAACATTAATCACAAAGATGAACATACAGTATACATGTATGTTCAATCTAAAAAGATATCACATATATAATTATTTAAATAATTTAATCATTTTTTGCTAACCATTTTTACATAAGTATTACAAAACAGTGTCTTTGCTGTGGGAAATACTCACTGAAATGTTTGCAACACAACAATATTAATGAAGATACAAATAAATTAATTTCAACACAAGAAAGCATATACAGAATAGTATTTTTTTAATAAAGAATTAATCATAAAATGTAAAGGCAGTAACACAAAAACAGATGTGGACATAGAGTGCCAAACACAAGTTGTTAGAGTAAAGAAATAAGAACAAAAGGATGAAGTTAGTAGTCATCTATTCTTGGGTTGGAGACAACCATTCAGTCACCATGATATATTAGCTCACCATAGAAATGAGTTACCATTCCTAGTCATCAAAGACTGGGAGGATTTAGTTGCCCCTCTCCACTTTAAGAGTTATTGGCTCCAAAGAAGGAAAAGAATCAGAAGTGAATTGATTATCTTTGCCCATCACTTGAACTGCACAAACACACACAAATATCAGAGAATCCCTCACAAATTCTGAATATTATCTTCTGTGCATCATATTAATGATGATTTTCATTGTCAGACATTCACAAATTTGATCCCCCAACCAGTTTCCTTTTAATTTTTTCTTTGCACTGATGTGAGTTGAAAATATTCTTTCAGTTCACATCTCATCATTAATTTTTTCAACACATGTATTCTTCTCAGGCTATCAGACATATTTTGCCTCACAGCACAGAACTGTAAACTATCATCCCTCACATGATTCAAACAAATCTAGCTGTAAAATCATATATTAAAACAATCTAGCTGTAAAATAATGCATCTGTTCAGCCCATAACTGATTTTTGAGTTTATTCTTCAATATCTGAGTTTCATTACCATTCACAAGAGCAATGGTTTCCAAACTACAGATCATGATTCACAAATAGGTCCCAAAGTTTACTGGAAGTGGGTTGCAAGCTTCATAACTGACATCCTCCCCTCAAATAAAAACAAAGAAAAGAAAGAATATCGTCACTTTTAATTCTTAAGTGGTATGAAGAAAATAACTTATAACATTTTTGTTTTGCTGACATAATGTTGACACTTGCAACTAAATGTTTAAATGGTCTGAATCTTACATTTTTTTATGCTCCCTAGAAGTTGGCTCTGGAAACACTTTGCCACTAGGCAGAAGAAAACAGTTGTGAGATCAGGAAGGGACAGAAACTAGGATGTACTACCCTCATTCCAAGAAAGTCTGCTTCTATACCACCATACTGAGAGATTCTTCTTTGCGACTTTGGGGGAACATTTCGAAAAACTTGTTCTTGTTAAAGCTTGTCAAAGTCTTGAGTAGCAATATCTTAATATTTTCCTCTGTAATTTTGATAGTTTCATAAATACTGGGCACAAAGTCTGTTTGTTTCAAATTAAAAAAAGGTGTTCATGCTAATACACTGTTAATGAAAGAATTAATGGCTGTCTTGAATGTTATATAAAAACAAATTATTTGTACATTTTCTGTAAGAAGTTTTCACTACAGTCCTTTTTATTTTGGGACAAATTTTTGAAAGCAACATGTTTAACCCATCAGTCCCCAAATCCAATTCACCACTGTTTCTGAGCTGGTTACAGTTTACCACTTGCAACCCATCTTATTGTTGATGATATGGAATTCATCTCAGTTTCAAGTACTTCACTTGATTTCTTTTTTGATATCCCAATGGTGACCAACAGCTTTACCTGAGAGACAGAGAGATTCCCAGTTCAAATTACAACCACTTTCTCCTATATGTCTGTCTAATCTAGTTTTGTTACACATGTTTTTAATTGATGATTTATTGTTCTGATGAACAAGTTTTTATTTATTTATTTATTTATTTTTGCTAGCAAATCTACTTAACATATGGAAGCTCACAGCTCTACATAATGCTGTAAATAACTTCTTATGGTGAAGTAAGAAATATATCACTTTGTTCAATGTTTGGAGTTTTCTCCCTTTATTGTTAAGACATGGTGCAAGTTTTATGTTGTACTTCCAAGTAATTGTTTGAAGGAATCAAGTTAACATGATAAGTAAATTTTTCAGTAACTTTCATTTCATTTTTTTTTTTTGGTAGGCTTTTTATTTTTATTTTTTTATTCTTGAAATCATGCGGCTATAGTTGTATCTCGATAATTATTTTCTGAAAGAAAACTTATGAAGGTAGATGGTACTCACCTTAGTCATACTCCTATTCAGTTTCAGGGTTCATACTCATTTTTAAGAATTAAAATTTAGCACTTTTAAGGACTTTTTAAGCACCATTCAAAATTTTTTAAGGACTCTCAGGATTTTATATACACTGAAGTGCCAGAAAAACTGGTACACTAGTCTAATACTTGGTAGGTCCCCCACGGGAGCGCAAGACTACAGAAATACGACAGGGCATGGACTCCACTAGCTTCTGGAAATATGCTGTAGGCAATGTACACCATACTTCCTGCAGAGCGTTCCATAATTCAGGTGTATTCCGAGGTCTCGGATTCCTGTGTTCGATAGCGAGTTGCATGGCATCCCAAATGTGTTCTATCACGTTCAGATCTGGGGATTTGGGTGGGAATGGCAACACCCTAAACTGAGATGAATGCTCCTCTAACCATAATGTGGCATCCCGACACTTGTGTGGAGGTGCATTGGCATGTTGGAACAGGCCCAACCCATCAGCATGAATGCAGGACATGAACGGGTGTACCTCGTCAGAAAGAATGCGCACATAGCGTTGGCCGGTCACAGATGTTTGTAGACATACCAGGGGTCCCAGTGAAGTCCAGCTAAACACCCCCCATACCATTACGGACCCCCCACCAGCCGGTACATTTCTCTGTGGACAGGCGGGATCTATGGCTTCATGGGTTTGCGCCACACACGAATCCTTCCATCTGCCCAATACAGCTGGAAACGCGACTCATCAGACCAGGCTACATGTTTCCAGTCACCATGTGTCCAGTGGCGGTGTTGCCGTGCCCAAGTGAGGAGCATAGCTCTCTGTCGTGCACCCATCAAGGGGGCTCAAGTTGGGCGTCGGCTCCCAAAGCCCATACCATGCAGGGTACGTTGCACAGTCTGGACGCTGATGCTTGTTGAGGCTCCAGCATTGAATTCCGATGATACCTGCGAGAGTGTTGAATGCCTATCGCGTGAAACGATTCTTGACAGCCGACGATGGTCACGTTCACCGAATGTTTTTTTACGGCCACACTGGTATCGTAGGTTGGAGGTTTTGCCGGAATTCTTGTAGTCACGGTACACCTTTGCAATGGTCGTTCATGAAAATCCGAACTTCATTTCTACCTCCGAAATACTATGGCCCATCTCACGAGCACCAACTATGACACTGCGTTGAAAATCTCTTAAATCGTTATTACTTGTCATTCCCATGCCAAAAACAGCTCTGACAGCTGGCAAGGATGTCTATCGCTTTATATACGCACTGGCGGATGCAACCGAGTATGTGCATAGGTGACGTTGCTATGTATTTTGCATAAGCTCGTCTGTACCAGTTTTTCTGGCACTTTAGTGTATATATATTGTATACTCCAAATCACAACGCCCACAAACACACAAAATGCCAAGGAAAGAACCCTCAACATAACCAAATATAAAAACCAAAAAAACCACAGAGTAAACAAAAGAAAAACCTTAAATTACGAATCATTAAAACAATCAAAAATAAATACAAATACAAAAGGTAGTCAGTAGTTGGTGATAACTCTTCAGGGAAAGACATCACCGACTGCATTGGCCAAAAGTAAAAGTTAGTAAATTTAAGAATAATTTCAGTTCACCCAGTCTTTTCTACCTGTACATGGACTGACAAATCAAACAACACTTACAGAAGCTTCAGTAAGTGTTGTTTGATTCTTACCGAAGCTTCAATGACGTTCTGAGTTCGGAAAAGTAAAATTAAGGACTTTTTAAGGACGGTGAAATTTTTAGTACTTTTAAGGGCTTTTAAAAAATAAAAAAATATATTTAGCACTTTTAAGCACTTTTTTTGGCCCACGCAAACCCTGAGTCTGTCTTTACTGAAGAAAACTTCATTAATGATCATTTAAAAATGCATTGCACACATCTTTCATCTTCAGCTGGTGTTCTTCCTAGAGCTGTTTTTACTATATCCACTGTCTGTGATAGTTTTTACCAAATGAGTTGATGCCACATGGCTGTGCATATTGCTTTTTCAAATCTGTTCAACTGATGTTGGAATTTATGTCTGAGCTGAAATCTACTTATTGGGTTGAGAATTTAGCGTACAATTTACCAGAGAATTCTTAAAAGACAAGAAATTCCTGCAGAATTGTTAGATTTTGTGGAGGGGTATTACACTTGTATTTTCCAGCCGTTGTTTTTTGGCCCAAATTATTTCTGCTACTTGAATCTGCATTTTTGTTGTTGTCTTTGTTGTTGTTCATGGTGGTTGACAAATTTCGTTTTGGAAAAAGATAATACCTCAAACTTATGTCACTGTGATGAGTGGAAAGAAACATGGAGTGCAAACCACAATTAAAGAAGTGTACATGAATGCTTATTTTATTCACTGTTCTGCACAACAGCTAAATTTAATAATGGAAAAAGCAGCATAAAAAATCCAGAAGGGAATATTTTTTTAGCAGTCTTTCAGGAATACTAACCTTTGCATGATCACCACAATGCTTATCCATGCTTGGAAGCATTTTCAAAAGAATTCCACGAGTTTCCAATATTAGCTGGAATTTTAATTCCAGGGTTGTAAACATAGTTTATGGAAATATCAGTGAGCGGAAAAAATGTTTTTAAGAGCTGCAAAAGTAAAAAAAAAAAAAAAAAAAACCAACAGACCAAACATATACAGGACTCTTGTGCATGTTAGGTGACAAGAATTTTCTCTTTTGGCGTCCTTTTTTTCCACCATGTCATGCCACACATTGGCTTGTTGTACAATCAGCTTCAAAACAATGCCAATTTTTCAACTGTCCATAGATGTAGTTGATTTCTATAATGCAATTTCTACTATCAGCAATGACATCTCAACACCAGAAATTTCAGGAGACCCCCTGAATTTTAGAAATGAAAACAAAATGAAGATCTAATCATTCTTTTGAAAGAGGTCTGTGACACAATTTGTTTTCAAGCAAAGGAAAGATTCACATTCGCTGGTCATCTTTCTGCAGCAAAATAGTTGGTGCCTGAACAGTTTTTCTATACATCCAAGAATTTCTTTCAAAGGACCTTAATGAAACTGTGTTAGCTTATCCTATGCCAAATAAAGAAAGACTGAGGATTGAACCCTCTGTTTTTCATGAAAGGAAAGACTTCTATCAATGAAATGGATGAAGAGTATTTAGGGCTTTCAACCTCCATCAAATAATAATAATAAGTAGTGGGCTCCTAAATTTCCTTGCTGAAGTGCATTGTCTACTGAAAATTTCTCATACACACAGCACCTATGACAACATCAAAGACTCAGAGAAGCTTTTCCATAATGAAAAGGATAAAGGCATTTTTAAAGAGCACTATGTTTGAAGAGTGCCTCTCAGCATTAGCTATGCTAAGCATGTGAGCATTAAAAAAGAACTTGATTGAGTCATCAAGTAACTTCAGTGATAAGTTGATTGATATATTTTTTTGTCGCAAGGAAATGAAAATGGGCTTCTCTTATAAATAGACTGCAGGTATTGTTTTTCTTCTGTTGTAAATTTAATTTATATTTATTTATTTATTGATAGTGTTATGTATTGTAAACTATTCTGAGTTTTGCTCCTATGAACTGCACTGCCACTGCCCAAACTCTCAAGCCACCACTGGAAATAACAATCAAATGGATGGAGATGGGGAGGCAGGAAAAGTGCAGTGCCATAAAACTACTGCATTTAAAAAGATTGTGTGATTTAGCAACAAGAAAAAAAATTGAATGTCTTCTATGAAGCAAAAATTAATAGCCGAGTTTTTCATATGCACTGGTTGTATCATCATCATCATTGTCAACCATTATCAATCCACTGATGGACGAAGGTCTCTCCAAGCCTTTTCCACAACGGTCTGTCTTGTGCCAGTCTCCCCCATGTTATTCCCGCATAGTTTCAAATTTCATTCACCCATCTTCCATGTGGTCTTCTTGGTCTTTTCCTGTCCCTTGGAATCCAATCTAAAATTTCGGCTGTCCATCGATGGTCTGTCCTTCTGGCAGTATGTCCAGCCCATTGCCATTTCAGGGATTTTACTCTGATCATGATGCCTTCCACTCTTGTCATTTTTCTGATCCACAAGTTCCTCTTCTTATCTCTCCTGGTTATACCAAGCATGCACCTCTCCATGCTTCTTTGAGTTGTCTGCAGCCTTTGTATATCTCTTTTAGTTAAGGTCCGCGTCTCTGCACCGTACGTAAGCACTGGAAGGATGCATTGATCAAACACTTTTCTTTTAAGACATAATGGCATATTGCTCTTGAAAATTATGCTGTTTCTTCCAAAAGCTCTCCAGGCAAGTTTTATACGCCGATTAATTTCTTCATCAATGTGACCCTCACTTGATATCTGCTGTCAAGATAAACGTACGCATCTGTTATCTCCAGCTTTTCTCCATCAATCGATAAATCTTCATTTCTTGTAAAAGCATTGCACATCACTTTTGTCTTCTGAAAGTTCATTTTTAATCCCACTGTTTACTCTTGTCAGCAAGTTCCTGGATCATACTCTGATGGGGTAGTTGCAAAAATGACTACGTCATCAGCAAAACGAAGGTGAGTTAGATAATCTCCATTAATATTTGTCCCTTTCTTTTCCCAGTTCAGTGATAGAAAGACATTTTCCAATTTTGTACTGGTTGTATAGGGTGTCCAAAAAGTCTTTCCCTGATTACAAACGTCATTCATATCCACTGTATGTACGTTACAGATGTGAAACTGGTGCCAAAATGTTGGAAAACTAGCCAAGTTTTTTGTTGCAGGTTTCTGCAACGTGGCTGTAGTGTAGCAGTGTCAGTGTCCAGGAAACCGGAAATGTTCACAAATCATGAACAGAACTTTTTGGCATCTGTAATTCACGTGAGGCCCTACGCACTGATATCTTGGGACTTTGCACAAAAGACTGTCTCACTGCTTCCACCCTTTCAGCTGAGGTTGATGGTCGGCCAGTTCTCGGTAAGTCAGCAACAGATCCTGTGGTCTTCAACTTGTCGTACCACGACTTAATGCTCTTGACATCGGGCGGCTTCTCATACGTTGTTTGAAAGTTCTTCTGAACTGTTATTGGTGACCGGGTGTCATGATACCAGAGGACACACAGAGCTTTTTCCTGATTTGTGAACATTTCCGGTTTCCTCGAAATTTTCACAAATCAGGAAAATGCTCACAAATCTACACTACAGCCACGTTGCGGAAACCTGCAACAAAAAAACTTGGTTAGTTTTCCAACATTTTGGCACCAGTTTCACATCTGTAACGTACATACAGTGGATATGAATTACGTTTGTAATCAGGGAAAGACTTTTCGGACACCCTGTATATAAACAGGTAAATAAAACTAATTTAACATTGGTGTATTTTTGTGCACATAATTTTCTATACATTATTTTTACTGCTATTTAAGTTTAGGATTTAGGCTTTGCATGCTAATTTTTTGTGTTACTGCTGTCTTTACATCTTTACAGAAAAAGACATTATGTAGACCCCCATGACCCTTACTGATCTGGATAATTTATGCTCTACTGTATCACAATCTCAAAAACCTCATGTTATGGCAAAAGCTCTTAAAACTTGCCATTTTGCTGCAGACATAATGAAAGCGATTTTAATAAAGAACATGGTGGGTTAAGTGTGTGCTATTACTCATTTGAATAATGCATCAGCTGTTAAATTTGTGCAATGTGAGCAGATATGAGTGAATAGTTAAATAGTATGCTGAAACCTTGTAATATTTTATTATTCTGAGTTATTGAGAAAGAGTTTCTGCTGAATGCTGAATTGGCCACTCAAATCACATGAGAAGACATGTTCTAAGTTTTGAGAAAATTTGTGACTAATGTGTATTTGATTGGATTAATTATATTGATTTAAGATAGAGCATCTACATTGACTGGTTGACATTCTGAAAACTCTGCAGTTGTGATGGTATCAATTTCTTGACAAATACAGGAACAGTTGCAATGTGATGAAAAAACTTCAAAATGTAATTGTAAAGCCATACAAGACTATGCAACTTTCAAACTACAAGTGTGACATAACAATAGTAGCAGATATCATTAACGAAAAATGAAACATCAATGGGGAAAATCAAAACAGTTACATAAACTCTTGCAAACCACAACACAATGCAGCACAGAATCATTTTTCATGTAATAAACATAATCACTTTCTGCATAAATATTCATAATGTGTTATTTACACACTACATAGATAATTCAAGTATTGAAACAAAAGTAGTTTAATATAATATTTTTTACAATAATATCATGTATGCATAAATCATCCTGTGGAAGTTTCAATACCTGCATTTCTTTAAATTTTGCTCTTAGCTCATTTGGTGTAAGGCGATATTCATCAAGACCATCATTCCATCTAATTCTCTCTAAAACTTCTAATTTCCCTCCAGCAAGCCAGTCACCACTTTCAAAAATCATCTACAAAACACATAAATTTTATTTTAAAATCAAACACATTAAAACATTTGAATATTTCACTTAAAATTACTGTAATGCTGTCAAAACATATTTGTTACAATACCATATTCAGGTATCAATAAAAAAATTGTACAAAAGAATCATTAGTAATATAATGACTTAAAAGAGGTTTGAAATATATTTTCACAAACAAGTTTACAAGTGCAATTGTAATTTGTTCTTCAAAGGCGAACTGAAAAAACTGAGGTTGCTACAAAGCATTAATATGTGTATACAAAAAGAAGTACTGTTAATGGTTTGTCACTTGGTACTAACTCTGAGCAATTTTCAATCAAGGGACTTATAATTCATCAGATCAGTGCAAGATAAGTCCTGTAATTTTGTTTTCTGATTTATTTTGAGCAACTTTACTGAAATTTTCCAGAATAAGTCTGGAATAACTTTAAACTATACTATGAATGTAGAGAGTTATGGAACAATAATTTTATCTTACCTCAATTTTGAGGCAGTGATTTGCTATGATGCATAAACACCCAACACACAAGGGTGCTATGCAGCAGGTTCAGTTCTGTTCATTTGCTAAAACCATTTCTTAAAATCACGATGGTTCGGTGGTACCATTTGTCAGATTCAATGTTTGGATGAGAGCATCATAACAAACAATTGTGTTTGTTCAGTACTTTGTTTTGTTCTTCTTCCATTTTTTTTTTCATTGTTTCATCATTTACCAGGCACAACATTAACATACTGTTCTGGAAGCATAGGGATTGAAATTGAATCAATATTTTGAATGTAGGAAAGTGATCTGTTCACTTACAGTTCTACAAAATAGCCCCCTCCCCCATTTTGTTTTCGATTAAATTTGAGTATTTTGTTGGCAACTGTTACCAGAGGGTAAAACTTGTTGAATGTAGAAAAAGGAAAAGGTGGGAAGTTTATAAGGTCATTGGTCAGGACTTACAGAAGATTAATTAAAAGATCTTTGACGTGATTAAGTTAGCATTGACAAACTGAGGTATTTAATAATCTTATTGCCTTTCTCAGTGGTGTGCAGAGGTATTTCATCATAGGCAAGCAATATGATTTTAATAATAATATAATATTATATGTATGCTCAGTTTGCTACTGTTCTTTTTATCTATGTGTGGGTGTGAGGGGACGGGAGATCTGGATATCTTGTTCAAACAGTTGTAAAAGCATTTAAAATTATTTTAATGTGTGTGACAAATAAATTAATACTAAACTTTCCTAGAAAAAAAAAATAATAATATTTACCCACCCATTGTCCACCCTGTTTTCGAAGTCTAAGGCCGTCCCTGGTTTATCCCCTACCACTGAATAAGTTCAGTTTTTATCGAAAAAATAAAAATATTTAGTTAGGAGTACCTGATTGAAGTTTCCTGGCTTAAGAGGTTTCTAAGTGGAAAATGGCGATTAAAAAATCAGAGATCGCGTACAACAAAACAAGCTTTGAGTGTGAATTACTTACTCTTGAACCAGGTATATTTTAATCAACAATTTTCAATGTTGCTATGAAAACTGAACATATCAACAAAAATAAAAAATAAAAGTATTTAGAATTATCGTCAACAAAAACTATATTTATTTAAAGACGAAATGAAAATTGAAGGTGTCGTATGGTTCTGGTGAAAGTATACAGTGACAACGAAGTAGATTAGGGCTAATCTTAACTATTAGCAAACATTTCAAAAAATACATATATCTTTCTAAGAGCACGGTTACTGAAAAATATAATTCACCTTTTTTAGAGAAAATTACACAATTATTTTATATGTTACATTTTGCTAAATATCTTGCAAGATCAAATCATTCAATCGCATATTCATTACAAGTAGTTCCCATTTTTATTACATTCCTTTGTAGTATACAAAAACGCTGGAAATACATTTCCTATATATTTTGGCAATAGATAGCTGGCAAAATGCATACACGTATAAAAACATCATATTCACAGGGGAAAAAATGTAGCAAAAGTTCTTATGTCAAGTTTTATAGTTTTCTTACTTGTATACGAGTTCCAATCTTTTTCCTTTTAAGGCAAATGAATTAATAATGTGATCATAGAAATAACATTCCTTTTTAAGTTTAAATAGAAGATGCTTTTCGATAGATAACAAAGATAACTTTGACAGTCTGTCCTGTCCTTGAGCGTTTCCGAGATATGTTTTTATGCGCTTTAGGGATGAAAAATATTTTCGGCTGAAGGGCTTGTTGCTGGAATGGTAATTACGAGTTTGCGAAATTTGGCTAGTTCCAGGCATCACTTCGTCTATCCCATTTGATTTAAAAAAAAATCAAAATTTCAGTGACGTATTTACCACTGAAGTCATCTGTTGAATACAACACTTTTAGTTCGGATCGCAGATGAGCAAAATTGAAGTACTTAGTGTAATTTTTCTTTAAGTTTTCAAAGAAACACTCTGGAAAACAATTTTTAAATTCCACTTGTTTGTCAGGATTTAGCAATTCTCGAAGTTTCATGTTCTGCAAGTCTAAAAATCTTGAATTCATGTGGCTCATTATATTGTCCAATATTTTGCAACAGAGCCGTCGGTAACTTGTTTTGGGAACTCCGTAAGCATCTGCGCGCTTACGCTTTGTAAGAGCTTCGTCTGCTTTGCTTTCTTCTAGTTTTGACCACAACATCTCGAACTCATTTCTTTTCTCTGACACTGCTTTCTGAAACTCAGCGACTTTCTTCATACAATACGTGATATCCAATTTCTTTTTCTGTAGTATTTCAAATAATGTATGGATCAAAGGAAAGATATCAGAGATGAGACACAGCAGGAAGCGGAAATTGAATTCACCCAAACACTTTGAAAACCCATTGGCTGTAACAATAGTATCAGAATCCCAATGTTCAGGATTTTCAAGAATATTTATAAACAATGCTCTTGTACTTTCTAGACTAGATGCTCATACACAGTTCCTACCAAGCGACTTTGAAAATTTCATCGAGTAGGAGTTGCATTGGGTAATCTTCTTTTCACTTCCGCATCCAATGCATGAAATCTTTTCATCGACTTTGAAAAGAAAGAAGCCCGTCGATTCAGTGTTGCGAAGAAAATTATGGATTCTTTCATACTGTTAAGTGCTTGTGAGAGGACCAGATTTAATCTGTGAGCATAGCAATGCACAAAAATAGCTTCCTGGTGTTTTTCTATTACACGAGCTTGAAGTCCTGAATGTTCTCCAGCCATCATGGTAGCTCCATCGTATGTCTGAGCTATTAATTTTTTGAGCACTCAAAACTTTCTAAAATGCTTTGGACGTGCTCTGCCAAAGAATTAGCTGAACGATCAGCACTCACATCAATAAAACCAATGAATGTCTCTTCGGGAGTCCATTAGTCACATAGCGAAACACTGTAGACAGTTGAGACCTGCAACTCACATCAGTTCTTTCATCCAAATTAAAACCAAAGGAGCTTCTTCAATTTCTTTTTTTATTTCTGCAATCATTACTTTTCCTATTGATTCAATCAAATCATTTTGTGTATGATTTGACATCCCTAAAAAGACAGACAAACTGTCTAAATGATTTTTAAGCTGTTCATCATAGCAACTAATTAAATTTGTCAATTCAACATAATTCCTAGGATTAACAGACTCCGTGGATTCATCATGCCCCTAAAAAGGCCAATTCCTGCTTGTCAAGGAAACACGTAATGTCAATTGAGCGCCTTAAAACATATCTAATTTTTTAACGAGTTCATTATGTCGAGAAACGTCCGTTTTTATTGCTCGTCTATTTGAAATTCAAAATCATTGTTTTGCCAAAAGTTTTTAATTTTATCACTGACGAAATGTGTATCTCTGAACACTCGTGCCGTTTGGATGAATTGTGAGAGTTATTGAAGTCGCCAAAACCACCGTTTATCCATAAACTTCTTGTGTCTACTAAAAATAATGTGTACGGCCAACAGTATAATTTTGGTCACTTTTGCAAGCTGTTTACCACTTTGTTTTTTTCGTATTCTTCCCGATGGAAGTGGCAAAAACATTTTTTAGCCTTCGTTTGGAGAGTTTGTAAAGAAGGTTTTGGTCTCTCAGCATTTATATGATCCCTTTTCTCTTGAAAACTCCTTTGGCTGGAAAGGCTCATCTCTTAAAAAATAAAAAAAAAAAAACACAATCTAAAACACACATTTATATTTGTTGTCATCGTGTTGGTTCATAGATGACAGTGCAGACACGAACATGAAAACAATACGAAATTGCTTCTCTCAGAGAAGAGAAATGCTTACATCTTCAAAAATTAAGTCAAACAGCGTTGAAAGGTGTTCGCTTACAATAATTGTAATTACACCTTACACGGAAATACAGAAAATCATTGCACATTGTAGAGTATTTGATGAACATATAATTTACTGCTTGGTTCCATAGCAAAAGAACTACAAATAATGACTTCTGATCAGATTTAACTTCGACTCACAGAACAAATATGCAAACTCTAAGCAACTGCTGTGTTGCTTGCATAGCCCTCATGCAGGCAGTGGTGAGCTTAGTCATGTGGTCGTTCGGAGTGGCGGCTGTGAAGCTTGAAATGAATGGAGGAATCCGAAGCAACTTCTGGAATGCTTGCACAGCCCTCATAGCAGAAGAGGTGAGCTTAGTCATGTGGCCGTTCTGCGCGCAGGAAGCGTGATCTTTACACGACGATGGCACTAAATTTCAATAAAGCTATGGCGGAAATTATTTAATAGTTATTTAAGAGGTCCGTTTTTGGAAGCAATCACACCATGGGTCTAAATTTTAATAGCCATTCTAAATTAAAAATAATTAATCTAATTTCTGTAAAGCTTTCAATTATTCATTTCTAGTAAGACAAGCACTGCTTACATTGCTTCTATGGACTGCATGCCCCTGGCCTTTCTTGGTTCTTGATGACATTCAGCATATTAACAAAAAACATGCAGCAAGGAAACTTTTTACTAATGATCAGCAAAAACATGACCTGAACACAGATACCATTAACGAAAAATGAAACATCAATAGGGAAAATGACAACAGTTGCATAAACAGGGAAAATCACAACAGGCACTCATTATGATGGTATAGACTCTCACGACAGGTGATCTGCTTTTGTACCCAACAGCATCCCAGGCCATAATGCCTCATGTTGGTGCCATATGCCTGGAGGTAATACACTCTTCTCGTCCCTTTCCTCCCGTTGCCGGCACACACAGATGCGGTCATCATTCCCACCTAAACAGAAGAGCATTTTGTCTCAGCATATTATGTGCCATTCGTCACACCACTCCCTTCGTTCAATGCACCATTGCAGCCTGGCAGTCCATTGCTGCAGTGTCAAAGGTAGCCTGAGAAGGGGCAGATAAGCCTGCAATCCAAACTGCACATCACAATTCCCCACTGCTGCGCCAATGCCGTTGATGATGAAGAACGATCAGTCAAAGACATCCTAATGAGATGACAGATGTTCTTTGGCCTTGTCTGTGTATAAAGTCCAGAACCTTCTCTTTATGTCCTACCCCCTTCTTTGTACCATTCCCAGCACACTTTTGTAATGATAGACATGCTGCACATGTGACTATGAAATAATTAAACATGATGATGTGACTATGAAATAATTAAACATGATGATGTGACTATGAAATAATAAATGAAAATGAAATAATTTTTGATATAATTTTTTTTAACTTTTTGGGCACGAAGGCCCTTGAACAATATTTTTATAATGTGTTTTTTCTAGTTTCCAATGTACATCCCTTATAAATTATAAAAATCATACTAGTATATTTGGTTTCTTAAGTAAAACACCAGCTCTGAAAAAAGATTTTTAAAAACCTTACAAAACAATTGCATTGCTCTTCATAACCAATTGAGGAATGGAGATTCCTGTGGCACTGAACTTTTTGAAGAGCTTATTCCCAAAAACTCAAGTTCATGTAGTGGCATCATCAGAAGTTTCTCGAAATTCAAGCTCATAATGAACAATTATTTACCATCAACAGTGTGTCATGGAAAATTAAATGGTCTGTCAATATTAGCAACTAAAAACACTATTTTTTTCCAAGAAACAGACTTCACTAACATTATTATTCGATTTTTCCTATTGAAAAATCAATGGGCATAAAGGTCTGGATATCAGAAAGTCTACAAATATGAAATGAAGGGAAATGATATGACTTAAGGTGTGTGATTATTTATTTATTATATATTTATTTATTTGTGTACTAATTTATTGTCCTTTCACTTTTTACATATACATTTTAAATCAGTTTTATTTATCCACAGTTACATACTTCTATGACAATATTGTGACTGAGACATTTACAAAGATCATAGAGCAATATTAATAGACAACACTCAGAACAGAAAAAAACAGCATTAACTTATCTTAAATTTCTTAAAATTCTGCCATATGTTAAATATATGATAATAAATTATGTAAAGCCTAATTCAGTTGTGAGAAAAAGGAAAGCCATGATAATGGTGAAAGCAGTTTAAAATATATCTTTAATGTTTTGGCTTTTCAATATGAAAGGCATACTTCTCCTGACTTAGGATATTGCATTATGTTTTACTCAATCTGTGTCACTTAACTTTTGTGTATTTGCACAATATTGTCTGCATAATCCCAGATTTGGCACAAGCATATATTCTTATCAGTACTGTAGTGAAGATTTTACCTCGTGGTAGGATGGGAGGGATTTACAGTATGGAATTTTTAAAAATATGTAATTATAATAATCACATAAATATTTTCCTAATTCATGAAATAGCACATTAAATTTAATTATTTTGTGGCTTTTAGCCTTTATATATTAATAATTTGGGATCTGTAAACCAGATACTTAAAATAAATAAAGAGAACAATGTTAAATTTGTTTTTTGCCGTACTTGGAGGCCAGTTGTTCAGTAACTTTAAACACTGTGCTGGAAAGAAAACAAAAATCAATTTGCATATATGCGTGTGTAAAAAAGAATCAATCACTAAAACATGTATAAGGGAATACAATGTTTTGTACTAATTTATTTTTGAGGGGACTAGCCCCCTTGGAATACACCACTAATCCTTATTATTTGCTATGCAGATTAGTTGAAGTCTATTATACTTACAATTTTCCAGGAATTGCAATGCAATGCAATCCCCCCCCAAGTCGATTTAACGCTTTTACTCTCTCTGACACATACAAGCATCACATCTCAGGCATGACCTTTTGGACTTCATACTCATTATTGATTTTTCAGACATTCCAGAATCTGATCCTACCATGATTTCCTTGGAATTGGCAAGCTTCTGCTGTCACAAGTTTTGGTCTATGACTTGCAATGCTATTTAGCTTCTTGTTACTCCAGATAACTCTACTTTGTCCCAGATGAAATATAAATTAACAGATTTGGTTCTACTGTATCCCTAGCCAGCCTGCATCTGTATATCCCATTAGGGTTAGTTGTTCTTTGGCTCTGAGCATACTATACAATTAGCTGTAGCCATGAGCAATAAATTAATGCCATAACAATAATTTTATCATTTGACATTTATGATGGAGCACATACAGTTAATTGAAGAATTCACATTTCCAAATGATTTAACAACAGATGCTGAAGAACTTCATAAGAGGCTCATAAAAGTGAATAGCTGATTAGGATACCTACCAAATGAGTTGATTCAGTAAATAGCTCCAAACTGACGCAATTAATTCATTAATCACACTGAGTGGAAGCAAATAATTTGAAAAAACCTTGTTAAATGAAAATAAAGAACATTTCTAGTTATGGTTATAGACTACCTAAAAATTTGGTTATTTTAGTGTTTTTGCATATAATCTGGGGTCTGCTTAAAATATTCAGTTTTATTTTTTTATTTCCTCCTATTTTTAATCTGTGTCTAAATTGGGCAGCTATTTTGGGTAAGGAAAGTTTATTTAATTAAAAAAAATATTTTGGTATGGGGATGGATGGATGGATGCATACATACATACATACATACATACATACATACATACATACATACATACATACATACATACATACATACATATCACTAAGCTGATCACTGAGATTCAGAGATTAGCTCCACAAAGAAATACAAACTACCAGATAAATTTTTAACTGATTATTTACTTACCGTAGCTGTATCAAACTTCTCCATTTACAGCGATCTTGAAACACAATTTGGGCTTCACTGACATCCGTCACATGGCGTACACAAGACCTTCTATACTTCATACTCATAATCTTTTTCTCATGCAGACACTTCTGAATCTGATCCTCCCATGACTTCCTTGGCATTCCTCTGCCTTTCCTTCCTGCCACTTGGGCTAAAAACATTTTCTTAGTAAGCATTTCATCACTCATTCTTTCAACATGGCCAAACCAGCAAAGAATATTAGTCTCCACCTTGCTAACAACATTTTGCTTCACATTACACAACTGCAACACATCTTTATTCCTCATACAATCCGAACGTGTCTTGCCACAAACACCCCGTTAGTAACCCATCTCTCCAGCAAACAAACGACTCCTATGTATCTTCTGTAGTACCCAGGTTTCACTGCCACACATCAGAGTAAGAACAATTACACTTTCATACATAGCCACTCGGAACTCTCTTGAGAATCCATCATTCCTGTGAAAACCTCCTAAAGCAGCTATGACTTTCAATGAAGAATTCACTTGCCTACTAATTTCGCCATCTAATTTGTTCTCTCTGTCAAACATGCTTCCTAAATACACAAACTCATTCACCTGGTCAATCACTGTACCATTTAGACTTATATTACATTCAGTGCTAACAGTCCCTCACTCAAAAACCATAACTTTCATTTTTCTCTTATTTATACTCAGTTTGAATTTCATGCAAACTTTATACATCCTGGATAACATACTCTGCAACTCACTTTTTCTCTCTGCAAACAGGACTGTGTCATCAGCATACAGCAATCTGCACACACAGATATTACACAGACATAAACCAGTATTATCTATTTTGGCATCACACATGCACACATCCATAAGGTATATTAAACAGTCATGACATTACACAACCTTGTCTGACTCCTGCACCAATAGAAAACCATTTTGATTAAACACCATTCACTCGTACACAAGCTCTACTGCCAGCATACATTGTTTTTACACTATTAAGTAGATTCCCAGTAACACCATATTTATTCAATACCTTCCACAAAAGTGTCCTATTTACTTGGTTGCAAGCTTTCTCTAAATCTATGAAGGCAGCAAAAACTTTCGTACCAACAGCCAGATACTTTTCAATCATCATGTGTAATGCTAAAATTTGGTTAGTGCAGTCTTTACCATGCATAAAACCACTCCAAACATCTCACATTTTCTCTGATGTAAGACCTCGTACTTTTTGAATAATGACCTTACCAAACACTTTCCCTGGCACACTCAGTAGGCTAATACCATGATAGTTCTTGCACTCAGTCTGACCACCTTTTCCCTTATACAAGAGATCACCATACAAGGGAACAATGATAGCATTCTTCCAATACCAAGGGACCATTCCTAACTCCCAGCACAACTGGCAAATTTCAGTTAACCAGTCAGTTACAGAATTGCCACCAGCTTTCAACATCTCAGCAGTTATGCCATTAGCTCACAGAGCCTTACCATTAAACAACTGAAGAGATTTTAGAGCTTTACACACCTCTTCTCTTGAGATCCCTCCTGTGTGTCCATCTTCTACTGTGACATAATCTGCTTCTGTCTCAGAATCACCTTTGCTTTCTATCTAACAACTCACAGAAGTATTCACCGTATCTTTCACTTAACTCATTGGTCTCCCATATCATTTCCCCAATCCTATTCTTCACAAAACTTACAACTTTGTTTCCCCTATTTTTCCTGAGTCTCATGTACTTCCAGAAAGTTTTTCTATCTTTCCAAAAAGCCAATTCATGCCTTTCCACCTGCTCCTTCCTATCTTTTGCCTTACTCTGGTGAAACAGCTTAGCTGCCTCACGCTTCTTACAGCAATATTCATCCACAGAAACTCTACCTACAACATCCTCAAATATGCTTCCTTCTTTCTCTTTACTGCCTCTTCAGTCTCACTATTCCACCAGTATCCCCTCTATTGTTACCCACTATTGTGGTGCCACAGACCTCTTCAGTAGCAGTGACAACAGTTCTTAAAACATTCCCATTTCTTTTCTACATCCCTCTCACATGGCTTCAGCTCCTTCAGTCGTTGTTTGAGAAAGTCAGAGAAATGCTGATGATCTTCAGGGAGCCTTTCAATCTTTATTCTTTCCATCCTAGGCCTCTTCCTATTCCTTTTCCTCCAACCAACATTCAGTTTCACTGGTGATACTTCTAATTTGAATTAGCCTCAGATACATATATGATATAGCAGAAATCCAGGTTCATCTAGGTCTTTGTAGAAATGAGTAAACGGGGAGCTGTGCTGGGACGTGTCCTTGAAAAAGTCATAGTACACTATTTACGAAAAAAATTGCATTCTTCGCTTTTGTTTTGTGGATTTTTTGGCTTTGTGAAGTTTATTACTGTCATTTTATGATTTTACCACCCACCCACCCACCCACCCACCCACCCACCCACCCACACACACACACACACACACACACACACACACACACACACACACACACACACACACACACACACACACACACACACACACACACAATTTTGGGGTTTAATGACCACCATGAACAACTCTATGGGCCACAACCAGTCATCCATCCCTACTTTGGGGCCAGTGGTTCCAAGGATAAGGGAGAACCAGTATGCTGTAAGACAAACACAATACTCATACCTCATCTGGTACTTGAACCCAGGCCCATCTCAATGAACGGTTACAAGCAAGCACTTAGACCACTGCATCACTGGGACAGCTACATAAAATATTTTGCATGAATTAAAGCTTAAGTACAAAAAAAGCACTAGTTTTAATGTAAAGTTAAATCCATATGCAGGTAAACCTATCTACGAAAAAAAAAAAAAAAGTTAAAATCAAGTTAAAATCAAGAGAAGACAGAAATTTTAACCTTCACAAATGGATGACCTTGGTTACTAATACCAAATTTTCTGCCACATCGTTCTTCTTTCTTGTGTTCAAAGAACTCAGGATTTCTTAAAATTGCAACACATTTGCCTTTGAAGCGCAAAGCAAATGCTGAGACATCATTCAACCGTTCTTTGTCTTCAGTGGATACAGGAAGTACAATAGGAACAGACTGGTTAATAACTCCACCTTGAAACACAGAAAATAACACACATCAATTTCAAACAACTCATTAACAATTCAAATATTTAACATGACTTCAAAAAATACTACAGGATAATGATTAGTTAATTTGGGTGGCAGTGTCATATATTTCATGAATTTGGATCATGCCCTGCATGTTCTAAAAATTAATGGAAAATATTTCTTTATCTGTTACAATATGGCTACCAAGATATAATATAAAATGCTTCAAATAGTATGATGTAAAATCTGTTTCTGTTAAAAATAATATTGCCACTTGCAAATATAACAGATACTTTCTGCACATATTAATCATTTGCATTGGTTTCCTTAAGCTTGTTGCAATTAGCACTCATCATCTTAGGGCAGATGAGCAACTTCCCATCATAGTTGAACTTAATCAGTTTTGAATCTAACACTGCTCCTCAAACCAGAACTGGACAGAACTTGTAGCATGGCTAGGCACTCAATCTTGCTGAACAAGGTACTGCCACACTGTAGGTAGTGTGGAATTGTTCAGAAGGGCATCATACCTGGTGTCCATTAGGCTGGAGAGTACCACAACCAAAGGACTGAGTCCTACCAAGGAGAAACAGCCACACACCATACAGATCCCCCTTCAAACTTGACTGTAGGAAGAATGCATTCCACTTGACAGTGTTTCTCAGGCAAAAGCAGCACCCAAATATGCCCATCTGAATGGAGTGAACAGCAGTGGCGGCTTTTCAGGTGAAGTAGGTGAAGTGCCTCTTCACCTATTTTACTTAAAATAAAGTTTTATTCAGTAATTTGTATAATATATTCTTTTTTGTTTCAACTGTGTTACAAAATACTCAAAATTTTGATTAGATATCAATTCACATAGCGCATTCAATACGAAAAACAAGTCCTCATACGCAAAATAGTGCAAGTGAAGAGCCGAAATGAAAACCCTTGGAAGTATGCAGCTTTCAACCGAGTTGCTATGGTAACCGTGATGTCAACCTCCCCTATCTGGTGCGCAAGTGAAGTGTTTTAGCTTTTGGCGATGAAGCTCTGCAGATGGAATCGTGACGGTTTACCCAGGGTATCTTGCAATCCACTAGGGCTTTTTTTCTTGCAGTGTTGTGGTGTGCTACATGCTTTCCGAAAGGGATTTGTTTTTTCGTGCTTTGTGATTATTTGTCAAAAAGTTTAGCTGTTACTGTAGTTTCGTGTACAGTTCAACAGTTAGTGATATTTTTAATTAAAGTATGTATCCTGTGAATGACATTGTTTGTAATTTATTATAAACTCCATTTAATCGGTGGAAAGATGAAGATAAAAGAGACATTTTACTTCAAGGACGACCGACGGATTCACTGGCAATTGTTGCCAAAAAGGAAATCAAGAAGAGCGGTAAATCTTACCATATTAATTTTAAAAATTGTTGGTTTACTGAATATAAATGGCTTTGTAGTACTTCTGTTACAAAAAATTTTTTGTTGGCCCTGCTTACTTTTTTAGTAATAAACATTTGGCGTGGCATAAAGACGGATTCTCAGATTTATTAAATATAACACGCTCACTTCATAAACATGGTGATTCTAGCGAACACCTGAAATGCGAGTTAATGCTAAGGAATTTTGAAAAAAAATCAGAACACCATTGCCGATGCCCTGAGGGAGAATGCTAGGCTCTTGAAAATGCATTTCAACGAAAACGTTCGTTTAAATAGACTTTTCCTGCAGACAGTGATTGATGCAGTATTATGTTTGAGCAAACAAGAACTAGCAGTCGGTGGCCATGACTAAAGCATGGACTCGATAAATCGTGGACATTTCAAGGAATTACTTTCATTGTTGATATCAAGAAGTCCTTCAGAAATTCAAAATCAATATGAAAAGATAAAAAAATGTCTTCACAGGTAACTCAAAAACTATTCAAAATGAATTAATTGAATGCATTTCTGAATATATAAACGATCACATTAAAAATGAAATAAATGAAGTTCAATGCTTTTCTATTCAAGTAGATGACACCACAGACATAAATCAGACTTCTCAGTGCTCTTTAACAATAAGATTTGTTGATTCGGAAGGTGTATTGGCTGAGCGATTTTTGGGTTTCCACGACGTGAGTGGAGATCGAACATCAGAAGCTTTATACAAAATGCTAGACAGAATTTTGGAATAATTCGATTATCAACACAAATTAATAGGACAATGTTACAATGGGGCAACTGTAATGTCTGAAGGACAATGTTACAATGGGGCAACTGTAATGTCTGAACACTTGAATGGGCTCCAGAAAAAATCAAGGATAAAGCTCCTTAAGCTGTTTTTGTTCATTGGTTCATTGCTTAGCACATCGTTTGAACCTTGTATTACAGCAGAGTTTTTCTAAAATTTCAAAGTGTCGTATATTTTATGCAAGCCTCACTGGAATTCCTTCGTTTTTTCACCACTCAGTGAAGCGATCTTATACACTCACATCTACAACCGCAAGATCCATACCAACCATAGAAGAAATTCGATGGTCCTCCACTTTGAAGTTAGTAAGTGTAATTGTTGAAGATTGGGATAAATTGAAGGAAGTATTCGAATTTCTGACAAATAGTGAGCAATCAGACAAAAAATCAATTCAACTTGCCAAGGGGTTTTTAAACGATATGAACATGAAAGAAATACGGGATTACGCCATATAATACAAATTTTGAAGATGACAATCCGATTTTTGGCGTAAATGTGACAAGGATGGGAAGTCAGATAATATCCGAAAACTTGAAAATTTTCATCGTCCTGGAGCGGGACTCAAACTCGCGTCTCCCAGAAAACGCCTGGGTATGCTAACCACTACACCACCCAGAACGACCAAGTTTCAAGTTTCCGATCAATTTGAATATAATCATTACAGGATTCACTAGTCGAAGCAACCGGCATTCATGTTTAGCGAATCTGGACGTTAAGAATCGTATCCCGTGTTTGCCCGGAGAAGCAGATAAATTGAAACTTGGTTGTTCTGGGTGGTGTAGTGGTTAGCATACCCGGGCGTTTTCTGGGAGACGCGGGTTCAAGTCCCGCTCCAGGACGATGAAAATTTTCAAGTTTTCGGATATTATCTGACTTCCCATCCTTGTCACATTTACGCCAAAAATTGTATTCTCATCTTCAAAATTTGTATGATATGAACACTTTTGAATTTACATTTTTGGTAATAGTATTTAATGAAATTTTTGGCCCCAATGATCTATTATTCGAAATTTTGCAGAAAAAATCACTAGACATAAACTACTGTGTAACTCAAATTAAAAAATACTCGTGAAATTTTGAGTCATAAAAGGAACGATGAAGTATTTGAAACACTGTTTAGAAAAGCTAGCAAAATCCCAGAAATAAGCAGATCTAAACGGGAATATGCTGCTCTTACACAAGAAACAATTTTTCAAAATTATAAACAACTGTATTTTGAAATTTTAGACCACATTCTTATGGAAATGGATATAAGATTTCAAGACTGTGAAAAACTTCAAATTGTTTGTGTTGCTGACACAACCAAATTTGAACAATTTAATTCAAGCTTTCCCTCTCACGCTTTTGAAAATCTACAACATTTTTACGGGAAAATATTTACTAAACTCCAGCGCCTTAAAAATGAACTGAGTCTTGTATATGCTAACGAAAATATTAGTAATATATCGACTCAAGAACTTCTTCGAGTGCTTCATGAAGATAAAGACATTTATACAGAAGCTTATAAATTGGTTGCCCTCATTTTAACCATTCCATCTACAAGTGTGTCAGTGGAAAGAAGTTTTTCTTGCCTTAAAAGAATACAAACTTATTCAAGAAACACTATTTCTCAAGACAGACTTGCTTCTTTGGCAAATATTTCTACTCAGAAAGATATTTTATTGATGCTCACGAAGAAACAACCATTCTATGATGACTTAATCGACAAATTTGCAGCTTTAAAAGAAAGAAGAATTGATCTAATATACAAAAAATAAGTCAGTCCTCATATAGCGATTTTCATTGAAGACAGTAGATATCTTTTCATGTTGCTCTTGTAGCTCATCACCTATTTTTTCAACTACGAGCCGCCACTGGTGAACAGCCTGATTTATCACTCCACACAACCCTCTTCCATTTTTCCTCTATGAGTGGTGAGTGGGGCACCTCTGCAGCCATTGTCTAGCATTGACTGGAGTGATATAGGGCTTGTGAGCAGCTGAGCTAGCATGATAACCAAGAGTTCCTGATGAACTGTTTTGATGCAAATAACTATTCCAGTAGCTTGTGCAATATTGCTGGCCAGGTCTGTTTTTTTTTTCTTTTTTTGGTTGGGGGTTTAATGACCACTGTGAGCAACTCAATGGGCTATAAGCAGTCGCCCATCCCTAATTTAGGGCCACTGGTTCCAGGGACAGGAGACAGTCAGTGCCGTAAGACAAACACAGCATCCATGCCTCACCAGGATTTGAACCCGGACCCACTTGGATGAACGGTAAGGAGCCAGTACTTAGATGACTGTGCCACCAAGGCAGTGGCCAGGTATGTGACAGAGGACATGTGTGCCTTCACATTCCACAGTGAGCTTTGTTTAGCATGACCACTCAGTTTTTTTCAGCCCCCCCCCAAGTGTGATTTTACTGTAGTGGCATATCTGCTTTCCATCAATGAAGGACACCAGCAACAGTGGAATTGGGAAATTTCAGAAGAGCAGAAGAGTAGCAATGCTATGTATGCAGTGATTGCTTACTCAGGTGGAATCCAACCACCATGCCCTTTTCAAAGACTGTCAAGTTCAGCTCTGCACAGCATAGTCACTTTCAATGACGCCTGACAGGTGTACCAATGCTTCCCTTCACATATAGCACACAACACACTCCACATGTGTGTCTCTGGTTCTGCAAATGCATATTTAGTTTTGCATCTGTGGACTGAATACTTTGTCTACATAATGTATATTTGGGGAGATGATAAATGTTGCTCTGCTTGCGTAGTAACTACTTTTTTTCCAAGCTTTTCTACACCCTTCCAAACAGTTCTAACAAAATGAAAATAGGTGACATTTTTCGGCATATATTCCAATACTTTCATAATTCCAATGATTTTCACAAAGCAATGGCAAGAATGAAATAAAGCACCTTTTTGGGCTTTCTGTGCATATTATATATTGCATACTTTACACAACTATATAAAAATTAAACATAACCATGTATGACAAAATCTGTGAAGTCTGACACATTTTTACAGAAGTGGCAATATCATAAGGAGTCATATACTCCTTATGATGTGTAAAATATACTCCTTATGATGATAAAATGTACTCCATATACTCCTGATGATGCATAAAATATACTCCTTATGATACGTAAATATATCTTATTAAACTTCTTCAACTTTGTATCTTGTATTTTGTCCACCTCACATTTTTCATATGATACTTCTGTATACATTACAAACTTTCTGTGTTAGCCACAGAGAGTCAGTTTGAGCTCATTGAAACACTGCATTATGATAATGACATAGTAACAGTGCTGCAGTCCTGTCTGAGAAAGGGGTGGGATGGTGAGCAATGATGGGTGTTTCAAGAACAGAATTTCTCTGTTAAATGCACTGGTACAAAATTTGAGGAAGACTCTCTGCTCTGTCATTTTATTCATGGGTTGCATCTTATAGGAAACTGAACATGCTTTCAAAGGCCTTGAATCTTACAGGAAACTGAACATGCTTTCAAAGGCCTTGAATCTTACAGGAAACTGAACATGCTTTGAGTTCTGTACAAAATAACTGTGAAAGGAAAAGAGAATGCAGAGATGCAAGACATCCCATTTTCAGGAAAAGTAGCAGAGTTGTGTCCCACTATGCATTTTCCCAACTGTAGCCCTGCATAGTGAGTGAAAAACATGTTAGAGCTTGTCATTCAGCCACAATAATGCTCTAAAGTGTATAACTCAGTTACTTAACGGAGTTTCAACTTGAGGATAATATCTTTCTTTTTGCACAAGAATGGTAAATCATGTGGATGTCAGTTAAGATGTTAAGAAGGGGATATAGTTAGAATGTTTTGCTTTAAATAAAGGACCTTCACATGGGTTGATCTGTGAGTTCAGACAATTTTAAACTTCCTACATTGTACCTGAAAATATATTAAAAACTTTTAATTTTTTGTTGTATGATTGATCATTTTAAGCCCATGCATATTTTACTTAAAGAATAAAATTCAGATGTTGAGCATCTGTTTATTCATATCAGAATTAACAGTCTGATATATTCACTGTGTCAAAGTTTTAGGATCACAAATAAAATAACAGGATTCAGAAACCTTAATATGAGAAGATAAGTTAAACACAAGGATAAAAGTTAAAGCATGTATGTAGAAAACAATTCAATATTTTACCTTCTACGTAGTACTATATATAGTTATCTGTTACCTACATATGTTCACCAGCTTTGTGTGGAGCCATGAGCAGTGAATATAAAAAGGTCTCATTATACTGTATATGTGGAGAGAGAGAGAGAGAGAGAGAGAGAGAGAGAGAGAGAGAGAGAGAGAGAGAGAGAGAGAGAGAGAGAGAGAGAGAGAGAGAGAGAGAGAGAGAGAGAGAGAGAGAGAGAGAGAGAGAGAGAGAGAGAGAGAGAGAGAGAGAGAGAGAGAGAGAGAGAGAGAGAGAGAGAGAGAGAGAGAGAGAGAGAGAGAGAGAGAGAGAGAGAGAGAGAGAGAGAGAGAGAGAGAGAGAGAGAGAGAGAGAGAGAGAGAGAGAGAGAGAGAGAGAGAGAGAGAGAGAGAGAGAGAGAGAGAGAGAGAGAGAGAGAGAGAGAGAGAGAGAGAGAGAGAGAGAGAGAGAGAGAGAGAGAGAGAGAGAGAGAGAGAGAGAGAGAGAGAGAGAGAGAGAGAGAGAGAGAGAGAGAGAGAGAGAGAGAGAGAGAGAGAGAGAGAGAGAGAGAGAGAGAGAGAGAGAGAGAGAGAGAGAGAGAGAGAGAGAGAGAGAGAGAGAGAGAGAGAGAGAGAGAGAGTCAAAATCCTTCACTCTCATCACTTTCGTTTTACCACAGAAAACTTACTGAGTTTAGAAATTCATGAAATGGTTTAAAAGAACTGCATTCTATGTATTCATTTACAACATTTACAAAAGTTACAGAAAAGTAATATCCAGTAAATTCACTTACCATCCAATAAACATCCAAAGTGCAGGCACTGCAGATACTCTCTTTCTCGCATGAACCCTTGAAGAGGAGTGGCCCAACCTTCAGAAAGTACTTGAACAAACTGATAATCAATTAAGGAAATCTCTACTGAAGCAAGAGTTTCTGCTTCTGTTTTTGCAGTCTCAACAAGATTTGGAGGTACAAAGAGTTCTTTCACACTGTCTAAGACAGATTCAGGAATGATGCCCTTTAAAATCATGAAAACTTATGTCAGACACAGAATGTAATTCTTTTTCTTTTACAAAGAAAAAATTGAAATGATGAAACTTTCATCTTATAACAATTTAAAAATGAATAATAATTTTCACACAAAAATTTCATACGTACACAATGTAGTGTTTATGTTCAGTGCAAAAGCAGTGAGCAAGCACTTGTACCACAATTTTCATTGTATAATCCTCAGATTATATTTAAAAAGTTGTAAACTTCTGAAAACTTACTGAGTTCATTACATTTTTGTAAATTTCTATTCTGGAAATAATACATGGCTTTTTTTTAAAAAAAGAAAAATGTTTTTATGGGACTTGGATTTCAAAAAATCTGCAGAGTAATTATGAAGGAGTGGTGGTATAATTCCAAAAGTAATAAAATATGCATTAATAATAGAAAAATGTAATGGAGTATGAAGTCAGAGATCCAAGAAGAGTTGGAAAGAGGTTTTTTTTTCTTGTTTTTTAACTTCCAAGCATGTTAACAGAAAATAGGATGCAACGAAGGCAGTATGATTTGCACTGACAGAAGATGATGCTCTGTGGGAAACTTAGTGGTATGTATGTGGTTGGTGCCACTGATCACTTCACAAATCTTATTCGTAAGTTTTTACTGTGTTAATCCAAGGCCGTGTGGGAAATACAAGGCCATAACATTAGAGAGATCAGTTCTCTCTGTTTGTGACATCACGCTCATATTACACTGCCTGATATGTCAATTCATGTTTGAAGTAATACATGACAGCAGTAACAACCAATCAGAAGCCTTTGTTTCCCCATGATGTCACTAAAAGAAGGAACTCATCTCTCTAAATGCCATGGCCTTGTATTTTCTAGATGGTCTTGGCTAATCACATTAAGGTTTTTGTTTGCTCCTTAGTAGAAACATTTTTAGTTGTCTGTATGTATTTTTACTCTTTATCACTTAAAAAACTACAAATGTTTGCTTAGTTACTTTACTTAATAAGATGTTGTTTTTTTTTATTCTTACTTCTTTGGATTTGTGGATTATCCTGTGAACTGCGACTTTTCTATGGGAAATTATGGTCCGGGATCAACATTACAGGGGTGGATTATACAGCAATTTTTTTCCTGATTCACTGGCAAATGGATCATACACCACCATGGATTATATGAAGGAAAAACAATTGTTTTCGAAATTTTCAAGTTCTGTGGATCATGTGGTATAATACATGATTCACAAAACTCTGAAAATTTCAAAATATGGTACCTATGATCTTAAACAGCATTCAATAAAATATTCAGGGTGTCCTTTACACAAACAGACAAAGGTACATGTTATTCAGGAAATTCCAGGCTTTATGCATACAAATGAAGACATTTCCAACTTGGCACTAACAGCAAACTGACAGTAAAATACAATGCAGAAAGAAATGTCTTCATCTTTGTCCATATATTAGATCTTGAGACATAGCACCACAGAAAAGTCTACAGAAAAGTCTAAGGATAATGCTTCTGTAACACTAAACAGAAAGAGATAGAGGCACATAAATTCACAAGATCCAATCAAACATAATGCCTCTTCAGAGCATATTTCATCACCACCACAGCAGTTCCCTTTGCTAATAGTGGTGAAACAAGAAAGGATATACTATACTCTATCCACAAGAAAACATGTCTACAATCATATCATTAACTGAATCCTAATTCATCACAGAAGAGCAAAAAGGGCCAATGCATCTGGGTCCAGGAATAGTGTTGCTTGAATCATGTTAAATAAATTTTGTGGGAGAGAAAACAGGGAGATTCAAAGCATTGGCAGTCTTGCAGCAAGGAAATTGAAAAAGGATTAAGATTAAAAAGATCAGAAATGTGCTATAGCCAAATATATGGAAATCTGCAAATACAAAAAAAAAAAAAATCACTTTGAGATAATATACAAATTTTGGATTATGAACCTGAAAACAATAGATGTATTAAAAGAGTTATTACATAATCAGGAATAAAAGATCTATTAATGAACCTACAAAAACTTTTAAGTACCATTTTTAAAGAAATATTTAATAACATCAACTAGCATTTAGAAAGCATCACAGCCAAGAATTTTCATTTAGCCTGGAAGTGAAATCTGGCAACACAATTCAAATTGTATTCAGTGTCAACAAACTTTAACAACTAAACTCAAAACACTGAGAACAGCCCTTGACTGTCAACAAAAGGCCAGAAATGCCTGCTAACAAACAAAAACTCAGAGAAAAAAAGGAGAATAAGGAACTTCTTCAACTGAATACAGCTTCAATTTCTGAGTAAAGCCAAACGTAAGTTTTTCTTAAAATACGTTTTCTAATGCAAACATTTTGTTTTGTTTTTGGTGATGTGAACCAAAGAAAAAAAATGTGGTTTCTACCTCCAAAAAGGCTATTACTATTACATTTTTGGTTCCTTTGGATTATTTTAGTATTCCACATAACTTGACATATGCATTTGAAAATGGTGCAATCTTTTCAATTAATTGTTTCATCTCAATGTCTAACAGCACAGGTGGCATTTGGAACAAACTGAACATTTTAAACTTTGATGGAATTTATGTTTGCCATCCATTAGAGAAAAACAAAATATGTCTGAAACACTATACTGCTCTTTTTTTCACTCACTAAGAAATTTAAATTTTAAGTGAAAGGATATATGAAGCATCACCTGAGGTTGTGTCTTTCATCACATTATCAGACAGTAGAATTTTTTGCATGCCAATATAACATCAATACAGTTCTAAATCATATTATATTGCTAAAAGAACAGAATGCAAACGCCTCAAAATAAAGTATTATTTTGTATTCTTCTATAATACTCACCTTAAGAAGAAGGTAGTGTAGAACACGTTAAGTTACGTATAAAAGTTTAATGCAAATATATTTCAGCCATTACTATGTCCTTCATCAGTGCGACTACGATTGGTTTACATTGCCAGATTGGAAAGGTAAGTTTTGTAATGATAACTCTGGGTGACGTGATGCAATGAGGGATTTCCAGATGTAAGAAACAAAAATGGGGAGCTCAGAGTTGCAATTTTTCGAAAATAAAATTTCCAAACTTTCTCTAAACCTTGGGCCTTGGTTAAGACCAAAAATTGCAACTCTGAGCTCCCCATTTTCGTTTCTTACATCTGGAAATCCCTCATTGCATCACGTCACCCAGAGTTACCATTACAAAACTTACCTTTCCAATCTGGCAACGTAAACCAATCGTAGTCGCACTGATGAAGGCCATAGTAATGGCTGAAATATATTTGCATTAAACTTTTACACGTAACTTAGCGTGTTCTACACTACCTGCTTCTTAATTTGTTTGTTAGTTACGTGCATTGCTTACCACTCATTTATGATCATGGATTACGCATCTACCGGGCAATCAAACTACGATTGGCCTAAGGAATGGAAACAGTTTCGTAAACTTCGGATTAAGGTGATGTTCCTGTTATGCCAACTGAACTTTCTCATCAAATTAAGTTCTTTCAAGTTATCCCTTCTGCTTTTAAACTTCAAAAACCAGCTCTAAAAGGTCGATGTCAGTAGATTATTTATACCGCTAGCAAGAATCTTCTCTCTGCTGCAACTCGTGATACTAGGGCTCAGATTGCTAATTTGGAATTACTGTGTTTCAACCACTACCAGACTCTCTCGTTTTCAACCAACCCATTACTTGTGGATAAGTTCATGATTATGATTCATCAATCCATCTCTTCTGTCAAATTCTGTGAAGACAAAAAACATGCTAAGAAATTATGTTTCTTACGCTCTCAGTCAGATTTTGTCAACCACTCTCACCGGGAGTCAACCATGGGCTCTCCCACCTCAGATGCCGCTAAATTCATCAACTTGTCTACGTTTGTTCTGCCTTCCGTCTTCAACGACTGTCTTAACCAAGGCCCAAAATTTGCTCCTCCTTCAACTGAGAATCTCATGGAAACCATCCCCTTGCTTGAATCTGCTATTCATAACACCACTTCCGATGCTCAGCACGTACTCAGGCTGCTGCCATCTTTATTAAGCAAGCACACTCAAGTTCTGTCACTAATATTAAGTTTGCCTCAAAGCTCTTGAAAATTAAACAGTTCCTAAAAGCTAATAATTTAGCTGTATGTATGGCTGATAAAGTCGGACTTCCAGTCATTATCGAAAAGGATACCCTTAATCAAAAAGTCAATGATTTCCTCCTTTCCACCAATTGCAAACTTCTTTCTAAAAATCCTGTGGAAACCTTGAGATCATCTGTGGATTGCCTCAATAAGTTACAGACGTTAAAAGTTTTCTTGGGAGATTTTTCCACTCCTACTTTCTACAATTCTCCTAGATTATTTGCCCAAATTAAATTACACAAAGCTAATGCTCCAATTAGACCTCTTGTGGAAAATACTCACTCTCCTGCTTGTAACCTGGAAAAATGTCTTGCCAAAAAATTCAAGATTATCACTAATTACCACCCCTTCAATATCTCATCCACTGCTGAATTCATCTCTAGACTTCCAAACTCCATTGATGGTCATGCAAGTATGTTTACCCTGGACGTTGAATCCCTTTTTCCTTCTGTAACTCAATCTGAAGCACACATGCTACTCATTCATAAATTCAAAGAACAATTCCCCATGGACAGCACTTTAACCAAGGATTTGTATGATTGCCTGTATTCTCTTCGTCAATACAGCTTCTTCAATTTTAATAATCAATGCTATCAACAAAACCAAGGTGTACCGATGGGGTCACCTCTTTCCCCACTTTTGGCTGAAGTATACCTGCAAAATATTGAGCAATCAATAGTGATGCAACATGACCAACAACCTACCTTATGGCTCTGTTATGTCGACGATATTTTTGTCATCTGGCCTCATCCTAAAAAAGATCTATTGCAACTCACAAATTTAATCACTGAAAAATTCCTGTCCATTAGATTCACTATTAATGAAGAAATTGATGGCAAGATAAATTTCTTGGATGTCAGCATCTCAAAATGTAATAATCTTCTTTCCACTTCTGTCTACCAAAAACCAGTTTCTACCAATATAATTATTCCTTTCAAATCTCATACCTTCCACCAATATAAACTGTCAGCCCTCAAGTCTCTCATTCATCGAGCTCATTTCGTTTGTAACACTGAAGTTAATCTAACAAATGAATTAGCAAACATCCGCTTGATCGCTACTCAACATGGCTTTCCCCCGCTCCTGGTTTCTAAATTAATTCAAAATGCAAAGAAAAACCAGTTGTTGCTCTTCAGCCTGTTTCACCAAAAAAGGAACTAATGTTTGCTGGCTCAATCCCTTACCATGAACCTTCTGCCTACAGACTCATCAGTATCTTCAAAAGAGAAGGATATAGACTTGACATTCGTTCTTCCCCTTCAATTTCTGTTATACTCCGTAATGACAGAGACCCAAGACCTCCGCTTTCTTCGCCTGGAGTGTATAAAATTCCGATCAAGACTAACGTTAGATTAACCGCGTACATAGGAAGTTCATTCCGAAAAATTATCTCAAAACTTCAGGAACACCAATCTGATGTGAAATTTGGAAAACCTTCTTCTGCTTTATCTCTTCTTACCACGGCCGACACTTCTGCTATTCCACTTTGGTCCGATACTAAAAAGTTGGCTCCCTTCCAAAATCGGTATGCTCTGAGGTTTAGAGAAAGTTTGGAAATTTTATTTTCCAAAAATTGCAACTCTGAGCCCCCCATTTTCATTCCTTACATCTGGAAATCCCTCATTGCGTCATGTCACTCAGAGTTACCGTTACAAAACTTACCTTTCCAATGTGGCAATGTAAACCAATCGTAGTCGCACTGATGAAGGCCATAGTAATGGCTGAAATATATTTGCATTAAACTTTTATATGCAACTTAGCGTGTTCTACACTACCTTCTTCTTAATTTGTTTGTTAGTTACATGCATTGCCTACCACTCATTTATAATACTCACCTTTTCTAAAAGTAGTTTCACCACTTGTTGAACACAATCTTGAATTGTTAGTTCACCAGCTTTAATGTGAACATCAGGCTTATCTGGTTTTTCATAAGCTGAATCAATTCCAGTGAAACCTATATATAGATATAAAAACCATTATGGGATTACATGTGCAACAGATTTAACACTAAACATAACCAAAATTTTGCGCCTCAATAAATCATCTCTAAATGAAACTCAAAGAATAAAATAAAACTAAATCTGAAGGAATTCTTTTTCACAGAATTTATCTGTTCAGAATAACAAATATTACCAAAGGATAAAACTAATGTGAAGCCTACATTCATCACAAAATAAAAACTCTAGAACACTCAAGAAACGCTATAGCATAGTAAATCCGTTTATTCACTGGTGTAATACACAAAGTTTTGTCAAGCTTTTGCACTCCAATGATAGGGTTTTTCAAGACAATTGTAGACATAAAAATGCAGGGAATTAGAACACGTAAGAAACAAACATGATTGTTTAAAAATAACATGGGTGACATCACAAATAGTATTACTTGAATTTTTATCACACAATTATGTGGTGCATTGTGATGTGTGTCCATTTTTCAATAATGCATGCCAAACCATTGGTAGTTTGATATAGACATGCATTCTAGTTTGCTGGAGAGGATTCCGACTGTTTCCCTGATGGCAGTCTCTTTAAAGTTTGTGTAGGGGGCAATTAATTATTCCATATGAGAACAGCCAAGCAGTGCATGACTTCTCTGGTGAGGGCTGTATTCTGTATGTCTTGGTTGACACTTTGCATGTGTCCTTTACATCTAGTATCTATGGATTGCTTTGTCATACCGATATATATCTTCTCTATGTTGTTAGGATACACAAACGGTATAGCATACACACCCGCTTTTTCTTTCTCACATTGTCTCTTCTTGCAGTTTGATATTATATGTGATAACAGAGTTGGTGACTTCATTGCATTGCTATTGAGATGTAACAAATAATAATTCCTACATAATAAATTTTTTAACCAATATGTAAAGCCTGGGACAAATGTGATGGAACCTGCATATCTCATTGTCTTACCAGTTGATTTTGTTATTGCAGATGTTATACAATTTTTTACAGTTCTATGTATTCTGCCTATGTCATCTTTCTTATATCCAGCTTTTAGACATTTGCTATAAATATTATCAATTTCCTTATTATTTAGGTAGTCTGGTTTGCATATGTTATGTGCTCTATAGAACCATGCTCTAAATGCAGAAAGTTTGTACTCCTTTGGGCAGTGTGAATCAGGAGGGACAAGGCTTGGTACTGCAGTTGGTTTATAATAAACATCAAAACCAAAGCTGGATGTTTAATTTCTTTTGAGCGTGACGTCAAGATAATTCAGCGTCCCATTCACTTCAAGCTTCATAGTGAACTTTATCATATTGTGTAGGTTGTTTATTTTGTGCACGAAGTCATTCAATTCATCTACTTTGTGTTCCCATGTGAAAGATATATTGTCAGCACAGCAGATCTACACCCACGGTTTCTTAATAAAATTTAAAAAGATGAGGTCTTCTAGTAGTCTAAGTACTGCTTCTGCAAGGAATATAGAGGTGAACCCATCGGTACTCCTTTTGTTTGTTTGTAGATGCCTCTAGCCAACTTGAAATAACTGTGATTAGTCACTAAATTTAAGGCACCAATAATTTTCTTAGTTTGGGTTGATGAGAATTCATTGGAAGCGACAATTATTTCTTCAAGGTTTCTAACTGCCTCTGGTATTGGTATAGACAGATATAAAGACACTATGTTGGAACTTCCCATTATATCCCTATCAAATATAGTCAATCATCTTGCATGCTCCACAAAGTCTTTTGTTGATTTGATTACGTAATCGGAGTTTTTTAAACGTTCAGAGAAAAATTTAGCTAGAAATTTTTCTAATATATACAAGGAGATTTGTTCTTTGCTACTATAGGTCTAAAGGCAGATACAGGTATGTGATTTTTTAACTGTCCAAAGAGTGGTGGAATATGCATTGCTCGGCCGTTCCTATATGGAATAATATTAGAAGAATTGCCCCTTATATGAACTTTAAAGAGACTGCCATCAGGGAGACAGCCGAAATCTTGTCTAGCAAACTAGCATGCAATGATGTATGTAGTATCTATCAAATTACCAATGGTTTGGCATGTGTTATTGAAAGAAGGACCCACATCACAGCACACCGCATAATTGTGTGATAAAAATTCATGTAATACTACTAGTGATGTCACCCGTGTTATTTTCAAACAATCACCTTTGTTTCTTACATGTTCTAATTTCCTGCATTTTTATGTCTACCATTGCCTTGAAAAAGCCTACCAGTGGAGTGCAAAAGTGTGGTGAAACTTCATGCATATTACACCAGAGAATAAACGAATTTACTATGCTATAAGCATTTCTTCAGTGTGCACACACGCATGGTCTGGTGTACTTTGAAATAACGTTATAAACTAGAAGTTCACAGTGGCATCCTAAAGCCTATTTGCACATTTGTACAGGAGCATGGAGCATGAAAAGTAAGTTGTGAACTACAACATTCTGTACATTAATTCAAAGAAAAACAAAACAGTAGTTAAAAAGAAAGGTGAACTACATCCAATCCACATCAACATTTTCTGATACAATATATAACTTTGTGAATGCCTTTACTAATTAGCTTTTGATGTATTTACATGAAAACTCATTAGTATAGCACACCATATACAGTATAATGGAAAACATGAAGAACACTCAGTAGTTTTATCTTCATACACATGTCAAAAGGTATAGCAAAAATAGTGAAATGCCTTATTGTGGTAATTTTTGAAAATATGGACAGTTAATTAAGTATTTCCAAATTGTCTAAAAAATTTTTCAAACTCACTTTTAATGTTAACACAATGTTTCCACAAAAAACATGGAAAAAAAAATTAGCTGCAGCTGATCTACACATTTATTGATGGCACTGTGGAATCCCATTTATTTCTGTTAACGTTACAGTGAGATGCATTCCATTGACAACTTTGTTAATCTTTCTGCTTTAGTTTTCCCTTTTTCCTCAAACATAACACTTCATACCAAATACTTTTACAGCACGAAACAGATACTATAAACAAAAACACAAAAGTATGGCAAAGCAAAAGTATCCAAAAAATTCAACTGCGAAGCACCTGATATGGAACAGCAATGTAGCAATAACAATGGTTCTCAAGTGAGGGTACATCAGGCTTTGCATCCAAAATGGCAGATTTTCAAGTTTTAGAAAAAACATTTATCAGCTAATTGCAAAATCATTTAGATTGATCATTTAGAACTGATTGATAACTTTTGTGACATATCACTCCAAGAAAAGTTTTTAGCACATCTTTTGTAAAAAAGATCATGCTTATGTTACCTGTTTGTCTGTCTGTCTGTCTGTCTGTCTGTCTGTGGGAACCATATCTCTGCAACTATTAGACTGACTTGAAAAATTCTTTTTCCCATTGGGAAGCTTGAAATGTGCGAATGAATGATGATACTTGCATTCCAGTTTTTTTACGATGCACAATTTTGCCGCTAGAGGGCGTAAATGCGGATGGTATTGAATCAAAACAATTTTTATTCCATATATTTGGCTTTAGACATCTGACTGAAAAATTCTTTTACCGTTTGACTCCATTTATGTTGAAGACTATTTTAGGTAGTCACTTTTTCAAGTTACACATAGATGTTCCACTAGGGGGCATAAAAGTAAATTGCCTTTCCCCCAACATCTGTTATGGAGATTTAATACAAGAATTTTAGGCAAAAATATTAAATCTCTTTCACAACATTTCTTTCCATTTTCCTTTGTTTCTATAAGCGTGGGAAACTTTTATCTTCATCACCCCAGTCAGAAGTATGTTTTCTTATATGTGGTTTGTGAGTCAAATTGCATGGTATTATGCACATTGGTATACAATGTTACTTATTACTGTTTCACACGTTGTATTGTTTCATTAACTAAACTAGTTTCAACTCTTCATTTTGCGAGTCATCCTCAGTAGCGTGCGATGTTTGCGTTTCCAAAGAGGCCGTTGTATCACTGGGTCACTGATCGTTCTCATTATCTGCCGTGTCATTGTTGTGTATGCGTATTATGGTCGTGCTTTATTTTGTTTCATTGCAGTATACCCTGGTGAGGCTATTATTTGCTTCTCAATAGCCCCACCAGGGGCTATTGAGAAGCAAATAAAAAAGAAGAAGATGTCAAAACAAACCTGCACCCTAACCAATAGCCCCACCAGGGTATACCGCAATGAAACAAAATAAAGCACAACCATAATACGCATGCGCAACAATGACACAGCAGATAATGAGAACGATCAGTGACCCAGTGATACGACCTCTTTGGAAACGCAAACATTGTATGCTACTGAGGATGACTCGCAAAATGTAGAGTTGAAACTAGTTTAGTTAATGAAACAATACAATGTGTGAAACAGTAATAAGTAACATTGTATTCATATGATAATAGAAGAGCCACTTGCCATTTTTGTCTTTGTGCTTGAAGCTTCTTCCAGTGCAATTAGCACATTTTCGGAATGTTTGTTCGGGAGTCGTTTAATCTCAGCTTTGAGCATTGTATTTTATGCCGCCTTTATTCCTTGGGAGAGACCACAGTTTTTATAGAAACAAAGGGGGTGAGTTTGCTGGGGAACAAAGGGGTAGCTAGACAGTCAACATGAGGAGTTAGAAGCGAGCAGTTGTAAGAGGAAGGCAAGGAGTGCCTAAGCTGTTGGTGCAGGACGTCTTAAGCTAGCCAGGGAATTCAAGATTTTCCATGTCCTCGGGAGAGATGAGAGTATGACTAACAGTGATAATGTAACAAGAAGCTGTTCCTGCAGAAAAAAAATTTGCGGAAAGAAAGAGTGAGACAAAACAGAGCCCATGGACAACACTCCTCGATTAAGTAAAAGAGAAGAATAAATTGTTTTAAGAGATATAAAGGCATTGCACAAATATTTAAGCGTCCTATATTATTATTATTATTATTATTATTATTAATATTATTATCTGCCTCAAGGAACAACAGGGTAACAAATGTAATGTACAATCAAGTTAACATATCTCTACTTCTAAAACCCCAATTTGAAAAATTCTTCCTGCACCAGATATATACTATCTACCAAGAAGTAATTGGACACCTGTGATAGCAAAGGAAAACAAAGTTTATTCACCTTCAATAGTTGGTGGAGCCTCCACGAGCGGCGATTACAGCTGCAACCTTCCGGGGCATACTCTCAACCAGGTGTTGTACGACGGCTAGCGGTATTTTCTTCCACTCGGCTTGGAGAAGACAGGTCAGTTCCTTCACTGATTTCGGACGGTGGGGGCACCCCTTAAGTCGACGCTCCAACTCGTCCCAGAGGTGCTCGATAGGGTTAAGGTCCGGGCTCTGCGCAGGCCAGTCCATTCGATTAACCCCATTATCACCATACCAAGCCATGGTGGACCTCGCAACATGACAGGTGGCATTGTCATCCTGAAAGTGACATGGGTCCACCCCGTAAAACTGCCACAACGTATGAAGCGCATGGTCATTCAAAATGGTGCAGTAGGTCTTGGCATTGAGTCTACCAGGAATTGCAACCAAGGGTCCCGTGCCATACCAGGAGAAACACCCCATAGCATAATTCCACAGCCAACGAACTTCACAGTTGGCACAATACATTCCGACAGGAGGCGTTCTCCAGGCAGACGCCAAACCCAGACCCTGCCATCTGAACGGTAAAGGGTGAACCTTGATTCGTTGCTCCAGAGAACCCGTTTCCACTGTTCAACGGTCCACTGTCGACGTTCTTTGCACCACGTTAGCCGAGCAGCGCTATTGGACTTGGTGATCAAAGGCTTGTGGGCGGCAGCACGTCCATGATAACCGAGCATATGGGCTTCCTTACGGATGGTATTCATCGAAAGAACACTCCCGGATGCCTGTTGAAACTCCTCACGGATGTGGCCCATCGATTTGGTGCGGTTCTTCCGAATTCTCTGGCCAGCACCCGTCGGTCTCTAACTCCCAGTTTTGTAGGTCTGCCGGGTCGGGGCACATTCCGACAGTCCCCTCTCATCTTCCACTTGCCAATCACGTAGGCCACTGTCAATTTTGGGTACTTCCACCCGCTGGATATGTGACATATGGATCGGCCATTTCTGTGATACCCGATGATTACACCTTTCTCGAAATCACAGAGCTCCGAACTGCGTGGCATCTTGCATGCGACTGCTTGCGTTGTTGTTCCCCACATGATATTTAATGGCGGCGGCCGTGACGTGTATCAGGACCGCAGATATCATCGATTGCAGGGGACTCCAATTCCTTGTTGGTAGATAGTGTAGCTCCGGATGGGAAATCTTTTGCACATAATTTCTAATTTTTGGTAAAAAGTGGTTTGGCCACCAGGGGGCATAAGTGTTAATTTCTGCTTCTGATGGCATTTGCAGCAAAATCTGGGCTTCTAAAATATTGGTTGAAAAAATTCTTTTGTGGACCAATACCACTCATCTCGAAAAACCTTTTGAGAATACTTCTTAAAATAATGCTTAAAATAATGCATGTTTTCTCTGCCGGAGCCGTAGACATACACATGTGTATATCTTGTTTTTGTCAATATCTCTGCTTCTAAGAGTCTGATTTGGAAAATTCCTACCTTATTGGATAGCGTTTCTGGTTTGAAACATTTTTCATTTAATTTCAAAATTTTCAAATTAATCATAGACTTCCCTAGGGGGTGTAAAAGTAAATTGCATTTTCCCCTATATCTCTGCTTCTAAAACTCCGATTTAAAAAATTCTTCTTGTATCGGATGCAGCTCCTGGTAGGAAATGTTTTGCATACGATTTCTAATATTTAATAAAGAATGGCTTGGCCACCAGGGCCGTAAGTGTTTATTTCTGCTTCGGGTGTATTTGCAGCAAAATCTAAGCTTCCAAAAACTCGACTGAAAAATTTCTTTCGTGGACCGATAGTGCTCACCTCGAAAAACCTTTTGAGAATACTTTCTTCTTAAAATAATGCATAGTTTTTCCATCAGGGGGCGTAGATGCATATTATATTTTTGTTGATATCTCTGCTTCTAAGAGTGCTTTAAAAAATTCTTTCTTTGTTGGAGAGTATTTCTGCTGCAAAATGTTTCTCATATAATTTCAAATTTTCCTTAACGCACATGTCGGCCACCAAAGGGCATGAGCCACGTTTCCCTTTACAGCAATATCTGCGGTACTAAAAATCCGATTGAAAAACTTCTTTTTTCGGTAAGATACTACTATTATTATTTTAATTAGCAAAGCCTTTTCAGCACGATAAGGTATTTATTAATACTGTCTATACTTAAAATTCATCGCACCCAAGAAAACAGAAACTAGCAGCTATAGAGTACATGGTCCGAAGAGCCTTCGCCCACTCCTCCAATATGCAGGCTAGAAGAAATGAGTTAAATCACATCCAAATGATTACGATGGTGCATGGCTACCATAAAGCAATCGTTGAAAATATTGCTCAATCAGTGAAATGTTTAGTCAAAAGTACCTTACAAAGGGAAACCAGAATTACAAAACATGTTGGCACTGTGAACTATATACCTGAAGTTACTACAATACTAAAGAACATATGCAAAAAACACCACATTGCGTTTGGGGAAAGTACAAAAAGTATTCGAGCCATCGTGCAAAACGACCGTGACCAAGTTTCCAAACTCAACAGACATGGGGTTTACAAAATACCCTTAATTCCTGTTGACCCAGAAGATCCAGCAATAGCATATATAGGATCCACTGCACGCCCACTGCGCAGAAGACTATATGAGCACAAGTATTCAATTACTAATAACTCTGATGCTACCTCTCTTGCACGATTAGTTAATAGAGGTACCTACAAAGCAGACTGGACCAATGCCAGTGTGCTGAGCTCAAATCGTACAAAGCAATCCCTCCGATTCGCTGAAAGTTTCTGTATATTATCGCCCAGCTCTGACTGCTGTAATGAAGAAACTTCACGATTTGTTCCAGTGCCTTGGGCCATGTTAATGCAGCCAGAAAAGCATGCTCCTCTCCAACAACACTTAACTCCTAATAATTCACTTACAGTTTGACGATTGATGTCAACTTATTAATTATCCTCTGTGTATATATTTCTTCGCATATGTAATAGCACTTCATAGTATTATTTGTTGAATCCTTTTAGCACATGACCAAACTTCCACTATATTTATTGTAAACCTCGTTATTGTTATCACGTGCTCGCGTAATTTGAAAATGCTTCTTGCTTTTATCCGTTGTTTTGTTTGTGTATATTGAAATACCTGACGATGGAGCACCAGGTGCTTTGAAAGATCTTGTAAGTTGCTGTGCCTTAAAAATGTCCATTTTAAGTACAGACAGTATTAATAAATACCTTATCGTGCTGAAAAGGCTTTTCTAATTAAAATAATGTTTAGAACACGAAGAATCCTTATTAAAGATACTACTAATAATGCAAACTCTGTGGGTGCATTTTCTTCCCAAAATAATGCATGATTTTGACGCTAGGAGGCGCAAATTGTTTAATCCGTTTTTCTCAATATCCCTGCTTCTACATGTGAAATTTAAAAATTATTTCAACACTGGATGCCATTTACTTTGTAGAACACTTTAAGCTAGTATATGAGGAATTTTGATGTTCATGTTCTGTCAGTAGGTACTGTTTGTGTACTTCAGTTTGCAGCTGTATCACCACTTCTAAAAATGCTACAGGAAAATTTCATTTTTACTGTATGCCATTCACTGCAATAGAAATGTGGAGCTTTATCTTCTTTAAATAATGCAAAGATTTCCCGCTAGAGGTGTAAAAGTAAAAAAAAAAATTCGCTATCTCGGCTTCCAGGTGACGTATTTGAAAGGTTCTTTTTCTTAGCATAGCTTTTTCCATGAAGTATATTTTTCACCCATTTTGAACTTTCCCAGCAAGCAAAATTCTTCAGCTAGAAGGCACAGAGTTATATCATGTTTCCTTCTATATTTCTTCTTTTACTGTTCGATTTGAAAATCTCTTTGTCTTTGATACCTTCCTTGTGCTATGCAAAACTTTTTGTGCACCATTTATTAATTTTCGCAACATGCTTTTTAGCCGCTGGTGGAAGTAAGTAGCTGTTTCTATTTATGGATGTTTTATTGATTGTAGAAACTGTTTGATTGTTTTCCTAACTGGTTCCATTGACTTTGAACAGTTTTGATAAATTTAATTTGCGCCAGAACGGATTCAAAAGACGTGCTCCTTACAACTGAAAATTTGGTGTCATCTTTCTTGTTTAGTGTTGCACTGTCTTTGTTCTGAGATAGTTTGTCAGACTCTCTTCCTAATATGGCAGGCAAAGCAGTTTGCAGACTTTTACCATTTGTGATCATACACAGTCGAGTCACATTATTGTGACCTCCTACTTTTGACGTCAACAGCGCGTAGCCAATGAAAGAAGGCATGTGTCGGGTATATAAGGTGTGCTGTAGGCATTCTGAAAACTTATCACTTGTTGCTGTCATGGATAAAAAGAGTGATTTATCAGATTTGCAAAAAATGATGATTATCAACTTTCGGGCCAAGGGTGGCAGTATTTCTGAAACAGCACAGTTTGTGAACTGTTCACTGGTTGCTGTGGTTAAAGTGTATCGTGATTGAAGAAATGGCACCATTGTGAATAAGTGACATGAAAACTGCGAAGCACCACGTGCCGTTGATGTGAGGGGTGAACGTCGGCCGTGAAGGTGGGTGAGAGCCGATCGACACGCTACAGTGGAGCAACTCCCTGGCTGAATGAACAAGGGGGCTACTGGAAGTGTGTCTAAAATGACAGTTCGGCAAACCCTGCTGTGTATGGGGCTCCGATGCAGACGGATGGTCACTGTACCTATGCTAATGAAGGTGCATCAGCAGAAAAGGATTACATTTGCACAGTAGTATCCAAATTGGACCTCCGCTGATTGGCAAAGGATTGCCTTTTCCGATGAGCCACGTTTTCTGCTTCATTGAACGGATGGACATTGGCGTATAAGGTAAGAAACATCGGAGAACAAACACTCTTCAACCACTGCTGGCAGAACACAAGCTGGTGGAGGCAGTGTTATGGTCTGGAAAATGTTTTTGTGGCATTATCTGAGTCCACTCTTACCTGTGGAAGGCACTATGGACTGAATTTGTTATGAATCCATCCTTGCAGACCATGTACACCCATACATGCTGATTGTCTTCCCTGGGGCGGATGGGATCTTCCAGCATGACAATGCAATGTGTCACACAGCTAGAAATGTCCGAGAGTGGTTGGAAGAGCATGATGAAAACTTCAAAGTACTTCCCTGGCTCCCTAATTCTCCAGACTTAAACCCAACTGAGCATCTGTGGGACCACCTCGATCGTGTTGTTCGCTCTATGGATCCTCCACCACGTACAATCCAGCAGCTGTCAGATTCACTGCAGTCAACATGCTCCACATACCTGTGAACACCTTCCAGCACCTTATTGAGTCACTCCCAGCCTGTCTAGCTGCTGTCCACGCTGCACACAGCGGTTACTCTGGATATTAGCTGGTGGTCACAATAATGTGACTCGACCATGTATATTAATATAAATATGGGTTTGAGAAATATTGTGGTACCAAATTAAAAAGGGAAACAGACTTAATGCTTCAGCAGGTATTCACCTAAAATTGCAGAAAATATTTTGTGAGAAAGCCTCTCATTGGATTAAAAGTTCTCAGCCACTGGAATACATTTCTCCCATTGATGTTCTAGTGTCTTGATAATAGTGGGAAAAACCCTTTATTTTGGTCTTCTAACCACATGCTTACCTACAGTTCTGACCATCTCAGAGTTGTGGACATGTCACTTCCCATGGATGTTTTCCTACAGCTTGGGGAAGATATAAAAATCACTAGGGATGTGAAGTTCTGGAAAAAAGGGTGGGTGCTGGAGCAACTCAAATCTTGCAGTCTGTATGGCAGTCTCCACAATCTGAGAAGTATGACTTGGTGCATTGCCTTGAAAGAGGAAGACACCACTTTGCAGTCTTTTCCTTGAAAGCCGTATGAAGTGGGTTTGTGAGTTCGGTGTAGTATGTACCAGGTAGTCAGTGATTCCATATGCATCAGGTGCCTCGTTTTCAGGTAGTCAATCATGATTATTGCTTCTGTATCCCAAGTAACTGATGCTATCACCATGATGACTGACAGAAAAACACAGAACTTCTTGGGAGGTGAAGATGCATGCTTTCACATTAGAATTTTTTTTCAGTCTCTGGGTCAAAGTGATGTCAACTCATATTTCATCTACTGTAACAGTCTGGGACAAGAAATTCATTGGATCAGCATAAAGCATGTTAAAGTTGGTGAGGCACATTCATTTTACAGCATGCCTTTTGATCACTTGTCAATGCATATGGGACTCATCATGCACAAACCTTTTTCATTTGAAAAGAATTCATTAGGATTACAGGTGCCGACTATGGGCATGCTTGGTTGCTTAAGCATGCCCTGATTTCTAGGCATGCAACCAAAATTATCTTTTGGTAACAATTCGTATATTGTGATTAGAACTTATAGAAAAAGATGTTTCTATCAGATAATACCAGCCATACATTACTAAAAAACAAAATTGATATATTCAACATACACCTTTTTAAATAGTGTATGTTGAATATATCATTTTAGTACAAAGCAATGTAATATATCAGCTATTATTTTATGCTGAATTAAATACAACAAACGTTTTTCAGATCTATTGAGAAATGAAAGTTAAGAAAAATATGAAAGAAAACAAGAAATAGCCCCAATGGGCGAGTGGTCCAAGGCACTGGCAACCAATCATTCTCCCAAGATGGGCTCCAACCCGAATCCTGAGTGAGGCATGGATGTTGTGGTTGTCTCACGGCACCAGTTCTTTCCTTTCCCTGGAATCTGTGGCCTTAAATTAGAGACAGACAACTGCTTATATATCCCAGTAAGTGCTCATGATGGTTCTACACCTCCCCCCCAACCCCTCACAAGCATGTGGATTGAATGAAAAATGAGCACTATTTTTAAAATGTTCAAAAGTTTACTACTGGGTAACAATTAATAATAGCACATCTTTATTCTTTTTTATCTGTTTTAAAGAAAATTAAATGCATAAACACCATCTTATTTTTTTCAAGCATGCTTTGAGATTAACAAAACTATGCCTATGATTAGGATTGAACTAATTCTGCCATTTGAAATGCCTACAGACTGAGCAATAAAAATCACAGTCATTTGCCTGTTTTGCATCACAAGGTAATGCACACAGTTGATGTTTTCCACAGAGAAGGATGTGAAAGATCTTCCAGAATGTTCTACATCATTCCAAAGTTTCCTGCCACAATGAAATTCTCTGTGCCACTTGACAACTGTGGAACATGCTGGAGCCTTATCTCCCAATGTCAGCATCATACCATCATGAAACTCCCATGGAGTTTACCTTTCAAAAGCAGATGTTTTATCACAGCCTATAGTTCTTTTTTATTGTTTCACAAAGGCTCTACAGTTTAATTCATAAGATACCCCCCAATGAATGCATCTATACCATTAAAAATTCATATGGTGAATACAAAATATGTACTACTACCTTCAGAAAAAATACTAGATATTCATGTTCACTAGAAGTAGGTTGAACATGAACTTTTTGAATGTCCCTCATGTGTGTAGTTTTACATTAAACACAAAAATCTTGACCAGTTCAAAATATCCAAAATATGATCCATACCTTTAATTTCACCTGCTCTGGCTTTTTGTATAAGCCTTTGACATCTCTTTGTTCACACACGTTCAATGGAGTGTCAACAAAACATTCAAGAAAAGTGAGACCAGATTCCTCATGAACTTTTCTAGCTTGATTTCTGTCCTACAATAGAAAAAAAAGTTTTTCAAGATATATTTTTAGAAATGAATCTAAATCACTTAGCTCTTGAAACAAGTTCAAGTCTGAAGACTTTCCAGAGACATGAAAGTGCAAATGAAGTATCAACATACAATAACACAAACAGCCACATAACTCTAAGGGCAAGCATACAGTTTCGTTGGCACGGTGAGTTAAAATAGCATGGATCAATTCAGTATTTTGTATGATTTGTTTTTTCAGTAATTACCGTGACGATTCTGATGGCTAAAAATTGTGATCTATTGGTTGCAAATGTTTGTTCTTTTATCAAATAAAACAACTACTTAGTTTTGGTGAATAGAGGCATTATGGAAATCAGTTTTTCCAGAAATGGTTTATAGTGGTTTATGATTTAAGAAATCACGTTCTGATAGGTTTAATTCTTGTATGTAGTAGATTTTAAAAACGAATGACCTGCTTTCACATGTATCGTCACTATGCACTACAATAAATATAATGCATTGTTGGGTGCATAACAAGATTTGTTGCAAAGGTTTAAATTAACATTGATTGATATTACACAGTTTTTGCATGAACTGATTATCTTTATTGGAAAAGTGATAGCCACAAAAGTTCCCATATATCACAAAATATGCAGATATATATATCACAATTTTACTGAGTTCTTCAGAAAAATGTGTCTTGTGAAATAAAACACCTTAGTTATTCAGCACATTTGCTAACTCTCTTTCAAAAACAACTCAAAAATGCTGTTCAACACACATATGCTGGTTTTCCTTTGAAACATTTATTTTCCTTGTGTAGGAAAGCATTTTAACTATGACCTCATGCATTGTATTCAGCATTTTCATTAATGCAAATCATGTAATGCCCAATTTTGGAGCTACGTCCTTCATGTTAGGAAATGATAATTTTTTTAAATGTTCCCGAAAAGTTGGGGCCATTACAGTGAAAAAAAGGAGTACAATACACCTCCCCTTAAAAAAAAATTTGAAAAAAAAAAAGCAAAGAACAAAAATTAGAAAAGAGAAGCATCAAAGGAGATGAAATAAGTCTAGAACAATGAAGTACATATGTACATCTACCTTCTGAGCATGTCATTAGTATTATGACTAATACATCTCTTCCTCTAACTCTCATTTACCCTCTTAGTGCTAGTAACTCAGTTTCCTGTTACTTTCCATTTTAACTTTTTTCTTTTTAGCAAAATTGAATTCTCAGGTGAACTGCATATTAACCTTTTATCCTCCGTAAGATGTTCATTATGAATCACAGCTTTGCTCCATATTGCTCATTAAGCTACTGCATGCAATTCTAATCACAGAAAGGAGCATTATTAGAACATTTCAAATTTTTGATACGCTTTGGCCAAAAATAGGTTCATCCTATCATGAGGATTTAGACTTTCTGTCTTTCCAGTAGTAGAGAGGTTCATGAAGAAGTATTCCTAATATGACATTAGAAATGAACTCTATGCTTTCAGTTACGTAAATAAAATTGTAATATGGAACTTTTACCTTTTTCAGCCATGGAATTATAGTTGAAGAAGGTAGTAGCCATTACCGAAATGTTCCATATAACAATTTTATTTACCTAACTAAATACTACATACATGCATATCACCAAGCTGTTCTCTGATATTCAGAGGTTAGCTCCTCACAGAAAGAACTTACTGTTGCTGCATCAAACTTTCCATTTACAGCGATCTCGGCGCAGAGCTCGAGCTTCATTAACATTCATCACAGGCCGCACACAAGACCTTTTGTACTTCATATTCATTATCTTTTTCTCAAGCAGACATTCTGGAATCTGGTCCTCCCATGATTTCTTTGGCCTTCCTCTACCTTTCTTTTCTGCCACTTGGGCTGAATAAATTCTCTAAGTAAGCATCTCATCACTCATTCTTTCAACATGGTCGAATCACCCAAGAATATTACTGTCCACCTTGCTAACAACATTTTGCTTCACATTACACAACTGCAACACATCTTAATTCCTCACATGATTTTTTTTTCTCTGATGTGAAAGACTAAGATATGAAAAGATTTTTGTTTTTCCTAAACATTCCATCACCACAAAAATCATAAAACTGAGTGTTTTTTTGTATTTGTTTTTTGTGAGAACTGGAACTGAAAAGTGGAATGCATACTGAGAAGAAATGGCAGAAATCCATATAACAAGATTACACTAAAGAGATTCATGTAGCAGTGTTTCTAATATAACATTTGAAATAAACTCTATTCATTTAGTTAGGTAAATGAACTAAATGAGTAGAGTTTATTCCCAATGCCATATTAGAAACACTCCTACACGAATCTCTCTAGTGTGATCTAGTTACATGGATCTCTGCCATTTGTTCTCATTATGCTTTCCACCTTTCAGTCCAGTTCTCATAAAAACACTCAGTTTTATGGTTTTTGTGGTGATGGAATGTTTAGGGAAAACAAAAATCTTTTTATGTCTCAGTCTTTCACATCACAAAATAATCTTTGTTGTTGTTATTGTGTTTTGTTTTCTTTCTGAAAACTTACGAACTGCCAGAATGATCTTTTATGGTAAAAAAAAAAAAAAAAAAACCATAAACATTACGGGATGTACTTACCCCCAAAATGCAACCTCCACCCTACTTTCTCTAAGCTTTGCACACAAATTTCAACATTTATGGCATGTCTAGGAAACCTTTTTGAAAGTAATTTTTTCTGAGCCTAATACCATGCTTCTGTAAATGTCAACAATCCATTTAAAATCAGATCTTCTTGAGAACTGACCAGTTTCCATAATATGAAGGGAGAACTGAAAAGGTAAACTGTTGTGATTTTAGGCAATATCAAAGCACACACTGAATTGAAATCCAGGTCTTTTTCAAAATCAGTTTCACAGTTAATTTTGCTTTTTTTGCTCCAACTCAGTTATTCCATCTTCTGAACTGTCAACTGAATTTTTTTTCTTTGCATGAATTAATCTGTTATCAACAGTAAAAAGTATGTTTTTGCCATGACAGTGACTTGATAAAGATAAAAATTACTGAACACAATGGAATATCAAAACCAAATCTTTTATGTGGTAGTGAGAGCTAGGTGCAAAATAAAACATCAGGAGGTTAAAAGTGACACAGAAATATATCAAAGGAAAATTATTAGCAGTCTTCTCCTTTTCAGCAGCTTTCTCCTACACAGTCCTAGCTTCTCTGCTTGAACAAGTCTTCATTATTTATTTTCTAACCTGCACATAATCCCTTTTTGCTTTGACTTTACTGAGGTCTCCTCTATTATTATTTGTTCTCACACTCTTTTTCTTGGTCTTCCTACATTGCTATTTCTTTCATTTCAATTATTTTTTGCATTGGATTTCCAGCCCACCTTACTCTTAAATCTTTCAAAAACATTAATATCTTATTCACAAATTTTCCCTACTTTTTTATTCCAAGCCCTTTCTTTTCTTATGTCCCCTATTTCATCTTTCATCAGTCTAAACATAAATGTAAATTTCTATTTAACTTTTTCAAAATCACTGCTTCTGAAAGTCTAATTTTAAATATTTTTTGCAACTGTTATCTTCATTTATACAGAAGAATATTCTGTCCGAAATTTCTAATTTTTATTGACTTCTAATTTTTCCATTAGAGGCAGAAGTACATATTTCTGTTTACAAATAATTTGGAGCCGTACCTAGGGATCTAAACACCTGATTGAAGAAACTACTTTTTGGTAACATCACTATAGATAGCTTTTTTTATGCATAGTTTTAGCTCAAATAATGCACAGTATTCCCTTTGAGGGTGGGGCTACATGTACTTTATTTTTCTCAATGTCTCTTCTAAAAATTCAGTTGGAAAAATAATTTTTACATTGTATACTATTACTGTAGGGAAATTTTGCATGTATTATTTTTCACAATGAACAGTTATGCCTCTAGGTGGCTTAAGTCTGTATTTTAGCTTCCAAAAATTTGATTGAAAAACTAATTTTTGTATTGTATGCCATATGCTGTAGTAATGACTAAATAATGCAGTTTTCCCACTAGGGGAGTATATGTATATAAAATCCGTTTTTTGCTAAAACTCTGCTTCTAAAAGTCATATTTAAAAGCCCTTTTACTACTACACACTACACATTATAGAGTATTTTATGCATATTCTCAAGTATTTATACAGATTCTCTATTTTTTCTTAAGGCACATTCCTGCTGATAGGGACATCAGTGTATATTTTTATTTGAAAGACTATCTGTTAAGTAAAATCCTCTATTGGTAGGAGATACCCTTCACTCTGAAGAACATTTTGCAATCGCTTTCCTCCTCAAATAACTATTTTCTCATTAGGGGTGCAAAGTTGCATTATTTTCCTCATATCTTGACTGCTTACTGATTTGAAAAATTTCCTTTGTGTTGGATACAGTCTGTAATAAGGAAAAATTTGAGGGAATTTGTGATCATTTTGTAACTCACATTCCTGCCACTTGAGGACTTAGGTAGTATTTCTGTTTGCAAATGTTTTTATGATTCTGGAAATCTGGTTAAAAGAAATACGAGGGTCATCCAAAAAGTAATACCTATTATGAAATAAAAACAAAAGAAACCAACGTTGTTGGAGTTTTTGTAATTTCACTAATACTACGTATAATCACTCATTTTTCTACAAATCACCGCCAGTGTTTAGGCACTTGTCATATCATGTGACCAGCTTTTTAATACCTTCATCATATACCACTGCCGCCAGACCCTTCAATCACTATTGCACTCCGTCTTCCAATCTTCCAATTCATTGTCACTATCAAAGTGCTGCCCTCCCGAAAAGTCCTTCAATTTGGAGAACAAATGGTAATCACTGGGAGCCAAGTTCGGAATGTATGGTGGATGATCCAGAACCTCCCATTTGAAACCCTGAAGCAGGTGTTGGGTCTGACGTGCCACGCGAGGTCTCACATTGTCATGGAGAAACACCACATCCTTAGACAGTATGCCATGCTGCTTGTTTTCGGTGGCCCTACGCAGCCTCTGCAATGTTCCACAATAGGAGTTGGTGTTGATGGTTGTGCCTTGGGACATGAACTCAACCAGCAAGAGACCTCTGCTGTCGCAAAACACTGTACCTATGAACTTCTAAACTGAAAGTGTTTGCTTACGCTTGCACGATTTCATCAGGGACTAGGAATGGTGCCACTCAAGCAACTGGCGTTTGTTCTCCAGCATGAAATGACTGACCCACGTTTCATTTCCTGTTACTATGTGGTCAAGAAATTCATCGCCCATTCATGCGTAATGGGTCAAAAAACTCAAAGCTTTGCACCCATATGGTTCCTTCTGTGGTCATCAGTCAACATTCGTGCAACCCACCTCGCACAAGTTTTCCGGTAGCCAAGGTGTCCCATTACGATTTCATCTTCCAGGAAATGGGCATGCAATTCATTGAGTTTGATGCAACACTCAGGTCTGATGGCATCACCGACACATTTTTTGAGATCCACTGTAACGGGCAACGGGCGGCCGGAGCTCTGGTCATCATACACATTTGCTCTTCCTGTATTAAACATCCGAACCCACTGCCATACCGATGATTCGTCCATCACCCCTTTACCATAAACAGCAGTAATCCGACGATTAATGTCTTTTGAACGAACTTTTTCAGCATTCAGAAAGCAAACCACAGAACACACCTCATATTTTGCGGGATCTTCAATTGGCTTCGCCACTTCAAACAAGAACAACAATGGTTCCAATCACTACATTAACACGAAACTTTCCACAAGCCTCGTCATCATCTGACTGAGGATAGGCGACCTTGACCAGGCGAGTCTGCCATCTTGCGCTCTCTATGTGTGAACGGGTATTACTTTCTGGACAACCTATGCATTTTTGTCACTAGAGAACCATTCACTGTGAGGACAACTGTGCACAGTGTGCATCTTAAACAATGAGCAGGTTTTTCACTAGGAGGCATAAAAATGCATGGTCTGTTTCACTGATTTTATCCTTTCGTAAAAATCTGCTCAGAAAAAAAAATTGCTTTCCTATTGGAAATGATTTACAAGACATGCTCATAACCCTGAAGAATTTGGCATAATCTTTCATGTTGTTTTACTGTGACACATGTTACAATTCATCCCTATTTTTACTCTGTTTTCTCTATTTGTATAACATGCCACTTAATATGAAAATCATTTTGATAGGCAGATATGAAACGAGGCCAAAATTTTGCTCACTCACCTTCACAATCACAATTGTTAGAGTACTGAATCTGGCTGAATCATATACACTGAAATCTCCAAGCAGGATAACATCAGATGCTGGGAAATAAGTATCAAATTTATCAACACTAAAAGCAAGACAATCAGGGAGCAATGGAATCATTGCATTAATTTTACTTCAGATATTTACAGCTACTTGTGAAGAATTGTTGCTTGGTGGTCTAGGGCAGCATTTTTCAACTTTCAGGGTTGTGAAAATACTGAGGTGGATAGTGAAAAATGTTACTTCAAATATCATGATCCGCAAATAGGTGCTGTAATTTCGGCTTCCTGTGTAGCCAACCTTCAGAAAACTTGAAAATTACATTACCCTGGAAAGAGAATCAAACCCGTATTTGATTATTTACATTCGAGAATGCTACCAATACACCACCCAGGTCAAAGAACTTCTAACCAACTGATATGCAGATGAAGCTTAGGAATTGGAACAACATTTCAGACGTGGGCCAGTTGAAGCAATCCAATGCTTCATCATGGTGTCAACAACCATTTTCTCATCTATGTATGGATATAGGTCACATACAGTATCTCTAGTGTTTCAGATTACAAATACGTATCAGAGGGAAGTGAATCCCTTGAAAATATAATTTTCCCCAATTATGTGGAAGGCACTTACAAATATCATTATTGGCACATAGGTCAATTCTTGTTCCAGAACAATGTAATTTTCAAGTTTTCTGGAAGATGGCTACATGAAAAACAATAGAAAACATGACACCTACATGACGATAATGATGTTTGCACATGCCTTTCATATATTAATGAAGAATTATTTCTTCAACAGATTCACTCTTCCCATTGGTACCTATATTATTACTTCAACTTTGCAATTAATGTTTAATCAATATGCTATATTCATGTTACTTGTGATGGAACAAACAGTTAACATGTATCTTTTTCAGATTAAAGTACTGTATTATGATGAGTAGTATCTAAAAATTTTATTGACTTGGCAATTTCAATTTGTGCTTCCATAAAGTTTATACATGTGATTCATGACACATCTGAAATTTAGGTGGATCATGGTAAAAAAAGGTTGAGAATTATTGGTCTCAAGCATTAACTTCTGGCTGCACATGCTGCTGGATGAGCCTTGGTTGGAAACTCAGGTAAAATATGATTGTTTTACTTGACCTTACGATGCTTGTGCTCTCTCTCTTCTATGGAAGATATAATCCTAAATTAGGGATGGGCAACTCCTTTGGCCTTAGATTCTAGTAGGGGATGTTAAACTACACACAAACCAGCATGGTTAAGAATGTGGCACAATAGACTTAACAAATGAATATATACTTTAGAAACAAATTATTAGGAACACTCAACAGCAATCAAGCACATGCCACTCTCACTTATGATTGCAACAATAACGTTCAGATGGCTTCATAAACTGTTCACTGCAAAGGATTTGGATGTTTATGAAGCATAAATAATGGCAATAAGGGAAGGACTAGTGAGTTTAACAACTTAAAAGAGGCATGATAGTGGGAGCTAGGTGGGCAGGTGTAAGAATCTTAGAAACTGCAAACCTTGTTAGCTGTGAAAGAAAAACTATATCAAGGGTGTACAATAAGTGGTGCACAAACAACAAAACAAGCAGTCAGTCCTGTGGGCAGAAACAACTGGCTGATGTTCGAGGGCAACAGAGGCTGGAGAGGATTGTACAAGGTAACAGACAAGTTCAATCATGTCAATAATCGCACAGTAACAAAAGCGGTATTGAGAAGAGAATTTCAGCATACACAGCCTAGTGTACATTGGCATGAATAAACTTTGACAGCAAACATCCTCTTTGCATCCCTACTGAAACTTGACAATTTAGTCACCTGAAGTGGGCATTGGATCACCAAAAGCTGGACTCTTGGAGATTGGAAAAAGGTCACCTGGTCAAATGAATAATGCTTTCAGTTAATACTTGCCAATAGATGAGTCAGAATATGGTGTCAACAGCATGAATTGATGGACTCCAATTGCGTAGCATTAACTGTACAAACTGGCGGAGGCAGTGTAATGGTCTGAATCTGTTTTCATAGCAAGCATTGAGTTCTTTAATACTTATGGAACAACATTTGGATGCCATGAGTTATCTTAACATCACTGTAAACCAGGCACACCCATACATGGGCATGGCATGTCCTGATCGAGAAGGCTACTTCCAGCAGGATAATGAGTCATGCCTACAAGGTTTGGATCATCACACAGTAGTTCAAAGAGCACAGCAGTGATTTCAGAATGGTAAAATGTCTCCACATCCTCAGATCTTAACCCAACTGAACACCTGTGGGATGGGATTGAGAAAGCCATTTTTAACAGAGATCCTCCACCAGAGAACAACTGGCAACTGATGGATAGCATCACATCCACTTGGCTGAAGATACATGTTGAATGATATCAGCACCTCGTTGAATCCATGCTACATCAAATTGAGGCTGTTTTGAAGATCAAGGGCAGCCCAACACATTATTAGGCAGGTGTTCCTAATATTTTCCTACTGTATATCAGCTGACAAACCGAAGAAGCCACCACAAGCTCCAGCAGAAATCAAACAATAAGAAGAAGATAATTCTGTGAGCTACATATTAAAAAAATTACATCACATAGCTAATGGCATATACTAAAGTAATGTTGACTGATGACATTGGAAATATTAATAATCAATACTCCTATGATAATTTAAAAAACATAATTTGACATTTTATGATGATAATATAAGATATTGATAACCTCAAATAGTATATTCAGTTATCAATGACATACCAATATACTGTGGTAAAATATATTGCATATGTTGTTATTTTTCACTGCAATATTTTTTGGGGTTACAATGTACCTTATCGAACCGATCAGCAATTAATAAAATACTGAAGTAACTAAATTTCATACTTGGTCTCTCTTTGGAAAATAATCTGTTAACAAAAAAAAATAACATTCCTCCAAAAACTTTTAACTTTCTTATGGGGTTTGCTAGGGACTATTTGATTTTCAATTATTTGTAATTTTATAAGTAAATGAAAACCAATCTCAAAATATTTGTGCCACCATAGTGGAGCAGTGGTCTAAGTGATGGCTTCTGATCATTCGTCTGAGATGGGTCCAAGTTCGAATCGCGATGAGGCATTGATGTCGTGTTTGTCTTATGGCACTGGCTCTCTCCCTTCCCTGGAACCAGTGGCCCTAAATTAAGGACAGGCGACTGCTTATAGTCCATTGAATTGCTCAAAGTGGTCGTTAAACCCAATAAAAAAATATATATATTTGTACATTATGTTAAAAATGTGGTATCTCAAAGTTGATTTGGTAAGTTGCATTTCATAATTTTAACATTGTGTACAAAGACACTGGCTTATATACACATGGTTGCCTAGCCCCTAGCCTAAGTTCACACACATTGACAGGGCCAGATGGAGCTCTTGCGGGGCCCTTGGCAAAATTTCATTGCGAGGCCCAGAGCAAAATTTCATTGTGGGCACTAAAAAATAAATCTCATATTTTAATAAAGTTGTTTCTGAAAATTATCGTTTGTGAGGACAACACACAGACACTACTGTAAAGACAAAACGATTATCTCGAAATATTTGCTTTAAGCTTAAGAAAAAGACCATAATACGGACTGAAAGTTCAGAGAGAGAGAAATAGAGAGAGGAGGGAAGAGAGAGGAAGAGAGATAGAGAAAGATAGAAAGAAAGAGAGAGAGAGAGAAAAGAGAGAAAAGGAGAGAGGAGGAGGAGAGATAAAGAGAGAAAAAGAGAGGGACAGAGATAGAGAAAGAGAGAGAGTAAAGTGTTAAAATCTAAGATTTTCTTTCCCGGGAGAAGAGGTTTAGGTTGCATTAGGACTCTTACAACAGCTTATTCACAAAATGATAAAAAGATACCTGCTTAGCGAATATTTTCTCATTGCGAATATTTTTGTATAGGAAATATAATAAGGATCCCTCTAAAATAAATTGGTATAAACAGTTTTTTCCCTTGATACATGTTTAGTGACTGATTTTTAATGCACAGTGGAGTAACTGACAAATTAGTGACATTCTAAACTTTTATACGTGTTCATATATGAAAGTTGCCTTTTTTTTTTCAATTTCTTGTAATGTTGGAAAAGTGGCCTCCCCATATGTAGTCCGAAATTAACTTGGATATTGTTCTTTTTATTTCCTTAAATTTAAGTATCAGGTTTTCACACAAATTGTTGGATATATAAAAGTAGAGTACCACAAAATGATGTAATTTAATTTGCTATTTCATGAATTCAGAAAAGATTAAGGTGGTTACAAAAATCATTTCAAATCTGCAAATCTCAGTGTCCATACGAAGAACAGGGGGGATAACGTATTCAAAAATGGGGAGATTGGAAACAAACAAAAAACTTCAAAAATATATTTTTAAGGGCTTTGCGCCCCAAAAGTTACAAAAATGTAGTTAATTTTTTTTACTAAAAATTATTTTGTTTTCTAAACTGCGGGGCCCCCTAAAGGTGCGGTTGTCCCTATGGTCCAGCCGGCCCTGCACATTGAGATGTGAGGAACAGAATTAATTGAACATTTTCATATTCTGTGCAATATTATGACCAATACTCTAGTGCTGAACCAATCACAGGATTAACTTTATCTTATCCCTCATGTGACTTTTATGTTTTCAAAAATCACAAACCTTGAAAAGATTTTATTTCCATTCCCTGAAAAGCATTTTTAGGCAATGTGACTTTCAAAAATCCTGTCCAGAAAAATTTCACAGGAATAGCAAACATGCTACAGTAGTATACACCGAAGATCCAAAACATTACGACCACTTGCCTAATATGATGCTGGTACTCTCCGTGCCGCCAAAACAGCTCTTCCCAGGTGAGACATAGATGCTACTAGGTTTCTAAAGGTGTGTGTGGTATCTCATACCAACATGTTACCAGCACACCCTTTAACTCTTGTAAGAGCTGTCGCAGATCGGACTGCCAACACAAACCAAAGATGCTCGATTGGATTGATGTCGAGGAATAAGAAAGTCAGGGCAATACCTGGAAGTCTCTTCCTCATGTTCCATGAACCATTCTCCAACAATCGAGGCAGTGTAGCATGGCACATTATCCTGCTTACAGATGGTACTACTAGGGGAGAATACGTATACCATGAAAGATTTTACCTGATCTGCAGTGATGTTTAGGCAGGTGGTAGACATCACAATTCCTTGCACATGAATGGCTGGACCCAGAATTTCCCAGCAGAACATTGCCCAAAGCATTATACTTCCTCCACTGGCTTGTTTTTGTCCCATGGTGCATCTTGGTGCCCACACTTTCCCAGATAAACGACGCACACGTACCAGGCCATCCACATTGTGCAATATGAAATGAGATGCATCAGACCAGATGCCCTTCTTCCAATCATTCAAGGTCTAGATTTGATGCTCGTGTGCCTATTGTAGGCACTTTTGATGGTCAGTGAACCAAGGTTATCATGGGCACTCAGAGCAGCATGCAGCCTCATTTCCAGCAGGGTTTGATGTACTGTGAGTTGTGACACATTACTCCCATACCAACATTCAAATAACCGATGAGTTGGGCCACAGCATCCCTTCTGTTGGTTCATACCATATGAGATAGCCTTTATTCGCCTCTAGCATCGATGAGCCGTGGTCAGCCCACACCTTGCCGATGGTTCGTGGTTTTTCCTTTCTCGGATCAGTTTTTGAGATACTAAACACGGCTGATCGTGAACACCCCACAAGTCTTGTCATCTCGGAAATGCTCTGACTCAGTCACCTGGCCATTATAATTTGGCCTTTGTCAATCTTGTTTAAGTCCGCTGTCTTATCCATCTGAAGAACAGGAATAACATTGATTAACAGAGTTCAGTATCAGGTATTATGTACATCATTTCATGACCTTCACATGCACTGTTGTTTACCTGCAGATGCTTCAATTTGCATTAAGATGTGTTCGTCATAATACTTTGGCTCTTCGGTGTGTACTTTCACATGAAATCCAAAATCTGAATAAGTGTACCTTAAAGGTGATTATCCCCACTCAAGATTCATGACAAGACAAATTTTCCCACAGTCCAACAGTCTCTTTCATACTTTAAAAGAGATTGTTGGACAGTGGGAAAATTTGTTTTGTCACTGTTGGTTTTTTATTAAACAATGTCGCAAAGTGCAAAAAAAGACGATGAACTTACTTTTGCAAATGGACTGATGAAGCTAGAAAGGCAAACAACACCACTATCGGCAAAGAGTTTTGCAACCTCAGCAACTCTACGAATATTTTCCTCACGATCCTCAGGACTAAAACCTAAATTTTTATTTAAACCTTGTCTCATGTTATCCCCATCTAAAGCATAGGCAGGGATTCCAAAGGAGCACAAGTAATCTTCTACACCAAACGAAATTGTGGTTTTTCCTGCACCAGAAAGTCCTGAAAAAAAATGAAACATACGAAACTATAAGTTAAAATCCAAACCGGAAATATCAACATTGGAAAGTTTAAATTAATACACCGTTGGCCACCAAAATGCAACACCAAGAAGGACACGAGATAGCAAAGCCAGATTTACTGGACACATAACAACAGATACAAAGATTAAACTTTTGAGCTTACAGGCCCGTGCGACTTGCGGAACACGCAGACATCAATAGTTCGTGTGGCCCCCATGGCTGGCAATAACGGCCGCTACATGCCGCGGCATCGAACGAAAGAGGCTTTGGATGTGGGCTTGGGGTATGTCGGTACAGGCTGCTTCCACACGTTGCCACAGTTCATCAGGTGTAGTCGCGGGTGGTGCTTGTCGGGCCACTCGGTTGCCGATCAGCGACCAGACGTGTTCGATGGGCGACATATCGGGAGAACAGGCAGGCCACGGCAGCAGTGACACCTGGTGGGCCGTGAAGAATTGTTGCACGATGCGTGCCACGTGCGGCGCGCATTGTCCTGTTGAAACGTGGCCGCTGGCAGGTCCTGCAGGTAAGGGAGGACTACAGACTCCAAAACGTCGGAGATGTAGCGGTGGCTGTTGAGTGTACCGGCGATGCGTACCAGAGGAGTGCGGGTGTCATATCCAATTGCGCTCCAAACCATAACGCCAGGCGACGGACCGGTATGGCGATGCATAATTCAGGCATCGTACAGTCTCTCGCCGAGGTGCCGCCACACGCGGATCCGACCATCGTGGTGTTGCAGGCAGAAGCGGGATTCATCGCAGAAGACAATGTCGTGCCATTCCGTAGTTCAGGTGCAGCGTATTCAACGGCCCACTGCCGCTGCACTCGTCGGTGGTGTAAAGTCAATGGTAATCGGAGGAATGGGCGCCGTGCGACAAGTCTCCGCTCCTGCAGACGACGTCGAACGGTACGTGCTGACACAGGTTGTTGCGCAACACACCCTAATTCCTGCGCTAACGTTCGTGATGTGTCGGTGCGAGCCGTCAATGCCCGCCGCACAACATGTCGGTCCTCTCGTTCGGTGGAGTGCCGCGGCTGCGGCAATCGCTCACGTCTGTCCGTCCGTCCCTCCTGCACCCAACGAATCCATACTCGCCTCACTGTGGCTGGATGTGGTCCCACACGGGCGCCAATGTCCCGGTACGATAAACCGCTGTTGCGATAAGCCACTATTCGTCCTCTGTCGATCTCCGAAACGTGCTGGAATGACTGCCGTATTCTGCGACGAGGCATCAGGAAGCTTCCCACGCACAGGTCCGGCAGGACAACACACTTCCACTACTTACACCCCCCGCCTTCTGTGCACCCTTCTTATAGTGCTTCTCGGTGGCGTGCCGGGCGCACATGATTTGCATATATATGCCCTGCAATGCTAATCGTTTGCATGTCCTCTCGCGGGCGACGCATGCTGCGAATTTCAGGCCAATCGGATGCTTCCTTCGTGGTGTTGCATTTTGGGTGGCCAGGAGTGTATTTAAACGAAATATGATGCATGGTTTTACAACAATGATTTAAGCTAACTACTCACTTCTGCCAACTGCAAGTACACCCAACCCAGCCTTTGATATTGCAAAGTTTACTTATTCACAGAACACCAGGCAATAAAATATCAATTTCTTTTTCTTTTTTAATCCAAGCTGTTTACTTACTGTGCCATCTTTTTACAACTCCCAAGAATCTACCACTGCACATTCTACCACATTAATGTGCATATCACAGTTGCATAGAAGCATCTTATAAATCTAGCTTTAATTTTCAGGCATATTCTGCACACCCATGGTTGCCATAAGAAAATTAAGTAATCGATGTCATTAGAGAAATAAAGTTATTGGGGAGATCGAGTGCAAACACTTTTACTGTTCGGAGAGCATGGGATCCGGCCCTGATTACGGATAGTGCATTTCTTCTTCTGATCCCTCATGGCTCAACAAAATGACTTTCATTATTTGATTAATGTGATTCTTCTATTCATAAAAACACTGGGAGAGAGCATAACCCACTCTGTATTTTAATTGGGAGCAAAAAGTTCCTGGATCACCCAGTTCCAGCACATAAGTAAACAACAATGGATGTGTAAGGGAAAATGAAAAAGTTGTCATGTGGGGAAAATGAGTTTATGAAAAGGGGAGAGTTCTTGATAATCTTGCAAGTTATAAGTACGGATGTTTCTAGCATTAGGAAGGCGTTTTGGTGAGAACTGAAGGCGTGAGGTAAGTAAATGTAATAGAGGGAAACCTTTGAATAACGGAAGAGAAAAAAGTACAGTAACTGTTGTTGGGAGGTGCCATTGTTCCGAGGTTAGGCTAAGATAATACTGTTTATCAGTTGCTTTTATATAAAAGCACAGTAAATGCAGTGGTACAGTAATGAAAAAAGAAGTGGCCCAGGCGTTATCTACTCCAGCATGTATGCGGGGGTGGGGGGCAACAAACCTTTGAAATCGAATATATATGTATATTATTATTATTACCAACCCGCTTTCGCAGCGTGGTAAGTTATGCCCCTCACCAAAATGACTCCACAACTTAAATCTTGGCCCTCAGTCTCCGGCAGCTGTAATGTACCTGGCCAAGGTAACGGCGAGTGCGACATGAAGGTAGAGGGTGCTAAGAATCACCAGAGGACATCGACTAGGCTGCCATCTGATGCTGACCTTCGCTGCTTTCGATGGACGTTCTCCATCTTCTGATTCAAGGCTCCGTGAATTGGAGGTGGAACTACAAAAGATCAAGTGGGACATCGTCGGGCTAAGTGAGGTAAGGAGAAAAGGAGATCTCATTGAGCTGAAAAGTGGACATCTCTTCTACTATCGCAGGACAGATACTGGCAGACCCAGTGGTGTTGGATTTAAAATAAACAAGAAACTGAAGGATAAAGTTCCAGAAGTTGAACGTTCCTCTAACAGAGTTGCACGACTCGTTATCCAACTCTCAAAGAGATACGAGACTCAGATTATTCAAGCTTATGCACCCACCACAAGTCATCCTGAGAAAGAAATTCGTCATCTAAATAACAAAGGCAAGCAGCAATTGAAGATCATTGTAGGAGATTTCAGTGCAAAAATAGGACAACAGCAACGGAATGAAACTTCAGTAACTTCAGTTCGGTCACGGGAACAGAAACCAGCGTAGATATATCTCTCATAGAGTTTGCAAGAGGCAGAAAGGTTTTTCATCGTGAACCAAATTTTTCAAGAAAAAGCCACAAAGGAATTGGACATGAAGGAACCCCAATGGGTTGACAAGTGAAATTGATTTTATTATGTATAACAAGAAATTTGTCATTGAATACTGCAGTGTGCTGAACAAATTCATCACAGGTAGTGACCAGAGAATGGTGAGATGTAAGATGCACCTCAACGCTAAACTCGAGCGTGGCAAGCTCATAACACAATCAAAATGTATCGACATGACCAACCTTAAAAACATCATAATACCTTCAAATTGGAACTAAGGAACAGATTCTCTGCACTAGAAGGTCTAACGTCGGAAGAAGTGGACATCTCTGAAGTTAACAGAAAACTAACCAAGGCTCTTATGGAAACAGCAACAAAATTAGGTGGTACTAAGAACAAGTTGCATATGAACAAATATCAGGAAAAACCAAAATTCTGATGCAAAAACGAAGAGAGATGACGACAAAAAAAAAAAAAAAAAAAAAAGGAGATGTGACTTCCAAAGTGGAATATATAGAGCTATGCAAGGCAGCAAGAAAAAGTATTACTGAAGACGTAAGGAAATTCAACTCTAAACTAGTGAGGAAGGCAATTGAAAACAACCAAAGCCTGAAGAGAGCAAAGGGACATCTCAGTAAGGGAAGAAAACTGATTATGGCACTGAGAAAAGAAGATGGCTCTGTACCAAGAAATACAGGCGAAATTTTGACAAGAGTGAAAGATTTCTACCCAAAACTATATGAAAGAGATGATATATGTACTCCAAACATTACGAAAGGTACCAGTACCAGAGCTCTTCCAGTCCTCCCAGCAGAAGTTACATATGCAATGAAGAACATGAATCGGGGAAAAGCTCCAGGTAAAGATGGAATTACCGTAGATATTATACAAGAAGTAAGTGGAGAAATTGAAACAATACTCGCCCAAGTTTTCACTAGATGCCTTAATGAAGGGAAGACTCCTGAGTATTGGAAACAATGCTACAATGACCCTGCTATAAAAAGGTGACATAGAGGAACTCAGGAACTACAGACCCATCAGCCTCCTATCAGTGGTTTATAAAATCTTCACTAAAATTATTTCACACCGCTTGAAGGTAACACTGGACATGGCTCAACCGAGAGAATAAGCTGGATTCAGGAGTGGTTGCAGCACTATAGATCATATCCATGTACTGAGAGAACTAATTGAAACAGCGAGAGAATATGAACTCCCATTATGCATGGCTTTTGTCGATTATGAAAAGGCCTTGGATTCCGTGAAACCATCAGCAGTTACAATGGCTTTGAAATCCTGCGGTATTGAAGATGCATACATTAGTATTATTAATAACATCTATGAATATGCAAGTGCAAAGGTTCGGCTATTTGAGAATACAGCACCAATAAAAATTGGAAAGGCAGTGAGACAAGGTGACACCATATATCCCAAACTCTAATGCCACATTGCAAAATGTCTTTCAATCATTGAACTGGGAAAACAAAGGGATAAAGATTAATGGAGATTATTTATCTCACTTTCATTGTGCTGATGACGTAGACATTTTTGCAACTACCCCTTCAGAGTTGCAGAGTATAATCCAGGAACTTGCTGACAAGAGTAAAGAAGTGGGATTAAAAATGAACTTCCAGAAGACAAAAGTGATGTACAATGCTTTTACAAGAAATGAAGATTTATCGATTGATGGGGAAAAACTGGAGATAACTGATACCTACATTTACCTTGGACAGCAGATATCAAGTGAGGGTCACATTGATGAAAAAATTGATCGGCGTATAAAACTTGAATGGAGAGCTTTTGGAAGAAATAGTACAATTTTTAAGAGCAGTATGCAATTATGTCTTAAAAGAAAAGTGTTTGATCAATGCATTCTCCCAGTGCTTACGTATGGTGCAGAGACGTGGACTTTAACTAGAAAATACATACAAAGACTGCAGACAACTCAAAGAGCATGGAGAGATGTATGCTTGGTGTAACCAGGAGAGATAAGAAGAGCAACTCGTGGATCAGGAAAATGACAAGACTGGAAGACATCATGATCAGAGTAAAATCCCTGAAATGGCAATGGACTCGACATATTGCCAGAAGGACGGGCCATCGATGGACAACCGAAATTTTAGACTGGATTCCAAGAGACAGGAAAAGACCCAGAAGAAGACCACATGGGAGATGGATGGATGAAATTCGAAAGTATGCGGGACACACTGTACGATAGTCAGGTGGTGCGACTCTGGAAACAAAAATCGCCCGTTAATGTCACTTGTCACCAGATGGCGCAACCAACGTGTGGACCGATGACTAGATACAACCTGTTTTCTTATGGGAGGAAGGGGCAGAAGTATTCGTGTTTTAAGAATGCTGTTTTGCTTGGAATTGAAAAAACAAAACTTGGAACGCTTCGGAAACATGCACTTTTGTGCCTGCCAGGTGGGATGTCGTCAATTATAGCGATATATATGCATATTTATGTTTGATAATCGCGCTGATTAGTAGGCGCGCATTTAATTTCATGTTTCCACACCTTTATGTAGGATAATTTCATTTTTCATATGTAGAATAGCAAGTTTAAAGCGGCGGTCAATAGCTGTTTCCATCGTCCAACAGCTTTTTTTTAATTAGAAAAAAACAAACAAAAACGAAATGTTTATCATGCGCGACTGCTATGGTTTCAAGCTGGCCGCCATTTATGCACTTAAAAATGGCGGCGCGTGTATAACGTAAACAACTTACACTGCCAAAGTTATATTGATATCAAAGGACAAATCAGTGATCGTCTTTAATCTCCTGGGGCTTTAAAAGTTGATAAATTTGTCCGATACAAAACGCTTTCGTTCCATTTCAAAAACATAAGAATTGAACTGATCCTAGTCCGTCACACAGCTACAGTATAAATTTTGGTCTCCTAAATTAAAAACGAGTTAGCGTGCTTTAACTTTTGTACAGAAATTTCAAGGTTTCTGGAATTTCAATACCATATAACTACACAATCTAATTAATAAAAAATACTTGTGATAAACACAGATTTAGCACTGGTGAAATCATAAACGCTATGTATTCCACTCCTATGATGATTAAGGTAAACAATCTGCCCACAACTCCTGCACGCCACCTGGCGAGCTATGACATTAACGATCCATTTTTCTAACTGCTAACTCTACACATTAACGATCAATTTTTCTAACTCTAATTCCATTTTTCTAACTTCTTACTCTATACACCGTGATGCGGGTGTAACTTGGAGGAGACTGGCACAAGACAAACTGTTATGGAAGAAACTTGGGGAGACTTTCATCCAGTAGTGGATTGATAATGGTTGACATTGACGACGATGATGATATTGTCTGGTACTCACTTTACTAGCTATTTCTGAGGTGGTTTCGGTAACAAAAGGTCTACGGGTTTGTGCGCAGCCACCAAGAAAATAAAATAAAATAGAGATGAGAGAGAGAGAAGAAGAAAACTCGGTTAAGATCACTTGAGTAATTAAAATAAAATGTCGGTTTCGATGGGCGAGGATTGAATACATAAATTTAAAAAGTCTGACTCAGTTAGGTAAAAAGTAGCTTACCGGCACCAAGCCCCGCCATGCCTTGACTGCACCCCTGAGTAAGTGTATGAAACTGAAGCACTTAAAAAATGGTTGCAGTGCTTTTTCCAAATGCTGAATAAGATAGTGAGCATATTATATTAGAATTACTGTGATATGTAAATATATGTAACTAGTTAATGTATGAAATTATTTATTACACAGAGAATTATCTTTCGGAAAGTATGTACTACACTTACGGTCAGTTTATTCAACTTTATTTTTTTTTTTTTTATTTTTTTTTATCAGTGAGGATTTATTTGAAGAAATTTGTTATCAATGACTGTTTTGATTCTTTCTGATAATTGCTTTTTCAACAGCTACAATCACCTCTGATAATTTCGTGTAAAAATCCCTGACATTCTGTTTTAGTGCAAAAGTATGAATGCCATTTAAATTTTGCAAAACTTCTTTGTAGGTTTCCACTCTACAGTTGCCAGTTTCAGTCTCTATCTCATGAACTGCGTCTTCGCTTTGATCCCCTGAAACCTCTGCACTAATCATTTATTCAGTTAATCACTGATTTAAATCTTTCCGCAACCATAACGTTCTGCTAAGCCGAACACTCATTCCTTTTGAACTCTCTACAATAGCTTTTACCTCTTCTGCTAGTGTCAAAAACTTCCTCTTTTGTTTTTCGCTCATTTTTATGAAAGTGCAAGAACTCGGGAATTTAAACTGCAGAAAAATGTGCTTTTTGCGAATGTCGAAAGGTCGTCCTGAATACTGCAGATCTTTTGCTTACGTGCAAGTGACACCAGCTTTCTACAAAATGGGAAGAAAAGAGATACAGTCCATAGGAAAATAATTTCTGTATGCCAAACAATGCATTAATCAGGTGGGTTATGTCAGATACAGGTTATCTGGTGTAACTGTAACTGCATAATGATGAAATTGTTACATCATGTAGATAGAAGACAACTCTTCTTCTTGTTGTTAGTAGAGATTGTCGTATGTTGGTTCGAAATATTGTTTATTTGTATGTTTTTGTTATATTAATAAATAGGTTTCTCAAGGTAAGCTATGTAGATTATCTAAGTGTCTACAAGTATTAAAAATATGACATGGCGCAGTGACAGCGAACCTTGTAATAATATTAATAATATTTGCTATCAAATTTGGAGCATCATAACAGCCGAAAAATAGAAAGTCTAAGGCCACCGTAAAATTTGTCGTTGAGTGGAAATGTAGCTGACAATTCCTGTCGTTTCGAACAAAACTTTGACATATTTATGAAAGCTACGGGAAATAATACAAAAGATTCTGGAACTAAAACAGCCATATTGCTTAATGGAATTGGTGAAGAAGCTGTTGAACTTTTTAACTGACAAAGATAGAACAAAGTATGATGTTGTGCTTAGGGAAATTAAAGAATATGCTATTCCTCATAAGAACGTTGTGGTTGAAAGATACACAGTCGAGTCACATCATTGTGACCACCTCCTACTTTTGACGTCAACAGCGCGTAGCCAACGAAAGAAAGCACGTGTCGTGAACTGGCTTGGAGGGTATATAAGGTGTGCTGTAGGCATTCGGAAAACATATCACTCGTTGTTGTCATGGATAGAAGGAGCGATTTATCAGATTTGCAAAAAGGGATGATTATTGGCTTTCGGGCCAAGGGTGGCAGTATTTCTGAAACAGTGCAGTTTGTGAACTGTTCGCAAGCTGCTGTGGTTCAAGTCGGATTTTCCACAGGGCCGGACTGGCCCGGCTGGCTGACCAGCGATCGCCGGTCAAATGGGGGCCAACTGATTGGAGAAATGGCGAATAAGCGACATGGTACCTGCAGAGGACTACGTGTCTTTGATGTGAGAGGTGAAAGTCGGCTGCGAAGATGCGTGAGGGCCGATCGACATGCCACAGTGGAGGAACTCACTGGCCGAATGAACCAGGGGGCTACCGGACGTGTGTCTAAAACGACAGTTCAGCGAACCCTGCTGCGTATGGAGCTCCGATGCAAACGGATGGTCACTGCACCTATGCTAACGAAGGTGCATCGGCAGAAAAGGCACCGTAGTATCGGAATTGGACTGCCGCAGATTGAATTCTCCGATGAGTCACGTTTTCTGCTTCATCGAACAAATAGACGCTGGCGTATAAGGCGAGAAACTTCGGAGAACAAATACTCTTCAACCATTGCTGGAAGAACACAAGGTCGTGGGGCATTGTTATGATCTGGGAAATGTTTTCGTGGCATTCCCTGGCTCCTCTCATACCTGTGGAAGGCACTATGGACCGAATTCGTTATGAATTCATCCTTGCAGACCACGTACACCCATGCATGCTAACACAGGGCCGGACTGGCACGGCTGGCTGACCAGCGATCGGCGGTCAAATGGGGGCCAACTGAAAATGGGGCCAAACGGAAACAAATGTGAAAATATTCAGAATCGTTGAAAACGAGTGCGAGAGTCACGAAGAGTGTTGCATTTGGCGCCCCGTTCGAATACTGGATGGCAGCACCTCTAAAGGAGAACTGGATTCTGATGTTGTGTTTGAGCCCGTCTGACCGCGAGATGGCGGCACCGCTGTGGAGAGAAGTGAAGTGAAAAGAGAGACTATTCAAGTGACGATTTTGGTGTGTGTGTGTGTAATGCCGATTATTGCTAGTCATGTTGATCAATGTTCATCAATATGTGTGTACTGATGTATAAAGTGTTGAAGTATTTTCGATGGATGTTTCTACATGTTATGTTCTTCTAAAGGATAATTTCTCTGGGCTGTCTGATTGATGACAGCGTACCCTTTCGTAACTAAGAGTGTGTATCACCAATCCGCGCACGCTGTGGTTGATAAGCACAGTGACTTAGCGGAAACCGGCTGTTCCACTCTTAGTAAGGGAGGGAAGATCACAAGTTCGTGATGCTGAATGGCTTAGAGTGAATGCGCGTAGACGTAGTAAAGCGGTGAAGTGAATGCTCAATCCTTGGCTCGTCCTTGTCAATCCTTGTCTGAATGTTACTTTGTTTTGTGGAGAACATTCGTTGTAAGTGGACATTCATTCAGTATTTTACTTTCTGATACTTTGTTTTGTGGAGAACATTCGTTGTAAGTGGACATTCGTTCAGTATTTTACTGTAATTTTCGCGATGTGATTCGTTGCGGGATTCAACTGTAATTTTCTTTCACAGACAAATTGAATGACAAGTCATAGTTACGCTAGCTTCAATCTGAGGGCAGGTAATTATTTAATTCAATTCAATAACAATTCTCTAGTATTCTACTTTATATTGGTCATACAGTCATAGCACTGAATTTATATGACGACTGCATCGGGTAAAATGCTACTGCAGTAGAATTACTAAATTAATAATAAAAAATAGCGAATGTTTTTCACATTTGGTTTATATTGCTTTCGATAGTAGAAAATACATTGCGCTTAAACAATATTTGACATTTCTTTTCTAACGAATTTATTGTTTATTTCATGACTGAATGAAGCTGATAGGAAATGGACAAACCTAATGGAAAGAAACGAATTTACAAATCTGGAACTGAAAAACGCTCTGAAAGTAAGAAGCGTGAATTAGAGAGAATAGGAGCAAATCCAAAGCAGAGGAAGCTATTTGGATTTGGGCTCCGACCAACAACATCAACCGATCATTATTCACCTATCGCATCTTCAAGCACAGAACAAACGAAAGACGTCAGCTGTATTCTTTTTCGCTCAAGTAATAAATTACATCAGTTGGCAATCTGATCTTCATATTTCAATAACCATAAACCTGAAATCTCCCTTAACTACGATGGTATAGGTTTGGATCTCGCTGCAGCATCTTCAGCAGGGTCTTCGACAAGTTCGCTATTTCAAGAACTACATCCTGATTGGTATCCCTTTAATATGTGCTTCAGAGCGCAGGTTTATTTTTCTCTCAATGATAAACGTGTGAGAATTAAATTTCTTAGAAACATTTGAAGACTGTACAAAATAAACTTAAAATAGTTAATTTATTTGATCAAAGCTTTTTATCATGTTAACTTAACTCATGACTTGATCAGATCCTGCTGAATATCAGGGTGGAGTTGCAGAATGTGCTAAAGACCCCATTGAGGAATCAAACGAAGAGAAGTCCACTTGTCAGAAATCAGCGGACGAAGTTGTTGATCCACAACAAGAAAGCGACGACATTGAAGCAGTGTATACTGAACTTTGGAAATTTGTTCCGCCCGGTTTACATGCATCAACTACAGAGAAACTTGCATCTATGAAGCACCATCCAGTTCAGCCAAATGATATCGATACACAACTTCCATTTAAGGCAAGCAAAACGTACAAATGCGCTCTGCCCAATGGCACACAGTCCCTCGTACATGGTTGTCATACTGCTTTGAAACAAAGAAAATATACTGCAGTGTATGCATGCTATTTGTGTCAGACAGAGAGAGCCCATTTGTCCATGGAGTTAAAGTTGAAATTAAACATCACTATACACAGATTGAAACGCATGAACATTCCGTTGCCCATGAAAATACTATGAAAGCCTATCTGCAGATCTGCTCTGCTACGCTGCCTCTTCACAATTGCAAATAGTAATGATTTTGCATCTGATGTGACATTTACAGCAAAGACATTGCTCGAAAACTGGTGCAAGTTTGAGAACATCATGGTTACCTTCATTTACCGTGATTTATTCAATGTTTCGACTCCTGCCTCCAAGTATCTCCAAACAAGTGGTCTCAGTTACCTGGCAGCAAGCCAAATGATAAACACCTTGTATGTGTAAATCCGTGCAAAAAAAAACAACTTTGAAGTACTGCACAACATCGCCACTGATTTTGTGGCTCATTTAAATGAATGTTTAGCTGAGAAGGAAGTCTACATCGAAATTGAACCTAGCTTACCATCGAAGCGAATCCCGACGGCAAAGCAAAGAGCAGGAGAATTAGCTGCTAATGAGGCGAAACAAATTGGCACATCACCGTCCAAGAAATTCGAAAGAGATGTTTATTTTGTGATCATTAATACAGCAGTACAGCAAATAAAAGAGCTTTTCATCTTCAATGAATAACTTATAAAGGATATTGCACAATTGGACCCAAGAAATTTCAAGAACCTTCAGAGTGCCGAAATGTCTCGTGAGGATCATATGCTCCAAAAATTGGCTCAACTTACAAGAACCAATAGCGCTGAGTTGTTCAGAGAATTGATCCAATTTGCAACTCATTATGAAGACTACAATGCAGTTCAGAAAACATCAGATTCTGACAGAGACTTCGAATTCACTTATGATCGGAGCGACACTGAAGAACAGCCTGAGACATTTGCAATAGATGAAATCGATGATATCTTCACTGAATCGTTTAAGTGTGAAGAAAAGTGCATACAATGTCTACTTTGTGCTACGGAATTACTGCACGAGTTAAATGGTCACGGATCATTTTATACTTCACTCTATCTTGCTTACGAGTTTGTGCTAACGTTATCGGTAGGTTACCTGTGAGAGTTTTTTTTCAGTTCTGAAAATCATAAAAAATCGTTTGCGTTCTTCATCGAGTCAAAAAATTTTAGAGCATTTCGTTTTGTTTTGTGTTGAAAGAGATTTTGATTATGATAAAGTAATTGACGATATTGCTGCTAGTTCACGCGAATTGTCTAGAATGCTTAAGTTGTAATAATAGACTGCATAAGTGCATCAGTAATGATCAATGAATGAATTCTGATCAAATTAAATTTAGTGCCAAAACCAAGGTCAATCATTACAAGACAAGTCAATGTAACGCTGGTGTAATATATGTGTTTATCTTTCAATAATTTAGTCAATAAATAATATAATACAACAATTTTCTTTGATTTTACATTACCAAGTTTGGTGCAATATGCAGAAGGTTAGGGGTGGGGGAGGGGTAATCATTGAACGTTTGGGGCCAACATGATATCACAGCCGGTGGGGCCAACCACAAGCCAGTCCGGCCCTGATCTTCCAGCATGGCAATGCGACGTGTCACACAGCTAGAAATGTCCAAGAGTAGTTGGAAATGCACGATGAAGACTTCAAAGTACTTCCCTGGCCCCCTGATTCCCCAGACTTAAACCCAATTGAGCATCTGTGGGTCCACCTCGATCGTATTGTTCGCTCTATGGATCCTCCACCACGCACTCTCCAGCACCTGTCAGATGCACTGCAGTCAGCGATGGCTCCACATATCTGTGAACACCTTCTAGCACCTTATCGAGTCATCCCAGCCTGTCCGCGCTGCACACTGCGGTTATTTTGGATATTAGCTAGTGATCACAATAATGTGACTCGACCGTGTGTAAATTTAATAGTTGTATACGAGCTGAGGGTGAACCTTTTAATAATTTCGTCACAAATTTAAAGAAGCTCGTAAAGTCATGCGAGTTTCAGGACCAAACAGAAAGTGTGATTCGAGACCGTATTGTCTTGGGTATGAAGCGTTACATGGGTTTGCTGCATGTGAACGATTTAACTTTGTCTAAAGCCTTTGTCTCTTTAAGATTTTTGCTAAGCTGCAGAATTAAGCAAAGAACAAGTTCAAACTTTGCATGACCACAATAATGAGTTTAGCTTGCATGTTGTTTTTTCTAAATACGTATAAGCCACGTAGTGATTCAGTTGCTGCTGTTTACTTGTATGGAACCAATGCCAATTAAGAGCTTTAGAAAATGCACGCACAGTCATTTCCAGAATGATTCACAAGAATTCTACAACTGTAAAAAGTACAGTACTAAGCACAAACGAGCTAATCACCCTGCTTTTTGGTAAAAAGTAGAATTTGTGGCCGATTAAATCACTTTGCTAGAGGTTGTAAATTAAAAAAAAATTTAGGGAGATTGTTAAACCTGAGGTATCTAGTGATAATAAGGAAAACAAAGAGGTGTTTTCTGGTGATTTTGTAATTGATAATTTAAAAAACATAGCAGATAAGTTGCACAAGTCAAATAAGATTGTTGAGTTCAAGAAAGATACTGAATTTAAGCTAGACACAGGGGCTCAAGTTAATGTTATACCACTTCATATGAGGGCTGTACCAAAAGTAATGCAAAAGTGGTCATAACTTTTTTATTAACTGACAGAGGTCGTTCAAATTGCACATGTACGTAGAGTAACTCTTCCTTTATACAAAGGTACTACTCAACATAGTCTCCATCACAAGCGATGCATTTGCACCATCGTTGAACCCAACTCTCGAATCCACTTTGAAAAAATTCAGACGTGGACTGTTGTACCCACTTCTTTACAGCCACTTTCACCACGTCTGTGTTATCAAATTGTTGTCCCCAGAGACTGTCCTTCATTGAACCGAACAAATGGAAGTCGGAGGCCGCCAGCTATGGGATGGGGAACCACCGACCAGCCTAGTTTGTTGCCAAAGATGTGTGTGGTCTCGCATTGTCACGGTGAATGTGGATCCGTTTCAGATTGTTGTTCGGTCTCTTCCTCCTTATGGCTTCTCTAAGCTTCTTGAGTGTCTCAATGTACCGCTCGTAGGTCACGGTATGGCCACGTTCCAGAAAATCAAGGAGAATGACACCCCTGTCATCCCAAAAAACAGTCCCCATGACTTTCTGTGCTGATTGCTGGCTCTTGAACGTCTTAGGCCTTGGTGAAGAAGTGTGACGCCATTCCATGAATTGATTCTTCGTTTCTGGATGGCAAAGTACGCCCACGCTCATCCCCTGTCACCACATCGAAAAATAAAAAAACGTGTCTTCATTGGCTTCAAACGCTTCCAGCAGATCAGAGCAGACTTCCACCCTTCTCTCCTTCAAATCGGGTGTCAACTGCCGAGGTACCCACTTTGCACAGTTTCCGATACCCTAAGTCTTCCACCATCTTTTGTATGGCATATTGACCACAGTCCAGTTGTGCAACACGCTCACGGATTGTAACTCGTCTCTCCGCGCGAATCAATTAATCCAGTCTCTGACGATTCGTGTCAGTGGTTGCAGGTGATGGTGTCCTAGTGCGTGGTTTGTCTTCAATGCTGGTTTTGCCTTCTTTAAATTTCTTCATCCATTTGTGCACATTGCTCTTGTCAATGGTGTCATCTCCGTAAACATTCTGTATCCTTCGGTGGATATCGGACAGCCTGCACCCTTCCTTCGTCAAGACCTCAATGACAGCACGTTACTTCTGCTTGGAATCCATTATATACCTGCAATGAAGAAGAAGGGTTACTATAGAGGAAAAGTTACTCTACCAACATGTGCAATTTGAACGATCTGTGTCGGTTAATAAAAAAGTTATGCCCACTTTTGCATTACTTTTGGTACAACCCTCGTATATTCAAGTCACTTAACAGCAAGCCTGAAATAAGAAAGCCATTATTGGTGTTGAAGGCATACGGCGCATCGAAAATCACCACTTATGGTGTTGCATTGTGCTGTACTGTACATTGAATAATAATTGTAAATATCTTGAATTTGTCATTGTAAATGATAACAAAAAAACACCCTCCCTGGACTGGGAGGATGTGTTGCAAGCTTACTGAAAGAATTGATAGTGTTGGTGTGAATTCTTCAAGTGCTACAGATGAGTTCTAGAAGCAAAATTCTGATGTTTTTGAGGGAGTAGGAAATTTTGGATTTAAATGCCATATTAATATTTCTTCAGATATCCAGCCTGTCATGAAGCCGCACAGAAGAGTACCAATAGCAATTCGAGATAAACTTAAAAGTAAACTCGATCAACTTAAAGGCAAGGAATTATTTTGAAAGTGGAAAACCCTAAATCATGTGGGTCAGTAAATTAATGACAATAAAGAAACCAAATGGGTCTCTAAGGCTATGTCTTGATCCTGTACAGTTTCTATGTCTTGATCCTGTAGACCAAATGGGTTTCCAAGGCTATGTCTTGATCCTGTAGAGTTTAATAATATTTAATTCCTAGTGTTGAAAATATTAGTTCTAAACTGTAATAAATCTGTGTTTACTGTGTAAGATTTGAATGACGTTTTTTATCAAACCTTTGGATGTTATCAATTCAACCGATTATGATCTATATACACTGACGGAAAAAAAAATCCCAACCCCAAGAAGGGGTTGTGTTAGATAAACGACAGTTGGTAGGCGGTGAGAGTACATCTGTAAGATGACGTCTATGCAAATTTCGCGCTCGGCGCATACGTGTGGCGCTAGTAGTGACCCTCGGAACATGCAAAGCAGGTTTGCTGTAAATACGAGCTGTAACGTTCGTGAGCGTTAGTTATCGTTGATATTCGACGTAGTGTGTTGATGTTAGTCAAGAATGCCTTTAAGAAGACGAAGAAGCCATTATCAACAGCTCACGGAGTTTGAACGAGGTCGTGTAATAGGGCTACGAGAAGGTGGATTTTCTTTCCGCAATATTGCAGAACGGCTTGACAGGAATGTAGCCACTGTGCATGATTGTTGGCAGCGGTGGTCAAGGGAAGGTACTGCCTCAAGAAGACCGGGTTCCGGCCGGCCACGTGGCACTACTGAGAGGGAAGACCGCCGTGTAAGGCGTATGGCCGTGGCGCATCATACCGCGTCTGCGGCAGCAATTCGAGCTGCAGTTGCCACCACAGGGGCACAACGAACTGTTACAAATCGGTTACTTGAAGGACAGCTCCGAGCCAGACGCCCTGTAGCGTGCATTCCACTTACTCCAAACCAGTGCAGTTTGCGACGTCAGTGGTGTCAAACTAGAGCTCATTGGAGGACGGAGTGGATATCTGTTGTGTTTTCTGATGAAAGCCGGTTCTGCCTGGGTGCCAGTGGTGGCCGTGTGTTGGTTAGAAGGAGGCCAGATGAGCACCTGCAACCAACCTGTCTGCGGCCGAGACACACTGGACCTACACCTGGAGTTATGGTCTGGGGAGCAATTTCCTATGACAGCAGGAGCACTCACGTGGTTATCCCACGCACCCTGACGGCACAGTTGTACGTCGGTCTTGTGATTCAACCTGTTGTGCTGCCATTCATGAACAGCATTCCAGGGGGTGTTTTCCAACAGGATAATGCTCGCCCGCATACCGCTGTTGTAACCCAACATGCTTTACAGAGTGTCGACATGTTGCCGTGGCCTGCTAGATCACCAGATCTTTCACTAATCGAGCACGTATGGGACATCATTGAACGACAACTCCAGCGTCACCCCCAACCAGCATTAACCGTCCGTGTATTGACCGACCAAGTGCAACAGCCATGGAACTCCATCCCACAAACTGACATCCAGCACCTGTACGACACAATGCATGAACGTTTGCGTGCTTGCATTCAACATTCTGGCGGTTACACCGGTTATTAATGTACCAGCATTTCACATTTAAAATGGCTCTTCTCGCGCTTACAATAAGCTGTGATCTTGAAACCTTAATCGATTAAATATGTTACCCCTGCAAATGTATTGCCGCCATTTCATTCCTCTACAACTATTTTTTCGTGGTGTAGGGATTTTTTTCCGTCAGTGTATTTAAAACACAAGGCCGTTTCTTCCTACAATCCGCCAGAGCCACCCACTGGAGCGATTTTCATGATATTTTTTTTAATGAAAGCTACTGACCCACAGATTTGTCATCGCTAATTTTTATTGTCATAAGTATTCTTTTTGTTACCATGGCATTTTTTTTAAAACACAAGGCCGTTGTAACCCAACATGCTCTACAGAGTGTCAACATGTTGCCGTGGCCTGCTAGATCACCAGATCTTTCACCAATCGAGCACGTATGGGACATCATTGGACGACAACTCCAGCGTCACCCCCAACCAGCATTAACCGTCCCTGTATTGACCGACCAAGTGCAACAGGCATGGAACTCCGCATCCCACAAACTGACATCCAGCACCTGTACGACACAATGCATGAACGTTTGCGTGCTTGCATTCAACATTCTGGCGGTTACACCAGTTATTAATGTTCCAGCATTTCACATTTAAAATGGCTTTTCTCGCGCTTACAATAAGCTGTGATCTTGAAACCTTAATCGATTAAATATGTTACCTATACAAATGTATTACCGCCATTTCATTCCTCTACAATTATTTTTTCGTGGTGTTGGGATTTTTTTCCGTCAGTGTATTTAAAACACAAGGCAGTTTCTTTCTACAATCCGCCAGCGCCACCCACTGGAGCGATTTTCATGATTTTTTTTTTTTTGTTTAATGAAAGCTACTGACCCACAGATTTGTCATCGCTAATTTTTATTGTCATAAATATTCTTTTTGTTACCACGGCATTTTTTTTTTTTTTGTACAATACGCCGTTCGTTATTCTGACGTTTGTTCTCGCTTCAGTACTTGCAGCGCCATCTGCCTTTCTGCCGTGGTCGGACTTTGAACTATGCCATCCGCTATCAACTACGTAGTTGTAATTATCCGAACTGGTTTAGTAGTTTTTGAGATTAGTAAAAAAATTCCGTATATTATCGTGAACTACTTTCTTTCACGTTGGGTGTGATCAGTTTGTATGTAAACAAAGCGAAACGATGCGCGGGAAATCGGGAACTACTTGAAACCGATCTGATTCTGTAGTACAGCCAATATTAATAATAATAAATAATAAACGAAATAGCTTATGTCCACCGGAAAGAAACATCCAAATCGGTTTAGTAGTTTTCGAGATTACTTGAAACACACAAACGAAGCTTCTCTCTTTATATATTATTAGTATTAGTATAGATAAACGAAATAGCCTATGTCCACCGGAAAGAAGTAAGCTTCCCAAAGGTGAAAGAATTATCCGAATCGGTTCAGTAGTTTTCGAGATTAGTAAAAAAATCCTTATATTATCGTGAACTACTTTCTTTCACGTTGAGTGTGATCAGGTTGTATGTAAACAAAGCGAAACGACACACGGGTAATCGGGAACTACTTGAAAGCGATCTGATTAGGTAGTACAGCCAAAAATAATGAAAAAATAAACGAAATGCCTTATGTCCACCGGAAAGAAATAAGCTTCCCAACGGTGAAAAAATTTATCCAGATCGGTTTAGTAGTTTTCGAGATTACCTGAAACACACAAACGAAGCTTCTCTCTTTATATATTATTAGTATAAGTATAGATAAACGAAATAACCTATGTCCACCGGAAAGAAGTAAGCTTCCCAAAGGTGAATTATCCGAATCGGTTCAGTAGTTTTCGAGATTAGTAAAAAAAAAATTCCTTATATTATCGTGAACTACTTTCTTTCATGTTGAGTGTGATCAGGTTGTATGTAAACAAAGCGAAACGACACACGGGGAATCGGGAACTACTTGAAAGCGATCTGATTAGGTAGTACAGCCAAAAATAATAAAAAAATAAACGAAATGCCTTATGTCCACCGGAAAGAAATAAGCTTCCCAACGGTGAAAAAATTTATCCAAATCGGTTCAGTAGTTTTCGAGATTACCTCAAACACACATTCAAAGTTTCTCTCTTTGTACACAGTCAAGTCACATTACTGGGACCACCTCCTACTTTTGACGACAACAGCGCGTAGCGAATGAAAGAAGGCACGTGTGAGCTGGCTTGGAGGGTATATAAAGTGTGATGTAGGCAATCTGAAAACATATCCCTCGTTGCTGTCATGGATAAAAGCAGCGATTTATCAGATTTGCAAAAAGGTATGATTATCAGCTTTCGGGCCAAGGGTGGCAGTATTTCTGAAACAGCGCTGTTTGTGAACTGTTAGCGTGCTCCTTTGGTTTAAGTGTATCGTGATTGGAGAAATGGCACCATTGCGAATAAGCAACGAGGAAACTGCGGAGCACCACGTGCCATTGATGCGAGAGGTGAACGTTGGCTGCGAAGGTGCGTGAAGGCCGATCGACACGGTGCACTGAAGCAACTCACTGGCCGAATGAACCAGGGGGCTACCAGAAGTGTGTCTAAAACAACAGTTCAGCAAACCCTGCTGCGTATGGGGCTCCAATGCAGACGGATGGTCACTGCACTTATGCTAACGAAGGTGGCTCGGCAGAAAAGGCTTACATTTGCACGGCAGTATCGGAATTGGACCTCCGCTGATTGGCAAAGGATTGCCTTCTCCGATGAGTCACGTTTTCTGCTTCATCGAACGGATCTACGTTGGCATAAAACTTCGGAGAACAGACACTCGTCAACAATTGCTGGAATAACACAAGGTGGTGGGGGCAGCGTTATGGTCTGGGGAATGTTTTCGTGACATTCTCTGGGTCCACTCATACCTGTGGAAGGCACGATGGACCGAATTCGTTACGAATCCATCCTTGTAGACCACGTACACCCATACATGCTGCCACTCTCGGACATTTCTAGCTCTGCGACGTGTTACACAGCTAGAAATGTCCTAGAGTGGTTGGAAGAGCACGATGAAGACTTCAAAGTATTTCCCTGGCCTTCTAATTCCCCAGACTTAAACCCAATTGAGCATCTGTGGGACCACCTCGATCGTGTTGTTCGCTCAGCTCGATCGTGTTGAAGCTGCGTGGTGGATCCTCCACCACGCAGCTTCCAACAGCTGGCAGATGCACTGCAGTCAGCAAGGCTCCACATACCTGTGAACACCTTCCAGCACCTTATTGAGTCACTCCCAGCCCGTCTAGCTACTGTCTGCGCTGCACACGGCGGTTACTCTGGATAAAAAAAATTTTTTTGCTTTAGTCTCTTCTTAATATATATAAAAAATATATATATATATATATATATATATATAAATATCATGGGATGTAAGGTCAGGTGATGCGTAACATCACAGCCTCTCCTTGACAAATGTCAACCCCGCCTTCTCGTGGTGCATCCTGTTCCCACTAAAGGGGCTCTGACGACCGCCAATAGCGGTATAACTATACCATCGGGATTAGAGGAAATTCTATCCCACACTCACCAACCCGCTTGGCCAGCGTGGTGAGTTATGGCCAAACCCCTCCAAAATGATTCCACAACTTAAATCTTGGCCCTCAGTCTCCGGCAGCTGGAATGTACCTGGCCAAGGCAGCGGCCAGTGCGACATGAAGGCAGAGGGTGCTAAGAATCCCCGGAGGACCGGACTAGGCTGCCATCTGATGCTGACCTTGGCTACGTACAATGGACTCCCCCTATCTTCTGATTCAAGGCTTCTTGAATTGGAAGAGGAACTACAAAGGATCAAGTGGGACATCGTGGGGCTAAGTGAGGTAAGGAGAAAAGGAGAAGATCTCATTGAACTGAAAAGTGGACATCTCTTCTACTATCGTGGGACAGATACTGGCAGAACTAGTGGTGTTGGATTTATAATAAACAAGAAACTGAAGGATAAAGTTGTAGAAGTTGAAAGTTCCTCTGACAGAGCTGCACGACTTGTTATCCAACTCTCGAAAAGATACCAGGCTCAGATTATTCAAACTTATGCACCCACCACAAGTCATCCTGAAGAAGAAATTGAAGAATTTTATGAGGAAATTTGTCATCTAAATAATAAAGGTAAGCAGCACTTGAAAATAATTATGGGAGATTTCAATGCAAAAATAGGGCAACGGCAACAGAATGAAACTTCAGTAGGTAAATTCGGTCACGGCAACAGAATGAAACTTCAGTAGGTAAATTCGGTCACGGCAACAGAAACCAGCGTGGAAATACTCTCGTTGAGTTTGCAGAGGCAGAAGGGTTTTTCATCTTGAACTCCTTCTTCAAGAAAAAGCCACACAGGAAATGGACATGGAGACATCCAAATGGGGCGACAAGTGAAATTGATTTTATTATGTGTAACAAAAAATTCGTCATAGAAGACTGCAGTGTGCTAAACAAGTTCAACACAGGTAGTGACCATAGATTGGTGAGATGTAAGATGCACCTCAACACTAAACTTGAACGTGGCAAGCTCATAAGACAAACAAAATCTATTGACATAACCAACCTTAAAAAACTCCATATTACCTTCAAGTTGGAACTGAAGAACAGGTTCTCTGCTTTAGAAGGCCTAACATCGGAAGAAGTGGACGTCTCTGAAGTTAACAGAAAAGTAACCAAAGCTCTTATGGAAACAGCAACAAAATTAGCTGGGTCTAAGAACAAGTTGCATGTAAATAAATTATCAGGAAAAACGAAAATGTTGATGCAAAAAAGAAGAGAGATGAAGACAACTAAAGAAGATGTGACTTCCAAAGTGGAATATATAGAGCTATGCAAGACCGTAAGGAAAAGTATCACTGAAGACGTAAGAAAATTCAACTCTGAACTAGTGAGGAAAGCAATTGAAAACAACCAAAGCCTAAAGATAGCAAAGGGACATCTCAGTAAGGGAAGAAAACAGATTATGGCACTGAGAAAAGAAGATGGTTCTGTAACAAGAAATAGAGGCGAAATTTTGACAAGAGTGAAAGATTTCTACTCCAGATTATATGAAAGGGATGATACATGCACTCCAGACATCATGAAAGATACCAGTACCAGAGTTCCTCCAGTCCTTCCAGCAGAAGTTGCACATGCAATCAAGAACATGAAGCGGGGAAAAGCTCCAGGAGAAGATGGAATTACTGTAGACATCATACAAGAAGCAAGTGGAGAAATCGAAACAGTACTCGCCCAAATTTTCACTCGATGCCTTAATGAAGGAAAGATTCCTGAGGATTGGAACACCGCTACAATGATCCTGCTACATAAGAAAGGTGACATTGAGGATCTTGGAAACTACAGACCTATCAGCCTCCTATCAGTAGTTTATAAAATCTTCACTAAAGTTCTATCACACCGCTTGAAGGTAACACTGGACATGGCTCAACCAAGAGAACAAGCTGGATTCAGGAGTGGCTACAGCACAATAGATCATATCCACGTGCTGAGAGAACTAATTGAAAGAGCGAGGGAATATGAACTTCCATTGTGCATGGCTTTTATCGATTATGAAAAAGCCTTTGATTCGGTGAAACCATCAGCAGTTACAATGGCTCTGAAAACCTGCGGTATTGGTGATGCATACATTAATATTATTAATAACATCTATGAAAATGCAAGTGCAAAGATTAGGCTGTTTGAAAATACAACACACGTAAAAATTGGAAAGGGAGTGAGACAAGGTGACACCATATCTCCGAAGCTCTTTAATGCCACATTGGAGGGTGTTTTTCAGTCGCTGAGCTGGGAAAACAAGGAGATAAAGATTAATGGAGATTATCTAACCCACCTTCGTTTTGCTGATGACGTAGTCATTTTTGCAACTACCCCATCAGAGCTGCAGAGTATGATCCAGGAACTTGCTGACAAGAGTAAAGAAGTGGGATTAAAAATGAACTTTCAGAAGACAAAAGTGATGTTCAATGCTTTTACAAGAAATGAAGATTTATCGATTGATGGAGAAAAGCTGGAGATAACAGACACGTACGTTTATCTTGGACAGCAGATATCAAGTGAGGGTCGCATTGATGAAGAAATTAATCGGCGTACAAAACTTGCCTGGAGAGCTTTTGGAAGAAACAGCATAATTTTCAAAAGCAATATGCCATTATGTCTTAAAAGAAAAGTGTTTGATCAATGCATCCTTCCAGTGCTTACGTATGGTGCAGAGACGTGGACCTTAACTAAAAGAGACATACAAAGGCTGCAGGCAACTCAAAGAAGCATGGAGAGGTGCATACTTGGTGTAACCAGGAGAGATAAGAAGAGGAACTCGTGGATCCGAAAAATGACAAGAGTGGAAGACATCATGATCAGAGTTAAATCCCTGAAATGGCAATGGGCTGGACATACTGCCAGAAGGACAGATCATAGATGGACAGCCAAAATTTTAGATTGGATTCCAAGGGATAGGAAAAGACCCAGAAGAAGACCACATGGGAGATGGGTGGATGAAATTCGAAAGTATGCAGGGGTGACATGGAGGAGACTGGCACAAGACAGACCGTTGTGGAGGAAACTTGGGGAGACCTTCGTCCAGCAGTAGATGGATAATGGTTGACAATGATGATGATGATGATGATATATGTCATGATGACATATATCAGATATATGTCATCATGACATATATCATCATCATCATTGTCAACCATTATCAATCCACTGCTGGACGAAGGTCTCCCCAAGTTTCCTCCACAACGGTCTGTCTTGTGCCAGTCTCTGATGATGATGATGATGATATATATCATATATCATCATCATCATCATCAAAAATAAGGCAACTGTTGCCGTTGCCCTATTTTTGCATTGAAATCTCCCATAATTATTTTCAAGTGCTGCTTACCTTTATTATTTAGATGACAAATTTCCTCATAAAATTCTTCAATTTCTTCTTCAGGATGACTTGTGGTGGGTGCATAAGTTTGAATAATCTGAGCCTGGTATCTTTTCGAGAGTTGGATAACAAGTCGTGCAGCTCTGTCAGAGGAACTTTCAACTTCTACAACTTTATCCTTCAGTTTCTTGTTTATTATAAATCCAACACCACTAGTTCTGCCAGTATCTGTCCCACGATAGTAGAAGAGATGTCCACTTTTCAGTTCGATGAGATCTTCTCCTTTTCTCCTTACCTCACTTAGCCCCACGATGTCCCACTTGATCCTTTGTAGTTCCTCTTCCAATTCAAGAAGCCTTGAATCAGAAGATAGGGAGCGTCCATTGTAAGTAGCCAAGGTCAGCATCAGATGGCAGCCTAGTCCGGTCCTCCGGGGATTCTTAGCACCCTCTGCCTTCATGTCGCACTGGCCGCTGCCTTGGCCAGGTACATTCCAGCTGCCGGAGACTGAGGGCAAAGATTTAAGTTGTGGAATCATTTTGGAGGGGTTTGGCCATAACTCACCACGCTGGCCAAGCGGGTTGGTGAGTGTGGGATAGAATTTCCTCTAATCCCGATGGTATAGTTATACCGCTATGGGCGGTCGTCAGAGCCCCTTTAGTGGGAACAGGATGCACCACGAGAAGGAGGGGTTGACATTTGTCAAGGAGAGGCTGTGATGTTACGCATCACCTGACCTTACATCCCATATATATATATATATATATTCTATTAAGAAGAGACCTAAGCAAAAAAATACATATATATTTTTGACTCAGTTTTGCTCTTCAGTATGTATATATATATATATATATATATATATATATATATATATATATATATATATATATATATATTATTAAGAAGAGACTGAAGCAAAAAAAGTTTTGACTCACACCAAGTACAACATAGAAAAGAAAAGGTTATATATTGACTGGTGTGAGTAAAAGAGAAAAAAAAATAGAAAAACAGAATGTAGAAAGTGTCGAGAATACCGAGCCTTGGCTTTATCAAGGACCAGCAAAACTCTGCATTTTCTCACTTCCACAAAGACCTATTTGGAAATGGGTTTCTGCAAAGCCATTGATGCAAGTAATCAGCCCACCAAAATATTTAAAAAAAATATATATATATATATATATATATGTCATAACCTCCACAGAGTTGTATGACGAAGCTTTAGTTAACATTTTAGCATGCATCTATAACTTTCCTGGCCCAACCCATGCTCTTCATCTGTTACTAATAAACAGAAAGAAGATAATTATAGAAAACTCAAGTTGTAAGAGTGACTTAATGAATCAGAATTAATGTTCAGCAATAACACATTGCCAAGTTACCTAGCCGCCTAAGAGAGAATTTAAACATGAATAGCAATACTAAAGTGCTACAAATTCTTAAACTTTGCAATAAAAAAAGAAATATTAATTTTTTTCTAAAGCACAGATTCCTGAAAGAAAACTGGATTACAAAACCCCCTACTCCACAACTTCTGACAACTCAAAAACGTTTTTAGGCATTACAAACATATTATAACTGGTAACTTGAACTTTGTAGATAATGACAAGCTCAGGTATTTGTTAGAGTATGGTACTAAATTTAGACCTTCTTTCCATATCTCCAAGAAACGAATTCTTGAGAATTTTACTCAAGATGTTAATAGATATATTATTAAAACAAGTTTGGCATTCAACCAGCCAATTGAGGCCTTCGCAGAATGGAAATATAATGTAATTAATAGCTTCTCTAATAAGTTAGCAGGTCTTGATTTATGTTTTGAGAGAAATCTTTTTTCTCTGGAGATGCCAAAAGGTCACTCTCTAAACTACAAGATCAATATATTTTTACTACTACAGATAAAGCTAGCAATTATCTGCAAGAAATTCTATTTTGAATTGTTAAATCTAGAACTCAACAATAGAGTAACCTACGAGCCGGTAAGTTATTGTACCAAACAGCTAGAAAATCGTTACAAGGCCTTCTTCAAGAAGCTTAAAATTCCACAAATGAGGAGATATGAGCCTGAATTTCCTTTTCTTTTTGCAACTGTCAAGTTTCATAAAGATCCAGTATGGTTCAGATTCATAGCTATTGGAGTTAGAAGTCATAAAAGAAAATTGATCAAGCTTTTGAAGCAATCTTGAAGAGGTTCTTGAAACATATAAGTAACTGTACTAATATGAAAGACAGAGATTTTTGGATAATAAATAATAATTCAGAAGTAATTTTCACTATACTCAATATAAATCCCATAGACATTAATAGTTATGATTTCAAGAACCTATATACTAATCTGCCTCTTTCAGATACCATCACTACCTTTAAAGAACTGTATGTAGAATTTAAGCTTAACCAATTTGTTAATGTAGGTGCTTGGAACTCTTATCTCAATTGTTGCATAAATAGTAACCATATTTTATATAATAATACTCTTTATAAGCAAGTTAACGGGATCCCTATGGGAGTCGCCCACTCCACAAATATAGCGAATCTATTCCTATTCTTTAATGAATACAAGTTCATTAATAAAAGCTCCTCATGCTCAGATAACTACCTATACACTTATAGGTATATTGACGATTTGCTTTGTATAAATAATTCGGAAGTTATAGAAAGTGATTTTCCGAATATCTATCCTAGCTCTCTTAACTTGTGTAAAACCAACCACAGTAACCAGGAACTAGATTTCCTAGACTTAAGCATTACACTTAACTGTGGTAACCCGTCCATCAGCCTTTTTGATAAAAGAGTTTATTTTCCTTTCAAAGTAATAAAATATCTGCACTGGAACAATAATATCTCGACCAAAGTAATTGAGAATGTACTAATTTCTCAGGTACTTAGAATTTCAAGAATTTGCAGCAACAATTTGGATTTCAATAACCACATTAGAATCTTATTAAACTGTTTTTTAGAAAACAAAATTCCAATTATTTTCATCAAAAGAACTTTAAGAAAAATTGTTCTGAATAATAGAATTAGGTTGGCAGATCTGTTTTAATTTCTACACAGTTAATAAAATGATTCTGGCCAATGAAAGCCTTTTGGAAGTTGGTCTGGAGGATGCATATTAACTACAAAAAGGAACCTTTAGTGCTATGGACAGGGTAGTCCTATTAAAAATAAAAAATGCAAATAAAATCACACAAAAAAAGTTTATAATTTGATTAAAAAGTAAAATAAAAATAAATAAAAAGTAAACTAGGTATTTGCTCACTAGAATAACTATCCTAAAAATAGAAAAACTTACGTTATAATAAATAGGATCTTGAAGTGTCTGTAGAAGTACACTAAGGTAATTAAGTACATTTAAAGGTTATTGAATACACTACAAGTGCATTTGATAAAAATGTTCATGTATTCTGGAGAGTTATTCTACTCTATCTGGACAAGCAGGACTTCATTCTAAGTTGTATATATCTTTTGGTAGAAATTTAACGGGCAGGGTCTTTTATGCGGAGTAAAGTTGGGAACCCCCTTCCCCCACCCCCCCTGCTTCTGGGAGCGGCCGAGAAGAGGGTTCGGCCATGTTTTAAAACTTGAGCTGCAAGGGTGGCTTGGAAGTTAAGCTCTCATCTTTGTTCTTAATCTTACTTCGTTCTAAGTTTAATTAATGGACATTCTTGGCAGAAATTTTAGGTTTTTAGCATCAAGAATTAAGAGCAGGCATTTTTACTAACTTCTTGAGTTTTTTTCTCTTTCAATTAGCTTGGAATATTTGCGTGATTTTGGGCACTTTGTTTGGGTAGTTAGCCGTTTAATTGTTCTTGTTGTCAACGATGTTTTTTCATTGTTGGTAGGAACATAATATCTACATGATTATACTCTTAAATCACTACTGGAATATTTGTAAATATTGCAACTAATTGTTAACTTCGTATAATTTTTTCCAAAGCACCTTTTTATTTTTATTATTATTTTTTTCTTGTTATGTCAGTTGTTAAGTAAGTTGTGGGTACCAAAATCCTGTTTCCTTTTAGGAATCTAATAAAAAATTTTTATTCTTTTGTTTTTTATTTTATGGCATTTTGGATAAAGCTTTTTTCACCACAAAGCATAAGACTTTGTAGTACTTTGGTACTGTTATTCATGTTTAAAATCTCTCTTAGGCGGCTAGATTGCTTGGCAACGTGTTTTTTAGCTGAATAATTCTGATGGCTTATTCAGACACTCTCACAACTTGTGGTTTTTGTAATCGTTTTTCTGGTTTTTGTGGCAGATGACGAGCGTGGGTTGGGCCAGGAAGGTTATAGATGCATGCAAAAACTTTAACTAAATGATTCCCATGCAACTCTGAGGAAGTTATGTTAATTATAAAAATATTTTTGTGGGCTTTACACTTGCATCTATGGCTTTGCAGAAACCCATTTCCAACTGGGTCTTTGTGGAAGTGAGAAAATGCCGTTTTGCTGGTCCTTGATAAAGCCAAGGCTCGGCATTCTCGACACTTTCTACATTCAGGTTGCTATTACTTTATCTCCTTTTTACTCATACCTGTTGGTTTTTGAGCATTTCTTAGTTGTTTTAGTACCAGATAAATATATATATATATATATATATATATATATATATATATATATATATATATATATGCCCACACTTATCGTGAAAAAAGAACGTAGTGTCGGATTGCAATGCTATTCGGGAGGAAAGTTTAGGTTACCAGGAACAACAAATGATTAAACATTGAAACTGATATGGGCAATATTTATTGAGCTACACGCCAATAAGTAGTATCTCTCAGTATGACGTCGGACAGCCATGTTTGCTCACACAGCATGCCAGACGTCTCGGCATGGAGTTGTACAGGTTCCTAATGGTGTCCTGCGATAAGCCATGCCATGCAGCTTGAATATTCTTACGCAGTTCCTACAGACTGTGCGGTAGGGGTGGAGTGTGTATAGCGCGTCCAATAGCATCCCACACATTTTCAATCGGTGATAGGTCTGGCGATACTGCTGGCCATGGCAGAGTGTCAGTGCTTTGAAGGCAAGCTCTCGAGACAGCAGCAGTATGCGAACGAGCGTTGCCCTGTTGGAAAATCGCACCGTAGTGAGCGTTCAGAAAAGGTAGGGCCACCGGTTGCAGGACCTCATTAACGTAACGTTGGGTTGTGAAAGGGGCCGTAATTAACACCAAAGGGGATCTGGCATCGTAGGCAATTGCACTCCACACCATGAACTTCTGGACGTGTGACGCTTACAACAAGCCATTCATCTTGGAGCTGACCACGGCACCTGCACACACGGATTATCACCCGCTGCCATTCTGAGTGGCTCCATGACAGTTTGGCACGACACCATTGCGGTCTTTGGCGAAGATGCAATGGTGTTAAGTGCAGTCGCCGTAACGGTCTGCATCCGTGTGGTCCTACGTCGTGCATCCGTCTGTCAATGGTGCTGGCATTAATCGGACGCTGCATGGAGGGCACCACTGCTCACTGAATATCCGCAATCGTGCTGTTGGGTCAATCCGCACATGTCGGACAACCCGTCGTCTAGGTCTCCCAGCTCCTCCGTGTCGCTGCTGCGTGCCTCGTTCTATCACTGCCGCCAACAGCGTGCTATGGCGATATCCGCACGACCGGTATGGCGCGCAATACGGCGATCAGATCATCCCGCTTTCCAGAGATCGACGATGTAGCCCCTCTTAAACTCCTCCACCTGCTCGAATTGCTTCCGAACTTTTCATCGAGGCATGCTTTACTTGCAAGGAATGCAACCAACACAACAGCACGAGTCAGAATGGCAAGCACGCGCAACGGGACGACCTAATATAGCCGGTCAGGCAGAGCGCTGTGACTCCTCCTTGCTGGCGTAACATGCGCGGCCGAGAATGATACCTGAATCATTTGCATGTCACATGATGTCAAACCTACCCACCAGGTTTCATTCCTGTCGGTTGCTTCGTTCTGGGTGCAACTATTTTTTTGACGATGAGTGTATATACACTGCTGGCCACCCAAAATACAACACCAAGAAGGACACGAGATAGCAAAGCCAGATTCACTGGACACATAACAACAGATACAAAGATGAAACTTTTGATCTTACAGGCCTGTGCGACTGGCGGAACACGCAGACATCAATAGTTCGTGTGGCCCCCATGGCTGGAAATAACGGCCGCTACACGCCGCTGCATCAAACGAAAGAGGCTTTGGATCTGGGTTTGGGGTATGTCGGTCCAGTCTGCTTCCACACTTTGCCACAGTTCATCAGGTGGAGGCGCGGGTGGTGCTTGCCGGGCCACTCGGTTGCCGATCAGCGAACAGACGTGTTCGATGGGCGACATATCGGGAGAACAGGCGGGCCACGGCAGCAGTGACACCTGGTGGGCCGTGAAGAATTGTTGCACGATGCGTGCCACGTACGGGCGCGCATTTTCCAGTTGAAACGTGGCCGCTGGCAGGTCCTGCAGGTAAGGGAGGACTACAGGCTCAAAAACGTCGGAGATGTAGCGGTGGCTGTTGAGTGTAACGGCGATGCGTACCAGATGGGTGCGGGTTTCATATCCAATTGCGCCCCAAACCATAACGACAGGCGACGAACTGGTATGGCGATGCATAATGCAGGCGTCATACAGTCTCTCGCCGAGGTGCCGCCACACGCGGATCCGACCATCGTGGTGTTGCAGGCAAAAGCGGGATTCATCGGAGAAGACAATGTCGTGCCATTCCGTAGTCCAGCTGCGGCGTTCAACAGCCCACTTCTGCCGCACTCGCCGGTGGTGTAACGTCAATAGTAATTGGAGCAATGAGCGCCGTGCCACAAGTCCCCGCTCTTGCAGACGACGTCGAACGGTACGTGCTGACACAGGTTGTTGCGCAACACACCCTAATTCCTGCGCTAACGTTCGTGATGTGGCGGTGCGAGCCGTCAATGCCAGCCGCACAACATGCCGGTCCTCTCGTTCGGTGGTGTGCCGCGGCTGTGGCAATTGCTCACGTTGGTCCGTCCATCCCTCCTGCACCCACAGAATCCATACACGCCTCACTGTGGCTGGATGTGCCGCGGCTGTGGCAATTGCTCACGTTGGTCCGTCCATCCCTCCTGCACCCACAGAATCCATACACGCCTCACTGTGGCTGGATGTCGTCCCACACGGGCGCCGATGTCTCGGTACGATAAACAGCTGTCGCGATAAGCCGCTATTCGTCCTTTGTCGAACTCCGAAACGTGCTGGAATGACTGCCGTATTCTACGACGAGGCATCAGGAAACGTCATCCCCACGTATAGGTCCGGCAGCACAACACACTTCCACTACTTCTGTGCACCCTTCTTATAATGTTTCTTGGTGGCGCGCCGGGCGCACATGATTTGCATATGCCCTGCAATTTTAATCGTGTGCATGTCCTCTCACGGGCGACGCATGCTGCGAATTTCAGGCCAATCGGATGCTTCCTTCTTGGTGTTGCATTTTGGGTGACCAGCAGTGTATATAGCAGGTCCTTTGAATCCGTTTTGACGCGGACTAAATTTATCAGAGCTATTCAAAGTCAATAAAACTGGTTAGGACACCGATCACCCGGTTTCCACAATCAATAAAACATCCACAAATACATTAGATCCACCAGCAGCTAAAAAGCATGTTACGAAAATTAACAAATGGTGCACAAAAAGTTACTCATAGCATAAGGAATGTATTAGAAACAAATAGATTTTCAAATCGATCAGTTAACAGAAGAAATATAGAAAGGGAATCATGACATAAATAGTCTAGGTCTACTAGTGGAAGAATTTTGCATAATGGAAAAGTTGAAAACAGACGAAAAATATTCTTCATGGAAAAAGTTATGCTAAGGAAAAATAACTTTTCTCCCGGAAGCCGAGATAGCGAAAAAAGTTTCCATCTTTACGCACATACCGGGAAATCTTTGCATTATTTAAAGAAGATAATGCTGCACTTCTCTATTGTAGCGAATGGCACACAGTAAAAAAAATTTCTCAATAGTGTTTTTAGAAAAGGCGATACAGGTGCAACTGAAGTACACAAACACCACTTGCCGACAGAAATGTGAATTAGAAATTTCCTCATATACTAGCCTAAAGTGTTCCATAAAGTAAGTGGCATCCGGTGTTGAAAATTTTTTTTAAATCGCACATGTAGAAGCAGAGATATTGAGAAAAACAGATTAAACTTTTGCGCCACCTAGCGACAAAATTGTGCATTATTTCGGGAAGAAAATGCGCACACAGATTTTTGCTTAGTTAGTAGAATCTGACCAAAGAAAAAAGTTTTTCAATCGGGTTTCTAGTCCCGAATTTATTGCTGTATAAGGAAACGTGAGTTTAGGCCCTCTGGAAACGCTCTCCAACAAAGAATTTTTCAAGTCGGACTCTTCGAAGCAGAGCTATGGACAAAAATAAGCTATGCGTCTACGTCCTCTGGTGGGAAAATATGCATTATTTTAAGGAGAAAGCATTCTGGAACAGTTTTTTGATGTGAGCGGTATCGGTCCACGAAATAATTTTTGGAATCGAATGTTTAAGAGCTCAGCTTTTGCTGCGAATGCATCAGAAGCAGAAATTAACCCTTACGCCCCCTGGTGGCCAAAACATTTTTACCAAAAATTAGAAATCACATGCAAACGATTTCTTATCAAGAGCTGTATCTGCTGCAAAAAGATTTTTTCAAATCCGAGTTTTAGAAGCAGAGATATCGGAGAAAACGCTGTTTACCTTTACGCCCCCTAACAGAAAGACAATGAATTACTTGAAAATTTTGAAATTATATGTAAAATATTTCCCACCGGAAACTCTAGCCAACAAAGAAGGAATATTTCAAATCCGTCTGTTCGAAGCAGAGATATCGACAAAAATAAGATATATATCTACGCCCTCTGGGGGATAAACCATGCATTATTTTACGAAGAAAATATTCCGAAAAGGTTTATCGACGTGAGTGGTATCGTTTCACGAAAGAATTTTTTCAATCGAGATTTTGTAAGCTCATAATTTGTTGCAAATGCATCAGAAGCAGAAATTAACTCTTAATACCCCCACCCCCTGGTGCCCAAACCATTTTTTTATCAAAAATTATAAATTATATGCAAATGATTTCCCATAGGAGCTGTATCCGATGGAGAAAGAATCTTTCAAATCCGTGTTTAGAAGCAGAGATATCGGGAAAAAGCGATTTAATTTTACGCCCCTAGCGGAAAATGTATGCGTAACTTGAAAAAGTGATTATACCTAAATTAGTCTTCGACATAAATGGTGTCGAAAGCTAAAATTTCTTCAATCCGATGTTTAGATGCAAATATATGGAATAAAATGTATTTCGAATTTGACATCATCTGCATTTACGTCCTCTAGCGGCGAAATTGTGCGTCGCATAAAAAACGACATGAAGGAACGTCATTCACACATTTCAAGCTCTTCAAAACAGAATTTTTGAAATCGGACTAATAGTTGCAGAGATATGGTGTCCACAGAAGGACGGCCAAACCGATAACATAGGCACGATCTTTATATTTATTTTTTTACAGAAGACGTGCTAAAAAGATCGTGCTTATGTAACCAGTTTGTCCGTGTGCCCGTCCGTCTGTGGGCACCATCTCTCTGCAACTATTAGTCCGATTTCAAAAATACTTTTTGGTTAGTTGGTGGAATTTTATGGCGCAAAGGCCATGTTTGGCCATAGAGCGCCAAAATTCTTTTTGCATTCGGAAGCTTAAAATGTGCGAATGATAACCGTTGAATTCCGGTTTCTATACGATCCATAATTTCACCGCTAGAGGGTGTAAATGCAGATAATATCGAATTCAAAAATACATTTTATTCTATATATTTGCTTCTAATTATCCGATTGAAAATATTATTTTTTTATCTTTCGATTTCATTTACATCGAATACTATTTTAGGCATAGTCGCTTTTTCAAGTTACGTACAGATTTTCCGCTAGGGAACCGTTAAAAGTAAATTGCGTTTCCCCGAGATCTCTGTTTCTGAGACTCCGATTTGAAATATTCTTTCTGCATCGAATATAGTTCCTGGTGGGAAATGTTTTGCACATAATATATAATATTTAATTTTTGGTAAAGAATGGTTTGACCACCAGGGGGAGTAAGAGTTAATTTGTGCTTCTGGAGTATTTGCAGCAAAATCTGAGGTTCTAAAAGCTCGACTGAAAAATTTCTTCGTGGACCGATACCGCTTACGTCCATATACTTTTTTGGAATATTTTCTTCTTAAAATAATGCATCGTTTCTCCGCCTGAGTGCATAGATGTGTATCTTATTTTTGTCCATGTCTCGGCTTCTAAGAGTCCGATTTGAAAAATTCCTTCTTTGTTGGACAACGTTTCCAGTGCGAAATGTTTCTCATATAATTTCCAAATTTTCCAAGTACTGCATAGATTTTCCACTAGGGGACGTAAAGGTAAATTGCGTTTTCCCCGATATCTCTGCTTCTAATCTAAATCTCCGATTTGAAAAATTCTTCCTGTGTCGCATACAGTTTCTGATGGGAAATGTTTTGCATATAATTTCTAATTTTTGGTAAAGAATGGTTTGGCCACCAGGGGGCGTAAGTGTTTATTTCTGCTTCGGATGTATTTACAGCAATATCTGAGCTTCTGGAAAGTCGACTAAAAAATTATTTCTTGGACCGATACCGCTAATCCCGGAAAACCTTTTGACAATAATTTCTTTTTAAAAAAATGCATATTTTTTCCGCCAGGTGGCGTAGATATATATATTATTTTTGTCGATATCTCTGCTTCTAAGAGTCCGAAAACTCTTTCTTTATTGGAGAGCGTTTCCGCTGTGAAATGTTTCTCATATAATTTAAAATTTTTCTTATCGCACAAGTCTGCCACCACAGTGCGGAAGTTCACGTTTACAGTAATATTTGCGGGATTAAGAACCCGATTGAAAAACTTCATTTCGGTCAGATACTACTAACTAGTAGTACCTGACCGAAATCTCTGTGTGTGTACTTTCTTACTACAGTAATGCACAAATTCGCCGCTAGGTGGCGCAAAAGCTTAATCTGTTTTTCTCAATATCTCTGCTTCTACTAGTGCGATTTAAGAGAATCTTACACCACTGGATGCCATTTACTTTGTAGAACACTTTAGGCTAGCAGGCCTGACAAGGGAGGGGGGGCAGTGCTGTATCACAAAGTAATTTTTTTTTAATTATTATTTGACGGTGTCTGAATATTTTTAAAGCTATACCGTCACCAGAATTGGGATGTTGCGCGTAAAAAAATATTTTCTACGTGACGCGTAAAAATGCGTAATTTAAGCCGTAAATGCAAAAAATTCAAAACTTGCTTCAAATACAATAAAAAAAACAAAAAACGATGTGTTACAATGTTACTCGACACACATGTGTACATATGGGCTATGAAAGAGAAGGGAGGGAGAGCATTGTTTCACGGAGGTATCTTTTATCACAGTTCTCAAGGTCAGGGTTGAGAAATCTGCAGCTAGACAATTTACGATCTCCTCCCTTCGGGTTCAAAGTTTATAACATACGTTATACAAGTAACGAAAGCACTAGGAATGGGCGGCAGAATTAATTAGTGGATGAGTTAGCCATCAAGAAATCTACTCTTTGCAAGGAATTTCTCTCTGTTTTATTGCTGTTAATGGTTCTCTGACGCCTGAGTCGTTAACGGCGTTTTCTTAAAGAGGAGAAAAGGTAAATTCGTTTAGGGGTTTAAGGTCAGCAGGGAAAAAATGAGTGGCCATTTAGATTGTAAACATCATTCAGAACAGGGATGAAGGGAATAAGAAAAGGAATTGGGAAAGAAGTACTCCTGAAAACTGAAATAAAATTCTTATTAAAATAACTTTTTGTTTATTTTTCGACTATAGAAAAAGAAAGGACACTGTACTGTAAAGTATTTCTTTTTATCATATTTACTATTGTCATCATTTTTGACGCCCCTTCATTGCAGGCGCCCAGGGCGGCCCCCCGCTTCGCCCGCCTCTAGAAACGGCCATGGTTCTACTGACAGCAGAAATCCGGGTTTTAACCGTTTCCGTCTACTATGAAAAACACTGATGAAATTGCGCATTTTTATTCTTTTTCCCCATGGGGTCATCAATGTATTCTTTATATCGATGATTTTTAGCACGCCTTTTGTAAAAAAAGTACGAGCTTATTTATAGTATCACTTTGTCCACCCGTTATTTTCGTCTATGGATACCATATCTCTGGAACTATTAGTCCCATTTGAAAAATTCATTTTTCATTGAGAAGCCAGAAGCCAAAAATGATGACAATAGTAAGTATGAGAACGATGATCCTTGCTTTACGGAGTTTTTTTACGTTGCATAACTTCGGCGGTAGAGAGCGTAAATGCAAATGCTATGGAATTCAAATACATTTTATTCCATATCTTTACTTTTGAATATCCGATTGAAAAACATTATTTCTTTCCTTCGATACCATTCATTACGAAGACTATTTTGCGAAGCGTTTCTTTTTAAGTAATGCATAGTTTCCCCACTAGGGGGAGTAAAGGTCAATTGCAATTTGTCCTATATCTCTACTTCTAAAAGTTCGATTTCCAAACTAATAAAAAAAAAACTTTTTTGCGTTCGAATAGTTTCCAGTGGGAAAAGTTCTGCATATAATTTCTAATTTTATTGAAGAACTGTTTGGTATTTTCAGCAATATCAGCATTTCTAAAAACTCCATTGAAAAAGTTACTCGCTCCCTACAGATAACCAACCACTTGTGCATTTTTTCTACGTAAAATAATTCATAGTTTTTCCGCCGGAGGCGTAGATGTACATCTTATTTTTCCTTATATCTGATTCTAGTAGTTCGATTTGAAAGTGTTTTTCTTTGTCGGACAGCGTATCTCACGCGGAATGATTTGCATATAATTTCAATTTATCTTAATGCACAAGTTTGCCTCTAGAGGGCATAAGCCACGTGTCCGTTTACAGCATATTTACAGCAATATCTACACGTCTAAACACCGACTGAAAAAATCTCTTTTCGTATGGACGGAAATGTCCCCCACAGGAAAATTCCCCACCTTTTCCCGTCAGGGACCGTGCACAAATTGCAGTTTACACAAAATATCGAATGTGGGGGAGATTTCCGGAGTCATCATTTCTATTTTCATGCTGTTTAAAACAAGATGCAGCCGTACAACGAACACAAATACGTGGGGGAAATTTTCGGGGTCGTCATTTCAACTTTTACGCAGTTTATAGTAAAAACCAGTCTTACAATTGACTGGACGGGCTGGGCGAAATTTCCGAGGTCGGCATTTCGATTTTCACCGTAGTTTATAGTAAAATATGGTCTTACAATTAGCAGGATGGGGTAAGGAAAGTTTCCGGGGTCGGCAGCATTTCGACTTTTACGCAGTTTAAAATAAGATGAAGCCGTACAAGTAGCACTAGTATGTGGGGGAAATTTCCGGGGTCGGCATTTTTTATTCCATCGTTCTCGTGTTCATAACGTTTACGTAACATGTCAAATAATTAATATTGCGATTTTACTCAGGCAGAAAATATTATTAGGCCTAACGTCTAGGCCTTTCATCCCGTCATTCCATATTCCTAAAATTTACATAATAAATAATATCAATAATATTGCGCTTCTACTTATGCACCATACATTGATTAATAGGCCTTTTTCTTCGCCTATGTAATATTCGTAAAGTTTAGAAAAAAGTCAAGTTCATAGCTTTGCGCTTTAACTTAGGCATTCAATATAAATCAGTCAGTTCATGCGTAAACGTTATGAATATGACCGTAAGAATAAAAACTGTTAAAAAGGTCTAGGCCTTTGAACAAATATTTAGTGCCTAAGTAAAAGCGAAAGATTTATTACCTGGACTTGTTATATAAACGTTATGAATATGACATCGGTAGAATAAAAACTGCCAAAAGGGCCGAGGCGCCCTAAAGCCAAGTAATTAATATAGAATGCTATGTAAACGCGCAAAGCTATTAACTTGACTTTTTTGTAAACTTTACGAATATCACATAGGCGAAGAAAAAAGTGTTAAAAACGCCAAGGCCTACGGCCTATTAATTAATGTATGGTGCATAAGTAGAAGCGCAATATTATTGACATTACTTGTTATGTAAATTGCACGAATATGGGAATGACGGAATGAAAATTTTAAAAGACAATAATATTTTCTGCCTGAGTAATATCGCAATATTAATAATTTGGCATATTACATAAACGTTATGAACATGAGCACGATGGAATAAAAAATGCCAAAACCGGAAATTTACCCCACATATTTGTGCTACTTGTACCGCTTCATCTTGTTTTAAACTGCGTAAAAGTCGAAATGCCGACCCTGGAAATTTCTTCCACCCCATCCTGCTAATTGTAAGACCATATTTTACTGTAAACTGCGGCGAAAATCGAAATGCCGACCCTAGAAATTCCATATACAGTTTATGACTACAAACCTTGTGTGGTATTTTTATTTTATTTAAATATACACTGCTGGCCACCCAAAATGCAACACCAAGAAGGAAGCATCCGATTGGCCTGAAATTCGCAGCATGCGTCGCCAGCGAGAGGACATGCAAACGATTAAAGTTGCAGGGCATATGCAAATCATGTGCGCCCGGCAAGCCACCGAGAAGCACTATAAGAAGGGTGCACAGAAGACGGGGTGTAAGTAGTGGAAGTGTGTTGTGCTGCCGAACCTGTGCGTAGGAAGCTTCCTGATGCCTCGTCGTAGAATACGGCAGTCATTATAGCGCGTTTCGGAGTTTGACAGAGGACGAATAGTGGCTTATCGCGACAGTGGTTTATCGTACCGCGACATCGGCGCCCGTGTGGGACGACATCCAGCCACAGTGAGGCGACTATGGATTCGGTGGGTGCAGGAGGGACGGACAGACCGATTGCCGCAGCCGTGGCACACCACCGAACGAGAGGACCGGCATGTTGTGCGGCGGTCATTGACGGCTCGCACCACCTCATCACGAACGTTAGTGCAGGAATTAGGGTGTGGAGCGCAACAACCTGTGTCAGCACGTACCATTCGACGTCGTCTGCAGGAGCGGGGACTTGTCGCACGGCGTTCATTGCTCCGATTACCATTGACGTTACACCACCGGCGAGTGCGGAGGCAGTGGGCCGTTGAACGCCGCACCTGGACAACGGAATGGCCCGACATTGTCTTCTCCGACGAATCCCGCTTCTGCCTGCAACACCACGATGGTCGGATCCGCGTGTGGCGGCACCTCGGCGAGAGACTGTATGACGCCTGCATTATGCATCGCCATACCAGTTCGTCGCCTGTCGTTATGGTTTGGGGCGCAATTGGATATGAAACCCGCACCCCTCTGGTACGCATCGCCGTTACACTCAACAGCCACCGCTACATCTCCGACGTTTTGGAGCCTGTAGTCCTCCCTTACCTGCAGGACCTGCCAGCGTCCACGTTTCAACTGGAAAATGCGCGCCCGCACGTGGCACGCATCGTGCAACAATTCTTCACGGCCCACCAGGTGTCACTGCTGCCGTGGCCCGCCTGTTCTCCCGATATGTCGCCCAACGAACACGTCTGGTTGCTGATCGGCAACCGAGTGGCCCGGCAAGCACCACCCGCGCCTCCACCTGATGAACTGTGGCAGCGTGTGGAAGCAGACTGGACCGACATACCCCAAGCCCACATCCAAAGCCTCTTTCGTTCGATGCCGCGGCGTGTAGCGGCCGTTATTGCCAGCCACGGTGGCCACACAAACTATTGATGTCTGCGTGTTCCGCAAGTCGCACGGGGCTGTAAGCTCAATCGTTTCATCTTTGTATCTGTTGTTATGTGTTCAGTAAATCTGGCTTTGCTATCTCGTGTCCTTCTTGGTGTTTCATTTTGTGTGGCCAGTAGTTACAAGTATTTCAAATTTTCAGGTCGTAGTGAACATCTCAAACTGAATACGAATAACGAATGTTTCAAAATTATCTTCACTGTATTTTCCTGTCCTATTTGCTGGTACTGCTCTTCTCAACAACAGTTCTAGTTCTCAATTCTTGACACTGCAAAAATGTTGAGTTTCTTTGGCTTTATAAGCGGGAGTTATTGTTGAAGACTCTACTGGATACACTCCATTCTTATTATCATACTGACCGAATGGGTTCACCTGCAGAATCAAGAACTGTGTGAAATCTTATATTCTACCGAATATGAATTCAGTAAGCAATAACATAATAAAATTCAATATAAACTATGAACCTATACTAGAAGTAGATTAAAAGTAAGAGATAAATTAATAACTTGTGGTATGATACATTGGCTGGTAGTAACAAATACTTACATAAGAAGTCTTGCTAATCAGCTTGTTATAGTTGGTGACGTCTCACAAAGTTTACAAATAAGTTCAGTCATCTTTGGTACAGGCGTGATAGTTACTCAAACCTTCAATGTAAGATTTTAGTGGGCATATCACACACAGTCTTCTGGCGAAAATTTTTAAAAGAAAACTTTTACAAGGAAACATTCGTGTTCTGTCTTGTATGCATCTTGTATGACTGTCGAGCACGCTACTGTAACCCATCAACACACAAAGTGAGGCACTTTACAGTCCACCATCTAGGTGTAAGTACTTTTTTTCAACTTTTTAAACAGTTTCAGAGTCCCCCACCAAGTTGGCGATGAGAGAATCAAACGCTTGTTACTCCTAACTTCGTCACCATAGTAACCAATACCCCCACCCCTCCCTCCTTGTTCTTTTCTCCTCACATTTCGCAAAAGTGCTTTGACTTTTCACGCCATTCACACCAGATGACATAGTGTACAAGTGCTTCGTGAAAGAAAATATTGGGCTTAGTTATCTTTGTCATATCCTTCAAAAACCGGAAGGAATTGGTGAAATGCATCCTGCATGTTTTGAAGGAGGAAATGTTTGTTACATGGCATAGTTACTGACACAGAACATGCGGCATAAGACATTTAAAAAGTGAGTTCGGGCAACGTTTATCTCAGCAATAGCTAAACAATCATTACAAATGTATAGTGCTTTTCTAAAATGTTGGGATACACTTCTAGAACTTATCTTACCACCGATTCTTATTAAAAAAAAAGAGTGCCATGTAAATATAGGTCTGGAAAGGCTTTCCGAAAGATATATATAGCACGTATTAAACTGCAAGTCACATACACACTGAGAAGCTAACAAGGTTGTATTCCAATTAGTGCTGTACATAGGAAATGATCCAGGACAAAACCGCCACATCACAGCAAATTTTCGAAATGGGCCAAGTGAGCAGCAAGTTATGCTGCACAGCGTTAGATGAACAATAGCTGTACGCATTCCAGACTTCTCGGAGTCCTTGGCGGACAGCCTGTTCATTAGGCACCGGTGTAGCATAAACACCTGACTTCAGCTGTTTTTCTACAAAGATATCCACTGGATTCGTTCGGGAGATAGTGGTGGCTATGCATTTGGTCCACCTATACCTATCCAACGGCCGCGATAAATACGATCGATATGTTATTTAACAGTTGGACGAAAGTACGCTGGCGCTCTATCATGCATCGATTACATGCGCCAGCATGTTGCAAAAGGCAAGTCTTTGAACAATATTGGTATTACCTCCTCCAAAAAGTGCTGGTACCGCTGCCAGTCGAAGGCAACAACAACGGACCGATAAGGCAGTCACCAATGATGCCGATCCAAACATTCGCATAGAATCTTTGCTGATTCTGAGGCTGCCTGATTTCCTGCAATTTGTCCCTTGCCCAGAGCTGCCTTTTGTCAAAGTTCACAATATCATCTCGTGAGAGTTGTGATTTATCCGTGAAAAGAACACCACGGAGAAAACTAGGTTTGGTACAATTTTGCAGAAGCCATGCATTGAACACTGACTAAAGGGGACAAATCCGCTGGTTAGAGTGCGTATTGCACGTGGTAAGGATACACAGTTTCTCCTGACAGATACGCGATGCCGTGGAATTTGATGCGCTCACCTCTGCGGGTATGCTTGGGTTAGTTCCAGTCTCCTTTGCCACTATCTCCACCATTCGTTCTTCTAATGCAAGAGTACGTACATGTCTGGATCTTGCCCAATCTTCAGTACGAAGTGCCATTGATCTTGTCTTTCGTAGACGATGATGGACGACGGCAAACGTAGCACTGGCGAGACATCCGTGCGAAAAAGCTATTTTGTACAGACGCTGCTATTTCCATTTGCTTGTCTATACATGTAATGGATGTCCGCCCATTCGGTGTTGCTAAAAGGAGTCGGGATGTTCAGGGTTGCACAAAGCTAATCGACACTAACAAGCACGCTACTCTTTCACTTCACTTGCACGCAACGTCGTCCAATACAAGCGCTTAGCGAAACGATTGCCAGTTCACTTTAAGTAGCCCTGTTGTACAATGAAGTTCCGCGATTGTATCACTCATTTTTATTTGCACCCAACCCTGAATGATGTACAAATGATGCTCATTTCCATAGCGTCGTGTTTCCCGCAGACTTCCATACACAGGAAATCCGCATTTCGTACTCCGACAACGTGCTACATAGTCGAGTCCCATTATTGTGACCACCTCCTAGTTTTGACGTCAACAGCGCGTATAGCCAATGAAAGAAGGCACGTGTCGTGAGCTGGCTTGGAGGGTACATAAAAAGTGTGCTGTAGGCATTCGGAAAACATATCACTCGTTGCTGTCATGGATAAAAGGAGCGATTTATCAGATTTGCAAAAACGGATGATTATCGGCTTTCGGGCCAAGGGTGGCAGTATTTCTGAAACAGTGCAGTTTCTGAACTGTTCGCAAGCTGCTGTGGTTCAAGTCGGATTTTCCACAGGGCCGGACTGGCCTGGCTGGCTGACCAGCGATCGCCGGTCAAATGGGGGCCAACTGATTGGAGAAATGGCGAATAAGCGACATGGTACCTGGCATTCTCTGGGTCCACTCATACCTGTGGAAGGCACTATGGACAGAATTCGTTACGAATCCAGCCTTGCAGACCACGTATACATACACGCTGTTGTCTTCCTTGGGGCGGATGGGATCTCCCAGCAGGACAATGCGACGTGTCACACAGCTAGAAATGTCCGAGAGTGGTTGGAAGAGCACGATGAAGACTTCAAAGTACTTCCCTGGCCCCCCTAATTCCCCAGACTTAAACCCAATTGAGCATCTATGGGACCAGCTCGATCGTGTTGTTCGCTCTATGGATCTTGCACCAAGCACCCTCCAACAGCTGTCAGATGTTGGAGGTTGAAGGTGTTCACAGGCATGGCTCCACATACCTGTGAACCCCTTCCAGCACCTTTCTGAGTCGCTCCCAGTCCGTCTAGCTGCTGTCAGCGCTACACACGGCGGTTACTCTGGATATTAGCTGGTAGTCACAATAATGTAACTCGACCGTGTATAATCACTGCAGTACAAGGTTTCCGATCCAATGTTTATGTATACACCAAAGAACCAAAATATTATGACCAGCGCGTTTTTATGCAAATCCAAGCAGCTGCAAGTAAACGACGATGCGTAGGAAGGTAATGAAATGGTGTAAATAACACCTGATGCTGAGCTCTGTTAATCAGTGTTATTCTTGCTCTTCAGATGGAAAAGGGGCCAAATTGTAATTACAAGACGATTGGGTCAGGGTATTTTCGAGACGGCAAGGCTTGTGGGGTACTCATGGTCAGTCGTGGTTAGTACCTTCAAAAAGTGGTCCGAGGAAGAAAAAACCACGAACTGCCGGCAAGGTATGGGCCGACAGCGACTTATCGACACTAAAGGTGAACGAAGGCTATCCCATGGTACGAGCCAACAGAAGGGATACTGTGGCGCAACTCGCCGGTAATTCGATTGCTGTTAACGGGAGTAATGTGTCACAACACACACTACATCAAATCCTGCTGAAAATGGGGCTGCGTAGTCGTAGACCGCTCCGAGTGTCCATGCTAACCTCGGTTTACCGTCTAAAGCGCCCACAATGGGCACACGAGAATCAAAACTGGACCTTGAATGACTGGAAGGTCGTCTGGTCCGATGAACCTCTTTTCCTGTCGCACCATGTGGACGGCCGGGAACGTGTGCGTAGTTTACCTTGGGAAGTGAAAACAGGATGCACAGTGGGACGAAAATAAGTTAGTGGAGGAAGTGTAATACTTTGGCCAATGTTCTCCTGTGGAAACCCTGGGTCCAGTCGTTCATGTGCAGGAAACTATGACGTCTAGTACCTACCTAAACATCACTGTAGACCAGGTACATCTTGTCATGGCAACGGTATTTCCCTCTAGTAGTGCCTTCTTTCAGAAGGACAATGCGGCATGCCACACTGCTCGGATTATTCGGAAATGGTTCGCAGAACATGAGGAAGACTTTCAGATTTGGCCCCGACCTTCAATCCAACCGAGTATCTGTGGTTTGTGTTGGAACAAAAAATCCGATCTGTGGTGGCTTAACCATGTTGCCTCACAAGAGGTAAAGGATCAACTGCAAATTAATGTTTGTGATGCTTTTGTCAGCTAAATAGCATAGGTAAATGTACAGCCATTCGGGAAACCATGGAGATCATTAGAAAAAGCGATACTTGCAACGATTGTGTCTCGCTCGAGTTGCAACGAATTTGGAACCAATTCTTTAAGTAACGCATTTTCTCTACCAGGATCCCGCGTGCAACCAACGTGATGCCTCGTATCTTTAAATGAATATAACGTCGCATCTATTTATTGTCAAGCGTTCTATTTTTCAGTTTGCAGTTTCTAACTTCCTTGAAAATGCCATCTGGTTGATGTGCGAAAACTTGAAAACGCTTATGTATTTATTTCTTACGCCAATAAATCGGATCACTAGTACAGTGTTACTATTTACTACACTGGTGTGCAAAAAATTAAGGACGAAGAGGAGAAATTAGCATAACAGTGGTACGAGCAGGCAGAACGGACCGAAAGACCACTCAAGAGATAGACTAGGGTCCGAAAAGGTAGGGTATTCCCATATATGCAGCATGACGTGGGGAGGGGGAGTGTCGTAAGGGTATAAAGCACACGGTTGGTGTACGCTCAGCAATTCGGTGGAAGCTATTGCACGGTGTACATCGGTTTGAACGACGTCGAGTTGCTGCCACCGTATATGGCCAACAGGCAATCCAGTAGACGACATCTGGATGACTTTACTCGAGGTCGTGTCATTGGGAAGTTGGAAGAAGGTCGAAGTGTGACTAGTGTGGCCGAGGAGTTCGGGATTGCTCATAGCATCGTTTCACGAGCTTGGAGAGCATTTCAAACGACAGGAACAGCTGTCCGAGAGTTTGGCAGTGGTCGTCCACGAGCAACCACGGCGACGGACAACCGGTATATTGTTCTACAGGCGAGAAGAGACAGACTGTAGACAGCAGAGGAAATCGCAAGGCACATGCAACAGACCACTGGACGTCCGTTATCGCGTTTTACCGTGGCCAGGAGGCTGCACAAAGGTGGTCTCTTTGCACGACGACCAGTACGGCGTGTGCCATTAACGCCTGCTCATCGGAGACGGCGGTTTCTGTGGTGCCAGGAACACAATAACTGGACACATTAGCAATGGGATCGAGTTCTCTTTACGGATGAGAGCCGATTTAGTCTGACGAGCGATTCTGGACGTATACACATCTGGAGAGAGCAGGGAACACGCAATCACACCTCCAACATCATCGAAAGGGACTGGTTTGGAGGTGGCGGAGTTCTCGTTTGGAACGGTATCATGCTTGGTAGCCGTACTGACCTCCACGTCTTCCAAGGAGGTTCAGTCACTGGTGTCTGCTATTGTACCGAGGTTCTCCTGCCTCACGTGCGTCTGTTTAGAGGTGCTGTGGGTCCTGAGTTCCTCTTCATGGGCGACAACGCTACACCTCATCGTACAGTGGCTGTCGCAGAGCTTTTGGAGAGGGAAGATATTCAACTCATGAATTGGCCCGCAAGGTCCCCGGACCTAAATCCAATGGAACACGTGTGGGACCTTCTCGGGAGACACTTGGCAGCAGGTCACCAGCCGCCAGCAACGATTCCGCAGCTGCGATGGGCGCTACAAGAGGAATGGGCCGCGATGCTTCAACAACTCCTTGACAACCTCGTCCTCAGCATGGACAGACGTTGTAAATCCTGCAACGCAGTCAGGGGTGATCATATCCCCTACTAAAGACTGGATTTTTCTTGGCAGCAGCCTGTCACATGGACGTTTCTGTCTTCTGTCCAGTTGTGCTCTAAGCTACCTTTTCAATAAAGTGCCTTTGTATCCTTTAGATTCCTTGTTTGAACGGTTTTGCTCACTTGTCCCATATTCTTACATCTTGGGGATTTAATGGTATGATTTGAGTCGATGTGGAGCACTTCTGCACGAATTTACATTCGAAAAACCGTCTCGTCCTTAATTTTTGCACGCCAGTGTACTTAATTGGTGTACTGTTCCTCGTTATAAATTAGCATAGGTATGATAATTCTTTCAGATAATGCAAGCTGCGTTCCTTTAAATAGTCAGTATATTTCTGAACTTCTTCAACTCCTAATCTATTTTTTTAATCCCAGAAGTAAGTAGGTTTTTAATCAGGAAGGAGGAGAAAGAATCTACGCTGAGATTACTCAGGTTTTCATGGTTATAATCACTATCTGCAAATGCAGTTTACCTTGACTTAGAATATTCACGGCTATCAGATTATAAATACTGAATTTGTCTGCAGTGCCCACTGATCACCCATGCAACATCCTCAGAAAACTTGAAAATTTCATCGCCCTGGTGCGAGAATTGTAAATTACTTTGACTTGTTTGTAGCGGTAATCACAGGAGGCTTGTCATGTTTCAAATTAAACAGTACTTTACACTCGTAACCTAATGTGGGTGATAATCATGTTTCACATACTTCAAACAGAGGGGTTTATCGGCTGCAGCTTCATGATCAGGAACAAATTCAATGCATTTTCAAGTTTTGGAATCAATTTATTTTGAACTAATTTATTCAGCAATTAAAATTTTGACCCCAGCTCTATTTTTAATTCCCTCTCACATAAATTCATTCCAGAAGTATTAACTACTGGGTCATACTCACTGCTGCTGTACTTTGTTCACCACAGCTAAACAAAGTTTCTTCGTGGAAATTTTTCTGGAACCCATTGCACCTTTCCATAAGCTCACTCTTAAAATTATCAAACATGAGTGAGTGTGCACTTCTCTCTGTTCATAAGATTTTTATGTTTAACACAATGTTGTTTCATAATTACGTATTTCCTCTCCTGCACTAATTTACTCAGCATTATCTCCAGAAAAATAAACTGCTACTTCCATTAGCCAGTTGGAATTAAGGTTCAAAGAGTTCGATCGAACAAAGTTCTAATTTCTTCAAGATATATATATATATATATATATATATATATATATATATATATATATATATATATACTCGCCCAAATTTTACTCGATATATATATATATATATATATATATATATATATATACTCGCCCAAAATTTGGGCGAGTACTTAACAGTACTCGCCCAAATTTTCACTCGATGCCTTAATGAAGGAAAGATTCCTGAGGATTGGAACACCGCTACAATGATCCTGCTACATAAGAAAGGTGACATTAAGGATCTCGGAAACTACAGACCTATCAGCCTCCTATCAGTAGTTTATAAAATCTTCACTAAAGTTCTTTCACACCGCTTGAAGGTAACACTGGACATGGCTCAACCGAGAGAACAAGCTGGATTCAGGAGTGGCTACAGCACAATAGATCATATCCACGTACTGAGAGAACTAATTGAAAGAGCGAGGGAATATGAACTTCCATTGTGCATGGCTTTTATCGATTATGAAAAAGCCTTTGATTCGGTGAAACCATCAGCAGTTACAATGGCTCTGAAAACCTGCGGTATTGAAGATGCATACATTAATATTATTAATAACATCTATGAAAATGCAAGTGCAAAGATTAGGCTATTTGAAAATACAACACACGTAAAAATTGGGAAGGGAGTGAGACAAGGTGACACCATATCTCCGAAGCTCTTTAATGCCACATTGGAGGGTGTTTTTCAGTCACTGAGCTGGGAAAACAAGGGGATAAAGATTAATGGAGATTATCTAACCCACCTTCGTTTTGCTGATGACGTAGTCATTTTTGCAACTACCCCATCAGAGCTGCAGAGTATGATCCAGGAACTTGCTGACAAGAGTAAAGAAGTGGGTTTAAAAATGAACTTTCAGAAGACAAAAGTGATGTTCAATGCTTTTACAAGAAATGAAGATTTATCGATTGATGGAGAAAAGCTGGAGATAACAGACACGTACGTTTATCTTGGACAGCAGATATCAAGTGAGGGTCGCATTGATGAAGAAATTAATCGGCGTACAAAACTTGCCTGGAGAGCTTTTGGAAGAAACAGCATAATTTTCAAGAGCAATATGCCATTATGTCTTAAAAGAAAAGTGTTTGATCAATGCATCCTTCCAGTGCTTACGTATGGTGCGGAGACGTGGACCTTAACTAAAAGAGACATACAAAGGCTGCAGACAACTCAAAGAAGCATGGAGAGGTGCATGCTTGGTGTAACCAGGAGAGATAAGAAGAGGAACTCGTGGATCCGAAAAATGACAAGAGTGGAAGACATCATGATCAGAGTTAAATCCCTGAAATGGCAATGGGCTGGACATACTGCCAGAAGGACAGATCATCGATGGTCAGCCGAAATTTTAGATTGGATTCCAAGGGACAGGAAAAGACCCAGAAGAAGACCACATGGGAGATGGGTGGATGAAATTCGAAAGTATGCAGGGGTGACATGGAGGAGACTGGCACAAGACAGACCGTTGTGGAGGAAACTTGGGGAGACCTTCGTCCAGCAGTGGATTGATAATGGTTGACAATGATGATGATGATGATATATATATATATAATCTTTATCTTAGTCTTTACAATGTCTCTAAATCATTCAGATTATCCCAAGAATTCCATGCCTTTCACATTATATACAGGGTGCATAGGAAAGTCTCTTTAGCCTGGAATAACTTGAAAACGGAGAGAGGTACAGTTATGCAAGTGAGATAACGGTATAGTAAAGCGACTACGCCCGATCGAATGCAACCAACAGCAGCGCCCCTAGTGGCGAAATGCGGAAGTCAGCCATTGCAAATCGAAAACGAAAAGAGATAGAGCAAAATTTTCCAATTACAAAGTTGTAGAGCATCAATTAATTAGTACAAAACGACATTTGTTTCACACGGATAAGATAAATTGTCGCCTGAATGCCCTGCAATGTCCGAAATCGAGGCGCGACGATTTGAATCTGCATATTCACATTTCGCAAATGTAGTCGTATGCAAATGCAGATTGTGACGTTGTACCGTACCTACGATACAAAAACCAGTAGCAGGATGTACCCTAATCAGAAGTTTAGGTCTGTGTGAGAAAGGCGAGCTTGGATTTCTGGGGTTACGTGAAAAATTAGGTGTATGCAACAGCGCCTACAAGTCTGTTGGATCTACGTCGTCGTGTTACAGATGCTTGCAATAGTGTGACACCTTCCATGCTGAGAAATGTGCATGCAGAGTTACTTTCACGAATAAAAATGTATTTCGTGGGCAATGGCGAACTCTTCGAACATACTCGACATTAACTTTTTATCACTGTGCGCCAGTTTGCCTTTTTTGTTTTGTCTGACGTCATCAAACTGTATTGACATAAGTACGCATGTATGCAATAAATTGTGTGTATTTGCTCATACCTATGCCTGTTCCCTTCAAACGTTCACACAAAAGGTCGCGCATCGATTTCGGACATTTTAGGGTATGCAGGCGACAATTTATCTTATCCGTGTGAAACAATTGTCGTTTTCTACTAATTAATTGTTCTCTACAACTTTGTAATTGGAAATTTTGCTCTATCTCTTTTCGTTTTCGATTTGCAATGGCTAACTTCCGCATTTCGCCACTAGGGGCGCTGCTATCGGTTGCATTCGATCGGGCGTAGTTGCTTTACTAAACTGTTATCTCACTTGCATAACTGTATCTCTCTCCGTTCGCAAGTTATTCCAGGCTGAAGGGACTTTCCTATGCACCCTGTATATAGAAGCAGCTTACTAATGGATTTCCATTCAGGATAACCCTATGGCACGAATGAAAAAGAGTCATAGCTTCAGCCTCCTCACCAGACTACTATAGCAAGGGAACTGTTATTTTAAAACAACTGTTGCGACTATCTGTGGGAAGCTGTTGCCATCTTACAATTAATACACTGACGGAAAAAAATCCCAACACCACGAAAAAATAGTTGCAGAGGAATGAAATGGCGGCAATACATTTGTATAGGTAACATATTTAATCGATTAAGGTTCCAAGATCACAGCTTAATGTAAGCGCGAGAAGAGCCATTTTAAATGTGAAATGCTGGTACATTAATAACCGGTGTAACCGCCAGAATGTTGAATGCAAGCACGCAAACGTTAATGCGTTGTGTCGTACAGGTGCTGGATGTCAGTTTGTGGGATGGAGTTCCATGCCTGTTGCACTTGGTCGGTCAATACAGGGACGGTTAATGCTGGTTGGGGGTGACGCTGGAGTTGTCGTCCAATGATGTCCCATACGTGCTCGATTGGTGAAAGATCTGGTGATCTAGCAGGCCTCGGCAACATGTCGACACTCTGTAGAGCTTGTTGAAATACAACAGCGGTATGCGGGCGAGCGTTATCCTGTTGGAAAACACCCCCTGGAATGCTGTTCATGAATGGCAGCACAACAGGTTGAATCACCAGACCGACGTACAACTGTGCCGTCAGGGTGCGTGGGATAACCACGAGAGTGCTCCTGCTGTCATAGGAAATTGCTCCCCAGACCATAACTCCAGGTGTAGGTCCAGTGTGTCTCTGCCGCAGATATGTTGGTTGCAGGCGCTGACCTGGCCTCCTTCTAACCAACACACGGCCATCACTGGCACCCAGGCAGAACCGGCTTTCATCAGAAAACACAACAGATATCCACTCCGTCCTCCAATGAGCTCTAGCTTGACACCACTGACGTCGCAAACGGCAGTGGTTTGAAGTAAGTGGAATGCACGCTACAGGGCGTCTGGCTCGGAGCTGCCCTTCAAGTAACCGATTTGTAACAGTTCGTTGTGTCACTGTGGTGGCAACCGCAGCTCGAATTGCTGCCGCAGACACGGTACGATGCGCCACGGCCATACGCCGTACACGGCGGTCTTCCCTCTCAGTAGTGCCACGTGGCCGGCCGGAACCCGGTCTTCTTGAGGCAGTACCTTCCCTTGCCCACCGCTGCCAACAATCATGCACAGTGGCTACATTCCTGCCAAGTCGTTCTGCAATATTGCGGAACGAAAATCCACCTTCTCGTAGCCCTATTACACGACCTCGTTCAAACTCCGTGAGCTGTTGATAATGGCTTCTTCGTCTTCTTAAAGGCATTCTTGACTAACATCAACACACTACGTCGAATCTCAACGATAACTAACGCTCACGAACGTTACAGCGCGTATTTACAGCAAACCTGCTTTGCATGTTCCGAGGGGCGCTACTAGCGCCACACGTATGCGCCGAGCGCGAAATTTGCATAGACGTCATCTTACAGATGTACTCTCACCGCCTACCAACTGTCGTTTATCTAACCCAACCCCTTCATGGTGTTGGGATTTTTTTTTCCGTCAGTGTAGATGAACTGCTGCCTCCTGGTTCATGATGTTGCACTAAAACATACAGATAGTAAATTAATAGTAGCAACACACATTGCAACCCTCCATCAGAAACGTACCCTTCTTTTATTTAGTAAGCTATGGAAGCATCTGTTAGTCCTTCCACGTAAGAAGTTCAACCAAACTAAAATGTGAAACGTTCTCAGGCACCCACAGCCGTGGACATCTTTTACGTGTGTGCTCCGACTTCCGCTGAAATAAAACTTTACCTGTGAACCACACAGTGCAGCCTCTGAATCCTGCCCTCTGCCCCATAATTTGACCTCTTTTGTCCCTTGATACATGATGAGCTTGGTAGGTAACATTCGTTGACTTAGGTTGGCCCTGAAACAAAGAAGAAAAAAATTATTCATATCGTAAATTAATTCATAAATTACAGGAGACCAAATGTCATCTACTCAGTTACAACACATAAAGGGCTTGGAATTTAAAATACGCAAGACCTGAACAGTACAGGGCTATTACAAATGAAATAGAGACTTTCAACATTTTATAAAACCAAAACTATGTAAGATATTGACACTCACGTTGCACCGTTTTGTACAGAAACTCTTGAAGTTTGTTACAGCAACTTGTAGATGTTCGATGTGCACACCTTTGGTCACATGGCACATATCAACGCGGTAGTCGAATTCTTGTCAAACACGCTTTAACATATCTTCATCAACTCCAGCAAAAGCAGTTGTGATACGTTGGTTTATATCAGCTAAATTAACAGGAAGGGGAAGGACCAGGACTTTGTCTTTGATATAGCCCCACAAAAAAAGTCACAGAATGTTAGATCCGGACTTCGTGGTGGCCAACATGTGACTGACGTGTTATCGCCTATTGCGCGGCCAATCCATCGAGGTAATTTCTAACTTCTTGATTCCAGTGAGTGGTGCTCCATCCTGTTGGAAAATGAAATTGTCACTGTCTTCGTACAGTTGAGGCATCAACCAAATAATTAGCATATCGAGATAAGAACTTCCCGTTTCGGTGTTTTCTTGGAAAAAGAAGGGGTCATACACATTTTCACGGGATATAGCACACAACACATTAACCTTTGGGGAATCCCGCACATGCTACGCTCTTGCTTTTGGGTACCCCATATGCGAATGTGCAGTTTGTTAACTTTCCCACTTATGTGGAATGTCGACTCGTCGCTGAAAATTAGACGCTCACTAAAACCCTGTTCTTCAAAACGCTCCTGCATTTCTGTACAGAAATCGCGACATGCGGTTCTCTCACTGTCACTTAGACTTTACAATAACTGCAGTTTGTAGGGAGTCATTTTCAACCTCTTCCTCAAAACTTTTCAAACAGTCGGTTGTGGAATTTGTAACTCCCGACCTGTCAGCGTTATTGATTTCCTTGGGCTGTGTTGGTAAATGACACGAACAAGCTTCACTTGTTCATCAGATACACGTGGTCTCCCTGGACTTTTACCTTTAGACAAACATTTTGTTGTTTCAAATTTCTTGTGCCAGTTGTAGATGGATTGTCTATTCGGCGGTGATTTCTTGAAACGTATTCTAAAACGCCGTTGCACAACAGTAGCAGAAATTTGTTTTGCTTAATTCAAGCACAGAGAACGTCTTCTCCACAGCATTTGGGGGGGGGGGCATCTTGCCTGACTGGTGACGTGACGGTGAAAACGTACGATCTCTTAGTGGCGACATCTATATAATAAAATCGTTACCAATGGTAATAGAACGGTGCATCGTGAGTACCAATATCTTAGATGGTTTTATAAAATGTTAAAACTGTGTTTCATTTGTAATAACCCTGTTTTTTTTTTTTTTTTGTTTATTGAGATGTGTCAAAATTTGTTCAACCGCTACCTTCAAAGGCATGTGAAATTTGGAAATGTATCACTAAAATTAGGGCGCAGTTCAGTACATAGATATATCACTTGTTAGAAAGAAAAGCACCAGTTTTCAAATGTTGATACGTGTCTGTGCTACAGAGCTCGTCTCAAGAGTTTCTGGACTATGATTATAAAAATCAAGCATATGACCCCACCTGTGTAGTGTTTATAATCTCCTTCAAGTACAGTGCAGATTACACTGCACCGTAATAAATATCCTGGAAGCTTTTTCTGAAACGCCTCGGAATGAACTGCGTTAATTTGCTCCGTCACATTAGCCTAGACCGTAGGAATGTCTCGAAATCACTTCCTTTTGAACGGATATTTAAAAATAAGAAGCTGTCTTCTAGTGCTAGACTGGCAAATAGGGTGGACGGTGTAACGTAGACACTTGCTTTTTTTTTTTTTTTTTTATGCAAGAAAACACATAACACCGGCGGTGTGACACACAGCGCTTCAAGGAGAAACCAATCTTTCGTCCTATGAAACTCCGGACGAACGCGTCGAATTCGGTTAAGTAACCGTACCATTACAGCTCAATTAATATTGGCTGTTGACTGTTTGTCCTTCTGGAACAAATTTCCGATGAATAAAATAGCATTGTAAAGAATCACCAGCATGGTTTTTACATGCGAACTTTGTACGGCTTCGTTGTTTTGGGCCACGCAGAGCTTTGTTTTTTCGTCTCGGGATCTTAAACAGAGCACCAGGTTTTGTCTCTTCTGACAATTTTATTCTGCACAGTTCTGTCTTGATCAACGAGTTCCATAAAATTGCCACGAATCAACGCACACACGTTTCTTCTTCCCTAGATAATCCAGCAAAATCGTTTGGAGAGTGTCTTTGATAATGTTCAGCTGTGCACTCAACATTCTCAAGAGGATGTGACTGTCGTGTGCAACCAACCGCCGAAATTTTTCATTTGTGTCGTCGTTTCGACTGGCTAATGGGGTTCATTCCATTCGCCGTGTCGTCTTACAATGATTATCGACCTTCCCGAAGTATTTTGAACTACTCAAATGTTGTTGAACGCGACAAAAATGCATTGCGGTTCGCTTTTTAAAACATTTCAGGCGTTTCCATAGCACCTTTCACTCAATAAAAGAACAAAACTTTATCGCAGCTGTTTGCTCCATCATGAAATTCTGACTCACCACTCCAACTCAGTAACTGGTTTGAACTGTTCCTCAGACTCTGTCAAACTGACACTAGCGCAACTTGCTCCCGTGACATACAGTTTTTGATACTAATTAATGTCAGTTATCTGACAGATTTTACCAGCACTTCACACAGTAAATCCAACGGGGATCTTTTCAGATGCGCTGTACAGATAGCTTACCGGCTCGATTTTTTTTTTTTTTTTTTTTTGAGATAAGCTATGTGAAAACATACACAGCCATAGAAGTGAATAAGCAAAGTCGTTTACCATCACATAAATGGATAGCACTAAAAGATTGATTTTATGGGTCTGTACTGTAGAAGAAACGCATATGCATTACTTTTTAGTAAAGCCACTTCCAGCTGATTAAAGGCACGGAACTCTAGCCAGCTAATGTTTTGCACAGGCTTTTAAAGTACAACAGATAAAAGAACGTAAAACTTCTAAAAAGAGAAAAAGTCGAAAGAAAGCCAAATGTTTATCCACACTGAAGTTCTCTTTCAGTACGCACAGTAATGATTTATAATAGCGATTTTAAATATTAGACAGAGTAAAGAACTGCGAACTAGAGTTAAACTAAGCAGTAAATTTAAGAGTATTTTACGTTTAATAGCTTTTCTTTCTTGATCTCACAGGCACACATTATACACTATCTACCAACAAGTAATTCGACACCTGTGATAGCAAAGGAAAACGAAGTTTCTTCACCTTCAATAGTTGGTGGAGCCTCCACGTGCGGCGATTACAGCTGCGACTTTCCGGGGCACACTCTCAACCAGGCGTTGTACGACGGCTAGCGGTATTTTCTTCCACTCGGCTTGGAGAAGACAGGTCAGTTCCTTCACCGATTTCGGACGGTGGGGGCACCCCTTAAGTCGACGCTCCAACTCGTCCCAGAGGTGCTCGATAGGGTTAAGATCCGGGCTCTGCGCAGGCCAGTCCATTTGATTAACCCCATTGTCACCATACCAAGCCATGGTGGACCTCGCAACATGACAGGTGGCATTGTCATCCTGAAAGTAACATGGGTCCACCCCGTAAAACTGCCACAACGTAGGAAGCGCATGGTCATCCAAAATGGTGCAGTAGGTCTCGGCGTTGAGTCTACCAGGAATTGCGACCAAGGGTTCCGTGCCACACCAGGGGAAACACCCCCATAGCATAATTCCACCGCCGCCGAACTTCACAGTTGGCACAATACATTCCGGCAGGAGGCGTTCTCCAGGCAGACGCCAAACCCAGACCCTGCCATTCGAACGGTAAAGGGTGAACCTTGATTCGTCGCTTCAGAGAACCTATTTCCACTATTCAACGGTCCACTGTCGACGTTCTTTGCACCACGTTAGCCGAGCAGCGCTATTGGACTTGGTGATCAAAGGCTTGTGGGCGGCAGCACGTCCATGATAACCGAGCATATGGGCTTACTTACGGATGGTATTCATCGAAAGAACACTCCCGGATGCCTGTTGAAACTCCTCGCGGATGTGGCCCATCGATTTGGTGCGGTTCTTCCGAATTCTCTGGCCAGCACCCGTCGGTCTCTAACTCCCAGTTTTGTGGGTCTGCCGGGTCGGGGCACATTCCGACAGTCACCTCTCATCTTCCACTTGCCAATCACGTAGGCCACTGTCGATTTTGGGTACTTCAAATCGCTGGATATGTCACGTATGGATCGGCCATTTCTGTGATACCCGACGATTACACCTTTCTCGAAATCAGAGAGCTCCGAACTGCGTGGCATCTTGCATGCGACTGGTTGCGTTGTTGTTTCCCACACGATATTTAACGGCGGCGGCCGTGACGTGTATCAGGACCGCAGATATCGTCGATTGCAGGGGTGTCCAATTACTTGTTGGTAGTGTATTTTGGATTGCGTAACGGAGTAAATATAATTTTTATTCAGTGTAAAATTTGCATTAATTTAATAATGTTAGAAAATACACAGATTATCTTCAACAGAACGTACATATATGTTTAAAGGTCTGTTAAAGGCAAGTCATTATGAATACAAAACTGATATTTTATTTCTCCACAACGGACAAAAAGCACGTCAAAACTTATGTACAGTATCATTTGGCTTCTGCCTGCTTATTTAAACAGGATGTGCCCGCTTATTTAAGCAAAAAGTGCTTCAAATCAGAAATGAAATAACACTTCAGTACTCGAGTCCACTAGAATCAGTAAACCTAAGACTGAGAAGACAGAGGATAATAGTAGAAGGGAAAATTTTGAATACGTGAGGGAAATTATTGTATTAACTTCTTTTCAAATACCGGCCGCCGCCCCGGTTGAACAGTGGTCAAAGCGTTGGCTTTTGACCATTCGCCCGTGAAGGTTCCGGGTTCGAATCTCGTGAGGCATGGATGCTGTGTTTGTCTTACGGCACTGGCTCTCTCCCTTCCCTGGAACCAGTTGCCCTAAATTACGGACGGGCGACTGCTTATAGCCCAATGAGTTGCTCACGGTGGTCGTTAAACCTCCAACAACAGAAAAAGAAAAAAATACTGGCCTCTTTAGGACTATGATCCCCAGACTTGACATTTCAGCTCAAAATGAGGATGCCGCCCCGGTGGCGCAGTGGTCTAAGGCGTTGGCCTCTGATCATTCGTCCGTAAGGGGTCCGGGTTCGAATCCCGGTCAGGCATGGATGTTGTGTTTGTCTTACGGCACTGGCTCTCTCCCTTTCCTGGAACCAGTGACCCTAAATTAGGGACGGGCGACTGCTTATAGCCCATTGAGTTGCTCACGGTGGTCGTTAAACCTCCAATAAAAAAAAAAAAATGAGGACATGATTTATATGTATAATAACGTATCAGTATATTTAATAATGAAAATAAATCACAAGATTACTTATAAAAGCATGAAAAGAAGAAACCATAAATCACAAGATTACTTATAAAAGCATGAAGAGAAGAAAAATTCTGGATTTCAAGAATCTACAAATGACTGGACATTGCTTTCAGCTGTAATGGTGCTAAAAATGAAGTTGCCTAAATCTTTAAAGTTGGAGTCAGTAGCAATAGATCCGAAAAGAAAGACTTCATTTATAATCCTTTTGACGCAGATTTTGAGAAATAATGTATGACGCACGATGTTAGTATAGTCACAAAACAGTACCGGGGCCTTTCAGTTTTCCAATACTTTTTAACATTTGGTGAACAATGTTCAGATAGCTAGAAGTCTGCAAAAAATTATTTCTTTCTTGAAATTACTGACATTATGACTTCTTCTTCCTTTGTTCTTTTTTTTTCTGTTGTGTGTTGTGTGTGTGTTGGTGGTGGTGGTGGAGGAGGAGGAGAGGTAAACGACCACCATGAACAACTGTAACTCTAATGGCTATAAGCAGCCGTCTGTCTCTAAATTGGGGTCATGGCCAGAGCCATCCAAGAGGCACATCCAGTGCGCGCCTCATCTGGGACTACAGCTCGGGTAATTGATCCGAAGCCGCGCTTAAGCCACTCGCCTGCCGGGGCAGCCATCATGGCTTCCTCTCATGAAACTATTAAAAGAAATCGAATCTTTATGGGTAATAAGAGGAAAAGAATATAGGCATTTTACTTCAGATTTTCGAATGAAATCCTCATTCGTCTTCAGCCGTAATTTCCAAAGTGTTGGTAACCACCTTGGGCGGCATTGTCAACCTGTGTGGTCGTTGGTGTTGCCAGTTTTCGTTCGAAAATTTTCCAACGATTCTTCCAGTTCAAGGAACACTCGTGTATCCGTAAACTAGAGCGTCAAGCTAACTCATGTGCCCGTAAGCTGGATGAATCATTGGAAATTTTTCGAACGAAAAGTGGCAACATGAACGACCACATAGGATGGCAAATCTACCCAACGTGGTCATCAATACTTTGAAAATTACTCGCTTTGTGAAACATAGGATCTAACTTAATCTTTGTCGAGTACTATAGTTAGTAGCAATAAAAGGTTTGAAATACTGGCATCACAAAGATCAAACTTTGTCATAGAACATTCCCTGAAATTTTAAGTTATTGGATGTGGTTTAAATAAAACAGCAAACACATTTCTTTCATAACTGACATTCATATGGCTTCACAAAGGATGAATGAAGTTCAAGAAGAAGCATTTTATAAGGAATTCCTTAAAATGTTATCTATTATTCATTGAGACCAGACATCAATAACTAAAAGTAATGTAATAATAACGGAATATTAAACTGCAACACTGTTAGATTTTTATTTAAAAATTATTGTTTAGAAAAATGTTTGCTTTTTACTGGCATTAAGGATATATTTTTTTTTTTTTTTTTGGATGATCTATTGAATCTGTTGAATTTTAGAGTTCATTCTCGGGACGACTTGGTGTGTATCTAGAAAATTCAACAATCCGGCAGGTTAGACAAAAAAAAAGTCTTTAATACCTGTAAAAAGTATATATTTCTTTCTGAATAGTCTGCCGTGTGTTCGCTCTTATCTCTAAAAAAGAACAACATTTTAAGCTGAATTTTGAATAGTTTGGCTTTAAAGCTCTAGTAATTCGAAGCCAGAACTGAGAACAGACATTCATAGATGCTGATAACAAAGGTTCAAAATTAATGAAATGCTCAGATTCAAAATCAGAAAACGGGAGGGGACGGAGAAATGCGCAATTTTTTTTTTCTCGGGGTTTAACAAAGCCTCCATGAGTATCTAACCTTATGAGGACGCGCCAGTCCCAAATTTACAGCGACTAGTTCCAAAAGAGTACAGAACATGCGTTATCTTGGATTTGAGCCCCGTCCCGGCCATAGCTCGGACGATTGGTCCGAGGCCCGCGCCTCTGACCATTGTGCCACTGGAGCGACCATTTTTAAAAATGTTTATACTAATTAGACTTCTGAAAAATAAGATAATTACCTTGTTTTCGTAAATTACTCCTTCAAAACATGGTTTGAAAACAAACATAAACGCACCTGATCGTTCTTTAATGAAGGAAGTGTGCAGGTCAGAACAATCAAATCATGCGAGATGCCGGGAATGGGATTAGTTAACCAACAGGAAATAAGACGACGGGATAACCTTCATGGACATTGATATCACAACAGAGCATCTTTATATTACAGCCAACAAAAATTTCTGAGAAAAGTGTCGACATGTTTCATTGGTTAACTAGTCCCAAACTTAACAATTAAAAGTTAAGCAGAGCTGACCATTTCTACCTTAGAATTATTGCTCGAGAGAATGTAGAGAGAACATAAGACCCCACTTACATGATGGAAAGTATGCCTTTCTTCGTTTTTCTTTTCCCTACCGCCATTTTCTAGAACAAACGTTCACCACATAGCACAAATCTATTTAAGTTCTGGTTGTTCTGATGTACTTTTAATTTGTTCCACATTATTGCTAAATCAGATCACCGTCAGACAACCAAAATGCCAAATCAGACACCAAGAGAGAAACCCATACACATATGGCAGCCCTGTACGCGAAAACATAAAGAATGATCAAACATGGAAAAGAGCAACTCAAGCCGCAGAGCTGCGGAATATAGAATTTGCGTAACCTTTATCTTCAAACGGGTTATGAATGCACAACTATATAAAAGGAACAATAATAGAAGGGACATGCAGGAATATCATCATGCCCATGTTGTGTGTAAACTGTTTTCATCATTTCCATTTGCTTCCAAGAACATAAAGCTGAGCACTTTTATCCCAGTTGTTCTATCCACTTTTTTTAACAGCCATAAGGAAAATATTTATGGGCAACCAACTTATGAATACAGTTTTATTTCAAAACTAAATCGCTATAATTAATAAAACTGTACACTATTTCTCATAAATTGAAAGGGTACATGCTTTCTAGTACGTAAAAAAATTAAGCCTGTATTTTGAATCCTTGAATGTTATGACTTGAAATGCTTTTTTTTTTTTTTTTTATGGTGATGATCTTATCCCTGCCCTGGAATCAGTGGCCTTTGTCCCACAAGTTCATTAAGGTGGAAAAACTCTCCCCAAAAATTATTTCTATACTTCAACAACGAGAAGTTTATACTAATGCACACGTCGACGTTCATAAGAATGGCAACAGAAATTCCTATGTTGCATGCCAACTAAATTGCATTCTCAATAATTTTGAGGTAGTGTGCCAGAAGATACATGAAAACAATATTTATTCTCTCGTTCTAGCCCCCTTCCTTCCCTGAAAAGTAATATTCTGAAGTAGCGATGAGCAATTTTTTTAGCTTCAGAATTCATCAGATTTGTTGAACTACCAGGCAACAAAACACTGAAATTAATTCTTTGAGTTTATGAAGCAGTTTCAAAAAATGTATCCCAGAATATTCTTGATATTTCCATTGACAATTTTTATGAACTTTAGGCACACGCCATATGTCATGTACTTTTCATGGACAATCCGTCAATATAGAGTAAATTCCGGTTAATTGGGACATATCGGGGATAAAACACTTTGGCCCAATTAAGCGGCTGCCGTAATTATGCGAAGCTTCATCTCAAAGAACTAATTTGTGGGATGCTCTTCAAGAATTATTCCAAATAAACGGCTGCCCGGATTAAACGATGGCCCAATTAACCGGAATCTACCGTATATATAGGCACCAACAAACTCCAAAACCTGTAGCTGTCACAACAGACTAGGCGTGAAAGCTTCCCGCTGCTCATGTGATAACAACTGTGGTTCCAAGTCGAAGTGATCAACCGATAAGCTGAACGATGATGCAACTCCTCCTCCCTTCAAAAAAAATTGTGAGAAAGAAAATTTAAAGAAAATGCAACATGATAGGATGATTTATGATAAAATCCTAGGAAGTCGTACAACAAGAGCCTTACATCAAGAATAGTAGGAATAATGCTCAGCCCAAATATTGTTTAAAAGGAGAAGCGTAGGAATTCAAAAGAAGGCAGTAAAAACCACTTAAGTACCCTACGGTTGCACATGATAGGTTGTATATATACCAGATCTGCGCACAGTTTCGCTTTTGTAAGGGATTCAGTGCAATCGACTGACGAAGAAACGTCAGCTTACAAGAGTTTGCTGACCACTCAGGTGAAATTCTGCTCTTGTTATCTACTCTCCATCATCCAGCGTCATATGCAACTGGAATGTCCTCCTAAAAGTGTTTGCTGATGGCGCAGGTGAAACTTCCGCTCTAGTTTTATATTATCCACTATTCCGCGCCATCTGCGAGCAGATGACGGATGACAGAAAAAACTCAAGCAGACGTTTCACCTAAGTAAGTAATCAGTAAGGCAACCCACTTTGTGTAAATAAAATCTGGAAATTATGTGTTTTAAATCCAAAAATTATGCAAATTGTGCATTTTGCGTTTAAATACATGTAAATTTAGTAGAAAACCCCTGCTGCACTTGGTAGACTGTTTTTTATTATGTTTTTTGTTTATGTGAGAAAAAGGTAAAATTTGAATAATAAATTTTGAAAATAGCTTTAATCTCTACAGGATTTAAACAAATTGTCTGTGTTAAAATCAAATATTACAGGATTAGCTCACCATTTATTCAGAATCTGAATCCCGAGCAGCAATATAATCAAGTTCTGATTCCAACTCTTCAGCTGGTATATCTTCTAGCGTAAATCGTTGCAGTTCCGGGTACAGAGACAGTCCCACATCTTCTGGACAACACTTGCGAGGATAAAAAAATTGTACTTCTGTTACACGGCACTAGCAGTGTTCCTGCCGAGTCTGCCGGTAACGGTGCTTGAGACCTGAAGTACAATTTAGTTGGCCGCGGCACCAGGTGAGAATCTCAGGTGCACTGCTGCACTCAAAGATTCACACCAGAACATAAAAAATGAAAAGTTGAAGAATGACCCGAAGCATAAGGCTTGGGTGAATCCACCTTGTGAACAAAATAACAACAACAAATAAAAAATAAAATAATCTAAAAAAAATGATACTTTGGGATCAGAGTTGTGATGAGGTTCACCCGCAAATCACCAATTCGTGACTGAGTGTAGTGGTCCGGATCTTACTCCGGTACATTCAATCCCCAACCAGCCAGTACAACACTCACTTTCGCAAATAACACATGATTCTCAAATACACAACACAACATTTAATAACGTTCTGCGAGATTTAAACAGATCCGGCGCTCTCTAGGCGCATAGACAATTGCCCCTCATATGTGGGCAGCATACGGTGTCACACTTTACTGTCGGATAACGCAGCCGACTGAGTCTCCACCGGACTATCTGAACAAGAGATACTACTCGTTTACACACTAAATAGAGCTGCAGGTGATATTCATATACAATTGCTTAGAGAATGAAAAAAAAAAAATTATATGCAAACGATCACATTAAAAATACTCGCGACACAAAATACACAAGCACGTTAATTTGCGGTATAAGATTATAGGTGCGAAATACTGCCAAAGTTAATTAACTAAATCTAATAAGCATGCACATGCAGAACCCTGCCCCGCTGACGTTGGTCCTGAACCAAAGTTTAAAGAAACTGTCCCGCCCAGCGGAATTTGTGGCCACACCTTCTCCCTTATTCATGTAAAAAAAATAATCAGGAAATGGGCCCTGTAAGAAATTGAAATCTGTATGTGCAGGTATTTCCTCTGAGGTTCAGTCACTCAGCATTACTGCATCTATGTCCATGCAGCTTTGGGTGTCGGGATGGCACAAGTTCGCAGATGTGCGAAGAAAGAAAAAGGAAATATTCATCTACTTACAGTTTCGTGACTTTGCTGTGCAAATCCGTTGTGCATCACATAATATCACACGACAAAAAAACACACACACAGACACTTGCACCATGTGGCAGCACCGATGATTCAACACTTCACTTTGACGCTTGATGTAAATGAAGCACACAATTAAAAATGGTAATATCACGCCGCACTTTGTTGCAATGATTAGACTGCACACTGATCTATTCTCGTGACGATTTGAAGGTGGCCGTTAAGCAAAATAGGCCCTCTCACATCTGATGTTGCGGTTTCCAAGATTGATTTTCTGTGTTCCTGGGAAATGATTTTTGTTGTCGTGAAGAAATAATTGTGAACGTCGACTGCTGGGAGAGTGGGACACATTCAATTCCGCTGCTGCTATAGTTGATTCCGTCCGTCGCTACCTTCCGTCCTTTTTGACCGTTCATTCCCAATTCAGTCAGTTCCTTTCCGTTAGCAAACCATCTACCCTGCCTGAGTACGCAGTTCAAATATGCCACTCGCAGGTTTTGTTTCCATTTTTTTATCGAGTTGCGACCGCTAGCCCTGAGATTAATTTTCTCGGCCGAGCGAAATCAGACGTGCTTTTACCTTAAGCGTATATCGGCAACTCAACATTTCACCTGTATATTTGTTAGGTATCGAAGCCACCGCTCTTACGCTCATATTTTTCTTTCGCCATGTTTTTTATCCCGTCGCACTTACACGTAGTGGCTTCGCTGCTTACGTGACCACACACACGCACACATGGGGCCTCGCTTCGCCCCGTAAGACAAGCGCATCTCTTCACTTCCTCCACAGTAGGGGATGAATGGGGGTGACGATTCCACACTGCAGTGGTTGGCATCCGAACCCGATTTTGCTTGGCTTCGCTTCTCATTGGAATGACCACTGTCCACTCGCAGACTTCTTAATTCCCCTGTAACTTGGCTTTCATTAGGCCAAACAGTCGCTGATTTCCATTACGCTCCAGCCTAGAAATTTCTGCTTTATCCCGCGGATTTAGGCATTCTGCTGTCTTTATGGCAAACTGGCATCTCCAGCTGCCTCGAGTTGTCTCCATTCTTTACCAAATGCGGGGAGGTTTGCTGCTTCATTTTTCCCAATTCATTTTTTTGCAGATCCAAGGCATATCCAGCCTTTCACATCGGAGAGCGTACAGACAACTAACTTTCTTCCTTATGTTCATGCCAAGTGCGAACTCTTATTTTTCTGCACGGACCACACAGAGAGCAATTGTTCTCGAAAATGCCCCAAACAATCGACGAATTTACGATTATTCGCTAAACCTTTTGTCCCCATCTTCATTCATTTACTCAAGTGGACCCCTCTTCGAAAGGTACCATTCCGTGTTGCTTAGTTTCCCGTCAGCTGCGCCCTGATATTTATGACCTAACAGAGCTATTCTGAGACCACCCAGCCAGAGAGAGAATTCTTCGCCTCTTTTCTTTCCAAACCCCCAGATAAAACTTTATCTGCTGTTTACACTTTTAAACTCCAATCAAGCCTCGAACATAAGTAATACTTAATTAATTTCACACATCAACCACGCCCATTAATTACTAAATTAATGGCGGGGGTGGGTCGTAACATCGGCCCCTAATAAAGAAATCCAGAAGCCCTCTTCTGGGCCTATCGCTTTGCTCTTATCAATTTCCAGAGCAACCATTGAGTGCTACCTTTTCCCACAGGTAGAAACAATTCAAAATGGCAAAAATATTGCGTTTCTTGCCTTCAAGAGCATTGGAGCGACTTCCTAATTATCCCGCAATTTTGTTAATTAATTTTAGAGAACATCCGAAAGAAAAAACAACGTAAATGAGAAATAAATAAAAAAAACTGAACTGTAAAAGAACATGTGAGCCTGCCGAACTGTGATTCCTAGCTGCCTCATACAATACGCGACATGGCGGACAAATTTTAAAGTTTTCTTCAGGTTTTAGGAAGGGGGGGGTCCACTGTAACATTCCATCCCCCCATGAAAGAAAAAAAAAGGGATGACTGGATGAAGTTTATTCATCCAATCATTCTATTTTTTTTTTTAACTGTAAACACTCAACCCTTTCCCACCGTCGCAAGGCACCTAATTCCGGACTTAAGCGCCCTGAGAGCGGAAGGAAAGTTTAAGGATTTCATCACACGTTCATTGCTACCCGTCGAGATAGGCGGAAAGAAAATTTAAATATGAGGCATAGCTTCGAGAATCCACGAGTTCCACAGATCTCTCACGTTCGATGCTCCTACGCCCGCTTTTATCTGCGCTCGATGCCAAATTCTTGCGTTCCACTGTCTTCGAGTTCCTTCTCAACATCGTAGATAATCGTGGTGTCACAGTCTTCCTGGGGATCCACTATAATCTCGACTGCTCCCCGTCTGTCAGTGTGTGGTATGGTGTTACTCGCCCTTAACACCCGCCCGTAATCATCCCTTGGTCTCAGCGACGCCCGCGAAATGATTGGAGGACTTTTGACCTGGCTTCCCTGCACTCGTAAGGGATCCACAATCATGCGGGTTCGGGCTGCAAAGGGTTCGGTTTCTGAGGGAGGCGGAATTGTTGCGGAGGGCGTTGGGTCGCCCGCCTGTCGCATCCACATTGGGCTCTCCCATTCATCATCTTCATACAATTCTGCATCTTCGGACTCCCATGTGGTTCGTGCGAAGTGCTGTGACTCGGGTTCATCTCCCGCATCCCGAACTGTTTCCTGGAAATGCCACGTGTCGAATACCCTTCTCTGTGGGGCTTTAAAGATCCTATCAACATGGGTTAGGCGAGGACGCCTCATATCGTTCACCGGCACAATTTTGAAGTTAACTGGTAAAGTCTTTTCCACCACTCTAAAGGGTCCTATGGACGGTTTCATCAGCTTGCGCGATCTTGCCTTGGACGCCGAAGGGTCGTGTTGATAAACAAGATCACCCACCTTGATTTGCTTATCTACTGCCGTCCGTGCCCGATAGTCCCTTGAGTTCTGAGCTGCCTCTTCAAGGTTATCGCGAACAATTCTGAATACTTCCTGCATTCGCATAACCAAGCTCTCTGCATCATTCGGGTGCTCAGAGTAGCTCCAAGGGATTTCCTCGCTCAGCAAATGCCCAGGCATATTCAAGTCCCTTCCAAACATGAGGAAATTGGGAGTTTCCCTAGTAGCGCTGTGAGTGGCCGCTCTGTACGCCATAGCTACAAAATCTGTAAACTTATCCCAATCTTTCCCAGTCGGAGAACAGTAAAGCGCTAAGGAGTGCATCACTGTACGGATACTTCGTTCCGCTTGTCCGTCAGTCTCCGGATGCCTCGGGCTCGTATTCAGTTTCTTAATGCCTAATTTTCTGTAGAGTTTGGACATTAATTCTGACAAAAAGTTCGTTCCTCTGTCAGTCAACAAAGTATGAGGTACACCATGTCTAGCTATAACGTGCGTTGAGGATTTTTCAGCTACTCCTTTGGCTGTTTGAGATTTTAAGGGGATTAGCTCAATATACTTGGTAAAAGAGTCGGTGACTACCAATAGGTACTTGTTCCCGTTCTCTGTCGTGGGAAGAGGTCCTGCGATGTCCATGGAAATTTTGGACCACGGAACTGGCACTATTTCCGGGGTAATTAAACCCGCCTTTTGGTTTCTCTTGTAGCCCCGGCGTTTTAAACACTCCTCACAACTAACAGTGTAATTTTTTACATCAGCAAACATATTGAGCCAAAAATATTTGAGTTTAATTCGCCCCAATGTCTTCTCAAACCCTAAGTGCCCTGCGCTTATACCATCATGCTCAGCTCTCATTACCTCAGACTTTAGAGAGTCAGGCACCACCAACTGTTCAGTAACAAGTCTGCGTGGACTGTTTTTGGCTGGCAAGGAAAAATGATATAGCAGGTCGTCACGCATGAAGTAGGTATCTGTGATTTTATCAACAGCAGAGTAGTCACGCCCCTCGATGCAATCGATTACTTCGCCGCCCCGGTGGCGCAGTGGTCTAAGGCGTTGGCCTCTGATCATTCGTCCGTAAGGGGTCCGGGTTCGAATCCCGGTCAGGCATGGATGTTGTGTTTGTCTTACGGCACTGGCTCTCTCCCTTCCCTGGAACCAGTGACCCTAAATTAGGGACGGGCGACTGCTTATAGCCCATTGAGTTGCTCACGGTGGTCGTTAAACCTCCAATCAAAAAAAAAAAAAAAAAAAAAAAAAAAAAATCAATCGATTACTTCGACCAAATTCGGGTCTGCCCGTTGTGCAGCCTTTATGGCCTCAGCATCAAATGTAGGGCCTGGAGCCGCATCACTTGCTACCACTGCTGCAATATGCCTCGACAACACATCCGCGTTTGTATTCTTCTTCCCTGGGCGATACATTACATCAAAATCATATTCGGATAGACTGAGATTCCACCTAACAAGCCTAGAGTTGGGAGTCTTTAGCGTCATCAGCCACTTTAAGGGTCTGTGATCAGTTATAACTGTAAACTGCCTACCCACTAAATATTCCCGCCAATGCGTGATGGATGCAACTATTGCCAAAGCCTCTTGCTCAGTTGCGCTGTAATTTTGTTCTGCGGGATTAAGTTTTCTGCTGAAGAATGCAATAGGATGTCTGACGCCCTCTTCGTCCTCCTGCTCGAGTATACCCGCAATAGCCAATTTGGATGCATCTGTGGTCACGAAGAATCTTTTCGAGAAATCTGGGTAAGCCAACAGCGGCTCACTTATGAGCGCCCTCCTCAATTGCTGGAAGGACTCCTCACACTGCTCCTCCCAGATAAATTTTACATTTCTCCTGGTGAGATTTGTCAAAGGTTGGGCAATGGATGCAAAATTTTTGATATGGCGCCTGTAGTAGCCCGCCATTCCCAAAAAGGCTCGGACGTGCTTAACAGTGCGTGGGGCTGGAAAATCCCGTACGGCCTCCACGTTTTCAGGGTTTGGCCTTACTCCTTGACCATCCAGAAGGTGCCCAAGATATGTAACCTCCTTGGTCGCAAACTCACATTTACTTGGCTTAATTTTAAGCTTGTGCCTTCTTAAACGTTGGAAAATTAACTCCAATTTCTCCAAGTGTTCATTTAAGGTCTTAGATGCACACAAAATATCGTCCACGTACACTAGAATGCCATCATCACGCTTGTCCAAAAACAATGAGTCTAGAGCTCTTTCAAAAGTTGCAGGACTGTTGCACAATCCAAACGGGAGACGGTTCCACTCGAAATGGCCAAATTCGCAGGAAAAAGCAGTTTTGTGCTTGTCTTGTTCCCTGATTTTGATTTGATGATACCCTGCCAAAAGGTCTATTTTCGAGAAAATTCGGCATCCATGCAAAAGAGATAGGGTCTGTTGTATTCTGGGGACTGGGTAACTGTCTTTTCTGGTTATCTGATTCAATTTTCTAAAGTCACAACAGAAACGATATGAATTGTCCCGTTTTCGAATGAGGACAATTGGGGAGCTATATGGACTATCCGACTTAGAAATAATTCCAGCATCCAGTAATTCATTCACTTGATCTTTTAATTCAGGTCTAAGAGCATGCGGAACATTGTATGGGCGAAGCTTAAAGGGTTTGTCATCTGTTAGATGAATTTCATGTTCAGCGAGGTCAGTGCCCTGCAAATCTATGGGATCCCGTGCAAAAACATCGGAATATGTCATCAGCAATTCCAAAACCTTCTCACGTTCAAAATAATTCAAATGCTCCAATTTAAAATCACCGGCAGACACAGGCAAAGTACCGCGCTGCGTTACACCTATTTCCCGTGAATTCTGAGTGATTTCCACAGGTTCTACTTGAAATAGCTTAGTATGTTTGTTTAACCAAATAGGGGAACTACTAGTGTTTGCTACTTTTACATCATATAAACCACTTGATGCGACATTATTAACAGACCGTGCCAAAAGTAATCCATCTTTGCGTGCACGTGGATGCGGTTCAAACAAGACAGTCTGTACTCTCATACGAGGCGGTGTTCCCAACTTCACTTGAAGGAACATTTCTGCGTTGGGAGGGACACAAGTTTTCTGCGCCAGGGAGGCAACAGTCACCCCCTCCTCAAGCATATCGTCCGCGTCCCTCTCTTTCTGCGGAGAGCACTGCGTGGGTGGGGGTCGGGAAACAACAGCTGATTCGAATGGGCAGAGAAGGTTAAGTGATGTGTTCGCATCGCATCAATTCCTAACAATGCTGAGTAATTTTCACTCAGCGGGTATTTTGACACATGGGCTTTGACCAAGATATTTCTTCCTTTGATTCGCAGGTTTACGTTGTAACATCCTAAGGTTGGAATGATTTCCCCTGTGATGCTTTTTATCCTTAAATCTGAATTAATGGGAGTCAGTTTCCTGCGACCTTTCAATCTTAAATAAGCATCTTTCGCCAAAAGAGTTACCGATGATCCCGTGTCGACTAATAACTTAATTTTGTCACCTTCCAGATCTGCGTTAATAATCGGCAAATTGTCCCCACTTTGAATAGAAACATAACGCACCTGAGAGGATTTAAACTCTGACTGGGCCGAGATACCTCTTACAAATCGACCCTTATTTAGTTTAAAGACTTATTCTTGGAATCTGGTTTCTGTGTACCAAATTTTCGTGATACTTCGTAATGAGAATCTCTTCCACTTCCTCTGCTATATGCCTGTTTGGGTATTGTCTCCGTCCTATTTGACCCATCCAAATTAGGGCACAACCGGATCACGTGGCCTTCTAATCCACACCCAAAGCACACAATTCTACTTTTGCTGCGCCGTGTTTGTTGCGATCCACAATTCTCCTCGAGTGAATCATTTCGATTACCGAAACCCCGGCGTTCATCTAGCCTTGTTTCCTTCCCTCTAGCTCGTTCCGCCCCGAAGAGCTGGGGGTTAGATCGCTGAAATGTCTCTCTATTTCTCTCATTCCCTTCCGATTTCCTGTCTTCTCTTCCCTGAGAATTCCCGACTAACTGCCCTACCGTATTCTCCGTGGCTTCCAAACGCGACAACATCTGTTGCAAAGTGCGGGCCAGCATTACCGACTCCTCGTCCCCTCTGCCTCCTTCCACCGTATTCACCAAAGTTTTTCTACCCATGAGTGCTAAATTCTCCTCCTCTTGAATTGCGATAAGAACTGCAGCATCCAAAGTTTCCGGGCATTTTGTTAGTACCCAACGCCTAATCGATTCAGATAACCCTGAAATAAATTGGCACATCGCTTCTTGATCCCTGTGCTTCCTTGTCTCTTCGGACATATCCGACTTATGACCATGATATTTCGTAGCTGCGCTCTTAAGACGTGTTGCGTACTGCCGAACGTCTTGTCCTGGCAATTGCACACAATTCATAAACTGCTTCATTCGCGTTACCAATGGCTCTTCGGCTTGGAAGCGATCAATGAAGCCGTTTAAAATTTACATATTCGGTTTCAGCCCTCAGCTCATCGCTATCAGATAGAAATTCAGCTGCTCTCTCCCGAAATTTAGATTTTGCAATCGCGAGTTTAGTTTGCTCACACCATCTACCCACCATCGCTACACTTTCGACATCCTGAAAAAGTGTTTAGCACGATACAGCGGATCAGTGCCTGTAAATAGCCTCAACATGTTTATGCATCCCGCTATTTGCTCACCGTAAACCATAGGTGCGGCTAAAGCTGTTTGTCTCAGCTGTGATGTACCCGCTGTACTTGTAACAGGTGTACTCTCTTCCGGAACAATTGCAGCCCCAGTGCTCACATGTTCTCCGTCAGAGTGACCATCAGAATCATCTGAATCCACATGACTCGCAGATGACGATTTCTTCGTGTTAGCCATTTTGTTTTTCTTACCCACTAAAATTATGGCAGTTCTTAGAAAACAGCTTAAGGCTTACTTAATGCTAAATTATACAAAATTCGCACCGAACAAAATTAAATAAAAATAGTAATGGCAGTCAATTCGCACTTATTTTACGAACATGAGTGTTGTTCCGCTAGCTGCAAAATATAGGTATCGATCCTGGGACAACGGCACCATTAATGTTACACGGCACTAGCAGTGTTCCTGCCGAGTCTGCCGGTAACGGTGCTTGAGACCTGAAGTACAATTTAGTTGGCCGCGGCACCAGGTGAGAATCTCAGGTGCACTGCTGCACTCAAAGATTCACACCAGAACATAAAAAATGAAAAGTTGAAGAATGACCCGAAGCATAAGGCTTGGGTGAATCCACCTTGTGAACAAAATAACAACAACAAATAAAAAATAAAATAATCTAAAAAAAAATGATACTTTGGGATCAGAGTTGTGATGAGGTTCACCCGCAATCACCAATTCGTGACTGAGTGTAGTGGTCCGGATCTTACTCCGGTACATTCAATCCCCAACCAGCCAGTACAACACTCACTTTCGCAAATAACACATGATTCTCAAATACACAACACAACATTTAATAACGTTCTGCGAGATTTAAACAGATCCGGCGCTCTCTAGGCGCATAGACAATTGCCCCTCATATGTGGGCAGCATACGGTGTCACACTTTACTGTCGGATAACGCAGCCGACTGAGTCTCCACCGGACTATCTGAACAAGAGATACTACTCGTTTACACACTAAATAGAGCTGCAGGTGATATTCATATACAATTGCTTAGAGAATGAAAAAAAAAATTATATGCAAACGATCACATTAAAAATACTCGCGACACAAAATACACAAGCACGTTAATTTGCGGTATAAGATTATAGGTGCGAAATACTGCCAAAGTTAATTAACTAAATCTAATAAGCATGCACATGCAGAACCCTGCCCCGCTGACGTTGGTCCTGAACCAAAGTTAAAAGAAACTGTCCCGCCCAGAGGAATTTGTAGCCACACCTTCTCCCTTATTCATGTAAAAAAAATAATCAGGAAATGGGCCCTGTAAGAAATTGAAATCTGTATGTGCAGGTATTTCCTCTGAGGTTCAGTCACTCAGCATTACTGCATCTATGTCCATGCAGCTTTGGGTGTCGGGATGGCACAAGTTCGCAGATGTGCGAAGAAAGAAAAAGGAAATATTCATCTACTTACAGTTTCGTGACTTTGCTGTGCAAATCCGTTGTGCATCACATAATATCACACGACAAAAAAAAAAAAAAAAAACACACACAGACACTTGCACCATGTGGCAGCACCGATGATTCAACACTTCACTTTGACGCTTGATGTAAATGAAGCACACAATTAAAAATGGTAATATCACGCCGCACTTTGTTGCAATGATTAGAGTGCACACTGATCTATTCTCGTGACGATTTGAAGGTGGCCGTTAAGCAAAATAGGCCCTCTCACATCTGATGTTGCGGTTTCCAAGATTGATTTTCTGTGTTCCTGGGAAATGATTTTTGTTGTCGTGAAGAAATAATTGTGAACGTCGACTGCTGGGAGAGTGGGACACATTCAATTCCGCTGCTGCTATAGTTGATTCCGTCCGTCGCTACCTTCCGTCCTTTTTGACCGTTCATTCCCAATTCAGTCAGTTCCTTTCCGTTAGCAAACCATCTACCCTGCCTGAGTACGCAGTTCAAATATGCCACTCGCAGGTTTTGTTTCCATTTTTTTATCGAGTTGCGACCGCTAGCCCTGAGATTAATTTTCTCGGCCGAGCGAAATCAGACGTGCTTTTACCTTAAGCGTATATCGGCAACTCAACATTTCACCTGTATATTTGTTAGGTATCGAAGCCACCGCTCTTACGCTCATATTTTTCTTTCGCCATGTTTTTTATCCCGTCGCACTTACACGTAGTGGCTTCGCTGCTTACGTGACCACACACACGCACACATGGGGCCTCGCTTCGCCCCGTAAGACAAGCGCATCTCTTCACTTCCTCCACAGTAGGGGATGAATGGGGGTGACGATTCCACACTGCAGTGGTTGGCATCCGAACCCGACTTTGCTTGGCTTCGCTTCTCATTGGAATGACCACTGTCCACTCGCAGACTTCTTAATTCCCCTGTAACTTGGCTTTCATTAGGCCAAACAGTCGCTGATTTCCTTTACGCTCCAGCCTAGAAATTTCTGCTTTATCCCGCGGATTTAGGCATTCTGCTGTCTTTATGGCAAACTGGCATCTCCAGCTGCCTCGAGTTGTCTCCATTCTTTACCAAATGCGGGGAGGTTTGCTGCTTCATTTTTCCCAATTCATTTTTTTGCAGATCCAAGGCATATCCAGCCTTTCACATCGGAGAGCGTACAGACAACTAACTTTCTTCCTTATGTTCATGCCAAGTGCGAACTCTTATTTTTCTGCACGGACCACACAGAGAGCAATTGTTCTCGAAAATGCCCCAAACAATCGACGAATTTACGATTATTCGCTAAACCTTTTGTCCCCATCTTCATTCATTTACTCAAGTGGACCCCTCTTCGAAAGGTACCATTCCGTGTTGCTTAGTTTCCCGTCAGCTGCGCCCTGATATTTATGACCTAACAGAGCTATTCTGAGACCACCCAGCCAGAGAGAGAATTCTTCGCCTCTTTTCTTTCCAAACCCCCAGATAAAACTTTATCTGCTGTTTACACTTTTAAACTCCAATCAAGCCTCGAACATAAGTAATACTTAATTAATTTCACACATCAACCACGCCCATTAATTACTAAATTAATGGCGGGGGTGGGTCGTAACATCGGCCCCTAATAAAGAAATCCAGAAGCCCTCTTCTGGGCCTATCGCTTTGCTCTTATCAATTTCCAGAGCAACCATTGAGTGCTACCTTTTCCCACAGGTAGAAACAATTCAAAATGGCAAAAATATTGCGTTTCTTGCCTTCAAGAGCATTGGAGCGACTTCCTAATTATCCCGCAATTTTGTTAATTAATTTTAGAGAACATCCGAAAGAAAAAACAACGTAAATGAGAAATAAATAAAAAAAACTGAACTGTAAAAGAACATGTGAGCCTGCCGAACTGTGATTCCTAGCTGCCTCATACAATACGCGACATGGCGGACAAATTTTAAAGTTTTCTTCAGGTTTTAGGAAGGGGGGGTCCACTGTAACACTTCTTTCCAGAATTGAGCACTAGAGTGCGTGCCGTCTAGGTACGCCTGCAGCTTGGAGCACGGGAGGCCACTTCGTTGCAAGAGGTTCCGGATTGAGGCTAGCAGCAACCAAATCTCCGAGGAATGGGTTCTACAAATTTTCAGCTTCTTGATTACAACGTCCAAATCGACGGCATCCAATGCAACTCGCTGCATTTGCTCAACCACGGCGGGGTTGCAGAGCAGCTCCCTTCAGTTCCTCTACGGCCAGGCTGTAGTCGTCAAGAGCTTCTACCCACTGCACTTGTACCTCAACGTTCTCGGAATGGCACTTGGCGGCTCGAAGCCAGGTCCCCTAACGGGTAACTATTGGAGAGGGCGGAAGTATTAGGTTTTTCCCGGCAGCGCGTAGACAGTCTTGTAGGGCTTGCCGTTTTGCTCGAGCCTTAGACAAAGCAAACTTGACGCAAGCGACGTAGTGATCAAGGATTTTGTGCGAAGATTGTATTTTTTCTCAGGCTAGGTGCAGAACGTGAGCCCAACGCGTGCTGTGCATAAGTCTGCTGCAAATGCCTTTCAACCGATTTGCAGCAGCACACATTTAGGGGGCATTGTCTCTGGAATACACCACTAGATTTATTTTATTTATGCCTGCAGTCTCCAAAGCAGTGAGGGTGACGTCTACGACAGTATCTGCGTTGCACTTGTCTACGATTGTCTACGATTTTTGAAACGACCACTCTTGGCCTTGCGTGGCTTTCAGTGGAGTTGTTGCCGTGGAACTACTTCGTAGTTCGGGTCACATTGTTTGCGGCCTAATTAAATTTAAAGACCAGGAGTAATTTACCTACATTATTTTTTTTTTACTTAATTTAAATTATTTTTCTTTTGCTCCCTTCCTGCCTCATGAACCCCCCTTTTCTCCACTGGAGCAGAAAACCCAGGTGGTCAAAACGGGTTGTCGGACACCCGTGGAGAATGACTAAGGAATTCACCTTCTTTTCACTCTTGTGAGAAAAGCACGGCATTCGCAAAATTTAAGAAATGACCCCAGTGCTAGCGTTGCTGAGGGGACAATACATCCCGGTGTTTCAGAAGGCACAGGCAAGAGTCCGAAACGCGGTCAGATGAATAGGCGAGTTGCGGTTTACGACTTCTCCTTGATGAAGGAGGCACTAGCGAAAGTCGTAAAGTACATCGCGGCGTCACAGAAAAGTCGTAACTCTGGCAGCGGAAAGCCCCTTTAAATTCTTCGCTATTCATCTGAGCGTAAAATAGGCCCTATTGAATTCGCAAAAGGCATCCCCTGCAAAAACAGGCCAGCTGCCGCGAAAAGGTAGCCAACTGGACCAGAGGTCCAACCAATAGCCACTAAGCCCGAGCACTGGTCAGCTCAGCTGACCAATCCGGACCCCAGGCGAAGAGTTCGTAGAAGATGGTAGGCACGCCCCTATCACGTGAAAATTAAAGGGACGGAAATATATACACAGACACGAGAGAAGATGGGGTGATCATATGGAAAAATTCATATCGCGATGAGACAGAGGTAGAGAAAAAAGATATAGACACAGAATCCACAGGACAGATATTCGAAGAGATAGTCACAGGAAATGAGAACACAAGATAAGAAGAGAGAATAATTTCGTAGCTGAGATTCGTGTTCGAGATGGTTATCTAGAGATGGTAGTCGAAGTACAATTTTCAGAGATAGTCGAGGATGAGACGGATGAGGCTTAGTTAGGAAACGGACATAGTACGCGGTCCCAGCGTGGCAGACGAGATATACAGCGAACCAACCACGCGGTCAACATCCACGCAAGTTTTCATCTACCAGCGTGGGGATTCAACGAGCGACCACACCAACGACAGGAAGGTAAGATGACGTTATTTTCCCCAATTCCAGTTCCCATGTTAACTAGATATATACATATGCATGGTCGCTATGCCTCCACGAAATAGATTGATGGAGTTAATTTAAAGTTAAGCTCAAGGGTGTGACAGGCGTACGCAGCAGGGATCAGTAAACATGGCTAATTCCAATATCTTTTAATTTAACGTAACTTTTATTTGGCCTCCACCTAAAGGATGTAATTGCTTATATATACTTTTTCTATTAATAAACATTGTCAATTACTTAACCTGGTGTAGCTAACTTTATAGGCTGTGTATATTCCTCTAAATTCACAATTTGCGGCATATGGGTTTTTTACGAATACCTCGTAACGAGCCCATATGAAACCCAACGCGACGTCCGTAAACTTTGAGATTGGGTTCTTTACATTTATGGGAACGCAAGCTCACTGTTTATCCAATTAGACGAGTAATAAGTATTCCGCGACCACCGTACTACCGGGGACGTGGTAATAGAGTCAGCACCACGTTTACTATTTTCCGAGTAAGAAAATCCCGCGTTTCGTCAACTATTGCAGAAACATCGCGATCTTTGCAAAGGCGCCTCGTTTCTTGGAGGTCAGAGTTGCTTACTTGAGGGAGGATCCGTCTGAGTGTGGTCTCAGTAGGGAAATTTTGGCCATTACGGACGTTTTTCTTCATCCCCTGACGAAACTTTTCGTTCCGAAACACGTGCAACGGAATCTGGGCACCAACGAAAGCCGACACCATTTCCTCCCACTGTTGTTTACTGCTATTTTGGAGGTCAACGGTTTCTGCCAAAGTCTCCTGATGGGAGTGTCCTTCTTTGCACTGCAAATGTTTCCCACTTGCGACATGGACAGACACGATAGATTTTCTTGTGAAATCGACAACTTCTAAACAGTACTTGCACCACAGATTATTGGATTTCAATTCAAGTCCAGTTGTTGGAAACTATAGAAGACGAGATATCGCTGCAACTTTGTCTTTTCCCATTTTTGGCGGCTTCGTAAACTTTTATAACGAAACGTTAACACCCGCCGGTTGACTGACGCGGCTGCGATAGGGAGAGAACTCAGAGAAGTTTGTACTTTGGCACCTGAACAACATCATCTCAGCAGATTCCCAGCTCACACTTTTACAACCTGACCAATGAAACTTAAAACGCCGCTCAGCTATGCCCCCACCCCCCACTACCGCCGGAGACAAATTTAGCTCGCACCGTCGCGTCGCCGGTAGCGTTGTCATCAGCGCACACCTCAATTTTATCAAATAATAAAACTTTGAACGCCAGACATTGCTTGGAAAAATGTAGCTTATGCATTTTGGAGCGGGAAATGCATGTAATGCAAATTGATGGAAAATTTATTAATTTCATGCATATTGATGGCAAATTATGCATTTCGTGCATTTCATGCAAAATGGGTACCCAGGTTTAAGCACTTTCTGAGCATAGTTTGTATAAGCATCTTATTTAATATAGCAACCGAGGGTCTGCGGGATCGAAATGTATTTTATGCATTTGGGTAGTACTAGTGATCAGCAACAACCTCGAATGTAATCTGTCAAAATGAACGTTGTCTAGATGGGTAAATTCTTCTGGCTTACGAATCCAATCCCAAATAAGTTTGATTTTGATGAGAGGATATTCCACAATTGTCTCTTGGCCAAAACGATGAAATAACAAAGTATAGGAGACAACCTTTCAGTCGCGGTTCTAGCTATAGAACATCCGCTATGACTGCCAGCATGTTAAAGCACAGTACCATTTAAAAAACCAAATCGGTCAGCTTCAAGAAACATACAATTAGTGGAAAATGCTCTGTTTGGCAGGGCACTAAAAAAATAGCAGGACGCTCTCTGTTATTTATTCAATAAAAACCCATCAAGAATTAGTTTAGGGTAAAACGTTTGTTTGTTTTCGCCTGGAGTACGCTAAACAACAGATCGCACGCAGGAGCTGCTGCAAATGGTCTGCGCGACAGATCTCGAAACTGTTTTTGCGCGTGCGTCGAAGCAACCGGGTCAGAGAAATGCCATTTTGATGTAGGTGGCGCGTTTCAGCCAGCGACACGTACATCTGTTTGCTGACTGGTTTCCTTGATTCTATCGGTCCGAAGCGATGACTGAGCTGCATCCGTTATACGTAACTATCTTTTTTATTAATGTATTACATCAAATAGACACTATGAGTTCTGCAACGATAGTGACTCAGTGATTTTTAAGAAGTACAACTTGTTCACAGAATAAAGGGATTTTGCGGCAAATAAAATCCCTTTATTCTATGAACAAGTTGATTGTTAAAAGCATTTTTTTTAAAAGCTGTATTTGTCAAAAATCAAAACAACTTTTGGCTCTCAATGATTCACGTTGAAAGAGTGAAGAAAAAAAAAAAGGGGGGGGGGACATACGTGGAATGTTTAGGTTTACAATATGATTTGTACCCACGGTAAATACGTTATGAAAATCTGAATACAATATTTTGTTGACATAGGGTCTGTTTTCAAAGAGCACTGATGGTGTTTGCCAGCAACAGTGACTAACTTGGGTCGCAATACATGCTTTAAACAAAATGTTGGTTCCTTCTCGCAGTTCCTAAGGATTTGGCAGTCAAAACAACTGTTACATTTCGCTAAAATAAGAAATATTTTCTCAATCAATCAATCAATCAATCAAAATCCTTATTTCACACATTTATAACTTGCAACCATATAAAAATGGAACACACCAGGAGTAATTTAAACATAGTTGTAAAGCGATTTCCCCATAAAATATGAAAAACGAATTAAATTAAAAATTACTTAAAGAGATCAAGATGATTGACAATATAATTTCGTAGAGACAAAGAAAACTAACTCCCTGTTATTCTCCAGAGATCTAATGCACTCCAGAAGATTATTCTTACATAATTTAATAGCTTTATACATCATTCCGTTTAACCCGTAATTAAGTCTTGCAGATGACAAGCACAATTTCTTATTAGCAATAGATCTAGTGAATTTCGAAAACAATGGGTCGGAATGTGTCATACAATCTGTATTCAACATATGGCGAACAGATTTCTTCTGTAATTTAAACAAACACAGCTTATTATTTAAGCATTGATTTGAATACCAAGATTCCAGACAGTAAGAAAGATGAGTATTAATGAAAGCATAATAAAATGTCTCTAGAACATGAACATGAAAGAAATGCCTAATTTTACTAAGTATGCCAACCTGTAAAGATACTTTTTTTTTATAACAAAAAGAACATAAGAGTTCCAATTAAAATATTCATCAAACCAAACACCTAACTACTTTACTATATCTACAATTTCAAGCGGTCAGTCAGTAAATCTAACTGGAAAGTTTTGTACATCAGTTTTCTTATAAACATTTCGAAAGTATACAGAATTTGTTTTTAAAATATTAAGGGTTAAATGGTTAGTGTTTAACCAATCAGATAAATTTAATAAATCATTATTAACTGTTATCTGTAGCGCATTCAAATCATGACCCTTTTGAAAAAGGGCAGTATCAACAGCAAATAAAATAACATTATAATACATTTGCAGCCAAACTTGGCCCTAAAAACTTCTGTAGAGGGCTTGCCACTCTACTGAAATTTAGTAACTCTTCCGACTTCAAAGGAAAATCTCATGAAGTTTAAAAATAATTTCATAGCAACACTGTGACTACCACTTTTGGGGAAACAACCAATTCAGCGGACAACCATCCCAGCATCAACGGCTTGAATAGAATTATATCTTTCTTTACCACTGAAGTGATTTTAGACGTATTTTTACTCTAATCTGGGCAGAACGGAAAAAAATATCTTCTAGGCATTGAACATTTCACAGCAATAAACATATAACCACTATTTTTCAACCCGAGTTTCGATATCCGTTTGCGGTGGACGCATCAACTCAAAAATCTGAGCCAATATTTACACATAGCATAATAAAAATTGAAATATTATAGGGTGATTACACACGATCTTTCCGATTACAAATACACTATATTGACAACAGTCACCGGACACCTAGAAGAGAAACACACCATAGCATTTATTGGCATACATTAGTACGCTGTCGGTCCACCTTTGGCCTTAATGCATTCACTGAGCCTTCGAGACATACGTTCAACAAAAGTTTAGAACACAACGATAGGTATGCGCTTCCATTCAGTACATAATAATGCTGCCGCTAACTGTTGCTTAGTAGTAGGCCTTGGTTCCAAATTTCTTATGCGGCGCTCTAATTCATCCCATAGGTGCTCTATGAGATTAAGATCAGGGCTCTGTGCCGGCCAGTCCACACACGATACGGAATTATCGTCAGACCACGCCGTAACAGTCCTTTGAGATATCTCCCAAGTCGGTGAGTGCTCGTTTATTTCTATTATCCTCGTTTTACTTCCCGACCAAGCTGGTCGTTCTACAAACATTCTTCGCCAGTGCAAATGGCGTCTTCTCCCGGATTGGCTAAGGGCCCTGCCCATCTCTCTGAGCCTCCTCCTTCTGCCCTGCCTACAACAGACGTGGCTAGTGCGTTCCATAATGCCTGTATCCGATGATCTTCGCCTATATCCGATGGCACCAAGGATGCCTCTTTTTTCTCACCTGTGGCCTCTGCTTTCCTACTTTCGCCGCCTACGTCAGACGGTGTGATGGATACTTCTTTTTCTCCTGTTGCTGCCATTGATGCTGTGCGCTCCAGCTGCGCATAGCTTCATCGCTGCCTGCTTTACAAACTGCTGCTCCGGACGTTGCTCCTGTTCCCTCACCTGGTGTTCCATCTTTCAGAACAGCCTCCCCTTCCTCGAGGACTGCACCAACCACCTGCACATACTCATCTGCTGCTTCGTCTCCTGGTTTGGCGTCCTCATCTTCCTCGGTAAGTGCTCTGGATTCCTATGTTATTCTCCATGGCCATGAACTTTTCCTAGATTTTCCTGAAGACTCTCCCACTGGTTAACAGCTGCTCGACCTCGGAGTTTCCTTCTAGGCCTTGCCTGACACTCCCCTGAAGAAATAGTGTTCTGCTTTAAAGACGATACTCCCGCCGGTGCCATCACTCACATGGGCAGAAAGCCTCGGTCTGTCATTGTGTATTTTTCTCTGGCAGTGTTCCTCGTGGTGCTCCTGATTCCAGATTTTTGTCCCAGCCTTCTGGGCCTGTTTCCCAGCAAAAGCCATTTACAGCCTCTGCTCAACGCGTGTTTTTCGCTTCCACTGCGCTCTGGACACGGATCGCTGCACAAATCATTTACAGTATCTGCTCAACACGTGTCTTCGCTTCCACTGCCTTCTGGAACCGCTTCTCTGCAACAGTCAGTTCCAGACACTGTTCAACGCGAGTCTCCACATCCGCAGCCATGTGCCTCTACATCCGACGATTCCAGTTTCCGTCAGCCCGCACCACCTGTTGCCGTGTATCACCTGCCAACGCCCTGATCTTCTCTGATGAGACGCAGTGACCGCTGTCGCCGCGTCCACTGTTCTTCAACGTTTGCTCTGCCACGTTTGTGCTACTCAGGCCTATATTGCCGTCCTGTTCTCGCTGTGTTCCTCTGGCTCGTGTGAACATTTCGGTACTGAACTTCTACTGATTCAGCCCTGCCTCGTGCTCCACGCTCATCATTGTGTATTCACGTTACTGTAATGTTTTCCCTGCAACGGTCTATAATGCGCCGTTTTTGTATGTCTCGCCCTGTGTTATTGTATTCTTGCTGTGTTCCTCCTGCTCGTGTGAACATTTCTGTACTGAACTTCTACTGATTGAGTCATACCTCGTGCTCTACGCTCATCATTGTGTGTTAACGTTACTGCAATGTTTCCCCTGCTTCGGTTTGTTATGCGCGGTTTTGGATGTCTAGCCCTGTTTTATTGTTTTCTCGCTGTGTTTCACCGGCTCGTGTGATCATTTCTGTACTAAACTTCTACTGATTGAGCCCTACCTTGTGCTCATGCTCATCATTGTGTTTTCACGTTACTGTTTCCCCTGCCACGGTTTGTTATGCACAGTCTTTTGTATGTTTTGCCCTGTTTTATCGTATTGCCATGTTTTCCCCGTTATTTCAATGTAACGCTCCAAAAGAACTATTAAAGCGATGTTGAAACCTTGCTTTTATGGCTCAGTGAATTATCCTGCTGGTACCAACAAAGCTCGGTTCCATAGTATTGCCACAGAGTTGGTAGGGCACAATTGTCCAGAATATCGAGGTAGACGTGCTAGTTGACAGGTTTGTCCACGATAACTAATGGGCCACAACCATACCACGAAACACAACCCCACACGAGTACACTGCCAGCTCCAAACCTGACCGTAGGAACAGTACACTGTGGTGAATAGCGTTCCCCCCGCTGCCGCCATACCCACACATGGCCATCAGACTGATGGATCGTTATCTGGATTCATCAGTCCATGGGACCCGTTTCCACTGATCTACGGTCCACGATAAATGTTCTTTACACCATGCTAAACGACAAGTAGCATTCCGAGTGGAGATGTAAGTCTTTTGAGCAGCCGCACGACCACGATAACCCATGGAATTAAGTTCTCTGCGAATGGTACGTGTACATAGCGATGTTCCAGCATTTTTACGCACCTGTACACTGAGGTCTTGTGCAATACCCCGTCGATTAGCTGTAACGACTCTCCTGAGGCTTTGACGTCCTCTATCACTGATTTTCTTTGGTCTGCAGGTATGTTTTGCTGCTTCAGGCACGCCATGTGTCTTCCATTTAAGTACATCCAAAACAGTTGACTTGGGTATGTTTAAACGTCTCTCGGTTTCTCTTATGGACAACCCACTAATATAACACCCAACAATCTTTCCTTTCTCAAAGTCAGTTCTCTCCCGCCGCGACATTTTCACTCAACCTCACAGTGCGATATGATAGCGGTCAGCTGTAATGTTTTTAGAGAGGTTATAGCTGCATTGCGCATCTTAACAACGCAGCGGATCCGTTCATTTGCCTTTGAAGGGGTGTCCGGTGACTATCAATATAGTGTATTTATTGAGGGAAATGTATAGGTCTCGTAAATGTAAAACAAACACTAACGGAAAAGGCAACTCACAAAAAAAAAATTTTGTTTTTGTTTTTTTCATTCCTAAATGAGTTTAATATGTACACCATTTGTAGCGTGGCAGACATCAAAACTGTATTCAAACTGTTCCCAAACATTGTTCAGATGAATATATGGCAATTGTTTTGTTATGCGCACCTTCTAATCATCAGTGATTTTGGGCAATACTGGGGCATCAACACTATCATTAATGTAGCCTCACAATAAGAATTATTGCTGCACATTTATTACTGATTGACGCTAGAGGAATGCCAGCAGGTCGAACACCTTTTCCTGGTGACTCGCCATTTTTCTTCCGCGCTGCACACTATCGCCACCTGACGGATCTACGTAATTACAACAGCACTGAAAAAGAACTCAGTTGTTTAACTCTTGCACATAATATTGGCGACTTGGGTGATTATCTGATTGCCCCTTCACAGTTATTTTTCGTTGTCGAAAACATTTGTAATCACCCTGTATTATTTCCATAATATGTACTTTTCGAATGGTGTGTGGTGAGGTAATGCACTTTCGAAAGCCCTAACCTGACCCCCATAACAGGATCCTCCACTCGATATTTACGATCTTCAGATACAGTGTCTTATGACACCATATGAAGTCCTATGATACCATATCAAACAGACATTTCCTGTTCTTGTATGAAGGAGAAAATGATTCGTGAAACTAGTCTGCGCAGGAAAATGGCCATGGAGTGTATAATCATGCTTTTAATCTTTACCATCTATTATGACGACCAAATTCTTTGGACATCATATTGTGCTTAAATTTCACTCAGCATTTTTTCCTTCAGGGTTTAACGACCACCATGAGCAAATCTGGGGGTTATAAGCAGTCACCCGTCTCTAATTTAGGGATACTGGTTCTAGGGAAGGGACAGATCCAGTGCCGCAAGACAAATACAGAACCCATACCTTCTCCGGGACTTTTTTCTTGTCTGGTGTACCCTAATTTAAGGGCGAGCAACTGCTTACGGCACTATGAATTGCTCACAATGATCGTTGTACCTCGAAACGAACAAAAAGAAAAGTTAACGAAACCTCTTTCAGGCACATACGTTACTAAACAAACAAACAAACAAACAGTACACCGTTCATTCGCTTTTACACGTACACTACTTACACAGTGGTGGAGTACACTAACTAATAACCTTCCCTTTTACAAATAGATCTGCTGACTGAAAATCTCTTCGCCGCCCCAGTGGCGCAGTGGTCTAAGCGATGGCTTCTGATCATTCGTCCGAAGGGGTCCGGGTTCGAATCCCGGTGAGGCATGGGTGTTGTGTTTGTCTTTCGGCACTGGCTCTCTCCCTTCCCTGGAACCAGTGACCCTAAATTAGGGACGGCCGACTGCTTATAGCCCATTGAGTTGCTCACGGTGGTCGTTAAACCTCCAATGAAAAAAAATCTCTTCCTCCATAATCTTGTTTACAAAGAATGTATTCCTTGTAATTCAAGGACCACGCCCGACAAGAAAAACAAAAGAAATGAAAATCAAGAAGCATGCCACCGAATACTCGGCTACAGTGAGCATGACTTTTTGAGGGAAAAAAGAAAGAGTATGGCACCTAGTACGGTAAACTTACACTGCTGGCCACCCAAAATGCAACACCAAGAAGGAAGCATCCGATTGGCCTGATATTCGCAGCATGCGTCGCCCGCGAGAGGACATGCAAACGATTAGCATTGCAGGGCATATGCAAATCATGTGCGCTCGGCACGCCACCGAGAAGCACTATAAGAAGGGTGCACAGAAGGCGGGCTGTAAGAAGTGGAAGTGTGTTGTGCTGCCGGACCTGTGCGTGGGAAGCTTCCTGATGCCCCGTCGCAAAATACGGCAATCATTCCAGCACGTTTCGGAGTTCGACAGAGGACGAACAGTGGCTTATCGCGACAGCGGTTTATCGTACCGAGACATCGGCGCCAGTGTGGGACGACATACAGCCACAGTGAGGCGAGTATGGATTCGGTGGGTGCAGGAGGGACGGACGGACCGACGTGAGCGGTTGCCGCAGCCGCGGCACACCACCGAACGAGAGGATCGGTACGTTGTGCGGCGGGCATTGACGGCTCGCACCGCCACATCACGAACATTAGCGCAGGAATTAGGGTATGTTAGCAACAACCTGTGTCAGCACGTACCGTTCGACGTCTTCTGCAGGAGCGGGGACTTGTCGCACGGCGCCCATTGCTCCGATTACCATTGACGTTACACCACCGGCGAGTGCAGCGGCAGTGGGCCGTTGAACGCCGCACCTGGACTACGGAATGGCACGACATTGTCTTCTCCGACGATTCCAGCTTCTGCCTACAACACCACGATGGCGGCACCGCGGCGACAGACTGTATGACGCCTGCATTATGCATTGCCATACCGGTCCGTCGCCTGGCGTTATGGTTTGGGGCGCAATTGGATATGACACCCGCACCCCTCTAGTACGCATCGCCGGTACACTCAACAGCCACCGCTACATCTCCGACCTTTTGGAGCCTGTAGTCCTCCCTTACCTGCAGGACCTGCCCGCGGCCACGTTTCAACAGGACACTGAGCGCCCGCACGTGGCACGCGTCGTGCAACAATTCTTCACGGCCCACCAGTTGTCACTGCTGCCGTGGCCCGTCTGTTCTCCCGATATGTCGCCCATTTAACACGTCTGGTCGCTGATCGGCAACCGAGTGGGCCCGGCAAGCACCACCCGCGGCTACGCCTGATGAACTGTGACAACGTGTGGAAGTAGCCTGGACCGACATACCCCAAGCCCACATTCAAAGCCTCTTTCGTTCGATGCCGCGGCGTGTAGCGGCCGTTATTGCCAGCCATGGGGGCCACACGAACTATTGATGTCTGCGTGTTCCGCAAGTCGCACGGGCCTGTAAGCTTAATCGTTTCATCTTTGTATCTGTTGTTATGTGTTCAGTAAATCTGGCTTTGCCATCTCGAGTCCTTCTTGGTGTTGCATTTTGGGTGGCCAGCAGTGTAATTTCGAACCGAGATGTAAAATTTTTCTTTTTAATTTGTTGCCGATATACTAACTATTACAGTAGTATCACTCCATATGGCCAGATCGGCGTCATCTTTTTGATTATCCCGATAAAGATATTCTATATTTAACAGAGACGGGACATTTGCAACCAAACCTGTTGACAGCTGATCTTGAAAAAAATTCAGCTGTCAACTTGTGAATTCCAGGCTCTTCACATTGTAACAGTAAGCTATATTTATCAAAGATACTGGCAGGTTTTTTAATGAACAAAGAATATGCATGGCATAATTCAGGGCTTAAAGAAAGGAAAATACACTGAAATGACAGAAAAACTGGTACAGACGAGCTCATGCAAAATACATAGCAACGCCACCTATGCGCGTACTCGGTTGCGTCCGCCAGTGCGTATATAAAGCGATAGACATCCTTGCCAGCTGTCAGAGCTGTTTTCGGCATGAGAATGACAAGTAATAACGATTTAAGCGATTTTCAACGCGGTGTCATAGTTGCCGCTCGTCAGATGGGCCATAATATTTCGGTGGTAGAAACGAAGTTCGGATTTTCACGGATGACCATTGCAAGGGTGTACCGTGACTACAAGAATTCCGGCAAAACCTTCAACCTACGATACCAGTGTGGCCGTAAAAAAACATTGGGTGAACGTGACCATCGTCGGCTGTCAAGAATCCTTTCACGCGATAGGCGTGCAACACTCTCGCAGGTATCATCGGAATTCAATGCTGGAGCCTCAACAAGCATCAGCGTCCGGACTGTGCAACGTACCCGGCAGGATATGGGCTTTGGGAGCCTACGCCCAACTCGAGTCCCCTTGATGGGTGCACGACACAGAGCTATGCGCCTCGCTTGGGCACGGCAACACCGCCACTGGACACTTGATGACTGGAAACAAGTTGCCTGGTCTGACGAGTCGCGTTTCCAACTGTATCGGGCAGATGGAAGGATTCGTGTGTGGTGCAAACCCCATGAAGCCATGGATCCCGCCTGTCAGCAGGGAACTGTATCGGCTGGTGAGGGGGTTCGTAATGGTATGGGTTGTGTTTAGGTGGACTTCACTGGGACCCATGGTACGTCTACGAACTTCTGTGACCGGCCAACGCTATGTGCGCATCCTTTCTGACGAGGTACACCCGTTCATGTCCTGCATTCATGGTCATGGGTTGGGCCTGTTCCAACAGAACAATGCACCTCTACACAAGTCTCGGGAGGCCACATTATGGTTAGAGGAGCATTCGTCTGAGTTTGGGGAGTTGCCATTCCCACCCAAGTCCCCAGATCTGAACGTGATAGAACACATTTGGGATGCCATGCAACGCGCTATCGAACACAGGAGTCCGAGACTTCGGAATACACCCGAATTGTGGAACGCTCTGCAGGAAGTATGGTGTGCATTGCCTACAGCATATTTTTGGAAGCTAGTGGAGTTCATGCTCCGTCGTATTTCTGCAGTCGTGCGCTCCCGTGAGGGACCTACCAAATATTAGACTGGTGTACCAGTTTTTCTGGCACTTCAGTGTACGTTCGTGTCGTTGGAAAGACTTGTTTATAAATATTTATTTAATAGTGCTTGTATAAGGAACTCCATTCGTATTCCGTTTTTGTTCAGCCATATGGACTGTTTAACAATAACTTTTTAATTTTTTGCTCCCAAGACCACAGTGTTGTATTCTGAGACTTAGCTGATTTCTTTTTACAAGAAGGGGAATGAAGTTGTGTGAGGCTCCTCTTTTTACACTAGAAACTGAAGGTTGTTGAGATTTTTTTTTATCTATGCGATTTTTAACCTTCAGAATTGTAACGTGAGGAAAGTTTTGGGTCATTTCCTATCGTTGTTGGATTCTTCTTTGAAATATAACATAAGGCATGCTGTAAAACCCGGTCTAAGCATTTACCAAGGGATAACCATCTAGTACAGCAATGTTTAAGATTTTTTTGTGATCCCATATTACAAAGAGCTTCAAATTTCTTAAGTTCTTTTTTCTCTTTACACTTTTCTCCAGAAAACAATAAATGTTAATCAAAATTTCATCATTTTGAAAAGACAATGTTGCAGACCCCTTTTCAGCAGACAAACTTAACAGATGGCAAACACAATAAGATTAGGCTGTTCTTTTTTCAGAAATGCCGCCACACCATTTTTTCTCCCCACCTATAAAAGGAGCATTATCACAGAATAAGGCAAAAAAATTCATCCACGGAATATCATGATGCTGAAATTCTTCGGACACAAGTTTGGCAATATTTTCACCTGTTAAACTGGATTCCAGACATGGCAAAGAGAGCAGCGTACATCTCATTTGCTTGCAATCATTATCAAAGTACGTTACTACAATTGGATAAAGTTGATTGTCAGCATCATTACCGCCGTCAGTTGCGACAGAAAATGGTCCACTTTCAATAGCACAGAGGACATTTTTTTAATGATATTCCGCCATTTCTTGAACAATATGCGAAGTTCTTGTTTTGCCACATGCATATCTTTTTACATCTGGGGAGTTATGAAACATAGCTGACAACAATCGGGAAACATGATTAGCTGCCCCCTAGTGGAATGTTGTGTTCCAACATAAATCCGGTAAATAGAACTTCTGCATGAATCCTTTGAAAATCATTCGGCACTGAAACAAAACGATCGAAGTTGCACACACTTTTTATGCTATCATGATTTTTTACGTGTTGTTAGTTCCATCATATGCGCCGATGTCCGAGCAACCAGCGTGAGAAACAGAGAAATCAGTGCTACACAAAGTGCAATATGCATGAAATTTACCCTTACGTGACAAAGTCTGTCTTGCCTTATCCTGTGATAATGCTCAAATTCTTCGGAGTACTTCAAAAATCTTTGGTCCCGACGTTTAGGCCCCATTATGGGGCTGTGACTGAAGTAACAACTTGCAACATAACTTGTTTGGTTTGAAAGATCGAACAAAGTACGGGAATCGGAGTTCAACTTAAGCGTTAGCAAACAAATAAACAGCCTCCCACTCCCATGAGGCTCCGCACACGCGCCGTGGATGTGACGTCATAATCCAGTACTTCAACTTTCCAAGATACTGAACTGTATTGCTATCATCGCTGGGTTCACAACCTTGGCGCTTGTAGTGTTGTGATTAGCAAAAATACCTTTGTCTCCATTCGTTACCGACTCCCACAATCACCGTTGACGCTGGAGAAGTAAGATGCCTGATATCATTAATGAGGGGGGGGGGGTAATACTATTGTATGTAAAATAAATAAATAAATAAAAGAAAAAATAAGAAAACCACAAAACTGGATTTTTTGTACAAAAAATCGGATTTCCGTAAAATATTATCGAAATCGGACGGAATCCGGGTAAACCAGGACACTTGGCAACTCTGCATCGTTGAGCCACCACCAACCTATACCGTTCCAACTCGACATGAAGCGTCCATGGCCTCATGAGGTTTAGTGCTTTTGACCAGACAAAGCGTTGAGGCTGGTACCGTGCAATCAACAGTGGGACTCTTGTGGGTCGGCGACTTCCGAACCCTAGACGTTTAAGAGTACGCTGAACTATCCTTGCGCTAACATGGCGACTTGATCTTCCATTCAAGTCGGTGGTGATTTGTGATATTGTCTTGCGCATATCAATTCGAACAATACGATCGAAACGGCGTACACCACGTGCTGTCACGGTTGGTACACCTCTGCAAATCATTCGGGAGCTTATTCTTTTGCCACAATTTTCGTATTCCCGAAACACTCTGGACACTGAAGTACGAAAAAACCCCAGTGTCTTCATTACTTTCGAGATGGTGTGATCCATCCTACAGGCACCAACAATATGCCCTCTGTCAAAAGTATCCAAATCACACCTGTATTCGATCACTATTGGGGAAGCTGCGGGCGATGGCTGTATTTAACCAGTTTCGGCCGGGCATGAGCGATAACGAGGGGGTAGCAGCCAAGTATTTCCATAACCTCTGCTATCGCTAATTCAATGGCACTTCAGTGTACTGTCTACATCCGATCGAACTGACAAAACGGTACTATAAGCACATCAGTTTTTCTACATTAATATTCGTATGACAAAGACACGATAAAAGAATTGTGAATGTGGGATCTCCGTGATGCAAACTTAAAGGGACAGCATGACGTTAGAAATGCAGCAGAATTTAGCAAGATAGCCACATTTCGAGATTAACTGTCGTCACTAGTCCCTGTAAAATGGTCACAGTGATGACTTTATCAGGTTCTTCTATATAATACTGTATATCAAAAACAGATATGACCACGTGTCAAAGGAAAATTAGCGTCTACGATATTGTGCTTTTGTAGCACATATTAGGAAACGATTCTGATGCGCAAAAGCATGAATGGAAGTAAAGAAAAATAAACGAATGAAATCATTATGTGAACTGTACAGTACCTGAACACACAAATATGTACGTGAATTATAACTTTTGCAGATGTCCCACGCTATAATCTTGTATCTCAGAAGTATCAATCTTGTAATCTCAGAAGTATCACGGCGTCTGGATGTTAGTTGCAGTGCTTCGAATAAATTAGCTGGGAAGCACAGGTACTTTTTCAGATGCATAAGAATGATCCCGTTTCCCCATTTCTCCGCCCATCCGAATCGCCTCAGATGTTTCTCTAGATTCACGTCTGTGGGACACGGCACCTATTCCGAAGGAATGACACTGATATTCTGCAAATACTACAGCATCACTCCAGTACAGTAAGATATTAATCAATCAGCTTTCTGGAGTCTTTGAAAGGCCAAGGGTTACCCCTCTTGTTTGTTTTGGAGTCGAACGATCACGCTGAGTATCTACGCTATGAGAACCCGACGCAATTTAAAGCCACTGGTTCAGGCTAAAGGCAGAATATGCGCAGTAGGACAAACAGACTACCCTTACCTCATCCGGGACTCGATCTCTGGCCCGGATCGAACATTTAGCCAGAAATCCGTGCCTTCGGCCACCGGAGCAGCAGGGTTATCTTTGCTTTAAATTTTTTTCGAGATACACTAACTGGTCAAAACTAACCGTACATTTGTTTATCCACAAACCTCCTGAAAGAAGAAAGGAATTATTATCGCATTAGTCCACCCTTTGTTATTATCACAGCTTCCACTCTGCTGGGAAGGCTTTCCAGTAGATTTTGGTATGTTGTTGAGGGAATTGCCTTTAATTCTATTACAAGAGTCGACGATGTCAGGTGGGTCACCAATGTGGGAGGTACGGTCTGCTTCGCGGTCGGCGTTCTAATTCCTCCCAAAGATGTTCCATATGCAGTCAAGTTCTTCCACACCCATCTCATCAAATCTCTACTGCATGGACTTCACTTTGTGGACGGGCATTTTCTGTTGGTAAAGGAAAAGGACTTCACCGTACTGTTGCCATAATGTTGGGAACACAGAATTGTCGAGAGCGTCAATATAGGCCTCACCGTTCCAGGGTACTGGAACTAGAAGACCCAGCCCAAATCATCAAAGACAGCCCCAGAGCATGAGGCCTTTTACACCAAACTTCACAGTTGGCACAACACAGTCGGGCAGGTGGCATTCACCTGGCATTTCCTACACCCAGACTCGTCCATCTGATTGCTGGATAGTGAATTCATCACTTCAGAGAACGCGTTTTCACTGCCCCAGAGTCCATTTGTGCCGATCTTTACCCCACTCCAACGGACGCTTGCTGTTGATCTTGCTGATGTTAAGCTTGTGCGCGGCTGCTCGGCCATGGAAACCCATTCCCTATCATGCTAAGCACACCGGACAAAACATTAGTCACTCCTTAAACTTACTTAATAACGGGTGACGGCGCCCTTTGTCTTGGTAACAGCATGAACCCGGTGTGGTAGAGAGACTACGAGGTTTTGGATGTATTGAACATCGATTTGCAGCCACTCGTGCGTCTATTGGTCTCGACGTTCTGCCAGAGTATGTGGGTGTCTATTTCGGCGTTTCACCTTCTGTTCCAAAAGATGCCACAGTTGTTCAATAGGATTTAAATCTGGGGATTTGGCGGGCCAGTCGAGGTGAGACAGCGTTGCTGATTGTTCATCGTGCCACTCAGATACAGTTTTAGTCCTGTGCACATGACAATTGTCGTCTTGGAAGACAGGAGTGGCAATATGATGCTGCTCCTGGAGATCTAGGGTAAAGGGCGACACTTCGTCATTTAGAATGCGGAGGTACGCAGGCTGGTTCAAATTCATTGCCACTGCAACGGGAGGGCCAATTTCGTGATACGAAAAACATCCCCAAAACACCACAGAATCCCCTCCAGCTTGAACAACACCTTCGACACAATCAGGATTAAATACTTCACTGGGCCTGCGATGCACTCGTCGCCTCCCATCAGTGGAGTACAAACAAAAACGAGACTCATCAGACCGAATTACTCGTTTCCAATCCACCACAGTAAAGTTTTGGTGCTTCTAAGCCCAGTGATAACGTGCGACTTTGTGGCTTGCTGTTAAAAGAGGCCTCTTCCGTGGTACTTTGCTCCAGATGTCCATCGCATGCAGTTCTCGTCGTAATGTCCTTTCGGAAATTGGTTGGAGTGAACTTTCATTGACTGTTTGGAGCAATTGTTGCCTGGTTTTAATGCGATTTGCAGTTACTAGGCGTGAAACATGGCGACGGTCCATGTTGGTGAGAATCGTTTTCCGGCCACAGTTACGTCGTCGATTTTCAGTTGACTGCGAACTACACCACTGTTTGTAGACCCGCTGGACATTATGCTCAGACACACCAACGAATTGGGAGACTTCATTCTCTTTGTGTCCGGGGGCACGGCCAAACACGATGGCTCCTTTTTGCCACTCAATCACGTCTATCTTACGACCCATATTGTAGACTAAATTCAACACACACGTTGCTCTTCACCACTGCAAGAGACAGAAATGATCTCCTGTAGACCACGTCAGTGCTATTTATCTCCCAACAATGCTATCACGGCGCCCTCTGTGCAACCGGTAACTTCCTACTGTCATTTCTGTTAGGGGTGACTAATTTTTTGTCCGGTGTGCTTATTACCGTTATCGTGCTGGCGTTGCTTTCAGTGGCATTTTCGAACTCGTAGTGGCTGTTGCAACCAGAGACAGGCGGTTTTGTCACACCACCAGCTTCAAGTACTCGGTGCTCCCACTCTGTCATTTTACGTGGCCTACCAAGTTGCGTTTGCTCTGTTGTTCCTCCCAGGGAAGGGGGAAGAGGCATTTCAATGTGCAGTTGCCATCTCCGTTTTCTTGGATTTGCGCATGACGTCACATAGGAAGCAAACACGACGTCGACACAGAATCTTGGTAGGTACAACGTAGTTGCAAACTCGTTCACATGATTAGAAAAAGCATTTCGCTTCGGTGAATAGACCTGTGTGGAAATTTCGCAATTTCTGTCTTCATATTTCATTACTTTCTTTCATAACTGGTAAATATACTTTATAAATACTTACTAATCTTGGCGAGTACAACGAAGCTGCAAGCTCGTTCAAATGCTTACCAAAGCATTTCGCTTCGGTGAATAGGCCTGATAGAAATTTACTTCGCAATTACTGTTTCTTCATAATTCCTTACTTTTCTTCACAATTTATTATTGTCTTATACCATTTTAGCTCAATAAGCCTGGATGGGCAGTAGCAGGCTATTTATCCTACAGCCGGAAGACTAAAGATTCGGATATTGTTTAACATTATTTTCCTGCATATCCTGATTTGAAAAAAGTTTGGGTACCGAAATGTAAACGAAAAGATAACTCTAATATAAAAAATGCAAAAATTTGCTCTAAACTTTGTACTGTTGATAGTTATATTCGTGACTTAAAATCAGAATTACCTGTATTACCTGGCAAAAAACTGAAAACAGATGCTGTACCCAGGGTACTTAGAAAGACCTTGGCTGTACCTACAGTCAACCTTCCAGGTGAAAGTGGCCGTAAGCATATTACAACTGCTAATCCTCATGATTCGTCATCATTCATTTCTAGCGTTGTAAATGTTAGTCCTGCAGCAAATAGATAACATGGACGTGAAGTGAGAAAACGAACATTGGAAACCTTTCGCATTTCGATTGTCAGCGCATCAAGTATTTCCGTACATTTCATGAGAATTTTTGCTTGAATTAGAACGCTAAGTGGAATTCTGTAAAGAATAATAAGATTTGCTTTGTAGAAATGAAACGTTGAATAATAAATTATAATGCATATCATCTACTTCTTGCTTGTTCAGCCCGTTAAAGGAACTACTTGATACGCTGATAATCGAAAAGCTAGCCTTTAAATTGTTTGGATTTTTAAGAATTCACATTCGCGCTGACATTAAATTTTTATAAATATAACTTCCTGCGAACTACGAAGTGCAGCCAGTATGTTTGTTTACAGCAATGACCTTATATATATATTCGCGAAAGTTGTTAATCTATTTTGTTTTCAAAATTAATTTAATTAATGAAACAGCAAACAAGACTGATAAATATGATAATCTTTGAAGTTTGAAAATTACAAGTATGATCATCTCTGAAGGTTGAAATTAGAAGTATTTGAAAACATTTTCCATCGCATTTTTTGTTTACAACCTTGCTAACGTGTAACCCGTACGAGTAATGGATCTCGCCGCTCGCTGCTTTGCTTCCTGCGTGACTTCATTTCGCCAGCCTATAACAGCTCGTATCCGAAATGGCGCAATCTAAAGAAATATCTAAGAAACTTGGTTATTCCCAGGCGCTTCACACTTCACAATAACATCACATCGGAAAAGCTTCAGTGGGGAGATATTTCCCGAACTAATTCGTTGCTAAGATTGCATCCCATGACTGTGCAACATTGAAAGTCCCTGATCTCTGCCGTACCGCCCATTCTACTGTTCATGCTTGTCTATGATGTTTGGCAGGCCACGTGCATCTTTTTATACCGGAATGGGACATGGCTGTGACGTATATGGGCAAATCCGCTACTCAAAAGGGGTGTCTAGATACTCTTGGTTATATAGTGTTCATGCCCTGTAGCTTAAGCATTAAACACGCAATGTTGCAACTTGAAAACACGGCAAATTCCTCACTTCGTTGCTGATGTTTTATTGCATACCGTTGTCACGCAATAGGTACCAGGGTCGGAGTAAGGTCCCCAGGCTAAGACATCTGAGTGGGCCCTGAAAGAATTATGACGGGGATCATTATGCAATCCGTTAAAACACGAAACTGTAGCAATATCCTTGTGATAATTAATAGTGCATTCTTCAAACTAATAAAATATTCGCAGAGTCACAGTATATTTCATTGTTCTCATAAGCACATGAGTTAAGATTCCTAGATTTTATCTTGCTTTTTCTAATGATTTAACAATGTATACTTTTCTTAGTGCATCTGTTTTTGTTATGCAAAATGTAAAGCCACAGGGGACTTCCATTAACGGTTCCAAGTGCAAATTGGGAGGTGTGGGTGGATGGTAGTGAAAACGCTGAAACTCTTTCGCACCCCGTTGTACACAGCAACATGAAACCTTTACCTGCTTTGGTAAGTCACTGCCTTGAAATCTGTTCGTTTTGCAGCTTTTCTCTCTGATCAAATGGAAATCATACGAGACAAAAGTAAAACTATTTTACAAACCTCTCTCTCCCCAGGAGACATAGCCCAGGCATGTCTCCTGGGCCCTTGGTCATGGTGGGCCCCAAGGTTATAGCCCCTGTAGACCCCCTAAATCCGGCCCTGATAGGTACAGATTTTTTTCACAGCTATATTCGATCGTCTATCTTGCAAGATATTACTGTCGTCAGAAGATATACAACATATCGGTAATTGCAATTATGCGCATTCCCAGGAAAGACATGGTCGACGTGCAAAAAGGCTTTGCCTTGTAAGCAGTTACGTTGGAACACCTTAACTGGGGAGAGCCCTTTCACAATCCCGAATGATGTCATCGGGAGCAGCATTTAACTAGAGCAGATTTATACATGTGGAGTCTGGCGTAAAGGGAACAAAATTACAGAAAATGTTTTCTTTCTTTTCCCTTTCCTTCCTATCATGATCAGCATGTATCAACAATCTGTTACTATCATTACGAACGGACAGTTACTGCACGGACGATCAATATTTCCTCAAGTCACCTTGTACGGACTTCTGGTGTGTACATTACAGTAGACTGCCACATCTGAACATAATAACTTAGTACTTGGGCAGATCCCATTGAGTAACCCAAATTTTGGTGCGAAGTTGTTTTCCCACTGCTCCGCTTCATTGGCTCGCGTAAATCGAGACAGACTACATTATATTTTCCTCTTTTATCGATGATGATTACAATGTAAAAAATTCCCTGAAATTCACGAACCATTTTCTGTTATTCCTTTCGCGAATTAACGAAGCATATTCCTGATTTAAACTTTTCCGTGAAGTGGCGGACAAAACCTGAATTTCACGGATGTTTCGCATGTCAATTAACAGAAATATCCCTGTTAAACTTTCTCCGGTTTTAACGGAGAACTGCCGTTTTAAAGAGGTATTATCGGGAGGACCTGAATTTTCAGGAAACTATTCCGTGTCATATATTAACGGAAAACTACTTTTGCGTTATGCATGTAATGAAGAATTTCAGGTAATAACAGTAGTTCGCGGAAAAGCTTGAATTTAAAAAGGTTTCATTAACTATTAAATTTCAGTTCAACAGTTTTGCTGAATCACTCATCATTCACATCATTGAAAATACAACCGCACAGACCTTAAACTCTTTTGGTAGGCCTGATTTTGAGGTTCTGCAGCAAGACCGGATATTGTGGATAGCATATCGCATGATATTAAGGTTGTGGCGACTGATATTTCTCCCCTCCCACTTCCCACTTAGTGGACCTTCTGTTGTGTTATAAAGAACCGGGTGCGTGTCCTGCAGTGTATGATGTCTATCTATCAGTCTGCGGACCCTTTAGCTTTAAAGCTTTTAGAGCTATCAAAACCATATTTTATTTAAGGTTTTGTGAAATAATTCGATGCAGCTGTACATTTCATCTTTTCTTAAATATAATTAAATTCAAAGTCATCATCAGTTTAAAAACTCTCGAGTTCGAAAATACCCTTTTGCTTTGAAAAATCATGATGAAAAGAAATGTAACTTATGGTAAGTTCTCCTATATTGAAAAATAAAATTATTATAAACCTATTCAGATAAATAATAAGCTCCTACAGAAAATAAAATTACTAATTAACTCACATCCATAGCAAAAAGCCTCGTGAGTTTTTACCTTAGACGTGATCGGAAGGTAAGTGCCGAGCTGGTTCAGTCAGAAGCGCTCCTCACTCGCGTTCAAGGCAAAACTAAACCAACACGGGCTCGAATCCCGCCGCGGGAGAAGGAACGATTTCCTTCACTTCTTGCGCGGTGGATGATATAAAGTCAGGTAAATCTTACGCCTCGAAAGACACCAATTCCTGCAAGGCAAATGTTGCACTTGCGTAACCGTGCTACGTAAAGAGACTGAAAAAAGTGGGAACAGAAATTTCCTGAAATCTGTATGCGGACTAAAGATGCAAAAATCAGAGTTTGCGGTAACTTTCTGCATAAAAACAGAAAAACTGGAAACTGATATTTCTGTAAAACAGAAATACAAACGGAATTAAAGTAAAAACGGAAATCTATCAAAATACTAAATGTTTCCGCTATTAGGAACGGAAACTTTTCAAAACGGAATTTTGGATGAAAATCGCAGACCTACCGGTAACTCTGCTACACGTTATCTCTACGAATTTTCCATGAATTCACAAAACTTGTTTTTTGCACTGTGCACTGTAAAAAATAAATAGTGTAAATTCACGTAAAATTTTCGAAAATAACGTGCAATAAAGTTGCCGGTAAGTAAAAACGGAAATCTATCAAAATACTAAATGTTTTCTTTTAGAAAAATTTCCGTTTTTAAAAGTACTCGTTTTTTTTTTAACTTCCGTATTTTCACAGATTTTCCGTAGCCAGTAAATCCGTTTTACTTCCGAAAACTCAGCTTTTAAGTTTTCTGTTTTTATACAGAAATTTCGCAAAATCGAAGACGTTGAATTTTTCAGCCTTTACGCCAGAGTCCTTTTGCGCCGGTGACTGGGATCGAACTCACAGGTCGATTGAGTTAGGATTACACAAGCCGTGCATCTTAACTACTGAGCCAGAAAGTCTTAGGAATTGCACTCACGTTCAAGGTAAAACTAATCTAGCTATGATAAATTTCTTTCCTTTTTTTTTTTTTTTTTTTTTTCATTAATGCGAATGATTTAGTCTTTTTATTTTCTGTTGGAGCTTATTATTTTTTTGAATACGTTTGCAATAATTTTATTTTTTCTGTAGAGGACTTATCACAAATTCAGATTTTTTTTTAATGTGATATTTCGAAGTAACAGAATGCTTTGGAACTTGGAGATCTTTTTTAACTGGCAATAATTTTCAATTATCTTTAAGAACTTGTAAAAACACAAGTTTGTCCGAGACGGGCATCGAACTCGCGTCCCCTCACTCCGGAGTAAGTTGCTCTCCCAACTAAGTTACACGGACGGAATGTATCTCTGCAGATTTGTCGTCTTGACAGGTGCTTTACCTCTGTAGTACGTCACATCATCTCCCTCTTAATTATTTCTTTCTTACTTTTTGAAGCGAAGAACGAATTTTTTATTAATTCTATACGATGTGAGGAACAAACATCACACATTTCGAAGAACCCAACGGCGAGTGGATCCATTTTCCACAATCGGGCGCCGATGTAAAAACACAAGTTTGTCCGTGACAGTGACCGAATCAACGCCCCCCCCCCCCTCACTCCGGAGTAAGTTGCTGTCCCAACTAAGCGACACGGAAGGAATGTATCTCTGCAGATTTGTCGTCTTGACACGTGCTTTACCTCTGTAGTAAGTCACAAACTGTTTTATAATATTATTTCACAAAACTCCTAAATATAAAATTTACTCTGGGTAGCTATAATAGCTTTTGTCTTAAGGACTGTACAGACATCACAGACATCGTATGATCACCTGCACAATAATTTAAATAGCCGGTTTCTTACGGTAACACAATATATAATAGCTGGTGCACAAAATGGGGAAGAGGAGAAGAAATATCCTGTGCCACAATAACCAAAATTAATGCGATATGCTATCCACAATATCCGATTTCGCTATAGAACTTCAAAATCAGTTCCTTTGACATACGATTGAAATTTAAGTTAATCAAACCTCAAGTATTCCCGAGAATCTCTCCTATGGCCAGAATGCTTTTGTCATATGGATACGGAAAAACTGAGAACGGAGTTTTTCCGTTAACATACGAAAGGAATTGCGGAAAGGTTTCTGAAAATTCAGAATTTTCCGTTAACACATCTTTAAAACGGCAATTCATCGTCAATATAAGAAAGGAATTGCAGAAATGTTTCTGAAAATTCAGAATTTTCCTGTCGAACGAAAAAATCCGTGAAATTCAGGTTTCTTTCCGCCATTTGATGAAAAAGGTTGTATCAGAAATATGCTTCGTTAGTTCACGAAAGGAATCACAGAAAATGACTCGTGAATTTCAGAAATTTGTTTACAATGTAGTAAAAAAAGTTCAGTGGTCATCAAGTTAAATGATATGAGAGAGAATGATGTATTTCATAATTTGATTCGGAAATCACTACAAAGAATTCATACGAAGAATTCGAAATTTAATGATAGGCGTGTGAATTACTACGAAAATATATATGTTACAAATAATTACTACGAAATATATGTGCACTCTAAAAAATAAGTGGTGTGAATTCACGGAATATTTCTGAAAATAACGTGCAGCAAAGTTGCCGGTAGGTATCCGTGTTTTTCAGAAATTTCCGTTTGTAAAAGTGCCCGTTCATTTTAACTTCCGGATTTTCACAGATATTTCCGTAGACAGAAATACCGTTTATTTCAGAAAAATCTATTTCTGGTTTTTCCGTTCTTGATTTGAAATTCCGCAAAATCAATAAACCTGCACAGTACTTACCCGCAGCGTTCAGGATCGAATACCCGACGCTACAGCTCGCCAGACAGACAGACAGACAACTTGTGCCTTTACCAACTGTGCCACAAGCACTCGGCAACCAGACTCACGTATGTCATAAAACGAATCGCACGACAAATAAATTTTGTTTTTTGTCAATAATGTGAGTGATTTAGTCATTTTATTTTCTGTTGGACCTTATTTTTTCTGAATAGGTTTGTAATTTATTTTTTTTCCTATAGGATGACTTTTCAAATATTAAGCATTTTTCATTGTGGGTTTTCGAAGCAACAAATTGCTCTGCAACATGATTTTTTTAAACTGACAATGACTCATTTATCTTTAAAAAAAGTGAAATGTACTTTTTATAGTATTATTTCACACACACACACACACACACAAAAACTAAATATGAAATTTACTCTCAATAACTATAATAGCTTTTGTCTTAAGTTGTCCGAAGACTGATACACAGACCGTATAATCATGTGTACAATAAGTACCCGGTTTTTTACAGTAACACAATATATAATAAGTAGCTGGTGCACCAAATAAGAGAAAGGAGAAATATCTTGGGCCACAAAAAACAAACAAAATCTATGTGATATGCTATCTACAATATCAGATCTCGCTACGGAACTTCAAAATTCGGCAGACGATTGAAATTTGAAAGTTAGTCAAACCTCAAGTATTTTCACGAATCGCTACTATTAGGGGAAATTTCTCGTCACACGGTTACGGAAAAAGTGAGAACGGAGATTTCCCGTTAATATTTTTTTTTTAATTTTTATTGGAGGTTTAACGACCACCGTGAGCAACTCAATGGGCTATAAGCAGTCGCCCGTCCCTAATTTAGGGTCACTGGTTCCAGGGAAGGGAGAGAGCCAGTGTCGTAAGACAAACACAACATCCATGCCTCACCGGGATTCGAACCCGGGCCCCTTACGGACGAATGATCTGAGGCCATCACTTAGACCACTGCGCCACCGGGCTTCCCGTTAATATACGAAAGAAATTGCGGAAATGTTTCTGAAAATTCAGAATTTTCCGTTAACAGATCTCTAAAACGGTAATTTACCGTTAATATATGAAAGAAACTGCGGAAAGGTTTCTGAAAATTCAGAATTTTCCCGTGGCACGAAAAGTCCGTTAAATTCAGGTTTTTTTCCGTCATTTCACGGAAAGGTAGTATCAGAAACATGCTTCGTTAATTCACGAAAGAAATCACGGACAGTTGTCCGTAAATTTCAGAAAACTTTTTACAGTGTGGAGTTGAGCTGTTCGGAATATCTTTACAAAATTTATTTTGTTTAAGTGATATAAACGGAGTTTACGATGAGGTGACGGCGTTTAAATGTTTGCACCTTAGATACCTGAACACGAGAAAATTTTGGTGGACCATACATCACATATAGCGTTTCAAGAAGAAACAACATATTCACACATTTTTCTGGTGCACTAATGCGGTCGGACATTCTTGCAACAACGGAAGTTGGGGAGAACAGCTCCTTGTGAGTCAGATGAATGTACCTTCGCTCCGATGATTTGCGAAAAGCTTAAAAATTTCGAGCAATACAATACCGTACGTAAGCCAAAGGGAAGATCCGCTAGTACGTCGAAAATTTTACTTCAATTAAGAAGTGCAAAAATAGGATAAATGCTGCCCGTGGCAAGTTTTAAACATAAGAGTTTAATTATCTTAATTTTTTTCCCCATTCCGCTCGTACTAATAACATTATTTCGTCAAGTAGGATGGCTCATAACGAAATCTTCAACACTGTTAATGCGGTGGCAAGAACAACAGTATATAATTGTAAAATGTACCTTAATTCGTCGAGTAATACGTAATTCCATTCCCCGGCTGAAAGCATGCACAGAAATAAATGCTTGCTCAACAAACGTCCACGTAGCACGAGCGATAAATGCGATGTGACCACCGCTCACATCGGCAACAGGAAGTGTCTTGCGAGATCATCATTAATCCTTCGCTCTAGCGGTGGATTCTCCCTAACGAAACCACGCTGTTCAAACAGATGTCCTTCATTTGATTTCACCAATTCATGATGTAATGTCGCTGAGTTTAGAGTTTCAAAGGAACCTGCTAACACGCGCTCGCCGCTTAGCTGTGCATTTTCCCCGAAGATTTATGACGGCTGCACGAAAAAACACCATACAGAAATATCCATGGTAAACGTCCCTGTTTCGTTCACGAAGGGCAAACTGCAATCCTAATATCAGTCGCTAAAAGAAATAATGGTAATAGCTTTCAATTGCACCCAAAACCTTTAGAGCGTTTCTCTACACTGGATAAATATCCATCAGAACTGCCCAATCAATAACACTACAGTTACTGAATTCTAAATGGTTCAAGCCAGTGGAGTATTTTGAGTTACCGGGGCCTGCACATAGCATCATCAGTTTGCACCCCACCCACCTCTTTTATTTATTTTTTAAACTGGGGGTTTGAAAACCACTGAGAACAACTCAATAGCCTATCCCGTCCCTAGTTTAAGGTCACTGGCGCCAGGGAAAGGAGACAGCCCGTGCTGTAAGACAAGACCAAAAGTAATTAAAAAATTCCCTGACTTTTCCAGGTTCTCCAGGTGGTTTTTAAAAAATTTCCAGAGTGGCATGTTGCAAAGAATTGTTACATTTCATTCCATTCCACTCATTTTCCTCACCAAAGCACACACTTGTAAATTCTTTACGTAATTTGTCTTTATAAAATTACCTGCTTTTCATTAATAACAACTGTGCACATTATTTTCTGTACGAAAGTTTCGTGAACTTTTGTGAATACTACCCACACGGAATTTGTAAATACATTCCCATAGAAACAGGTCATATGCAAGAAAAAATATGTCAGTTGAATAAGTTTCAGTTTTTCTATAACACAATGCAGCTAAGCTTAATGATGGAATGGCTCTGTTCAAAGAAACATGTTTCAAGAGAACCAACAAAGGACTTTGATCCATCATTTGGTTGGTTCTCTTGTGAAATGTTTCTTCAAGCAGGAGCCATTTTGCCTAATTGTTCCATGTTATAACAACAGCTTGCCGAAATTGAACAAAAGCTTAATAACTGACAATTTTAAAAATTCAATTTTGCATCTCTTTTTAGAGAATAAACCGTTTGATCAAAACGTGTTACAGAAACATATTATATTAACATTACACAACTTAACAAGAAGTGTGTATGTTAGTCGAGGAGGAGAGAGTGCCGAAATTATTTTAAAGCATATAAAATTGTAATTCAGAAAATGGTATCGAATTGTTGTAGTAAGTAATGTGATTTATAGTTGATTAAAAAAAAAAGTGCATTTAGTAAACTACAGGAACATGTCGATTAACATCGAGTTGTTCAGTGTCATTAACGTAGGTGGCGCGCATTATAGTGGTCATATAGGTATATAGGGGCCTCTCACAAGGCTCTTTTATCCTTTCAAGTGATGACAACTTCTGCCTGAGGATGATGTTTATACACCGAAATGCATAGCAATCTATGAAGATCATCAACTACTACTTGAGGACGCTATGGACTATGACTTGAAGTTTTAGGTTTTAATTTTTCAGTTTCTTCCCTCGGTTATATTGTTTTATGTGTTTCATCGTCATAAGGTATGTTTCATAAATACTTTAAAGATTTTATTAGAGGACATTTCATCACATAGAACCATATGATTGAATCCTAGGAAATATAAATTACCTGGAATTGTGACATACATCCAACTTAATCATCTGTGACACCAAAGAAGATTATTTCGTATTTGGACTTAGCATATTTAACTTCACCTGACTTTCAATATCATATGAGATAGTAAAGAGGAAGTTTTATATAAGGACTGAACATATTTAAATACACTTGACTTTTAATAACAGTATCTCCAAGTGATTCGTTATGTCTGGTTAAATATACGTCAAAGAATAGTATTGTCAGTTTCAAAGATATAAGATATGGAAAATAAATATTTAATATACTAGAATTTACGTAGTGATTGCATTATAAAAAAAATAATTCAACCTGTTGCAGATGATCGCAGATACTATTATGTCAGTAATAATGAGCCTATTGCAAATGGTCGCAAATATTATTGTTCTCATACATTAGATGTAATATGCTTCAACGTACATAAATGTCCTTAGCTACTCAAGAACAACGTGTGAAGAGTTTTACACAAACATACACACTTCTTGTTAAGTTGTGTAATGTTAATATTATAACATCTTTACTGTGCCAGCACAATTGGTGAAACCAGCAGTCTTTATTGACTGTGAACATAGGAAATTTGAAATATTTGAAGCATCTACATTTTTTCTATTGTGTTGTAATATGGGTAATGTTTAGTTCTTCAGAACCACAAGTAAGTTTAACCTTGGAGAACTTCTGGATTAGTGACGTTGAATGTTTTTCCATTTGAAGCCAAGACAAAATAATTTTAATTTTAGCCACCTTTGGAGCAACCAACTTACAGCTTTCGATGATACTTGACATGAGCTTCTTGACAATCAGTTGTGTTCATTGTAGAGTGTTAGTGGATCTAGATTACGCCAAGATAAAATAAATAAATAGTCAAGATAAGGTGGAAGAATGCGCGAAAAAAAGAAATCGCAATGTTCAGCTTTGAAGAAATGAAATGCGAGAAAATTAACGTTTTTCTCGCATTTCATTTCTTGTATTCTATTTGCATTTCATTGAAATATATTTCTTGTCTGAAATAATCACGTAACTATTTTTTTTTAATAGTAGATCTATTAATAGCGCGTAATTACACACGACGAGCCGCTGTGTGAAACTTAAACAAACCCACCGGTAACTATGACGGAAGGATACACGCAACATTTCGGAAGTCTAATACAGTAAACAGCAAGATCAAATTTCAAATTGTAAATCTCGCGCCTTATGTCAAATTCCAAACAATAGTTGAAAAAACCTAGTGAAAATCTTCCCCCAGAAAATAGCTTGGAACTATTTATAGTGCGGAGTAACACAATGGGAGGTGGGGTCTGAAGCTTGAACAAACTCGCCGGTGACTGCGTCGGACTCGCGTAACACTTCGGAAGTCCAGCACAGTAAACAGCAAGGTCAAATTTAAAAGTGTAAATCACGCACGTTATGTTAAATTCGAAGCTATGATTGAAGAAAGAAAATCCAAATTTTCCGTAGAAATAGCTTGGAACTGTTTACATTGCGTGGTACCATATGGACAGCTACATTCTAAAACGTAAATAAACCCTCCGGCAACTGTGGCAGAAAAATACAAGTAACACTTCAGAAGCACAGCCCAAATATTTTGGCAGCAAGCTATATTTTGACACAAGCCTATTGCCGCTTCTGTCACGTTAGGCGTGAGATTCTCGCAGTTAATGCAACAGCGCAATGAAATAGTGTTGCGGTTATGTACAGTGTAGTGAAATATTCTTGCGCAAGTGTGTAATGAAAACATGTTACACAAAACTGAATTGAACTTAAACGAAATATCATGGCGTGATCTTATGGCAAAGCATACTGAAAGACCAAATTTCAACAATGGTTGAAAGCTTTAAAAACTAATCAAATTCATTAAAATTTTCCAAATTTGAATTTCAAAAAAAGGGCTGCGAGGTGCACGCATTCGTGCGCAAAGGATGGTTTTGCGAAATTTCAAATACCTATGTTCAGTAATATTTTCTGTGGAGATGGACAGCCAGACATTGTAATTTTATTTTTAAGATGACCCAAATTAGGCAAATTTTATGAAAATCGATAAAAATAGTTAGTAAACAAAATTAAATGAAAAATACTAAATGATAAAAATGAAATTTTTAATTTCTTTTGAAAATTTGGAGGGTCTTCTTTCCGGGTGTGTTTCACTGCATCCATTCACCGCTAAGGCACTTTTTTCTTACTTAGAATTACATCACTGTGGCCAACAAACGCAGAGAAATTATAAGTCAGTGCAAAGTTTGTGTGGGGGAGGGGGGGACTCCATCAATTAAACTCAGTGAATTAGAGGAATAGGTGATACTAACAGGGCAAAACCTTTTCAGTGGCAAAGAAATAAGCAGCAAATTGCCAAACAGAAATACACTGTCACAAATAATATACGTTGGAAAACTAAGATACCCTACTTCAGGTAAATATGAATACGGCGGCGCTTTACAAACCTTAGTAGCGTCATTCAGAAAAATTCGCATTTAGCTCAACAGTAAACCTGGCACACGGGTAAATTTTCGCATTTTTTATCTCACTGATATCCACTTTCAGCACTTTTTTTGTATAAAAAGTACTTACTTCTGGTAGTTTATCCGTCCGTCCGCCTGTGGACACCATATCTCTGCAACTATAAATTCCAATTTAAAAAGTTACTTTTGCATTCGGAGGCCCAAAATGTGAGAACGATGATCCTTGCTTTCCGGCGTTTTCCCGATGCATGACTTCGCCGCTGCAGGGCGTAAATCCAGATGCATTCAAATTCAAAATGCATTTTATTCCATATCACTGCTTCTAAATATCCGACTGAACAATTTCTTTCTTCCCTTCGATACCATTTATAACAAAGACTATTTTGGGTAGAGTTTGTTTTTCAAATATTGCATAGTTTTACCGCTAAGGGGGCGTAAAGGCAAATTGCGTTTCCCTGATATCTCTGCTTCTAAAAGTTCTATTTGAAAAATTCTTTTTGCATTGAATGGAGCTCCTGCGCGAAATGTTCTACACATAACTTCTGATTTTTGGTAAAGAACTGTTTTGATACTAAGGGACGTAAACGTATATTTCTGTTTCTGCTGTATTTGCAGCAATATCTGCGCTTCTGAAAACTCGATTGAAAAACTTTTTGGCCAGGTACTTCTAATCACGAAACAGCTTTTAACAATGTCTTCTACTTAAAATAATGCATAATTTTTATGCCAGGGGACGTAGATATCTTATTTTGCTCCATATCCCTGCTTCTAATAGTTCGATTTGATTCGTTATTAGTTCGAGAACGTTTATAGAGCGAAATGTTTTGCATATAATTTCAAATGTTTCTTAACGTACAAGTTTGCCACCAGAGACGATAAGTTCACGTTTGTGTTTACAGCATATTTACAGCAATATCGCACGTGTAAAAACCCGATTGAAAAAATAATTTTTTAGTCAGATACTAGTAACTACGAAAAATATGTGTGGACATTTCCTTTCGGAAATAATGCACAATTTCCTCGCTAGGAGCGCAAAGTTTTAATCTATTTTTCTCGATATTTCTGCTTCTAAAAGTTCGATTAAAAAAAGTCTTTTAACACCAAATATCATTTATCCTTTAGAAAACTTTGCCATACTAGTGGGGTTTTCTAGTACACAGTTCTGGCGCTAGGTGGTGTTAGTGTGCACTGCTGTTTGCACCTGTATCACAACCAAGAATAGTGTATGACTGATCAGGGTGGATGATGGATGTAAGAAATGAGTTGATGCGACAGGAAAATATTTAGCAAGAAGTCTGTAATAAATAGTAAAACTATACTAATAGTAATCCGATGTATTACTTCCTACGCCAATAAATCGGATTACTAGTATAATTGTACTATTTATTACATAATTGGTACACAGTTCCTCGTGGTTAATATAAGAAGTTTGTAATCATGGTTCAAAAGACTGATGAAACCAGTTGTTCGAGCGGTCCCGGACGATTCGTCCAACCGACGATTGGTCCAATGTCCGATTCGTCCAATGTCCGATTCGTCCAATGCCGATTCGTCCAATGTCCGATTCGTCCAATGCCGATTGGTCCAATGGTACGATTGGTCCAATGGCGATTCGTCCAATGGTACGATTGGTCCAATGGTATCATCTTACCAACGGTAAACTTTTTTATTTTCCAGAAAGGAATAATAATTTAAATTATTCTCCTCTTTATATCCTTTTGAAAGACAATTTCCGTATATTTAGTAATTGTAAACATTTTACATAAACCTGGTAAAAGGCACTCAATGGAGCATTTCTCAGCTGTTTGCAAAGCACCTAGGCCGGGGGCATTATTTGAAGATTTTAATTTACAACCTTGATATTTGGTATTTGTAAATATGTTATAAAACCTTATAAAAGGCACTCATCCTATCATTTCTCAGGTCTTTACTAGGCACCTAGGCCCCGGGCCTTTTTAGAAGATTTTGAGTTACAACCTAGATATTTGGTATTTGTAAACGTTCTATAAAACCTTATAAAAGGCACTCATCGTCTCATTCCTCAGGTCTTTACGAGGCACCTAGGCCCCGGGCCTTTTTAGAAGATTTTAAGTTACAACCTAGATATTTGGTATTTGTAAACATTTTATAAAACTTTACAAAAGGCACTCATCGTATCATTTCTGAGGTCTTTGTTAGGCGCCTAGGCCGTGGGCCTATGAATTAATATTTCTTGCTTAAATGAAAGCGCAATATTATTAACTTGATTTAATATGTAAACGTTATGAATATGACATCGGTAGAATAAAAAGTCCTAAAAGGGCCTAGGCCTAGAGCCTATGAATTAATATTTCGTGCCTAAGTAAAAGCTCAATATTATTAACTTGATTTGATATGTAAACGTTATGAATCTAACATCGGTAGAATTAAAACTGTTAAAAAAGCCTAGGCCTAGGGCCTATGAATTAATATTTCGTGTTTAAGTAAACACGCAATATTATTAACTTGATTTAAATTTAATATGTAAACGTTATGAATATGACATCGCTGGAATAAAAACTATTGAAAAGGCCACTGTCCAAACCCCGACCAGTTGTTTCCATTGGGCAGTTGGCGGGAAACCCCACTGCATTCTAAAAGCAGAAACGGAACACTAGTATTTTATATTATTTCATGCAAAAGAGAAACATTGAAGTTGATAGAACGGCTCGTACATCAGTAACTTCATACGGTAGCAAGGACAGTATAAAAAGAAAATGCGATTCCAAAAAAAAGAAAGGAAAAAAAAAAAAAAAGAATTCTGTAACCACCATATTACGCATGAAATGTAACATTATTTTACATTCTTTGGACTACCGGTACTTTCGTATAACATCGGAGATAGAATCAGAACAGATGAGACTTTTATAGCACGAGTAGCACTTCGGACAGATAGGACGGAATTGGACCAATCGTCCATTGGACGAATCGGCATTGAACCAATCGTCCCATTGGACGAATCGGCATTGGACCAATCGTACCATTGGTCGAATCGTACCTTTGGACCAATTGTCCATTGGACGAATCGGCATTGGACCAATCGTCGTTGGACGAATCGTACCAGACCCTTGTTCGAGTATATGAGACATTTCTTACGTAGTAGTACAATTACGACTGTAGTAAATGCACACGGCGTATTGGAGGATGTGAAAACTTTATTAAAGAATGCCAGGATGGGATTCTTTAATAAAGTTTTCACATCCTCTAATGTACCATAAAAACAAGTGGTAAAGACATCAAAGACCAGAAGAAGCCTGATTATTAAGAGTGGAGAGATAATTCAGTATCTCAGATTGAGACACTGGAGAGAGAGAGAAGGGAGAAATGAAAATGTGGAGGAGCCTGAAGTAGACGATGAAGGAAATGATCTGCTGCATGTGGTGACGCGAAGTAGGCGTGGAAACGTTGAGAAAAATATCTTGTGTGTGACAGATTGTTGTGAGGTTGTCAGTAATTTCAACTGAAAGAAGACGAAGATAAGTGAGTTCTGGTTTTACTCGAAAGTTACATCAAAATTACGCAGTTAATCAATCTGACAAAGATTTAGGAGTTATGCTTTTCGAGAGATAGGTTCTAGAAGCTTCTGTAATTCAGATTGGCTGGTGAGGCACTTGGGTGATATTCGGTCCAAAACAAATAGAGGACAGCGTAGGTTACCAATTTTTATTGATCGAAGAGTACGTTTTCTGAAAGAAAGTGGCTTAGTAAAGGTGTAGGCTTAAGCGGGTGTGTGTAACGAGGAGGAAGGCATGGCCTGTAGGCTTAAGGAGTGCATATAAATGGCTGTTGGTCCTCTTGAGAGTGAAATTACGGACGTGGTGGTTGAAATCAAGGATTTATCGGAGTTCACAAAAGACCAAGCTGTGAACGAACGAAGGGTTGGAGCGTCCATTCCGACAACAGCGATACTTGTGGGTTGTTTTAGAGCCTCCGTGTCTAAAGTGCACCACGAGTGCTGTCAAAATGGCGAAACCAACCGGCTACGCAACTATAAAAGGCGGCCAGAGATGAATTCCAGAGGTGTACGAAGGGTGCGTCGCCTTGACAGGGCAATCGGCGCTGCACAGTTTCCCAGTTGAAGTCCCATACAATACGAGTCAATCAAAAATCCGGCACGACTATGCGTCGCATGCTGGGACGGATGTGCTACACGAGGAGACTCCCTATATGCCGCCTTTTCCTAGAAACAATCCATTAACCTGAATGTCTCTCCTGGTGCCAACAGCATGCGGATTGGACGATAGAAGATTTGAAACAAGTGTGCTAGTCCAAGGAATCAAGATATGTACTCCATTCTGCCGATGGAGTACGTATCGAAATACTCCATTCTGTGTCAGCAGCATGAGGCTATGAATCTCTCATGCATGGAATCGACCATCTAGGTCGGTTTTATGACACAGGGCACGTTTAGCTGGTATGAACTGGAACCTCTGGAGCCTGCGGACCAATATATGGACACCGGCTACTACCGGCTACTGATGTTCACCCTACAATGTTGTACCTCCAGAAGGAGGGAAACCTCTTCTTCCAAGGCGATAATGCCCATGTCATCGGGCCCACCTGGCGCCTAGTGCAGAAATGGTTTGACGAACACAATGCTAATATGAGACATCTCGAATGGTCCCGAAACTCCTTCTGATCTAAATCCAATTGAATTTCTGTAGGATTTTGTGGAACGCCAAGACAGGCAGTTGGACAGACTACAGAGCTCCATACCAGAAATGCGGACGGCAATACGAACAGCTTGGTTGCATATCCGCACACAAATGTACAGACACCTCGTGAAGTTTATACCACACTGGGTGACGGCCGTTCTCCGAGCGTAAGGAGGGCCACGAAGTATTATGTAGGTGGTCGTAATTCAGTGAGCACTCAGTATATGTGCGCGGAAGCATGCATTTTTTCCATTTACTGTAACATGACTAGAGTATTGCATATGCGTATCGTAGCCATGAATCTCTTACCCAATGAGTGTTGTGCTTAGAATAGACCTCTGAGAAATTCTGGCTAAAGTCAATATACCATGTCAGTTGGGTCTGCACGAAAACTACGCAGTTGAAGTTGCAGGTAGTTCATGCTACCTGCAGTTTTATTATTTTTTCCGGGCGCACTGTTCTTCATAGTGAATGGAACCAGTTGTTTTTTTTATTTCACTTCGTGCCCTTTCTAATATTTGCAGCTTATTTCGCAGCGCCATTCTGTGGAGTAACTTCACACTAAACAAAAACATACCAGATATCAGTTCGCCTGATTCATGATTCCAGTGTACGGCCCAGTTTCAACAGTACCTGCCAATCCCGAGATTCCAACTACAGGTTTCCTCAGCTATCCGAAAGTAGAGTGTTCCTATGAAACCTTTCGACGGCTGAAATGGCGGAAAGCGAAGAAGCAATTGTCATTGATTTATATGGGAAAAATTCTTGAGCGTTCTCAAGCCCAAAACATAACCTACCAAATAACACATAAAACCTAAAATAACACTAACATATAGTAAAAGCAAGAATGATATGATAAATACACAGCCTATATACAGTAGAAATAACGTATGTACAGTGTTAGTTTCACTTTCACTGTGTTAGCTTGAGTCGTCGGAGTTTGGTGTGGTGGGAGGTACTAGGGTGTAGAAGAGAGACGAAGAGAGTCATCTACACTGCTGGCCAACCAAAATGCAACACCAAGAAGGAAGCATCTGATTGGCCTGAAATTCGCAGCATGCGTCGCCCGCGAGAGGACATGCAAACGATTAGCATTGCAGAGCATATGCAAATCATGTGTGCCCGGCACGCCACCGGCTTCCTGATGCCTCGTCCCATAATACGGCAATCATTCCAGACTAGCGTCTCGCGACAGCGATATCCACATGTATCGAGTTATCTCATTGGCAGCAATAAAACCGGCACCCACCAATTGGCGACCGGCACTGAAACGGCACTTGTTGACTGTTTTCTATCTGGCAACGCTCAGTAAATATTAAGTTGTCCGTCCATATTACCCTTCAATAGTATTAAAATTCCATGAAGTTGTCGTTGAATTGATCTGTTGTATTTTATAATGCCTCAATGGAATTTGTATAGTCTCGTTAATGATGACGTGCGAGATAGAAAAACATGCATATCATGGTGTGAAAGATATGCTTCGCAACCCACCCTTGAAATAATAAGGAATCACGAATGGCAATAAATATCGCTGCTTTTCTTCTTTAATTGTCTTTTGCTATATATTTCTCAGTACGAATTACAATACTTACTGTAAATACGAAAGTATAATTTTTTATCAGTCTCCCAATGTATATTGGGAACCTCAACGAACTATAGGGGGCGCTGCGCAAACGTAAACAAACTTCTCTAGTACGGGTAACGTCGCACATGTTTCCATAAAGTTGAATGTTAGAATGGCTGGTTTGTCGCTTTCAATCCTTGAAATAATGAAATTTGTGGACGCTTCCAAAAATTCAAGATGCATTAAAGAAGGGGAAGTGATTGTTAATGTAGGCCATATAATTTCTTGTGGAATTAAGAAGGAAGATGGAAGAGAAATTCTCATAGTTTCGCACTGCATTCAGTCCACGGCAATAACGTCGTCGCCTCACTCCATCAACGGTGTTTTAGATACAAGTAACGGTGAAATTTCTATAAAGTCATTTGAGTGCTCTTGTAAAGCGGGCAGAAGTGGAACGTGTAAGCACTGTGTAGCAGTAATGCTTTACTGTAACAGGTAATTTTTATTTTTACATTTTCAGGCAAGTGATATAGTAATACCGACAGGGGTGTTCTAATCCGGATTACTATTAAAAGCTGACATTTCGTTTCACAGGACCCATTTTCAATACTGTCAACAATAACATTTGTAATTTTTGAACATTCTGTTCCTAAAAGTGTTTGTGAATTGGTAATTGTTGATCATCATTGGGTTCTGCGTTTTTGAACCGATGACTGTTGACAGAACATTGCAAATCTTGTTCCATAATGAAGTTTAAGTTTATATGGATAACAGCAATTATTTGTTTTCAAGATTATGTAGAAATGCGGATTTTTTAATTACTACTATACAATAAAAACATGCTGCTTTGTTTATTATTCATTCAAAGAAGTTACTAGGTTAGTAGCATTTCACTGGAAGGATTTCAAACGCAAGGCACAAACGTTTATACTAACTTGTGAAAAACACAGCCGAAACCTTGGGAACGACATTGCGGGACACAACAATATGATTTGTTCTTCTTCACGGAATTCTCCATTATACAACTCTCTAATTCCAGAATGAATGCAAAAATAAACCAAACTACGACAACTGAACGTAATGAGCGATCTACCAACAGCCAAGCATTGAGCCAAAAACGTTACCCGTACTACAGTAATTTTTCCTTTTGCCGCTAGAGGGAGAGCGGACCGCTGAGATTGCCAATAGCGGTAAGATCGTTCATTTGTTTGTTTTTTTTTTTTTTGTTCTTTTTCAACATCTCAGCTATAGTTTTCATTTAGTACACAAAATATATTTTTTTATGAAACTAACGTTAGTCATCATGAAGAATAAAAATAAAATAAAAACAGAACGCAAAGATAACAACACATAATGTTTGCATTCGAATGTAAGCATTCGAATGTTTGCATTCGGATGTAAGCATTCGAATGTTTGCATTCGAATGTGTCGCAGTGGTCTAAGGCGCTGGCCTCTGATCATTCGTCCGTAAGGGGTCCGGGTTCGAATCCCGTCAGGCATGGATGTTGTGTTTGTCTTACGGCACTGGCTCTCTCCCTTCCCTGGAACCAGTGACCCTAAATTAGGGACGGGCGACTGCTTATAGCCCATTGAGTTGCTCACGGTGGTCGTCATTTAGTTAGTTAGTTAATTGATTTTAGTGGCGCAATGGCCAGGTTTGGCCAAAGAGCGCCAGACACAGAACTATCAGTTAAAGATTTTTAAAAGCGGGGTGAAATGATTAAGAGCAGACAGGCTTGGTAAAAGTTAGAAAAGAGAATGATGAAAGCTGTGAAGACTATATGTGTGTGTGAAACGGCATGCTGAGGCAAATAATAAGTATCTGAAAAATTTTGATGTCTCCAAAGATACCAGTTTCATCGCTTATCTTGACGCTTGCAATTTCTACAGATTTTCGATGGCCCATTTTCTTCCTCACAAAAATTTCCGGTGGATTTCCGATGAATAACTGAAGTATTTGCATGTCACGAATATAGCGGATGATGCCAGCTAGAGACGGTGGTCGTCAAACGTCCAAAAAAAAAAAAAAATTCGAATGTAAACAACAACAGATGCATTGCCAGATCGAAAACAGTAGATTGCTCGCGGAGCTGTTCTAGCGTTTCGCTGTCTTAGCTGTGAGAAATGAGGAATGCGCCTGTTTGTGAAAGCATAGCCATTTTTATATTTGGATGTATACGGCAAACAGGTTAAATTGTTCGATTTGTACCGACAGCCGCCAATGAAGAAACTAATGTTAACTAAGATGTAAACCAGGACTTCGACGACGTATACGAACACTAGCGTCTGTAAACAACAAGTGCCGTTTCAGTGCCGGTCGCCAATTGGTGGGTGCCAGTTTTATTGCTGCCTATGAGATAACTCGATACATGTGGATATCGCTGTCGCGAGACGCTAGTGTCATTCCACCCCGTTTCGGGTTCGGCAGAGGACGAATAGTGGCTTATCGCGACAGCGGTTTATCGTACCGAGACATCGGCGCCCGTGTGGGACGACATCTAGCTACAGTGAGGCGAGTATGGATTCGGTGGGTGCCGCAAAGACGGACGGACCGACGTGAGCGATTGCCGCAGCCGCGGCACACTATCGGTCGAGAGGACCGGCATGTTGTGCGGTAGGAATTGACGGCTCGCACCACCACATCACGAACGTTAGCGCAGTAATAAGGGTGTGTTGCGCAACAACCTGTGTCAGCATGTACCGTTCAACGTCGTCTGCAGGAGCGGGGACTTGTCGCACGGCGCCCATTGCTCCGATTATCATTGACGTTACACCACCGGTGAGTGCGGCGGCAGTGGGCCGTTGAACGCCCCACGTGGACTACGGAATGGCACGACATTGTCTTCTCCGACGAATCCCGCTTCTGCCTGCAACACCACGATGGTCGGATCCGTGTGTGGCGGCACCGCTGCGTGAGACTGTATGACGCCTGCATTATGCATCGCCATAGCGGTCTGTCGCCTGGCGTTATGGTTTAAAGCGCAATTGGATATGACACCCGCACCCCTCTGGTACGCATCGCCGGTACACTGAACAGCCATTGCTACATCTCCGACATTTTGGAGCCTGTAGTCCTCCCTTACCTGCAGGACCTGCCAAAGGCCACGTTTGAACAGGTCAATGCGCGCCCGCACGTGGCACGCGTCGTGCAACAATTCTTCACGGCCCACCAGGTGTCACTGCTGTCGTGGTCCGCCTGTTCTCCGGATATGTCACCCATCGAACACGTCTGGTCGCTGATCGGCAACCGAGTGGTCCGTCAAGCACCACCCGCGGCTACGCCTGATGAACTGTGGCAACGTGTGGAAGTAGCCTGGGCCGACATACCCCAAGACCACATCCAAAGCCTCTTTCGTTCGATGCCGCGGCGTGTAGCTGCCGTTATTGCCAGCCATGAGGGCCACACGAACTATTGATGTCTGCGTGTTCCGCAAGTCGCACGGGCCTGTAAGCTCAATCGTTTCATCTTTGTATCTGTTGTTATGTGTCTAGTAAATCTGGCTTTGCTATCTCGTGTCCTTCTTGGTGTTGCATTTTTGGTGGCCAGCAGTGTATTAACATCTTACCGTCGTCTAAATCCATCAGGACAGGCAGGTCACTAACGTTTACACCTCCCATGTCTGCCTGCCTCGATGATGAAGGTCGAGGTTCGTCGTCTGATGTAACTGATGTGGAAGGCTTGAAATACGACACTATGCTTGACTGCTTAGCCTCGCGCTTTTTTCTGTTATACAATTCTTTGTAGGCACTCAAAATAAGAACATCCTACAAACCTTCCCTAAACCTGCGTGCTCTTTCAAAATCAAAGTCATACTTTTCTGCAATCATTGCAGCACTGTTATTCGTAGTGAAAATCCCCCGCAAGTGCTTCACGTTCAGTTCCTGTACGACTTCACTTCTGGGCCGTTCACTATTGCGTTCAGTTTCGATTCGTATCCTTTCCTCTTGCAATTGCATCAACTCTTCATCTATTATTTTTTGGTCATGGAATGCCAAAACCTCTTCAACATGGTCTTCGTCAACTTCTACAAACCCAGCCTCCTTAGCCAAAGATACTATTGTCGTATTTATTGTTGTTAGTTCGAAGCGTTTAAAGTCGTTCACTGCTCGGTACATAGTTTCCTCCAAACGATATTTCTTATCGAGATTGTTAGCTTATCGAGAGCATCTCCAACGTTGGCGATTGCCAATTTTGTATTGTAGTTTTTCCAAATCTCTCGCAAAAATGCTTCGGAGTTTCTCTCTTTGCGCTAATGGCACTTACAATAAAACACATCACATTTTGCGTATAGTGAGCCCTAAATGTGGCTATTAGGCCTTGGTCACAATGTTGCAGCAACGACGTCGTATTCGGCGGAAAGAACACAGCACGAAAGTTACCGCCATACTCGGTAATACCAGGTAGATGAGCAGCACCATTACCGACAATCACAAGACACCTATTATCGAGGTTATTTTCTCTACAATTATTTTTCAAAAAAAGGACTAACGTATCCACTCATGTATCCAGAAAAAGTCACTTGGGTATTTCGATTGCTTGGATGTGAACGAAATCAACATGAAGTGTGTTCTTATCAACGCCTTTAAGTGCCCTCGGATTTTCTGAATGGTACACTACTAGAGGACTAAGGTTAGCAGCATCCTAGTGGCGTTAATAATAGGCATTAGGGTAATCCTGTCCTTCGATGCCTTGTATCCCTTAGCCTGCTTTTCTTCTATCGAAATAAATGTCTTTTCCGACAACGTTTTTTCCAATAAATTGCAGTTTCGTCACAGTTAAACACTTGCTTATAGGAATAACCAACTTCTGCAATTATTTTCTTCAGTTATTCTGGGAACTTTTTTTGACAGCTTGAATATCAGCCGATATAACGGCTCGCTGCAAAATAAACACTGAACGCTATCTTCGCTTTTCGCCTTTTTTCGCAAAAGCGAAAATCCTCTTCGGATTTCTTTCAGTTAGCGAAAACAGGTACCACTTTCGTAAAAGAGAGGTGTCGTAAAGCGAACTTTCGAAAAGCGGGGGATAACTGTACCTAGTATAACCGTGTGGTCATATGCGGAATTTTAACTAAAATCCTTCTTACCGTGTATTACTTTTGTTTTACTTATGCATAAAATTAAGCGAAAGGCTCTGAACGTTGAACAAAAAAACAGGGTAAATCAAACATAAAACAGGGTATATCAAATTACAAGATTTCGGTCACATAAAACAACAGGAAAGATGACATCGAATTCGCGGGTGTACTGAGAACATATTTTGAAACCTTTCACACAAAAAATAACTTTTTAAAGAGGATTTGAAAAAAGTAGAAATCAACGAAAAGGAAAATTACCCCCCCCCCCAGCAGAAAAACTGCATAATAATTGAAATGCAAAATGTTCGCATTATACTTCATAGTGAATGGAACCAGTTACAAAAAGAAGTTTTTCAACAGTACTCCTACCATCGGTAAATCATTTGCAAATAGAAATAGCAATGTACGTCCACTAGCGGCTGAAAGGAAGTTTCACATCCCCAAGCGGGAAAACTGTGCGACGTTTGAGCACGAAAATGAGGGCAAAATGTTCCTCATTGTCAAAGGGTACGCAACTAAAACAGAATTTTTCAATTGCTTGTTTAGAATGGGAAATATTTTTGCAAATAGAAATACACGCTAACGTACCCTAGCGTCAAAACTGAAAACTTAAAAAAATATACGCAAAATATTTTCCACAGCGGGAGCTACGCTATGGAAGCAGAATGTTTCAAATGCGACTTTTAAAAACAGCAACAGCAAGGAAACAGTTTATGCATGCATGCCCCCTAGCGAAACAAATTTGTATTCTTTGAAGTGGATAATGTTCGCAATCCTTACTCTACCGAATGACATTCAGTACAAAAATATTTTTTTTTCAATAAGACTTTTAGAAGCGGAGGTACACTTGCACACAGATCTGCAGCCTTACACCGCCTAATCTCAGAACCAATAGAAAATTCAAGAATGTATGTAAAATATTTTCTAACTTGAATAGTACCTTATACACAAACAGAATTTTGCAAAGGGAAGATAATGAGAAAAACGTAAAATGCATACACCCACCTAGCTGAAAATCTTTGCATTACTTAGAAGAGGAGATATGCGCGAAATATTTCCCTTTGTGAGTAGTGCTTAACCAAAAAGAATTTTTAGAAACACAGACGCGACTTCAAATATTTTGCAAGAAACATGCACTTGGGCCCTCTTGTGGCAAAATCGGGCGTTTCGAAAAATGAGAAATTATATGCAAAGTATTTGTCGCTATAAACGCTCTCTGTTGCAAAAAGAATTTTCCATATAGGACACTTGGCAGCAGAGACATCGGGGAAAATACGGTACACATTTACGTCCTCTAGCTGGAAAACTTTATAGTATTTCAAGAAGAAATTGCATGCAAAATGATTTTCGTGATAAAAGGTACCGTAGGAAAACGGAATTGTTTCAATCGGACTCTTAGGAGTAAGAATATGGAATGAAATCGGATAGCATATGCATTTGCAGCCACGAGCGGCAAAGTAATGCCTCTGGGAGAAGACCAGAAGGCAAGGATCATCGTTCTCACAAACTGTAAATAATAAGTGGTGTGAATTCATGGAAAATTTCTGAAAATAAGGTTCAGCAAAGTTGCCGGTCGGCGTCAATATTTTAACGAAATTTCCGTTTTTGAAAGTTCCCGTTTTTTTTTTTTTTAACTTCCGTATTTTCACAGATTTTTCGTAGTCAGTAATTCCGTTTATTTCAGAAAACTCCGTTTCAGATTTTTCCGTATTTATACAGAAATTTCATACAATCGAAGACGCTGAATTTTTCAGCCCTTACGCCAGAAAATACTTTCACGCCGGTGGGACTCAAACCGACGTTGTTTGGGTTGGGTGAACAGAAACCGAGCGTCTTAACCACTGAGCCGAAAATACTCACGAACTACACTCACGTTCAAGCTAACTGCGCGATGATTTTTTTTTATTTTTTTTTTTATTAATGCGAGTAATTTAGTCATTTTATTTTCTGTTGGAGCTTATTACTTTTTTGAATAGGTTTTTGAATAATATTATTTTTTCTGTACGAGGATTTATTGGGCATAATTTTTTTCATTGTGATTTTTCAAACCAAAGAATGCATTGGAACTTGAGATCTTTTTAAACTGACAATGGCTTTCAATTGTCTTTAAAAAAAAGTTAAATGTACTGCCTTATGGTATTATTTCACAAAACACCTAAATGTAAAATTTACCCTTGATAGCTATAAAAGCTTTTGTCTTAAATACTCTACAGACTCACACATAGACATCGCACAATCACCTGCACAATGATTTAATTAACCGATTTCTTACGGTAACACAATATACACTGAAGAGCAATTGAATTAGAGATACCTGTCTAGTAACGTGTAGCACCACCTTTCGCCCTTGTCACGGCGGCGATTCGTCTCGACATGGACTCGACAAGACACCGAAAGCGTTGGGAAGTCATACGGATCTACGACCCTTGAACAAGCTCCCACAGTTCACGAAGATTTGATGGAGGGGGATCAGAGCCTCGTACATCTCTCTCGATGACATCCCAGATGTGCTCGATGGGATTGAGGTCAGGTGACCTAGCTCGCCAAGGAAGCGAGGTCACGTCGGTGAAGTGTTCATCCAACCATTCGGATACAATTCGGGAGCGATGACACGGTGCATTGTCTTGTTGCAGGATGAGGTCCCCAGTGGGATGTTGAAGACGCACAAACGGGAGGTAATGGTCGTCCAGGATATCCCGGTAACGTTGACCTGTGACTGTGATGGACGATGTCACACGTACCAGGGGTCCCGTTTCAGTTCACGTAAACAGTCCCCAGACGAGAATGCCACCCCCACCAGCTGGAAGAGTACCCTTCTGGCAAGAAGGATCCTTCGCTTCATGTGGTTTGCGCCGTACTCGTATCCTGCCATTCGCATGTAACAGCGTGAATCTCGTCTCATCAGTCCAGGCAACATTTTCCCGCATGTCTAGGCTCCATTGGCGATGTTCCCGCGCCCATGCTAATCTTTGCACCCTGTGATGCGCGGTCAGCAGCGGTACCCTCGTGGGACGATGGCTTCTGTACCCCTAGCGAGGAGATGGTTCTGGATGGTGTGGCTGCTTACAAGTTTTTGTACACCAGCTTTAAATTGCAGAGTGATTTCTTGACTGTGGCCCGTCTATCCGCTGTTACAATGTGAGCTAGCCGACGATGACCCCGCTCATTCACAAGCTGCTGTCCACGGCAGTTGGCCCTTGCAGGGATGGTTTTACCGGATTCGATGTACTCACGGTGCACCGGTGACACAGTGGCTTGTGAAATTCCCAGTGCCTGCACGACTTCCGAGATGGAGTGACCTATTCGTCGGGCTCCGACAATTTGCCCACGATCAAATGCGCTTAGATCCTACGTCTTACCCATACTGCGTCCGCCTCCTACTGATTCCCGTCGCATCACTCCTTATATTGTCGGATCGCTGCATACGTCATGTCGTTTCCGTTTACAGGGCCGCCCACAGCCATCACCCCCTAATAGCTTACCAGGCCCGCGCACCGAACGCCGGAAGCTGCGTGACGTAGGGGAGAGTAGGCTGATGTCCGTGGTGGGTGGTAAAGCATGCATGAGCTTGCTCACTCTGTGTAAGCGTGACTACGGATGTGCGTGGTTGTTGTTGTAATTGTCAACTAAATTTATTTTCATAGAGGAATATTAAAAGTATTCAAATTCCTTACTAATGGGGAGGTTCTCGGAAAACGGATTACAGCAATAAAGCGTGAAAATTTTCAACTCTAAGGTACGTGGAAACCTTTTGTTAACCTTATTTTAAACTACTCGTAAAATAAAAATTTTGAACTAGAAAATTTAAATTTGGCTAATTTTATAATCTAATGCATCTCACAGCGGGAAGTCAAAGCACTGAAAAGATTTTTGAAAAATGAAATTTATGTTTGTAATGGAAAGAATAGATTACTTGTGTTGTTATAGTAACCCATAACATGTTTTTGCCAATGTATCAAATAAATTCAAAGTAAAATATGTATATTTAGGAAGGGGTTTTAAACTTTATTATGGACACAGATAATAAGGGCTGCATGTTTTTGATCCCAAGAGTAATATGTTGATACATTCGTACTTAGTTATTTAAGTGTTTAGGCAGCGCCAGATTAACTTTTTTGGGGTCCCTATTTCTGGGCACAAGTGCTATAACGAAGTGAATTTCTCCGTCATTTTATCCGCGCCGGGGTTCGAACCCGGGTCCACTCATTCCGGAATAAGTTGCTCTACCAATTAAGCTACGCGGACATTGATTCTAATTGCTATCTGCCTTTATGTCGTGTGCGTCCTTCTGGCAGGTACGTCACATCTCCTGGTACGTTACATCATCTCCCCTTATTTTTCTTTTTTCTTTCGAAGTGCTGCTCATATTTTTCCTATCTCGCGGTGTGGAAATAACATCACACCAATGCGAGATTTTGAACGGTCGGGTCATCCGGATAGTTCGGGCGCCATTATAACGAAGTAAATTTCTCCGTCATTTTTGGTCTACGACGGGATTCGAACCCGAGTACGCTTATTCCGGAACAAGTTGCTCTACCAATTAAGCTACGCGGACATTGATTCTAATTGCTATCTGCCTTTATGTCGTGTGCGTCCTTCTGGCAGGTACGTCACATCTCCTGGTACGTTACAGTGCTTGTAAAATACCTATGTCCTATACGAAATATATGTACGTCATGTACACATCTAACATGCCTATGTCCTTTATATAAATGCTAAGGCCTTGTTGCCATGTGAAATACATCTTTTGTGTTTGCAGACATGGAGAGTTGCATTGAATTATCATTTTTAATATTTATTACTAAAGGAACACAAACACTGAATCAAGTATAGACAGCAAAAATTAGATATGAATGCACAAAAACAGAAGTTCACACATAGTTCAGGAGTAAGTTTGCCTTTAAAATGTCCGTTTAAAGATTTTGAAGCATTTTTCTACAAACCAACACATTGAAGAACTCTCGTGTGAGCAGTGTGTATGCTCTATCTGTGGTAGGATGGGAATTTATCATAACCATTCAATTTCTTAAAAATTAGGTGAAATATATCAGTACTACCTGGGCAAGAAATTATTTACTTGCCCATGTAGTAAAAGCTGGATGCGCAGGAAAATGTATCTTTTAAGATAACAAACCAGAACCCTATTTTTTTTTCAGTTAAAAATATGAACTGTTTTAACATGTTTGCACTTCCATTTTAAGGGTCTGTATTGCAAATGTTCAATGCACAAACGTGTATATATCAATTTTTAAGATGCTGATGCTAAAATTGGTATGAAATGGTACGATGATGAAACTGGTGTTTCGGAAATTTAGTGATTATGCCATGTTCCTTTTGTTAAAGTTTTCTCCCTTTGTCACTAAACATGAGAGGCCAGTTACATCAGAGGCATGCATACTGTTGTTGATTATAAACAAAATTTGGAGCAAAACTAGGTTTCCGATTTCTGGGCGTAGAGCATAACATAATTAAAGATGTGATATTACTCTTTCCTTGGTACTTCGTAACAATAATACAACTTCCATTAATTAACAATGACATGAAATACGACATGTGATGACTGTCTTTTTTTTCTTGTGTAGTAGGAAATTTTATTACAAACTTTTTTATTTTAAAATTTAGTTACCATGCACAAGCAATTAGATGTTTTATTTACCTGCCCAGACGAATGATTTACATGCTCTGGGCATCTCGGGCATGGCATTTTTAAGCCTTGGATATTGTTATTTTTAAGAGAAAAAAAGTACGTGGATCGACATGAATCCACATATTGTGGAAACTATGTTCTAAACAAACAAAATTTTTAAAATACAAGTAGAAATATATACTCGCTTCTTTTTTTTTTTTTTTTTTTTTTTTTTTTGAAAACATTTGCTTAAAGTGAGAGATCAACTTTTTATTCATTTATCTAGACTTATCTGTTTCCAGACTTCCTGCACTGTGTCTTCACAAGCTACAGCAATAATAACTGGAACGAATATATCTCATATTATCTGATAACTACTGGAAAGTGTGCTTCCAAACGTGAGGGTGGGTGTCAATTTTTGTATGGAGAAAAACTTCTTCAATCCTTCATAGAATTTATTTTGAAACCAAAATCATAAAAAAAGGAAAAAACAATCTTTTTCAATAGCTTTAGCAATGACAAAACATTTGTGCAAAATTTCATACCACTGCTTTTTATGGTTTCTGAGAAAATGGTACATCAAGTTAGTCAATTTATAATGAAACATGTACATCTTTTAAAATACATCCTATAGTACCAAAACAATCGCTTAGATTTATTCAGTACAATAACTGCATGTGCATTTGTCACGTTCTCAAAAAATATAATAATTATCTGAAAAAATACTTTAAGAAATTATTGGAACAAATTTCAGATTTTCTTAGAAACGTGTCTTTGAAATTCTTCAAGGAACAGCTAACGGACACTTAATCAAATTGTGCTTGTGATACACAAAGAACTACACAACCATAATTATATGTACATAGGCAGTTTTCCTGAATACTTCTTGAAAATCAAATTGCAGGAAATTTCTGCCAATAAGTTACTTGTATTTTTCCAGATAAAAAGAAATGCTTATATTGTGGATCCAAATAGTTTTGCTTAATGCTACTAATATACTTAATACATTGACAAGGTAACTTTTTTGAAATAGTGCTCTGGAAGACAAAAATTATAAACTTTATATTTGCTTATCAAAATGAAGTTGTCCAAACACGTAACTAGATGTTACTAAAATTAGGAAACTTGTTATGTCATTATTGTACGTTTAATAATGTAGCAATTGCATAATTTTCTTGAAATCTTAATTTATTTGATGCAATCAGTGGATCAAACAGCAATTCACTGTATGTATGTTAAAACGGGTTTTATTGAGCCTTTGGTAATAATTAAAAAACACAGAAAAAAATTCAGTTTTTCTTGACCTTTTTTCATATATTAGTGATCACAGATTGCATATAAAATACATTTTCACTAAAGGAATTATTTCATTACTAAAATTTTCATAGTCATAAGTTTGCAATGAATGAAAAATCTGATTCCTTAAATATGTCAATCGACATCTTTTGAAACGACAGCGATACTTCGTAATGGACCCTCAAACTAATCTTTCAAGTACAAGAACGATTTGTTCACAAGTACAGGAATCGTTCGGCTAACTATAAAGACGCTATAACTTCAAGTGAAACTACGACAACAGTTTATAATTTCGATTATAGGAATGGTTTATCACTTCCAGTGAAATGACAGGGATGCTTTCATTAAGTTGACGAAACTGTGTTGCTTACACTTTCAAGTCGAAATTATTGCTACGCTAAATTTCACGCTGTAATTTCTTTTTCTTCTGTATTTTAAAAGATTATTAAACAAACTTGTTAACTCTGCAGTTATTTGAAAACTAACACACAAGTTCTTATTTAAATGCAGTGAAACTCTAAAAGAACGCAACGACCTGGTTAGTTGGTGTACATAATAAAGACGCGTTCGTTCGCACATCGCCGTAATGCCCCTCTCCGCGACTACGGACTACTCTAGTGACGTCACAAATCGGTGCGCGGGCATGTTAAGCTATTAGGGGTGATGCCACAGCGCCATATTTGCATAAAGCCAGCTGTCTCTAATTCAGTTGCTCTTCGGTGTATAATAACTGGTACACAAAATGGGAGTGAGGAGGAAATATATCCCGTGCCACAATAACCAAAATTCATGCGATATGCCATCCACAATATCAGATCTCGTTACAGAACTTGAAAATCAGATCGTTTGACAGACGAATGGAATTTAAAAGTTAATCAAAACTCGCGTATTTCTGTGAATCGTTTCTATTACCGCAATTTTTTTGTCATATGGATACGGAAAAAGTGAGAACGGAATTTTCCCGTTAATATGCAAAAGGAATTGCATGAAAGTGTCTGAAAATTCAGAATTTTCCGTTAAACACATCTTAAAAACGGCAATTTACCGTCAATATAAGAAAGGAATTGCGGAAAGATTTCTGAAAATTCAGAATTTCTCTGGGGAACGGAAAATCCATAAAATTTAAGTTTATTTCCGCCATTTCACGGTAAAGATTGTATCGGAAATATGCTTCGTTAATTCACGAAAAGGTTCACAGGAAGTGGCTGGTGAATTTCAGAAAATCAGTGCAGTTGGCACATCCCAATGAAGAAATAACGTTTTATATCGGACTAACAGATGCAGAGACTTGCTGTCAGTGATAACACAAGCAGGTTCCTTTTCTTAAAAAAAAAAAAAAAATTCTGTTTGAAGGAAAAAAAGGACTTCTAAAATATTTTGCGATATTTTCGTTCTGCAAAGAAAATGGTTTCATGGCGCAGCGCACCCATACAATGGAAGAGGCTTTGTTTCAAAGGCTTAAAAAACCTATGAAGCAAGAATATTTCAATTAATGTACTGGTTTCAACGAAAGAAACGGAAACTTTCGCCATGCTGTAGGGAAAATCAGACTTTTATCCAGGAATCAGATGGCTTCAGCGCCTTGAAGGTCACCATGCACTGTTTACAGAAGCCTATGCATGTGGTAAAAGTTACGAAGTTGATGACTCTGCAGTAAAAAATCGGATGCAATCAAAGATAGCAATGATTACAGACAGTTCATTCTTCCCGGTATTTACGATTCCTACGAAACCGTTTTTTTTTTTTTTTTAATGAGTTCGTACGAGGAAAAAGAACAACACTTGCACTGAGAAGAAAACAGTGCAACGCAGAAGAAATGCTGAAATTAAGATTAACAGCATTAGTAATCTGTAATATGGATGGACTAGATAAAAGAAAGATGTTCATTACCCGAAGTCGAAAAATAATTCCAGTGCTTTAAACATTCTAAGGATCTACCCGTCATCAAGGGAGTAAAAATGCCTACGAAATAGTTCGGAGAACAGCTTAAGGAATTTGATGACAATAACAAAATCAGTAGGCCGACTTTATTGCTTAGTAAATTACATTGCCTATTAAACCAGTGTCAAATTCAAATCTACAATGATCTGCAGTTTTTTTTTCTTTCGTATTTTTTTGTTTGTTTGTTTGTTTCACGGCTTGACGACCCCTGTGAGAATCTAAAGGTAAAAAGGGTAGCCTGCCATTAATTAGAGGTCATTGACTCCAGGAAAGGAAAAGAACCAGAATAGGACAGACACCACCGATTCCATTTCCGAGACAAGCTCGGACGATTAGAGAAAGACCCGTGCCTCTGACCACTCGAACACAGGGGCGACTCTCCGGTTTCCCACCTACTTGATCAAGGGATTATAAAATAAATGAAAACATCATACAGTGGTATATAGTCGTACCCTGTAAAACACAGAAATGAACAACCCATTGCTTTGACACTGCAGATTCTGAACGACGACGCATGGACGTATACACGGCAAGCGGTCAAAAACTGCTGAGGATAAGCTAGATTCTCAACTGAAACTGGTGCAGCTGAAGTGGTGGAAGTACACACAACGACCAATGAATTAGAAACCTTTATGCAGATGTACGTAAATGTCACTTACGCAGCGGATATGCAAAATACGTGTCACCACGTGATCTAGGCAACTATTTAGGACTTCTGCTCGCTAGTAATGTTAATCCCAAAGAGAAAAACGAAAGGATCTTTCGGAGTTTAATAAACCGTCTATTGTGGGCGCCCGTCTGGCTGGAGCGACGATTTTGAAAAGAGTAGAGATGATTGATTTCTCAAAAGGTGAGACAACCCGGATCTTTAATCAGTAAAAAAAATAAATAACCCATATTGTTGTCTCAGAGGCGCAACTGTGGAGCGACGACAATCTGTTTAGAATGAGATCGCCGTCGTCTGAGAAGGCTTGTACGGGGAAACAGGACTTTCTATGTGCAGCAATTGACCGAAGCATTCAATGAAGGCTGTCCCCGATCCATATCTACGCGAACTATGCGCAGGAATTTGAAGAGCATCAGTACTGGCAGTCGCATTCCTATACGGAAACCACTGATTTCTGCGAAGAACTGGAAAGTTCGTCTACAGTGGTGTCGGGAACACCGTGACTGGACACTAGAAGACTGGAAAAAAGTCATGTGATCCAAGGAATCGTGGTATACTTTGTTCTGTACCAACGGTAGGCAGAGAGTTTGGCAGGAGCTCCTTTAAGCAATGGACCTAGCTTACCTTGTAAACACAATTCAAGGTTCTGGAGTTTGTGTCACGGTGTGGGGAACGTTCCGTTGGTACGAAACAGATCCCGTGATATTGCTAAAAGGCCAGATGTCCTCCACGGATTATTTGAATATTGTTGCCGATCACGTTCATGCTGCAATGCTGATTTTTTATCCAGTAGGTGACCTACGTTTCATGGACGACAATGTTACTGTCCATCGCGCTATGTGTTCAGCAGTGGATCAACGAGCATGACAGCGACTTCCACCATCTTCTCTGGCCACCACAAAGCCCGGAAGGAATTCCACTGAGAATGTACGGGACATGTTGAAAAAAAAAAAAAAAAAAATCCGGGAGAAAATTCCTCTTCCGTCAAATCTGAGCTAGTTAAAGGACTGTTTTGTTGACATAGATGCACTCGAAAACCTTGTGGAATCTACACCAATCCGCATACGTGCCGTAATTCGGGCTAAAGGAGATCCAACCAGGTATTGAATAAAAGTTTCTAATTCAGTGGCAGGTGTATGTACAAGGAAATGATAAATTAAAACGTATGAGTGGATAATCAAACACTTAACAAGAAATATGACATCGAATTGTCGTCTTTTGAATTCTTTCTAACACGAGAAACGTTTTTCTAAATAGATTATTAGAAACTCAGATTATTCTGCGAGAAAGAGAATATCTTTGTGCCCCTAATGGAAAAACTACGCATTATTTACAGCACGCAATGTAGGCAGATTTCTTCATAGTCATTCGAACCAGTTAAAACAAAAAAAAAACAAAAAAACGAGTCCACCTGATTGCAACAATCGGCAGAACATTCACACACAAAAATATATACGTACGCGCATTAGCGGCAGCAATGTGAAGAAAAATCACGAACTCCACAAAAATATTCCTCACAACGAAAGATTCCCAAGGCTGAAAAAAGTTTCCCAATCGAACTATTCGAAGGGATATGGAGGAAACCCTGATACGACTTTATGCACCCTAACAGGAAATGTGTGTGTTATTTGAAGATGCAAATGGCAACAAAACATTCTACATAATGAAGATATCAGTGCTAATGTCCCCTCTTGCGGCAGAGTTATGAATTACCACAAAGAACAAGAAAGACGACACCGAATTTTCGGTTGTAATGAGCACATCTTTTGAATCCGTTCTGACACAAATTAAATTTATCAAAGCTATTCAAAATCAATGGAACCGGTTAGGAAAACAATCAACCAGTTTCTACAACCGATAAACATCCAGAAATAGAAATATCTACTTAGTTCCACCAGCGGCTAAAACGCATGTTACGAAAATTAAGGAATGGCACACAAAAAGTTTCTCATAGCACAAGGAAGGTAGAGACAAGGAGATTTTCAAATCGAACAGTTAAAACAAGAAATATAGAAGGAAATATGATACAAGTCTACGTCTGCTAGCGGAATAATTTTGCATAATGGAAAAGTTAGAAATAGCCGAAAAATATTCTTCACGAGAAAAGCTATGCTAAGGAAAAATAACTTTTCAAATCCATCTACCGGAAGCAGAGATAGCGAAAAAAAAAAAAAAAAGGTTTCTACCTTTGCGCACTTAGCAGGAAATCTTTGCATTATTTAAAGAGGATAATGCTCCGCATCTCTATTGTAACGAATGGTATGCAGTAAAGAGCGGCGGTTAAGCTCCAAACTGAAGTACCCAAACACCACCTACCGACAGAACTGTGAACTACAAAATTCCTCATATACTAACTAGCCTAATGTGTTCTACAAGGCCAATGGCATCTGGTGTTGAATTATTTTTTTAATCGCACAGGTAGAAGCAGAGATATTGATAAAAACAGATTCAGCATTTGCGCCCCCTAGCCTCGAAATTGTGCTTTATTTTGGAACAAAATACGCAAACAGAGTTTCCATAGTTAGCAGTATCTGACCGAAGAAAAAAATTTTCGATCTTGCTTTTAGTCTCGCAGATATTGCTGTAAACAGAAACGTGAACTTACGCACTCTGTTGGTAGATTTGTGCGTTAAGAAAAATTATGAAAATATATGAGAAACATTTCGCAACGAAACGCTCTCCAAGAAAGAAATAATTTTTCAAATTGGACTTAGAAACACAGAAATCGACAAGAATAAAACATATGCATCTACGCCCCCTGGCGTAAAAATCATGCATTATTTTAAGAAGAAAATCTTCCGAAAAGGTTTATCGATGTGAGTGGCATCGGTCCACAAAATAATTTTTTCAATCGAGATTTTAGAAGCTCAGATTTTGCTGCATCAGAAGCAGAAACTAACACTTACGCCCCCTGGTGGCCAGAAATTATATGTAAAAGATTTCCCCATCAACATCTGTATCCTCTGCAGAAAGAATTTTTCAAATAGGAGTTTTAGAAGCAGAGATATCGGTAAAAACGCAATTTACTTTTACGCTTCCTAGCGGAAAATCTATGCGTAACTTGAAAAAACGACTGCACCTTGAATAGTCTTCGACATAAATGGAGTCGAAAGGTAAAAGATTTTTTTCAATCGGATGTTTAGAAGCAAATATACAGTCAACTCTGTTTATAGTGAACCTCTGCGGACTCGCATATTTTGTTCACTATGTCCGAGGTTTACTAAAACCGAAGTGTCTTCCCTTAACCTGAATTGAGTGGAATGGTAAGCAAGAAAATATGTACATATGTATCTAAAAAAATAATATTTTTATGTACGTAGTGTATATTAATTAAATTAAGTAAACACATTTAATTTTACATTACCTTAATTCACATGAAAATAGTCTGTTATGTGCCGCTCCTTGCTGCAAACAGTTTTAATAAATATTTTCTCTATGATCTTTTTCTAGATTTTGTGCTTTTGCTACACTCGATTCTACATTTGCCATACATTCTAGGAACTTTAGCGCAGTCCTGACACCCTCCAACATATCTTTCAACACGTTTTTCATTATCGTCCTGGTCATCTTCAGCCTCGTTTTCTTCCGTGCTGGAACCGCCTTTCACAGCCTCGATAATAGTTTCATCTGACGAGATTTCAATTGTTATAACTTTATAGTCAGCATCGATAAAATCTTCAGCTTCAGTGGAATTCGCAACAACATGGTGAAGCAGGTCCTTAAGAGGCCCATCATCCTCTTCTTCGAATGCCACACGTCCAGTAGCCAAACCATACCTCCAAAAAACAGCTCTGTACAGTGACAGTTGACACACTCCTCCACGCCTTGTTCCAAAAACGTACAGCATTCAGAACATTTATTGATGTGTTTTGCTTTGTTTCCACATCAATAAACGTTACTTCCCTTCTGTAATAGGTTTTAAAGCTACGAATCACACCTTGCTCCATGGATTGGAGGACTGATATGGTGTTGGCAGGCAGAGTAGGCCCACAATATTGTTCTGAACACATTCTTTCAAGTTTTTACAAGAAGGTTTGTTTGAAATAAGTTACAATTTCGTGTACTATGAATTGTATAAGTTACAATTCATATTATACACTGAAGAGCAATTGAATTAGGGATACCTGTCTAGTAACGTGTAGCACTACCTTTCGTCCTGATGACGGTGGCGATTCGTCTCGGCATGGACTCGACAAGACACCGGAAGCGTTGGGAAGCCATACGGATCCACGACCCTTGAACAAGCTCCCACAGTTCACTAAGATTTGATGGAGGGGGTCAGAGCCTCGAACATCTCTCACGATGGCATCCCAGATGTGCTCGATGGGACTGAGGTCAGGTGACCTATCTGGCCAAGGAAGCGAGGTCACGTCGGTGGAGTGTTCATCCAACCATTCGGATACAATTCGGGAACGATGGCACGGTGCATTGTCTTGTTGCAGGATGAGGTCCCCAGTGGGATGTTGAAGACGCACAAACGGGAGCAAATGGTCGTGCACGGTATCCCGGTTACGCTGACCTGTGAGGGACGAGGTCACACGTACCAGGGGTCCCATTTCAGTCCACGTAAACAGTCCCCAGACGAGAACGCCACCCCCACTGGCTGGAAGAGTATCCTGCTAGCAAGAAGGACCCATCGCTTCATGTGGTTTGCGCCGTGCTCGTATCCTGCCATTTGCATGTACCAACGTGAATCTCGCATCATCAGTCCAGGCAACATTTTTCCACATGTCTAGGGTCCAGTGGCGATGTTCCCGCGCCCATGCTAATCTTTGCACCCTGTGATGTGCGGTCAGCAGCGGTACCCTCGTGGGACGATGGCTTCTGTACCCCATAGCGAGGAGATGGTTCTGGATGGTGTGGCTGCTTACACGTTTTTGTGCACCAGCGTTAAATTGCCGAGTGATTTCTTGCACTGTGGCCCGTATATCCGCTGTTACAATGCGAGCTAGCCGACGATGACCCCGCTCATCCACACGCTGTTGTCCACGGCAGCTAGCCCTTGCAGGGATGGTTTTACCGGATTCGATGTACTCACGGTGCACCCGTGACACAGTGGCTCGTGGAAATCCCAGTGCCTGCACGACTTCCGAGATGGAGTGACTCATTCGTCGGGCCCCGACAATTTGCCCACGATCAGATGCGCTTAGATCCTTCGTCTTACCCATACTGCGTCCGACTCTTACTGATTCTCGTCGCATCACTCCTTATATTGTCGGATCGCTGCATACGTCATGTCGTTTCCGTTTGCAGGGCCGCCCACAGCGCCACATTTGCATAACGCCAGCTGTCTCTAATTCAATTGCTCTTCAGTGTACATTTCATTCATGAAATGTACACCGAGATAGCGATTCTTGTTTCATTCATGAAATGTACACCGAGATAGCGATTCTTGTTTCATTCATGAAATGTATAAGTAACAATTTCATGAATGTACTTGTAAGTACATTTTTTTCTTTGAAGTTTTATTTTTTAGGTTCACTATAACCGAAGTTGAGGGTTCACTATAAAGGAAAATTTTAATGTACATTTCCGATGTTGCGGGTCGGGACCAATGATTTAGGTTCCCTATAGCCGAATGTTCACTATAACAGAGTTCACTATATCCAGAGTTGACTGTATATGGAATAAAATGTATTTTGAATTCGATATCATCTTCATTTACGCCCTCTAGCGGCGAAATTGTGCATCGTAAAAACAAAAAACGAAATAAAGGAGCTGAAATATGTTGATGAGATATGGTGTCCACAGACGGACGGACAAACTGGTAACGTAAGCACGATCTTTTTTTACAAAAGACATACACACACAATCATTTCAAAAGCTATGCGATGGAAAAATAATTTTTCAAATGAATTTATGATCGGTGGTCGTTAAACCTCCAAGCAAAAACAGCAAGAAAACCGTTTTAACGTATAAGCCCCTATACAGGAAAATCCTATTTAAAACGGATAATGTTCGTAATCTTTTCCGTACCGCACGGTATACATGGAATAATATTTTTTTCAATAGCATTTTAAAAAGCGGAGATACTGTTTTAAACGTAAATACGAACTAACGCCACCTAGTGGCAGGGCTGTGTATCATAAAAACTCCACGAGTACATGCAAAACGTTCCACACAGTGAATGGCATCCGCTATTAAAATACACTGGTTTCCATAAATTAACCAACAAACCGAAACATCATGATAATTCAGCGAAATATATTTCAAATTGCACGAAATTTGGATATGTTACGGGCGAAGATATACAGCATCGATGTACGGAAGGCAAATGAGTGGCGCTGGCAGCGCTTTATGCAAATACGCAGGAGCTTTAAACCAGCTGTTTCGGAGGGAGTCGCCAATTTATGTGCGTTGGTAAATGACAAGATTTCGAGATAGCGATTCTGTTAACATGGCTTCGAGACGTCATTTACCAGAGGAGTTACGCTACAGAGCGATAGGCCGACTCGAAGCAGGGCAACGGCAGGCGGACATCAACAGACAGCTCAACATTGATTGTTCTGTGGTCAGCAGGATGTGGCAGCAGTTCCAAACCACGGGTGCAGCTTCCCGAAGGTAGGCCAATGGTGATGACTTCCGCAAATAACCGGTATTTGCGGCTTTCACACGGCAGAGCAGGACGGCTACTCTGACTCATCTCAGATCTGTGCTTATGGCAGCCACCGGACAGACGGTATCAGCTTCGACGATACCCAGAAGGTTACATGGAGGAGGACTGTATAATCGGCGACCGGTATCATGCGTGCCCCCCCTCCGCCACCGGAGGAAACGTTATAGTTGGGCACGAATGTATTGTGACGTATATTCTAGATTAACTTTCCTTTTTTAGTTTCTTTCCCTATGTAAATCTTGAGTTTATTCTCAGTATTCTTCCCGCTTAACGAAATATCTTTTCCTTCAAACGAATACGTTTGGCAACACAATTGAGGTTGAATGCACGTGACGTATGTATGTAATAAGATAAGAACAAGAGATAAAAAGCGACGACTTATCTGTTGTATGAGAGAGGTGTTGATATTATTGAGAACGATTATTGAGGTGTGTTGATAAGAGCGATTATTGAGAGCTATTATTGTGAGCGATTATGATGAGCGTTGTTAAGAAAGTGCTGTACGAAAGAATTGAACGGTGTTGAGATAAATGTGTGGAGAGTGTTGTGATTCCATTCCGAATAAAGGACTGTTTCCGTAAGTTGACTTCTGGTTATATGTTTTGTCTGGCCGTTAAGGTTTGTTTTCATTTAGAAACAATTTATTAGTATGTTGATATTTTAAGGTAGCGTAAAGGTCAAGACTTCCTTTACGCCACAGTATATGAACTGGACTCAAAATCAGTGGAGAACCGTTCTGTTCACTGATGAGTCGCGATACTGTTTACAGAGTTATTTTCGCCGAGTTTACATCTGGAGAGAGGCCGGTACTCGCTATCTTCTTTCTAATATGCAGGAGAGGGACACCTACGGTAGTGGTAGTGTACTGGTGTGGGCAGGCATATCGTTAGGCAGCCGTAGCGACCTATATCTGTTGCCACATGGAAAACTCAGAGGCATAGACACGACATCCTAGACCCTATTGTTCGAACTTATGCGACCGCAATTGGCGATGCATTTTTACTGCAGGCGGATAACGCAAGCCCTCACACAGCTCGCCTCGCGCACCAGTACCTGGAACCCGATCTGAATCCTATTGAGCATGTCTGGGATGCTCTCGGGAGGCGTGGTGTTGGCCTCCAGCCCCCTCCCCGAAACCTGCAGAGGCTCCGCACTGCTTTGCTCAAGCAATAGACGCAGCTACCCACGGAACTGCTCGACACTATAATTAAAAGCATGGAACATCGCTGTCGGGCCTGTATTGCTGTTCGGGGTAACCACACTCCGTATTGAAGAACCTTTTCCTATTTCATCTTGATACCTATATTTCTGTATTTTCATATTTGCATCACTCATACAAAATGTAAATGCTTTGTGTCACATGTTCTTACGTTTTTTTTTTTTTTTTTTTTTTTTTTTTTTTTTGTTGCATTTGGTCTGATAAAGCTTATCACCAAATTTTATCCGAATCGATTGCATACTTTTTGAGTTATCACGATTTTTCCATTTGTTGCTTAATTTATGGAAACCAGTGTAATTTTTCAAACTGGATTTTCAGAAACAGATTAATCGGAAAAAATAAATTATGTATTTGCGCCGCTTAGTGGGATAATGTGTACTATTTCAGGCAGGAAATTCACGTAAAACGTTTTCGTAAGGAGCCATATCTGACCGAAAAGGAATTTCTTTTTAATAGGGGTTTCAGAAGCGCAGATACGAATGCCAATCTGTTGCAAACAGAGACATACATTTTAGCTCTTAGTGAAAAAATCTGCGCGTCACACAAAATACGTGCAAAATATTCTTCACTAGAAACGTTGTCCAACAAGGAAATAATTTTTTAAATAGGACACTTAGAAGCAGAGATATCGAGATAACAGTTATATTACGCCTCCTGACGGAAAAACTGCCCATTATGCGAGTAAGAAGTACGCAGGTTTCCCGTAATAAGCTGTATCGAGTGAAAAGACTTTTTCAGTGGAGTTCTTAAGGGCGCAGATACTGCTGGGAATATATCGGAAACATAAATATGCATTTACGCCCCCTGGTGACAACACTATTCCACTATTCGTTACGGAAAATTAGCTACTATATGAAAAGCATTCACCACCTTGCATTCTATTATACACACAAATATATATATACTGTATATATATATTTTGTTCAAATCGGACTATTAGAAGCAGAGAAGAGAGATATCGGGGAATATGAAATACATTTTCCTCAACATATAGATTATATTAGGCTTTCTAACTGTCAGAAGAAACTATATAAGTCTTACTTACAGAAATAGTCTTTATTGGTTTCTAAGGCACATCACTTGGATAGCTCATCAAAGGTAATAATCAGTAACCAACGGATTACCTTAAAACAGTCAACAACGCTACATTTCAAATGAACTCAACAAACTGAACCTTTGTACCGTGAGGCTCAAAATGTCTCACTACCAATGTAATTTCATCAAATACACATTATATTATCAAATGTATTCGGAAACTACCAAATATTTGCATAAGTGCAAAGAACGGTTGCGCAGAAAGGTGCGCTGTGAGTGGGGCGGCAGTACGTATATAAAGGTGCGCTGTGAGTGGGGAGGCAGTACGTATATAAAGTTGAGATGTTCTGTGGTGTTATCAGTAAATTTGAAGCGAATATGCAGCGTGGACATGAACTTTCCGAGTTCCAGCGTCGGCGGAGGCTCGATCATGGTATGGAACTGTTTGGTTATATACCACAAACTATGAACTCTGAAGTGTACCTCGAAGTTCTGAATAATTCTGTCCTCCCAACAATGTGGCAGTACTATGGAAATGACCATTGTCTCTTCCAACACGATCGAACTCCCTGCCACACTGCAGGGCGTGTGCAGGACAGATTTCTTGATAATGAGGTGGAACTGCTAGACTGGACAACTCAGAGTCCTGATCTTATTCCCATAGAACACATCTGGAATGAACTGCAGCGACGGATACGAAATCGACCACAACGACAGTCTTCGCTCTCCACTCTAGCAGCAGCTTTGCAAGACGAATGGCGAGCCATTCCTGTCGAGACCTACCGGAAATTAGTTGATAGTATGCCTCGACGTGTTGTCGCTGTCATACAAGCAAAAGGTGGGCCGACTAACAACTAATTGCGATAATAAAGCCATTTGTCCCAAGACATTGTGGTGTCCTAATACTTTTGAAAATATAGTGTATTTGACATCGTAAATATGCAAATCGGTTTTAGGATCAAAGGACGCATTTGAGGGAGTCTTGTGATTACGCTTCTGGATTGCATGCAGAACGCGTTGCTCTGAAAGTTTGCATTTAACTCTTATTCGACATTATCTAGACACCATTTAGGAAAAGAGTTAAGATGGAGAGCCATTGAAACACTCGAAGCCGGACAATGTCGAGTGGAAGTAGCCAGGTGGGTCAGCGTTAGTCGTTCCGTGTTCCATAGGCTTTAGGCCACATTCCAAAGGAAAAAGACAGCATCGAAAAGGTTTTGTAATCAAAGTCCTCGACAACTTCAAATGATTTGCGTTACCTGCAGCTCAGTCCTCGAAGAAGATTGCCGCACCTAACTAATTGCGTTGAGATCTTATGGCAGCAACAGGAAATATGGTCTCTTGTTCCACGGTGCACAGGAGGCTTCATGAATAAGGTCTTTATACCAGGAAATCAATGGTGTGCATCCTGCTCACCTCTCGTCATAAAAGAGAACGTTTCAACTGGTGTCGCAGTCATGTCAACTAGACTGATGATCAATGGAGATGTTCTCTTTACGGATGAGTTCAGGTTTACACCCCACAGTGACTCCAGATGAAGACTTATCCGGAGAGAACCAGAAACACGCCATCATCTTTTAAACGTCTTAGAAAGGGACACTTATAGTATGGTTGAATTAGTATCATGGTGTGGGCAGGACTATCTTTGATCGGTCGCACAGATCAGTACATGCTTCAAACCGCTTGTGTGAAAGCTCAGCAACTGAGGTCAATTTTATCTTACAAGACGATAAAGCATGTCCTCGCCGAGCTAAAATCGTTGACCAATACCATGAGGAGAACACCATCAACCTTATGAAGTGGCCAGCTCGTTCTACTGATCTGTACCCTATTTAACATGCTTGAGATGGTTTACGGAGGTGTGCTGCAGCCCTTCAACTCCCTCACCAAAACCTTCAGTAGTTTTGAAGTGTCTTGGTGTGTAACTTACCAGGAGATGTGACGTACCTGCCAGAAGGACGCACACGACATAAAGGCAGATAGGAATCAGAATAAAACGTCCGCGTAGCTCAATTGGTAGAGCAACTTATTCCGGAATGAGGGGACCCGGGTTCGAATCCTGGCGCGGATAAAAATGACGGAGAAATTCACTTCGTTATAATGGCGCCCGAACTATCCGAATGACCCGACCGTTCAAAATCTCGCATTGGTGTGATGTTATTTCCACACCGCGAGATAGGAAAAATAAGAGAATCCCTTCTCCAGCACTTTCAAAAAAAAAAAAATAATAATAATAATAATAATAAGGGGGAGATGATGTAACTTACCAGGAGATGTGACGTACCCGCCAGAAGGACGCACACGACATAAAGGCAGATAGGAATCAGAATAAAACGTCCGCGTAGCTCAATTGGTAGAGCAACTTATTCCGGAATGAGGAGACCAGGTTCGAATCCTGGCGCGGATAAAAATGACGGAGAAATTCACTTCGTTATAGGTGGAGTAACAGTCGTGTTTAGCAGAGAAGCTTCTGGGCACTCATTATGGGTACGAAACTTCGTTCTGAAGTATGTATTGCTGTGAGGGGTAACCACACCTCCAGGTGACTCACTTTGGCTATTTCGTTTTAAGCATACCCTGTGACCAGGTATGCTTACTTGCTATTTGTTCTTTTATTAACGATTAGTTTTCTTATTTTGAACATATAATATGAAAAAGCATATTAAAGCAGTATACATTTTCCTCAACTGAATATGAATATCGTTTTCAAATGCACGGTGCAGTTTGAAGCGATATTCATCAGATCACATGCACACCTACCAATCATTTAGGGCCCATCATTAGAGCTCTGGAGCTAAGTGGTGACGTTTTGTATTTTTGCAAACAGCAATTTTCTACGGATAGATCTGTCATTGTAACGAAAACGGTACAATATCATTTAGCAGTGACCCTGATTATCCGACTCAAGGTTGCGCGTTTGTTGGCTCGTGCAAATCTGCCTATCTTGCACTTTTTTCGAGCGTCGGCACTAGCCTTTTCCGAGCATTTACCATGCGCTCACTGCCGATTTTCTGCTGCGTCAACCATTTTCTGTATACCTTTATTACTGCTCTTCCACATCCCACAAGGGCAACAGATTTGCTAATTATAGAACCACTCCTCCGAACACTTATTATGATCTCGCTAAAGTCCACTAGATCCACCTTACACCTTCAGTAACGCATTCAGAACTATCAGGTCTATGTACAAGTTTCCGGCGCATCACACGGTGATATACCATTTGGATTATCTGACTCACTGTTACGCGTCTGTTTGCCCGTACAAATCTGGCTATCCTCAGCTCTATCCTTAGGAGTTGACTAGAAGTTTCCAAGCATAGGTCATGCTCTTACTGCCGTTTCTTTTGTTGCGTCAACTATTTTCTGTACTAAGGCTTCTTTTCCACACCACAAGGGCAGCAATTTTGATGATAATCGTACCACTCCTCCGAACACCTACTATGATCTCATGCACAAAGTCAATTAGATCACGTCGCTTTTCCATTAGATCTTCAGTAAAGAATTGCAAACCACTTCTGCTAAAATTCCCGTTCATCTGATTTTTATTTGCTTGAGGGTTTAACGACCACAGTGAGCAACTCGATGGTCTATCAGAGTGGTCCCTAATTTAAAGCCATTGGTTCTAAGGAAAGGAGAGAGCCAGTGCCGTAAACAAACACAACATCGATGTCTCATCGGGATTCGAACCCGGACCTATCTTGGAAGAATGGTCAGAAGCCAGAACTTAGACCACTGCGCCAACCGGGCGGCTTACCTGATTTATATAGCCGTAGTGACTTGACGAAAACGGATGACGTAGCCTATTTGCATAAAATGATTGACTGTTCTTAAATTGGGGACACTCAGTATCTATATATATCTGCATGCACGAGTTTATTATAAAGACGTACACATATCTCTGGCCATTTTCTTTTACTCTCACGGAAAATGAAATTTGCGCACCAAGAAGGAATCATCGGATTGAACTGAAATTTTATGGACGTAATGATACAGATGAATGATATACACGATGGCAAAAACAAAGCTGCAGGAAAATTACAGAAGGATCTGTGGCACGCAGTCCGGTCATCTTAAATAGCGCCTCGATACGTGCTGCACTACGGTCCGGCATGGAAGCGAACAGACGCCTGATGTCCTGCGGCAGACTGGCCCACACGTGTTGGACGGTGTGATCCAAATCCCGGATAGTGTGGCACGGTGGCACATGCGGTTTCAACTGGTCCAAAACATGCTCGATACAGGACATGTCCGGGGAGCGGGCAGGCCATGGAAGTGTCTGGACATGACGTAGGCAGCACTGGGCAACCCGAGTCGTGTGCGGGCGGGCATTATCCTGCTGGTATAGCGTACCTGGAATCCCGGCCAGGAATGCGAGCACATCCATATACCGCTGGCCCGTCAGTGATCCACGTACCACTACTACAGCTGATCGGCTATCGAAGGCAATGGCTCCCCAGACCATAATGCCTGCAGTGGGGGAGGTGTGGCGCTCGATAGCAAGGTTGGGATTGTGCCATTGACCCAGGGACCTCCACACCCGCACACGATGATTATCTGTCCCCTAAACGAAGCGGCACTCATCGGTAAACACCACACGTCGCCAGTCTATGTCATTCCACGACGCTCTGGCCTGGAACCACTGCACGCGGAGCCGGCGATGTTCCAGTGTTAATGGCAGCACACGTAAGAGGCGTTGGGATCGCAGATTCGCTTCCGCGAGGAGCCGGGAAATGGTTCATGAGCACACAGGAGCCGCTACATCTGCCTGTATAGTGGACCAGGTCCCCATGAGATCCGTTCGTGCCTGGCGCTACCGGTGGTCCTCCTGGTCCGTCCGGAGCCGATCAGCTGTGTGGCAGTGCCGTCACGTGTCCACTGCTCCCAACACAGTCGGATGATATGGTCAAAACGATCCACGTGGCGGGCTATACGGCGCGTCGACCACCCTGCGGTTTTCAGCCCGATGATCAGGCCACTCTCAAAGTCCGTAAGTTGCGTAAATCGACACCTCTGGCATCTACTCGGCATTCTTGTCACTCTGTACTCTTGCTTGCGTCTTGCCAGTGTTTTTTGCTTTCATGGGGTATCGACTACACGCCGGTATATAAGGCTCCCGGTTCGTGCTTGCAGCGCCACCAAAGGGTGTGCGCTCACGCGCAGTCGCACCAAACGTGGATCATTTGTATACCAGCACGCACTCTAGCTATTTCCAAAGTTCCGCGGTTGTAGCATGTTTTCTTCTAGGTGCGCAAATTTGATTGTCCGTAAGTGTATTTACGATTCTTTTGCAATGTTTTATGCACCTAACACAATTTAAATATTCGAATTATACAGTACTACGTTAAAAGTTAACAATTCGTTAAAACGATGAGGGAGAAAAGCATTTGACTTAATGATGTGTTATCGAATTGATAAGTGCAAAGGATCGATAAAACGAACATTCTATCTGAAAGAAGTTTGTTATATCCAAAGCTGGAGTTCAAATTTGTCATTAAATGTTATAAATAAAGGACTGTCCCGCGCAGTGGTCTAAGCGCTGACTTATGACCATTCGTCCGAGAAAGGTCCGGGTTCGAATAACAGTGAGGCATGGACGTTGTTTTTGTCTAACAGCACTGGCTTGTCTCCCTTCTCTGGAACCAGTGGCCCTAAATTAGGGACGGGTGACTGCTCATAGCCCATCAAGTTGCTCACGGTAGTCGTTAAACCTTCAATAAAAAAAACAAAGGTCGTATCGTCAATTCACTCTTCGCACGTAAAGTTCCGTGTGAGAAATATGTGCGTTATTGCTACAGAGCCAACTAACGCTGGAGAAAGTTTTTACATTTTCACAGGGATATAGCTTGGCGACGAGGCGAAAAAAAATTCATGCCGATTTATCACAAGAACATGGGATGGGGATCATGCCTATTCATGTGGAACTGTTACGGGATGGAAGCTCAAATTCAGGGGAAATCTGCAGGGATTCGAAGACCTCCCACGTGCGGCAAAACTGAAGGAGGTTGTGAACGAGATAACCACCGCTACTGTTCGTGAACACATGAAGACACACACACACCACCGTTCAGGTAGTAAGTTTAGGGGTCTTGTATCGATTAGCAGTGTGGAAGCAATTATTCATCAGCAAGTCAAGTTCCATAAGATCTGTGCCAAATGAATACCCCACACACTGACACAACAGCAAAAATAGGCTAGAGTCGACTCCCACAAGGAGATGCTAGCAATGTTTTAATCTAATGGCCCCAAATAGGTTGACAGACATTGTCAAAGGAGATAAGGCGTGGTTTTATAACTACACAACTTCAAGAAAGTGAGACAACTACGTTTGGGTTGCAGTAGATGAGCAGCGTCCCTAACCTCTCCGACAAAACTTTCATACAAAGAAATAAGGTTGTTCATGATTTTTTTCGATTCTCAATTACAAGTAACCATGGACAACTTACCTGAAAAAAATTACTGTAAAAGGCCAATACTGCATCAACACTGTTTATGTTTACCCAAAATACTTAAGGAGATCAAGGAGCAGCGTCCAACAACACCCACACAACACAGAATATTTCGTATATGTTACAAGTACGTAGCACTGAAACACGTAACTGTAAGGTTTCTGAAACTGTAATGTTTCAGAAACCTTACGGTTACGTTAAAATGTCCTCAAACGTTACATAACTTTGAAACATAACCGATACGTTACAATGAAAGGTCTTTGTAACTTTAACATACCAACATCATGTTACTGTTACGTATTTGAAAGATATTTGTGACATCATCATACTACTGTTACGTGAAAATAGGGGGTTTCTGTAACAAAGGAAGCTATCCACGACCGTCCCCAGCCGTCCACGGGCTGCCTCAAGGACGGATGTGGTCGATTCCTGGTCAATCATGACGTCAGTCGCAGCCATTTTTTCCCACGTGATCTTCCCGTCCATCTTTTGTCCGCCATTTTCTCTTTGTGTTCAACCATAACATTTTGTGTGCTACGTGGTCTTACCGAACGTTTTGTTCGCCTTTTTTTTTTTTTTTACCTCCCCACATGGTCGCACCTTATCTTTTGTACGTCATTTTATTTTACCCCATCAGGAAATTTTACGATGTGACGTCATGACGCTGGTAAAATTTTCTTTCCAAGGAAATACAAATCCTCGAAGATCATGCTAGGCTCGAACCCCTGTCTAGCGAGTTTCTAGGCAGATGCATTATCCCACTCGATCACAGGTCGCCTCGCCCTTACAGCGTTCTGTAGGAACTAACGAGAAGGCTAATGCTTTGCGAATACGTTATTTAATAGAAATGTATTATTTTCATGATTAATCAACGAAATGTACCTTTTAATGCATATCTTACTCGATTTTTTTCTAAACTTGCGTAGTCGTTAAACTTCTCAATATATCAACATTTTTTTTTTCTACCTTTACAAACTAACAACTACTTTTATTGAGACTTCTTTTTCTGATTCAAAACCAACAAACGTACTAAGATATAATACACTGGCAGGCGCGACGCTACGGGTGGGCTAGGGTGAGCTCCCCCCCCCCCCAAGTTTTCTTTCAGCCCACCCTTTAGCAATCAGAGCAGACACGATGAGTGTAACCATTTAAGATTTCAGGAAACTTGGATAAACGCATAAAAGTTTTCGAATTCACAACAAAGTTGTTATGCACTCTCTGCCAAAAAAACAAAACAAAATCATATCACTCAAATGTTCTCTTATATTCAGACGTTAACTATTCAAAGAAAGAACTTACTTATGCCGTAGCAAACGTCTCCATTTACAGCGATCTTGGCAACACCTCGAGCTTCAATGGCATCCATCACACGACGCACGCAAGACCTTTTGTACTTCGTACTCATTATCTTTTACTCATGTAAACATTCCTGAATCTGGTCCTCCCATGATTTCCTTGGCCTCACGCCACCTTTCTTTCCTGCCACTTGAGCTGAAAATGTTTTCTTAGTAATCATCTCATCACTCATTATTTCAACATGGCTAAACCACCTTAGAATATTAGTCTCCACACCTTACTAACAACATTTTGTCTCACACTACACAACTGCGACACATCTTCATTCCTCACATGATCAAAGAGCTTGTCTTGCCACACCCCACACCCCAAAAGTAATGCATCTTGCCAGCACACAAACGACTCCTATGTCTTCCGTAGTACCCAGGTTTCACTGCCTTACATCAGAGTAGGAACAACTAAACTTTTATATACAGCCATTCTGGAATTTCTTGAGAACCCATCACATCTGTGGGATTCTCTTAAAGCACCTGTGACTTTCAATGAATAATTCACTCATCTACTGATTTCGCCATCTAATTTGTTCTCTCTGTCAAACGTGCTTCCCAAATATACAAAAACCATAACTTTGGGTTTTCCCTTATTTATACTGAGTTTGAATTTCATACAAACTTCGTACATCAGGGATAACATACTCTGCAACTCACTTTTGCTCTCTGCCAACAGGATTGTGCCATCAGCGTACAGCAATCTGCACACACAGATTTTATCAAAACATAAACCAGTATTGTCTATTTTGGCATCACGCATGCATGCATCCAAAAACATATTAAACAGCCATGGTGACATTACAGTAATGCCATATTTATTCAGTATCTTCCACAGAAGAATCCTATTTACTCGATCATAAGGTTTCTCTAAATCTATGAAGGCAGCAAGAACTTTCTTACCAACAGACATATACCTTTCGATTATCAAACGTAATGCACAAATTTGGTTAGTGCAGCCATCACCAGGCATTAAACCACTCTGTACATTCCACACTTTCTCTGATGTAAGACCTCGTATCTTTTTAATAAGAACCGTTCCAAATACTTTTCTTGACACACTCAGGAAACTGATACCACGATAGCCCTTGCATTCATTTTGATCACTTCTTATCTTATACAAAGGAAAAATGATAGCATCCCGCCGATCCTCAGAGACCCTTCCTAACTCCGCGTACAACTGGCAAGTTTTAGTTAACCAGTCAATTACAGAGTTACCACCATATTTTAAAAGCGCAGCAATTATGCCATCTCCTCCCGGAGCTATTTTGAAGAAAATTTAGAGCTTTACACGCCTCTTCTCTTCAGATCCATCCTGTACTTCTATCTCTCGCTGTGACATCATCTGCTTCTGCCTCAGAAAAACCTTTGCCTTCATGCTCTAATCACTCACAGAAATATTCACCGCATCTTTCATTTATCTCATTGGGCTCCCATACATTTCTCCGATCCTATTCTTCAGACAACTTAGAATTTTATTTCTCCTATTTTTCTTATGTCTTATGTACTTCAAGAAAGATTTTTTCTTTCCAAAAAAACAATTCATGCCTTTCCACCTTTTCCTCCCCATATGTTGCCTTATTCTGGCGAACCAACTTAGCTGCCTTACTCTTCTTACAGCGATATTCATTCACAGTAGCTCTACCTTGCAACATCCCCAAATATGCTTCCCTATTTCCCTTAACTGCTTCTTTAATTTCACTGTTCCACGAAGCATCACCGACCTCTTCAGCGGCAGTGACCACACAGTTCTTAAAAATAAACAAACAAAAAACGAAGAACCCAGAAAGAATCATTCAATCAAGATGAAAATTCACATGTGCAATGTACATGTATAGAGAAGCAAATGATTGCAATTCCAGAGCAGTTAGGCCATTTATTCAGATAAAACAGCGGCACGAGTGGAACAAGTCAGTACGTTGTAGCGCCACCTCTGGCTCGGATACAAACGGTTGCCTGGCGTGGCATAGATGCATACAGTTCACAGATACATCCTGAGGTATAGCATGCCAAGCGGTGTTTAAATTGCCGGCCAGTTCGCCGACATTCCGGAATGGGCATAGGTAGCGTCCCATTGTGTCCCAAACATGTTTTTTTTTTTTTTTTTTTTTTTGATTGGAGGTTTAACGACCACCGTGAGCAACTCAATGGGCTATAAGCAGTCGCCCGTCCCTAATTTAGGGTCACTGGTTCCAGGGAAGGGAGAGAGCCAGTGCCGTAAGACAAACACAACATCCATGCCTCACCGGGATTCGAACCCGGACCCCTTACGGACGAATGATCAGAGGCCAGCGCCTTAGACCACTGCGCCACCGGGGCGGCCCCAAACATGTTCCATCGGTGAGAGATCGAGCGATTCGGCTGGTCATGGAAGGATATCGACATCACGGAGATAGGTCCGGGAGAGCCGTGCGGTGTGTGGCTGGCCATTATTGTGTTGAAAAATTGCTCGTTGATACTGCTACAGGAATGGCAACACAATAGGCAGCAGAATGTCTTCGACGTACTGTTGAACCGTGAGGGTGGTACGCAGGACTATCAAGGGTATCAGGCTCTCGTAAGAAATGGCTCCCCAGACAGCCACTCTCGGTGTACGAGCCGTGTGCCAACGGTTAGGGCAGGATCCGTGCGCTGGGCGGTTCGTCTCCAGACACGTATGCGCTGGTCATCGGTGCCAAATGCAAACTGCGACTCATCACTGAAGACAACACGACGCCCCTGGACACTCTCCCACGTTTATCAGGACCAACACCACTGCAACTGGTGCCGCAATGCTCGCTGGTCAGTGGTTAGCTGCAGAGTGACCTCCAAGAATATAGTCCCCGTGCCGCAAGTCGTGTGGCAAGGGTCCGGATGGCCATTTTCGTACCTGTTGGCGACGCAACATGGCGAAGGATGGTTCAGAGCGACGAATTCGGTTCTGTTCGTGCGGCTTCCACAATTGCGAGCAGTGGATGGTTCTCACCTCTCCTTCTGTCGTTGTTCTCGGCCGTCCACTGCCCGCGTGCCGCTGGGCTCTCCTTAACACATTGGCGCCAAATTTATTCGATTGCCGCGTTGCTCCGACACAAATGCCTGTCGATTCGGCGACTTGACCAGCCGGACTCTCTCAGCCCAATTATACGCCTCTCTCAAACTCGCTCGACTGCTGGTACTGTGCACGGACTCGACGTTGGGGCATCCTCACAGTCCGTGGAAGTTAATGCAACCGCAATCCGCTGTTACATTTGTCCCTGCGTGCGAGCTTTGCGCTTGATATACGTACACTCCTCCATGCGAGGTTCCCATGCGCTGTGGCGGGCCACTATTTCGTCACTGACCGTTACTTTTTAATCATTTGCGTATTCGGCCCTTAGGTACTTGCATAAGAAGTTTCATCTCAATCGAACAACTTTCTCGGCGTGCTTCGTTTCTTTTTCTTTTTTTTTTTTTTTTTGCAAAGAGTGTATAAAATTAATCTTTTGTTAAATTTAGTGTTGTACTATTCTGGGAAATGGAGTGAGTCCTGTGAGCGAATGTGTAAGAAGGTAGTAGAAAATATCACTTACGTAATTATTAGTTTAGGAGAGATAGAAATAGATAGATAAATAGATAGATAGATAGATAGATAGATAGATAGATAGATAGATAGATAGATAGATAGATAGAGAGAGATGTCTCGTTAAGTTACGGACTCAAATTCATAAGCAACCTCATGACAGAAAATATTTTTTTAAATGACGTTAGTAAGCTAAAATTTTAAAATATTAACGTGTCAAAGGCAGTGTGGATTCGTATCCATGGTTCCCAGTACTACCATACACTATATACCTTGAAACATCTTTTGTTTTTTCAGGGGATAACATCACTTCAGAAGGAATTTTTTTGCCAAAATTTTTTCCAAGCACTTTAAAATTTGAGCCTCCCCCCCCTCGTACGATACTTAGCCCCCCAGTTCTGAGCTTCTGGCGTCGCCACTGTACACTGGCGTGCAAAACTTAAGGACGGACACTAGTGTACACTAACTAGCTAACTCGAGTACGACAGTATCACAATAGAATATCCCAGTAGCACATGGAACGACCACGAGAGTGCTTCGATGAAATGGCAAAAATGCGCATGCGCATGCATGCTGTTGCCAAACCAAAAATCTTAAATATCGCCGGAATGTAACATCAAGGTAGCAATTATGTACAATGGAAACTATAAAACAGTAGTATCGGTGAATGATATTTTTAACGTAACCGTAATGTACAAAGAGTTATGTTCCAAAATAGATGTTGCTGAAACGTAATTGTAAGATATACATATCTGAAACGTTTTGTGCTGTATGGACAAGAGAGTGACAGTAAAAGTTTCGTTGATGTAAGTCCAATGATTTTTGTTCTGCAGATACATGTCAAAAACTTTTTGAAGGCCCTATACGTTTAGCGACGTTACAGTAGTGTGCTGATTTTATGATAGTTTGTAGTATAGCATAAACACAATAATAAAATAAAAAGTTGTTTCATATGTATTTCCTTCAAGAAAATCAAATAGTTTTAACGAAATTGCGCGCTGTTTAAAGCAACTTTTCTTGTTATAAGCCACAAATTTTACCATGACAGCAGGAAATTGTTTACCAAACTGAGCGTGGCCTTCGGCAGGATTGAAGTTGTCCAGCAAAATACATGATCTTCACCATGCTAGGTTAAATATCACGAAAGTGGTGGGGACATAAAAAGAAATGGCAGGGTAGATAAAGGACATCTCGAAGGGGAAGGAACATTGTCATAAAACTGTGAACCCACTAACTAATCTAGGCGAATGTTCGATTGTTTTGGAGCCATTCTTTCAGAAGTAGAGTAACCGCTGCATCTGTATACTAGTTTTAAAAAAGTTGGCGCCTTTTCCTGAGCTTATTCCTAATTTCATTTTTCACGATTCATTAACTACGAATGAATGCTGAAACAGAGCTTCCTTGGGCAGCTTAAAATAGTTATTTGAAATTAAAAATAAAAGCAACAAAGTGAAATCGAATTGTGATGGACGCTTTGTGGTACAGGAGGTAAAAGCCTTTCAATTTCAAAATCATCAACATTAAACCTAAAACTTCACCTCCAAGGCAATGTTTCGTAATTCTTTTAGTATTTATGAGCTGGATGTTATATGTACACATTTTTTTTTTTTTTTTAATTCATGAATGGGCTTTTCTTTTGAATTTCTTTCTTCTATAATTTACTTGGAATTCTTAAAGACACGTTTGGTATTCAAGCTCCTGAATCCAGATAAGCACTATCAAATTTGCATCGCAGATTCAGCAAAATGTCTGTAAACAGCTTTCCTTTATAAGAATGAAAATAACCATTTTCAATTTCTTGTATGTTTGGAGTAGGGAAGTCAGTTCCAGTCTGCTTCATCACTTTCAAAAAGATATGATGTACATTCCTGAAAACTAAGAAGAAAAAGCACCACGCCTGACACAAGCCAAATTGAGTGACCTATAGGAGACTGGAAGTTGTCGAAACATCATGTACACTGAAGAGCAATTGAATTAGAGACAGCTGGCGTTATGCAAATGTGGCGCTGTGGGCGGCCCTGTAAACGGAAACGGCATGACGTATGCAGCGATCCGACAATATAAGGAGTGATGCGGCGGGAATCAGTAAGAGTCGGACGCAGTATGGGTAAGACGAAGGATCTAAGCGCATTTGATCGTGGGCAAATTGTCGGGGCCCGACGAATGGGTCACTCCATCTCGGAAGTCGTGCAGGCACTGAGATTTTCACGAGCCACTGTGTCACGGGTGCACCATGAGTACATCGAATCCGGTAAAACCATCCCTGCAAGCGCCAACTGCCGTGGACAACAGCGTGGGGATGAGCGGGGTCATTGTCGGCTAGCTCGCATTGTAACAGCGGATAGACGGGCCACAGTGCAACAAATCACTAGGCAATGTAACGCTGGTGCACAAAAACGTGTAAGCAGCCACACCATCCAGAACCATCTCCTCGCTATGGGGTACAGAAGCCATCGTCTCACGAGGGTACCGCTGCTGACCGCACATCACAGGGTGCAAAGATTAGCATGGGCGCGGGAACATCGCCACTGGACCCTAGACATGTGGAAAAATGTTGCCTGGACTGATGAGTCGAGATTCATGTTGGTACATGTGGATAGCAGGATACGAGTACGGCGCAAACCATATGAAGCGATGGATCCTTCTTGCCAGCAGGGTACTCTTCAAGCTGGTGGGGGTGGCATTCTCGTCTGGGGACTGTTTACGTGGACTGAAATGGGACCCCTGGTACGTGTGACATCGTCCCTCACAGGTCAACGTTACCATTTGCTCCCATTTGTGCGTCTTCAACATCCCACTGGGGACCTCATCCTGTAACAAAACAATGCGCCGTGCCATCGCTCCCGAATTGTATCCGAATGTTTGGATGAACACTCCACCGACGTGACCTCGCTTCCTTGGCCAGCTAGGTCACCTGACCTCAATCCCATCGAGCACATCTGGGATGCCATCGAGAGAGATGTTCGAGGCTCTGACCCCCCTTCATTAAATCTTCGTGAACTGTGGGAGCTTATTCAGGGGTCGTGGATCCGTATGGCTTCCCAACGCTTCCGGTGTCTTGTCGAGTCCATGCCGAGACGAATCATCGCCGTCATCAGGGCGAAAGGTGGGGCTACATGTTACTAGACAGGTATCTCTAATTCAATTGCTCTTCAGTGTACAATGCTATAAGTCCCGTTTGCTACAGCAAAATTTGTGGACTCCAGAAACAAAAATTCTACAAAACATTTTTTTAAATGTGAGAATCAGTATGTATACGTTCAAATGTGTGGTTTGATAAAAAAAAAAACCTAAGCTTTCTGTAAAATTCTGATCAATAGAATTAATTCATAAACTCATTTTCGTCTAAGTTGCGCTTACAAACATCGTTAATGCACAATCGCATTAAAGCCTTCGATCCCTGCAGCTCACGCTCTTGGAATGAAAGAAAGATACGAAAGCTTTTCTTTAATAAATTGGCCACGAAATAAGTCCTTTAGTTGGAAGATAAGTGGTGCTTCCAAAGACATCTGACAAATTTTGGTGTTATAAGAAAGTTATACTGTTGGCTTTCTATGACCCAGAGGCTGGAAATCACGAAACAGGAAAACACTGCAAAGAATTTTAAGAAATACAAATGGACGGCGGGAAGAATTTTTGACCGAAAAGAATGTGAAATACCTGCCGATAGTCAAGTTCCAGAAGATGTTGTTTCCTCGGTAAAATCTTTTTAAAAGCTGCAGTTATTCAAGCAAGAATTGTGTAATAAAGTCAGTGGCGGTTCAAACTACCTAAAATACATATGATCGAAATTAACCCTCTTACGGTGTCACGGTGTTCGGGTCATTTTTGTCCCAAACAGATTTTTCCTTCACTCCAGCTCTCAGATAATTTGTTAATATGCTTAATACTTCCTGACTTTGTCTATTTTAATGCCCATTTAAACATATTAAAATGACAAATAAAAATTCTTACAGTATGAAAGGTTCAATGCACTGCAAAAAAGTTTCTGAAATTCACGAGCGACTTTCCGCGACAGAACAGACTCTGAATTTCACGAATTTTTCGTACGCCAAACAAATTCTGAATTTTCAGAAACCTCGCAGCAATTCCTTTCTTATATTAACGGAAAAACTCCGTTCTCATTTTTTCCGTATCCATATGACGAAAAATTTCCGTTTATATGAGAGATTAGCAGGAATACTTGGGGGTTTGATTAGCTGTTAAATTTCCATAGTCTGCCAAAGTATTGGGTTTTCAAGTTCTGTAGGGAGATCGGATATTCTGGATAGTATATCGCATGAATTTTTATTACTGTCACAGGATATTTCTTCTCCTTTCTCCCATCTTGTGCACCAGATATTATATATTGTGTTGCCGTAAGAAACCGGGTACTTAATTCATTGTACAGGTGATTGCACGGTGTCTATGTATCAGTCTGTGGAGTCCTTAAGACAAAAGCTATATAGCTATCTAGAGTATATTTTATATTTAGAAGTTTTGTGAAATAATATTATAAAACAATAATTGCACTTTCTCTTAAAGATAATTGAAAGTTATAAGTTATTGTCGGTTGTAAAAAAGATCTCAAACTCCAAATGATTCTGTTGCTTCGAAAAATCACGATGAAAAAAATACATAAATTGTAATAATACCTCGTACAGAAAAAGTTTAATTTTTAGAAACGTATTCAAAAAAATAACATGCTCTAAGTAATAAATAAAATGAACTAAATCACTCGAATTACTGAAAAAAAAAAAAAATCACCATCGCGCAATTAAGTTTTACCTTGAACGTGAGACTGGTTTCTGTGGCATTCTGGCTCAGTGGTAAAAACACGTGGCTTCAACCAAAAAAACCCGGGTTCGATCCTCACTACCGACGCGAAAGGATTCTCTCGCGTAAGGGCTGAAATATTTAGCGTGTTTGATTTATCGAAATTTCAGTATAAATACGGAAAAACTTGAAACGGACTTTTCTGAAATAAACGGAATGAAAAATCTGAAACGGACTTCATAAACGGACTATGAAAAATCTGTAAAAATACGGGTTAAAAAAACAAAAACGGGAACTTTTAAAAACGGAAATTCCGTTAAAAGGCGGACAGTTACCGGCAACTTTACTGCACGTTATTTTTTCCGAAATTTTCCGTGAATTCACACCACTTATTTTTTTACAGTGTGACAGTGAAAAGAGTAACCCAAAGGCGTTCGGGTTACTTTGTCCTACTTGTTAATTATGAATTTTTAGATTGGACTGCCGGTTTCTTTCATCAAAAATACTTAACAATAATATTTTACAAGTTTATTGGTCAAATATTTGCGTGTTACGGTGTGTGTGCGCCCAACAGCAGTTCACCCAGAAACTTACTTCAGATGTAGTAAAATGGGAAAGTAACCGGGGAGGGGAGGGGAGGGGAGGGGAGGGGAGGGGAGGGGACTTTTATCAGAATGCAACAAGAGAAACTCGTGATTTTCCGTCCACATGATAGTCGATAAGCCAAGGCTAGTAGTTTTATATAAGTAACCTTGGAAAATCAGTTTGGATCACTGAGTAAAGAGCAGGTGCTCCTATCAAGCAGTTCTATTGTTCTGGGTGTTTCTTTCTTTGTGAGTATTTGTGCTGATAATGCCTTCGTGGGAAGGCATTAGTAGGAAAAAATTACGTCTTTCTGACGAGATGTGTAAGTATCTGCTGAGTTAGAAGATCATGTCTCAGAAATGTTTTCAACATCGTCTGATTAGAAACAGAAAATGTTCCAGAATAGCAATCAAATATCATAATGCTGTTGAAAGACACCACCACTGAATGAAAGGAAGACTACACCTCAAATTGTGCTGGCCTCAAAGCCTTGCATAATATTATTCATCTGATTCCAGCTCCAACATGATATGCAAAAAGTCCCATATTCGTAATAAATGTTCTACGTCCTATTATTTTTGTCAGCCTTAGAAGAAAGCCTTAATAGGCATTGAACTACTCCAAGTTAGGAGGAAAACGTGTGTATTTCAATTAATGGACTAACGTGGATATTATTGATTTGGAATTGGGAGCCTATATTGTGCTACTGTTACCGGCTGTAGTTTACAGATCACACAATAAATCGACTGAGAACTTGTGGCATGCACAAAAAGGGCAAAGCATTTTCAGGGCTAAAATGCCGTCAGAAAAATTTAAAATCATATCAAACATTTTTAGGTTTGATGACAGAAAGACTCAGCAACGAAGGCGAACACAAGACGTAAAATTAAAAATTTCTACCCTCTTTATCCCATAATTTTTTTTTTTTTACAGCTGACAATAATTCTCTTATTCTCAGCTATAACAGAATTATGGGATAAATAAGTAGAAAGTTTACATACACTCAACAACACAAACTTTGCCACAGTGGATGGACAGCCTACTGCATTCATTACACCAAAATACGCGTATGTCTAGAAAGCAAGCAAAGTATGGATTGAAGTTGTGTGTGTGTGTGTGTGTGTGTGTGTGTGTGTGTGTGTGTGTGTGTGTGTGTGTGTGTATGAAATGTTGAGAAAGAAATCGAGGTATCAATTCAAGCATCTGAAGTATCGGTGTCCATATGTGATTCAACGCCAAGAAGAAAGAAACATCAGATCGTTGGCTATGCCAGAATACTGGAAATAAAGGATCAATCAAGTGTAAAAAATGTGGCAACTTAATTTGCAAGAACCAACTTACCAACATTTCTGAAATGCAGTATATGTGTAGACATGTCATCTTATTACAATCGTTGTGCTATACTGAGAATTAAGGCTTACAAATTATGAAGAAATATTATAACATCGGTAAATATATATATATATTTTAATTTTTGCAAATCACTTATAGTGCAACAAAAATAATGCAGGTAAAGATAAATAGATTAAATTTTAACATATGGTAAATAAATGTTATTTTCAGAAATATGTATCTGTAATAGCACAAAATACGAAGCTCTTACGTAAATTTCAGTTACCCAAAAGCTATCTAAAATTAGACTATCTACACAGAAGTCATTCCAAAAGGTAAGGTTGATGACTTTCCACGAAACAAAAAGGGAACGAAATTTTCGGGTACCTGTGCTTGACAGAAAACTACAAACACCTTGAGCTGCCAAATGTCTCTAAAAATTACTTTTTTGGAATCCCTCCGTAAAACTATCCGTATATACACTGCTGGACAATTGCTAAGGACGGATCATAAACGGCTATATAGCGCATAAAAAAGTAAGTGTGGTTGGATGCTAAGTGAAGTAAAATAATGTCAGAATGCCAGAACATTACAAGAAAGATAATTTATTGTGCTCTGAAATCCAGAAGGCTTTGGAACGTGTTCAAGGGACAAACGGGCCATTTTGTGCAGAATACATAAACGTGAAAAAAATGCAATTACCGTCCGCAGGCGTTCCGGCGTAAGATGTCAATACGGGATGTGGCCACCATGGAGGGCGATGCAAGATTCCACACGTCGTGTCATGCTTTGCACAACATTATCAAGCAGCTGTTGGGGTAATTTATCCCATTCCTCTGTCAGTGCACAGATGAGGGTGTCCTTGTTTATTGGAGGGCATTGGCGACCAGCAAGACTCCTCCTCAAAGCATCCCACACATTTTCAATGGAATTCAGATCTGGAGAACGTGCTGGCGATACGAGGCGTTGAATATCCTCGCTCTCAAGACACTCCTGGACAGCGACTGTTCAATGACATGTTGCGTTGTCGTCCATGAAAATGAATCTATCACCGACAGCACCACGGAACATGCGAACATGAGGTAGCAGAACATCATAAATGTATCGTTGGGCAGTCATAGTCCCAGTTGGAAGCACATAGAGGGACGTACGGCCGCTGATCATGATGCCAGACCATACCATGACACTACATGTCGGATATCGGTCCCTTTCCTGTATGTTTGCTGGACAATATGCAGTACCACTATCACGCCAGATCAGTTGTCGTCGACAATCAGACGATAGACTGTATCTACTCTCATCTGAGAAGAGGACAGCAGACCAGTCATTATCAGTCCAATTGCGATGTTCATGGCACCATTGCAAACGGGCGGTACGGTGACGTCTGGACAATGGGATGTACACAACAGGACGGCGGGCGTATAGTCCTCCTTCATGCAAACGTCTGGCAACAGTTTTTCGGGAGATCCGCTTGCCAGTAGCAGCCATAAACTGATTTGCTACCTCACTAGCTGTGCTGCTCCGGTGTCTTTTTGTTGATAGCACTATGTACCGATCTTCTGCAGGTGTCGTACTGCGAACACGACCTCCCCCGTGACGTTTGCTACACTCTCCATTTGTTTGAAATGATTTCCAAAGCCTTGAAACAACACTGTGGCTGACGTCGAACTCGCTGGCAACATCTGTTATTTTTCGCCCTTCTTCAATCTTGCCAATAATGCGGCCACGCGTAAAATCATCTAGGTAATGTCGGGAAGACAAACTGAAAATTGTAAGTTCGTCAATTGATTCTTTTCCTTTCAACTTTGCGTTTGAACAACAACGGTCAATACGCGTCAAATCCTTTATATCTCTTATCAGCGCTACGACGTCATGAACAAGTTCGGCAATCCAAAATTTGCGTACGTACAGCACGTCTTACTGTATCCCGCACTTATGCTAATTTCCACAATTTCCTGCCTTCCATTTTATGGTTGATATCGTTGCTATTGTCATCCGTCCTTAGCAATTGTCCGGCAGTGTATAATTACCTCTATTTGTTCCATGCTTGGTTAACAAAGTTTATTAAAACCCTACAACTTACAGCTGTGATCTGAAACATTTTTATATTGGTTTTAAAAGTTTTCTTTCCCCATGAAGATTTGTTTCTTGTCTCCGACACGTTTGACATGCATTTTCTTGTGTTCAGTTCGTAACATATTGATGCATGACTCATCGCTAGGTTACTGAGTCTACAGCGGGGTGGGGTAACAATACTTGTTTCAAAAATATATTTTATAACTAAAATACTTGTGATGTTGAGATAGAACAAAGAAGCAACGTTTATTCACCCGCACATGCAAAGTCAAATCACCCACGGAAACAAAAACTCAGCGCTTTTTACGGGTCCCTTACAAAAGTACTGCACACTGTCCATTTTTGAGAAAAGTGTGAAGTAACCAAGAAAACTTACCTTATTGCCGTTCAATGTACTCCCCTCCGCTGCTAATGACAACTTGCCAACGGTGATTTGACTTTGCTAATGACAGCTTGCCTGGATGCCCCGTAGTACGCCATCTTTGTTTAGTTGTCGTATTACTCGGGTCACGTCCAATGACAGACAGTTCTTCCAGCGATTCGTAGCGGATGCCATGGAGCCGATTTTTTAACTTTGGGAAAAGATCAAAGTCAGGTGGACTGAGATCAGGGCTGTCTGGAGGGTGGGAAAAAGTTTCCCAGCCATATTTCGACAAAAGCCCCCGTACCGACGCTGCAGCATGACACGATGCGTTGTCATGCAGCAAGATCGCTCCCGCTTCCAACAAGTTCGGGCGATTTTGACGAATTTTCGGTCTCAACTTTGTCCTCAGAAAGTCACGATAATATTGTGCGTAGACATTTTGCCCTACCGGCACTCGATCAGAGACTACAGCACCCTGGGCATCGTACGCAAAAATCATCATTTGCTTCATTTTGGATTGTTGCCGACGACACTTTGAGGGGAGTGAGGAACTTGGATTCCGCTGATTATGACTTTAGTTCCGGCTCAGAATCACGGGTCAAAGTCTCATCAATTGTGACAAATCTGTTCAGGAAGGTGTCGCCTTCCCTTTCGAACCTGTGGAGGTGATCACGTGCGATGCTCACTCCTGTTGCCTTCTGCTCAGGGGTAAGTTGATGGGGCACCAAGCGCGCGGCGATTTTTCTTTTTTCCAGTGAATCGGTCAAAATCCGGTGAACTGACATGGTGGACAAACTTTCCTGATGAGCAATCTCCTGGACTGTCAAACGGCGATTCTCTTCAAGAAGCGTTGCCACAATGGTGACAGATATTTTGTCTGTCGCCGTTTGAGGTCGGCCTAAGCGGTGATCATCTTCAATGCTACTTCGGCCCTCCCAAAATCGCGATGCCCAGCGAGAAATTGTGCTTCGATCATGAGTCCACCCCCCCCCTTCTTGCAAGGCAGTGTAGATCTGTGTCGGAGTTTTTCCCCGCAGAGTTTCTATTTTCACGTACGAGCGCTGGTCCAACGCTGTGACCCGACCTGAGGAGCTGCACGCTTCCATTTTGAAACCATCCCAAGTCCACACAGCAAACAATAGCGCGTCAGTTTGACACCACTGCGTTGCTGAGAGTCTGACTTGACATGACGCAATCATTTTCCCGATTGCATCATTCGCTTCCGTTTTAGATTAACGTGCGCAGAACTTTTGTTATGACCCTCGTACACATGCGTATATCTTGCAATACATATATGCCCAACTGAGGATTCCTTTTTTAAAGGAATTGCAGCACACAGAGTATAGACGAAGCTGTCCAAAAATTTATCAAATCGAAGCCGGTCTGCACGCTCACGCCAATAGAACTACCAGTACGAGAGTAGTGAGCTGTTATCCCATTTGCTCCTCAGATCTGCTTCGGAATTTCAAAAATTATCAAAAGTTATAGTTTCAAAGTTATTTTCAAACCTATAAAGAAGGCGAATTTTTACGATTCAAAAGACTATGTCGAAGACATAAATTCCTGGGGAATTTATCGGATCCCTTGTGAATGTGGACTTTCGTATATAGGACGGAACCACAGGGCTTTAAGTTTCCGTGTGAAGGAACACAAGACTTACGTACAGAACTGCGAACTGAAGAAGTCGTCTATAGCCCAACATTATCACGAAAGTAACCATAAATTTTTGTTTGAAAACACTAAACTCATTGATAAACCTGATTCGACTATCAAGCGTAATACACTGCTGGCCACCCAAAATGCAACACCAAGAAGGACACGAGATAGCAAAGCCAGATCTACTGGACACATAACAACAGATACAAAGATGAAACGATTGAGCTTGCAGGCCCGTGTGACTTGCAGAACATGCAGACATCAATAGTTCGTGTGGCCCCCATGCCTGGCAATAACGGCCGCTACACGCCGCGGCATCGAACGAAAGAGGCTTTGGATGTGGGCTTGGGGCATGTCGGTCCAGGCTGCTTCCACACGTTGCCACAGTTCATCAGTCGTAGCCGCGGGTGGTGCTTGCCGGGCCAATCGGTTGCCGATCAGCGACCAGACGTGTTCGATGGGCGACATATCGGAAGAACAGGCGGGCCACGACAGCAGTGACACCTGGTGGGCCGTGAAGAATTGTGGCACGATGCGTGCCACGTGCGGGCGCGCATTGTCCTATTGAAACGTGGCCACCGGCAGGTCCTGCAGGTAAGGGAGGACTACAGGCTCCAAAACGTCGGAGATGTAGCGGTGGCTGTTGAGTGTACCGGCGATGCGCACCAGAGGGGTGCGGGTATCATATCCAATTGCTCTCCAAACCATAACGCCAGGCGATGGACCGGTATGGCGATGCATAATGCAGGCGTCATACGGTCTCTCGCCGCGGTACCGCTACACGCAGATCCAACCATCGTGGTGTTTCAGGCAGAAGCGGGATTCATTGGAGAAGACAATGTCGTGCCATTCCGTAGTCCAGGTGCGGCGTTCAACAGCCCACTGCCGCCGCACTCGCTGGTGGTGTAAATTCAATGGTAATCCGACAATTGGCGCCGTGCGGCAAGTCTCCGCTCCTGCAGACGACGTCAAACGGTACGTGCTGACACAGGTTGTTGGGCAACACACCCTAATTCCTGCGCTAACGTTCGTGGTGTGGCGGTGCGAGCCGTCAATGCCCGCCGCACAACATGCGGTCCTCTAGTTCGGTGGTGTGCCGCGGCTGCGGCAATCGCTCACGTCGGTCCGTCCGTGCCTCCTGCTCCCACCGAATCCATACTCGCTTCACTGTGGCTGGATGTCGTCCCACACGGGCGCCGATGTCTCGGTACGATAAACCACTGTCGCGATAAGACACTATTCGTCCTCTGTCGAACTCCGAAACGTCCTCTGTCGAACTCTGGAATGACTGCCGTAATCTGCGACGAGGCATCAGGAAGCTTCCCACGCACAGGTCCGGCAGCACAACACACTTACACTACTTACACCCCGCCTTCTGTGCACCCTTCTTATAGTGCTTCTCGGTGGCGTGCCGGGCGCACATGATTTGCATATGCCCTGCAGTGCTAATCGTTTGCATGTCCTCTCGCGGGCGACGCATGCTGCGAATTTCAGGCCAATCGGATGCTTCCTTCTTGGTGTTGCATTTTGGGTGGCCAGCAGTGTATATTAGCAGCTTACCACATATATCGCAACTCTTCAAGGCTTGTCAACGACTTGAAATCTCCTTTTCTCTCAAGCGCGTAGAAACAACTTACCAAAATCCGAGACAGTCAGAATGCTGAAGATGACACAATGATTTGAATGTTTACGCTCCATATGTCCTGATGAAGTGAAAATCCTCCAAATACGTGGCGTCAATAAATAAACAGAAATATCGCTCTTTCCACGTTCCAGCAACACACACAACACACAGCTGTTCACTTTGGATCTCGCCCTTTGGATTTAACTGCTATAATTAATATATAGCCAGTGCCGTTAATGCCCACCAGATGGAGACGTCTCAGTAGCTGAGCCCATCTTATAGATTTATGATGTCAGAAGCTGACTGAAAAACACACACAGCACCGTGGATTGTTGGCCACCGTGGTGTAAGGCTAACGCGCTCGGCTAGATATCGAGAGATCCGTGGATTCTATTCCCCGGCGGTGGTCGAATAACAATTTTTCGGTTGCTGTGTGTTGCTGGAACGTGGAAAGAGCGATATTTCTGTTTAAGTCCTGATAAAGCCGAGCCAAACGCTCAGCGAAACTACAGTAGATATTTAAATAAAATATTTAATTGTGAATAAACGTTGCTTATTTATTCTACTTGTTTCAAAACACCTTCAAAAAAAACTTAGCCTTTACTTAATCAGAATGTATTTCGATTTCTTTTTCATTCCATAATTTTTCAACACGTTTTCACACAACGTAATTTTTTCTGTGCTACAGTTTACTTATTTTTTAGATGTGAGATTTAAGAATGATTAACATGATGTATTTTCGCATTCATTCCGTTTCATCACAATGATTTTGCAAATAAACTTCAGAGTAAAGAATAGCTCGATGGTGCAGGGTATAGCAAATGCAGAAAAAAAAAGGAATTAACCTTCTACATCCCTAACGTATTTTTCTAAATTATGCACCCTAAAATATTAATTAATTCTGAATGAAAAGAAATAAAAAAATACATCACATCAAAGAAAAATATTTTTTGAGGATATCAAAAAATAATATGATTGTTGCTTTTTTTTTTCAGTGAGTTCACTTTTTAGTGTTGAAAATAATTTAGTAAGCATCGTCCCCTACTCAGCAAAGATGGTACCAAAGCTGATAACTCATGCATCATCACGTTACGAACCGATCACACGACAAATTTAAGTCTAACATTTCGAAGACAAGGAACACGTAAACCTTCTTGAGCAAGAAAACTTTTAAAACCAGTGTTACGATACGTCTACAAAACAGTGATGAAATGGAGTGCATGCGAAAATATCATGCTAATCATTCATAAATCTAACAACTGAAACACTAAACTGCAGCACACAGAAAATTAGGCACTGTGAAAACGTGTTGAAAAAATATGGAAATAAAAAGAAATCGAAATACATTCTGAATAAATAAACGTTAAATTTATTCTGAAAGTGTTTTAAAACAAGTATTGTTACCCCCAACTTGCGATAGACACAGTATCAAAGCTGATGACTCGTGCATCAATACGTTACGAGCTGAATACACGAAAATGCAAGTTCTTTTGAGTAGTAAATACGGAGCTTTGAATGAAAACTTTTTTTTGGTATTTTCTAATATTACTTTAGAACATAAAACGGAGTGTCTTAATTAAAAATTCCGTTATGAAGAAACTCTTACCTAAAACATTTTCCATTAATTTTTTGCACGTCTTTTGCATAAAAGATCGTGCTTATGTTATCGTTTTGTCCGTCCGTCTGTCTGTGGACACCATATGTCTGCAACTAATAGTCCGGTTTGAAATATTCTTTTTGCATTGGGAAGCTTGAAATGTGCGAACAATGATTCTTCATTTCGTTTTTTTTTGTTTTTGTTTTTTCCCAAAATGCACAATTTTGCCGCTAGGGGGCGTAAATGAAAATGATATCGAATTCAAAATAAAATTTATTCTGTATATTTGCTTCTAAACGTCCGATTGAAAAAATTATTTTACCTTTCGATTCCATTTATGTCGATGACTATTTTTAGGTATAGTCACTTTTTCAAGTTACGCATAAATTTTCCGCGAGTCGGCAAAAACTAAACTGCGTTTTCCCCGATATCTCTGCTTCTAAAACACCGATTTGAAAAATTCTTTCTGCAGAGGATACAGCTCCTGGTGGGAAATCTTTTGCATATAACTTCTAATTTTTGGCAAAAAACGGTTTAGCCACCAAGGGGCGCAAGCGTTACTTTCTGTTTCTGTTGCATTTGCAGCAAACTCTGAGCTTCTAAAATATATAGATTGAAAAAATTCGTCCGTGGATTCATACTACTCACGTTGATAAACCTTTTTGGAATATTTTCTTCTTAAAATAATGCATGGTTTCTCCGCCAGGGTGCGTAGATGTATATCTTATTTTTGTCGATATCTCTGCTTCGAACAGACAGATTTGAAAAATTCCTTCTTTGTTGGATGGTTTCCAGTACGAAATGCTTTTCATATAATTTTAGAATTTTCAAGTGATTCACAGATTTTCCGCTAGGGGCGTAAAGGTAAATTTCGTCTTCCCCGATATCCCTGCTTCTAAAACTCCGATTTGAAAAAAAAAAAATTCTGCACCGGATACAGTTCAAGGTGAATTCATCGAAAACGAATTCATCGAACCGAGAATTCATCGAAAAGCAAATTCTTCGAAAATTAGGGTTTCAGATGAATTCATCGAAGGCGAAATCACAGAAAGATACAATATTATAGGGCACGCTTTTGTCGAAAACTTTGACTATAATTGGAATATGGCTAAGTGGCCACAAAAGCGTTTGGGGAACAAATAAGAATTGCATTTTTTTTATTTCTTACATTACACTTTCATGTAGGATGACCACAAAACACCATTAGGGAGTCTAACAAGAATCAGACTTTTGATTTCATCGTGTCTACTACTCCCGGACAGTATTACTAAGTATTATTGCGCTTATACTTAGGCATTAAATATTAATACGCCTATGACGTTTTAACAGTTTTTCTTCCATTGTGTTCATACCCACAAGTTTAGACACCAAATCAAGGTAGTAATATTGCGCTTTTATTTAGGCATTAAATATTAATACATAGGCCTAGGCCTTTTTAACAGTTTTTATTCCATCGTGTTCATACTCACAAGGTATAGACACCAAGTCAAGTAAGTATTATTGCGCTTTTACTTAGACATTAAATATTAATACCTTGGCTTAGGCCTAGGCCTTTTTAACAGTTTTTCTTCCATCGTGTTCATACTCACAAGGTATAGACACCAAATAAAGTTAGTATTATTGCGCTTTTACTTAGGCATTAATTAATGGCCTTTTTAACAGTTTTTATTCCATCGTTTTCATATTCGTAAGGTTTAGACACCAAGTCAAGATACACGGTGTGCCATATAAAAGAGGCCCGAGTATAATGAACGACAACAGTTAGGCAATGTTACTATACATGGTAAAGAATAGTTGAAATGATATAAAACAGGAAGTAATTTACCTGCGTTTACAACAATTGCTGAAAGTGCTGTCCTCCGACATCTGCACACGACGGAACATGTTGTTCGTAACGCGCCACAACTCATCGGCCGTAATCTGGGCTATGGCATCCGTAATGTTCACTTTTAATTCATCAGGGGTGTGCGGATTAGTTGCGTACACTTTCCCTTCCAATGCTCCCCAGGCAGCTAAATTACTCCTGTTTTCTGTCATTTCAACTATTCTTTACCATGTATAGTAACACTGCCTGACTGTTGTCGTTCATTATACTCGGGCCTCTTTTACATGGCACAACACCCTGTAGTATTATTGCACTTTTACTTAGGCATTAAATATTAATACCCAGGCCTAGGCCTTTTTAACAGTTTTATTCCATGGTGTTCATATTCATAAGGTTTAGACACCAAGTCATTTAAGTAATATTGCGGTTTTACTTAGGCAGAAATATTAACAAATAGGCCTTAGGACTTTTTAACAGTTTTTATTCAGTTGTGTTGGTATCATAAGGTTTGGATACCACGTCAAGTTAGTATTATTGCACTTTTACTTAGGCACTAAATATTAATCAATAGGCCTTTGGTCCAGGTCTTTCTGACATATTTTGTTCAAGTGTATGAAATATTTTTCTTAAGTAAAACGCAATATTACTAAATTGATGCAAAGCTTATAAATATGAGCACGGCAGAATAAAACCGATATAACGGCCTATGCCTAGGCCAGGGTATTCATATTTAATGCCTAAGTAAAAGCGCAATGATACTAACTGGACTTGGTACCTAAACTTTATGAATATGAACACGATGGAATAAAAACTGTTAAAATGGCCTAGGCCTAAGCCAAGGTATCAATATTTAATGCCTAAGTAAAAGCGCAATAATACTGACTTGACTTGGTGTCTATACCTTGTGAGTATCAACACGATGGAAGAAAAACTGTTAAAAAGGCCTAGGCCTAGGCATTAATATATATTTTTTTTATTGGAGGTTTAACGACCACCGTGAGCAACTCAATGGGCTATAAGCAGTCGCCCGTCCCTAATTTAGAGTCACTGGTTCCAGGGAAGGGAGAGAGCCAGTGCCGTAAGACAAACACAACATCCATGCCTCACCGGGATTCAAACCCGGACCCTTACAGACGAATGATCAGAGGCCATCGCTTAGACCACTGCGCCACCGGGGCGGCTAGGCATTAATATGTAATGCCTAAGTAGAAGGACAATAGTACTAACTAGACTTGGTGTCTAGACGTTATGAATATGAACACGATGGAAGAAAAACTGTTAATAAGGCCTCTAGGCCTGTTTATTAATATTTGATGCTTAAGTAAAAGCACAGAATTATTAGGTTGATTTATTCTGTAAACGTTATGAATATATTGCGTCGTGCTCAGATTCATAAGGTTTAGACACAAAGATAGTATTATTGCCCTTTTACTAAGGCATTGAATATTAATGCCTAGGTCTTTGCGCAGGTCTGAAACCAGGAAATGTTGCAAATTTTTTTACGGCCTCATAAGTGGGTTTCTGCACTTGCCCGTTTGGCCAACTGTTTAGTGGGCAGTTGTCTTAAACTCTATTTCAATGAATTCGTTTCATTTTTTTCGAAAAAGTTGCCTTTCGGTAAATTGTTCGTTCGATAAATTTGTTTTCGATGAATTCGCATTCGACGAATTCGTTTTCGATTAATTCGTTTCACTTTTTCCGATAAAGTCGTCTTTCGGTGAATTGTTCGATGAATTAGCGTTCGACGAATTCGTTTTCGATGAATTCGCCTGCTCCCCCAGATACAACTTCTGATTGGAAATGCTTTACTTATAATTTCTAATGTTTGGTAAAGAGTGGTTTGGCCATCAGGGGGCGTAAGTGTTTATTTCTGCTTCTGATGTATTTGCAGCAAAATCTGAGGTCCTGAAAACTCGATTGAAAACATTCTTCCGTTGAACAATACCGCTAACATCGAAAAAACTTTTGAGAATACTTTCTTCTTAAAATAATGCATGGTTTTTCCGCCAGGAGGCGTAGATGCATATCGTATTTTTGTCAATATATCTGCTTCTAAGAGTCCGATTTGAAAATTTCTTCCTTTGTTGGAGAGCGTATCCGCTGCGAAATGTTTCTCATATAACTTCAAATTTTTCGTAACGCACAAGTCTGCCATTAGAGGGCGTAAGCTCACGTTTCCGTTTACAGCAATATCTGCGGGATTAAAAACCCGACTGAAAAACTGCTTTCTTTGGTCAGACACTATTTATTATGCAAACTCTGTGCGCGTACGTTCTTCCCAAAATAAAGCACAATTTCGACGTTAGGGGGCGCAAATGCTTAATTTGTTTTTTCTTTCTACATGTGCGATTTAAAAAATTCTTTCAACACCGGATGCCATTTACCTTGTACAACGCTTTAGGCTAGTACATGAGGAATTTTGTAATTCACAGTTCTGTCGGTAGGTGGTGCTTGGGTACTTCAGTTTGCAGCTGTAACGTTGCTTCTGAAAACATTATTGAGAAACTTCTTTACTGTATGCCATTTTATCCTTTTTAATTAATGCACAGATTTCCCGCTAGGGAGCGTAAAGGTCGAAACCAGTGGCTTATCTTGAATCCGAGACCTGGGTTATCTCACCCCCCCCTCCAGTACTGTTTTTCTTAATTGCGAAGTTTAATTTTTAAGTAATAGAAGCAACTTTTTTTCTAAATTTTAGGCACATGCCATTGCTAACATGATACCAAATAATTATGAGGATTAGGATTAGAACACTTATTTGTACATGAACTCCATTCTTCTTTCCTTTTGTGTGAACTTGAGTGTAATGTTTTCATAAAATGTTTCTTCCGAGTACTTTTTCATATTTAAAAAGAATGTTTTTCTTTATTGACAAAACAGCCAAGTTTTTCGAATGTACATATCCTTGTATGGCTCTAAGATATATCTTGATTCTTTTTAATGCTGAAAAACTTTTTTCGGCAGTTGCAGTTGTTGATGGAAAGTTTAATATGAGGTATGCTAATTTGTGCACCTCACTAAACACTATGTCCAATTTATTCAGCTTTATGTAATACGTAATATGTCTCTTACTGATTTGTTTTTATATTCATCAAGGGAATAAAACACATTCAGTTCATTTTTTAGTCGAGCTGTATCAAAATTTGAAGCATAGAGTTCATTAAGTTCTGACAGTAGATGTTCAGGGAAGCTTTCACAAAATTTATCAAAACAGTTCGAATCCAACAAAGCCACGAATTTAAGATATAAAATCTCTGATTTTAATTCATTGACACTTCACAAAAAGTGAAACACTCTTATGGGCGGGAGTATGCGAGTGACTGTGACAGTTTGTCTTCTTTTTCGGAGCGAACCGTTTCCCGAAGCAATGAGCCAATCCCCTCTACCAGCTGATTCATGTTGTCATAGAAACACTAGCAGGCGATAGCACGGAAGGTTCTCGCATCGGAACTGCGAAGACTATGGAAGAGCTGCTTGCGTTATGCCGTTGGTTTTCGCTCGCCAGACTGAGTTAAAGAAGCGAATCCGCACGCGTTTGTTTGTTTTTCGCGCCGAAAGTATCGACATATTTTAATACCGTTTATAATTGACTTCTATTTGTGTATATTTAATTCTGTTTTATTTGTGCATTCTCTGGGCTTCGCAGCTAGCCTCGAATATACGCCACTGGTCGAAAACTTTTTCTCGCTATTTCTTCTTCCGGGAGATGTATTTGAAAAGTTCTTTTTCCTTGCAGAATATTTTTCGCCTATTTTCAACTTTTCCATTATGCAAAATTCTTTTGCTAGAAGACATACGGTTATATAATGTGTCCTTCTCTCGTATACTTTTTCTTTTAACTGTTCAATTCAAAAACCTTTTTGCCTCTTATACCTTCCTTGTGCTATGAGAAACTTTTTGTGCGTCATCTGTTAATCTTCGTAACATGCTTTTTAGCCGCTGGTGGAACTAATCAGATGTTTCTACACTGCCGGACAATTGCTAAGGACGGATGACAATAGCAACGATAGCAACCATAAAATGGAAGGCAGGAAAATGTGGAAATTAGCATAAGTGCGGGATACAGTAAGACGTGTTGTGCGTATGCAAATTTTGGATTGCCGAACTTGTTCGTGACGTCATAGCGCTGATAAGAGATATAAAGGATTTGACGCGTATTGACCGTTGTTGTTCAAACGCAAAGTTGAAAGGGAAAGAATCAATTGACGAACTTGCAATTTTCAGTATGTCTTCCCGACATCACCTAGATGATTTTACGCATGGCCGAATTATTGGCGAGATTGAAGAAAGGCGAAAAATAACAGATGTTGCCAGGGAGTTCGACGTCAGCCACAGTGTTGTTTCAAGGCTTTGGCAATCATTTCAAACAAATGGAGAGTGTAGCAAACGTCACGGGGGAGGTCGTGTTCGCAGTACGACACCTGCAGAAGATCGGTACATAGTGCTATCAACAAAAAGACACCGGCGCAGCACAGCTAGTGAGGTAGCAAATCAGTTTATGGCTGCTACTGGCAAGCGGATCTCCCGAAAAACTGTCGCCAGACGTTTGCATGAAGGAGGACTATACGCCCGCCGCCCTGTTGTGTGCATCCCATTGTCCAGACGTCACCGTACCGCCCGTTTGCAATGGTGCCATCAACATCGCAATTGGACTGATAACGACTGGTATGCTGTCCTCTTCTCAGATGAGAGTAGATACAGTCTATCGCCTGATTGTCGACGACAACTGATCTGGCGTGATAGTGGTACTGCATATTGTCCAGCAAACATACAGGAAAGGGACCGATATCCGACATGTAGTGTCATGGTATGGGCTGGCATCATGATCAGTGGCCGTAATTCCCTCTATGTGCTTCCAACTGGGACTATGACTGGCCAACGATACATTAATGATGTTCTGCTACCTCATGTTCGCATGTTCCGTGGTGCTGTCGGTGATAGCTTCATTTTCATGGACGACAACGCAACATGTCATCGAACAGTCGCTGTTCAGGAGTGTCTTGAGAGCGAGGATATTCAACGCCTCGTATGGCCAGCACGTTCTCCAGATCTGAACCCCATTGAACATGTGTGGGATGCTTTGGGGAGGAGTCTTGCTGGTCGCCAATGCCCTCCAATAAAAAAGGACACCCTCATCCGTGCACTGACAGAGGAATGGGATAAATTACCCCAACAGCTGCTTGATAATGTTGTGCAAAGCATGACACGACGTGTGGAATCTTGCATCGCCCTCCATGGTAGCCATATCCCGTATTGACATCTTACGCCGGAACGCCTGCGGACGGTAATTGCATTTTTTTCACGTTTACGTATTCTGCACAAAATGGCCTGTTTGTCCCTTGAACACGTTCCAAACCCTTCTGGATTTCAGAGCACCATAAATTGTCTTTCTTGTAATGTCCTGGCATTCTGACATTATTTTATTTCACTTGGCATCCAACCACACTTACTTTTTTATGCGCTATATAGCCGTTTATGATCCGTCCTTAGCAATTGTCCAGCAGTGTATTTCTGGATGTTTTATCGATTGTTGAAACCGGTTGATTGTTTTCCTAACTGGTTCCACTGACTTTGCATAGCTTTGATAAATTTAATTCGCGTCAGAACGGATTCAAAAGACGTGCTCATTACAACCGAAAATTTGGTGTCATCTTTCTTGGGGGTTTTTTCTCAAGAAAAATACGCCTCTCAAGAAACATTCCAACAAGTAAGGAAGAATAAAACATGATGACGAAAAATAAAGTACGGAACGTGATTTCCAATCACGTTGTTGATAAAATATATATGTTAGAACACACTGAAAAGCGACGAACTTTTAAGCATATTCCATATAATTTTTTCCCTCATTTGGGAACAACTCTAACATTCCTGAAAAATTTTATTGTAATATGTCACACCTGTGAAATGCATTAAGAACAGCAGAAAACGAAATGGAATCCCGTACGTATTTAAACAACGGGATGGTGTAGAAACGACACTCAAGTAAAATAAAAATATGTTTCTGAACATCGTTATAATAAGAAATTATTTTAAACCTTTAAACACCCCTTTGATTTTATATGTTCCCACTAAAAGTAAAGACATTAGTACCCTCCACTTAGTCTACTTATTTACCCCTCATCTAAATGACAAATTGACTTAAACGATAATTTAGAAACTTGAACAACTTTAAAACCTATAACATTTTTTTCATAACGATCCACTCGCGAATAAAATAAAGTGAAAAATAATAAAGTATGCAAATAAATAAAAAACTAACCTTGTCACAGGGAGCGCTGAGCTGGATTTCTTCAGAATGGCCCATGGTCGATGTCTCAATCTGGGAAATGTACAAATCACACGAAATATCCAGAGTCGGAACTAAAATTATCCAAGATTAGGAAAATGTAACCCGACTTGCACTAAAAGAACCGAACGGGACAGACAGCGTCTAGACCAAAGATGAGCAAACTACGGCCCGCGGGCCAAATACGTTTCGCCGGTGTGTTCAATCCGGTCCGCGGGATAAATAATTTAAAAGTGTTGCTTCTGTTAGGCATGACACATCATTTAATCTGGAAAACATTGCTTGTTCTATTCTGAAATGTTCCTCATTGATTTCTGGGTACAGTTTCAAGATAGGATCCATTTCACTTTTTAAAAGTGCCCTTTCCAATTTGCTTATGATACGTGCTACAACGCCTTTTTATTTAATCTCGAAAAAGACACCAACCACGTTGAATGCGAAGCTGTCCACTGATCCTGGGGGGATGCGGGTGTTGGGAGGTCAAACATCGGGACCGACTGAGAGCGGTGAGAATTTATGCACATGTAAAATATACAGCGTGATTCATAATTATTGTCGGGGTTTCCGTGGCCTGGCATGGTCAAATCGTAACCGACCAAATAAAACTGCCTACAGCATGAACAAGCTCGCCGCGGAAAGTTTTATGCGGCAACACGGTACCCGCTGAATTGACGTCATACTTCAAAGTGGCGGCTGTTCAAGAAAAAGCAAAGTACGTACTCTGGTTCTTTGAAACAAAGTCAGTTTTCACAGTGACGCAACGTCGTTACAGAACGCAGTATGGCAGAGCTCCATAATGCTGCTGACCTTCCGATAATGCTATCTGACGTTAGTTAAAGCAGTTTCAAAAGACTGGTAGTGACCTGCCTCGATGACCTGAAGATCAGAATTGGTGCTGCGATAGCAACAGTAACGCCGAAAATGCTAGCGAACACTTGGCGGGAAATTGATTATCGCTTGGATAACTTACGTGCCACGAAAGGCGAGCATGTCGAAGTGGTTTAGCAATCTGATGTATCGATTCTACGGGTAATAAAACTTTTAGTTGTCATCTGTCATAGTCTGTTTGCGGTTTTAGTTTGTTGTCTCCCGTTTTCCGATTATATGCCACTGAAACTCAGACAATAATTACGAATCACCTTGTATTTCCTTGTTGAGAATTGGTTGCTGAGCCTCGCCAACTTTTCGAGGTGAGTGATCTTACAGATCGACTTACTGATCAGCATCTGTCTTTTCTTTTGAGAATCACCTTCTCACAGTTTAACCCAGATTATGAAAAAATGCTGGCAGCTCAAGCACGGTTTCACTCATTTCACACCCTATCATATAAATCTTTTGAATGAACTCAAAAGCAATTTAGTAGATATGTATGACTGTTTTGCGTTCTCAATGTATTTAAAGAATTTGTTTATATAATTTTGTTCAAATTATGTATTTTTATATTAATTCACCTAAATTGTTATAATATACTCTGCCTTCATGACAAAAACATATGTAATCTGATTATTGTATTCTTTAATAAATTCTTGTAAGATGAATTTAAGTGATCAACCCATTTAAAAATCCACCCTGGGAGGTGAGACATGATGAAGACACCAAAGTGAAAATCCTCCAAATACGTGGTATCAGTGAATAAACAAAGGCATCGTTCTTTCCACGTTTAGCAACGCACAGCAACGGAAAATTGTTATTCGGCCGCAGCCGAGGAATTGAATCCCGAATATCTCGATATCTAGCCAATCGCGTAAGCCTTACACCACGGTGGCCAACAATTCCACGTTTAACAACGCACAGCACCGTGGTGTAAGGCTAACGCGCTCGGCTAGATATCGAGAGATTCGGGATTCAATTTCCCGGCGGCGGCCGAATAACAATTTTTCGGTTGCTGTATGTTGCTAAACAAGGAAAGAGCGATGTCTTTGTTTATTCAATGAAGACACCACGGAAGGGGTTAAAGAAATAAAACTAGTTTCAAACCCTAGGGATAAAACTAGCTTTTTTTTTCTCCGCGGGAAAAATCGTCTCTCTTTTTTAACACACGACATATCTATTGTTTCCATAAAAAAAATCACGGGAGGTAAAGATGTATCTTTTTTTTAAATCACTCCGTCAAAGCTTAAGCGAAATAATGTAATAGCATTTTTTCGCTCCATTAACTTTCGAGGTAGGCGAATCAAGAAGTTTGCTTCAAGTGAATCCCTCCCCTCTAGCAGGTGAAAGTTTTAGGCGAGACAAGAATAGGCGAATCAAGAATTCTTTCCTCGCCTAAAATGGCGGAACCCATTAACTTTCGACGTACGAAGAATAGGCCAAACAAGAATAAGCGAATCAGGAAGTAACCCCTCTGAGATGTGCGATGGTTTTCCGCCACACTCCACTTCAGCTCAGAGGACAACTACAGCAGCCACTGAAGGTTTGTGGTCTGTTTTGAATTAAGAAAGGCGATGAAAAGATCACTGCTGATGTTTATGGCCAGCAAATACATCTGAAAATGCCCAGCTGTGGTCAATCGGAAGCGCGTTATATTTATTTTAAGAAAAACACGTGACCCCATAATGCTCAGACTACGACTGCCAAAACCAGGAAATGCAAGCCTCGCCGCATCTACCATACCCTGCAACATCGAACTATCCTTTATTTTGAAGTTTACATTTTTATTAGGATGTGAGAAAAAAAATGAAGATTAGTACGTTGTCAAAACCGAACCCACTATTGCCACCTTCTCTGATTCAAAACCAGAAGAATTTTATAAATGCGACATTAAAAATGCAAAAAGGTTGGAAGAAGTCATACAGAATGCGAGCAAATACGTACGAGAACTTAATTAAAATTTGACTTTATGAAACAAGGTTTTCAATTTGAAATTAAATGCAAAATGTAAGCATTACTTGTGGAACAACTTGAAAAAGTGGAGAGTTACCTTGAATTTGAGTCTTTGAAAAGGTCCGCGGGGTGGAGGGGGGGGGGTTATAACATATCACACATAGTACCTAAAATTTCCACGGAAGACGAAATTTAATGCATGGTTTTAAGCAAAACAAAACAAAAAAAGAAAAAGAAAGAAAGAAAGAAAAAGGCAGAAAGCTTTCCAGCAGCAGAGAAATTAAGAACCGCACTCTCTACTGGCAAAGTCAAGCTCAGATTTTCTGGGACTTCAATGTTACGGTGCACTTGATATTCATGCCTCCTGGCGACACAATAATTTCTGAGAGCTAAGTTGAATAATAACGAAAACTCTAGACACGTATACGCGAAGTGTTCGTCCTGAGAGGCAGCAGGGTTTTCCTCGAACATTATAATGGGTCGCCATGACAGAAGCACATGAACTATTTCAGCAGTGATGGAAAGTTGCAAAATCATTTTTGGAGATGCAAAATGCATTTTTGGAGTAGGTAAAATACATTTTTGGAGCAGCAAAATGCATTTTTTGGAGCAGGTGAAATACATTTTTGAAGCAACAAAATCCGTTTTTGGAGCAGGTAAAATACATTTTTGGAGCAGCAAAATGTGTTTTTGGAGCAGATGAAATACATTTTTGGAATAACAAAATGCATTTCCGGAGCAGAAAAAATACATTTTTGGTGTAAGAAAACATTTTTTCGGAGCAGGTAAAATATTAGCAGATAGAACAAACTCTTAAGCAAAGAATGTTTTGGAACTAGATGCGCCCCACTCAAATATAAAACATCTTGCATTGAAATACACCCACACATATGCAAAGATTTTAGTTTTCAAATATATCAAAAAATTTGTAACCATAGCAGGATTCCATTACGAATCATTTATTTTACAAAAAATGTTTAATTTTCTTAATTTTTTGCTGCTTTTCTCAATATTTAATTGTTCACTTCCATTTTTTTCTAATTTTTTAAGACAGTTGGCAATGTTTTGTTTCTTTTAATAGTACCTGTCCACTTTTTATTGCACTCATGTCTCCTTTTTTTTATGCCACATTCAATGTTCATCTCAGCATTGTTTAACATTTTCTGAGAGGAATCCAACTGCTGCAAAAGTTCAGCTTCTTCATGTTTCAAATCATCTTGTGAACATTGAACTTCTTCTCTTTTTCGTTTATTTTCCTACATTTTCCCAGCACTAATCCGCTCTTTATATTTTTACCAGGATTCTTTATAAGCTGTCAAAAATTTTTTAGTTACATTAATTTTTCTCACATCTCCATTTAATCTTTTCACGCGATCTTTGTGCTTCTTGCTCTCCGCATGGCACCTAAGAATCATCGCGGCAGCCATGCGCTACACTAAAATCGCAGTCACATGGCTCACAAAACGTGATTCGGCAAAACTTTAGATGCTACATAAAAAAGCCATTCTTTACTATATATATCGCGATAGACTTGACGATAAGTTTTATCTGACTTCGTTCTTTTTTGTTGTCACAGCTGTTTCACTGCTATGTTTCATTTCGTTTTAATCTAAATTAACCATTTCCACTCGAATAACTTTACACCCATACTCACCCAGCACTCGTTTTTGTTGGGGGGTTTCTGCAGTAGAGGCCACAACTTAGCAGTGAAAGCTCAGCTTTGGCCCACCAGCCCCGACATACGAGCTATAGAGGCATCATCGGCGTGGCGGGCGACACCCGACCTATTCCGCAAAAAAGAAATGTCTCGCGTGCGTCGACATGCGAGCTATAGAGGCGTCATCGGCATGGAGGGTGACACCCGACATATTCGGAGAAAAATAAATGTCGTGCGAACCACGACACACCAGCTATAAAAGCGTCACCGGCGTGGAGGGTGACACCCGACCTATTCGGCGAAAAAGAAATGTCTCGCGAGCGTCGACATGCGAGCTATAGAGGCGTCATCAGCATAGAGGGTGACACCCCAGATATTCGGCGAAAATGAAATGTCTCGCAAGCCTCGACATACGAGTTGCAGAGGCGTCATAGGCGTGGCGGATGACATTCGACCTATTCGGCAAAAACGAAATGTCTCGCGAGCACCGACATGAGCCATAAAGGGGTCATAGGCGTGGCGGAAGACACCCGACACGCGAACTATAGAGGCGGCATCGGCATGGAGTGCGACACCGAGATATTCGGCGAAAAAGAAATGTCCGTGACTTCCGTAAAACCGTAAGATGGATTGAAAATCCGTACAAACTACGGAAAATCCATAAAAGTTGGCATCTCTGAATACCTATGAATCCTTTAGAAACAGAACCATCGTATCATCATTCCTGCCACGGGAGAGCGATTTCAGTCGTCCTCCGCGTCAACGAAATAGCTAAGGAATGGCCTTACGCTGTATTTATGTAATCGCGCACCTCGCCCGGAACGAAATATCTGTGCCATCCCAAAGAGCAGGGAATGATATATAATCAATCTCAATTGCACAACATTCCAAAAGACCACCAAACCATCTGTAAAAAATCGTCTTCAGGATTCCATAACGTACACAATCATTTCTCCTACATACCACACGTGATTACAAAACTCCTTCTCCATAAGCTCCACCAACATCACGAAACCTATTCATCACTTATGCCGAAAAAACAACGAATTAGAAGGTAGGTGAAAAACATTCCGAAATGTTGGGATTGTCAATACGTGTTGATTAAGCGTCGTTCTACGTTTAACCAAATTACTATACTGTGCAAATTCATTGGGACAAAGTAAAAAATCACTCTTTTTTCCAAAACTATGCCTTTATATCATTCTATGCCTTGATATACACTGATAAATACATGTATTAGTATGAAGTATGTCCTCCTTTAGCAGAAATGACCTCTTGAATTCGTTTTGGCATTGACTACACTAATTGAGTGCACATATTTTTGACTTCATAATCGTGGAACCACACTTTTATAGCATTTGTTATCATGCGTTCTTTGGTTGTACAGTCCATTTTACCTAAACGTCTCTTCAAAATATTCCACACATTTTCTATGGGATTTAAGTCTGGTGAATTTCCAGGCCAATCAAGCAAATGAATTTGATTTTCCAGCATGAAATTCTTGACCAATTTCGAATTATGACATGGGGCCAAGTCATGTTGAAATGTCTCGTCAAAAGTTTACAAGAATGGAACAATCCTACGTTGTAATATTTCTACGTACTTGGCTAAATTCATCATACCTTGAACAGGAACTAAGCTTCCAGTGCCATTTGATGTGAAAAAAAACCTAAAACATCTGTTTCAGAGGGTGTTTTACAGTTTGTTTAACATGCTCAGGTTTTAAGGGTTCACAGTTGCTTCATCTAACGACATTTGCTTGGTAACCCTGCACAAATAAATGAGTTTCATCACTGAAAATTACCTTTTTCCAGTCGTCAGCAGTCCATGATTAATATTTTTTGGCCCATGCTAAACGTTTTATCTTCATGTTCGCATTCAAATATTGTTTTTTCGTTGGTCTTCTTGCCTTCCGGCCAACTTCCAGAAGCCTACGGCGTACAGTTGAATCACTAACATCACAACCACTAGCCAATAAATCTCTTTGAAGGTCGGTGCATGTTTTTTTTTTTTTTTGATTCATTTGACTATTTCTGATTAGATATTTATCGGTTCGTGGAGTTGTTTTTCGTTTTCTTCCACATTTACCTCTCCTTTTTGGAGACGATGATCCAGATGCATTGTATCGCGTAAGCAGTCTTGATTTGCCTACACCAACTGCAGAAGCGAATCTCTCACTGTCATAGAAGTGTGATCCTTCAGAGCAATTATTTTTGCACGCTTCCTTGGGGAAATATCCATTTTTCAATACACGAAATCAACACGAACTCACAGAGAGCAAAAACTAACATCCACCTGTCACACACGGAAGCTCACAACTGAAGCTGAAGTGCCTATTTCCTGTTTAAAACCGATCAAACCATATTCTTACTATCAAGTTCTAACAGTCACACCACCTCACAGCTGATAAAAACGGTTAACTGGGTTTCCGACATCAACTGGCGATCACATTACAATTCTGAGAATAAAATAGCTTGTCCCAATTAATTTGCACGGTATAGTACGCGTAGACCTTAAAAAAGCGTCATTCGATTCGCAGTTTAAAACGGCATTTTTTGTCGTGAAAACATTTTTTTCGCTCGGCAGTTTTTACTGTGGATTATCGTTTCGGCGCAGTTGGGCGCAAATATTAATTTTTTTCATAATTTGTAGCAGTTGGCGCAAGATAATGAAATCGGCGCAGTTCGGCGCAATTGGCGCAAACTTTCCATCACTGATTTCAGTGATTCACCGACTTTGTTTCACCATGTTCACCAGTGACCATCCATAATACAATCTAAACTCAACTAAATCTGCCTTCCATCTGAAAAGTTATCATTTCCAGTCAGACGATATAAGTGAAGGTATCTTTGAAGATGGTTCCGTCCCAGGGCCGTAATGATAGTCCCCGCAGCCCCCGCAGTGCGGGGGCCTCATGGTTAAAAGGGCCTCAAGCCTGAGCAAAAAGATTTTACAAAATTTTTTTGCTGAAACTTCGTATGAAACTAATTAAAGAAATAGCTAAGAATTAAGGCAGCTTTGAATGAAGTATTAAAAAGAAAAGCACTTTTTTCTCAGTAAATACCGTACGTAAAATTTTTAGAAATAATTTTCGTTGCTTTAGTTCATAAAAATTGGATGACGGGAAAGCAGATATTCAAAAGAACTTGAGGTCCCTTTTAACAGCCCTTGCTGTTAGAAGGGGCCTCAAGTTCACAGCCCTTGCAATAGTTTCTAGGCTGGTATGTTAACAAGAGATTGTGAAAAAAAATCAGTTGAATGAGCGGAATGTTTATACCAATGAAGATAAGGTGTTATGTATTACAGTTGTTTGCACATAACTGTGTATCCTTCCGAATATAATGAACTAAAAGGTATTCTTCGCGGGAGCGAAAAATCAGAGACCTATGTCATTTTTTTATAACAGAGTCAAAAGATTTTTTTCTATGTGCAAAACATTGCAGCATTATTTAAGTGTGTTTCTTATATTCCAGAATTTAAGTTTATGTTTTTCGTGCTATAGTCCTTAACCGTTATTTAGTTATTTGCTTACTTATGTTGTAACATTTCGTATAAATCGGAAAAGTCATTCGACACTGTCACACAGCAGTTGCATGTTTTGTGTGTGCAATCATGAGGCATTTCAGATAGCAGAATTAGTTCTTTTAAATAATAAATTTTGCATGATATGATTAACTTTGACGAAAGTATTTTGTGTAATAATTTGTATCGGTAACCAGGGCAACCATTTTCATTATAACTTACACATTTGTGTTTCACGCAATAAAGTGAAATAATTTTGATTTTACGAAAAATACTCGCAGGTTCCAAAGAATTTTATTTATTAAAACACCCGTAAAGCCTAGTTAATAATATGAAAGCCAAAATTTTGAGTAATTGAAAGCTAATGGATTTTCGCAAAAGGGCCTCGAAAACATATACATGTATTTTGCAGGGGGCCTAGAGTTTTTCCGGTACACCATCCAGCTCACTTCTAAGTATTCACACATATCTGTTGAAAGTATTATAAAGTAGCTATTTAATATTTCATAATGAAATCAAAAAAAAAAAAACTCCCCTTTTTTACGCTTTCCAAACGTAGGTTGAAGAAGCGTATATGCTCCAGCTTTGTCCGTCTATCTGTCCGTCCGCACGATAACTCGCGTAAAAATCGCTCGATTTGGATGAAATTTTAGTATGTGGTAGGGGACCAGCTGGGGACGAACCCTATCGAAAATGGGCGAAATGGGGTCAAAGTTCAGGACATAGGAGCGGGTTCTATTCCATCGACCTTTTGCGTTATAACTTACGTAAAAATGCTTCGATTGAGACAAAACTTTATCATGTTGTTCTGGAAGTATACTTAACCGGTTCTGTTGAATATAATCGAAATGGGGTCAAAGGTCAGGGCATAGGAGCGAGATTTATTCTACAGCCATTATCCTCATAACTTGAGTAATATCTTTTTTTTTTTTTTTTTTGATTGGAGGTTTAACGACCACCGTGAGCAACTCAATGGGCTATAAGCAGTCGCCCGTCCCTAATTTAGGGTCACTGGTTCCAGGGAAGGGAGAGAGCCAGTGCCGTAAGACAAACACAACATCCATGCCTCACCGGGATTCGAACCCGGACCCCTTATGGACGAATGATCAGAGGCCAGCGCCTTAGACCACTGCGCCACTGGGGCGGCGAGTAATAACTTGAGTGATGATTTCTGGTATGTTGGAAAGCGTATCATGATCAATGCATTGCATGATTTCACTAACTTGTTTAGTACCCTGAAAGTAATTGTTACTGTGATCGTAAAACAAAAAACTTGTTTGGCATTACTTTTCACCACGCGTTCTATGGCGAAACCCAAATTTGCGGGTGACTGAGCTCGAATCCTTCTGCTCCGGAGCCGAATGCTTTCACAATTAAGCTACACCGGCGAAGTTTATCGCTGCAACTATGCTGTCTTGACATGTGCGTCACCTCTGTAGTACATCACATATATCCTCCTATAGAAAAGCGGGGACACAAAATTGCATGTTTTGGGTTCGCCGCAAACCATGCTTGAAGTAACTCTCTGAGAGGAAGAAATTCTCACTATTTCCAAACGATTGAACAAGCATCACACATTTCTGGAAGCGAAGAAGGAATTCTCATTAATTCCAGACGATGTGTGGAAGGAACATCACACACCTTTCCAAGAACCCAACGGCCAGTAAATCTATTTTAACCTTTGGGCGCCAATATAATGAAACCCAAAGTTGCCGTTGGCAGGCTTGAACCCGCATCCTTCTGCTCCGAAGCCGAATGATTTCTCTATTAAGCTACACAGGCGAAGTTTATCGCTGCAACTTTGTCGTCTTGACATGTGCATCACCTCTGTAGTGCGTCACAATTCGTAGAAAACTACAGATATAATATTCATAGAAGATGGGATTTGCTTCCAACAAAACGGATTAATTCGAAATAACAAATGTATTAAATATATATATATATATTTCTGAACTTACGTTTACGGTCACTGTTTGGAAGGACGCAAATTTCTGTGTTCAACTTTGAGTTGTTTCATCAGCAATATAAACTCTGAGAGAAAATGCATTTAGCAAATCACAAATGATTCAACAGCTTACACACTACTTTCCGTGTGTTGAAATGGATTACTAAACAGAAAATAACAATCTGAACTAATCACATTAAATAACGTACACAGAATATCACAACTTGTTCAGGCTGTGGAAAAAGGATCGAAATACTAGCACCCCAAACTCCGGAATAGCAATTCGTCCATACAAAATACAAATCAACATAATTGTTATGTCTACTCTAAATCGATATAAAGAAATAGTCATGTTTCATCAAGAGCTTAAAAATTAAACCGTGACTCACAATAAATAGCGCGCAACACCTAAAAAACATTCTTGCAAAACATGAAAATACCTAAACCTATATTTTTACATTACTAAAATTATACACAGTTGAAATATCTCTTCCAGAACATGCCCCAGTAATGCTGTTTCAAGAAAGCAGCAAACAAAATAGCAAAAGATACAAATTTTCGAAATTTCTGATCTGTCCCTACAGACCTTGATATAACTACAAAACTGAACGGTATTTAACATGCCATTCACTGATGTGTACGAAACGAAGAAATCAACAAGGAAAATATGTATAATTGTATACAGTGTCGTAAAAATTAACATCGGAAACCGTTCTTACTCTGGGAAGTTTTTGAAATAGATGTCTAAGTAAATATGTCTGTGAAGAGCTGTAGAATTGAATGAAACTCAGTTTGAAACTGCCAAGACAGCGTCAGTTTTTTTTTTTTGTATTATTATTATTTTTGTTTTCGCCGCCTGTTTTTCTTTTTAATCAAACAGCAAAACTTAAAAGATATTCAATTGCCTCCCCGTTCCAAAAATTGTATAAATCTGAGTAATGCCGACGTTTACCGTACGTTCATAGTCGAAGTGAACCCGCTTGATTGACGAAATACCAACAGCTTCATATTTATTATTACTTTGTTTCAATTGCACCCACAAACAAACTTTCATACAGAAAATTACTTATGCTTTTGATACACAGCTGATTTTATACCATCGCATTCAAAGCAATTATTTTCTCGAAGAAATAATCGTTCCTTGACATATGTTGGTTTAAATCTGAGAATATTCGGTACATATCGTCGTGACGGTGTACCATAATGACTTTTTTTTAAAGAAAGAGGGGAAAGGTTCCACGGAGGTACACAGAACATGTGACCACATTGATATTTACCCTTTCCCAAGCAAAATCAAAGGAAATAACTATGAAAATGATTCACTAGGCGGGAATGAAACTAGAAGTGGGTTGTGTCTAATTATCAAAACAGTGGGTAAAACGCAGCTTCTTTTTTTATTCCTAAAACAAGGAGAATTTTTCGAAGGTCTTTGAACCGTCCCCTTCCTCCCTTCGGAACGCCTATATTTTATCGAGTTCTACAGTTTTTGTATCTAGCAAATTTTTAATGAAAATAGACGTTCAAGGATTGAGGTAGTGTGAGTACATTTTGCATCACTATGTACTTGCGTGAAACGCTTGTTCAAAGGGCAACTGAAACCTAACCTAATCCAGAGCGCAAGATATAGCCTTCAAACACCACTGACGGAAATTACTAGTTGCCAGAAAGAGAGGGAGGAAATAAGCATAATAATGTACCACAGAAATGAACACCACAACAAAATATAACTTCCCGACTGATTAAAGAAATAACACTACAAACCCTCCTATATCCCAGCATTTTGAAGGAACTCGGAAGTTAGCGCAAATCCAGAAGAACTGAGACGGTATCAGTGGAGGACACTCGAATATATCAGTGGGCTTTCCAACATCTGACACGTGACCTAGCGACGCAACAGGCCACTTATCAAAAAGCAGCGTTCATCAACATCAGGGAGAGCCACACATCAAAGTCAAATATCATCAGACCACTTGTGGATTCCATTTCTTCAACAGATAGCAGTTGTACAAGGCAAGGTGACAAAGCATTAAACACCTCTCCCGGTAATTAAACTCTGTTCTGTATAAAACTGCCATCGGAAAAAACATTCGAAGGCGATGACAAAATAGATTTAACACGACAGACAGATGAAAAAAATCTACTGAATCATCAGAGTAAATGAATTCAATATCTTTAGAAAACCGCATGAGTTCTAAATTTATCAAATCAAATTAAAAATGAAATATTATAGAGTTCGAAACGAAAAATGAAATAAACATTTTCGTTACACTATTCTTACTTCATTTCTGCCCAGAATGCTTAAAAATTAAAAAATAAACACAGAAAGCGTATACATATATACACTGTATTTTCATGAATTCCCAGAAATAACAATAGTGAACAACACGACAGAAATAAAATTATTGAATACGATATAAATAAATACATTCAGCAACATGATGTAATATGACTGAAATCAATTTTACAAAACCCAGTCATTTTAACTCTTTGGCGCAAAGAATCAAAGGAGATCAAAATTTCTCTCCAGTTATGCCAAGTCTACTCTAGATTAGAATATGAATGAGGAGGAAGGCTCTAGCAGTGCAGTACAGCAGCCTGCAACTGCACACCGGATTAAAAATGGCCCCTAATCCGATTGTACACAGCTCAGGGGTGTTGGCTTAACATAATATGCACTGAGAAGACAGAACTGACGACACTGACCTAAGGTAATATACACAGCAAGAACAGAAATCATGGGATATCTGGTCGCTGAACAACGTGACGCTGATACTCTTCTCGCTTATGGACAACACACCGCTTGGCAGGTATATAGGTAGGAGGACATCACTGCATTCACATAGACGGTAATTCGATGTCAGTGTGGATAAATGTCGTGAGTTATTGGAGTTTAAAAGAGGAATGATGCCCGAGACATGGGCCACTCTATCGCGGAGGTTGTACAGGAATTGTAGTATCCCTGTTCGACAGAATCAAGAGTGTATCGGGAATACGCCATTTCCGGTATAACTCGCATCGTGGAAAGCGCTGTGGACGAAGAAAGGTTGTGGATAAACGTGGCCATCAACGTCTGTCTCGCATAGTAGCAACCAACCGGAGAGCGACAGTAGCACAAATGACCGCCAACTTCAACGAGGGAGGTGCCACAAACGCCTCCACCAAGATCTTCAAGCGGTCATTAGCTGTAATATTCCTTGTTGACATGGACCCGTTATGTCAACAAGGAACCGTTCAGGCTGGTGGAGGCTCTGTTATCGTCTGCGGAGTGTTCAACTGGCACACAATGGGACCTCTATTACGTCTAGATGCATATCTGAACTGTTCACGTTAACTGCCCCTCCTTGCAGACCATCTGCGTCCGTTCATGATCATCACGCACCCACGGGGTAATGGATTCTTCCAGAAGGACAAAGCGCCTCCCCACAAAGCCGTGGTGACTCGAACATGATTAGAGGAACTTTCCGCAGAAGTTTCCACTCTGGAATGGCCCCCCGTTCACCGGACATGACCCCTGTAGGAAATCTTTGGGATGCTGTGGAAAGGTCCATTCGAGCTTTGGATGCGCCACCCAGGAATGCGATGGAATTAAAAACAGCGGTGCAGCAAGCATGGCGGAGATATTTGTGGAACGATTCTGTGACCAAGTGGACTCAATGCTTCGCCGTGTGACTGCCCTTACCTGGGTGAAAGGTGGGACTACCCATTACTACGTATGTATCTCATGATATCTTTCCACTCAGTGTATATAATTTCATTTTCATCAAATTCACTGCGCCATACATATCTGCTTCTGATTTTGGTAATTACGGCTGAAGTTTCCTACTGGTCTTATACATATAGTTCTTGATACAGGATATGTATCTCACTTCTAAGCATTGAATAGGTAAACAACTGTATATTTTTGAAGATTTCACACGAATATCGTCCTCAGCTGTCCTCTTTGTAGCCGCACTCAAAACCTGCCTATTTGCGATTTCCTAAATCTAAATCATAATTATGGACCTCACCTTGTCTTGTAATTGTATTATCTTCCTTCGCAGTTTAAATTATTGCAGTACACTTCTCTACTCTGCATTTTCACATTCCTTCATTGTTTCGCAGTGACGTTAATTTTATAAAATGTGTAGTTTTCCTCTAGTAGTATTACTACTACACAAATTACTACTATTTCTCCATTATTGTCATTGAGCTCAGTAGCATCGCAAAAGAATTAAGTGCACTACATGCCGATCCGATCTCCACGCACCCCTTCAATAACCTTGTCAGTCAGGAAGGATTCTGCTACCTCCTCAACTCCCCTCGTCATTTTACAAGAAAAGCCTTATGTGCCAGGAATTACTTGAGAAGTGTGCAGTTGCAGTTTCGGATTAAGGAGCTTTACTCTTTCTGGTGTGCAGTTGCCAACGCCCGTCCAAGTACCACCCAGTCCGCCACCAACCGCAAATGTATGAATCAGGGTTGCAGCCCTATCTGAAAAAGAACAGCGGCGGTGATCATCGATCGATGTTTCAAAAATTATAGTCCACTGTTAAATGCACAGATACACAATCCGGGGAAAACTGACCGCTCTGTCATTTTATTTTACGATATTTTCAAAGGCCTTGCATCTTCCTTGTAATCCACTGAACGTTCTTTGAGTTCGATACGAAGTAATTGCGAAAGGGAAAGAGAACGCAGCAGAGATAGGACGCGTCCCACCTTTAGGAAAAGTAGATGGCCGCTGTCCCACCGCTCCTTCCCCCGACTAAAGCTCTGGCATGCATTCCTTGCAGCTCCCACAAGAGGGCGATCTAAGTTCTCATTGGCAGCCCTAAGCAGCGGTAAATGAAGCGCGCCCGCGACCCAGTCGTAGCGCCAAGGATAGGTAGTAGGTTATAATCTCCATCAGACCCCTCGCCTCAAAGTTACCTCCAAAATCGGCAAAGTATGCGTTTAAAATTTAGAAAACTTTGCTATTTTTACTTATCAGTAACGTAAGTAAAAACAGTTTGCTTTCCATGCAAACGCAGCTTCTAGACAAATTCCTTAGCACAAACACCCAGACTCTTCCAACCAACCAGGCTGCAGCCCCTAAGCCCCACCTATATAGAAATTTTGCGGCAGTCATTGCCATCAGAGCACGAAAAATCATTTCAAATATTCTTTGACTTTTCTACTTTTTAAGTCCATCAGTTATTTTCCCAAAGCGTTATCCGATGTAAACCGAAGAGCGAAAATATTGTTGGTCCTCTACGTGCCGTCAAAGCAGCTCTTACCCGGCGAGACATAGACGCTACAAGATTTCTAAAGGTGTCTTGTGCTATCTGGCACCAACACATTACCAGCAGATCCTTTAACTCTTTTAAGTTACGTGGTTAAGCAGCAGCAGATCAGATTAGCTGCTTTAACACAAACCACAGATGTTCGATTGGATTGATCTGTGGGTAATTTGTAGGCCACGGCAAATTGAGGAAGCCTTCTAGGTCTTCCTCATGTTCCGCGAACCATTCTCGAACAATCCGGCCAGGGTGGAATGGCACATTATCTGCTGAAAGAAGTCACTACTAGAAGAGAATACCGTTGCCATGAAGGGGTGTACCTAGTCTACAATGATGTTTAGGTAGTTGCCTTCACATGAATGACTGAACTCAGGGTTTCCCATCTAAATATTGCCCAAAGCATCACACTTTCTGCACACGCGTGTTTTCTTACCATGGGGCATCCTGGTGCCAACACTTCCCCAGGTAAATGACGCACACATGCCTGGTCTTTAAAATGATGCAACACGAAAAGGGATTCATCTAACCAGACGACCTTTCAATCATTCAAGGTCCAGCTTTAAAGCTCGCGTGCCGATTTGTAACCGCTTTCGACCGTGAACCGAGGTTACAGTGGGCACTTTTCAACAGAGTTCGATGTACTGTGTGTGTTGTGACACAGTACTGCCTTCACCAGTATTCAAATTGTCGGCGAGTTGCGCTACAGTATCCCTTCTGTTGGCTCGTACCATACGGGATAGCCTTCGCTAATCTCTAGCATCGACGAGCCGTGGTCGGCCAACATCTCGCCGGAGGCTTGTGGTTTTTCCCTCCTCAGACAATTTTTTTTAACATACACTCACGGACAATGCAATTTGCACACCAAGAAGGAAGCATCGGGTTGAACTGAAATTTTATGAACGTATTGATATAGATGAATGATACACATGATGGCAAAAACAGAGCTGCGGGACAATTACAGAGAAATCTGTGGCACGCAATCCGGTCATCTTCAATAGCGCGTCGCACAGCCCCGTGCGGCGATAATGCTGCAATACGGTCAGGCATGGAGGGGAACAGACGTCTGATGTTGTCCTGCTGTAAACTGGCCCACACGTGTTGGACGGTGTGCTCCAAATCCCGGATAGTGCGGCTGCTGGCGTTTCAACTGGTCCCATACATGCTCGATAGGGGACATGTCCGGGAAGCGGGCAAGCCATGGAAGTACCTGGACATGACGTAGGCAGTCCTGTGGAACCCGAGCCGTATGCGGGCGGGCATTATCTTGCTGTTATAGCGCACCTGGAATCCCGGCCAGGAATGGGAGCACAAGGGGCCGTAGGATCTCGTCCGCATACCGCTGGCCCGTCAATGATCCACGTACCACTACTAGAGCTGATCGGCTATCGTAGGCAATGGCTTCCCAGACCAAAATGCCCGCAGTGTGGGGAGGTGTGGCGCTCGATAGCGAGGTCGAGACTGTGCTGTTGACCCGGGGACCACCACACCCGAACACGATGATCATCTGTCCCCAAAACGAAGCGGCACTCATCGCTAAACACCACACGTCGTCAGTACGTGGCGTTCCACTTCGCTCTGGCCTGGCACCACTGCACACGGAGTCGGCGATGTTCCGGTGTTAATGACAGCACACGTAAGAGGCGCTGGGATCGCAGATTCGCTTCCGCGAGGCGTCGGAAAAAGGTTCGTGGGCACACAGGAGCCGCTACATCTGCCTGTATAGTGGACCGGGTTTGTTAGATCCGTTCGTGCCTGGCGCACGATCCGTCGATCCTCTCTGCCGGTGGTCTTCCTGGTCCGTCCGGAGCCGCTCCGCCGTGTGGCAGTGCCGCCACGTGTCCACTGGTCCCAACACAGTCGGACGGTATGGTCAGAACAATCCACGTGGTGGGCTATACTGCGCGCTGACCACCCTGCGGTTTTCAGCCCGATGATCAAGCGTCTCTCAAAGTCCGTTAGTTGCGTAAATCGACGTCTCTGGCATCTACGCGGCATTCTTATCACTCTGTACTCTTGCTTGCGTCGGCCGGTGCTTTTCGCTTTCATGGGGCATCGACTACACGCCGGTTTATAAGGCTGCCGGTTCGTGCTTGCAGCGCAACCACAGGGTGTGCGGTCATGCGCAATCGCACCAAACGTGGATCATTTGCATACCAGCATGCACTCTAGCTATTTGCAAAGTTTTGCGGTTTGTAGCATGTTTTCTTCTAGGTGCGCAAATTTCATTGTCCGTAACAGATATCAAATGAGGGTCACATTGATGAAGAAATTAATCGGCGTACAAAACTTGCCTGGAGAGCTTTTGGAAGAAACAGCATAATTTTCAAGAGCAATATGCCATTATGTCTTAAAAGAAAAGTGTTTGATCAATGCATCCTTCCAGTGCTTACGTATGGTGCAGAGACGTGGACCTTAACTAAAAGAGACATACAAAGGCTGCAGACAACTCAAAGAAGCATGGAGAGGTGCATGCTTGGTATAACCAGGAGAGATAAGAAGAGGAACTCGTGGATCCGAAAAATGACGAGAGTGGAAGACATCATGATCAGAGTTAAATCCCTGAAATGGCAATGGGCTGGACATACTGCCAGAAGGACAGACCATAGATGGACAGCCGAAATTTTAGATTGGATTCCAAGGGACAGGAAAAGACCCAGAAGAAGACCACATGGGAGATGGGTGGATAAAATTCGTAAATATGCGGGAGTGACATGGAGGAGACTGGCACAAGACAGACCGTTGTGGAGGAAACTTGGGGAGACCTTCGTCCAGCAGTGGATTGATAATGGTTGACAATGATGAAGTGTATTAACCAAGATTGACAATGAGCACCTCTGGCCATTGCAATTTAGCTTTTGCCAACTAGCTAAGTCCGCTGCCTTTCCAATCTGAAGAACAAGAATAACCAATGGAGCCCCGCTAAAAAGTGCTGCAAAGCTGCAGCTCCCCCTTTGATTTTTGAAAAAAAAAATATATTTGCATTTATACTAATACATAATTATTTTAAAACTGATCCTTACACTGGAGTTCTGAACCAAGAAGCTGCTCTGACAGCAGAACCAGATATTCGGAAAGTCTAGGTATGATTATTACGTATGTTCCGCTGTGTGTTGTCGTCGCCCACCGGCTGTAAGATGTGCAGCCCATGTCAGGTCAAAGCGCGATGCCGTGATTGATTAGTTATCTCTTCTTTCCTCTGCGCATGGATAAGGGAAGTATCTTCTTTGGAGCTGCAGTTAAAGCAGCACAAAACAAGAAAGATGACACCGAATTTTCGGGTGTGATAAGCACGTCTTTTGAATCCGTTCTGACGCAAATTAAATTTATCAAAGCTATTCAAAGTCAATGGAACCGGTATGGAAACCAATAGTATCTGACGGAAGAAAGAAGTTTTTCGATCGGGTCTTTAATCCCTCAGATATTGCTGTAAACGGAATCATGAGCTTACGAACTCTTAGAAACTGAGTTATCGACAAAAATAAGATGTGACTTTACGTCCCCTGGTAGGAAAGCCATGCATTATTTTAGGAAGAAAGTATTCTCAAAAGGTTTATCCATATGAGCGGTATCGGTCCAAGAAAAAAAAATTTAGTCGAGTTTTCAGGATCCCAGATTTTGCTACAAAAACATCAGAAGCAGAAATTAACAATTATGACCCCAGGTGGCCAAACCGTTCTTTACCAAACATTAGAAATTATGTGAAAAATATATTCCATCAGATCTTGTATGCGATACAGGAAGAATTTTTCAAATCAGAGTTTTAGGAGCAGAAACCGCAATTTACCTTTGTGCGCCCTAGCAGAAAGTCTATGATTTTCTTGAAAATTTTGAATTTATAGGAAACACATTTCGCATCGGAAACACTATCCAACAAAGAAGGAATTTTTCAAATCGGACTTTTAGAAGTAGAGATATTGACAAAAATAAGATCTAATAAGATATACATCTACCATGCACTATTTTAAGAAGAAAATGTTTCTAAAAGGTTTGTCGACATGAGTAGTATCGGTCTACAAACGACGTTTTTTTCAATCCAGAATTTAGAAGCTCATATTTTGCTGCAAATACATCAGAAGCGGAAATTAAGATTTACGCTCCCTGGTGGCCAAACTATTTTTTTTACAAAAATTAGAAATTATGGGCAAACGATTCCCCATCAGGAGCTGTATCCGGTGCAGAAAGAATTTTTCAAATCGGAGATTTAGAAGCAGAGATATAGGGAGAAACGCATTTTACCTTTACGCCCCATAGCGGAAAGTCTATGAATTACTTGAAAATTTTGAAATTATATGAAAAGCATGTCACAGGGAAAACACTATCCAACAAAGAAGTAATTTTTCAAATCGGACCCCTAGAAGTCGATATATTGACAAAAATAAGATATGCATCTACGCCCCTGGCGGAGAAACTGTAGAATATTTTAGGAAGACAATATTCCGAAAAGTTTTATCGATGTGAGTGGCATCAGTCCACGAAAGAATTTTTTCAATCGATGTTTTAGAAGCTCAGATTTTATTGCAAATACATCAGGAGCAAAAATTAACCCTTACGCCCCCTGGTGGCCAAAGTATTCTTTACCAAAAATTCGAAATTATATGCAAAAGATTTTCCATCAGCAGATGTATCCGCTGAAAAAAACATTTTTCAAATCGGAGTTTTAGAAGAGGAGTTATCGGGGAAAATGTAATTTACTTTTACGCCCCCTAGCGGAAAATCTCTGCGTAATTTGAAAAAGAAACTATATCTAAAATACTCTTTGACATAAATGGAATCGAAAGATAAAATAATTTTTTCAATCGGATGTTTAGAAGCAAATATGTGGAATAAAACGTAATTTTGAATTCGACATCATCTGCCTTTACGCCCTCTAGCGGCGAAATTGTACATCGTAAAAAAAAAAACGAAATGAAGGATCATCATTCGCATATTTCAAGCTTCCGAATGCAAAAAGAATTTTTCAAAGCGGACTAATAGTTGCAGAGATACCGTGGGTACAGACGGACGGACGGAAGGACAACCCGATAACATAAGCACGATCTTTTTTTACAAAAGACGTGCTAAAAAGCGGAAAGGCAAACAGTCTGTTTTCTGATTTTGTTAATAAGTGTTTAATAATTCTGTCGTGTTGACAAATCGTTGTTGGTACAGACAATAAACAATGAGTACCTAAATACCATTCTTACAGCAAATTACTTTTTCTCAATTGCCTTTGAGTGAAAGTATTGAGGGAAAAAATCATGGCCGTCCTGTTCCCGATTTACAAATAGTTCAAATCGACCAGGAAAAGTTCTTACAAAAGAAAATTTAAAATGGAAATTTATTTTAAGCATGACTGGTTACGTCGATGTAATATAAAAAATGCGTTATTCGGCTATCTATGTTTGATTTTCTGTGGCGAGGCTTGATCGATTTAGCTATGCTTAGGAAGGTGAATATTACCACTCAATTGAGTGAAGCAAACATAATGAAGTGTAGTAAACATAACTAACATACAAATTGAAGTGTAGTAAACATAACTAACATACAAATTGAAGTGTAGTAAATATAATGAGGCTGTTAGAAGAAACAGATACACACTGTTAGAACTTATTGATTATATCAAGTTTTACGGGAAGTTTTAACTACCATTGCGTAGTCACGACGAAAGTTTGAACTTGCTAACCTTGGTTTTTTTCGAAGGCTGCTAGAAATATTGCTGGCAAACTTGACGAAAATTTAAAAACTCATTTTGAAACTGCTACTGCGATCAAAGGAAACTTTAAGACGATCCAGAATGAGTTGCTAGAAGGCATGTAACTACAAATATTTCCTTGGGGGGACGGGGCGTATGATATCGATGAGAGCGATACGAACAGTTTAATTTGCATGCAATATCGATACATTATCGATATCTTTGGAGAAAGGAAATTTTTGAGAGACTTAGTATCACCAGATATTGAATTGGTATCATCAAAATAAAAATCATTTTTGAGCAAATTCAAGTACAGAAATTAACAAAATAATTTATATAAAAGAGATGTAAAAATAAATCCATTACGAGTAATGATGAGATAAAAATGATGCAAGCATTTTATCGTAAACATTACTACAATATGAAGACAAAGCATTCAATGATAATACATTTCAGGAATGGATGCGTTGCAAAAAAAAAAAGGAGATAAAATTTAGAAGAAACAGAATCCTCGGCTGTAGGTTGGGTTGTGGGTCTTAAGAAAACCGGTGTCGACGTATTAACGGAAGAAATATACAGTATATCTCCTATCTGGGGTACCTCCTGTCAAGACGACTAATGGCGACTGAATTTTATTTTTACTGCTCAGTGGTATACTTCATTGCAAGCACAATTACTTCCAGAGAAGGGGGAAAAGACTTGGAAGCTTGATTGACCACAGACATTTGCCTGACGCGTTTTGCTGCAGAGTGGTCGGTAAGAGAAGATCCAAAAATTCCCTTCTCCTGCCCCAACCTATGGGGTTAAACTCTATTGGGTTAGAACAGATAGGGTTAGGACGTCATACCCTAGGGGTTTAAAGCAACCCCGACCCTAGTTATACTACTTCACAAGGACAAGTTTATCCCACTTTTTAACTGAATGTGATATATGGGCTGTGGAAAACGTTGAGTCGTTTAAGGGTCAGGTTATTGATAGAAAGCCTGACGGTAGGAACGCTAATCTTTTGCAATTTTGTCTCAAGAGCGCTTTGTGCAGAAGGAAATTGAATCAGACTGAGACAGCGACATAGGTGATAATAAAATAATACTGTAAATGCGAATTCTTAAAAATACACTGCTGGCCACCCAAAATGCAACACCAAGAAGAAAGCATCCGATTGGCCTGAAATTCGCAGCATGCGTCGACCGCGAGAGGACATGCAAATCATGTGCGCCCGGCACGCCACTGAGAAGCACTATCAGAAGGGTGCACAGAAGGCGGGGTGTAAGTAGTGGAAGTGTGTTGTGCTGCCGGACCTGTGCGTGGGAATCTTCCTGATGCCTCGTCGCAGAATACGGCAGTCATTCCAGCACGTTTCGGAGTTCGACAGAGGACGAATAGTGGCTTATAGCGACAGCGGTTTATCGTACTGAGACATCGGCGCCCGTGTGGGACGACATCCAGCCACAGTGAAAAGAGTATGGATTCGGTGGGTGCAGGAGGGACGGACGGACCGACGTGAGCGATTGCCGCAGCCGCGGCACACCACCGGACGAGAGGACCGGCATGTTGTGCGGCGGGCATTGACGGCTCGCACAGCCACATCACGAACGTCAGCGAAGGAATTAAGGTGTGTTGCGCAACAACCTGTGTCAGCACGTACCGTTCGACGTCGTCTGCAGGAGCGGGGACTTGTCGCACGGCGCCCATTGCTTCGATTACCACTGAAGTTACACCACCGGCGAGTGCAGCGGCAGTGGGCCATTGAACGCCGCACCTGGATTACGGAATGGCACGACATTATCTTCTTCGACGAATCCTGCTTGTGCCTGCAACACCACGATGGTCGGATCCGCGTGTGGCGGCACCGCGGCGACAGGCTGTGTGACGCCTGCATCATGCATCGCCATACCGGTCCGTCGCCTGGCGTTATGGTTTATGGCGCAATTGGATATCACACCCGCACCCCTCTGGTACGCATCGCCGGTACACTCAACAGCCACCGCTACATCTCCGACGTTTTGAAGTCTGTAGTCCTCCCTTACCTGCAGGACCTGCCAGCGGCCACGTTTCAACAGGACAATGCGCGCCCGCACGTTTATTCTTCACGGCCCACCAGGTGTCACTGCTGCCGTGACCCGCCTGTTCTCCCGATATGTCGCCCATCGAACACGTCTGGTCGCTGATCGGCAACCGAGTGGCCCGGCAAGCACCACCCGCGGCTACGCCTGATGAACTGTGGCAACGTGTGGAAGCAGCCTGGACCGTCATACCCCAAGCCCACATCCAAAGCCTCTTTCGTTCGATGCCGCGGCGTGTAGCGGCCGTTATTGCCAGCCATGGGGGCCACACGAACTATTGATGCCTGCGTGTTCCGCAAGTCTCACGGGCCTGTAAGCTCAATCGTTTCATCTTTGCATCTGTTGTTATGTGTCCAGTAAATCTGGCTTTGCCATTTCGTGTCCTCCTTGGTGTTGCATTTTGGGTGGCCAGCAGTGTATATATTCTAAAACAATACCTTGGTTGAGCCCATTTGCTAGATTGTATTTTGGAAATTTGCAGAGCTGAAATTGCGGCTGAAATCAGTCGTACAAAATGTTTAGCTGTTATCTCAGATGATACTACAGATGTTTCTGGGAAACTACAGGAAGTAGTAGTGTTTTGTTATGAAAATGAAGGTACGGTGGAAGAAAGGTTTTGAGCATTTAAAACCACAATTCACAATATGTAGAGGGCTTGTCAGAATTTAATTTAGAGCAATTTGGTGTCGTTTTAAAAGGTGACTTTGGAAAGCTAATAGCTCAACCAATGACGGCGGCGTTATGATAAGTGGGGAGAAACATGGAGTGCAAATAACTATTAAGGAAATATACATGAATGCTCATTGTATTCACTGTTATGAACAACACTTAAATTTAATAATGGAAAAAGCAACATTACAACAAAATCCAGAAGCGTATTTTTTTACCAGTCTTTCAGGAAAACCAACATTCTTCTCGCTATCACCACAATGGTTATCCATGGTTGACTGCATTTTCAAAACAATTCCATAAGTTTCTAATACTAAATGGAATTTTAATTCCAGGTTTGTAAACACAGTTTATGAAAATATTGGTGAGTTGAAAGAATGTTTTCAAGAGCTGTAAAAGTCAAAGAACATCTCAATAGTCCAAACCGCTTCAGGACTCCTGTGAATGTCAAATGACAAGAATTTTCTTTTTTGTCTTTCTTTCTTCCACCGTGTCATGGCACATGTTGACTAGTACGATTAGCTTCAAAGCCGCAATGTCCATTCAGATGAAGTGGATTCAGATGTAGTGGATTTCTAGAACGCCGTACTGTCCATTCAACTGTCCACTCAGATGTAGTGGATTTCTAGAACGCAATTTCTACTATCAGAAATGACATCTCAACCTCAGAAATTTCAAGAACACCATGAATTTAAGAAACGAAAAAATGAAATGAAGATCTTACCATTCTTGCAAAAGAGGTATGTAACACAGTTTGTTTTCAAGCAAAGGAAAGATTCAAGTTCACTGGTCATCTTTCTGCAGCAAAACGTTGGTGTCTGAACAGTTTCGTCTGCACTATAAAAAATTGCAGGGTCAAATTACGGTAGATACACCGGCAGCTGAGTGGCCAGTCAATAAACGGTAATTTTACAGTACCCTACCATAATGTTCATTTACAGTCTAATGACCGGGAAATAAACACGTGTTGCCCACAGAGGTGTTGCCAGTCGACTGATTGCACGTGAAAAAACAGGTATATAACCTCTTTAAGAAGAATGTTACCAGAGTGTCAAGGTTAAATACAGTAAGAGTTTAAACACCGTGAACATGTAGTTTATCTACCGTAAGTTTATGGTTGACCGCCAGGTGGCATGCTTAAGATCTGTAAACCGTCTTAATCCGGGTGAAACACTGATTATTCACGGCAACATTTTACAGTGTATACAACATAGAATTGCCTTCGAAGTAACTTGATGAAATTGTGTCAGCTTATCCTATGATGAATAAAGAAAGACTACGGACTGAACTCTCTGTCCTTTATGAGAGGAAAGAATCCCATTAAATATCCCGGTCTTTTAACCTCCGTCAAATAATAATAAACAATGGGCTCCAAAATTTCCTTGCTGAAAATCATACTCACACCACCTCTGACAACATCAAAGCCTGAGAGATGTTTTTCCATAATGAAAAGGATAAAGACATTCTTATGGAGAACCATGTCTGAAGAATACCTATCAACATTATCTATGTTGAGTGCAGAAAAGAACTTGATCGAATTGTCAAGTAACTTCAATGACAAGGTGATTGATGCATTTGTTTGTCGCAAGGAGAGGATATTGGACTTCTCTCATAAATGGACTGCGGGTATAGTTTTCGCCTGTTGTAAATTTACTTTATATTTATTTATTTATAATATTATGTGTTGTAAACTATTCCGAGTTTTACTCCTATGAACAGCACTACCACTACCCAAAATCGCGAGTCGTCACTGAGAATAACACTGACTAACAGAATTCAGAATCAGGTGTTATTTAAACCTTTTCATGACCTTCACACGCGCAGTCCTTTACCTGCAGTTGCCTCGATTTGCATATAGATGCACTGATCATAATGTTTTGGCTCTTCGGTGTATTTTTTCAGCACATTAAAATTCCTCTAGTGTATGTGCAATGCGCATTAAATTTCCTCTATTGCATGTGCAATAAAGATCGTTAAATTAACACTCCGAAACAGGACTGCTTTGCAACATTGAAGCTGGCTAGTTAACTGTCTTCATAATGATGTGCTGGTTTCTTCAAAACACAAAATCGTTTTACATCGGGTATGGTAAATGCTAATCAAACATAAAACTGCTAAACGCCATGCAAAAAAAAAAAAAAAAAAAAAAGGTAGTTCTTCGGATTAATACTATAACTCACTTACCCTCTTGAGTCGCTTGCAGACAGAATGACAATGACATCCTGAGCAGTGTTCTGTACAGATACAGCTATCTCTACCACTTGCTGGAATTTTCTATCGTATTACAAAAAATATAGTTACCTACTCACATCGTGTCAAACGTAACATATATTACAAAGATCGCTTTGCAATGTCATTCATACCATCATTATTACAGCACTATAATTGTTCACTATAGTCCGTCCAACTGAAGAAAATTTACAGGCCTCGCTGTTGTCAACAAGATGACTGACACTTCTTTAGTTGGATGTACTATAGGTAAATTTTCAAAATATAGCCATGCATTTTTTAATAAAACTTTTAAACAGTTCAACAACGGAAAATAGCACTGCAACTTGTGCTACTACAGATTTTGAATTTCATGATTAGTTTTTGCAAAAATCAATAAAACACACCGTTCAACAAAAGTTAATCACAAAACGCGTAAGTGTGAATTAAAAATGAAGCAGTAGAGAACTCTGTAATATTTTCACTGTGCTTACTGTGTTAAAATATGTAAGTATCAAACACATGTGTTGACTTGCGATTCGCGGGGAAAATATGCAAAGCCCAATGCTCTATGTAGTGTTGAGTAGTGTTTCAGTGTAAATCGAGAATAGCCATTTTCATCATCATACCGCAAAGCAGATGCCTAGAAGATTCAAAATGATCCAGAGTCCTTGGAAGGTCTGATGCCGGCCAACCAATCACGGAAATATCAACCATTCAGTGACCTCAAGCTCTGGAATTGATATCAGAGAGAAACAGTAATCCGGAGATCTGTACCGGGTTGTTTATTTGTGACAACCTCTCACGATGACTTTTACATAGTAATATTCGCTGCGCCGAATCGGAAAGCGACACTACAAAATCTGTGTTTGGACCTCGTCGCAGCCACACGAATCCGTCTCTACTATAACCAGAACGCTCCATAGCTGTGGCCTGTATATCTTCTGTATAGTTACGAGTCAAATGCAAGCGCGTTCACTTAAGATGGTGTTATGATCATATCGATTTTGGAACAATGTCGTAACGTGCTGTTCACGAATGAGTCCCGTGAACAAGACGTTACGAACGAAGGGCTTTTTACTGGTGGTAATATGAATATGTGGGATGGTTTTTCATTAGTTGGCGTACCCACGTTCATGCTTTTTCAAAGGTTCTGTAACTTCTGTAAAGTACGAGGATGAGATTCTCGCTTACTATGTGAGGAGGTATGCCGGTGCTTTTGGCGTAGATTTTATCCTAACGCATGGCAACACGCGTCCCCGAGTCCTTCAAGATATTTGTCGCGAACAAAGTACACAACGAATTTAGTGGCCTGAATTTTTCCAGACCTCAATCCCACTGACTAAACATTTGTGTTACGCCATAGAATTGCTGCCCTACAGCCCCCTCTTCGAATCCTCCGGGGCCCTGAAGGCGTATTACATTCGCCAGTTGCAATCATTGCCTCCCTAATACCTGATCGTCTTATTCGTTGGTAGCAAGCCTACATTACTTCCAAATGGAGTCAATTCCATACAGAATATACGGTTTGCATAACAAACGTCCACTCTATTTTGGTGTTACACCATTAAGGCATGTGTTTGTCAGCTCATATGGTTCTGTACTGTCTTATTTTTTAAAGCTCATATAGCCTGTACATCATTGTACCCAGTTATGAAGCTTGACTTAAATTGGTTAAATATTTTTTGATCTACATCCATTTTCTTGTTTCGTGTTTAACTTTGGACAGACAGTGTAAATAAGGGACAATTGAATATTTCCGTCTGCTTGGGAAAAGTTGGGCAGTCATTTGACACACATATTATAGAGCTTTACATTTTCTTCCGTTCCGCTTACAAACAACTCACTTTTTCATGCATATTAAAATCTTAATCTATTTCACTCAGTTCGAATACGGCATATCGTCGTTATCATAAACACAAGGAGCAAATTTTGTGCTCTTCAAACACAAAAATGAAAGAATCTTGAGCACTTGACATTATGCACGAGAAATGAAAGTTATGATCTAAGAGATATACACAAAAACAGAAGAAAAATCAATTAAAAATCAATAAGATTTCCAAAGCACATGGCAATAGATGAAGATCATCATTTTTTTTGGCATGCAGGATGACATTAGCTATTGTTACCCATGTGGCGAACTCTTGATATACAAGTTTTAACTTTCATGATACGTTCACCATATGGACGACAATTGATGACACCATTTCTGTAACAATATATTGTGAACACATAAGCACATTCTTCTGGCATGAACTCTAAACTTATTGTAAACTTCAAACACCCTAACGAGAATATATAGGACAGAAATATATTAACATATTAGGTGTGCAACTTAATTCTCGGCCATAGGCACGACACGTTGACCGCAAATTATAGCAAATCGTACCTAATCAGGGAAATAATCCCCGTCGTGTTGGATACATTTGAGCCATCGGTCAGGGAGCTGCCGAATGCCACTGCGGAAAAAATAGGGCTGTTTCGAGTTGATAAAGCCATCAATACTTGCGTGAACCTCCTCGACAGAAGTGAAGTGCGTAACACTCAGCTGATGTTGCAGGGAGCGAAAGAGGTGATAATCCGACGGGGCGAAGTCTGGAGAATACGCCGGGTGGGACAAAATCTCCCATCCCAATTCGGTGATCGTGTTTAAAGTCATTTTCGCGGTGTGAGGACGCACGTTATCCTGAAGCAACAGGACCGACTTTCTGTCCTTGCCTGTGTATGGCCTTTTCGCCTCCATTGCGTCACTCACACGAATGAGTTGCAGACAATAATGCTCAGCATTGACCGTTTCACCAGGTTTGAGCAACTCATAGTGTAAGACACCGCGCTGATCTCACCATATGCACAGCAACAACTTCCTGGCATGGATATTCGGTTTGGCGGTACTGGTAGTAGGCTGACCTGAAAAAATCGACGATTTGCGCCGCTTAGCATTATCGTAGAGGATTCACTTCTCATCACAGGTCAAAATCTTGTGGAAGAAATCCTTCTTGAATCTGGAGAGCAAGGACACAGCAACATCGTAGCTCCTAGACTTGTTCGCAGCTGTGAGTTGGTGGGGCACCCAACGGTCCTCCTTGGGAATCCGTCCAAGCTTATGCAGGCGCTTCGCAATGGCTTGCCGTGTTACTCCGAGTTCCTGGGCGAGCTCTGACAGTGTGCGACAGGGATCAGCGTCTAACAGTTGTTCCAGTTCCTCATCGTCAACTTTATGTGGCTGTCCCGTACGTTCTGCATCACGGAGATCGAAATTTCCCTGCTTAAACCGCTGGAACCACTTCTTACACGTACTGTAGGGCACAGCAGCCTCACCCAAAGCACCACAGATCATTTGCTGGGCCTCCGCGGCCCATTTTTTCAGCTGAAACGCGAACAAGAGGCAGTGCCTCAAATGTTGCTTCTCGAACGACATTGCTTTCACCGTCAACTTTCGTCCCTTCTGTCACTACAGCTGTGAGCGGTTATGGTTGCCTGGAAAGCTGTTGGATGGCGCTGGAATCAGCTATTATCGCACACACCAATTTGCATTTGCCAACGTTCTATGATCGCTTGCGGTTAGGGGCCGAGAATTAAGTTGCACACCTAATACCTTTACAAACACGCACGTATATGCTACGTTTTGCGGCAGTTTTTTAAATACATGTTTTATTTCAACTGCCAGTTTACTAGATAAACTAACCTATTATTCAGGAATTGCCATCACCTCCTAAAGTCTTGATAAGAACTCCAGACATCTTTCCTAAGGTTGCACCGGTAGACGTTTGGCAGCCTTTTTGTTTATAATGCATTTCCTGTCCATTGAAATCCCTCCGCAACGCAAATTCAGCGGTAAGTTCTGCTAGCTCCTATGAAGAATGACAATTTATCTCCTGTTAAGAAACTGCTCTTTAAGATAATGTGCTTTGATAGCGTCCGAATAATAATATGCCAACTATACTGCTGTCCAAAACTTAAGAACGAACAAGAAATCTGATTATTACAGAGAGTGATGGGGCTAAAACAGCTTGCTAACACACGAGTGCGGTGTGAAAAGACATTCGATGATGCGCAGTCCACATGCAAATTCGCAGACATCATATCGATGATTTTATTCGAAGCTGAATTATCAGCATGCTTGAAGAACTCCGGACTGAGACCGATCTCTCCAGGGAGTTTGGAGTAGCACACAGCATGTTGTCGCGGCTTACGTCAGCTTTCAGGAGACACAGAACCATTACCAGGTATTTTGCTGGAGGTTGTCCCAGCTGTACCAGTCGGCGGCATGGCCCTTACCTGGCCATAAAGGTAAAACTGTTCCGAAAAAGTACTGCCGGTCAGTTGCCTAATCGACTTTAAGCAAATACAGGTACGCAAATTCCGCGCAAAACCGTGTCAAGACGTCTAAATGCAGCAACACTATATGTTCGGAAACCCGCTATCTGTCTATCATTACCCAAGGCGCGTCGTCCAGTCCTCCATCAGTGGTGTATGAACACGTTGACTGGTCATCAGATCAATGAGCCAAATAAAAGTTCACAAATATAAGCCGCTTGTCGCTCGTCGGATTCTACGGGGCAGTTGATTTGGGTGAAACGTGGGAGTGCGTATGATGCCAGGAACATCGATGTGCAGCGCAATGGTGTGGCCTGGTATAATAGTCAGTGGACGCACCAAACTGCAGGTGATGGGTCAAGGACAAAATCATCCGGCAGCGATTGCAATGATGTGATCCTTCGCCACGTTCGTCTGTTCCGTGATGCTGTGGTCGCAGATTAGCTTTTTATGGACGATAACATTTGTCCTCATCGCACAGCAGCTGTGGATGAAGTATTTGCTAGTAAGGACACCCGTCGGATGGAATGGCCAGCTCACTACCCTGATCTCAACCCAATCGAACATACATGGGATGCTCTGGGAAGATAAATGCCGCGAAAAGGAATCTTTCACCAGAAACCGTTCCAGCGCTCAGCAGGGCTCTACAAAAGGAGTGAAACAGTTTACTCCAAGATCTCCTAAACCACCTGATGCTAAGCATGACACACCGGTGCCAAGCATGCATAGCGGCACGGGGTGAACATATCACCTACTGGGACTTCGCCCTGTAGTCAGTTTATTATGCAGTACTATTGGAAGAGTGTCGCTGGGCGATAAGTGAGCCTGTACCTCCTCCGTAGCATTCCGTTCTGTTTCGATTTGTATTACATATTATTCATGATTATTGATTTCGTGCGTTTCATTTTGCTGTTGCTATTAATATCGATACAACTTACAGGTGTAAAACTGCTTTTTCTTATTTCGACCAATCAAAATGTATCTTGTGCTTAAGTTTTGGACAGCAATGTACATTTCTAATTAGAACAGTGAGTACTTAAAACAAAAAATGATTCACTTTTTTAAATATTGTTTCCTAATTTTCCTGAATGACAAATTCTAAAACAAAATAGGTGTCTTTATGCTTAGTACACGCACACAGCCTGATCCGCATAAGCATAAAAAACATGAAAATGAATGTACGTAGCTGGAGGTCTCGAACTACGTCTATTCGTTTTCATGGAGACTGCGCTCAGAAGTGGAATCAATGAACATGTGGAATAACTTTTTTAAATTCAAATTTTATTCAGCCAGTTCCGTTAAGATGGATATTTCCTGCGCAAATAACAAAGAAGCTGTACTAGTTGTGCTTCGTACTGTGTGGCTGTTTTGATTACCTGTCACCGGTTATAACCAGTCTTACCAAAGTTTTCACGCCTCTTACCCAACTACCCAGTAAAATTCATCATTTTGCAATGAATCATTGTACTATTTCCTAAAATTATGTCGCACCCCCTTCCCCTCTCTTAATTTTAAATAAAGAACGTCAAATATCACTCTGAATCAGCACCACTTAGTTTGGTGGCCACATCCTCCTATATAATGAGAATTATGATGTGCTATTCAGGAGGGAACGATTGCACAGCATGAGACACATTCGGCTTCATTTCAGGTTCCATCGAGTCGAGACCAACGCTTGGTGGCTACATGAAGACAAGCCCACCATCTTGATTTATCTTAACAAGATCTGTCAGCTCTTCTATGATCATTCCATATATCAGTCGTCTTTTTGTTCTGCTTCCTTCAACTTTTCTAAGCCTCACAGATTTCTCTTATCCTTCGGCAGCAATGTATAAAGTATGTGAGTCTTTGCATGCAGATCATAGCCTCAAGGGAACAGTTGGGCTTAATTTAGTCAAGTAATGGTTGATTTACAATTGTCTCTAAGTCCACCTATTTTCTTTCATTAACTCTTCTTCAGTGCCCAACTTTTTCAGCCGTACAGTACTACAAAGAAGACCAATGCTTGAACTGTTCTGATCTTTGTTGTCATTGAAATGTCTTTATCCTTCATAATATTTTCCCCAACGCCATTCTCCGAAGGAATGACCTCCTCTTTAGCTCTCCAGCACACAGTACACTGGGAGCCCAATAAAATAAAACTACCAACAATTTAGTAAAATGAAACTGTCTACAATTTTCACTTTTAAAGTCTTACACGACGGAAGTTGATATGACCTGTTTTCTTAATAATTAGCACTAAGTCCAATTTTGCGCTCTTGAATTTCATTCTCTCGATAGGTCTTTTGTTTTCCGCCAGAAGCGTGGTGCCATCTCTCTATCTCAAAATGTTGATGATTTAATATTCAATATGAATACCAGCAGCTACAAGTCCAAACCTGCCCTTTTCAAAATATATTTCATGTGCAAGTTAAACATTCCGTCTCTCCAAATTAAGTTCTCGCAGGAGAATTTGCTTACTGCAAGAATTCCTCAGAAGAATTTTCATATTTTGCAACACCATCAAAAATCTCAAAATGTTTCAAAACGTAGGTACACACAGTCAAAACCTTTGCTATAGTCAATAAAACAGAAGTAAACAACCTCTTCTGGAATTCTACTCTTTCCCTTAACTACCAAACGTCGGCAATTCAAAACCTTGAGTACCCGGCCTATTCAGATGCTAAGGTTTTCTATTGGCATTTTTCTCTCTAAAGGTGACTCCAATCTTCTTGTAAGATCTTTAGCAAAAACCCTTAGAACATGAGGAATCAGTGCAGTGGCTTTATGATTTCAACACTGTCTACCACCTCTTTCCTTGCGAAATAAACAGTGATGTCTTCAAATCTGAAGGCCTCCTTGTTACACACTTGCTGGTAAATGGCATAAGGAATTCAGTATTAAACTATTTAGTAAATACAGCTTTAAATACTTTAATGGGAATCGCACCTTTTTCTGGTACTTTGTTGTTTTCAAACTTTTCTAATGCGAATTGAACCTCCCGGAGAGTGTACTTAATCCTTTACAAAGGTTGTTAGCCATGTGCAACCGGCAAGCTGGACAGCCAGGAAATCTCCCTCCTTGTCTGGTCTACACCTTTTCCGGCTTAGGAGGCCCGACCAAGTAGCAAAGCTACCGACGGCATAGCTCTCAGGAATACCAGAACGCGCATGCCCCTATTACGACAATGTCAAGACACCAACACGTGGGGAGTTGGACATTCGTTTGGGCTTACAAAAGATAATCTTCATACTCAGTAGAAATAACTCTATTCAAAAAACGCATTATCGATATTTTCTGTAGACATTATGCAAATAAAAAAGACGACATCGAATTCTCGGGTGTAATGGCCAAGTCATTTGAATCATTTCCGACATAACAATAATAATTGTTCAAAGCTAATTTAGACAAAAAGGAAAAATCAGCGAAAATGTAAATGCATTTACCCCCCCCCCCTCCCATCAGAATATCATTTAAGATGCAGAGTATGTGCTGTGTTCTTCGTAGCGAACGGATCCGGTTACAAAAAGAACTTCTTCAACCTGATTTCTAGAATCGGTAAAATATTTGTAAGTAGAAATAGCTTAGACCTACAAATGTGTGTTATGAAAAAATCACAAATTTTAAGACAAATGTTCCTCATAGAATAATATATTCGGAGCATATGAAAGTTTTTTAATCAAAAAATTAGAAGCACAGATATAGATGAAAACGCAATGAAACTTTACGCTTCCCAGCTGGGAAATTGTACGTTTGCTGAAAATTAGAAAAAGAGAGAAGCGAAAATGTTCTTTATGGCTAATGGTATCTGACCAAGAAAGGATTTTTTTTTCAAACGGATTTCTAGAAGAAAAGATACTTTTTGAAATGGAAATCTACAACGACGCCCCTGGCGAAGGAAAAAGCAGAAAATATATGCAAACTATTCTTCACAAAGGCAGCAATGAAAACATAATTTTTTAAATGAGACTTCTGGAAGAGGAGATAGGAAGAAAACGGTTTATACACATACGCCCCTAGCGTGGACGTTGTGCAGTACTTAAAGTGGATCAAAATCTTTATCATAACGAATAGCATACAAATACATTTTTTCTTCAATCGGATTTTTAGAAACGGAGATGCAATGTAACCAGAAATACAGTACATACGCCACCTAGAGGCAAAACTGTTCATTATGAAAAATTCGAAAAATAATGCAAAATGTTATCCCCCAGTGAATAGTAAACAGAATTTTTGAAATTGCATATTTAGAGAAGATATCGAGAAAAATAGAATATACATTCACGATTTTTAGAGGAAAAATTGTGCATTGTTGTGAGAATAAACTGTGCATTAAATGTTTTCCACGTGGAGCAGTATCTTTCCGAAAAAAAAGAGGGAGGGGGATTAGAAGCGTAGATATGGCGACAAACGCGTTGTAAACAGAAATACATGTATGCTGTTACGCTTCCTAGCGGCGAAACTGCAACTGACATAAAATTATACATTATGTGTAGAATAATCTTCACTACATGACCACAAACGCTGTCGCGCGCAATTTTTTTTTTTTTTCTTTTTCAAATCGAAACTTTAGAAGCAGTGATATCGAAAAAACCATGATACGCATTTACAAACCAAGAACGCTGCCTGGTGCGAAAATATATATGCATATATATATATATAAATATTGATTCATAATTTTGGGGGTGCTTAAACTAATTAGCCAAGAGATGGATTCGAAAACCGTGTATATAGTTAAATGTAAATAAAATAAAGTGCATGCTGGCATTAATTGGGTAACTTATGTGCTTGTGTTTAGGGGAAGATTAATTGCGAGGTTAATGGTGGGCATGAGGAATCACGAAGAACGTAAGTGGCTCCGAAGAGAAAATTAGACAGGGATAAGCTGGGGCCCCCTGTAGGCCAGACCTCGTGAAGGGAAATATTTCGAACGAATGCCGACACTCTGTTTAGAAGTTCGCGCTTTAGTAGAACGCGCGAGGAATCCAGGAATGCTCACGTATGATGTAAACACAAGGTTTCCCAGGACATTAAACGGGGCAATAAAAGTACTTGAGGAGGCGAGATGATGTGTTCAAAGTAAGATTCGCAGATATTTCGCTTAAAAAGGGTCAAGCGCCCAAAATACTAAAATCGGCAAAGGCACGCTAATGGGTTTCACGACAGTAAACAGCCTTTTGCCATAAATTTCGCACGTGTGCAAATATCTGGCGCACCTAAAACAGAGGGAGAGAAAAAGCGAGCAGTCTCGATCTGAAAGCGAGGAGAAAAGGGTCTCGTCTTGGGAGAAGCCGAGTGGCTTGGGGCTCGGTGTCAGCTGAATTCGAATAACTTAGCGGTCTTTACACTGGCGAGGTATTGGGGAGACCTGGAATATCGGTTCAAAACCGGAAAGGTTCAACAGTTTGCGCCCTGGTTCAACGAATAGCTTAGCGGTCTTTACGCTGGCGAGGTATTGGGGAGACCTGGAATATCGGTTCAAAACCGGAAAGGTTCAACAGTTTGCGCCCCAAATGAAGCGAGGTCACACTTAACTATAGAAAAGAGGGGACTAGCGTACCTCTCTGCGAAAAATGAAAGAAATTATTGCCTCTCTGCAGCAAAGTACAGATTGAGAAATAATCTTCTGCATACCAGCGCAGATTCAATTGCTGGACCCCCAAAACTGAACGTGCCATGCAAGGATAGCGATGAAACGAAAGTGAAACCGGGGACCGGGTGGACAGAAGAACGAATAGTGCGCTACAGCCGGACCGTGATCAGCAGTCACGGCAATCAGCCTGCCAGAGAGAGATGGAGACCAACCCCTTTTTCCTCTCCCCCATCAGCAAAGAAGAGACGACCGTCTTGCTGGGAGTGAAGTTCGGAAATCCGCAGAATGCACGTATCTTAGTGAAATAGCCACCTACATGTGTGTGTGTTTCTTCAAGTCACCATCATTGTGTCTTCTGCAGTGTTTTGTGCGCGTGAGTGTTCACTGCGAGAGCGACAGCGAATTAGTGCCATCTCAGTTCAGTGTTGTGTCACCGTGATAACCTTTCAAACTGGATTATACAATGTAAGAATCAGTAAGTACATTTATTAATCGCACTATTTCGCTGGTTACAGAACATTAGTTCAAACTGCAGTAGGAAGCAAGCCTACACGGTCTACTGACCAAATTAAATCTAATTCCAGTATGCAATCAGTCAGTAGCATGCAGGTATAATCGGTGATAAGTAGTAACCGATGGGTTACAGTAGAAATCGAGGCTGCTCGATAGATAACTCATTTCCTTTGCATTTACAAGTGACGCCTTTACATTATCTTATCTTTTAGGGGTTTTTTAATGGTTTAAGTTAAATGTGTCTGTCTTGTGCCAACCCTCAGTTGAGTGTGTTATTTTGAGTATCGCGGTGATTTGATATTTTTATTGGTCAAATTTTTGTTAAACTCTCGCCTAACACACCACACAGGGTTTCGGCGTTGAACGAACCCCCAATTAGGAACTCTGTTTAATAAGTTTTAATGCTAACCTCCGGGGTCTCACCAAATATCAGTCCCGCTACCAATCTAGAGTTTTAAAGTAATAATTTGTGTTTCTTTTATTTGTGTGTGTGTGTGTGTGTGTGTGTGTGTGTGTGTGTGTGTGTGTGTGTGTGGACAGCCACCCCCGGAGTGTAACAATAAATATGTATATATATACTTAAGAGCAAAACTGAAGACTAAGGAAAAACTTTAGAATTTAAAACGAAGGTTGCAAAATAACCTGAAAATCAAAACGCGCAACGCAGCAGTTTTGAAAATTCAGAATTCACATTCTATAAAGAAGATACCTAAGCAAAAAAATACAAATATAATTTTGACTCACACCTAGTACAACATAGAAAAGGTTATGTATCTACCTGTGTGAGTAAAAGGAGAAAAGGTAAAAAAATAAAATAAAACAACTGAATGTAGAAGGTGTCGAGAATACTGAGCCTTGGCTTTATCAAGGACCAGCAAAAACTCTGCATTTTCTCACTTCCACAAAGACCTAGTTGGAAATGGGTTTCTGCAAGGCCATAGATGCAAGTAACATTCCCACCTAAAATAGTTTAAAAAATATATATAGTATGTCATGTCCTCCGTAGAGTTGCATGACCTAGCACTGGTTAACAATTTCGCTTGCATCCATTAACCTTCCTGGCCCGACCCATGCTCTTCATCTGTTACTATTAAACAGAGAGAAGAAGATTAAAGAGAACTCAAGCTGTGAGAGTGACATAATAATTAGAAATGATTTTCAGCCATAACGAAATTCCAAGTTCGTTTGAGAGAGAATTTAAACCTGAAAATCAATGCAAAAGAAATCCAAATTTTTACATTGCAATTAAAAAAGGAAATATTAATTTCTAACGAACAGAATTTTGAAAGAAAACTTGAGTCTAAAACCCCCTACTCTACAACTTATGACAGCACGAAAACGAGAATAAGTTAAAGATAATAATTAACTAAAGAAAACTTTGTGAAAGTTATATACCTTAAACAGTTAGTTGCAATATGTACAAAGTATTTCAGCAGTGCTTTAAGTGCATAATTAATTAGTTATTAAGAACTTAACTACTTTGAAAAAACAGCGCATAGACAGCGCATAGAAAAGGAACAAGCTTAGCCATCTTCTGTTCCTAGGTACCCCAAAAGACGCTCAAAGTTACAAAGAAAAGAAAGAGTTAAAACCCGCAAAAATGTTAACAGACTAACCAATGCCTAAAAGCTGAAAAGCTAAAAAACGACAGAGAAAAAGTACATGAAGTACAAGTTCAATGTTTGTACTTCATGTACTTTTTCTCTGTCGTTTTTTAGCTTTTCAGCTTTTAGGCATTGGTTAGTCTGTTAACATTTTTGCGGGTTTTAACTCTTTCTTTTCTTTGTAACTTTGAGCGTCTTTTGGGGTACCTAGGAACAGAAGATGGCTAAGCTTGTTCCTTTTCTATGCGCTGTCTATGCGCTGTTTTTTCAAAGTAGTTAAGTTCTTAATAACTAATTAATTATGCACTTAAAGCACTGCTGAAATACTTTGTACATATTGCAACTAACTGTTTAAGGTATATAACTTTCACAAAGTTTTCTTTAGTTAATTATTATCTTTAACTTATTCTCGTTTTCGTGCTGTCATAAGTTGTAGAGTAGGGGGTTTTAGACTCAAGTTTTCTTTCAAAATTCTGTTCGTTAAAAATTAATATTTCCTTTTTAATTGCAATGTAAAAATTTGGATTTCTTTTGCATTGATTTTCAGGTTTAAATTCTCTCTCAAACGAACTTGGAATTTCGTTATGGCTGAAAATCATTTCTAATTATTATGTCACTCTCACAGCTTGAGTTCTCTTTAATCTTCTTCTCTCTGTTTAATAGTAACAGATGAAGAGCATGGGTCGGGCCAGGAAGGTTAATGGATGCAAGCGAAATTGTTAACCAGTGCTAGGTCATGCAACTCTACGGAGGACATGACATATATATATTTTTTAAACTATTTTAGGTGGGAATGTTACTTGCATCTATGGCCTTGCAGAAACCCATTTCCAACTAGGTCTTTGTGGAAGTGAGAAAATGCAGAGTTTTGCTGGTCCTTGATAAAGCCAAGGCTCAGTATTCTCGACACCTTCTACATTCAGTTGTTTTATTTTATTTTTTTACCTTTTCTCCTTTTACTCACACAGGTAGATACATAACCTTTTCTATGTTGTACTAGGTGTGAGTCAAAATTATATTTGTATTTTTTGCTTAGGTATCTTCTTTATAGAGTATGTATATATCATCATCATCATCATCATTGTCAACCATTATCAATCCACTGCTGGACGAAGGTCTCCCCAAGTTTCCTCCACAACGGTCTGTCTTGTGCCAGTCTCCTCCATGTCACCCCTGCATACTTTCGAATTTCATCCACCCATCTCCCATGTGGTCTTCTTCTGGGTCTTTTCCTGTCCCTTGGAATCCAATCTAAAATTTCGGCTGTCCATCGATGATCTGTCCTTCTGGCAGTATGTCCAGCCCATTGCCATTTCAGGGATTTAACTCTGATCATGATGTCTTCCACTCTTGTCATTTTTCGGATCCACGAGTTCCTCTTCTTATCTCTCCTGGTTACACCAAGCATGCACCTCTCCATGCTTCTTTGAGTTGTCTGCAGCCTTTGTATGTCTCTTTTAGTTAAGGTCCACGTCTCTGCACCATACGTAAGCACTGGAAGGATGCATTGATCAAACACTTTTCTTTTAAGACATAATGGCATATTGCTCTTGAAAATTATGCTGTTTCTTCCAAAAGCTCTCCAGGCAAGTTTTGTACGCCGATTAATTTCTTCATCAATGTGACCCTCACTTGATATCTGCTGTCCAAGATAAACGTACGTGTCTGTTATCTCCAGCTTTTCTCCATCAATCGATAAATCTTCATTTCTTGTAAAAGCATTGAACATCACTTTTGTCTTCCGAAAGTTCATTTTAATCCCACTTCTTTACTCTTGTCAGCAAGTTCCTGGATCATACTCTGCAGCTCTGATGGGCTAGTTGCAAAAATGACTACGTCATCAGCAAAACGAAGGTGAGTTAGATAATCTCCATTAATCTTTATCCCCTTGTTTTCCCAGCTCAGTGACTGAAAAACACCCTCCAATGTGGCATTATAGAGCTTCGGAGATATGGTGTCACCTTGTCTCACTCCCTTTCCAATTTTTATGTGTGTTGTATTTTCAAACAGCCGAATCTTTGCACTTGCATTTTCATAGATGTTATTAATAATATTAATGTATGCATCTTCAATACCGCAGGTTTTCAGAGCCATTGAAACTGCTGATGGTTTCACCGAATCAAAGGCTTTTTCATAATCGATAAAAGCCATGCACAATGGAAGTTCATATTCCCTCGCTCTTTCAATTAGTTCTCTCAGCACATGGATATGATCTATTGTGCTGTAGCCACTCCTGAATCCAGCTTGTTCTCTCGGTTGAGCCATGTCCAGTGTTACCTTCAAGCGGTGTGAAAGAACTTTAGTGAAGATTTTATAAACTACTGATAGGAGGCTGATAGGTCTGTAGTTTCCGAGATCCTCAATGTCACCTTTCTTATGTAGCAGGATCATTGTAGCGGTGTTCCAATCCTCAGGAATCTTTCCTTCATTAAGGCATCGAGTGAAAATTTGGGCGAGTACTGTTTCGATTTCTCCACTTGCTTCTTGTATGATGTCTACAGTAATTCCATCTTCTCCTGGAGCTTTTCCCCGCTTCATGTTCTTGATTGCATGTGCAACTTCTGCTGGAAGGACTGGAGGAACTCTGGTACTGGTATCTTTCATGATGTCTGGAGTGCATGTATCATCCCTTTCATATAATTTGGAGTAGAAATCTTTCACTCTTGTCAAAATTTCGCCTCTATTTCTTGTTACAGAACCATCTTCTTTTCTCAGTGCCATAATCTGTTTTCTTCCCTTACTTGAGATGTCCCTTTGCTATCTTTAGGCTTTGGTTGTTTTCAATTGCTTTCCTCACTAGTTCACAGTTGAATTTTCTTACGTCTTCAGTGATACTTTTTCGTACTGTCTTGCATAGCTCTATATATTCCACTTTGGAAGTCGCATCTTCTTTAGTTGTCCTCATCTCTTCTTTTTCGCATCAACATTTTCGTTTTTCCTGATAATTTATTTACATGCAACTTGTTCTTAGACCCAGCTAATTTTGTTGCTGTTTCCATAAGAGCTTTGGTTACTTTTCTGTTAACTTCAGAGATGTCCACTTCTTCCGATGTTAGGCCTTCTAAAGCAGAGAACCCTGTTCTTCAGTTCCAACTTGAAGGTATTATGGTGTTTTTAAGGTTGGTTATGTCAATAGATTTTGTTTGTCTTATGAGCTTGTCACGTTCAAGTTTAGTGTTGAGGTGCATCTTACATCTCACCAATCTATGGTCACTACCTGTGTTGAACTTGTTTAGCACACTGCAGTCTTCTATGACGAATTTTTTGTTACACATAATAAAATCAATTTCATTTGTCGTCCCATTTGGATGTCTCCATGTCCATTTCCTGTGTGGCTTTTTCTTGAAGAAGGAGTTCAAGATGAAAAACCCTTCTGCCTCTGCAAACTCAACGAGAGTATTTCCACGCTGGTTTCTGTTGCCGTGACCGAATTTACCTACTGAAGTTTCATTCTGTTGCCGTTGCCCTATTTTTGCATTGAAATCTCCCATAATTATTTTCAAGTGCTGCTTACCTTTATTATTTAGATGACAAATTTCCTCATAAAATTCTTCAATTTCTTCTTCAGGATGACTTGTGGTGGGTGCATAAGTTTGAATAATCTGAGCCTGGTATCTTTTCGAGAGTTGGATAACGAGTCGTGCAGCTCTGTCAGAGGAACTTTCAACTTCTACAACTTTATCCTTCAGTTTCTTGTTTATTATAAATCCAACACCACTAGTTCTGCCAGTATCTGTCCCACGATAGTAGAAGAGATGTCCACTTTTCAGTTCGATGAGATCTTCTCCTTTTCTCCTTACCTCACTTAGCCCCACGATGTCCCACTTGATCCTTTGTAGTTCCTCTTCCAATTCAAGAAGCCTTGAATCAGAAGATAGGGAGCGTCCATTGTACGTTGCCAAGGTCAGCATCAGATGGCAGCCTAGTCCGGTCCTCCGGGGATTCTTAGCACCCTCTGCCTTCATGTCGCACTGGCCGCTGCCTTGGCCAGGTACATTCCAGCTTGCCGGAGACTGAGGGCCAAGATTTAAGTTGTGGAGTCATTTGGAGGGGTTTGGCCATAACTCACCACGCTGGCCAAGCGGGTTGGTGAGTGTGGGATAGAATTTCCTCTAATCCCGATGGTATAGTTATACCGCTATTGGCGGTCGTCAGAGCCCCTTTAGTAGGAACAGGATGCACCACGAGAAGGCGGGGTTGACATTTGTCAAGGAGAGGCTGTGATGTTACGCATCACCTGACCTTACATCCCATGTATATATATATATATATATATATATATATGTAAGGTCAGGTGATGCGTAACATCACAGCCTCTCCTTGACAAATGTCAACCCTGCCTTCTCGTGGTGCATCCCGTTCCCACTAAAGGGGCTCTGACGACCGCCAATAGCGGTATAACTATACCATCGGGATCAGAGGAAATGCTATCCCACACTCACCAACCCGCTTGGCCAGCGTGGTGAGTTATGGCCAAACCCTCCAAAATGACTCCACAACTTAAATCTTGGCCCTCAGTCTCCGGCAGCTGGAATGTACCTGGCCAAGGCAGCGGCCAGTGCGACATGAAGGCAGAGGGTGCTAAGAATCCCCGGAGGACCGGACTAGGCTGCCATCTGATGCTGACCTTGGCAACGTACAATGGACGCTCCCTATCTTCTGATTCAAGGCTTCTTGAATTGGAAGAGGAACTACAAAGGATCAAGTGGGACATTGTGGGGCTAAGTGAGGTAAGGAGAAAAGGAGAAGATCTCATCGAACTGAAAAGTGGACATCTCTTCTACTATCGTGGGACAGATACTGGCAGAACTAGTGGTGTTGGATTTATAATAAACAAGAAACTGAAGGATAAAGTGGTAGAAGTTGAAAGTTCCTCTGACAGAGCTGCACGACTCGTTATCCAACTATCGAGAAGATACCAGGCTCAGATTATTCAAACTTATGCACCCACCACAAGTCATCCTGAAGAAGAAATTGAAGAATTTTATGAGGAAATTTGTCATCTAAATAATAAAGGTAAGCAGCACTTCAAAATAATTATGGGAGATTTCAATGCAAAAATAGGGCAACGGCAACAGAATGAAACTTCAGTAGGTAAATTCGGTCACGGCAACAGAAACCAGCGTGGAAATACTCTCGTTGAGTTTGCAGAGGCAGAAGGGTTTTTCATCTTGAACTCCTTCTTCAAGAAAAAGCCACACAGGAAATGGACATGGAGACATCCAAATGGGATGACAAGTGAAATTGATTTTATTATGTGTAACAAAAAATTCGTCATAGAAGACTGCAGTGTGCTAAACAAGTTCAACACAGGTAGTGACCATAGATTGGTGAGATGTAAGATGCACCTCAACACTAAACTTGAACGTGGCAAGCTCATAAGACAAACAAAATCTATTGACATAACCAACCTTAAAAACACCATAATACCTTCAAGTTGGAACTGAAGAACAGGTTCTCTGCTTTAGAAGGCCTAACATTGGAAGAAGTGGACATCTCTGAAGTTAACAGAAAAGTAACCAAAGCTCTTATGGAAACAGCAACAAAATTAGCTGGGTCTAAGAACAAGTTGCATGTAAATAAATTATCAGGAAAAACGAAAATGTTGATGCAAAAAAGAAGAGAGATGAGGACAACTAAAGAAGATGTGACTTCCAAAGTGGAATATATAGAGCTATGCAAGACAGTACGAAAAAGTATCACTGAAGACGTAAGAAAATTCAACTGTGAACTAGTGAGGAAAGCAATTGAAAACAACCAAAGCCTAAAGATAGCAAAGGGATATCTCAGTAAGGGAAGAAAACAGATTATGGCACTGAGAAAAGAAGATGGTTCTGTAACAAGAAATAGAGGCGAAATTTTGACAAGAGTGAAAGATTTCTACTCCAAATTATATGAAAGGGATGATACATGCACTCCAGACATCATGAAAGATACCAGTACCAGAGTTCCTCCAATCCTTCCAGCAGAAGTTGCACATGCAATCAAGAACATGAAGCGGGGAAAAGCTCCAGGAGAAGATGGAATTACTGTAGACATCATACAAGAAGCAAGTGGAGAAATCGAAACAGTACTCGCCCAAATTTTCACTCGATGCCTTAATGAAGGAAAGATTCCTGAAGATTGGAACACCGCTACAATGATCCTGCTACATAAGAAAGGTGACATTGAGGATCTCGGAAACTACAGACCTATCAGCCTCCTATCAGTAGTTTATAAAATCTTCACTAAAGTTCTTTCACACCGCTTGAAGGTAACACTGGACATGGCTCAACCGAGAGAACAAGCTGATTCAGGAGTGGCTACAGCACAATAGATCATATCCATGTGCTGAGAGAACTAATTGAAAGAGCAAAAGAATATGAACTTCCATTGTGCATGGCTTTTATCGATTATGAAAAAGCCTTTGATTCGGTGAAACCATCAGCAGTTACAATGGCTCTGAAAACTCATGGTATTGAAGATGCATACATTAATATTATTTATAACATCTATGAAAATGCAAGTGCAAAGATTAGGCTGTTTGAAAATACAACACACATAAAAATTGGAAAGGGAGTGAGACAAGGTGACACCATATCTCCGAAGCTCTTTAATGCCACATTGGAGGGTGTTTTTCAGTCGCTGAGCTGGGAAAACAAGGGGATAAAGATTAATGGAGATTATCTAACCCACCTTCGTTTTGCTGATGACGTAGTCATTTTTGCAACTAGCCCATCAGAGCTGCAGAGTATGATCCAGGAACTTGCTGACAAGAGTAAAGAAGTGGATTAAAAATGAACTTTCAGAAGACAAAAGTGATGTTCAATGCTTTTACAAGAAATGAAGATTTATCGATTGATGGAGAAAAGCTGGAGATAACAGACACGTACGTTTATCTTGGACAGCAGATATCAAGTGAGGGTCACATTGATGAAGAAATTAATCGGCGTACAAAACTTGCCTGGAGAGCTTTTGGAAGAAACAGCATAATTTTCAAGAGCAATATGCCATTATGTCTTAAAAGAAAAGTGTTTGATCAATGCATCCTTCCAGTGCTTACGTATGGTGCAGAGACGTGGACCTTAACTAAAAGAGACATACAAAGGCTGCAGACAACTCAAAGAAGCATGGAGAGGTGCATACTTGATGTAACCAGGAGAGATAAGAAGAGGAACTCGTGGATCCGAAAATGACAAGAGTGGAAGACATCATGATCAGAGTTAAATCCCTGAAATGGCAATGGGCTGGACATACTGCCAGAAGGACAGATCATCGATGGACAGCCGAAATTTTAGATTGGATTCCAAGGGACAGGAAAAGACCCAGAAGAAGACCACATGGGAGATGGGTGGATGAAATTCGAAAGTATGCAGGGGTGACATGGAGGAGACTGGCACAAGACAGACCGTTGTGGAGGAAACTTGGGGAGACCTTCGTCCAGCAGTGGATTGATAATGGTTGACAATGATGATGATGATGATGATATATATATATTTCAAATCGGTCTTTTAGGAACAAAGATATCAGGAAACATACAATATTCACTTACGCCCTCTAAAGGTAAGACCGCATTATTAAAGAAGAAACTGCACACAAAATGGTCAGCGGGGTAAAAGGTATGGAAGTAAAAAACCAATTGTTTTAATGGGACGTTTAGTACAATAAAATATATTTCGAATTCAATAGCATCTGCATTTTTGTTCACCCAGCGGCAAAGTTATACATCGGAAGACGACCAAAATTTTTGGTATAGAAATTTTATATTTAAAAATTTAAACAAGTTAAGGATTAGAGAAATGTTTTTCTTTGTTCATCATCGAGGTGATTCCACGCATTGGCATCGTTTCCCCATCATCCTCTGTCCAGCAGTAGGTCAGGATCAGGAGGCTATTGGGTGGTGTTTGCTACATTCAGTGTGACTGCTGGTTGCTAACGAGCATTTTTCTGTCATTTTCACGAAACCGATGACCCGCAAAATTTGGCGCTAACCATCCAGGAACTTTTGAGATCGTTCGCTGATATTCCCACACCTTCTTTATGGCATTTGCCGGAAGAACCCTTTACAGACTAAGAACGGCATGTTAAAATTACACCTTGATAAACCGAAACCGATGTCTTAATCTGCCGCAACAGTGCACAATAGCAGAGTGCATTCACGATCTGAAAATTTCCTCTTACCGCCTGTATGTACGCTACCGTTAATATAAAAAAATAAATATAATTTCATATTACAGTATAACATAAAATTACATATACATAAAATATAAAAAAAAACAGATAGATACAAAAATTTCACTTTATGGAACGGTTTCCACATTTTTTTTTTTTTTAGTGCACAGTTCGGACGCTAGGTGTGGACATCGTGTACTTCTGTTTACAACAGTATCTCTGCTTCTAAAAGTCCTATAGAAAAAATTATTTTCTGTTATGTGTAATTCGCAACGGTAAAGATTGTGAGCATTGTCCTTTGTAATAAGGCACAGTTTTCCACTAGCTTTTGGAAAAGACAATATTTTGCGCATATTTTTTAAGTTTTCGTAATTGACAATTATGCCGCCGGGGATCGTCAAGATATATTTCTGTTTGTGAAACAGTGTCTTCTGTTTTAAAAATCTCTTGGGAAACCCCCTTTGTTGGCAGGACACTCTTCATTATGCCACTATGAAGAATATTTTGCCCCCAATTGATTCTCCAAACAGAGTACAACCTTCTCGCTAAGGAGCTTAAAGTTATATCACATCTTCCTTTATAAAGGTGTTCCAGCTATAAAAGTAGCTCGGCGCTCGTAGATTAATGTAAACGTCGTTTGTGCACGTGTATTTAATGTAAACGTTGTTTTTGCAGGTGTATTTAAGGTAAACGTTAGTAAATGTAAACTTTTGTTTTACAGGTTTTGTAGCTGATATTCGTGTTGTTGTTTGAGTGGCATTTGAGCTGTTCAGAATGCCACTGAGTCTATAAGAAAGGATGTTTGTGGTGGAGTGCTACATTTCGTCGAAATCCTTCAAGGCCGCTCGAGAGTCATTTACTACAAAATTCCCAACAACGTCTGTACCGGCGGTAAGGACTATTCAACGGCTCATCAAGAAATTTCGGGAGACAGGAAGTGTGCTAAATCGGACACATATGGGACTGCGCTCTGTGCACACACCGGAAGCAGTGGACGATACTGCCAGAAGAATGAGTGTGAGTCCACGGAAGTCTACACGCCGGCTGTCGCAACAAAGTGGCATATCGCGCTCGTCTTGTCATCGTGTAGTTCGTGCGCTGCAGATGAAACCGTACAAAGTAATGAGTGTTCAAGAGCTACTAGCAGCAGATACCGCTAAACGACTGGGATACTGTCAGTGGATACACAACGAAATTGCATAAGGTCTTATGGATTCTCACCTGTGTTTTATGTCGGACGAGGCTTGGTTCCACCTCTCCGGTTATGTGAATAGCCAAAACACACGATATTGGTTTTCCGTGAATCCCAGAGAAATGTTCGAAACTCCACTGTACGATGAAAAGACTGGGGTATGGTGCGAACTGTCAGTACGCAGAATCATTGGACCCATATTCTTCACCAACACCATTAACTCAGAGCGGTACATAAACGACATATTCAACGTGTTCGTTGAGCAGTTGACAGAAGAGGAGAAACTGAACGCATACTTTCAACAAGACGGAGCAACAGCGCATACTGCACGAGCATCTTTGCATGAAGTGCATTCTGTATTCAGTGATGAGCGAACGGTGTCCAAAGGGCGGTGCACCCCTCGTTCGCCTGACCTCAGAACGTGTGACTTCTATTTGTGGGGGAACCTTAAAAGCAAACTGTATGAAACTAATCCACACATGCTAGATGAATTGAAAACCAATATCACAAAAGTTAGCAATAGCCCATGGATGAGCTACGCTACGTTTTCTACAATATACTCCAGAGAACCATACTGTGAAGTAACCAGGGGGTCGAACATTTTCAGCACTTATTGTGACGACATGACAAGACTGTTGTAATCATAGTGTTGACATTTTTTGCAATATATGAACAGCAATATTATTATACACTGTTTTATTCATTCATTCTTCACCGTTCCAGTCATGCTACTTTTAGCTGGGTCACCCTGTATTTTTTCTAATTGTTCGATTTGAAAAACTTCTTCAGCCTCGGATATCTCCCTCTATGAGGAACATTTTTTGTAACATACATTTCTGCCACTAGAGGGCGTAAGCTATTTCCATTTGTGGATGCATTACCGATTGTAGACGTCCGATTGATTTTTCTTTTTTAACTGGTTCCGTTTACTATGAACGACACTTAAATGATTCCCAGTTTTTTGCTACGAGCATAAACGCATTATTCTCTTTTTCGCTGATTTTTGTTTCGTTTTTCTCAAAATCTACTTCGAAAACTTATTTTCACGTCGAAAAGGATTTAAAAGATATGTTCGTTACACCCTAGACTTCGGTGTCATCTTTCTTGTTTTTTGTTTGTTTGTTTTGTTTTTTAACAGACACCGCTCAAAAAAATCCTTTCGCAACCATAGTGACTACTTTGTGTTATATTTTCGAAATTAAACTTAAGTGCAACAGCCATTAAATTTAATATGCCTGCAGAGTTTTCATCGAAAACGTATATCAAAGCACCGTAAAAGGAAAGGAAACGTTGGTACAATGAAGCAAATCCGAAAACATTCGGTTTTAAAATATAAAAGACATTAGGCATACACTTCAACAATTTCCGGGATTGACATGGCAATTAGCCGCAGTAAGTGCGGTAACATTACAACATGTGTGGTACCAACAGATAGGTACAAAAAACTGTCCATCTACCATTTGAGTAGTGTGGATCGGGGGAGGGGTGTGTGCTGCACAATCATACCAAAGTACGTGAAACTTTTCAAGGTGTGGAAGCAATACGAGCAAATACTTCTCTTTTTATTTGATTTTTGTTGTTGTTTGCTTGTTTGTTTGTTAGGGTAGTCGGCTGGTGAAACGGCGGATAGTTCGGACAGTACCAAGAAACAATGTCGCGACCAAGTGCTTTGAGGCATGGAAGGTTTACAGACGTCCAAATAAACGTAATAATGTAAGACATACCCCTTGGGTCGAGTGCTGGAGGCTCAGCGCTGTGACTGTCGTCAATCAATAGAGATGATAGCAAAACACGTGAAATCTACGTTGAACTTAAAACACTGTTTCCAGACACGGCTTGAAGATACATCACCATCGGCTGGATAAATTCCGGATACAGAGTAATGTGACCAAAGCATGAGGCTAAACAGTCAGCTTACAAAAATGGCGGAGAAAGACCCGAATGTTCATAGAGCAATCATTACAGGAGACAAGACGCAGAGTTTCCTCTCCGCATATTGGCCACGTGGAAGTGGCCATCAAAACAGAAATCTAAAGGACCCTGAAAAAACGTTCCATAGGAAAAGTGATGTTGAAAGACTTCTTGCCTAACAGGATATTGTTCACTGTGATGATAACTCATAAAGTACTAGAGCGAAAAATATTTGATGATTGTTTCGCGGGAAATGGACAAGGAAGCTTCCACAGAAGTTCTGAAGAATTCTTTGCATGTTGGCAAATGCGATCTTTGGCCTCGTTTTAATGTTTCACCACACGTTCTCCGTCGCAAAAGCCTTAGAATGCCTCTGAACGCGTATCACAAATCTTTTAAGACTGAAAAGGATAGAAATAATTTTAAAAAAAAATCAACATGGTTAAAAAAAAGTCTTCGTAAATTCAGAGAAAGCTTAGGAACGAGAAAACAGGATACTTCTGTGGAAGGTTTTGAATACATACACAGTCGTATCAGAATAATATGACCATCCTCGGAAGCACGGTGTACCCTACCAGGCACGTCGCAGAGTGCACGTGACAAGGTCGACCACATGGAGATATAAGTAGCCGGCCAGGACAGATGAGTCATAGTGTGCCACGTGAGCACAATGGGCAGAGCTAGTAATTTCAAGGAAGTTCGAAAAGGAATGATCATCGGCTACCGCGCCAAGGGTGGAAGCATTACAGAAACAGCAGACTTCGTGGGCTGTTCGCCAAGGTGCTGTAGTAAGAGTGTACCAAGAATGGACTACTGGCACACCGAGTACATCCCGACGTCATAACTGTGGAGCCAAAAAGGCCATCGACCCCAAAGGAGAACGTTGCTTCCGTCGACTGGCAAAGGGCAATCGACGCGCAACAATGCAGCAATTGACCACGCAAATGAACGCTGGGGCACCCAACTACGTGTCCCCGATAACAGTAGAGCGAACTCTGTTACGCATGTGTCTCCGGAGTCGACGCTGCGTCAAGGCGCCCATGTTAACTTAGGTCCATCGGCACCGACGCCTGCAGTTTGCATGGGACTATCGTTCTTGGACAGTGTAGAGTTGGGAAACGTTGCCTTCTCCGACGAATCGAGGTTTCTATTTCACAGAAGTGACGGGCGGTGGCGAATACCGCGTCAGACACGCGAGAACCAACACTCGGACACGCTTGTCAGTCTAGCACAGGCCGGCGGTGGCAGTGTACATGTCTGGAGGATGTTTACCTGGTATGACCTGGGACCGCTAGTACCACTGGTTGGGTCCCTGAACGCCAATGACTACCAGTCGATCCTCGATGGCCACATGCATCCCTTCACGTTGGACGTCTACCTTGGTGGTGATCGTATCTACCAACAGGAGAATGAACCCTGCCAAGTCATTAAGGGAGTGCGTGACTTGTTCCAGGAACACGACAGCGAGGTTTCAGTCTTTCTTTGGTCGGCGAAATCGCCCAACCTCAGTACCATAGAGCATTTGTGGGACTATTTGGATCGACAGGTTTCACGTGCCGACACAAAACCACGTCATCTCCGGGACCTCTGTGTTCAGCTGCAGTCCGAATGGGCACGTGTGTCTCGGGCAACCTTCTAGAGTCTCACTGCGTCCATGCCACGCCGTCTGGCCGCTGTCATCCGGGCCAAGGGGTGTTATTCCCATCATTGTGATACGACCGTGTATGGTGTAACCGAGAATATGCTTAATAGTGTTAAAACTATGTATGCTGGCAGTAGAGCTTGTGTACGAGTGAATGGTGTTTTATTGAAATGATTTCCTACAGGCAAGATTAAGTAATGTCATCATAGCTGTTTAATATACACAGTCGAGTCACATTATTGTGACCACCTACTACTTTTGAAGTCAAGAACACGTAGCCAATGAAAGAGGGCATGTGTCGTGAGCTGGCTTGGAAGGTATATAAGGTGTGCTGTAGGCATTCTGAAAGCATATTACTCGTTGCTATCATGGATAAAAGATGCGATTTATCAGATTTACAAAAGGGGATGATTACCGGCTTTCGGGCCAAGGGTGACAGTATTTTTGAAACAGCGCAGTTTGTGAACTGTTAGCGTGTTGCTGTGGTTGAAGTGTATCGCGATTGGAGAAATGGCACCATTGCGAATATGCGACGTGGACACTGTGGAGCACCATGTGCCATTGATGTGAGAGGTGAACGTCGGCTTCGAAGGTGCGTGGGGGCTGATCGACATGCTACAATGGAGCAACGCACTGGCCGAATGTACCAGGGGGTACCGGAAGTGTGTCTAAAACGACAGCTCAGCGAACCCTGCTGCGTATGGGGCTCCGATGCAGGCGGATGGTCACTGCACCTAGGCGAACGAAGGTACATCGGTAGAAAAGGCTTACATTTGCACGGCAATATCGAAATTGGACCTCTGCTGATTGGCAAAAGAGTGCCTTCACCCATGAGTAACGTTTTCTGCTTCATCGAACGGATGGACGTTGACGTATAAGGCGAGAAACATCGGAGAACAAACACTCTTCAACTATTGCTGGCAGAATACAAGCTGGTCGGGGCAACGTTATGGTGTGTGGAATGTTTTCGTGGTATTCCCTGGGTCCACTCATACTTGTGGAAGGCACTATGGATCGAATTCGTTATAAATCCATCCTTGCAGTCCACGTACACCCATACATGCTGATTGTCGTCCTTGGGGCAGATGGGATCTTCCAGCACGACAATGCGACGTGCCACACAGCTAAAAATGTTCGCGAGTGGTTGGAAGAGCACAATGAAGACATCAAAGTAATTCCCTGGCCCCCTAATTCCCTAGACTTAAACCCAATTGAGCATCTGTGGGACGACCTGGATCGTGTTGTTCGCTCTATGGATCCTCAACAAACGCACCCTACACAGCAGCTGTCGGATGCACTGCAGTCAGCATGGCTCCACATACCTGTGGACAACTTCCAGCACCTTATTGAGTGACTCCTAGCCCGTCTAGCTGCTGTCCGCGCTGCACACGGCGGTTACTCTGGGTATTAGCTGGTGGTCACAATTATGTGATTCGTGTATTTATGGATGCGTGCATGAGTGATGACAAAATAGACAATTAAATAGGTATACTTATATGACAACAGGTTTGTCTCAATAGGTATACGCTATATATGACAATAGGTATACGTGTCGGTAATTTCTGTTAGTGCAGATTGCTCTATGCTGATGACATAGTCTCTGGGCAGAGAGCAAAAGTGAGTTGCTCACTATGTTGTTCTGAATGTACGAAGTTTGTATGAAATTCAAACTTAGTATGAATAACAGAAACCCCAAAGTTATGGATGGTTTCTGAGTGACGAACTGTTAGTACTGAATGTAGGATCAGTCTAAATGGCATAGAGATATACCAGGTGAATTTTTTTTTTTTTTTTTTTTGGTTGGAGGTTTAACGACCACCGTGAGCAACTCAATGGGCTATAAGCAGTCGCCCGTCCCTAATTTAGGGTCACTGGTTCCAGGGAAGGGAGAGAGCCAGTGCCGTAAGACAAACACAACATCCATGCCTGACCGGGATTCGAACCCGGACCCCTTACGGACGAATGATCAGAGGCCAGCGCCTTAGACCACTGCGCCACCGGGGCGGCCCAGGTGAATTAATTAGTACATTTAGAAAGAACGTTTCACAGAGAAAACAAATTAGATGATGAAATTGGTAGTCGAGTGAACTCATCTTTGAGTCAGGGTTTCACAGGAATGATGGGTTTTTAAAAAAAGTCCGAAATGACTGTGTATGAAAGAGAAATGTTTCCTACTCTGATGTACAGCAGTGAAACCTATGTACTGCAGAAGAGACTAAGGAGTCGTTTGTGTGCTGGAGAGATGCGTTACTTACGGGTGGTGCTGACAAGACGCGTTTTGATCATGTGAGGAGCGAAAGTTCGTTGCAGATGTGTAACGTTAGCACGGTAGAGACAAATATCCTTAGGTGGTTTGGCCATGTTGAAAGAATGAGTCGTGAGATGCTTACTAACAGTATTTATTCAGCCCAAGTTGCAGGAAAGAAAGAAAGAAAGAGGAAGTCCAAAGAAATCATGGGAGGACCAGATTCAGGAAAGTCTGCGTGAGAAAATCATGAGAATGAAGTACAATAGGTCTTCAGTAAGACGTGTGATGGATGTCAGTGAAGCTCGAGTTGTGTGCCGAGATCGTTGTACATGGAGACGTTTGATATATCAACAGTAAGTAAAATCTAGTTCCATCAGTTTTAGACTTTAATCTGGCACATGAGTTTTCTTTTAGGAGCTAACCTCTGAATCTCAGATAACATCTTAGTTATATGTATGTATATACACTGCTGGCCGCCCAAAATGCAACACCAAGAAGGAAGCATCCGATTGGCCTGAAATTCGCAGCATGCGTCGCCCGCGAGAGGACATGCAAACGATTAGCATTGCAGGGCATATGCAAATCATGTGCGTCCGGCACGCCACCGAGAAGCACTATAAGAAGGGTGCACAGAAGGCGGGGTGTAAGTAGTGCAAGTGCGTTGTGCTGCCGGACCTGTGCGTGGGAAGCTTCCTGATGCCTCGTCGCAGAATACGAAAGTCATTCCAGCACGTTTCGGAGTTCGACAGAGGACGAATAGTGGCTTATCGCGACAGCGGTTTATCGTACCGAGACATCGGCGCCCGTGTAGGACGACATCCAGCCACAGTGAGGCGAGTATGGATTCGGTGGGTGCAGGAGGGACGGACGGACCGACGTGAACGATTGCCGCAGCCGCGGCACACCACCGAACTAGAGGACCGGCATGTTGTGCGGCGGACATTGACGGCTCGCGCCGCCACATCACGAACGTTAGCGCAGGAATTAGGGTGTGTTGCGCAACAACCTGTGTCAGCACGTACCGTTCGACGTCGTCTGCAGGAGCGGGGAATCGTCGCACGGCGCCCATTGCTCCGATTACCATTGGCGTTACACCACCGGCGAGTGCGGCGGCAGTGGGCCGTTGAACGCCGCACCTGGACTACGGAATGGCAAGACATTGTATTCTCCGACGAATCCCGCTTCTGCCTGCAACACCACAATGATCGGATCCGCGTGTGGCGGCACCGCGACGAGAGACTGTATGACGCCTGCATTATGCATCGCCATACCGATCCGTCGCCTGGCGCTATGGTTTGAGGCGCAATTGGATATGACACCCGCACCCCTCTGGTAAGCATCGCCGGTACACTCAACAGCCACCGCTACATCTCCGACGTTTTGAAGACTGTAGTCTTCCCTTATCTGCAGGACCTGCCAGCGGCCACGTTTCAACAGGACAATGCGCGCTCGCACGTGGCACGCATCGTGCAACAATTCTTCACCGCCCACCAGATCTTCCGATACGTCGCCCATCGAACACATCTAGTCACTGATCGGCAACCAAGTGGCCCGGCAAGCACCACCCGCGGCTACGCCTGATGAACTGTGGCAACGGGTGGAAGCAGCCTGGACCGACATACCCCAAGCCCACATCCAAAGCCTCTTTCGTTTGATGCCGCGGCGTGTAGCGGCAGTTATTGTCAGCCATGGGGGCCACACGAACTATTGATGTTTGCGTGTTCCGCAAGTCGCACGGGCATGTAAGCTCAATCGTTTAATCTTTGTATCTGTTGTTATGTGTCCATTAAATCTGGCTTTGCTATTTCGTGTCTTTCTTGGCGTTGCATTCTGGGTGGCTAGCAGTGTATATAACAGCATCTACAGCTGTACGGAGACGGCAGTACAAATTTAGAGCCACTGGTTTCAAGTAGAGATTGGGATTTCGGGATTTAGTTTTTAGACGGCGGCAGCCCAAATTTAGGGCCACTGGTTTCAAGTAGAGATTGAGATTCTGGGATTTAGTTTTTCCAACCCCGGGATTTCTTTATTCAATTTTGGCATGCTTCAACAGACGATTAGAAAAGATTTTCTGGATGTATTACTTGTTTAAGTTTTTAACACACACAAAAAAATATCCATATTAACGAATTTATGCTTATCCCACATACTAGAAATTCTTATTAACAAATACAAGTTCATTGTACTGAAACTGAAAAAACAAACAAATACACAGAAGCATTTAACGAGAGCAAAGTTTAAATTTTTACTATACTTAGTCATTGAATTGTGACAAAGTTGGTAACTAACACACACTGAAGATTGGTTAACAGTATATCAAAAAATATAGTTTTAGTTAAAAGAAAAATAATGAGCTAAGGTTTGACCATTATTCAATATAGCTAAGGTTTGACCATTATTCAATACACACAATTAGATGCAAAATTTAAGGGCGGCAGTGTAATTCCAAAACAGGCATCATAGCCTGTCTATTAAACAATAATATCGGATATCATTACATATCTAGTACATAATAGCATCAAACAATATCGTTGCATACTTACATTTTAATAACTTTATTAATCAAACATAAGAACAATTTTCGCAAATGGCAAACACACCACATCATAACTTAAACAAAACTAAATGTGAATTTCAAAATTTAGAAAGTCGATACTTTTATTTTACGGTTGTTTGTCATAGATCAATTAATCATGGGAGCCGACAGGGGGATCACAGGGGTCACTTGACCCTCCCACGCCCCTGTACAATTATTTTCCCCTTTATTTTATTTTATTTTATTTTATTTTATTTTATTTTATTTATTACTTTTTTTTTTACACTCACAGAACTGGACCATAAGGAAAGATGGAGTTTAGGGCGTTTAATTTAATATCCCAATTTTATTGGAAATTTGGAATTGGAAAACGATAACGTGAAAGCGGAAAACCTAGCAAACCGTAAGGTAGTATGCCCAAACAAGTTCCGCTCAGGGTGGTGTGTGCTAAACTTAAAAGGCTTGGCGTGGCCTAGCTCGACACTGTTCATTATTTTGAAAACAATTACCAATGTACATGATAATACATGACTATTACTAACATACACTTTCTTCAAGAGCAGCATCAATTAATAATAATAATAATAATAATAATAATATTAATAATAATAATAGTACTAGCAGTAGTAGTGTTCTAAAGTAGTAAGTAAGTAGTAGTAATAGAATTAATCTTTCATTTTCACGAATTACTGTTTTCTACATATTAGCCAAACCTTAATAATTACACTTGACCCCCTTGAAAAATGTCCTGCAGGCGCCCATGCAATTAATAGGATAATAAAACACTACGATAATAAGGATTAGATTGTGCTCTAACGCTTCAAAGATATTTAAACATTTTTTTTTTTAAATAAGCTCCTAAAAAGCAGAATACGTGTCTAGTTCCGGTGCTCTTTTTATTTTTACGCTTTCCAACCGTAGGTTGAAGAAGCGTATATGCTCCAGCTTTGTCCGTCCGCACGATAACTTGCGAAGATACGGTCGATTTCAATGAAATTTTATTATGTAATAGCTGACCACCTGGGGACGAACCCTATTGAAAATGGGCGATGTGGGGTCAAAGGTCAGGACATACGCGCATGATCCATTCCATTGCCCTTATGCGTCATAACTTGCGTAAAAATGGTTCGATTTCGATGAAGTTTTAGTATGTGGTAAGGGACCACATGGGAACGAACCCTATGGAAAATGGACGAAATGGGGTCAAAAGTCAGGACATAGGAGTGGAATCCATTCCATCGCCCTTATGCGTTATAACTTACCTAAAAATGCCTCGATTGAGACAAAACTTTATCATGTTGTTCCGGAAGTATACTTTACCGGTTCTGTTGAATATCATCGAAATGGGGTCAAAGGTCAGGTCATAGGAGCGAGATTTATTCTACAGCCATTATCCTCATAACTTGAGTAATGATTTCTAGTATGTTGGAAAGCATAGCATAATCAATGCATTGCATGATTTTCCTAACTTGTTTGAATCTACATTTGGTGCACAATATGCCGACGGATGAAAATGCCATTTCTAATCCTACACTTGTGGGGAGAATTGCAAGCACGTGTTCGTAAAGGAAGTAGATTTTTTTCCTTTCCGTCCGCTCTAGCGAAACACACTCGGTTCACCAGCTATCGATTGTCTCTGTTAGATCAATGGAGTTTGAGCAGAACGGAAATTCTTTGGTAGATGTTCGAACTAAACGGTGAGTGATAACCAAATATACTGAAGTAAAAAAACAACAAAGAACATCCGATTGCAATCAGATGCAACCTCCGTTACGTAGGCAACTATGAAGTTGAGATGGTTTTATAAACAGATCGCTGAAATAGATTCCAACGTGTACGAAGTGTAAACAGCAGCAATTTTGGAAAGACTCGTGATTTAAGCGACTTTGAAAGTGGCATGATTGTAAGCGCTAGGCGGGCAAGTGCAAACATCTCAGAAACGGCAAACCTTTTTCGTTATGCAAGTACAACTCTATCGAAGGTGTACAATGAGTGGTGCATAAACAACAAGTTTGTAAAATCATGCAATGCATTGATTATAATACGCTTTCCAACATACAAGAAATCATTACTCAAGTTATGAGAATAATGGCTGGGGAATAAATCTCGGTCCTGTGCCCTGACCTTAGATCCCATTTCGATGATATTCAACAGAACTGGTTCGGTATACCTCCGAAATAACATGATAAAGTTTTGTCGCAATCGAAGCATTTCTACGCAAGTTATGATGCATAAGGGCTATGGAATAGATCCCGCTCCTGTGTCCTAACCTTTAACTCCATTTCGCCCATTTTCAACAGAATTTGTCCCCAGGCAGGCCCCTACAACATACTAACATTTCATCCAAATCGAAGCATTTTTACGTAAGTTATGACGCATAATGGCGATGGAAGTGATTCCGCTCCTATGTCCTGACCTTTGACCCCATTTCGCCCATTTTCAATAGGGTTTGTCGCCAGGTGGTCCCCTACCGCATACTCAAATTTCATCGAAATCGAACCCCTTGTACGTTAGTTATGACGCATAACGGCAGTGAAATGGATCCCGCTCCTATGTACTGACCTTTGACTCCATTTCGTTCACTTTAAATAGGGTTCCTTTCCAGGTGATCCCCTACCAGACAATAAAATTTCATCGAAATCGAACGATTGTTACGCGAGTTATCATGCGGACGGACATACTCACACAACGCGTGACGTAATGAGGCAGATGGGAATCGCGACCATCTGCTCGCAAGAGTGTGACGTCATAAAACTTTAATAGGATCTACACACACACCGCGTGACGTAATAGACAGATGGCGGGACTGCGCGCCAACATTCTCAAACGCGAGATTGTGACGTCATAAGATTTCTAAGCATTGGTAACATTAATGAAACGACACCATGACACCAAAAACGTTATAATTCGGGGTGCTTATTTTACCCACTAAACGAATTCTCCTAAAGTCGAGATCAAGCTAAATCGATTTCTAGTACCAGAAAACGATAGTTAACGACTTTCATCAAAATTCTTAGAGCTGTTTTCAAAATAAAATGTACATACATACATACATACAAGAATTGCTACTTTAAGGTGGACGTCAAGTAATTTTGCTTCCTATACTTCCAATGGAAAAACTTCTGTACAAATTTTCTTCACAATTGATGCGTTCCCAAGGATGAAAATTTGAACATCGATTAAAATAGCTTCATTTCATAACTTGGAATACTTAATATTTTCTAAACCATAACCGTAATTATGCAATCCAACATTTATTTGTCTACTGGCGTCATCAACGTACAGGTCGCGCCGTCTTTATTCTGGTTTCAACACCACCAAAGGAAACGTTATTGTTTTTTAATATAATTACGCTTATGTTTTAGAAAATGTTAAGTATTCCAAGTTATAGTATGAAGTTAGTTTAATAGATGTTCCAATTTCCATCCTTGGGAATACACTAATTGTGAAGGAATTGTGTACAAAAGATTTTCCATTGGACATATAGGAAGCAAAATTACTTGACGCCCACCTTAATAGTGTGGGATAAGGGCGATGGAATGGATCCCGATCCTATGTCCTGACCTTTGACTCCATTTGTCCCCTTTTCAATAGGGTTCCTCTCGGTGGCGGTTTCTGGGAGGAGGCAAGGGAGGCAGTGCCTCGTCAGAATTTTAAGACTCTTAGTTAGAATTATTCGTTTTGTTCATTCAGTACTTTTGGGTATAGGAGAGCAAACGTTTATGCTAGTTAACTCTTTTGAATTAAATGTCGTCTATGCGTTCATTCAGTTTTTTAAATTGACGCTTTTCGAAAACATCCGGTAGCGCGTAGTTGCGAATTGTCTTCAACTTTCGATATCCGTCCTTGAGGCAAGAGGCAAACTGCCTCTCCTACGTTTTGCGCCAAACCTGTCTACTCCCACTGAATCAGTAGATACGGAAATAAGCGGTGGAACTGCCAACACAAAGAGCGCACGCGCACTTACTGTGAGGCAGATGTTATCTTGCCTCGTGAGAACAGCTGTTTAGTAGGCAGCAGCTCCGCTGTGTTAACTCCTCATTCTGACAGCTTCGAGCGTCATTACATAGCGTCTTCTTCCTAGTTGCTTTTCTTTCACACTAATGTTTGTGTAACTAATTTTATTTATGTTTTATGAAGAGTTGTTTATCAGACCATGGCCTCTGCTTCAAACATATCTAATATGGTGGATAGCTTACTGGAAAAGCCTTTCAGTAGAAGAGATTTTGAAGAAAAGAATTAAATTAAAAATGATGGTAAGCCTACACCTGAAATGAAAAAGGTGACTTCAAAGGGCAAAACTTCAAAGGGCAAAACTTCAAACAGAGGTTTCAATATTGACTGGTACAGAAAAGAACAATGGCTAGCTGGTAGTGAATCAACGAGCAAACTATATTGCTGGCCATGTTTGCTGTTTCCTGTGAGTGGCAATGAAGTCTGGCAAGAGAAAGGCTTCAATGATTTGAAAAACTTACTACGTGCTTTGGACAGGCACAAAAAGTGTAAAGATCACATTCTGGCAGTTGTTAAATTAGAGTTGCTAGGCAAAACAAGGATAGACTACTCTCTTAACAAAGCGAAGAGAACAAGTGACTTAACGAAAAAGTAAAGAATCGTGATGTAATGAAGAAGTTGACTGATATTACAACACTACTGGCGCGGCAAGAGCTCCCATTTCGTGGACACGATGAGAGCGAAGTCTCTGAAAATAAGGGAAATTACCTCGAGAATATTGATTTACTCTCCAAGAGTGACGAAACATTGAGTATCTATGGAGAATAGTACAACATTTTCAGGAACTTCAAAAACAATACAGAATGATTTAATCTAATCAGTTGCTTATATAATTAAGAATGAAATCAATGCAGATATTGAAAATGCCCAGTTTTTTCTTGGCAGATTGATAAAGCGACAGACATTAGCTCCTATGCACAAGTATCAATTATAGTTCGATTCGTGAAAGATGGAGTACCAGTAGAAAGATTTTTGGGATTTTTTGACGTAAGTTCTGATCGGTGTGCTACTTCGCTTAAAGAATTAATAGATCGTGAGCTGGAAAGATTTACCTACAAAGAAAAACTAGTTGCACAGACATACAGAAGCGAACAAAAGTATTTGGCGAAACACTTTTTCGACCATATTTTTTTCTGCTGGACCAAATAGGGTCATTTTGAGATATGATATGTAATGATTCGTGGGTTACAATGCCACGTTGTTTGTATTTCGCTCAGAGCGAATTTGTCGTTCGAAATGGGCCATATTCAAGAGTCGCCAATTATTACCCATTTGTTTTCTGCATGTATTAATGTTTTTCTTGTGATTTTTGTGGGTTTTGTGATGGGTAGTGTGATAATAAGTCAATCTTAGGTTTTCAGAAATGGGTATAAAGGCGGAGATCCCTGTTGGAGCTCGCCAGGCGGCCGTGAACATCATGGAATCCGGGATGCGCGTCACCGACATTGCGAGGGCCCTGAAGATCCGACACCAGTCCATTTCAGCTATCCTGCAACGTTATAAGAAGACTGGGACCGTCGAGAACAGTCCGCGATGTGGTAGGCCTCGTTCCACTACGTTGTTCCTCCGTCGATCTCGTGCTGATCCCACCTTGACTGCTGTGGACATCGCCACCGAATTCCCGCCACAGCGACGACCTGAACGTCAGCCGAATGACCATCTCCCGTCGTCTCATTGCTGGTGGATTGAATGGAAGACGCCCCGCCAAGAAACCACTCGTCGGAGTCAAGAATCGACGAGCCAGAGTCGCGACCGCGTGGACTGGAGTAAGGTACTTTTCACCGACGAGAGCAAGTTCAACTTGTTCGGAAGTGATGGCATCCGATACGTACGACGTCCGTGTGGCCAGAGATTCTACCCCCAGTTCATTCAGCCGACTGTCAAGCACGGAGGAGGATCGCTCATGGTTAACGGCGCCTTCTCTCGCAATGGAATGGGCCCCATCATCAAGATTGACGGAATAATGACCGGCCAGAGCTACACGAACATGCTCATCAACGATGTCTTCCCATGGGCAAACCAGAACATGCCACCCGGATAGATCATGCAGCAAGACAACGGCCCGAAGCACACCTCCAGAGTAACGAAGGCAGCCTTCCAGTAGCAACAGATCACACTTCTAGACTGGCCAAGCCAATCTCCAGACCTCAACCCCATCAAGCACATGTGGGAGGAGCTGGAGAGACGATGTGCGAAGAAAACCTGCAGGAATAGGGCCCAGAAATTCGACCAGCTGTCTGCAGAACGGGCGCGAATTCCGCAGGTCACCGTCGAGAAGCTAGTGGACTCGATGCCGGCCCGTTGTGTATAGCTGTTATTAAGTCTCGTGGTTATCCCACTAAGTATTAGTTACTGTTTTGTCGTTTTCTCGTACTTGTTTTCTGTTATCGTAGCATTAAATGAATGTGATACACACCTACTTTGTTGGTCAATTTGTATGATCTTTGCGATTAAGCTCGGTACCTGATCTGTGTTAAGGTTTCCGATTCATCTGCATATGGGTCATGTTTACAACTGAATAACACATATCATATCCCAAAATGACTCGATTTGGTCCAGCAGAAAAAAATATTATGGTCGAAAAAGTGTTTCGCAAAATACTTTTGTTCGCTACTGTATGATGGCGCAGCAGTGATGGCATCAGAGCTGAATGGATTGCAAGCAAAAGTGAAGTGTGATGCCCCTCAAGCGTTATTTGTTCACTGCTACGCATGCAATTTGTGCATTCTTTTCGAAATCGACAAAGCGTGTTCATTTACTAGAATCTGTTGGTGGACCCAGACCACCTCGTGTATCTCAGACCAGGTGGAACTTCAAATCTCGTTCAGTGTCTGCCATAGCTGACAACAGGTGCCTGCTAATTGAAGCATTTGAAAAAATTGAGGATGATTCCAACTATGATAACGAGACAATTCACGAAGCAGCAGGACTAAAACGGTGGCTCCAAGATTTTAATTTCGTTTTTCTTCTCTTCTCATATAAAAAAAATATTTGATTTAACTGAGGTTACTTTCTCTGTACTGCAATCAAATAGTTCCGATGTTACATTTTGTAACAAACGAATTACTGGCTTATGTGAAAAATTGTTGTACTTTTGAGATCAGAGACAGTTTGATGATCTCTATCATATCGTGTGCAGTGAGGCTGGTTCTCCAAATAAAAGATTTAAAGGAAGCAACGATATTCCAGCCACCGTGCAATACAGAAGACTGTATTATGAGGTAATAGACAATGTTACAACTCAGTTAAAATGCCGGTTTTCTGACATTGAGAAATTAAAATTTCTTCAGCTGGTCGATGTACACTGCTTTGAAGCTCATTCTAGAATTTTTCCTGAACATTGTTTTAAAGCTCTGCTTCAAACCTATGAAAAATACTTTGACAGCACCAAACTGCATAGTGAGTTGCAGGTTCTGTATTCAGACAGAGATCTGTGGAACAATGCCAAAAGTACAACAGAACTTCTATCTGCAATATACAATAATTATCTAACAAAGGCACTGCCAGAGTTGTTTAGACTTCTTTCCCTCGTAGTAACAATTCCTACAACATCGACCTCTTCGGAACGCAGTTTCTTGTGCCTGAAGAGGATAAAAAACTACAAGAGAAACTCCATTGGGCAAGAAAGGTTGTCAAGTTTATAAGCATAACAGACATGGTATGACCATATAATAAATCACTTCGCCAAACAGAAAGAACGAAAGATAGATCTCATATACAAGACGAAAATTTTCAAGTTTTCGAGAACAGATTCTCTGCTTTAGAAGGCCTAACATCGGAAGAAGTGGATATTTCTGAAGTTAACAGAAAAGTAACAAAAGCTCTTATGGAAACAGCAACAAAATTAGCTGGGTCTAAGAACAAGTTGCATGTGAAGAAATTATCAGGAAAAACCAAAATTTTGATGCAAAAAAGAAGAGAGATGAGGACAACTAAAGAAGATGTGACTTCCAAAGTGGAACATATAGAGCTATGCAAGACAGTACGAAAAAGTATCACTGAAGACGTAAGGAAATTCAACTGTGAACTAGTAAGGAAAGCAATTGAAAACAACCAAAGCCTAAAGATAGCAAAGGGACATCTCAGTAAGGGAAGAAAACAAATTATGGCACTGAGAAAAGAAGATGGGTCTGTAACAAGAAATAGAGGCGAAATTTTGACAAGAGTGAAAGATTTCTACTCCAAATTATATGAAAGGGATGATACATGTACTCCAAACATCATGAATGGTACCAGTACCAGAGTTCTTGCAGTCTTCCCAGCAGAAGTTGCACATGCAATCAAGAACATGAAGCGGGGAAAAGCTCCAGGAGAAGATGGAATTACTGTAGACACCATACAAGAAGCAAGTGGAGAAATCGAAACAGTACTCGCCCAAATTTTCACTCGATGCCTTAATGAAGGGAAGATTCCTGAGGATTGGAACACCGCTACAATGATCTTGCTACATAAAAAAGGTGACATTGACGATCTCAGGAACTACAGACCTATCAGCCTCCTATTAGTGGTTTATAAAATCTTCACTAAAGTTCTTTCACACCGCTTGAAGGTGACACTGGACATGGCTCAACCGAGAGAACAAGCTGGATTCAGGAGTGGCTACAGCACAAAAGATCATATCCACGTACTTAGAGAACTAATTGAAAGAGCGAGGGAATATGAACTTCCATTGTGCATGGCTTTTATCGATTATGAAAAAGCCTTTGATTCGGTGAAACCATCAGCAGTTACAATGGCTCTGAAATCCTGCGGTATTGAAGATGCATACATTAATATTATTAATAACATCTACGAAAATGCAAGTGCAAAGACTCGGCTGTTTGAAAATACAACACACATAAAAATTGGAAAAGGAGTGAGACAAGGTGACACCATATCTCCGAAGCTTTTTAATGCCACATTGGAAAATGTTTTTCAATCACTGAACTGGGAAAAGAAAGGGATAAAGATTAATGGAGATTATCTAACCCACCTTCGTTTTGCTGATGACGTAATCATTTTTACAACTACCCCATCAGAGCTGCAGAGTATGATCCAGGAACTTTCTGACAAGAGTAAAGAAGTGGGATTAAAAATGAACTTTCAGAAGACAAAAGTGATGTTCAATGCTTTTACAAGAAATGAGGATTTACCGATTGATGGAGAAAAGCTGGAAATAACAGACACGTACGTTTATCTTGGACAGGAGATATCAAGTGAGGGTCACATTGGTGAAGAAATTAATCAGCGTACAAAACTTGCCTGGAGAGCTTTTGGAAGAAACAGCATAATTTTCAAGAGCAATATGAGATTATGTCTTAAAAGAAAAGTGTTTGATCAATGCATCCTTCCAGTGCTTACGTATGGTGCAGAGACGTGGACCTTAACTAAAAGAGACATACAAAGGCTGCAGACAGCTCAAAGAGCCATGGAGAGGTGCATGCTTGGTGTAACCAGGAGAGATAAGAAGAGGAACTCGTGGATCCGAAAAATGACAAGAGTGGAAGACATCATGATCAGAGTTAAATCCCTGAAATGGCAATGGGCTGGACATACTGCCAGAAGGACAGACCATCGATGGACAGCCGAAATTTTAGATTGGATTCCAAGGGACAGGAAAAGACCCAGAAGAAGACCACATGGGAGATGGGTGGATGAAATTCGAAAGTATGCGGGAGTGACATGGAGGAGACTGGCACAAGACAGACCGTTGTGGAGGAAACTTGGGGAGACCTTTGTCCAGCAGTGGATTGATAATGGTTGATGATGATGATACTCGTACGGTAAGCTTTCTCTCTTGCTGTATAGGTAAACGCTGTGTGCAGAAGTCTTCAAGACTTTTTTTCTTTTGGCGTCAGTGAAGGCAGAGGCGTACATACAATAGAATTCCATTTGAGATGAAAAAGATGTATAGTTCAGTCTTGCTTTTTATCTTCTGTTGATTTTTTTAATAAAAATCTATTTCGATGCAATATATTTCATATTCAAACTGGCTTAACAGTTCCCAAATAGTCCAAGAGGGCAATTCAGTTTGAAAAAAATACATTTAGGCGAAGGGCCGGAGCCTTACATAAACAGGTTTTGTGTTGCTAAGTCATGTAAAACGTGCGTTTCCGGTAAAATTTTATAAATCTTTTCACGGGTCACGTTACTTATTTCATACTTTGCACATGAGAAAGTAAATTAAAAAAATTATATTGTAAAAAAAATGGTATTAAATTGAATAAATTTATCATGAAAGAAATACGAGATTACACCATGTAATACAAATTTTGAAGATGACAATCCGATTTTTGGCGTAAATGTGACAAGGATGGTAAGTCTGATAATATCCGAAAACTTGAAAATTTTTCATCGTCCTGGAGCGGGACTCGAACCCGCGTCACCCAGATAGCGCCCGGGTATGCTAACCACTACACCACCCAGAACGACCAAGTTTCAAGTTTCCGATTAATTTGAATATAACGATCACAGGATTCGCTAGCCGAAGCAACCGGCATTCATGTTTAGCGAATCTGGAGGTTAATAATACTATTCCGTGATTGTCTGGAATAGCAGATAAATCAAGAAAGAAATACGGGATTACACCATATAATACAAATTTTGAAGATGACAATCCGACTTTTGGCGTAAATGTGACAAGATGGTAAGTCAGATAATATCCGAAAACTTGAAAATTTCCATCGTCCTGGAGCGGGACTCGAGCCCGCGTCTCCCAGATAGCGCCCGGGTATGCTAACCACTACACCACCCAAGACGATGAAATTTTTAAAGTTTTCTGATATTATCTGACTTACCATCCTTGTCACATTTACTCCAAAAATCGGATTGTCATCTTCAAAATCTGAATAAATTTATTTGAATCCAGGCTGAAAAGTAGTTTGCCTCCACAGCAATTTTGGTCACGGGCCGCCAATGGTTCCTCTCCAGGTGGTCCCCTACCACATACTAAAATTTCATCGAAATCGAGCCATATTTGCGCAAGTTATGGCGCATAAGGGCAACTGAATGGATCCCGCTCTTATGTCGTGACCTTTGACCTCACTTCACCCATTTTCAAAAGGGTTCGTCCCCAGGTAGTCCCCTACCACATACTAAAATTTCATCGAAATCGAACCATTTTTACGTGAGTTATCGTGCCGACAGACAGACAGACGGACGGACGGAAAAAGCTGGAGCATATACGCTTCTTTCTTTTCTTTTTTCTTTTGATTGGAGGTTTAACGACCACCGTGAGCAACTAAATGGGCTATAAGCAGTCGCCCGTCCCTGATTTAGGGTCACTGGTTCCAGGGAAGGGAGAGAGCCAGTGCCGTAAGGCAAACACAACATCCATGCCTCACCGGGATTCGAACCCGGACCCCGTTCGGACGAATGATCAGAGGCCATCGCTTAGACCACTGCGCCACCGGGGCGGCCATATACGCTTCTTCCACCTACCGTTGGAAAGCGTAAACAAAACACGCAGTCATCCTTTGGGCAGAAACGAATGGTGGATCGTCGAGGGCAACGGCGGTTGGAGAGGATTATACAGAGGGTGAGTCGAAAGTTTTGCAATATTTGCATAAACGCGTGTGCTGCGGCGGGTATCTCACGTGTTTAAACTAGTTCAAGTCGCGGACTGCAGTCAGTCGAAAGGAATAAAAAGAGGTAGTCTTTGCCGTGAACAGTACTGCATGTCGTCGTTCTGCCTGTGGTTGGAACGCCTAAATGATGAACAGCCACAACCGGCTAATTAAGGAACTTTTGCTTTACGAGTTTGAACTCTGCCATAACGCTACTCAATCAACACGAAACATTTGTCATGCGAACGGGGAGGGTTCCGTGAAACACACCACCGCAACCAGATGGTTCAAGAAATTTCGCTTAGGTGACAGAAACCTCGACGATCAGCCAAGGTCGAGTAGGCCGCGAACCGCGAAATCGAAGGCCGTGCGCCAGGCCGTAGAGGTAAATCCGACAACTAGCACTCGGAGATTATCAGGTGAACTGGGCATATCACAGACACTGTGGTTCGTCACCTTCAGGACCTCGGCAAGGTCTACAGGAGCTGCCGCACTGTCCCTCAAGAACTCACGCCAGCTGAAGCAAATTCGCCGTGTGGAAGCGCGAACGAAACTCCTAGAAAATCCGCATGATGTACGTTTCACCTAGAGAATAGTTACGTGCGATGAAAAGTGCGTCTATTTCCGCAATCCTAACACGCAACGGCAGTGGTTGAGCCCGGGCCAGCTTCCTGAACCTGTTGCCAAACGTGGGCGCTTCGGGCACAAGGTGATGCTCTGCGTCTGGTGGAATTTCGAGAGAATAATCCATTACGAATTTGTTCCAGACGGTCGGACCATCAACGCCAACCTCTACTCTGAACAGCTGAAGCGGATGTATGCCACTTTGGAGGGAAAAACACCCCAGTACTGGCGAAAAGAAAGCGCGCTCTCCTATAGCAAGACAACGATCGGCCTCATACCGCGCGAACGACCCGGGGAAAACTCCAGAAACTTGAGGGCGGGAAATTATCGAAGCTGACCCGCTGAAAACCACACAAGAGGTCGCCCAAGAACAATCACACCACCATCGTTCGTCATTTGAGACATTGGGAAAGTCAAAAAGCTCGATAAGTGGGTGCCTCATGAACTCAGCGAACAGCAGAAAAATTATCTTTATGATGTGTCGTCTTCGCTCATTCTGCGCAACAAGAACGACCCATTTCTCGATCGAATCGTAACATGTGACGAAAAATGGATCCTTTACGACAATCGGCGACGTTCAGCGCAATGGTTGATTCAAGGGGAACCACCTCACCACTTCCCCAAGCCACATTTGCACCCAAAGAAGATCATGGTGACTGTATGGTGGTCCACAGCTGGATTGATCTATTACAGTTTCCTCATACCGGGCGAAACGATCACCTCCGTGAAGTACTGTCAGTACATCAACGACATACACCAGAAACTGCAGCTTTTGTGCCCCGCATTGGTCAACAGAAAAGGTCCCATCCTCCTCCACGATAACGCAAGGCCTCATGTCGCCCGAACCACGCTCCAGAAATTGAACGCGTTGGGGTACGAACTTCTGCCCCACCCAGCATATTCCTCGGACTTAACACCAACAGACTTTCACTTCTTCAAGCACCTGGCCACTTTTCTTCGGCCGAAACGCTTCCCTAACCAGGACGCTGCTGAAACCGCCTTCCGAGAGTTTGTCGCCTCCCGAAGCCAGGCATTTTATGCCAGCGGGATAAATCAACTCGTTTCTCGTTGGCAGAAATGTATTGATTCGAATGGGTCCTATTTTGATTACAATACTTTCATTCTAAGCCGACTTATGTCCTTTCGAAATTCGCGTTAGAAAAGCCATTATTTTTGCACCAACCTAAAGGAAATGCCGTGGCTTGAAACGTAAACAAACCCGCCTGTAACTGCAGTGGAAGGATACACATAACACTTGAGAAGTCTACTTCAGTAAACAGAAAAATCAAATTTCTAATTTTAAATCACACACGTGTTATTCGAAACAATGACATTCGAAAAACATGACATTCGAAAAACATGACATTCGAAAACAATGGTTGAAGAAACATTGCCAAAATCTTTCCGTAGAAATATTTCGGAACTAAACTCACGGACAATGAAATCTGCGCCCCAAGAAGGAAGCATCGGATTGAACTGAAATTTTATGGACGCAATGATACAAATGAATGATACACATGATGGCAAAAACAGAGCTGCAGGACAATTACAAAGGGATCTGTGGCACGCAGTCCGGTCATCTTCAGTAGCCCGTCGCAACGCCTCGTGTGGCGATACATGCTGCAATACGCTCCGGCATGGAAGCGAACAGATGCCTGATGTTGTCCTGCGGTAGACTGGTGCGGCGGCAGCTGGCGTTTCAACTGATCCCGCACATGCTCGATAGGGGACATGTCCGGGTAGCGGGCAGCCACGGAAGTACCTGGACATGACGTAGGCAGTCCTGGGCAACCCTAGCCGTGTGCGGGCGAGTATTATCCTGCTAGTATAGCGCACCTGAAATTCCTGCCAGGAATGGGAGCACATGGGGCGTAGGATTTCATCCACATACCGCTGGCCCGCCAATGATCCACGTACCACTACTAGAGCTGATCGGCTATCGTAGGCTATGGCTCCCCAGACCATAATGCCAGCAGTGTGGAGAGGTGTGGCGCTCGATAGCGAGGTTGGGATTGTGCCGTTGACTTCCACAACCGGACACAATGATCATCTGTCCCCAAAACGAAGCGGCACTCATCGCTAAACACTACACGTCGCCAGTCTGTGGCGTTCCACGTCGCTTTGGCCTGGTACCACTGCATACGGAGCCGGCGATGTTCCAGTGTTAATGGCAGCACACGTAAGGGGCGCTGGAATCGCAGATTAGCTTCCGCAAGGCTTCTGGAAATGGTTCGTGGGCACACAGGAGCCACTACATCTGGATGTATAGTGGACCGGGTCCCCGTGGGATCCGTTCGTGCATGGCGCATGATTCGTCGATCCCCTCTATCGGTGGTCCTCCTAGTCCGTCCGGAGCCGCTCCGCCGTGTGGCAGTGCCGTCACGTGTCCACTGCTACCAACACAGTCGGACGGTATGGTCAGAACGATCCACGTGGCGGGCTATATAGCGCGCCGACCACCCTGCGGTTTACAGTCCGATGATCAGGCCTCTCTCAAAGTCCGTAAGTTGCATAAATCGACGTCTCTGGAGTCTACCCGGCTTCTTGTCACTCTGTACTCTTGCTTGCTTCGGCCGGTGCTTTTCGCTTTTTTTTTTTTTGATTGGAGGTTTAACGACCACCGTGAGCAACTCAATGGGCTATAAGCAGTCGCCCGTCCCTAATTTTGGGTCACTGGTTCCAGGGAAGGGAGAGAGCCAGTGCCGTAAGACAAACACAACATCCATGCCTCACCGGGATTCGAACCCGGACCCCCTTTCGGACGAATGATCAGAGACCAACGCCTTAGACCACTGCGCCACCGGGGCGGCCTTTTCGCTTTCGTGGAGCATCAACTACACACCGGTTTATAAGACAGCCGGTTCGTGCTTGCAGCGCCCTACGAGGTGTGCGGTCATGCGCAATCGCACCAAACGTGGATCATTTGCATACCAGCACGCACGATAGCTATTTGCAAAGTTTCGCGTTTGCAGAATGTTTTCTTCTAGGTGCGCAAATTTCATTGTCCGTGAGTGTATTTATAGTGCGTAGTAACAGACGAATGGCCACGGTCTGAAACGTTCCCAAACAAACCCTCCTGCAATTGCGGCGAAAGGAAACACGTTAGACTTCGGGAGGGCATTGCCCCAAAATATTCGGTGCAACCTATTAAAATCGAAATTATATGAAAAACATTTCCCATCAGAAGCTGTATGCGATACTGGAAGAATTTTTAAAATCGGAGTTTAAAAAAAGAAATATTGGAGAAAACGTAATTTAACTTTACGCGCCCCGTAGCGGAGTCTATGAGTTACTTGAAAATTTTGAAATTAAATGGAAAAAATGTCGCACCGGAAACTATGCAATAATGAAGTAATTTTTCAAATCGGACCATTAGAAGCAGAGATGTTGACAAAAATAAGATATACATCTAAGCCCCCTGCGGAGAAACCATTCATTATTTTAAGAAGAAAATATTCCGAAAAGGTTTATCGACGTGAGTAGTATGGGTCGACAAACGAATTTTTTTCAATAGGGATTTTAGAAGCTCAGATTTTCCTCAAATACATCGGAAGTGTATTTTAAGCCTTACGCCCCCTGGAGGCCAAACCATTTTTTACCAAAAATTAGAAATTTTATGCAAACGATTTCCCATCAGGAGCTGCATCCGGTGCAGAAAGAATTTTTCAAATCGGAGTTTTAGAAGCAGCGAGATATCGGGAGAAAGGCAATTTACCTTTACGCCCCCTAAAGGAAAGTCTATTAATTACTTGAAAATTTTGAACTTATATGGAAAACATGTCGCACCGGAAACTATGCAATAATGAAGGAATTTTTTTAAATCTGACCATTAGAAGCAGAGATATTGACAAAAATAAGATATACATCTACGACCCCTGGTGGAGAAACCATGCAATATTTTAAGAAAATATTCTGAAAAGGTTTATCGACGTGAGTGACATCTATCCACGAACGAATTTTTTCAATCGAGATTTTAGAAGCTCAGATTTTATGGCAAATACGTCAGAAACAGAAATTAACGTTTACGCCCCCTGGTGGCCAAACTATTCTTTACCAAAAATTTAAATTATATGCAAAAGATTTCTCATCAGGAGATGTATCTGCTGAAGAAAATATTTTTCAAATCGGAGTTTTAGAAGTAGAGATATCGGGGGAAACGCAATTTACTTTTACGACCCCTAGCCTAGCGGAAAATCTATGCATAACTTGAAAAAGTAACTATACCTAAAATACTCTTCGACATAAATGTAATCAAAAGGTAAAATATTTTTTTCAATCCGATGTTTAGAAGCAAATATATGGAATAAAATGTATTTAATTCGATATCATCTGCATTTACACCCTCTAGCGGCGAAATTGTACATCGTAAAAAAAAAAAAAAAAAACGAAATGATCATTATTCGCATATTTCAAGCTTTCCAATGCAAAAAGAATTTTTTTAATCGGACAAATAGTTGCAGAGATATGTCCACAGAAAAATTTACAGAATCATGAAACAATATCTCGTTTTTTTTGTTTGCCCCTCTAGCATATATGATCAACTCGTTTAATCATTATACGATCAACTCGTTTAACCCTCCAGCTTTTTATCCAGAGAAAGTATTAAGAATTTTTGGTAGGGCTTCTTTTTTTTTTTTTTTTTTTTTTTTTTGGTTGGAGGTTTAACGACCACCGTGAGCAACTCAATGGGCTATAAACAGTCGCCCGTCCCTAATTTAGGGTCACTGGTTCCAGGGAAGGGAGAGAGCCAGTGCCGTAAGACAAACACAACATCCATGCCTCACCGGGATTCGAACCCGGACCCCTTACGGACGAATGATCAGAGGCCAGCGCCTTAGACCACTGCGCCACCGGGGCTGCAGGTAGGACTTCACAACAGATTTTTAACACGGGACAGTTGCTCCATTTAATTAACAAATTTAGAAAAGCATTTTCATCTAGAGCAACAAGTTTTGCTCTAAATATATTTTCATAACTACTTTGATTTAAGAGCTACGTTTTTTTAATAAAAATGCTATTTAAAGAGAGAGTGAAGTCATTTATGGCTCTAATTTACAAAGGAAACTTCGTATTTTTTCGTCGAGGTACTATAAACATTATTGGCTGCATTGACTCGTCGCATTTAGGAAACTGAAATATACTTGCCGATGGCAGTTTTAGTGTTTAAAACAAAGAAATTAATTTAAATTTTTTGTGGATGCGTTTTTTTATTGTAATATTTTCTCTCATTTTCTTAAGTTTCTTTTAATTAATTTCTCCATATATTCATATATAAACAAAAATAAACTAAATATAAGGGGAGATCACCCAAAAGCCTACGGGGGGGGGGGGGGGGGGCTAAACACCCCCGAGAAGATGCCTGAATACATCACTGCATACAAAAGTTTTAGTCCCTACGTTAAGTAGTTTACTCTGTAGGCAAAATTATTATGTCATCAGCAAAACAAAGGTTGGTTAAACAACTTCCGTTAATCTTTATCTCCTTGTCTTCCCACCTTAATGATTAAAACCCATTCTGCAGTGTGGCATTGAAGAGTTCGAGAATTATGGTGTCACCGCATCTCACACCCTTTGCAACTTTTTACGTGCTGTGTTCTCGAACCTCTGCACTTTCATAGCTGTTATTAATAATATTAACGCACACATCTTCAGTATCACACGAATTCAAAGATATTACAACTGGTTATTGATTTTGTAATCCGATGATACCGAATTAGGCGATTCTGCTTTTTTTTTTTTTATCAATGTTTTTCTGTCATTCAATTAAATTCGATATTTTCTCGTTCTTTTTCTTTGTTTTGTTTTGTTTTTTCCAGTTCTTGCTTTGAGCCATCATAAAAAAAAATTGAAATTATATGCAAAAGATTTTCCATCAGGAGTTGCATCCGCTGAAGAATTTGTTTTTCAAATCGGAGTTATAAAAGGAGTTATCGGGAAAAATGTAATTTAATTTTACGCCCCCTAGCGGAAAATCTATGCGTAATTTGAAAAAGTAACTATATCTAAAATACTCTTCAACATAAATGGAATCGAAAGATAAAAGATTTTTTCAATCGGATGTTTAGAAGCAATTATGTGGAATAAAACGTATTTTTGAATTCTTTCGGAATCACAGGTGTTCCCGGTTGTTGGCGTGAGATGTTAGTATGTGTAGCCAATAGGCGTGGGCGAGCAAGAGGATAGGTACGGAATACGGATACGAGATTGGTTTTTGTTGAAAAAGTAGACCTCATCGTCACGAATTCGACAGCTCAAGTTCCCGGCTGTTGGCCGCTGTTTCCGAGATTAATCTTGTATGCTTCCGTGAGAATCGGAGAACTGATTACATTCTGAAAAATTCCAGAATTTCAGCGTGTTACCTGTGATGAAATTGATTTGGATGTGTCATAGCGCATTGTGACTGTGGAAATAACGTCAAAATTTATGTACGGGTTTTGAGGCTGCGTTGACTACCCCCGGTACCCCGCCAGCCAGGAAGAAAGTGTTGTAGCACATTGGAGGAAAGTTTCTGCGGACTCTGAACTAGGTAATTTGCGATGTGCGGTTACATTTATCCGTAAATGCGAGGACGGTTTACTTATGTTCAAAGGGGAAGGGTTGAAAGGGAACTGAAATCGTCTCATTGCAAGCGCGTTATGCTGAAGCAAACGAAACAAATCATTGGAGGGAGGGGGAGAGAGAGAGAGAGAGAGAGAGAGAGAGACCGCGTGTTATTGACGCCCTTCATAGGCATGTTCAAGTTACACGTTTCAAACACCAGACCCATAGCTAGTGTTGCTTAAGTGTCAGCGCGCCGTGACTAAAAATGTTGCCGTAGGTAATCGTTTCTGCACAGTGCTTGGAAACAGAGTTAATATTGTGGAATTCGGCAGCTGGAGTTATTTTGTTTTTGTTCGCGATGCATGTTAGATAGATGGACGTTGTGAAAACAAAATTCAAGTAAGTCTACAATGATTCAATAGAATTTTCTCTTTGGGGAGTAAAGGGAAGAAAATATTTTTTTCTGTCAGAACTGAATAATCAGTTGTCTTTTTTTTTTTTTTCATATGCAAATCTCCTAACTGAAACGTATTAGTTGTAGGTTCAGCAAGAACTGTGTGTTTTGATACCTAGCAGCTAATTTTAGAATATTTAAAGTATCTGATGAGGACCAAGGTTCCTTGTGATTTGTGTGTGTGTGTGATGATTGATGTGTTTTATTGGGAGCCTGTTCGAAAGATTCTTCAAAATTCAAATGTTGAAAGGATGTGACCCGCACCTAACCTAAAGAGCTCGATTTGATCACTCAGTTAGTAAGAATTCATTATAAAAATTCATATTTTTCCTGTCTGGAAAATAATTTTAATTGTATGTTCAACACCCAAATAGAACTGACATAAGTTTCACATATTGTATTTAAACATTGTGTGTAAATTTTATTCTGTCAGTGAAATACACATTAGAATTCACATAAGTTTCACATACATTGATGCAGAATATTCAATAATTTTGTTGTCTAGAAAATACCAGATAGTCAGCGTTAACCTCATTTTTACATTTGAATTGAGAATATAATATGTGAGAGAAGAAAGCGACAACCCAGTATTGGCATATAGTTTTTACTTATCACATTTAAACTGAAAACAATATAATTTTTGTTGCGACTGAAAAAACAACAATGTACATACCATTTGCTCAATATTGTAAACATATAAATACCTTAGCATTTTTTTAATTTTTAAACAGTTAGATGCTGTTGCTTTAACTTGACTGCTCCATGAGAATGGCTGCCAGATACAAGCTGGGAATTTTTTATTTTTTTTTGGATTGGAGGTTTAATGACCACTGAGAGCAACTCAATGGGCTATAAGCAGTCGCCCGTCCCTAATTTAGGGTCACGGGTTCCAGGGAAGGGAGAGAGCCAGTGGCGTAAGACAAACACAACATCCATGTCTCACCGGGATTCGAACCCGGACCCCTTTCGGACAAATGATCAGAGGCCATCGCTTAGAACACTGCGCCACAGGGGCGGCCTGGGAATTTTGTGGTACAACCAAAGTTTTAAGTCGAGTATATTGCAATATCTAGATCTGTTGTGTTGTCAGATGTGCAGGTAAGTACACACTGCTGCCTTCTCCAGAAGAGACTTCTTAAACATTTACAATAGAAAAAAGTGCAATCACTGCTGCTCCCATCAGCTGGAAACGGTCTGATTGTTTCACAGAATCAAACTTTCTCAGATTCAGTAACAGCCGAAAAACATACTGGAAAAACTTTACGTTAACTTACTCATCATAATCATTATCAATCTGCTGCTGGATGGATGGTCTCCCCAAGTGTCTTTCACAACTTTTATGTCTTCAGCAAGTCTCCATGTCATTCCACGATGATTTCAAATTTCACCCACCCATCTTCCATGTGGTTCGAGTCTTTTCACGTTACTTGTAATCTGGTCTAGATTTAAGTTATTCAACAATGGTCAGTTCTTCTAGCAATATGTCCAGCCGATTGTCATTTAAGGGTTTTTACCTGGTTCATGGTGGCCTTTTCCTGGTTCCATGTGTTCCTCTTCCTATCATTCCTGGTTATACGAAGCACCTCTTTATGCTGCTTTCAGCAGTATGCAGTTTCTGAATGTTTTTTTTTTTTTTTTAGATGTGGTCCATGTTTCGGACTCTAAGAATCCGAATGATATATTTTTTAAATACTTTTAAAAAAGACATAACAGCAATTTTTTTTCACTTGAACTTTTTCTGTTTCTTCCAAAGGTTCTCCAAACAAGTTCTATATGCCTATTAATTTCTCCTTTAATGTATCTTTTCTTGTGTGTCATCATCATCATCATTTTCAACCATTATCAATCCACTGCTGGACAAAGGTCTCCCCAAGTTTCCTCCACAACGGTCTGTCTTGTGCCAGTCTCCTCCATGTCACTCCCGCATACTTTCGAATTTCATCCACCCATCTCCCATGTAGTCTTCTTCTGGGTCTTTTCCTGTCCCTTGGAATCCAATCTAAAATTTTGGCTGTCCGTCGATGGTCTGTCCTTCTGGCAGTATGTCCAGCCCATTACCATTTCAGGGATTTAACTCTGATCATGATGTCTTCCACTCTTGTCATTTTTCAGATCCACAAGTTCCTCTTCTTATCTCTCCTGGTTACACCAAGCATGCACCTCTCCAAGCTTCTTTGAGCTGTCTGCAGCCTTTGTGTGTCTATTTTAGTTAAGGTCCACGTCTCTGCACCATACGTAAGCACTGGAAAGATGCATTGATCAAACACTTTTCTTTTAAGACATAATGGCATATTGCTCTTGAAAATTATGCTGTTTTTTTCCAAAAGCTCTCCAGGCAAGTTTTGTAAGCTGATTAATTTCTTCATCAATGTGACCCTCACTTGATATCTGCTGTCCAAGGTAAACGTACGTGTCTGTTATCTCCAGCTTTTCTCCATCAATCGATAAATCTTCATTTCTTGTAAAAGCATTGAACATCACTTTTGTCTTCTGAAAGTTCATTTTTAATCCCACTTCTTTACTCTTGTTAGCAAGTTCCTGGATCATACTCTGCAGCTCTGATGGGGTAGTTGCAAAAATGACTATGTCATCAGCAAAATGAAGGTGGGTTAGATAATCTCCATTAATCTTTATCCCTTTCTTTTCCCAGTTCAGTGATTGAAAGACATTTTCCAATGTGGCATTAAAGAGCTTCGGAGATATGGTGTCACCTTGTATCACTCCCTTTCCAATTTTTATGTGTGTTGTATTTTCAAACAGCCAAATCTTTGCACTTGCATTTTCATAGATGTTATTAATAATATTAATGTATGCATCTTCAATACCGCAGGACTTCAGAGCCATTGTAACTGCTGATGGTTTCACCGAATCAAAGGCTTTTTCATAATCGATAAAAGCCATGCACAATGGAAATTCATATTCCCTCGCTCTTTCAATTAGTTCTCTCAGTACGTGGATATGATCTATTGTGCTGTAGCCACTCCTGAATCCAGCTTGTTCTCTCGGTTGAGCCATGTCCAGTGTTACCTTCAAGCGGTGTGAAAGAACTTTAGTGAAGATTTTATAAACCACTGATAGGAGGCTGATAGGTCTGTAGTTCCTGAGATCCTCAATGTCACCTTTTTTATGTAGCAAGATCATTGTAGCGGTGTTCCAATCCTCAGGAATCTTCCCTTCATTAAGGCATCGAGTGAAAATTTGGGCGAGTACTGTTTCGATTTCTCTACTTGCTTCTTGTATGATGTCTATAGTAATTCCATCTTCTCCTGGAGCAGGAGAAGATGGAATTACTTTTCCCCGCTTCATGTTCTTGATTGCATGTGCAACTTCTGCTGGGAGGACTGGAAGAATTCTTGTACTGGTACCTTTCATGATGTCTGGAGTACATGTATCATCCCTTTCATATAATTTGGAGTAGAAATCTTTCACTCTTGTCAAAATTTATCCTCTATTTCTTGTTACAGAACCATCTTCTTTTCTCAGTGCCATAATTTGTTTTCTTCCCTTACTGAGATGTCCCCTTGCTATCTTTAGGCTTTGGTTGATTTCAATTGCTTTCCTCACTAGTTCACAGTTGAATTTTCTTACGTCTTCAGTGATACTTTTTCATACTGTCTTGCATAGCTCTATATATTCCACTTTGGAAGTCACATCTTCTTTAGTTGTCCTCATCCCTCTTCTTTTTTGCATCAACATTTTGGTTTTTCCTGATAATTTTTTCACATGCAACTTGTTCTTAGACCCAGCTAATTTTGTTGCTGTTTCCATAAGAGCTTTGGTTACTTTTCTGTTAACTTCAGAAATATCCACTTCTTCCGATGTTAGGCCTTCTAAAGCAGAGAATCTGTTTTTCAGTTCCAACTTGAAGGTATTATGGTGTTTTTTAAGGTTGGTTATGTCAATACATTTTGTTTGTCTTATGAGCTTGCCACGTTCGAGTTTAGTGTTCAGGTGCATCTTACATCTCACCAATCTATGGTCACTACCTTTGTTGAACTTGTTTAGCACACTGCAGTCTTCTATGACAAATTTTTTGTTACACATAATAAAATCTATTTCACTTGTCATCCCATTTGGATGTCTCCATGTCCATTTCCTGTGTGGCTTTTTCTTGAAAAAGGAGTTCAAGATGAAAAACCCTTCTGCCTCTGCAAACTCAACGAGAGTATTTCCACGCTGGTTTCTGTTGCTGTGACCGAATTTACCTACTGAAGTTTCATTCTGTTGCCGTTGCCCTATTTTTGCATTGAAATCTCTCATAATTATCTTCAACTGCTGCTTACCTTTATTATTTAGATGATGAATTTCCTCATAAAATTCTTCAATTTCTCCTTCAGGATGACTTGTGGTAGGTGCATAAGTTTGAATAATCTGAGCCTTGTATCTTATTGAGAGTTGGATAATGAGTCGTGCAGCTCTGTCAGAGGAACTTTCAACTTCTACAACTTTATCCTTCAGTTTCTTGTTTATTATAAATCCAACACCACTAGTTCTGCCAGTATCTGTCCCATGATATTAGAAGAGATGTCCACTTTTCAGTTCAATGAGATCTCCTTTTCTCCTTACCTCACTTAGCATGACAATGTCCCACTTGATCCTTTGTAGTTCCTCTTCCAATTCAAGAAGCCTTGAATCAGAAGATGGGGAGCGTCCATTATACGTAGCCAAGGTCAGCATCAGATGGCAGCCTGGTACAGTCCTCCGGGAATTCTTAGCACCCTCTGCCTTCATGTTGCACTGGTCGCTGACTTGGCCAGGTACATTCCAGCTGCCAGAGACTGAGGGCCAAGATTTAAGTTGTGGAGTCATTTTGGAGGGGTTTGGCCATAACTCCCCACGCTGGCCAAGCGGGTTGGTGAGTGTGGGATAGCATTTCTTCTAATTCCGATGGTATAGTTATACCGCTATTGGCGGCCGTCAGAGCCCCTTTAGTGGGAACAGGATGCACCATGAAAAGGCGGGGTTGACATTTGTCAAGGAGAGGCTGTGATGTTACGCATCCCCTGACCTTACATCCCTCGTGTGTGTACACATATATATATATATATATTATAGAATTAGTATTACTCTTATATCTCAGTAAACACGTGACAGATTATAGAACACCCTTTTCCAGCACTTAACGGTTATGTGAGCTATTTTTAAAATATTTCTTGCATGTTCATTGAGCCTTTTTATCAAGATAAGGTAGTTTTAGCTTTTTGTAAATGGTTTTTCATTTAATACTAGGAAGCACATTAGTGATTTGCATCAGCTCATTTTACTTTGGAATTCATTTCATGTTTTGTATAATTTAGCATAATTTATACAGACCAGTGCTGTATATTCCAATATGGGCCTGAAGCAAATTTCATATAGAATCATTTAATTTCATAGAGGCCCAATTTTTTTCTCAATGGAGCTTCTGTTGCACCTCTTAATTTTTGGGTCTTGTGGAGCCCATAAATTATATGGGAAACCCAATGTAGCCCTTTCTGTTCATCGTTAGTCCTACATATTTAATTTCATTGGCCCACTGCACTAGCTGGTTGTACACCTAATGTTTCATGAGGAGTGCTCTTGCATGAGCCAACATTATGCCTAACATCTTTATAGGATTAATTAGAATTTTCCAGCAGATGTAAATAAATCTCCAGCATTTAAAAAAACAGCTGTCACTTAATTTAGTGGTTATCTTTTGATTTAGCCGATTGACATAATAGTGATGTATCATCCACGTACATTACTACTTGAACTCCAGACTGCGTGAGGAAATCACTCAAATAATAATTACACAGGAATGTGGGTCTATCTATTACTGAACCTTGAGCTATGGTTTCACTTTTAAGCTTAACAGCAAATTCCCAATTTGTTAGATATGAGTTTATCGTTAAGAACATCCTGGTCGAAAAATTATTTCTAAATAATTTCATATTAGCCCTTTATCCTTTTAAGAAGCTAAGTACCTTGTAAAAGTTTCCCTGTACTTTTTTTATGCTCAACTCTTTTTTGAGGAAATTCCTAGACCTTTGTTGCTTGTTTCACAGTCATGTGTTCTGCTGCAAACTGAAACTCAAACTTTAGAATCATTTTCTTTTTAGTGCAAATTACCCTAAACCTGTGCAGAATTAGTTTTTCTAAGATTCAGGTGAAAGAATATGATTTTTTGGAATTATGTGGGAATAGTATTTTCCATTTCTCAGGGATGTAACATAATTTTAGAGTACTATTGTGGGCCACTGTTGATTGTTACACGATATTTTAGGGTAGTAGCTCCAATATCTTATTATTAATACCATCTTTCTATATCTTATTATTAATACTATCAAGTGCTTTTTTTGCTTTTAAGTTTTCTGATGAAATAATGCACCTCTGATTCAGTGATTTGAGTCAGATAATTTATGCCTCACTAGTAGCTTTTATTCTGTTTATTAATTTCAATAAATTTTGCCCTCTGATCTTTAATTTTGTGTTCTTCCCATTTACTATCTATATAGAACAGTTTTACTTTTTGTGGGTGAACCACCAACATATAAAATTTGCAGCATCAAACATCCACTTTCATAAAGTAACAGTCCGGTGGTTACCATTAGAGAAACAAACACCTGGAAAAGAAGCTGTTCTTCAATAAAAGTAATACATGAGTTACAGTAGTCTTTGGTTGTTGTATGCAATGCATGCTCTAACTACATGCAAAAAATTTGCTCTATTAACCCTGGAACTATAGTTGCAAATTAACACTCACCAGATGAAGATTAACTGGCAACTTTTGCGATTAAATTTATTTAAATGGTCGCCAGTTTGAACAATTTTTTTATTTTTGTGCCAATTTACAAAAGTGAAATAATTCAGAACTAAAGGTAAGAGAAAGTGAAACCAGTCCTAACTAGGAATGGCAAAAAAAACCTCGATTTTTTTTCTTATCAAAGTTTTGCCACTGATAATAATCAATGTTTAAACCTTGATGTTGCAGAACCGTTTTAGTGCAACAGCGATCAATTCATCGGCCTGCGGGCGTTGTGCTAAAACAGCGGTTAGCTGAATGATCATTTTGAGCCCAGTATTTCTCTCGATTTTGAGCCCAGTATTTCCCGAATCAGACAGCAGATATCGGCGTGAATGATCATATTGTTTATTAATCATATTTTTTAAAATGAAATCTCAACAAATCATACCGTCAAACAGCAATATTATTACAAAAATTATGAGAATATATAAGTGTGCAAGATTCATATCGTTAGTTTTCGTTCGCTATAGTCTCTCCACGCACTTTCACCACGTGACGATAGGAAGACTAATTTTAACCTAAACTTTTCCTACTACAGTTGAGGTAGGGCTGTTCATATAAGATTGTGATTGAATTATAGAACATTACACTGTCGAAAATAACTTTTTCAAGGCCAGTTTCAAAGCGCAATAACATGCAACTCGTGGTCCAGTGGCAACGACGTGTTTATTTTTCTTGGGGACTTTGCCGCGCAAAAGAACGAAATATGTTTTATTACTAGAAACTCTTCACATTATTCATTTCATTTTTCCCAAACAAACCAGACAATCCCAAAACTCGGTGAATTCCGAATCCCCCACATCTTTTTTCAAATCCGTGTGTTAGCTGAGGATGAACTTTATTGACAGCTTCTTCCTCAGTATTTGCAAACGTGCATTTTGAATGCCTTATAATAACATTAGCCTGTAAGGAAATCTTGAAATGGTTAGTTGTAATGGGACTGAAAGTTTGCCAAGTGATAGTGATGATTTTGAAACCCTTTAGAATAACATCAATCTATAAGAGTATATTAAAAACTAAAGGAGTTACCATTGTATTTCACTTTTTTGCAGAAGAAAAGAAGTCTTTGAAAATTCGTTTTGAATTTGTAATTTCTATTTCCAAATAATTATTTCACTTAAACAAAATTCAGTTATCTGAAATGTAATATATATATATATATATATAGAGAGAGAGAGAGAGAGAGAGAGAGAGAGAAATGCTAAGAAAAATCTTATGAAGTTCAGGGGAAAATTTTGACCCAAAATATAAAAATGTATGGAAAGCACAGCTTTTTTTCTTGAAGCTTGTAATTTCTAAGAAAATGGCTTAGCATTTCTGGCATATTCACACACATTACATGTAGCACTAAAAGGGCTTCTTAAACTTCAATGTTTCTGAAGCCGATGCATCAAAAAACATCAAAGTTTCATTGCCGATGTTTGAAACTGGTAAAGAATATTTTCTGCGTAAAATAAATGAATTTCATTTTGTTGCAGTCTTGGTTTAAAACTCAGGCTTCACGCGACAATAACACATAAACATATAAAACGAGCGAAACACACAGTCACGTATGGTAAAAAGTTCGTTTAGCGGTAGCTTTCGGTCATCCTACGACCTTGATCACCCGCGATCAACTGAATGGGCTGGTTGCCAGAACTACGGTATAATTTGAAGTTGGGGTGTTGGAAATGATGCCAGATTTTAGAAGAGAGATCCAAATAAAAGGGATTTGGTGAGGGGTCTCTGAATTTGGTGAGGTTTCCAACACCCCAACTTCAAATTGTAGACATATCATTAAATGGCCAATCACTTACCCGAAAGTTCTTGGTCACTTTTTTCCTTTACACTTCAAGCACGTTAATTATCATCATGTAATGTAGTTGGCCTTCAAAGGTTGAAAAACTCCTTGCTTTTGAGATTTGTTCTTTCGGTCATGAAACATTGTATTTTTTTATTTTTTTTTATGTTTTATTGACTGGACAAAAAACGCAGGTTTCATTAATGCCGTCTGAGACGTAAACATAGCTCGTCATCTCCATAAAAACCACACAAATATACACACCATACAACTCATTCATACATTCAGTTAAAACCACTATGTACATAATTACACTATTTACATCCCCAGGCAGTTAAACTTTTGTCAACTGTGACTAAAAAAGTTCTCTATCCACTTTGAACACCATAGTAACCCTACCACAAGTGCCAACCTCATTCAGCCCGTCATACACAATCCTCTAGCGCTTTCAACAGTACTTCTGTCGTCATCAGGAGGCCAATGTGTCTCTCTGCCCACCACAGCTCAAGTGAGCAAAGTCATTGAGGTTCCGGCTTCAGTCGCAATCTCTGTATCTTTGTGTCTCTGGTGCCATCTATTGTCAGTGCTGCTCTCTTTTCTTTTTTTTTCCCTCTTTAACTGTTGTTCAATCTTTATTAAGGCCTTCCATTGTTCGTTTAAGTTGCTTGGCTCATTAATGTTACACAATCTTGATCTGCTTTTTTTCAATTAATACTGATTCTGCAATTCTCAACTGCCTTTCATTTTTACAGCTCTTAATAATTTTAATATCTTCAAACTTCGGATATAGGTGATTTTTGGGTTAATGCAGTCTTAGCTTCTTTTCTATTCCAATTACTTATATGCTGGTTCAATCTATACTTTAATTTGTTCTTGGTGCTGCCTATATATGACAATGGTGGTTGCTGGTTTATAGGAATTTCATATACACCTGCTCTATCCAATTGGCTGATGTTTTCATTTTTTATTACTAAATTTTTTATACTATGTACTTTATTTCCTACTTGTATGTCATATTTGCTACAAACCTTATTAATTTTAGAAGAAACAACCTTCAACAAATGGGATTGCTCCTACATATTTTAAAAGTTTTTTTATCATTATTGCCCTTATTATTTCAAATTATAGTTCTGGCAACCAGCCCATCCAGTTGATCGTGGGTGATCAAGGTTGTAGGATGACCGAAAGTTACCGCTAAACGAACCTTTTACCATACGTGACTCTGTGTGTTTCGCTCATTTTATATGTTTAAGTTGCAGTCTTGTAATGAGGAAGGGTATACCATATTTTTACGTCGTGAATTGGCTGTTTTGCTCGATGTTTGATCGACAAAATAGAGTTATTTTCCTCAATGATACACGAACCGATACATAAAAAGAACATCAAGGTTTCTACCAATTCGTCAAGCATTTTAACAGATATTATTGGTTGCTTGATTTGATGAGTAATCACCATTACATTGAGCAAAGATTTTACTCACAGATGCATCCATTTACTGCTGCAGATGAAAAAGTATGAATTCATCGGTTTATTAGCAAAAGCATCGAAACTTCAAGGTTTTCACTGATACATGGTAAATTTCCACCAATACTGTCGATGGTTGGGGATTGAGTAAACCCTGAGGAAAAAAAGATTTACAAAATGTTCATTTTGCGCATTGAATGGGTTTTTTTTATGTTCAGATAATAACATCAATGTAAATTATAGCAGTTACATTAAAGTTCCTATTAATCCCCCTCTTTTTTATTATGCTGCAGGCATCTTTCTGGTCCCTACAATTTGTTAACTCACCACCACAATTTTTTTTTTTTTTTTTTTTTTTGTCCAGTAACTTTTTTGGACTTACTAAAATTTTAGTTTGCACCTATACCTGGAACGGTAATGTTAAAAAATAGTACACTATTGGTAACAATGAGTAAAAATTACGCATATGATAGATATTTACAAATAAAAGTTGTTTTTGACAAAATTATTAGGAATTTTTCATTCCTTTATTAAACTTACTTAATTTTGATAAACTTAAAGTATGACGTAGGTAAATTAAAAATAACCTGAATAAACTACATATTAAAACGTCACACTTTTCAAAAACGAAGATAAGAAAATGAATAACTGAAATTCTACATCAATTGTTCTCAATACTCAATTAAAAGTACATATGTTAAATGATACAGCAGATTTCACTAAATAAAAAACTGAAATTGAAGTTTTGAAAAAGAAAAAAAATAGTTTTAGCATTCCATGCCTTTCTTCACTTGATGCTCCTACAAAGTGGCTTCTGTCAGTCATTGCAGTTAGTAGTTGCTTGCCTTTTTATCGTATATGAACAATATATGCAGTACTTTTGTGGTCCATGTTGGGATTTAGCATCACTCTTAGTACGAAGTTCTCCTTTTCTTTTTAGTGCTTCTTCTACAACTGCTTTTAGTTCTTTGTTTATTTTGAGAAGGGAAGATATGTGCTGCTGCCATCCTTTCGTCAAGTGTTTATGTAAAGATAGCATGAATTGCAACCTTTTTAGTGACTTACTCCCTTCTTTATTGTTTTGGGTTCATTCCGTGTCAAATCAACACAATTTTAATATGAATTTTAACTCACCATCTCAGATTTTGATGAAACTTGGCACAGAGGTAGCCTACATATAGATAAAGAAAAATACCCAATTTTATTAAAATACGTCGACCCATTTTGAAAATACGGCAATGTGAAGTTGTCAAAAATTGCCAAAAAACACCCCACTGCCATAATTTCAAATTGCTGTAGCAACTCTCCTAATTAAGCTAAAATGATGGGAGAGGTGTCATTTTGCAGCATTTTCCAAGAGCTTTCCTATGATATACAACACAATATGGGTTTGAGATGAAAATTGTTTTTCAAATTTATATTAAAATTAAAATTTTTAATTTATCAAAAAGCGCATCTTCAAAAATTTTCAAAAAATTATATACAACACTTCACATTATTGTTAACTAATTCCCTAAGTATGAAAGTGGGACTGTCATGGGTTCGCACCTTTATAAAATTTCAAAAATACATATTTCACTAAAAAAATGACATTTTTGTAAAATTTATAGATTTAAGCTGAAATGTACATAACTTACCCGTAAATAAATCTTCACTTTTTCATAAATTTATTTGTAATATATTTAAAATGTAACTAGTGACTATGACAGGGTGATTATTCTATTAGAACTACTAAAAATATAAGTTTTTTTATGAATACAATTGTAATCTGATAGCCATAGTTATTAAAAGTTTTGAGTATATATAAAAAGTACAAATTGGGATAAAAAAATCTAATTGTTTATTCCAACTAACATAAATAGCAAATTGCAATTTTACTGGATCTGCTCAGACCCAGCTATGTCAGTTCAGGGTCAAGCCACATGTCTGGAACTGCCTTAGTCTGGAGCTGTTATGACTCAACTGGTTTAAACCTGTACCAACTGGTTTAAACCACAGGCAGACTGATCAGTCTTCATACTGATTTAGTGGCAGTTGGATGTACATGTTGTTGGTGATTAATGTGGTGGTATTAGTGAAAAAAAATATTTTCAAAGTTGTTACTCATTATTTCAGTATATTTTCTTAGTGTTCTCTTCAGAAACATTTCTAAATTTTAACTGATATCTGTGTGATATTATACAATGGAGAAAGAAAGATATCAGACACTACAATGTTGCAATCCTTTAAAAAAACATAATCATTCTGTGAAAAACATTTAGAGACTAAGAAATGTGCCTGAATGGATGTGTGATATGTTTCCTGATATGATGCCAAAGATATCAAAAATTTGTGATAATTGTAGGAAGCAGATTGGTTCATTGAAAAATATGCAAGAAAATAATGATAATAATGATTGCAGTTCGGATGATGATGATGATGATGATGATGAAACAAGCTATGATCCTCCACCTTCAGCTGTTCTGGAGACACTAAATACGTCTCTTCAGGAATTAGGAGAGTCCCCTGTACGTAGTACAAATCTTCAGATGAAGCAGTATTCAACCAAAAAATTAAAAAAACATTGGGTTAGCACTTAAAAAACAACTATTTGCCAATGCAGAGGATTCCTCAGAAAATGAATGTGAGTCACTGGAACAATCTGTCATAGGTAATCTGAAAACTAGCTTTTCTTCAAGTAGTAGGAAAAAGAAAGTAATGCTACTAACTTGTTTGCCTGAATCTTGGAGTATAAGAAAGATAATTCATGAATTCAATGCTCCTAACTACATGGTATGCCAGACAAAATGGCTTTTGAAGGAAAGAGGTATATTAGAAAGTCCTGAACAAAACCCGGGAAAGAATCTGTCACGAGAAGTTGTGCAAACAGTATGTTCTCTTTATGAAAATGATGAAATATGTAAAGTAATGTCAGGGAAGAGAGACTGTGTAACTGTGAAGGTGGAGAATGGAGATAAAACAGTAATATCCAAAAGACTTATTTTGTGCAATTTAAAAGAAGCATATAAAATTTTCAAAGATAAATTTCAAGAAATGAAGATTGGGTTTTCTAAATTTGCAGAATTGCACCCAAAACACTGCATTTTAGCAGGACATAGTGGAACACACTCAGTATGTGTTTGCACTACACATCAAAATGTCAAACTTATGACAGAAAATGTTAAGCTCGGTGTGTTAACCAATGGAGAATTGGCCTCTTATAAACACTGTTTGGCAGAAGTGCTGTGCAACCCATCATCAATTCACTGCATTATGGGAAACTGTAGTTCTTGACCAGGAAACGACCCAATAAAAAGTACACTACAAAATGCATTTGATAATAATATGGTTGAAAATATCACTTTTCAACAGTGGGTTTCAGTAGACAGATGTAACTTAGAAACAATGCAGAAGACCTCATTAGAATTTATTGAATTATTTTCTGAAAAATTGACCACATTGATACTCCATGATTTTCTAGCTAAGCAGCAAAGCTCTTTTATAAATGAAGTCAAGGAAAACTTGAATGAGGGTGAATATGTTGTTACATGTGACTTCTCTGAGAATTACACTTTCGTAATCCAAGATGAGGCCCAGAGTTATCATTGGTCAAGAGATCATGCAACAGTGCACCCCCTTTGTAGTGTATTACAAAGGAGAGAAGAAAACAGAGCATATGAACTATGTCATAATTTCTAACTGTCTAGAGCATAACATTATAGCAGTCTACTGTTTCCAAAAAAAGCTAATTCAATTTTTAAAAACCAAATTTCAAACTGATATACAGAAGATATCTACTTTTTGGATGGCGGTGCAGCCCAATACAAGAATAAAAAGAATTTTGTAAACTTATGTTTCCACAAAGAAGATTTTGGCATCGAAACAGAATGGCATTTTTTTGCCTCTGCTCATGGAAGAGGACCTTGCGATGGTGTCGGTGGCACTGTTAAGATTATTAACTATATGTCAACAAAATAGTTTTCATATCATTTACTTATTATATTTGCACTTTTAAGGTATTAACCTCTTGCAAAGTGCGCATAGTTTACGTGCAATTCATAAATGAAAAAACCATGAGGAATAATCACTCACCATAAATATCATGGTAACCTCCAATGGACCAAACACTTCCAACACGTCAATTCATCGTGATGTAACTGGGCTTCCACAGGTTTACAGACCTCTTGCTTACGCTTCTTATTTTCGGGTGTGAAACATCGTTTTTTTTTTTCCTTTGCCTTATAGTATGTTACTATAATGCTTGTCAATTCGATAAAAATCATACATACAACTCATTCATACAATTCAAGTAAAAACTATGTACATAAACCTTACATTCACAGGTGATTAAACCTTAGTCAATTCTAATTATGGAACTCCTCCTTCTGTTTCACAACCTCTGCTACTCCCACTGCAATTGTCACACCCATTCAGCCCCGCACATCCAATCCTCTAGTACTTTCGACAGATCCCTGTCATCTTCAGGAGGCAGGTGTGTCTCATCCGCCCACCGCAGCTCAAGTGAGCAGAGCCATCGAGGCCTGGGCCCCAGTCGCTATCTCTGAATCGTTGTGTCTCTGGCGCCATCTATTGTCCCTGCTGCTCTTTTTTCTCTCTTTCTTTTTACGCTGCTGTTCAATTTTTATTATGGCTTTCCATTGTTCGTTTAAGTTATTTGGCTCATTAATGTTGCATAATCTTGATCTGTTTTTTTCAATTAACACTGATTCTGCAATTCTTAACTGCTTTTCGTTTTTACAGCTCTTAATAATTTTAATATCTTCAAACCTTGGACATTTTGATTTTCCATACAGTATTGGGTCAATGCTGTCTTAGCCTCTTTTTGTTCCAATTATTAATATGCTGATTCAATCTATATTTTAATTTGTTCTTGGTGCTGCCTATATATGACACAGGTGGTTGCTGGTTTATTGGGATTTCATAAATTCCTGCTCTATCTAATTGGCTAATTTTTTCATTTTTAATCACTAAATTTTTTACAGTAAGTACCTGATTTCCTACCTGTATGCCATACTTGCCACAAACTTTATTAATTTCTGCTGAAACATTTTCTATATATGGTATTCCTCCCACATATTTTACAAGTTTTTTATCACTCTTGACCTTATTGTAACCTTGAGTTACTTCATAAATCCATTTTTTTAATACCTGTTTAGGGTATCCAAAAGCATATGCAATTTTTTCAATATATTCAATTTCTTCTTTTCTATACTGTTCAATTGATGAATGTGTTAAACTTCTTTTAATTAGTGTTTTAATACTATTTCTTTTATGTGTTAATGGATGTGATGACTGAAATGGTATAAGTACTGGGATATATGAAGATTTTCTATGCACTCTGAATTGTAAACTCTCCTCTGTTTTAATAATCAAAACGTCCAAAAATGCCAAAGTATTGTCATGTTCTTGTTCTACTGTCAGTTCTATAGATGGATAAATTTCACTATACTTTTTTGTCAAGTCCTCAAGTTCATCATTTTTTAGCCTGGATAACAGAAAAATGTCATCAACATATCTGCAGTATATCAGTGGTGGATCCTCGAGTTTACTTATTATTTTTTCCTCAATGTCACTCATTATAATTTCAGCAAATAAAGTTGACAGTGGTGACCCCATAGGTCCACCATGATTTTGTTTGTACATCTTGTTGTTAAACTTAAAAATGTTATTTTCATATATGTACAATAAAATTTCTCTTAACTCCTCTATTTGTATTGCCTTCATTGTCTGTAGCACATACAATTTTTCAATAATTATTTCTATTGCCTGAGGTACTGGTGTGCTAGGAAAAAGAGCTCTCACATCCATACTAGCCATATGATATTCACTTAAATCTTGTTTAATTACTTTAATTTTCTCAATAAATTCGTATGTATTCTTCACAGTGAACCTTGTCTTCATGAACACAGGTGCCAAAAATTTGTAGATATTCTTTTCTAGTTTTATTAGTGGGGAATTCCTTTTTGATACAATCACTCTCATAGGTGTATCAGGCTTATGAGTTTCTATTTTTGCAATCATTTTTGGTATTCCAGTACCCATTGGTGGGTATGCTTTCTTTATTTCATCAGGCAAGGTGCTGTGATTTCTTATTCTAGCTAAGTACCTTACTTGAGATTCTGTTGGGTCTTTTGTCAGAATGCTGCAATTTAGTTCTTCTATAGCTCTATTCATCTTTAGATCATATTCAGTTGCGTTTAATATTACAATTTGCCCTGTTTTATCAGCTTCACAGAATTTAATTGTTGGGTCATCTCTTAATTTAATCAGTTGTTCTTTCTCATACTGAATTTTATCTATATGATATTTCTTTTTCTTACTTTTTTCATTAAATTCTTTCAAAACAATTCTATACAGTTTACTTCGAAAATTTTCACGTTCTTCTGCTGGTACACTGCGTGCCATTTCTTCTAAGTTGGGTATTAATTCCTCCGTCCTCGGCAGGCTCCGTGGAAACGCAAATTTTTTACCTCTCTGCAAAATAGCTCTTTGCGTGAAGCTCAAGGTCAAGTTGGAGTTATTCTGATATACCTCATACATATTCTCTCGTTGTTCTTGTACACGTTGTCTGTCAATCATCACGTGCAACTTTTTTTTCCATGACTGCTCTTGAGCATTTTTTTTCGTATTCCACGATGTCAAAAATTTCTCTGAAGGTTACATCCAAAATCTCATCTCTCCAATTACCGTCGAACTTTCTATACTTTTTATAACATATCAAATCGATTAAATGTAAACATTTCATATTCAAGTTAAAAATCAGTTTCCTTTTATTGACAATTTCAGCTCTTAATCTCTTTTTTTGGCATTCCTGAATTATTCTATTATCCTTAGCAGTGACTGGGCAATTCCGTATTTTTAAATACTTTGGTGTTATTTCTAGGTCACGGCACGTCACCAAAAATTCTTCTTGATTTTCTGACTTTACTAATTTAATTTTAGCCTTCTTAAACGCCTTAATATCTCTCATCTCGAAGTTGTGAAATTGATTCCTATAGCGCATAATACCAGAGTATGATAGCGACTGCAAACCCCTCACCTCAACTATCCCAGCTCAGAATTTTGCGTGTAATTCTCAATTATTATATTTGCACTTTTAAGGTATTAACCTCTTGCAAAGTGCGCATAGTTTACGTGCAATTCATAAATGAAAAAACCATGAGGAATAATCACTCACCATAAATATCATGGTAACCTCCAATGGACCAAACACTTCCAACACGTCAATTCATCGTGATGTAACTGGGCTTCCACAGGTTTACAGACCTCTTGCTTACGCTTCTTATTTTCGGGTGTGAAACATCGTTTTTTTTTCCTTTGCCTTATAGTATGTTACTATAATGCTTGTCAATTCGATAAAAATCATACATACAACTCATTCATACAATTCAAGTAAAAACTATGTACATAAACCTTACATTCACAGGTGATTAAACCTTAGTCAATTCTAATTATGGAACTCCTCCTTCTGTTTCACAACCTCTGCTACTCCCACTGCAATTGTCACACCCATTCAGCCCCGCACATCCAATCCTCTAGTACTTTCGACAGATCCCTGTCATCTTCAGGAGGCAGGTGTGTCTCATCCGCCCACCGCAGCTCAAGTGAGCAGAGCCATCGAGGCCTGGGCCCCAGTCGCTATCTCTGAATCGTTGTGTCTCTGGCGCCATCTATTGTCCCTGCTGCTCTTTTTTCTCTCTTTCTTTTTACGCTGCTGTTCAATTTTTATTATGGCTTTCCATTGTTCGTTTAAGTTATTTGGCTCATTAATGTTGCATAATCTTGATCTGTTTTTTTCAATTAACACTGATTCTGCAATTCTTAACTGCTTTTCGTTTTTACAGCTCTTAATAATTTTAATATCTTCAAACCTTGGACATTTTTGATTTTCCATACAGTATTGGGTCAATGCTGTCTTAGCCTCTTTTTTTGTTCCAATTATTAATATGCTGATTCAATCTATTAGCTAGAATAAGAAATCACAGCACCTTGCCTGATGAAATAAAGAAAGCATACCCACCAATGGGTACTGGAATACCAAAAATGATTGCAAAAATAAAAACTCATAAGCCTGATACACCTATGAGAGTGATTGTATCAAAAAGGAATTCCCCACTAATAAAACTAGAAAAGAATATCTACAAATTTTTGGCACCTGTGTTCATGAAGACAAGGTTCACTGTGAAGAATACATACGAATTTATTGAGAAAATTAAAGTAATTAAACAAGATTTAAGTGAATATCATATGGCTAGTATGGATGTGAGAGCTCTTTTTCCTAGCACACCAGTACCTCAGGCAATAGAAATAATTATTGAAAAATTGTATGTGCTACAGACAATGAAGGCAATACAAATAGAGGAGTTAAGAGAAATTTTATTGTACATATATGAAAATAACATTTTTAAGTTTAACAACAAGATGTACAAACAAAATCATGGTGGACCTATGGGGTCACCACTGTCAACTTTATTTGCTGAAATTATAATGAGTGACATTGAGGAAAAAATAATAAGTAAACTCGAGGATCCACCACTGATATACTGCAGATATGTTGATGACATTTTTCTGTTATCCAGGCTAAAAAATGATGAACTTGAGGACTTGACAAAAAAGTATAGTGAAATTTATCCATCTATAGAACTGACAGTAGAACAAGAACATGACAATACTTTGGCATTTTTGGACGTTTTGATTATTAAAACAGAGGAGAGTTTACAATTCAGAGTGCATAGAAAATCTTCATATATCCCAGTACTTATACCATTTCAGTCATCACATCCATTAACACATAAAAGAAATAGTATTAAAACACTAATTAAAAGAAGTTTAACACATTCATCAATTGAACAGTATAGAAAAGAAGAAATTGAATATATTGAAAAAATTGCATATGCTTTTGGATACCCTAAACAGGTATTAAAAAAAATGGATTTATGAAGTAACTCAAGGTTACAATAAGGTCAAGAGTGATAAAAAACTTGTAAAATATGTGGGAGGAATACCATATATAGAAAATGTTTCAGCAGAAATTAATAAAGTTTGTGGCAAGTATGGCATACAGGTAGGAAATCAGGTACTTACTGTAAAAAATTTAGTGATTAAAAATGAAAAAAATTAGCCAATTAGATAGAGCAGGAATTTATGAAATCCCAATAAACCAGCAACCACCTGTGTCATATATAGGCAGCACCAAGAACAAATTAAAATATAGATTGAATCAGCATATTAATAATTGGAACAAAAAAGAGGCTAAGACAGCATTGACCCAATACTGTATGGAAAATCAAAAATGTCCAAGGTTTGAAGATATTAAAATTATTAAGAGCTGTAAAAACGAAAAGCAGTTAAGAATTGCAGAATCAGTGTTAATTGAAAAAACAGATCAAGATTATGCAACATTAATGAGCCAAATAACTTAAACGAACAATGGAAAGCCATAATAAAAATTGAACAGCAGCGTAAAAAGAAAGAGAGAAAAAGAGCAGCAGGGACAATAGATGGCGCCAGAGACACAACGATTCAGAGATAGCGACTGGGGCCCAGGCCTCGATGGCTCTGCTCACTTGAGCTGCGGTGGGCGGATGAGACACACCTGCCTCCTGAAGATGACAGGGATCTGTCGAAAGTACTAGAGGATTGGATGTGCGGGGCTGAATGGGTGTGACAATTGCAGTGGGAGTAGCAGAGGTTGTGAAACAGAAGGAGGAGTTCCATAATTAGAATTGACTAAGGTTTAATCACCTGTGAATGTAAGGTTTATGTACATAGTTTTTACTTGAATTGTATGAATGAGTTGTATGTATGATTTTTATCGAATTGACAAGCATTATAGTAACATACTATAAGGCAAAGGAAAAAAAAAACGATGTTTCACACCCGAAAATAAGAAGCGTAAGCAAGAGGTCTGTAAACCTGTGGAAGCCCAGTTACATCACGATGAATTGACGTGTTGGAAGTGTTTGGTCCATTGGAGGTTACCATGATATTTATGGTGAGTGATTATTCCTCATGGTTTTTTCATTTATGAATTGCACGTAAACTATGCGCACTTTGCAAGAGGTTAATACCTTAAAAGTGCAAATATAATAATTGAGAATTACACGCAAAATTCTGAGCTGGGATAGTTGAGGTGAGGGGTTTGCAGTCGCTATCATACTCTGGTATTATGCGCTATAGGAATCAATTTCACAACTTCGAGATGAGAGATATTAAGGCGTTTAAGAAGGCTAAAATTAAATTAGTAAAGTCAGAAAATCAAGAAGAATTTTTGGTGACGTGCCGTGACCTAGAAATAACACCAAAGTATTTAAAAATACGGAATTGCCCAGTCACTGCTAAGGATAATAGGAATAATTCAGGAATGCCAAAAAAGAGATTAAGAGCTGAAATTGTCAATAAAAGGAAACTGATTTTTAACTTGAATATGAAATGTTTACATTTAATCGATTTGATATGTTATAAAAAGTATAGAAAGTTCGACGGTAATTGGAGAGATGAGATTTTGGATGTAACCTTCAGAGAAATTTTTGACATCGTGGAATACGAAAAAAATGCTCAAGAGCAGTCATGGAAAAAAAGTTGCACGTGATGATTGACAGACAACGTGTACAAGAACAACGAGAGAATATGTATGAGGTATATCAGAATAACTCCAACTTGACCTTGAGCTTCACGCAAAGAGCTATTTTGCAGAGAGGTAAAAAATTTGCGTTTCCACGGAGCCTGCCGAGGACGGAGGAATTAATACCCAACTTAGAAGAAATGGCACGCAGTGTACCAGCAGAAGAACGTGAAAATTTTCGAAGTAAACTGTATAGAATTGTTTTGAAAGAATTTAATGAAAAAAGTAAGAAAAAGAAATATCATATAGATAAAATTCAGTATGAGAAAGAACAACTGATTAAATTAAGAGATGACCCAACAATTAAATTCTGTGAAGCTGATAAAACAGGGCAAATTGTAATATTAAACGCAACTGAATATGATCTAAAGATGAATAGAGCTATAGAAGAACTAAATTGCAGCATTCTGACAAAAGACCCAACAGAATCTCAAGTAAGGTACTTAGCTAGAATAAGAAATCACAGCACCTTGCCTGATGAAATAAAGAAAGCATACCCACCAATGGGTACTGGAATACCAAAAATGATTGCAAAAATAAAAACTCATAAGCCTGATACACCTATGAGAGTGATTGTATCAAAAGGAATTCCCCACTAATAAAACTAGAAAAGAATATCTACAAATTTTTGGCACCTGTGTTCATGAAGACAAGGTTCACTGTGAAGAATACATACGAATTTATTGAGAAAATTAAAGTAATTAAACAAGATTTAAGTGAATATCATATGGCTAGTATGGATGTGAGAGCTCTTTTTCCTAGCACACCAGTACCTCAGGCAATAGAAATAATTATTGAAAAATTGTATGTGCTACAGACAATGAAGGCAATACAAATAGAGGAGTTAAGAGAAATTTTATTGTACATATATGAAAATAACATTTTTAAGTTTAACAACAAGATGTACAAACAAAATCATGGTGGACCTATGGGGTCACCACTGTCAACTTTATTTGCTGAAATTATAATGAGTGACATTGAGGAAAAAATAATAAGTAAACTCGAGGATCCACCACTGATATACTGCAGATATGTTGATGACATTTTTCTGTTATCCAGGCTAAAAAATGATGAACTTGAGGACTTGACAAAAAAGTATAGTGAAATTTATCCATCTATAGAACTGACAGTAGAACAAGAACATGACAATACTTTGGCATTTTTGGACGTTTTGATTATTAAAACAGAGGAGAGTTTACAATTCAGAGTGCATAGAAAATCTTCATATATCCCAGTACTTATACCATTTCAGTCATCACATCCATTAACACATAAAAGAAATAGTATTAAAACACTAATTAAAAGAAGTTTAACACATTCATCAATTGAACAGTATAGAAAAGAAGAAATTGAATATATTGAAAAAATTGCATATGCTTTTGGATACCCTAAACAGGTATTAAAAAAATGGATTTATGAAGTAACTCAAGGTTACAATAAGGTCAAGAGTGATAAAAAACTTGTAAAATATGTGGGAGGAATACCATATATAGAAAATGTTTCAGCAGAAATTAATAAAGTTTGTGGCAAGTATGGCATACAGGTAGGAAATCAGGTACTTACTGTAAAAAATTTAGTGATTAAAAATGAAAAAATTAGCCAATTAGATAGAGCAGGAATTTATGAAATCCCAATAAACCAGCAACCACCTGTGTCATATATAGGCAGCACCAAGAACAAATTAAAATATAGATTGAATCAGCATATTAATAATTGGAACAAAAAGAGGCTAAGACAGCATTGACCCAATACTGTATGGAAAATCAAAAATGTCCAAGGTTTGAAGATATTAAAATTATTAAGAGCTGTAAAAACGAAAAGCAGTTAAGAATTGCAGAATCAGTGTTAATTGAAAAAAACAGATCAAGATTATGCAACATTAATGAGCCAAATAACTTAAACGAACAATGGAAAGCCATAATAAAAATTGAACAGCAGCGTAAAAAGAAAGAGAGAAAAAAGAGCAGCAGGGACAATAGATGGCGCCAGAGACACAACGATTCCAGAGATAGCGACTGGGGCCCAGGCCTCGATGGCTCTGCTCACTTGAGCTGCGGTGGGCGGATGAGACACACCTGCCTCCTGAAGATGACAGGGATCTGTCGAAAGTACTAGAGGATTGGATGTGCGGGGCTGAATGGGTGTGACAATTGCAGTGGGAGTAGCAGAGGTTGTGAAACAGAAGGAGGAGTTCCATAATTAGAATTGACTAAGGTTTAATCACCTGTGAATGTAAGGTTTATGTACATAGTTTTTACTTGAATTGTATGAATGAGTTGTATGTATGATTTTTATCGAATTGACAAGCATTATAGTAACATACTATAAGGCAAAGGAAAAAAAAAACGATGTTTCACACCCGAAAATAAGAAGCGTAAGCAAGAGGTCTGTAAACCTGTGGAAGCCCAGTTACATCACGATGAATTGACGTGTTGGAAGTGTTTGGTCCATTGGAGGTTACCATGATATTTATGGTGAGTGATTATTCCTCATGGTTTTTTCATATCATTTACTGTTTCGCACGTTACTAGAAATTTCAGCACGGGAAAACGTCAATATAATAAAAAATTTATTTCAACTTGCCACTAATATTCCTTTTTGATGTTCCTTATGATAGTTTAGAATTTCATTATATGCAGATTACAAATTTATATGAAAAAATGTTTTTTATAAGTACAGTCATATGCATCATAATTATGACTGTACATATAAAAACATTTTTTCATATAAATTTGTAATCTTCATATAATGAAATTCTAAACTATCAATAAGGAACATCAAAAAGGAATATTAGTGGCAAGTTGAAATAAATTTTTATTATATTGTCGTTTTCCCGTGCTGAAATTTCTAGTAACGTGCAAAACAGTAAATGATATGAAAACTATTTTGTTGACATGTAGTTAATAATTTCTGAAACCACGTAATGATTTCGACAAATGTTGAATATAATTTATGTACTGTTAAGAGATTAGCAACAAAAGCAAGTCTGCAGAGGCCATATGATAACCAAATTCTTACTCCACAACAACTTTTTGACTGGGCAGTTAAAAACATTACATCTGTACACTTTGAATTTTCAACACAAGAAGAGTACATTGAAACTGAAACATTTCTAGAAGAGCGTTTTAGTCAATCAGTTACCATCAAAGGGACACAGAGGTTACATGCCTTTATACCGATAGCATCAAGTACATCAAAAATATTGGTAAAAACTTTTTCAGATACAACAGAATCTACTGTAGAAACAGTCACAAAATCTCCGGAAAAACTGGCTTTGAGAGATATTCATGAATACATTACTACCATCTACGACAAGAAATGGTGGCTAGCATATGTTTTAACAAAAGACGAAGGTCTTGATGAAGTTAAAGTTAGTTTCCTTCACCCAGCTGGCCCATCACTATCTTATACATATCCTACAAAACCTGATATTCTATGGGTATCTGTAAATGATGTTCTTTGTAAAGTAAACGCAATAACACTAACAGGAAGAATATATCAAATTCCTGGGGATGATACTGTAAAAACAAATGAAGCGTTTAAAAAGAAGTGAAATCTTAAAATACATAACTGTTTGTATCAGGTTTCGCAAGTGACATTTCGAATTTATGTGTTAACAGTAAATTTGAATGTGTACATAGATATATTAAGCATAAAGAGTGAAGATTTATTTACGGGTAAGTTATGTATATTTCCCCTTAAATTTATAAATTTTACAAAAATGTAATTTTTTTAGTGAAATATGTATTTTTGAAATTTTATAAAGGTGTGAACCCATGACAGTCCCACTTTCATACTTAGGGAATTAGTTAACAATAATGTGAAGTGTTGTATATAATTTTTGAAAAATTTTGAAGATGCGCTTTTTGATAAATTAAAAATTTTAATTTGAAAAACAATTTTCATATCAAACCCATATTGTGTTGTATATCATAGGAAAGCTCTTGAAAAATGCTGCAAAATGGCACCTCTTCCATTATTTTAGCTTAATTAGGAGAGTTGCTACAGCAATTTGAAATTATGGCAGTGGCGTGTTTTTTGGCGATTTTTGACAACTTCACATTGCCGTATTTTCAAAATGGGTCAACATATTTTAATAAAATTGAGTATTTTTCTTCATCTATATGTAGGCTACCTCTATGCCAAGTTTCATCAAAATCTGAGCTGGTGGGGTAAAATCACTGTGTTGACTTGACATGGAATGACTCTTTGCCTTCATTTGTGTGAAGAATTGTATCAATGATTTCCTCAGAAAAGTGTAATTTGAAAGGCACTCTGTTGGGTCATATGAAGATGATGTTGAGGACAATGGTCCAGGGAGCACATGCACAATATTCCTTTTTAGAGTTTTCCACATAAAGCCATTCTGCCCAACAAAGACAAGACAGTATCAAAAAATTTTATAATATTTTATGCATCAACAGGTTCCTCTTCACTGAGAATTGGATCTACTGAACGTTTAGTACACAATCTTTCTCTTCTTACCTTGCATCGGAAGTACTTCAAATTTTTCTAACCTCATTACAAATCAATTCTTCGGGATCTTCAGGACACACAAAATCCAGATCTGCATTGCTATCATCAAACTTATCTTCTTCTGATTCTCTTTCCTCTTGTAAACTATTTATTTATTTCTGTTTATTAGGACTTAATGGATGTCTCACGACCCTTTACACCTCTTAACCATTACAGAGAAGCACAGCAAAGAGTGCCTGCAGTGGGCCTGGTTACCTTTGATTCAAACGGCTATCTTGTGAGTTGGGATGTTGTCTTCTACTCACTTCCGCCCTGTCCACTTTGGAGGAAGAGAAATGCTTGCGTTATTTACCCTCTACCAACTGTCAATTAAGCAAATGAGTCAACACCTTTTTCCAGGGACATAACACTTCTTTTACTCCACATGATGCTTGCTGTCTGTAGTTTATCTTCTTGGCTCTGCAAATCAGTCTGCACTGTTTATAAACATCGAAATCAGAAATGAAAAAAAAAACTTTTTTTGTTTTTGTTGTTGTTGTTTGCTGTTTGGGGTTAAAAATGACAAAAAGAACAGCTCTTACCATGAAGCATAAGACTGAAATTTTACAAATATTGCAATGAAAATATTGAGATCTGAAACACAAGTGAAAATAGACGATTTTTTTAAACCAGGGTGTCTACCAAATTTTGGAAATGCAATTTCATAACCATTGTTAAGACTTGTGTGTGTATGTAAGGTATGTATAAGGACACACACTCCCTATATATACACATATATAGAGAGAATGTCACCTCTTTTATCCCTGCTAAAGCAGCGGTATGCACATATATTATATCCATATCCAAGGCAGTGGTATACACACATATTAAAGGGGAGACACACTCTTCTCCCCTGTTTTTCTGCTAGTGTCAAAAATATGACTCATCATATTTTGACTGGGCCTCAAGTAAGCTAAAATACTTAACATTGTGTCAAGACTTCCTAAGAAGCATGATTTAAATAAGAAAGGGGGGAGGCACAGCAGCCCTTTTTTTTACACAAGTATTGTTAGACAGAAATGACATTTACGTTTTATGTGGCTGGTGCATGGAGAATTACTTTGATTGTGGCCAGAAAATTAACAATTACTAAAAATTAAAAAATCATGACCACAAAGCAAAATTTATTACTTTTATGACTCTTTCCTGAATTCGTGATTTTCATGACCAGTAGACAACACCCTGTAGAAGAAACTAAGATATTTAAAATAATTTTGTGCATTGTGTATATTTTGTGTATTATATTCTATTAATTATCACTGGATAAAGTTTTAGTAACATATTCATTTCCTTACAATTAAAATGTTAGTTTTGTCTTTCTATTGCATTTAATGCATACTAAAAGCTCCCCAGATCAAAATGAGCAGACACTCTGAACTCTAAGGTGCACTAGGTACACAACATATAACTGCATATTTTCTTTGAATAAAGCTCATGTTGGGAAATGGCTTCCTAGTTTCTTAATTCAATTACTAATCTAAAGCAAATATTATGGGAATTTTACTAGGAAATTTTTTCATTAATAGCAAATTTTCGGAGAAAACTCTTCTCCTTCTTCAGGCTGTCTTGTTGTTGTCACTTTTTCCTGTCACTATCACGGTTACGGTTTACCTTGACGGTTACGGTTAACCTTGACGGTTTAGATTATTTTTCAACAAATCCTGCCAGATGTTAGGCAGGGAAAATCCTTTGCAGTCATTGATGATGGAATTTTGATTTTTCTCAATCTCTATTCCTTCTTTCAGCTTTCTTTTTGAAAATTGCTTTGGAAACTAATGACTTTAAGGGAATTCCAATCCATGCTGTGCCCAGTTTCTCTAACATGCCTATCTAATCCAGTCTTGTTGGAGCAATTTTTTATAGCTGCTTTATGCTCAGCTATACGAGTTTCTAGTCTGCGACCTGTTTCACCTATGTAAGATAGTCCACAACTACAATTTACTTCATAGACTACTCCTTGCATTTTTAAAATATTTTCTTCTCTTTGAACTATTATAGGGAAAAAAATTTTAACTTTGTTCTCTAAACTTGGAGCTAGCCTAATATTGTACTTCTTACTAATTCTCTTTAAAAAAAAAAAAAGAGAGAATTAGTAAGAAGTACAATATTAGGCTAGCTCTAAGTTTAGAGAACAAAGTTAAAAAAATTTTCCCTAAAATAGTTCAAAGAGAAGAAAATATTTTAAAAATGCAAGGAGTAGTCTATGAAGTAAATTGTAGTTGTGGACTATCTTACATAGGTGAAACAGGTCGCAGACTAGAAACTCGTATAGCTGAGCATAAAGCAGCTATAAAAAATTGCTCCAACAAGACTGGATTAGATAGGCATGTTAGAGAAACTGGGCACAGATATGGATTGGAATTCCCTTAAAGTCATTAGTTTCCAAAGCAATTTTCAAAAAAGAAAGCTGAAAGAAGGAATAGAGATTGAGAAAAATCAAAATTCCATCATCAATGACTGCAAAGGATTTTCCTGCCTAACATCTGGCAGGATTTGTTGAAAAATAACCTAAACCATCAAGGTTAACCGTAACCGTGATAGTGACAGGAAAAAGTGACAACAACAAGACAGCCTGAAGAAGGAGAAGAGTTTTCTCCGAAAATTTGCTATTAATGAAAAAATTTCCTAGTAAAATTCCCATAATATTTGCTTTAGATTAGTAATTGCATATTTTCTATTTAAAATGTTTTTAATTTAATGCTAATTATTATTTTCTGGGAATTATAATTAGTAAAATTTGGGTTACTTAAAAATAATTGGAAAATTTGATATAATGCCACAATGCAATGGAACAAATGGTGGTAGTACATCATGGTTGACTGTACAGCAGAACTCCAATTATCCAGACTCCAGATATTCGGAACTCCAATTATCTGGATTGCTTGTTCTTCTTTCACAGCCAAGTAAAATTAAGATTTTTTTAAATTAATTACACGATTTTAGTTTTTTCGTTCATTTAAACAATACAAAACGATAATGCAGTACAGAAGATATTTATTTTTAAGCTTTATAAAATTGTTATCATAAAATTTAAAAATAACATTTGTTATCATAAAATACGATAAACGAAAAAACTGAATTCCCTCATTTCAATTAATAAATACGTATTTGGCTTACAGAAAAATCAACCCAATTATTCGGATTTTCCGAATAGGCTGCGGTCCAAGTTAATCTGGATAATTGGAGTTCTACTGTACTTATTTTAAAATGTACTTCAACCCAAGAGCGGTTCTAGAGTTGCAGTCGGGGGAGGGGCCCCCATAATATTTGATAAGCTTATGTAAACTGTTAACTATAGCATGTAATAATAACTAATATTTCATGAAATTTAGCTATTTAAATTAAAATTGTTTAATATATATTCTAATTGAATTATATTAATTAAATTAATATTCATTAATTCAATTAATTATTAAAAACATTACTGTTTATTCACACAAATAAAATCAAATGACAAACTCCAGTCTTCGGTTCTTCATATTTGCAAATCTATTAATAACATTGTCCACTGATATGAAGATATCTTGATGAACATAAGGAAGGGCAAGGCCAATCAATCTCTCTTGCGTCATTGTTGTTCTTAGCCATGTTTTCAACCTTTTTAATGCTGAAAAACTCCTTTCACTTGAAGCAGTGCTTACTGGGAGGGTGCACAATAATTTCAATGCAGTGCTGATACACGGATATAAATCTTTATCGCAACGAGAAAAAGTTGCTACGGCATTACTAGGTAATTCTGCAGTTTTACATTTTTCAACCCACAGGTCTATCTCCGACTTGATTTTGGACACTAGAATTTCTTCTTTTTCTGCAACAATAGGCGCCAAATACTTAGAAATGTCTTCCCCAATTGTCGATATTTCCGATCTTGACTTTTTCATGATTTCTGATGGTAATAGGGAATTATATGCTAAAGAATTGAAAATAGTAGAGGGGAATCTGAAATCAAGGTCTTGAATCACATTTTGTAACAAAGGGATGTAAATGGTGATTCTGAAGTAATCTTCGGCACTATCAGTGATGGCGTTGCACCTATGTTTTTGATTTTTGACTCTTCTAGGGAGGGAAACGGATAAACCCAACTTTTCATGTAGCTTTGTAATTTCCACATATAGATCGCTGAACGTTTGTTTTGCGTTTTCTCTCTTTTCCTTTAATACTGATATTACATTTTGGATCATTTCTTTTGCTACTTCTTTGTAATAATAATTTTGGATCATTTCTTTTGCTACTTCTTTTGTAATAACTTACTCACACGTTGAGTAAAGTTCAGTGTAAAAGACAAGCAATACACAGCAACTATAAAATTTGTAGTAAACATAGTATTCAACAGGATTTGCACTGAAGATGATGACTGGCTATCTTTCCAGCTGGCCACCAATTCCAGTGCGCTAAAAATTTCGAGAAAGTATGTTTTAAATCTCAAAATCGCTTCACGCCTTTCTGCCCACCTAGTTTCGCACAATTTCTGCAATTGCTGGTGACCAGAGTTTTCGTCCATCATAACTTGTTTCAAAACTTTATTCCGCTTTGGCGAGACATTAAAGAAATTTATTATCTCTTTAATTGTGCCTATAGCATTGCGGACATCTTGGACGGAACTGGATTTCGAAAGTGATAAATTTAAAGCATGGCTGTAGCTAGGGCATTTAATAGCATTTTTTGGAGACCTGCAATTCCAAGACAGCTCCTTTCTGATCTGAAAGCATAACGCTACAAGTGTCAGTGTCTATACCAACACAATCATTAAAATCGATGCCAGATTTTTGCATAAAAGAAAGTACCATTTTTGTGAGTACTTTTCCACTAACAACACGTTCCTCTTTGAAGTCTTTGAAATTTTCGTTATGAATATCAATAAATGATACAAAATCTTCCGAAACTTGAAATGTTTTTTCATCAAAATATCTCACAATTATGGACTACTGTGACCCCAGACTGATATCAGTAGTCTCATCAAAAATAATTCCATAGTATTTGTTTGTTTTAATTTTATTAAGGACAGAGTTCAAAATTTCATCTCCACAACACTTAATTAGTTCATTTTGCGTGGTGTTGCTTATGAGCAATTCCATGTCAGATCAATCACCTTCTTGACCTCACCATTTCTGATTTTGAGGAAATTTGGTATGAAGCACACATATGACAAGGTAAGTAATTCTGCCAATTTTCAGATTTTTATTTTGAAAATTGTCCAAGATACACACATAATAAAAATCGAAATTTTCGTAAAAAATGACAAACTCGCACACTTATAAATGGCTGTAAATTTTTTCCTAATTGTAGTAGAGTGACAATTCAAACACAGTTGCAAAGCTAAAGGATGGAGCTTTCTATAGATATACCATACATGACCTTCTTACAACAGATTAAAGTTTCAAGGTCATCCACTGTGACCTTTGACCTTGAATATCTCAAAACATACCATCTTAAAAAATTACGAAAAATATATTTTATTGCTACAACATTCTTCTACCCATGTGCCAGATATTAGGCTGGTACCGCTATGGCAAGGCAGTGTAGGATTAATAGGAGTGTCATGCTGCACCCTTCTGTATGTAAGGCACAGAGACATACCATGCAATAAATATTTCTTACGTTGAGGATTTGTGTTTATTATACATGAAATGTGTATATATTATAACAGATCAACAGATTTATCGGAAATATGCTATGTGACAGCAATTTTACTTGATAGACACAATTTTCAGCAGTAAATAATGTCAACAAATCTTTGAGATCAGAGATTGAAACTCCACCTATTTTAGCCAATCGCAAAGCTTCTTCTTAGCCAATGACAAAGCTTCTTATTAGAGCCAATGACAGGGTTTCTTATTAAAGCCAATGGCAAGGCTTCTTATTACAGCCAATGAGAAATCTTACTGGTACACCATTTTACATTTGCTGTTATTTCAATTCTGAGCTTGTGAGTGTGTGGTTATCAATTTATCTGTAACATTGTTAACTGTTTAATTGTTATTTTATTTTATCTTTATTGTTATCTTTATTTAATCAATTTCTTTTTATCAAACTATATTTATTTATCATTTTTTTTGCAGGTGCAGTTTCATTAACCAAAATGGACTTTAAAAGTCAAATTTTTTGTTGCAATCCTCTGGGTAAAAGTGGACACACAAGGTTTAGAAAGAATCTGAGAAAAGTACAGCCTTGAATGGTTCAGAAATGTCCAAATATAACATTAGAACAGAAAATATGTAGTTCATGCAGAAAATCTATCTCTGAAATGCCAGGTCCTTCGTGTATAATTGAAACAGATGCAGAGGCAGAACAACCTCGGTTAAGTGAAGATAATTCAGAAGGAGTGGTGAAGAGTGAGATATGGACTGACAGACACACAACTTTGGATAGTCTGAATGATACGTTACTTTCTCTAGGCAAATCTCCTGTGAAAAAAAAAAAGTTAGGTGTTGGACAGTACAGTAAGAAGAAATATCAGAAAATTGGTGAAGTGATAAAAGACTACATAGGTGTTCCAGAATGTGATAATCCTGTGACAGTGTCTGATGAATCGGTCATGATTTCACAGTTGAAAGAAAAATTTCAAGAAACAGACTCTAGCAGTGTTAAAGTCCAAATACTAACAATATTACCTAGAACCTGGAGTATTTGTAAAATTCAGGAAGAATTTGGTGTAACGTATTACATGGCACGAAAGTCTAAAAATCTTGTGGAAGAGCAGGGTATTTTTGCAACTCCAAATCCTAGGCCTGGGAAAACTCTGAGTGACAGCACAGTTGAAAACGTTATTGCATACTATAATAGTGATGAAGTGAGCCGTTGTTTACCAGGAAAAAAAGATTTTGTTACAATGATGGAATCAGGATCAAAAGTACAAAAACAGAAACGTCTTATTCTAGGAAATTTGAAAGAGATATTTCAAGGATTTAAAGACAAGAATCCTAATGTCAAAGTAGGGTTTTCAAAGTTCTGTGGTTTACGCCCAAAGAATTGTGTGCTGGCTGGTGCAAGTGGAACACACTGTGTCTGTGTGTGTTGTGCTCATGAAAATGTAAAACTTATGCTAGCAGGGTGCAAATTGCAAGACTTAACTCGTAATGATGAATTACCAGTTAGGACATACAAAGATTGCCTTGCAAGAATAACTTGTAACCCTCCTCTTCCAGAATGCTTCTTCTTCAAGTGTGATTCTTGTCCTGGTATAGCACACTTACTAGAGCAAATAAGTAGCTTATTCACCATGAATGGGATTGATGAAATTGTATATAAATTGTGGACTACAACTGATCGCACAACACTTATGACAGTCTGTAACACTGTGGAAGAATTCCTTGAGACCTTTGAATCAAAAGTGAAATGGCTATTGCCACATTCTTTTATAGCTATTCAGCAGTCATACTTTCTGTCAAATCTGAAAGAAAACCTTGATGATAATCAGTGTGTTGTGTTGTGCGATTTTGCTGAGAATTATTCCTTCATATTGCAGGATGCAGTCCAAGGATACCATTGGAACAATTCCCAAGCTACTATTCACCCTTTCGTCGTGTACTACAAAAGTTCACACACACTTCAGTTGGATCATGTTTCTTTTGTTGTCATCTCAGAATGTCTTAAGCATGACACTATCAGTGTTCACCTTTTCCAGAGCCAATTGTTGCAGTTTATATCATCACATTTTGACAAGAAAGTAGAACACATCTATTACTTCTCAGACAGTGCAGCCTCACAGTATAAGAACAGGAAGAATTTTGTCAATCTGTGCCATCATGATGTAGATTTTGGTATCATAGCTGAGTGGCATTTCTTTGCCACCTCACATGGAAAGGGGCCATGTGATGGCGTAGCAGGCACCATTAAGAGATTAGCTGCACGTGCCAGCCTTCAGTGTTCATACAATGACCAAATTATGACACTGCGACAAAGGTATGATTGGGCTTCCAGAAACATTCCTTCGTGCCATTTTAAATACAGCATGGACAAGGACTATGAGAACCACAAGGAGTTCCTCGAGATACGTCATGCTAGTGCTCGACCAATTCCTGGTACACAAAAACTTCACTGTGTAATACCAGTAAGCTGCACAACTATTAAAACCAAGATGTATTCAAATTCAACTGAATACAAGGTTGAGTCAGTATTGCTAAATCCAATAGAACTGGATCTGGAGGATATTCGTGGCTCTGTTATTGTTGAGTATGATAACCAGTGGTGGGTTGCTTGTGTTTTGGATGTGAACATTCATACAGAACAAGTTAAGATAAGTTTTCTGTACCCACATGGACCTTCAGTGTCTTTCAGATACCCACAGAAGCCAGATATATTAGAAGTGGATAAAACAGCGGTCATTACGAAGGTTGACCTACGAACAGCAACAGGTCAGACATATTTTATGGAGAGAAGCGAAATAGAGATGGTCACTAGCAAGATGGAATCACATTCTTTTGGTTTGCAACCTTATTAACCAAGCGATTCACTTGTATGTGTACACCACTAATATAACCTGTAACACATTGTGAAATTAATACATACATGCATCTGGAAAACAGTTATTGTACATTTGTCCGAACCTAACCTGGAGGAGGACATATACTCCTATTAATCCTACAATGCCTTGCCAGTGCCAGCCTAATATCTGGCACATGGGTAGAAGAATGTTGTAGCAATAAAATATATTTTTTTCGTAATTTTTTAAGATGGCATGTTTTGAGATATTCAAGGTCAAAGGTCACAGTGGATGACCTTGAAACTTTAATCTGTTGTAAGAAGGTCATGTGTATGGTATCTATAGAAAGCTCAATGCTTTAGCTTTGCAGCTGTGTTTCAATTGTCACTGTACTATAATTAGGAAAACAGTTACAGTTATTTATAAGTGTGCGAGTTTGTCATTTTTTACGAAAATTTCGATTTTTATTATGTGTGTATCTTGGACAATTTTCAAAATAAAAATCTGAAAATTGGCAGAATTACTTACCTTCTCATATGTGTGCTTCATACCAAATTTCATCAAAATCAGAAATGGTGAGGTCAAAAACTTATTTTTTGTTATTGATCTGACGTGGAATGTCCCTTATGTATGTTGCTCGCGAACTTGTATTTTCCATAAATGTTTTTAGTTTCTCATCACCACTTGCAACACGATACCGTAACAATTCCCGAAAATTACCTTCATTTAGATTTAAGTGACTTTTGTCATTATCGTCAGGAAATTGGTCATCAACTGATAGAAATGACATTTCACCATAATCCCTATGGCCACGCAACGCTAAGTTTTGACGTCCCAAAAAAAATAATGGACTCGATTATTGGAATCAACCTTTCCTGGTTCTCCTTGTTTTGAAGCTCACGGGCTGAATCTAACTTCACCAACACTCCTTCCTGAGGATTTTCATATATTTTTATAAAATCTGAAGCAAAAGAAACAGATTCTTTATTGGTATTTACTTTGCTCGTGAACAATTAAATCTCCATCTTTGCCTAGTAATTTAGAATATTTATCCAAAGGCACGGTAACGAGTTTTTTTAATGGTGGCTTTGTTTATTCCTCCGTATTTACTGGAAAACAAGAGACAATACTTGCAAAATAAACCTTTAAATTTGCACGAATACGTTTACTAATTAAACGAACAGAAATGCTTTTCAGAGAGATAGCATTTCACTTGTTTATTATTTTTCTTGTGCACTGAAAAAGGATAAAGGAAATTTTTACCTGGAGTCCACGCACATTTCAGAATACTTATTTTTTCATTATCTGTTATTGAAGAAATGCATTGCTTCTCAACATAGAAACCCACATCAATTTTCCCATCAAATAGAGCAGGCTGAGGTCTGTCTGTCCCTGTCGCCAGTTCTACAAAAGCGACATCCTTTGGCACGTGCATATTTGACGCGGATTGAGCTTCACATGAATGGTGCTGTTGTAACTTTTCAGTACTTGCTAAAACCGAAATTTTATCTTCTTCTCTGCCACTCTAAGTCAAACAAGGAACAGATTCACTTTCACCACAATCTTCTTTCAACGTTTACAATCTAACGTACTTTTTTGCCGTTTGCTCTATCTTTTCTAAAAGCTACCGGCGGTCAGGAAAACTAGCATTCTCATTCACTATGTGGGTACTGGGCTGGGAATGAAGTCGAAGGTCATATGACACACGCGATCAAGAAGGGAAGCTTCGCTGCGGCGTAAAGGACGACCTCTGTCGGTAAACTTCACTTGGCGGTCCAAATGGTAGTACTGAGAAGCCCACAGTAAAGGGACAGCGCGTGCGTAATGTATGTTCTTGTTCGGCAGTTGCAAGTCTCATTGTGTGCTTATTTTGAACAAAGAATGTATTTTTTTGTATTAACTCCATAATTAACGTCCGCAAAAGCGACAACATTTTATAACCAAAGAAAACATTGGGAGCAGCACGAAGCTGTTAAAGACTCATATCATAAACAGCAGAGATCTGCTATCTTTTAAAACACACGGAAAGGGTGGGAATGCCATTGTTGTTGTTTTTTCATCCTGTAATGCAGGCTTTCCAAACATGCCAATTGGACCGTCAAGTATGGCGGCGCTGCTGTCGTGCGTTTTACATTAGCCCTATTCCCTATGGAGCTGACTGGAACCTTTTTTTTTCACTCCTTATAGATTCTTTGCTCCAGTCACCCAACTCACCCCTAGATAAAAAGTATATTGTGCTGCCATCTTTTGGTTTAAAAAATATACAGTAAGTTGAATTAGAAAAACTGTCAAAATTTTTCCCTTATATCAGAGTCGTTCTGCATGGTTTATATATTTTTTCTATTAAACAAAAATAAATTTTTACCTTCATTTTCACAAGTCTGGGGGGGGGTAATTACCATTATTACCCTCCCCCTGTAAAATCGCCATTGCTTCAACCTACACTGTTGTGTAGCACTTAAATGGATCAAGTCCTTTTCCTGGATAGTTCCAAAATCATTAATCATCTCCTATAGATATCCTATATGAAAAGTTCATGAGTTTAAAAAATTATGACACGATAAGTGCATTCCAATTTCCCAAAGAGAGCTTGAATTCACTCAAAGAAACACATATCTGATTTGCTTTGGTTTTTAAGCGAATTGTTTTTCACTCTTCTTTTGAATTAAACAGTAAAAATACTCTGCAAATTATTCAAAGTTTTGCATGAACTTGATTTGGATATATGCTTACATACATACATACCACTAAGCTGTTCTCTGGGATTCAGAGGTTAGCTATACAAAGAAAAGACAAACTACCAGATAAATTTTAACATTATTTACTAACTGTTGCCATATCAAACTCCTCCATTTACAGCGATCTTCACACACAACTCAGGCTTCGCTGACATCCATCGCACAACATACACAAGATCTTCTATACTTCATACTTATGATCTTTTTCTCATGAAGACACTCCTGAATCTGATCCTCCCATGACTTCCTTGGCCTTCCTCTGTCTTTCCTTCGTGCCACTTGGGCTGAAATTTTTTTCTTAGTAAGCATCTCATCACTCATTCTTTCAACATGGCCAAACCACCGAAGCATATTAGTCTCCACCTTGCTAACAATATTTTGCTTCACATTACATGATCAGAACGTGTCTTGCCCCAAACCCCCTGTAACGCATTTCTCCAGCACACAAACGACTCCTATGTTTCTTCTGTAGTACCCAGGTTTCACTGTCATACATCAGAGTACGAACAATTACACTTTCATACACAGTCATGCGGAACGACTCCCTGGAGAACCAACCCATCATTCCTGTGAAAACCTACCAAGGCAGCTATGACTTTCAATGAAGAATTCACTCTCCTACTAATTTCACCATCCAATTTGTTCTCTGTTAAACATGCTTCCTAAATACACAAACTCATTCACTTGCTCAATCACTGTGCCATTTAGACTTACATTACATTCAGTACTACCAGTTCCCCGCTCAAAAACCATAACTTTGGTTTTTCGATTATTAATATTCAGTTTGAATTTCATGCAAACTTCGTACATCCAGGACAACATACTCTGCAACTCACTTTTGCTCTCTGCCAGCAGGACAGTGTCATCAGCATACAGCAATCTGGACACACGGATATCACCAAGACATAAACCAGTATTATCTATTTTGGCATCACGCATGCATGTATGCATAAATATATTAAACAGCCTGGTGACATTACACAACCCTGCCTCACTCCTGCACCAATAGAAAACCATTTTAATAAAACCCCATTCACTCGTACACGAGCTCTACTGCCAGCATACATGGCTTTTTACACTATTTAGTAGATTCCCGGTAACACCATATTCAACCAATACCTTCCACAGAAGTGTCCTATTTACTCTATCATAAGCTTTCTCTAAATCTATGAAGGCAGCAAACACTTTCTTACCAACAGCCGAATACTTTACAATCATTGTGCGTAATGCAAAAATTTGGTTAGTGCAGCCTGTATCAGGCATAAAACCACTCTGAACATCCCACATTTTCTCTGATGTAAGACCTCGTACCTCTTCAATAATGACTTTACCAAACACTTTTCCTGGCACGCTCAGTAGACTTATACCACGATAGTTCTTGCAGTCAGTCTGATCACCTTTTCCCTTATACAAGTGAACAATGATAGCATCCTTCCAATCCCAAGGGACAATTCCTAGCTCCCAGCACAACTGGCAGATTTCAGTTAACCAGTCAATTATAGAGTCACCACCTTATTTCAATATTTCGGCAGTTATGCCATCAACTCCTGCAGCCTTACCATTCTGAAGAGATTTTAGAGCTTTACACACCTCGTCTCTTGAGATTCCTCCTGTGCTTCCATCCTTCATTGTGACATCATCTGCTTCTGCCTCTGAATCACATTTGCTTTCCTGATCTAATAACTCACAGAAGTATTCACCCCATTTTTCACTTAACTCATTGGGCTCACATATCATTTCCCCACTCCTATTCACACAATTTACAACTCTGTTTCTCCTATTTTTCCTGAATCTCGCGTACTTCCAGAAAGTCTTTCTATCTTTCCAAAAAGCCAATTCATGCCTTTCCACCTTCTCTTTCCTATCTTTCGCCTTACTCTGGCGAACCAGCATAGCTGCTTCATGCTTCTTATAGCGGTATTCATCCACAGAAACTCTACCTTGCAACATCCCCAAATAGGCATCCTTCTTTCTCTTTACTGCTTCTTTAATCTCATTATTCCACCAACCCTCACCTCTATTGTTACCCACTACTGTGGTACCACAGACCTCCTCAGCAGCAGTGACAACACAGTTCTTAAAACATTCCCACTTCTTTTCTGCATCCCTCTCACATGACTTCAGTTTCTTCAGTCATTCTCTGAGTAAGTTAGCATAATGCTGATGATCTTCAGGAAGCTTTTCAACCTTTATTCTTTCCACCCTAGGCCTCTTCCTATTCCTTTTCTTCCAACCAACATTCAGTTTCACTCGTGACACTACCAAGTAATGATCAGAGCCAACATCTGCACCTCTCATCACATGAGTGTCGAGAACTTAATGTTTCAGATGCTGATCGTAAACAACAAAATCTATAACACTCTTTTGACCAAGAGTATGATTTTCCCAAGTATATGTGTGGATATACTTGTGGTTGAAAAACGTATTAGATACACACAAACTTTTTCCAATGCAGAGTTCAATTAACCTTTCACCATTATCATCAACACAAGGATCATTAAACTTACCCAGAACATTGTCAGAAATCACATTCTGCACTCCTCGTCAAGCATTGAAATCCCCTGCTATTAAACTTTCTCTTTAGCACCAAACTGGCTCAAAACAGCTTTTAGCTCATCCCAGAAATCCTCCTTTCTATCAGAAGGTCCCAAGTCACAAGGAGCATACACTACAACAATTACTATTATCTGAAGTTTCACTTTCAGACATATCCAGAGAATTCTCTCACTAATGAAGCTGTAATGGATCAAGTTGTTCTTCATCTTTTCACTTAAAATCACACCTACATCAGCTTGTCCCCTAACATTATCCAATACTCCAGACCACACACTTACCGTGCCACTCACTTCTTCTATCCCAATTTCCTTCTTTTTGGTTTCATTACACACAGCACATCCAATTTATACTTATTCATTTCTTCAATCACCTCATTCATCTTGCCATTTATACCTCTAGTATTCCATACACTAATCTTACACTCACTCAACTGTGATCTCTTTCTCATGCGCCTTTTAGAAATCCCAGGTCTATTCCGTGGTGGACCATCCTTCTCAAGTGTGGTAGGTCTACCGCATCCCACACTAAAGTCATTTTTTTTTCATTTCTTTGAGTCTTTTTAATCAGGTAAATACATCAGTGTGGGGGATTAGCCCACAGCTGACGGTTCCAGTTGGTCATTCAACCAAAGGATTCTGGAACAAAACTCAGTGAGTTGGGGGTCTTTTTGCCAATGTCACACAGAACTAGCTAGCACCTCTCCAAGATTCACAGAGGCCCTTGTTGCTGTTCTGCACACCATTGCCCATGGAGCACCCTAAGAAGGCAAAACCATCTCTCACTAAGACCGCCCGCAATATATGCTTGAGGCAACTAAATACATTGTGCCATTAAATCGTGAGAAAAACTATTCATGCGGTACTCGAGTGCAGAACAGATTATCTAAACTTTTTTTTAGCACGTCTTTTGTTAAAAGATTGTGCTTATGTTACTGGTTTGTCCATCTGCCTCTACAACTAATAGTCTGATTTGAAAAATTCTTGCATTGGGAAGCCTGAAATGTGCGAATGATGATCCTTTATTTCGATTTTTTATTATAAACAATTTGGCCGCTAGAGGGCGTAAATGCAGATGATATCGAATTCAAAATACATTTTATTCTGTATATTTGCTTCTAAACATCCGATTGGAAAAATTCTTTTACCTTTTGAGGGACGCACGCGTAATCGTTAATTTCTGTTTCTGATGTATTTGCAGCAAAATCTGATCTTCTAAAAACTTGACTGAAATAATTATTTTGTGGGCTGATAACACTCATGTCAATATTTTCTCCTAAAAATAATGCATGGTTTCTCCGCCAGGGGCGTAGACATATATCTTATTTTTGTCGATATCTCTACTTTTAAGAATCCGATTTGAAAAATTCCTTCTTTGTTGGATAGAGTTTCTGATGCGAAATGCTCTTCATATAATTTTAAATTTTTTCAAGTAATTCATAGGACTTTCCGTTAATGGGCCTAAAGGTAAAATGCGTCCCCCCCCCCCATATCTCTGCTTCTAAAACTCCGAATTGAAAAATCCTTCAAAAATCCTTCCTGTATCAGACACAGCTCCTGATGTGAAACGTTTTGCATATAATTTCTAATTTTTGGTAAAGAACGGTTTGGCCACCAGCGAGCGTAAGTGTTAATTTCAGCTTCTGATGTATTTGCAGCCAAATCTGAGATTCTGAAAACTCAATTGAAAAAACCCTTTCTTGGACCAATACCACTTACCTGGGAAAACCTTTTGAAAATACTTTTTTCTTAAAAGCATACATGGTTTTCCCACCAGGGGGCGTAGATACATATATCTTATTTTTGCTGATATCTGCTTTTAAGAGACCAATTTGGAAAATTCTTTCTTTGTTGGAGAGTGTTTCCACTGCGAAATGTTTATCATATAATTTAAAATTTTTGTTAACCAGGGTGTCCACAGAATTATCAAACCTGATTTCCCTGACCAAATATATAAGAAATCCCTGACCTTACACAAATAGGTTTATTTGAGTTTTTCAATATATGTGCCATGATAATAAACAAAATTGAATTGGATAATTGAGAAACTTATATTATTTAAAAGTGTTTCCGTTTGATGTATACAGTTTCCCAAATAACTGATTCATTTAAATTTTTTTTTTTAATCGGCCTCCACCTAATAATTTACCATCTGGATTTTCAGTTCTAAGTTTATCTTTCAGCTTTTGAAGAAAGCTGAGATTAACGTTAGGTCCATCCATTGACACTTGTAGCATGTTATCCAAGGGAAGAGGTGCACCTTTAATGAATTTCTTTAAAAGGTCATTAGCTGTTGCCCGTCCTAAAAACACACTACTTAAGTATCTAGTGGAAACTTTTTGCAGATTGACGTCCTAATAACAAACAAACTGATCCATTTACCCATGCTGAGCAATTTTGTTTAGTGATTCATCAAAACGAATTACAAAGTCAGTGCACTGCTTCAGATCGTCCATTAAACACTCTTTGAAATGTGGTGCCAATCCATGGTTTATCACATAAGATGCTTTGCTTTTGCCTAAAGTAAATTTTGAAGCTATTGCACTGTTAGGAAACATTAGCTGAAATGTTTTGTTAATCTGTGTACAAGAGTTCAGAGACATTCACTTGGACAACACTTCCATGGCCTATATTATTTCCGACTTTGTTACATCATCTTTCACTACATAAGCATTAAGGTCACTGGGCTTCACATCATCTTTCACTACATAAGCATTAAGGTCACTGGGCTTCACATCATCTTTCACTACATAAGCATTAAGGTCACTGGGCTTCACATCATCTTTCACTACATAAGCATTAAGGTCACTGGGCTTCACATCATTTTTCACTACATAAGCATTAAGGTCACTGGGCTTCACGTCATCTTTCACAACATAAGTATTTGAGTCATTAGACTTAATATTTTCTAGAAGTACTGATTCCACATTTCCTGAGCTTGTTGATAGCAAGAGTTCGTTATTACAAAGAGAGTTCTTTTTCACAGAGGAAGTGAAAGAAGCAAGACTGGGCTGAGACATTTTAGCACAGATGTTTTTCAAATGATTAGGGCCATTTCCGTGGCTGGAAACTGCCTGAGGCCCCATGTTGCCAAACTTGAAAGTTTTAGAGCACACTTTACAAAATGCTGATTCATTGTCGCTGTTCACAGCAGCTATCCAACCAGAAAACTCAGGATTTAATTGTTCATCCAACCATTATTCATTAAACACACAACGCTTTGACATTGCTGCAGTCTTAATTGCCTTTTAACAAGGTATAACTTATATCACAAATTTTCTTCTACTCCTTTGACCTAAAACAAAAAGAGAAATGTTAATAAGTAATGTAACACAACTTACAATAATAGGTAGGAAATAGAAGGTTACATTAGTAGGAAGGGAAAGTTAGTGACTGTATGCAACACCAAGTGCAAGTGTGTTGGGCAATAAGGGTGTCACTCCCCGACACCGGGTTAAAACTAGTTGTAGTCTAACTGTGATTGAAATTTCCCTGACTTTTTTTTAAATATCACTGATTTTTCCTGACTTTTACCAACATTTCAGGCATTTCCCTGACCAATTTTCATTTCCCTGATTCCCCTGACTTTCCAGAATGTGGACACCCTGTTAACACACAAGTCTGTCACCAGAGGGCGTCAGTTCAAATTTCTGTTTACAGTAGTATCTGCAGGACTAAAAATGCGATTGAAAATATCTTTTTTGGTCAGATACTACTAACTATGCAAACTCTGTGTGTGAATTTTCTTCCCAAAATAGTGCGCAAATTCGCCGCTAGGTGGTGCAAAATTTTAATCTGTTTTTCTCAATATCTCTGCTTCTACATGTACGATTTAAAAAATTATTTTGACACCGGATGCTATTTAACTTGTAGAACACTTCAGATTAGTATATGAGGAGTTTTTTAGTTCACACTTCTGTCACTAGGTGGTGTTTGTGTACTTCAGTTTGCAGCTGTATTTCCACTTCTAAAAACCTTAAGTATATTTTATTTTTCACTGTATGCCATTAGCTACAATAGAGATGAGAAGCATTATCCTCTTTTAATAATGTAGAGATTTCTCGCTAGGGGGTGTAAAAGTCGAAACCTTTTTCTTGCTACCTGATTCCGGGAGACATATGTGAAAAGTTCTTTTTCCATGAAGAATATTTTTCTCCCATTTTTAACTCTTCCATTATGCAACATTCTACCGCTTGAAGGCATTGAGTTATATCACATTTCCTTCTATATTTCTTTTCTTTTAACTGTTTGATTTGAAAATCTCTTTGTCTCTGATACTTTCCTTGTGCTATGAGTAACTTTTCGTACGTCATTTGTTAATTTTCGTAACATACTTTTTAGCCACTGGTGGAAGTAAGTAGCTGTTTCTATTTCTGGATGTTTTATCGATTGTAGAAACTTAGTTGATAGTTTTCCTAACCGATTCGATTAACTTTGGAGAACTTAATTCACATTAGAAAGGATTCAAAAGACGTGCTCATTACAACCAAAAACTCGGTGTCATCTTTCTTGTTTTAATGACAGTTGAAAAAAGTTCTACTGAGGACTTGGATGTCAAAGCCTACATTTTGTGATAAAGCAACAGGAGAATTAAACAACAACAAAACTCGCAGAATTGATTTCTGCTAAAAGTGAGGTATGATTTTTTTTTTTTTTTTGATAGGGGGTTTAATGACCACTGTGAGCAACTCAATGGACTATAAGCAGTCGCCTGTGCCTAATTTAGGGTCACTAGTTCCAGGGTAGGGAAAGAGCCAGTACCGTAAGACGAACACAACATCCATGCCTTATCGGGATTCAAACGTGGACCCTTCACAGACAAATGGTCATAAGCCCGCGCTTAGACTCCTGCACCACTGGGGCGGGGTTGTTGTTTTTTTCTCCACACCTAAACATGAAGTTTACGGCACACCACTGATGAGATATTGACAGATATGTATTAACTTTTGTTAATACATATCCGTCAATATCTCATCACTGGTGTGAAGTTAAATGCCACCCTGGTAGTGAAGTTGTTAGAGTTGAGGGCTCTTTGCTAATTGTCTAAAGTGGTCTCAAGTTCAACTTCCGGATGCGTTGAAGATGGTGCGTTTGTCTTATGGCACTCGCTTTTCCACTTTCTTTACATCAGTGGCCTGAAATTAGGGTCAGGTGACTGCTTATTGCATTTAAAGTTGCTTATGGTAGTTGTTAATCCTTGAAGCAATTTAACAAACAAATAAAAAAGCAAAAAGGTCGAGCAGTTGCAAAATTTCATGTGATGCATCATACAGATCCATTCAAACAAGCCATTTTCCCCAACATCACAGCTGCTGGTTCAACCCTTGATGTACAACAACCGGACTAGTTGACCAAAAGTTCCATATTTATGGACATTTAAGATCACTTATCTTTGCAAAAGTTCAAAGAACTCATACACACAACATTATAATCTATATGCTTAAAGCAAAGTGGGAAAAAGGTGAATGTTTCCGCCCATGAATTGTTTGACCACTTCTAAATGATGTAACGATCTGAAAATTGGTATGCTGATAGGTCTTAACATCCATATGCCTAGAAAAAATCTGAAAATCAAATGGCAGCTTTGGAACACTGCCTGCTTGAATTTTTCGTGAATTGTTTGACCACTTCTAAATGACCTAGTGATCTGAAAGTTTGTATGCTGATAGGTCCTAAGGTCCAGATACCTAGAAAAGTCCAAAAAAAAAAAAAAATCAAAATGGTAGCTTTGGAACACCACCTGCTTCAATTTTTCGCGTCCGGCAAAAATTCACATCCGTTGCATTTATAGGCGTTTCCGGCAAACCATGTGTTGTTTCCTACTAACCAGCGGATGCTCTACAACTTTACAATTGACTTTTTTGCCCTATCTTGCTTTGTTTCGAAGCTAGTTTTCATAAGTACTGCAAATATCTGCCAGAGGGCGCCAATGTTGGTCCCATTCATTTGGCCATAGCTCTTTACCTATACCTAGCCACTAGTTTCGTTCCTGTACAAACCTTATTTCACCAGTTATGTGGCTGTTTCCGGACTTTTGGTTACACCCTGTATAACGGCTTAGTAGTTAGTACAGCACACTGTCTATTACCCAGTCAGTGTATAATTAAATACATGAATATAATCTAAAAAATTCTCAGCATGTTTATCAGGGATGAGAATATTCTGTGATTTTTGGAATTTTGAATTTTTCTGATCAAGCTGTGTTTTTATTTTTTATTTTCGCCACAGTTTTCTTCCTGATTATATTCTTATTTTTTCTGACTATGTTTCTCATTTTTAATATCTTCAGTACTACCAAAAAAGAGCAACTTCATATTTTTTAAGATATTTTTCTAATGAAGTACATGCTTTCCTGTCTTCTTTGAAACCACTCAGTACATCAACCATTTTGGCTCCTTTTCCCCATTTTTAAAGTGACATTTAATTTCTAAATTGATACTTAATCTGTCTGTGATGGAATCTGAGCCATTTCCAAGATTCATAAAATTGTTTTCACGGCAGAGTAAACAATGCAGTACTGATTTCCGATATTTAATTGTACTTAAAACATGTTTTCCCATTCCTTAGTAACTTTTTATTTTTGGTATTACGAGGCAGAGCAAGAATTTTGTATTTCATTTAAAGCAAAATTCATGTTCTGAAAATATTACTATGGTCACACTGTGCAGAGGAAATGACTATGGAGAACGAAAGACGACAACAAAAAGTTGAAGTTCTGATCTTGAACTTAAATTTTTTTCTGTAAAAAAAAAAAAAAAGGAAAGCTGCCTTTTTGGAATCTAAATAATGTAACTTGTATTCCAATCTAAGCATCAGATTACAAAGTGGATGGCCCCTACCCTTCCTCGGGACTGCAGCTATAGTAGGTTTTGCCATTCATGAGGTCAATTCCAAGCTTTCAAATCATTTAATATTGTACCTCTTCTTCTCTCTATTTTCAGTCCTGTCAATTTTCTTTTGCAAGGAAGAAGAAAATTGTTAGAATGACTGGGAATAGAGAGAAGAAGAGGTACAACATTAATGACTTGAAAGGTTGGAATTTACCTCATGAATGGCAACACCTACTATAGGCCTAGCTGCATTCCTGAGGCAGGGTAAGGGTTACTACCTCAAAATTTAACTTAAAAATCTTTATTTCATAGTAAAAAACCCATAATTTTGAAATAGCTGTCATATATTGATGGGGATGGACCTATAGAATGTACAACATTAACTCTGATTTCCAGAGTTGCGCTATTTCCTGGTCAGCATGCACTTAAGTTACCACAACTCCCCATAAAACAGTAACAAAGCCAAAAATTTTATTGAACTGAATATATGGAGAAATTCCTCTGATAATGAAGTGTATCAAGTGTTTATCACTGAAGGGATAAATATTTGCTGTTAGTTTCACATCTGACACTTGGAGGCGACCACAAAATTTCTGCGCATCAAAGATAGCCTCAGTAGTATCTTGCATGTAGTTGACTGCTGGCTTTTAAATGTTCCTTTCTTGTGCAATACACAAATGAAATGTTTTACTGTCCAAATTTCAACAGTTGCTGTGGGGCACAATTTGGTTGTTACATGAATGTAGTTAAGAATACTCTCAAATTTTGTTGTGCCAAAAAATGCCATTCAGCTTGAAAGTCAAGCTTATCCCTGTGTAGAAGTAAATTCACATTTTTGCAGCTTTTTATAATGTGCAGCACTTTCATCCAAGAAACAGTATGCATTTTTTATCTTATGCCATAAACTGTTGGTTACAAAAAGTCAGTTTCTTTTGAAATCAGGTTAACAATAAACAATGTCATTTTTTTAAAACTCAAATAATAAAAATTATATTTAACTCCATCAACTTTGTGTTCTGAAGGAAATGGATATAAGTTTGTTGTGATACACCTCCACTGAACAGTTTTCATCTTGTAAGATGAAAGGACAATTTTCAGGAAGTTACTACAAAATGTCACATAATAAAAGCTGTTTGAGTTATATTTGCAGATGTTTCACATATTTGTGGTGCTGACTGCACAAATATGATTTTAGCTTTGATGTATCATGTAAGATACCCCCCCCCCCATAAAATGATGGGTGCACTTTGTGCACAATATGGATAAAATTGTTGGTTATCTAATATTCAAAATTTTGAAAAAAAAAAAATTATTGAAGGTACACCCCTGCACACATTTAAACATATCTTTTGTTCTGAATCATTTCAGCCTCTTCTAAAATCTCTTGCCTTTTCAAAACTGCACTTATTTTTATTTGTTTCATGCAGCTTCTCTGTGTGTAACATCCTGCAGTATCGCCTATCATTACTTTTTTGTGTTTATCTTTGTACATTACGAGATCAAAAGTAACAGTCATCATTGTGATTTTTTGGTTCCCTCCAGATCATTAGCTCTCCAAAACAAATGAATTTTCCCTCATCTTTTGTTCACTGCCTCCGTTCTTCAACCCAGACAGTTATGATATGCCCCGGTCTGCAAATTTCACTACAACATATGCATAGTAAGTTTTTTTTAGTCAGCAATGTTCTTCTGTTGCTTTTTAATGACAAACTCCCCACAATTATAACCAAAACTGGTCGACAATTAGCACACCCTCATGTTTTGCCATTGTAGACTCACAGAAAAACTACCATTCACTGTATTAAAACCAAATCCAAATACAACAGACAACTGTTCATACACATTTATAACATGTGGATTGTTTTATACAATAGACAACTTGATGAACTATTACATTATGACTAACCCCAGTCTAGAGAAATGAGCATGCCTGGAGATCGAATAGTGGTGCAGGTGAAGTTCACAGAGCAGTATACATACAACCTGAGGACCGGCTTTCGGTTAGTAGTGTTCGGAGTCAGAATGGGAAAATCTGCTGACTTATCGGAGTTTGATAAAGGACAAATTGTGATGGCATGGCACCTCAGAACTATGATCTCGGAAATGGCGCAGATTGTAGGTTGTTCACATGCTGCTGTAGTGAGTACGTATAAAAAAGTGGTGCACAGATGGCCAAACGATGAACTGTCGTTCAGCCGTGTGTTGTCCGCAGCTCATTGATGCCAGAGGGGAGCGGAGACAGTCACGCATTATCCACAGTGACTGCAAGGCCACAATGCGAGAAATCACCAGCAGCTACGCCAGTGGTGATCAGGACAATGTGTCACAGCACACAGTTTATCACAGCCTTCTGTGCATGGGCTTGCATAGCCGAAGTCACAGCCGGGTCCCCGTGCTCACTGCATGTCATTGCCAACAACACATGAAATGGGCCCAAGTTCATTGAGATTGGACCCTGGATGATTGGAAGTCGCTTGGTCTGATGAATCAGGATTCCTGGTGCATCACATAGCAGGTTGAGCGCAGATACGCTGATTACCTATGGCACCTGGATGCACTGTTTAATGGAAACAGGCCGGTGGCAGCAGTGTTATACTGTGGGCGATGTTTTCTTGGGACACTTTAGGCCCCATTATCCCAATAGCACAATCCCTGACAGCTGTCAGGTATCTGAACATCGTTGCGTACCAAGTTCACCCATTCATGGCAACTGTGTTCCCTGCTGGTGATGGCCATTACTAACAAGATAATAACACCATGCCACACTCCCAGAATCATCAAGGAGTGGTTCGAGGAACATGCTGGTGACTTTCTGTTAATGCCCTGGTGTCCAAATTCACCTGCCATGAACCCAATCCAACATTTGTGATCCGACTTGGAAAAGCGGGTTCGCACTAAATCAACACCACACCGAAATGTATGGGAACTGGTGGACCTGCTGTTGACATTATGGTACCAGATATCCCAGGATACCTATCGCAACCTCATGGAATCGATGCCTCACCGAGTGGCCACTGTTTTGCGGGCTAAAGGGGGTCCTACGTTTATTACGTAGGTGGTCATAATGTAATGGCTCATCGGTGTATAAATATGCTGGGAAAATATTTCTTAATAGGCTTTGACCTGAGTAATAATTAAATCACTTTGCTGTGAATGTATTTGAATCGACGTATGAATGCACATAATATAGGCTCAATACAATGATCCTACAGGTTGAAAGAACTACACTTTTTGGTACTATCTTATGCTAAGTAAAAATATTTAAAATGTCATAAACTCTACATTATTCTTAAAAAAAGGAAGTATAGGTAATTACAATACTTGTTTAAATTACTTTCATAAGGCAATATGCCACAGTAACCAGCTTCAAAAGCCTTCCAACGACAGGAATGAAATGCCTTGGCGGAAATTAAGGTTTCTGACAGAAGTTCAGGCTGTAAGGTGTTTTTAATGTTCATAATATTCTTGTGTAAAGCATTAATCTTTAAAGCTTCGGAGATATAAGTGTAAGAATTTGTGCCTCAACACAACTACATAATTAGGTATGCTATTGTCTTGTTTGTGTAAGTAATTTGAAAAGTATTATAATTACATAGGATTTTTTTTTAAGAATGATAAGAGTTTTTAAGTGTTTTTAATTAGTATAAGTTAGTACAAAAAGTGCAGTTTGTACAGCCTGAAGTATCATCAGCCTATATATGTGTTCATACATCTAGTGAAATAAATTCAGATTGAGGAAGAGAAAGACTATTTTAAGGAACTAGTTCCACATGTTTCTCAACCCAGTTACTTTCTCCTCCCTCAGTTCTTTATTCACCCCTCTTGAAGTGTTGCCAGATTTATGTTTTGGCCTATATGCAAATTTGAGGGACAATAGTATTTAGTAGGCAATTGGATAGAATCAGTAACTTATAAAACCTTTACATGTTTGGCTTAACCACATGATATACAAATTTCATTTTATGGAAAAATGGTACATGATACACAAATTTCATTTTATGGAAAAATGGTACATGATACACAAATTTTTGCATCATTTTTGAGATCAGCACATAAAAATTAATACGAAGCAGGCAACAAATTGCATATAAAACATTTATGGGCAACTTACCATTTCATGGTCTTGTGCCCAATTTGACATTTCCAGCACGTGAGTTTTCAACTCACGTGCTGGAAATGTCAAATTGGGCGCAAGACCATGAAATGGTAAGTTGCGCATAAATGTTTTATTACATTGTTGCACATTAAACCTTACAATATCGGACATGTGTCTAATATATAGGGTAATTACAAATTGCAGATAGTAAAACTGTTGTAGCCCTGTGACCCTCACTACCATGTGTTTTCCTTTGAGAACAAAAGTGTGACTTTTGTTGAACTAACAAAGAGTAAACAATGGATGATGATTATTTCGTGCTATCAAGAATATCCCTGTTTTCAAATGTCTAAGCATGATAAAAAACACATAAGATTAAAACCTTTCAAATACGCAAGCATCATACTCAATTCTAAAATATCTACACGCTAAAAGTTATTTAGTATCTCATAAGTTATTTTTAGTATCTACAGGTTGAATAACTAACCACACCTGAAAAATTTGATTTCCAATCACACCACCAGGGCGACAGAACTACTAACACGTCACTGATTAAATATATATAAGGGTATAACTAACTCTTGGGAACTTTACGGTGCTTACCTGATGAAGCGCAGATAGCCCATGCGAAAGATCTGGTAGATATTTTAGGATTGAGTATGATATTTGCATAGTTGAAGGGTTTTAATCTTATGTGTTTTTAATCGTGCTTAGACAGCAAAACTCAGGAATAACGAAGAGCAAGTCTATAACTGGATTTGACTCTTCCACAGCACATCTATAAAATCAATGGTACATGAAACAATAGATTACATTGCATACCAATCAACTGAACCCCATAAATGCAATACATGTTCCAAATTTCTGCTTCAAGTAATCTTTTAATTCCCTGGTTTGTGGGCTTTTGGTGCACTCATTAAATACACACACACACTTTTTAGTGCAGCTGGGTTACAAATAAATTTAGCCACAGAAACTGTATGTGATTTTAGAGGCATGTTATAACCATTTAAGTTGTAATTCTTTGTTTGACAAGTCACAGTATTACTATACCTAATCAAAAATTTATGTGCCTATAATTACCTTAATAAGGTAATTGTAATAAGGTAATTTACGTGCCTACAATTACCTTAATAAGGTAATTGTAGGCACATAATTAGGTTACCGGTTAGGGTTATTCAAGTCATTGTAAATATAGGGTTTTTAAAGTATAAAAGAGGTTTCTTGGACCAACGTATCAGTTCTGCAGTATAGGTTAATAAATTGCTCACTCAGTCAAATAAAAAAACATGTTGAAGACAACATAAAAACCACCGCACCAAAGGCCAAAAACCAACCTTGGATATTAATATGGAAGTTAACGTGCAAAGAAATGTCTACTTATCTGAGAGAATGGACCTACTGGTAAGGGTAAGTTCACTCTCATTGCTCTTATTAACATTTAAGTTGTTTTTGTTTTTTCCAGAAACAGCATTTATACATCATTAACTTAACATTTTTGTGAGTGGAGCCAACACACAATTTATGTCAGCTAAATTACAATTTTTACACTATATTAAGTATAATAGAATCACACAAATATTCAAAAAGCATTATTTTATTTATTTATTTATTTATTTGCATTTAGTTTTAGATTTCTTTGCCAACAAACATCAGTTTAGGCCATGAACAGGGTATAAATGGTACCAGTTTACCCTCTCTATGGTGTTACCAGGGACGGTGCGAGACCACACAAAATTTTGGTGAGCCCCCAGAATCTTTTGGATAAATGAAGAAAATGTAGTACACTTTACTATTGTTGCAGCGGCATGTTCTGTGGTAATGGGAGAAGGGTAGCATTATGCAATTATGTTCCTCCAACCACGATCCATGACTCAGACAGGAAACCTTACTTGCATGTTGGGCTTCCCCTTTGGCGCACAGATGTCGAAGACCGGCCGGAAGTTCAAAGAACATTGTCAATCTGATGTCGCAGCTCATGCCAGTGGGTTAAAAAGTTGAATAAACATCACTCTGCCAGGCCGCGGGTAGCCTAGTGGTCAACGTTCGTGACTGCCACGGAGAAGACCTTGGGTTCAATCCACTAAATATCCATCAGGTACTGGCCCCCAGTAATAAATAAGGGTGTGGCACCCTCGCAGTCTATGACAAGTAGTGGGCATTATCATGATCATCGAAAACAGCAGACAGTGATCAGCGTCATTCACCACCAGAGAGTGAGTGAAATTTCTCTTGGCTAGTTAGTTACACTCGTTTTCTTTCTCGTTCTGGTGGAAAATCTCATTTTTCCTGCTTGATTTATTTTTGTGCACGTATTGTGCATGATACATCAAAGTGAGGTATTTCTTCCCAAACCAAAGTTTGAAATAACATGTCCACAAAACGATCAATCCATGATTTTTTCGAACAAGTGTTAATCAGAAGAAAAGTAAATTATGTGATACTGCCTACAAAGCAGATAATGATTATCAGATGGCTTCAACTTCATCAACAGCATGTGGTGAATCATTAGGAATCAACGAGGATTCTTTAAGTGCTTGTAGTGATTCAATGGAAAATTTTTATGAACGCAATGCTTGTGAAAATAAAACACTGGAAGGACCACATGGTCACAAGACAAAAAATGTTCAACTCGGAGAGCTTGATATAGCAACTTCACTTTCGAATCAACCCAAACAGCCTATATTAAAACAGTTCCTGCAAAAAAATACGGTAAAGAACAAAGAAGCTTCGAAACATATTAGTATAACATGTTTCCATGGCTTGCATATAGTACAAAGAGAGATTGTGTCTTTTGTTTTCCGTGTAGAATGTTTTCATCAGACGACGAAAAACATGAGGTCACCTTCGCTCAGCGAGGTTACAACAATTGGAAAAAAGCACTTGAAAAGGATTTGGGTTTTAAAAACACCAAAACAGCTTGACACACAAAACTTAGTTGGTGTCGTGTACCCAGTGGCAAACTGGGTCTAAAAATATTGGTTGCCAGGAGATAAAGAGGGCCCACCCACAACTATAAGCCTATCATTGAATTTCCATACGAAATAAAATTTTCAAAAATTAACATAAGTGGGGAAAAGTACAACTAAAATTATTTGCAAAATAAATTTATATTTTTTAATAATTATAGTGTTCATATATTGTACATATTGCTGGCAGCAAAATGCACAATATAGTGAAGTTCCAATATTATTGCATACAGTAATAACATCAGAACTTCTATAATATTTTCAAGCTACCAAATGTTATTAACATTTTCTGTGTTTTGAATATATCAATTTTGAGTTTTAGTAATCTATGGCTGATGTTAACTGATAGGAAGAATATGCTATACATATTATTAAGAATATGTTGAACTCTTGAGATATTTTTACTGTTCTCGTCCGCTCCTTGCTTCGCGTATCCACTACCAAATCTTGACCTCGAAGGAGCCACAATCCAGAAGAGTGTTTGAGGTTATTGCTGTGATTGAACCAGAAGACCTAACTGAAGTGATTCTAAAACTCGCCTCAGTACGTCTTCCACTTTCGCTAGAAGGTACAGCAATGATCTGCACATACACTGACGGAAAAAAATCCCAACACCAAGAAGGGGTTGTGTTAGATAAACAACAGTTGGTAGGCGGTGAGAGTACATCTGTAAGATGACGTCTATTCAAATTTCGCGCTCGGCGCATACGTGTGGCGCTAGTAGCGCCTCAGATCATGCAAAGCAGGTTTGCTGTAAATACGCGCTGTAAAGTTCGTGAGCGTTAGTTATCGTTGAGATTCGACGTAGTGTGTTGATGTTAGTTAAGAATGCCTGTAAGAAGATGAAGAAGCCATTATCAACAGCTCACGGAGTTTGAACGAGGTCGTGTAATAAGGCTACGAGAAGGTGGATTTTCTTTCCGCAATATTGTAGAACGACTTGGCAGGAATGTAGCCACTGTGCATGATTGTTGGCAGCGGTGGTCAAGGGAAGGTATTGCCTCAAGAAGACCAGGTTCCGGCCGGCCACGTGGCACTACTGAGAGGGAACACCGCCGTGTACGGCGTATGGCCATGGCGCATCATACCGCATCTGCGGCAGCAATTCGAGCTGCAGTTGCCACCACGGTGACACAACGAACTGTTACAAATCGGTTACTTGAAGGACAGCTCCGAGCCAGACGCCCTGTAGCGTGCATTCCACTTACTCCAAACCACTGCTGTTTTCGACGTCAGTGGTGTCAAGCTAGAGCTTATTGGAGGAGGGAGTGTAGATCTGTTGTGTTTTCTGATGAAAGCCGGTTTTGCATGGGTGCCAGTGATGGCCGTGTGTTGGTTAGGAGGAGGCCAGGTGAGCGCCTGCAACCAACCTGTCTGCGGCCGAGACACACTGGACCTACACCTGGAGTTATGGTCTGGGGAGCAATTTCCTATGACAGCAGAAGCACTCTCGTGGTTATCCCACGCACCCTGATGGCACAGTTGTACGACGGTCTGGTGATTCAACCTGTTGTGCTGCCATTCATGAACAGCATTCCAGGGGGTGTTTTCCAACAGGATAACGCTCGACCGCACCACTGTTGTAACCCAACATGCTCTACAGAGTGTCGACATGTTGCCGTGGCCTGCTAGATCACCAGATCTTTCACCAATCGAGCACCTATCGGACATCATTGGACGACAACTCCAGCGTCACCCCCAACCAGCTTTGACTGTCCCTGTATTGACCGACCAAGTGCAACAGGCATGGAACTCCATCCCACAAACTGACATCCAGCACGTGTACGACACAATGCATGAACGTTTGTGTGCTTGCATTCAACATTCTGGCGGTTACACCGGTTATTAATGTACCAGCATTTCACATTTAAAATGGCTCTTCTCGTGCTTACATTAAGCTGTGATCTTGAAACCATAATCGATTAAATATGTTACCTATACAAATGTATTGCCGCCATTTCATTCCTCTACAACTATTTTTTCGTGGTGTTGGGATTTTTTTTTCCCCGTCAGTGTAGTATCTGATGTTTAAGGAGGCCCACCTCATCAGGGGCCCACTTGCCATCGGGCATGCTGACATCCTGGCCAGTCCGCCACTGCGTGTATACCTCTTATAAGTAAATGAAATCAAGAAGAGCAGATTCTTCAGTTGCCACACTTCAAAGTGCTGCATGTGCAGCGGAAGTCAAGGAAAAGCTTTATTTAGGGCAAGCGATGGCGGTTTTTAAAAATTATTGACTTTAATAAAATATACATATATGGAATATATAGAGCTATGCAAGACAGTACGAAAAAGTATCACTGAAGGCATAAGGAAATCCAACTGTGAACTAGTGAGGAAAGCAATTGAAAACAACCAAAGCCTAACAATAGCAAAGGGACATCTCAGAAAGGGAAGAAAACAGATCATGGCACTGAGAAAAGAAGATGGTTCTGTAACAATAGAGGCAAAATTTTGACAAGAGTGAAAGATTTCTACTCCAAATTATATGAAAGGGATGATACGTGTACTCCAGACATCATGAAAGGTACCAGTACCAGAGTTCTTCCAATCCTCCCAGCAGAAGTTGCACATGCAATCAAGAACATGAAGCGGGGAAAAGCTCCAGGAGAAGATGGAATTACTGTAGACATCATACAAGAAGCAAGTGGAGAAACTGAAACAGTACTCGCCCAAATTTTCACTTGATGCCTTAATGAAGGGAAGATTCCTGAGGATTGGAACAACGCTACAATGATCCTGCTACATAAAAAAGGTGACATTGAGGATCTCAGGAACTACAGACCTATCAGCCTCCTATCAGTGGTTTATAAAATCTTCACTAAAGTTCTTTCACACCACTTGAAAGTAACACTGGACATGGCTCAACCGAGAGAACAAGCTGGATTCAGGAGTGGCTACAGCACAATAGATCATATCCACGTACTGAGAGAACTAATTGAAAGAGCGAGGGAATATGAACTTCCATTGTGCATGGCTTTTATCGATTATGAAAAAGTCTTTGATTCGGCGAAATCATCAGCAGTTACAATGGCTTTGAAATCCTGCAGTATTGGTGATGCATACATTAATATTATTAATAACATCTATGAAAATGCAAGTGCAAAGATTCGGCTGTTTGAAAATACAACACACATAAAAATTGGAAAGGGAGTGAGACAAGGTGACACTATATCTCCCAAGCTCTTTAATGCCACATTGGAAAATGTCTTTCAATCACTGAACTGGGAAAACAAAGGGATAAAGATTAATGGAGATTATCTAACTCACCTTCATTTTGCTGATGACATAGTCATTTTTGTAACTACCCCATCAGAGCTGCAGAGTATGATCCAGGAACTTGCTGACAAGAGTAAAGAAGTGGGATTAAAAATGAGCTTTCAGAAGACAAAAGTGATGTACAATGCTTTTACAAGAAATGAAGATTTATATCGATTGATGGAGAAAAGCTGGAGATAACAGGCACATACATTTATCTTGGACAGCATATATCAAGTGAGGGTCACATTAAAGAAGAAATTAATCGGTGTACAAAACTTGCCTGGAGAGCTTTTGGAAGAAACAGCATAATTTTCAAGAGCAATATGCCATTATGTCTTAAAAGAAAAGTGTTTGATCAATGCATCCTTCCAGTGTATGGTGCAGAGACGTGGACCTTAACTAAAAGAGACATAGAAAGGCTGCAGACAACTCAAAGAAGCATGGAGAGGTGCATGCTTGGTGTAACCAGGAGAGATAAGAAGAGGAACTCGTGGATCCGAAAAATGACAAGAGTGGAAGACATCATGATCAGAGTTAAATCCCTGAAATGGCAATGGGCTAGACATACTGCCAGAAGGACAGACCATCGATGGACAGCCGAAATTTTAGATTGGATTCCAAGGGACAGGAAAAGACCCAGAAGAAGACCACATGGGAGATCGGTGGACGAAATTCGAAAGTATGCGGAAGTAACATGGAGGAGACTGGCACAAGACAGACTGTTGTGGAAGAAACTTGGGGAGACCTTTGTCCAGCAGTGGATTGATAATGGTTGACAATGATGATGATATATATACATATATATGAAGCATAATTCCCCCCCCCCAGATTTTGGAGCGCCCACCCTAAAACACCCCATTGAAATTTTTCTGACGCCGTCTTTAGGTGTTACACACTACAGTTGGAGCCTTTGTGGGTTGTTTTTTTGTCTGCTGTAATCTGCTATCATCTACAATTAGTTCAGGCTCCTCTCTGAATCAGCTGTCAACCATTACCTGAGCTACAGAGCCTAGTTTTGTAGCTAGCACTGCAGGATCAAACTATCATTCAGTGTTGATAATGCTTTTTAGTGCATTTTCATTGCAGAATGTAATTTGCCTACCCATAACAAAATGGCTAGAAAAAGAAAAGTGAAAATCAGAATGTGAATAAAGTTGAAACAAGATTACAGTATCCTATTCTTCAGAGATGAAGTTACTTCTTAATCAGTTTGCTACACATGATTGTACTATTTTGATGTTCAGTAAGAAATTGGGCTAAATGATTTGACAGTGAAAACTACTCCTAGCAATACTGGTGTGATTTAAATAAAACTCAGAACATACATACATATCACTAAGCTGTTCTCTGAGATTCAGAGGTTAGCTCCACAAAGAAATACAAACTACCAGATAATTTTTACTTATTGCTGCCGAATCAAACTTCTCCATTTACAGTGATCTTGACATACAACTCGGGTTTCACTGACTGACATTCATCACACACCGTACACAAGATCTTCTATACTTCATACTCAAAATCTTTTTCTCATTCAGACACTCCTGAATCTGATCCACCCATGTCTTCCTTGGCCTTCCTCTGCCTTTCCTTCCTGCCACTTGGGCTAAAAAGATTTCCTTAGTAGGCAACTCGTCACTCATCCTTTCAACATGGCCAAACCACCGAAGCATATTAATCTCCACCTTGCTTACAACATTTTGCTCCACATTACACAACTGCAACACATCTTCATTCCTCACACAATCAGAACATATCTTGCCACAAACCCCCCAGATGTAGCGCATTTCTCCAGCACCCAAATGACTCCTACGTGTCTTCTGTAGTACCCAGGTTTCACTGCCATACATCAGAGTAGAAACAATTACACTTTCACACACAGATATGCGGGAGACTCTCTTGAGAACCCATCATTTCTGTAAAAACCTCCCAAAGCAGCCACGACTTTCAATGAAGAATTCGCTCGCCTACTAATTTCACCATCCAATTTGTTATCTCTGTCAAACATGCTTCCTAAACAAATAAAGGTAACTTGATCACGCTAGTTACGTCAAATGAAAACTTTTACAAAAAAGTTTGTTTCATTTAACGCAACTAGCGTGATCAAGTTACCTTTATTTGTTAATATTGTTACGTGTTTTGCCCATCATCGTCATGCTTCCTAAATACACAAACTCATTCACCTGGTCAATCACTGTGCCATATAGACTTATATTATATTCAGTACTACCAGTTCCTCTCTCTAAAACCATAACTTTGGTTTTTCTCTTATTTAAACTCAGTTTCAATTTCATGCAAACTTCGTACATCTGGGACAACATACTCTACAACTCACTTTTGCTCTCTGCCAACAAGACAGTGTCATCATCATACAGCAATCTGCACACATGGATATCACCAAGACATAAACCAGTATTATCTATTTTGGCATCATGCATGCACGCATCCATAAATATATTAAACAGCTATGGTGACATTACACAACCTTGTCTGACTCCTGAACCAATAGAAAACCATTTTGATAAAACACCATTCACTCGTACACAAGCTCTACAGCCAGCATACATGGCTTTTTACACTATTAAGTAGACTCCCAGTAACACCATATTCATTCAATACCTTCCACATGGGTGTGCTATTTACTCGTTCGTAAGCTTTCTCTAAATCTATATAGGCAGCAAAAACTTTCTTACCAACAGCCAGATACTTTTCAATCATCATGCATAATGCAAAAATTTGGTTAGTACAGCCTGTACCAGGTGGTTTTATACCACTCTGAATACCCCACACTTTCTCAGAGTGGTTTTATACCACTCTGAACATCCCACACTTTCTGTGATGTAAGACCTCGTACCTTTTCAATAAAGACCTTACCAAATACTTTCCCTGGCTCACTGAGTACGCTAACACCACGATAGTTCTTGCAGTCAGTCTGATCACCTTTTCCCTCATACAAGGGAACAATGATAGCATCCCTCTAATCCTGAGGTATAATTCCTAACTTCCAGCAAAACTAGCAGATTTCAGTTAACCAGTCAATTACAGAGTCCCCATCATATTTCAACATCTCAGCAGTTATTCCATCAACTCCTGGACCCTTACCATTCTGAAGAGATTTTAGAGCTTTACACAACTAGTCTCTCGAGATCCCTCCTGTGCTTCCATCCTTCACTGTGACATCATCTGCTTCTGCCTCAGAATTGCCTTTGCTTTCCTGATCTAATAGCTCACAAAAGTGTTCACCCATCTTTCACTTAACTCATTGGGCTCCCATATCATTTCCCCAATCCTATTCTTCACACAACTTACAACTTTGTTTCCCCTATTTTTCCTGAGTCTCGTGTATTTCCAGAAAGTCTTTCTATCTTTCCAAAAAGCCAATTCATGCCTTTCTATATTCTCTTTCCTATCTTTTACCTTACTCTGGTCATTCTCTGAGTAAGTCAGAATAATGCTGATGATCTTCAGGGAGCCTTTCTACCTGTTTCTTTCCATCCTAGGATTCTTCCTATTTCCTTTTCCTACAACCAACATTCAGTTTCACTCGTGACACTACCAAGTAATGATCAGAAACAACATCCGCACCTCTCATCACACGGTTGTCGACAACTAAGTGTTTCAGACGCTGATCATAGACAACAAAATCTATCACACTCTTTTGACCTAGAGTACAATTTTCACAAGTATATGTGTCGATATACTTGTGGTTGAAAAACGTATTAGATACACACAAACCATTCTCAATGCAGAGTTCAATTAATCTTTCACCATTATCATTCACACAAGGCTTATTAAACTTACCCAGAACATTGTCAGAAATTGCATTTTTCACAATCTACGCTAGCATTGAAATCCCCTGCTATTATAACTTTCTCTTTAGCACCAAACTGGCTTAAAACAGCTTTTAGCTCATTCCAGAAATCTTCCTTCCTATCAGAAGGTTATGATTCACAATGAGCATACACTAGAAAAATTACTATTGTCTGCAGTTTCAAATGAATCCAAAGAATTCTCTCACTTATGCAGCTATAGTGCATCAAGTTGTTCTTCATCTTTTCACTTAAAATCACACCTACACCAGCCTGTCCTCTCTCATTATCCAGTACTCCAGACCACACACTCACCATCTTATTCACTTTTTCTATCCCAATTATGCCACAATGTGATACAAAAGTAAATTAGAAAAGATTCTACTCACATGGACACCACCAGCAGAACATGCATTCATCATGTGTGATATCTCCAAAAGAATTGAGATGATTGCCACAAAACTTAATGGAGCAGACAAATAATTATATGTGTTTTACTTCAAGTTAGGGTTGTGCAACCATTTAAAAAATGACACATATCCCATAATCTTGAAATAGCCATCATGATGGTACCTACAGATCACCAGAGGCTGCTGAGTAATTTTCTAATCTCTTCAAAGTAAGAATTTCTCAGGGTCATTTAACAAAGCAAGCATTTAATATTTAAAGCAAGCCTGTTCTGAAAGTGTAGTTGAATTTTAATTTCCACTGAAGAGATGGCAACATCTGATATTAAAGGAGATGGTCTAGGATGGTGCATACATTTCCAATGTATATTTTACAAAGGAGCTTCAGCAGGAACTGAGACATATGTTGAAAAAATAAAAATGTTTTTTAAAATTCCCTTTGCTTTGGAAAATGCTCTCTGACTTACCCACCAACTAATGCTGATCTGTGAAAATATTCACATTTGTTCCCTTTCCCAATACTAATTTCATTGCTTCACCTACTTATGGGTTAGTGTTGTGGCAAATTTTAAAGCCCACGACCTGTGCTAAATCTTTTCCATGCTTACCATCAACTTTGATGCAGATAAAAGCTCAGAATCAAGCAATTGTGGCCTTTAAGATAGAATTTAAGTTTTATGTGGGTTAAATAGTAATTTTTGGAGTCAAATTAAAATGTTCTTAATGGTAGTTTGTAACAATTAAATGCTTTTTACAAGATATAAGTTTGTACTTCGCTCAGGAGTCCTACGATAAACATCAGCGGTTTTATGTGTGTGTGTAATACATAGCAATGTGAGGTCATAGTGTAGGTAAGTCTTGAATTTACTTTTACATGACTTGAAATATATCATCATCTGATGCCCAACTTGCTCACCTTATATGCTGTACCATAAAACAGGTATCTTAGTTTGATCTGGATTGTTGAGAACCGTGACAAAATCTCTCTTGAAGATTATTCTTCTTGCCTCTCTACAGGTAAGCTTTCTGTCAAAACTATATACAATTTTTGAACCGCTTAAAACATTGCTCTCCCAAAAATAAGACTTTAATATTGCTGGACCTTATTTCTATGCTCTTTAACATTCAAATACAAGAAGCTATGAATTATCTAAAAAAGCAACTGTTAGTATATCATTTTCCCCAACCTAGAAGAGCTCCTAATTCTGGTCAATAACTTCCTCGCTCAAAATTGTATCATTTTCTAAGGCAAATTTTATAGACAAATACGTAATCTACTGACGGGGAAACCTACTATCTGCAATCTTTTATGAAATTTATATGAAACATTTTGAAGAATAGCTTTTAAACCTGATCTCCTTTAACTATTGGATACACTACATAAACAACAATATCACCTCCTGCCAGTGTGAGATTTTTGGATTTCTTGAGCTTTTGCCAACAATCAACTCATTTAGACTGAAGTATTCAATTTACTTATGAACTGGACCAAGATGGTTCCCTTCCTTTAATAGATGTAGTAGTTACATGATATTTAAGATTCAGTGATCACTATTGTTCATTGTAAACCATTTGCTGTTAGTTTACCACCTCATGCAAGATCAATCCATTCCATCCAACATAAAACCAGCATCTTTTATATGTATGTCTACCAAATCTTAAACATCTCTTCTTTAGAAGAAAGTCTGCAAAATGAACTTGATTACATCATGTGTATTGCTATCAACAAAGGCTTCAAAAACCCTCAGTAGTGGATTCAGCTAGCAAAAACTTCAAAAGCCTGACCATAAATCCATCTTAACCCCAACCTTCTTCAAACTTTCACTGAAATGTGGCAATTCTTCTTCTTTTCCCCAAAATTTGCTTCAAAATGGTCGAAATCCTAAGGTAATCAAATTTTCAAGTGAATTTCATCCCTTAACTATGATCATTAATTCTAAAATAAAAGATTCAATTCCTGACAAAAATTCTTGTGGAATCTATCAGATCTAGCATCAAATCTTCCAAATGGGTGAGTAACCAAAAATTTCCCTCTGACGACACAAAATTGTTAGCAAACCCCTGATCAGTGTTTGATCATGGCTGTTTAAAAGCCTATCATATTTTTTGAAACTACACTTTCCTGGTGAATGACTCATCATCCTTTTTGCCATACCTCTAGTGTCTGGAAAGCCCTACCAAAACCAATAGCCACCAATGAGACATGACACATGAAGTGAACAAAGGTTGTCATGAAAAATTAAAATGCCTTTGTCCTCAGAAACTGGACCAATGATTCATGCAAAACTATATCAGATGCTAAAGAAACTAATAATTGCATTTATGTTTAAACATTGTTTGTTCATATTAAAATGAAAAATATGTTAATGCCTGTAATTCTTTCTTTTTAAATGTATATATACATCATCATCATCATCATCATCATTGTCAACCATTATCAATCCACTGCTGGACGAAGGTCTCCCCAAGTTTCCTCCACAACGGTCTGTCTTGTGCCAGTCTCCTCCATGTCACCCCTGCACACTTTCGAATTTCATCCACCCATCTCCCATGTGGTCTTCTTCTGGGTCTTTTCCTGTCCCTTGGAATCCAATCTAAAATTTCGGCTGTCCATCGATGATCTGTCCTTCTGGCAGTATGTCCAGCCCATTGCCATTTCAGGGATTTAACTCTGATCATGATCTCTTCCACTCTTGTCATTTTTCGGATCCACGAGTTCCTCTTCTTATCTCTCCTGGTTACACCAAGTATGCACCTCTCCATGCTTCTTTGAGTTGTCTGCAGCCTTTGTATGTCTCTTTTAGTTAAGGTCCACGTCTCTGCACCATACGTAAGCACTGGAAGGATGCATTGATCAAACACTTTTCTTTTAAGACATAATGGCATATTGCTCTTGAAAATTATGCTGTTTCTTCCAAAAGCTCTCCAGGCAAGTTTTGTACGCCGATTAATTTCTTCATCAATGTGACCCTCACTTGATATCTGCTGTCCAAGATAAACGTACGTGTCTGTTATCTCCAGCTTTTCTCCATCAATCGATAAATCTTCATTTCTTGTAAAAGCATTGAACATCACTTTTGTCTTCTGAAAGTTCATTTTTAATCCCACTTCTTTACTCTTGTCAGCAAGTTCCTGGATCATACTCTGCAGCTCTGATGGGCTAGTTGCAAAAATGACTATGTCATCAGCAAAACGAAGGTGGGTTAAATAATCTCCATTAATCTTTATCCCCTTGTTTTCCCAGCTCAGTGACTGAAAAACACCCTCCAATGTGGCATTAAAGAGCTTCGGAGATATGGTGTAACCTTGTCTCACTCCCTTTCCAATTTTTATGTGTGTTGTATTTTCAAACAGCCGAATCTTTGCACTTGCATTTTCATAGATGTTATTAATAATATTAATGTATGCATCTTCAATACCGCAGGATTTCAGAGCCATTGTAACTGCTGATGGTTTCACCGAATCAAAGGCTTTTTCATAATTGATAAAAGCCATGCACAATGGAAGTTCATATTCCCTCGCTCTTTCAATTAGTTCTCTCAGCACATGGATATGATCTATTGTGCTGTAGCCACTCCTGAATCCAGCTTGTTCTCTCGGTTGAGCCATGTCCAGTGTTACGTTCAAGCGGTGTGAAAGAACTTTAGTGAAGATTTTATAAACTACTGATAGGAGGCTGATAGGTCTGTAGTTTCCGAGATCCTCAATGTCACCTTTCTTATGTAGCAGGATCATTGTAGCGGTGTTCCAATCCTCAGGAATCTTTCCTTCATTAAGGCATCGAGTGAAAATTTGGGCGAGTACTGTTTCGATTTCTCCACTTGCTTCTTGTATGATGTCTACAGTAATTCCATCTTCTCCTGGAGTTTTTCCCCGCTTCATGTTCTTGATTGCATATGCAACTTCTGCTGGAAGGACTGGAGGAACTCTGGTACTGGTATCTTTCATGATGTCTGGAGTACATGTATCATCCCTTTCATATAATTTGGAGTAGAAATCTTTCACTCTTGTCAAAATTTCGCCTCTATTTCTTGTTACAGAACCATCTTCTTTTCTCAGTGCCATAATCTGTTTTCTTCCCTTACTGAGATGTCCCTTTGCTATCTTTAGGCTTTGGTTGTTTTCAATTGCTTTCCTCACTAGTTCACAGTTGAATTTTCTTACGTCTTCAGTGATACTTTTTCTTACTGTCTTGCATAGCTCTATATATTCCACTTTGGAAGTCACATCTTCTTTAGTTGTCCTCATCTCTCTTCTTTTTTGCATCAACATTTTCGTTTTTCCTGATAATTTATTTACATGCAACTTGTTCTTAGACCCAGCTAATTTTGTTGCTGTTTCCATAAGAGCTTTGGTTATTTTTCTGTTAACTTCAGAGATGTCCACTTCTTCCGATGTTAGGCCTTCTAAAGCAGAGAACCTGTTCTTCAGTTCCAACTTGAAGGTATTATGGTGTTTTTTAAGGTTGGTTATGTCAATAGATTTTGTTTGTCTTATGAGCTTGCCACGTTCAAGTTTAGTGTTGAGGTGCATCTTACATCTCACCAATCTATGGTCACTACCTGTGTTGAACTTGTTTAGCACACTGCAGTCTTCTATGACGAATTTTTTGTTACACATAATAAAATCAATTTCACTTGTCGTCCCATTTGGATGTCTCCATGTCCATTTCCTGTGTGGCTTTTTCTTGAAGAAGGAGTTCAAGATGAAAAACCCTTCTGCCTCTGCAAACTCAAAGAGAGTATTTCCACGCTGGTTTCTGTTGCCGTGACCGAATTCTACCTACTGAAGTTTCATTCTGTTGCCGTTGCTCTATTTTTGCATTGAAATCTCCCATAATTATTTTCAAGTGCTGCTTACCTTTATTATTTAGATGACAAATTTCCTCATAAAATTCTTCAATTTCTTCTTCAGGATGACTTGTGGTGGGTGCATAAGTTTGAATAATCTGAGCCTGGTATCTTCTCGATAGTTGGATAATGAGTCGTGCAGCTCTGTCAGAGGAACTTTCGACTTCTACCACTTTATCCTTCAGTTTCTTGTTTATTATAAATCCAACACCACTAGTTCTGCCAGTATCTGTCCCACGATAGTAGAAGAGATGTCCACTTTTCAGTTCGATGAGATCTTCTCCTTTTCTCCTTACCTCACTTAGCCCCACGATGTCCTACTTGATCCTTTGTAGTTCCTCTTCCAATTCAAGAAGCCTTGAATCAGAAGATAGGGAGCGTCCATTGTACGTTGCCAAGGTCAGCATCAGATGGCAGCCTAGTCCGGTCCTCCGGGGATTCTTAGCACCCTCTGCCTTCATGTCGCACTGGCCGCTGCCTTGGCCAGGTACATTCCAGCTGCCGGAGACTGAGGGCCAAGATTTAAGTTGTGGAGTCATTTTGGAGGGGTTTGGCCATAACTCACCACGCTGGCCAAGCGGGTTGGTGAGTGTGGGATAGAATTTCCTCTAATCCCGATGGTATAGTTATATACATGTGCATAAATAGATATGTACAACATCCCTCAAGCTTCCACAACAACCACAAATCATACTGATGGAGAAATCTGAGTTTTACGATGAGATTTGGCTTCTAAAAACAAAAATGGGTAAGCAGCAATTGAAGATTATTATGGATGATTTCAATGCAAAAGCAGCAAAATGAAACATTGGTAAAGGTCATTCCACGTCGAATCAACCAATGCAAAATATTTTTGGACCTTGATGTCTCAGATTTTCATTCTTTCTGGTTTATAGTTTGTGCCTATGGAGCATGCAAAAAATTCTAATTTTTAGATTTTTTGGATAAGTGTTGTTTTATTTTTTAATTTTCAGATTTTCAAAACAAGGCAAAAAATGCCAAATTTTGCACAAACACCAATTCACAAAAAATTAATAAGTCTGCAAATAGTTATGCTAGAGGGCTAATCTGTAACTCATTTTAAAGCTTCTTTTGTGGGCTTTAGTTAAAGATGAGTCAGAAAAATTAAAACAAAAGAAAGAAAAGTTTTATCTCACAGCAAAATGAAGTGAAAAGGTGATGGTCCTGACTGTCCTACCTACTAGTTAGAGTTGAAAAAGAATACAAAATGATTTGGGGGAGAGTGATTACATGTCCAGAATAGTAAAAAAAAAAATTGTTTCAGAGAAGGGAATTTTTCGAACTCCAACCCTCAATCCTGGAAAAACTTTGAATGAAAAACTGCCAAGCTTGTTGATTTTTATAATAATGCTGTTGGCAGCGTTACGCCTGGGAAGAAAAATTTTATGTCACTTTCATGGAGGATGACACAAAAATTCATTTACAAAAGAGATTGGCATTGGCAAACTTGATATATACCAGTTGTTTAAGGCACAGCACTTGGCATGCAAGGATGTTTTTTTTTCAAAGATTTATGAGGTACGGTCAAACTGTATTTTAGTTGGAAAAAGTGGGACTTGTGCAGTAGTCATACTCATACAAAGTCATATTTCTTCAGTACTCAAGAATCCATAGAGGCACCTGTGCTTTCAGAAAGCACAACAAAGCTTCAAGAAGTTGAGTCTGGATTTGTCTTTGTTGTTTATGATGGTTCTTGGTGGCTTAAAAAAAACAGTCGTCGCATGTCTTCGTCATTTCACTGCTAATCACTGGAAGTTATATTATTGTTATGTAGTGCTAAGGACAGAAAAATATCACTTCTTTAATTATATTATTTATGCTCTAGGTCCAGAAATTGGAACCATATGTAGTTTTGCTCCAAATGTTGCTTATACTCAGCGATGGGATGCATGCCTCTGATGGAACTAGCTAGCCTCTGGTGTTTAGTGACCAAGGGTGAAAACTTTGACAAAGGAACATGGCAGAATCATTACGTTTCTCAAATACTAATTTCATCGTCATATTATTTCATACCAATTTTAGCATCATCATCTTAAAACTCAAGATACATGCTTTCGTGCATTGAATTTTTAATACAGACCTTAAAATGGAAATGCAAAACATGTAAAAAAAGTTTACATATTTTTCAACTTATAAAAAATGAGGGTTCTGATTTTTTTACCTCAAAAATTAATTTTTCTGGACATCCAGCTTTTAAAACCAGGGCAAGTAAATAATTTGTGTACATGACCAGCTGGGCATGTAACTCTTCAGATATTTTTCAAGCCCTGACTTACAGTTCATATCCATGTACCAAGAGAGCTAATTGAAAGAGTGATTGAATATGAACTTCCACTGTATATGGCTTTTATTGATTACAAAAGAAGGCCTTTGATTCTATGAAAGCATCAGTATGTAAAACTTTGCTGAGGTGCATTTGGAAGAAACAGAATTTCCAACAGCAATTTACCATTGTCTTAAAAGGAAAAAGTTTAATCAAACTGCATCTTTCCAGTTCTTATTCATAAATCAGCAACATGGACTTTAACTAAAAACAACATATATCGTAATCATCTTCAATCATTTCAGTCCACTGCTGGATGAGGTCTTTCTGATTCTCTTGCAATACTTTCTGTCTTGAGCAATTCTTTCCATGTCATTCTGGCATTATTTCAAATTTCATCCACCCATATTCCATGTAGTCTTCTTCTAAATTAAGGGGGAAAGGTGTATAAAATGGTCAAGCAACCACTTAATTAAAAAACTGAGTAATATGTCGGATTGTTACATATATAAAACACGCCATATTTTTTTCCTCGCCAAAATTGCGAATTGCCCCAAAAAAAATTTTCTTTTGCTGAAAGGTTACCTTATAATACACACATGAAAATATTTTTAGCAAATTTGAAATGGGGGCTCATTTAAAAAAAAATTGCCTTGTTTAATAAAAATGTGACCTCATTTTTCCACCTTTTGTCATTAAATTAAAAAAAAAATGTTCTTTTAATTCTAAAAATGTGCAGAAACAAGTTGTTCCCAAATGTATGGATCATGCAGATCAATTAAGAAAAAAATATTATGTGGCTGCAACAGTTAGTTGTGAAGTTATGAATTTTTTGTCCTACAGTGCAGTTGTGAAAACTCATAGTGCGAAAACTTTAAAGGTAGAGCTACCCAATTTTTAAAGTGGCATTCAAGATCTACTGGACTGACTGACCTAAAATTTTAACAGGTTTCATATCTCAACAGTACTTTGTACCAATTTTCACAAATATTTGAGACGGGCGGGTGACATCTCGTAAAAATGCTGGGTGATTGATTTGACATGAAATGATAACACTACAGTAAAAACTTTGAACGACTTTGTTAGTAATTTTGTATACACTACTGTGGGGCTGGGATTTTCACATCTTACTTCATTTAGTGCTTCATAAAATATATGATCAATTTAAAACAATGCACAAAAAAACAATTTTAATTTTTTACCATCAAGTTTTAAAAAATTAAGAAAAAAACAATCTTATTTTAATATATTCTTTACAATAAAAATAACATATCAAAAAGTTTAAGTCTTTGGGTAAGTAAGTCTGCAGTAATACATTACTGCTCAAAATGTGGCATTTTGGGGGAGGGGGGAGTGTGCTTAAAAATACCTCTAGTTTCTGTGAACATTTGCTGATTTTTAAAGGAAACGCTTAGTGCTGAAGACAGCAAAGTAATAAAAGCTCAAGAATTGGGATGTTGTTTTCATCAGCCCATGTCATTCATGTGTTAAATGCTTGAACTATAGTTGTGTGACTCACTTGTTGACTGGCTAGATCTCCACTGCTCACCTCCAGATTATTTCCATCTTCTTCCATAACCCTTTGAATAATTTCTCCATTGGACACATTTTGGAGAGGTGCCAGCTAGTTCTGTGTGACATTGACGAAAAGACCCCAACTCACTGGGTTTTATTCCAGAATCCTTAGGTGAATAACCAACTAGAACCGTTAGCTGTGGGCTAATCCCCCCTCCCCCCACACACACACACTGGTGTACTTTCCTGATTAAAAAGACTCAAGGAATCCCTATTCTGGTCTCGTATGGGATATGGTGGACCTACCACACTTGAGAAGGATGGTCCACCACGGAATCGACCTTGACTTTCTAAATGGCATGTGAGAGAGAGAACTCGGCTGAGTGAGAGTAAGATTGGTGTATGGAATACTTGAGGAATAAATGGAAAAATAAATGAGGTGATTCAAGAAATGAATAAGTATAGATTGGATGTGCTGTGTGTACGTGAAACTAAAAAGAAAGAAATTGGGATGGAAGAAATGAATGGAACAGTGAGTGTGTGGTCTGGAGTGTTGGATATGAGAGGACAGGCTGGTGTAGGTGTGATTTTAAGTGAAAAGATGATGAACAACTTGATTCATTACAGCTGCATAACTGAAAGAATTCTCTGGATTTGCTTGTAAGTGAAACTTCAGAGAATAGTAATTGCTGTAGTGTATGCTCCTTGTGACTCGGAACCTTCTGATAGGAAGGAAGATTTCTGGAATGAGCTAAAAGCTGTTTTGACCCAGTTTGGTGCTAAAGAGGAAGTTATAATCGCAGGGGATTTCAATGCTAGAGTAGAGTGCAGAATGTGATTTCTGATCATGTTCTGGGTAAGTTTAATGATCCTTGTATGAATGATAATGGTGAAGGATTAATTGAACTCTGCATTTAGAATGGTTTGTGTGTATCTAATGTTTTTCAACCACAAATATATCCACACATATACTTGAGAAAATCTACTCTTAGTCAAAAGAGTGTAGAGTGTAATAGATTTTGTTATTTACAATCAGCATCTGGAACACTTAGTTTTTGACATCTCTGTAATGAGAGGTGCGGATGTTGGCTCTGATCATTACTTGGTGGTGTCACGAGTGAAGCTGAATGTTGGTTGGAAAAAAGAAATAGGAAGAGACCTAGGATTGAAAGAATAAAGGTTGAAAGGCTCCTTGAAGACCATCAGTGTTACTCTAATTTACTCAGTGAATGACTGAAAAAGCTGCAGTCATGTGTGAGGGATGTAGAAAAGAAGTGGACTTGTTTTAAGAACTGTGTTGTCACTGCCACTGAAGAGGTCTGTGGCACCATGTAGTGGGTGGCACTAGAGGCGATGCTTGGTGGAATAGTGAGATTGAAGAAGCAGTAAAGAGAAAGAAGGAAGCATATCTGGGGATGTTGCAAGGTAGAGTTTCTGAGGATGAATATCACTGTAAGAAGAGTGAGGCAGCAAAGCTGGTTTGCCATAGTAAGGCAAAAGATGGGAATGAAAAGGTGGAAAGGCATAAACTGGCTTTTTGGAAAGATAGGAAGTCCTTCTGGAAGTACACGAGACTCAGGAAAAATAGGGGAAACTAAGTTGTAAGTTGTGTGAAGAATAGGATCGGAGAAATGGTATGGGAGCCCAATGAGTTAAGTGAAAGACGCGATGAATATTTCTGTGAGTTATTAGATCAGGAAAGCAAAGGCAATTCTGAGGAAGAAGCAGATGATGTCAGAGTGAAGGATGGAAGAACAGGAAGGATCTCAAGAGACGAGGTGTGTAAAGCTCTAAAATCTCTTCAGAATGGTAAGGGTCCAGGAGTTGATATTATAACTGCTGAGATGTTGAAATATGGTAGGGACTCTGTAATTGACTGGTTAACTGAAATCTGCCAGTTGTGCTGGGAGTTAGGAATGGTACCTCAGGATTGGAGGGATGCTATCATTGTTCCCTTGTATAAGGGAAAAGCCGATCAGACTGACTGCAAGAACTATCGTGGTATTAGCTTACTAAGTGTGCCAGGGAAAGTGTTTGGTAAAGTAATTATTGAAGAGGTACAAGGTCTTACATCAGAGAAAATGTGGGATGTTCAGAGTGGTTTTATGCCTGGTACAGGCTGCACTAACCAAATTTTTGCATTACGCACAATGATTGTAAAGTATCTGGCTGTTGGTAAGAAAGTTTTTACTGCCTTCATAGATTTAAAGAAAGCATATGACTGAGTAAATAGGATACTTCTATGGAAGGTGTTGAATGAATATGGTGTTACTAAGAATCTACTTAATAGTGTGAAAGCCATGTATGCTGGCAGTAGAGCTGGTGTACAAGTGAATGGTGTTTTATCAAAATTGTTTTCCATTGGTGCAGGAGTCAGGCAAGGTTGTGTAATGTCACCATGGCTGTTTAATATATTTGTGGATGCATGAATGCGTGATGCCAAGATGGACAATACTTGTTTATGTCTTGGTAATACCTGTGTGTGCAGATTGCTGTAGGCTGATGATACAGTCCTGTTGCAACAGAGCAAAAGTGAGTTGCAGAGCATGTTGTCCCAAATGTACGAAGTTTGTATGAAATTCAAACTGAGTATGAATAAGGGAAAACCCAAAGTTATGTTTTTTGAGCGAGGAACTGGTAGTACTGAATGCAAGGTAAGTCTAAATGGCACAGTGATTGACCAGGGAAATGAGTTTGTATATTTGGAAAGCTTGTTTGACAGAGAGAACAGATTAGATGGCAAAATTAGTAGGTGAGTGAATTCTTCATTGAAAGTCATAGCTGCTTTAGGAAGTTTTCACAGGTATGAAGGATTCTCAAACGAGTCCCGAATGGCTGCGTATGAAAGTGTAATTGTTTCTACTCTGATGTATGGCAGTAAAACCTGGGTACTACAGAAGAGACATAGGAGTTGTTTGTGTGCCGGAGAAATGCGTTACTTATGGGGTGTGTGTGGAAAGACACGTTCTGATCATGTGAAGAATGAAGAAGTGTTGCAGTTGTGTAATGTAAAGCAAAATGTTGTTAGCAAGGTGGAGACTAATATTTTTATGTGGTTTGGCCATGTTGAAAGAATGAGTGACGAGATGTTTACTAAGAAAATTTTTTTGGCACAAGTGGCAGGAAAGAAAGGCAGAGGAAAGCCAAGTCATGGGAGGATCAAATTCAGGAGTGTCTGCATGAAAAAAAGATTACGAGTATGAAGTTCTTGTGTACGTCGTGTGATGGATGTCACTGAAGCCTGTGTTGTGCGATGAAATTTTTTTCTTCAAAGTGAATGGTGTTTCTTATGTATTTTCTGATGCAGATTTCGGGAAAAAATACTCAAAAAATTCTATCACATACAGTTTCGACAGAAATCGAGAATTTCTGTCTGGAATTTTTGTCACCAGAATAATGTTGTAATGTTTTCTTATATATATTCAAACATTGTGTTGAAGGCAAAAGTGGGCCTAAAAGATATAAGATAAGTGCATTTATGAATGTCATGGCTTCAAGAGGTTGTGAGGTTGTGTCAATTCTCCTGACAGCTTTTGCTATATCTGTGACGAACTTGTAGTGAAAAAGCAACAGCGGAAGATCACGGACTTTGTTGGAAAAGTGTATTTTGCATACTTCGGTGTAAGGGTTGGACACCAAGACAAGTCATAAGCCACGCATCGAGTGTGTTCAAGTTGCGTGGAAGGACTCCGTATGTAATCTAAGGGTAAGGCGAAATCTTTTCGTTTTGGAGTGCCTATGATATGGAGGGAGCCCCGAAACCACAGTGATGACTGTTACTTTTGTTCGTGCAACATACAGGGGTACAGCTTAAAAAACAAAAAAGATATCTTCTACCCGAACCTTGAATCTACACTGCGCCCTGTGCCTCACGGACCCAACATTTCCATACCTTTGTCTCCAGAAAGGCTAGACAATGTGCCTGCACCCTAAGGGAGCGAGTCAGATGACAATGCTGATGACTATTTTCAAGTCAACGACTGCAGTGAGTCCCAGCTGTTTTCACAATTAGAATTGAACGACTTGATCCGAGATCTGGTCCTTCCAAAAGATTCTGCTGAGTTGCTAGGCTCTAGACTCCAGGAGAAGAACTTGTTAACCCCTGGAACTTCTTTCTATTGGTTTTGAAACCGAGAGAAAGACTACGTGCCTTACTTTTCTCAAGATGGTGAACTTGTTTACTGCTCCGATGTCCCCAGTTTGAAGCAAATGTTCAAAATTCAGCATGAGGCGGAAGATTGGAGACTCTTCATTGACTCATCACAAAGAAGTCTGAAAGCTGTACTTCTACACAATGGCAACAAATACGCCTCTATACCGTTTGGATATTCTGTTCATTTGAAAGAGTGATATGAGAATTTAGCCTTGATCCTGACCAAGCTTAACTACAAAGAATACGAATGGACCATCTGTGGCGATCTGAAAGTGCTCTCTATGATCCTTGGTCAACAGGGTGGCTACACCAAGTACCCCTGTTTCCTCTGCGAATGGGACAGTCGTGCTAAAGCCAAGCACTGGACTCAGAAGGTGTGGCCAAGCAGGATGCTAAAAGTAGGGGAAAAGAACGTGCACTTTGAATGTTTGGGGGACCCACAAAAGTACTCCTGCCTCCACTTCACATCAAACTTGGCATCATGAAGCAGTTTGTGAAAGCCCTGCCAAAAGATGGTGCTACTTTCAAGTACCTGGCAAGTAAGTTTCCACGGCTGTCAGAAGCGAAGCTGAAAGAATGGGTTTTTGTCGGTCCTGATATTCCAAAACTCATGAAAGACGGAATCTTTGAAACCAAAATGGATGACATTGAGAGATCGGCTTGGACATCCTTTAAAGAAGTTGTAAAGAAGTTTCTTGGCAACCAGAAAGACCCTGACTTCAAGAACATCATAGGAAACATTCTGGAGAACTTCAAAGCCTTAGGCTGCTCAATGAGCTTGAAGCTCCACTTTTTTAACTCCCATCTAGGCTATTTCCCAGAAAATATATGCAATGTGAGTGAAGAACAAGGAGAGAGATTTCACCAGGATATAAAGGAAATGGAACGGAGGTATCAGGGCCGGTGGAATGTGAACACGATAGCAGACTACTGCTGGATGCTGAATAGGAAGGAGCCACAAGCAGTGCAAAAGAGAAAAACTTCTGAGAAGAAGAAGAGACATTATAAAGATGTTTGACTTTTTGGTAGCTATAACAAACATAACAAATTAATAAAATGTAAAATAAAGATCATTTTTAAGTTTTTTGTAAATAAAGTTTTTTGACTCTGCCAGATCTTCTGTGATTTACCTGGATCTTCATCCTCACTTTGTGGTAAAACTTTACGTGATAAAGGGAAAAGCTCAGCATTTCTGAACTCAGCATATCGAAAAACATTAGAAACACCTAAAACAGTGCAGAAAAAAAAAAAAGTATTATTTCGCAAACCTGTGTAATCAGTTAAAAAATTATCTGGTGGTTTGTATTTCTTTGTGGGGCTAATTTCAGGGAACACCTTAGGGATATGTATTATCAGTTAAATGTTTATTTGTCAGATGGTCTTTCTTTGAGGAGCCAACCTCTGAATATCAGAGAACAGCTTAATGATATGTACATATGTATGTATGTGTGTATCATTTTCTTCTTTGACAATTCATTCTTCAAAATAAGATGCCAAATTGTTAGAAGGAAGTACTCTTTCTAAAACTTTCATTTAGAGTTGGTCACCATTAAGATTTCCAACATCAACCAGCCACAGTTTCTTCCAAGAGCAAATTATGACTTTTCCAGGAATACTGTTCCATATATCAGTTAATGAAATGACAACTTCTTTTAAATTATGTGTGCAGATCACTGTTTCAAAAGGCTCTTCTGATGCTATGACACTGAACAGCAATTTTGTTTTGTATTAGTGGTGACATAGCACAAATTTATGTCCATCACTTTTTAATTCGTAAACAGTAACACAGTACTAGTGATCCGATTTATTGGCGTAGGAAGTAGACACTTTAGCGTTTCCAAGCTTTTGCACATCAACCAGATGGCTTTAACATTATGTAACAGTAGCAGTGCATTTTCTTTTAGGTTTTGTGCTTTTAAATGAGATTTTACTTTGTCACCAATTCTTGATGAAACCAATCTAAAGAGATTTCTCTGGTCATCAATGCACTTTTCTGACTGTAATATTTTATTGGTAAAATGAAGTTTTCAAGTACAATTGGATTTTTACTTTTTCCAGTCAGAGCCAGGCATAATCTGTGTGTTCCTGTTGCATTGCTACACATAATGTTATCCATTCTTTGTTTATTTTATTGCCCTGGGCATTTTTTTCAGTTGCATGCATTAATGATTTGTGAGGAAGAAGTTTCCAAGAGTCCAGATTCATCAGTATTATATACTTGCTCAAGGGTATACGGTCATATTTAATTATTTCACCTTCAAAATGTTTCTTACATTCAATAAAGGCTGTTTCATCATTTGAAAAAAATTCCCCAGTTACAGTTAACAGCCTGATGCCATATTGTATTTTAAAGTGTCCACCCAACCTTTACTATCATGAAAATCATCTTTATGCAAAATTTCTTTGTAATAAAAAGCAGGGTTTTTCATCAAGTATATCACTTGCAACAACACAATGTCTTGCTCTCTGTTGCAAAAACCATTTGTATGTAGCTTGCCGTACATTAGGGTTCTCTGTTGATTTTAAAGTTTTTCGCTTATCTAGACTACATTCTGCCAGTGAGCAACATAATTGGATGGTGCCATTTTTCTTTTTAAAATCACAAACTGTTTCTTTCCCAATAGAATATTCCAATGCAATTTTAGTTATACTATCACTCTCTGCCTTCACTTTCACAAGATTTCACACATATCTATTAAAAATAAAATTTAACATTTTAAAACACAAACTGAACTAATCCCACTAACTATGCAGTAATGTAAAAGACTCAGTAGAGACCTGGCATCTACTGCAGACAGGTGGAGATTGGGAAATACCTAGTATGTACATACTATTACGGTGGAGGGGAAAGTTGTCTGTCAGCCTTGTTCAGATTATCAAGAATTCAGTTTATTGCAAACAAACTGTTAAACTTATATAATATACTGTGGCTCTCAGTACTCTTAATTTTGTTCATTGCTTTGACTCTCAGTTTAAAAATGATCCCCAACCCTTGCTCTAGAGTCTCAAAGAAAATAATTTTGTATCTGAAAACTGATATACCACTTTATGGTATCCTTTTTAGGAGCAAAGAATGCAATATCACAAAGCCATTCACAGTTCTTGTAGTTGATGTTGAACATTTGAGAAAACAGCATTTTGCAGCAGATTTACAAGCTTTACCACAGTGGATAGGTTTCACAAAAAGTATTAAGGCCAGAGTGAAAGTTTGCAAGCGTTTCTTCATTATCACCACACCATAGGCGGAAAGAAAATTATTGGCAATAATGTATCTCTTGAGTAACTGTGCGTTGTTCATAAACATTTTTGAACATGCTTCCATATCTGCTCTAGATCTTTAGTTATTTGATATGTACTTCCTATTTTTTGCTTTCTTGCACACCTTTGGCTCTGCAAATTGTACTGCCAGGGTTTTAAAAAATTGAAATGCACATATGATCACCTGTTTTTGGCCCGAACTGTCCTACACATTGCCATGTAAATCTCTCTGGTTTTGACAAAAGTTGACATGGTAGCACTGTTGCCTTTTACAGCAAAGAAACAATGTACTATATTTTCCAAGAATAACTCCACACTAAGTATAATGTGACAGTTCCATTCATTTCCTTTGTAATCAGGAATAAACCCACACTGAATCTGAAAGACATGGGTAAGCCTACCACAAGAAATTCTTAAATTTTTATTTGAGTATTATTCCTGCCCCTTGCCAATAGTTAGATACAGTCAACTCTTTCTATAGGTATAAAGAACTTCAGAAGATATTATCTATATTCAGTTGGTTAAAATTAATTCTCGATTCTTGCCAATGGTAGCAGACCCTTCATTGGAGATAAGCAAAGCAACAGGGCAGAGAACATTGTTTATTTTTAATACACTTTGACTTGACCATGTGACTCGCATCTATGATAATAACATCAAAGTTGAAAGTGCTGTACATGCGCAAGAAGTGATGCACTAAATAGGAATTGTTGCCATTTCTGCTTGCTGCAACTGTAAAGTTTTCGAACTCTTAATGGGCACAAGAGTTTCATACTATGCTTGCAGGAGAGGAAACAGGGCAGGGGGTAGGCCCAAGTGTTTCACAGTGGGCATTTGTCATCAATCTTACCACATTTAGGTGGCTGATTTGTTGTTGGGAGGAGAATGCTTTGTTTGATCTATGGTTCACACCTACAAAATGGTATATGAGTTTGGAAAGAGAGAGTCATCTCTCTAAATTCATGTGTGAAAAAGATGGTTCTTTCTTTTGCATACTCATTAACTGTAACATGAGCAAGGTGGGGAGAAAAATCCACATTTTTCTGTCCCTGGAACAGGAGGCAAATTGGGCCTAAGTGATAACATAACCTAAAACCCATCGTGCAGGTGTTGTGAAATTCAAATGCTGGGTGTTTTTCTTTAACATGGTTCATTTTAAAAGTCTGCAAAGTTGGCTTTTCAAAAGATACTTACAACTACGTTCAGTTTTCCGATCTCAAAATTTTTGTTATAGACGAGTTTATAAAAACAGTTGTGCACCTTTCTCCCACAAATCATGAAAAGTTGCAGTGGGTATGTCAGTCTAGAACATTTTTCACAGAGCTTGATCAAGATGAAAGCTAAACTGGGTCTCTCCAAATTACCTAGTCACATACACTGAGTAAGCTTTGCATTAGTTTACATATTCAGAGCAATAATGAAGTACCATGAGATGTTGTGGCTACCATAAATTGTGCACACCTACCCTCTGTACATAATCCGAGTAAACATTTGCCAGTAATGGGGAAATGTGACGTAAGCCAATTTGACTGCAGCCAGATAGTTGGGAGCCTGGAGGGCAGGTACCAGTATTTCAGAAACAGCTGCACTTGTTGGCTGCTCATACTACTGTATCAAGGATGTATCAGGACTGGATTAAACGTGCATAGACATCCAGCAGAAGGGTTCACGTTGGTCAGCCACACGCAGTTAATCATAGAGGTGAACATCAGGTGTCACAACCGGTGTCTCAGCAATGACATGCAACACTCGCCCAGCTCATCCGCCAGTACAACAGCGGTGCAGTTTGACCTATTTCCACATGCACTATACGCCATACTTTGCTTTGCCTAGGATTTCACAGCTGGAGACCAACAAGGGTACTCATGATGACGCCCAGGCATCGCAAACAACACCTCGCATGAACCAAGAGCAATGGACCCTCAACAGATGGAAGAATGTCGTCTGGAGTGACGAGTCCCATTTCCTGCAGGACCATGCTGATGACTGAGTTTGCATATGGTGTAAACAGCATGAAGCCCTATCCTTTGTTTGCACAGTTGAGGTTCAACAGGCCGATGGAGGTGGTGGTCTGGTCTGGGAGCTTTTACCTGGCAAGCCCTAGGCCAATTGGTTATCATTCCACAAACTGAATGGTGGACACTACAGGACCTGTTAGCCGACTATCTCCATCCATATCTGCAGGCAGTTTACCCGGACAACAGTGCCATCTTTCAACAAGACGACACATTGTGTCATCAGGATCGTGTAACTACTGAGTGGTTCGAGGAACACAACAACGAATTCATCACATTGCCTTGGCCCCGAACTCCCTGACTGTAACCCAATTGAGCATTTATGGGATATGCTGGAATGGGGTATGAAAACTGCTGATCCTTTGCACGGAATCAGCGTGAACTGACAGAACTGCTACAGCAGATATGAGTCAAGTTATGCATGGAGGATGTTCAACACCTTGTAGAATCTGTTAATAGGTGTTTGCTAGAAGTGATTGCACAGAAAGGTGGACCAACGCGTTATTAGTACCTATTCCTAATACAAAGCTAACTCAGTATATAAACATGTAGGTTTCAAGACCACTTCATTTGAGGAACTGCAAGGCTCTCTCATGCTAATAATCAATTAGGTTAACACTTCACCTTTATAGCTCAATGTCTATCACAAACAAATTGTGAATGATGACTGGATTTTATGTTACTGAAAATGGTTATAAGCCACATGTCAGAGCCACATGTTAAAAAAAATCGAGTTTAGTGCAGCAGTGTTATAATCAGAAAATATGGTAATTAAAGAAATTATTTTTCTTTAATCTGCGTGCTTTTTCCGTATGAGTGGCAACTGTCATCATGTTTACTTGTATCAAAGTGTTACTTTTCAATAATGGTAACAAATGAAAGTAATTAAGCAACATAAGTTTTCAATAAAAAATAATTTTTCTTTGCATGGGGGAGGGGGGCTAGAAATTAAACAAATACAAAAATGATCAATCTAAAGTAATGGTGTCCTACACAAAACTTCATGAGAGAAAGAGGGTGGTGCAGTGAATGCTCTGTCATAGTTGGACCTAAATAAATAATGAGTTTTTGAAAAAGCAATCTATGGCCAACTGGCTGTATGTTTCTTGTAGCTATTAGGTATCACTTAAAAGTGGTTTCTTACAAGAGGTTAAATTTTTGGTCAACATACAGCCTAAGTTCTCACAATATAAATAAAAAGAAAAGGAAGAAAGAAAGAATCTGTGCATAATTTGGTGATTGTATGTTTGATGGCATAGATTTGTAGAAAAGCAAATTAACATTTCACTTTTATATGTAGATATTTTCTAGCAACTTCAATGCACAGAACATATTTGATACAGCTGTCCGTATGTCCTACAGACCACACCACAGTAGCTTTTTGGAGCCCATAATAAAAAGGAATGGTAAATATCCATGTAACACGACAACTGGCAAATACATCATAAAGTATTGCTAAAGATATAGTATTAATGTATACTAATATGAACTTGGATCTCCTGATAGAATTTATTGCAGATGACCTTGCAGACAAAATAGTTTTCTATAACCACAACAGAGAAGTATTAATAGGTATACACGAGATGCTTCTATTTTCTTTCGAAAACAATTTCTTCCAATTTTGAAAATAATATTACAAGCAGACATCCAAGACTTGCAATGGGATTACCACTAGCACTTCTACTGGCAAACTACTTAGTGAATAAACTAGAAGCAAAGATTCTGATACAGCCCTTAATATTTGTACTATACGTCCAATACATGGATGACATATTATTTATAATATGTAATGAAGATCAATCTCTACCCTCTCACATTTTGACACAATTTAACTTACTGGAACATTCCCTGAAATTCACCTTAGAACTCCAAAAATATCATAGTCTCAACTACTTGGATTTAACCCTAACCTCAAAAGAATTAAAGATCTTACAAAAACAACAGATCTACAGAAAACCTACTGACACAGACAAGATATTAGACTACAACTCATGCCACCCAGACTACATAAAGTCTAATGCTGCAAGATATTTTTGGAGAAAATCAACTTTTTAGTCTCTACAGATGCCCGAATCGACATCCACAGAAAAGAACTGGAAAGATTTTTGTTGGAAAACAATTTTCCCTCCCCATTCATAAAGAATATTTTTAAGAGTAAGCCAAATAAAAAGCAAGAAAATCACATAAAGTTCACAAGCAAAATTATTTACTACAAAGGGCTCTTCAAAAAAACTAAAAAAAAAACAAATCAATCAAAAATATAAAATCAGGCTTGCCCTAGATCTGAATAACAAGTTAAAAAAATCCTTCGATCTCTAAAACAGCAAGAAAAATACATCCAATTACAAGAAGGGATAGTCTATAGAATAGACTGTACCTGCAAACTAAGCTATATAGGTGAAACAGGGAGAAATGCTAAGTCTGTAAGATAAAGCAGCTATTAGAAATATTGGAAACAAGACAGACAGACATGTACAAGCAAATGGACACTCCATAAAATGGGACTCAATAAAAATAATCACCCGCCAATCACACGTAGTGAAGAGGAAACTTGATGAACAGATTAAAATAGTGAGAAGTAGATGTAAGAAAGTTTTCCTCCTTACATCTTATTTTATCCTTATATTTTCTTTCTTATGTCTTATTTTAAATAAGTATAAAAAAAAGATCATTTTTTTGGTGGGAGAGATAAACTTCAATTTGTTGGTTTCACATGGAAATGATCCATTAGTGTAAGGTGCAATCTGTAACAATTAATTGTATTTTAATTAATTTTTTTTTCTGAATAACATTCACATATTTATTAGCATTTTCTTGGATATTTGCTATTTTGGCTACTAAATCACAGATTTCTACTTGTACATGGCTCTTCAAGCTGCCCTTTATTACTGCTTCTTTCTTTTGCCTGCTTCTTGTGTCCTTTAGACATGAGTCTGCATTCTTGTAAGAATGAATGAATGAAGGACTTTGACACTGACAAGTTATGAACATTTCCATCTACAATAATCATCACTGAATCACACACAGCCCTGTACCACTAGTCTTTTCCTTCATGCCGTCCACAAGGCACTGATATTTGATAGAAGACCATCATTCAACATATGCATCACTATTAGACATTAAAATTACAATTTTCATAAAAATAGTTATTTACTTTGAACTTCAAAATCTTGTAAACAAGTCTTGCTGGAAGTGGTCCACTCCTGCATTACATTTTGTTAATCTTTTTTGAACTTCCATGCCTACCTAAAAAATTCAAGGTCTACTTGTTTGACTGTGAAACCATCCATCTATCCTTTGGTTTTTAGGGGTCATCTTAAGAGTTTAATTACAATTCTGTGTGATTCCAGGATGGTAAGCAAGCTGTGTTCTTTCAGGATTGTACGATGATGCCTACAAACCAAAAAATCTGAAGCTATATTTAAATCAAAACATGACACTGCTTTCATTATGATGCAAAATAGTGATGAACATTCCAACAATTTTAGTGTAAATACTTTCAAACAAGTTGCATAGTATCTCTGAAATTGTGAAATTTGGATACCTTAGTCTTCTTAATGACACTACAAATACCATGAACCAAATCTATGTCCCCAGCATCAAGCAAATTTTTAGTGTGTGTTACATTCAAACATTAAATAGATGATGCCTCACTCAGCACCTCTCTTTTTACTAACCTTGGTATACAGGTAACAAAGAGCTGTAAAGAAATGGAGCAAACTGAACATCTACCTTTCTGGTAATTTCACAAGAATTGTCCTACTTCTGATGCCAAAGACTTACAAAAAGTCAATTTAGCAACCAGAAGAGAATCATCAGTGAGGATGGAAACTGCCCTGAAGCTTATACTCAAAGACTTTATCTCATCACTTTTTAAGTTGTTTACAAATTTATTTGCTGAGGGAAAATGCTGATTGCACACTGAACTACACTGCCATTTGCAAGCCAATGAACAGCACAAAATTTCTAAGGGAACATTTCTAATCTTGCATATTCAGTGTACATGGCATAACTCAACAAGTTTCTGACACTGGGATTACCATGATAAACCAAGAGACTAAATAAATTGTACACATCTTCTTGAGAAAGTAGGCAATACAACACTGAAAATCAAAGCTCGGGAAATGCTCGAGCTTTCAAAAGATTTAATTAAAAACATCTTCTGGAATGAAACTTTATACCGAACCAACAAGAAAAAGTAAAGCTTCCAGCTGGTGATTAAGGTAAAATAACCACGACATAAAAATTTTAATCATAGGCTTCTGGCTAAAACAGTGAGGTACATACTCAGGAAGCTGCAGAACCTCGAAATCCCAAACTTACAAATAGATACTGCAAGTGTCATTAATCTCCACAACTGCAGTCAGTCAGTTATTTTAAATTTTTCTAAGATTTTACTAGTATACGATCGTTTTTGTTGTCGTAAGCACGAAAAACAGGACGTAACCAAATTCAACAAAGTAACCAAGCCAAATCATCGCAAGCTGTGAAACACCTTTACTTACGAAAATAAAAACTTGTTAAAAGGTTAAAAATGATTAAAAAACCAATGTGCGAGATCTTTCGGCTTCGTCTCCACAGACCCATCTTCAGGTACAAGAACTCTAGGGGCATGCTGGCTTATATACACCCATATGCATCGACGAGAAAACAGTGCATGTGCCACTTTAACAGGTAAGGATGCTTTACACAGAAAGTAACAATAAAAATGAAAATATGTACATATGAATAAAAACGAATAATCTAAAGAACAGTAAATAAATATTCAAAACATCTTTGCAGTGGAAGAGGGATTTGCCATAAAGAACCTCCAAGGAGCAGGTATGGATTGCGAGGTTTCTTCAATTACAGCACTGTTCGACAAAATCCAGAATGTGCAAGCTCTCCAAAAAGAGCACTGCAGTTTTAGTTTTCTCAAACTAAAACTGCAATGATGTTAAATTATTCGCCGAGCCGAATAATTTAACATCATTCCATAATGGTATATCATCGCCCTTGTTGGCTGTTCACGCTAGGGCTGTTGCAGAGGAATGGTTGCGAACATTGTATTTATATTCAGAGATTTTCAGCTCAAGTGACCGACAGGTTGATCCAATGTAGGCTGTCAAAGGGAGAGTGTCAATAAACGGTTGTAGTGGCACAGAATATACACTCTATTTTTCCATAATCGTAACGTTGTCATGATCAGACTTGACCAGGTTGAAAAGGCGTTCGGAGGAAATATCGACGTTATAGTTATACTTACGGCACGTTTTGTAGAGTAAGGATACTGTGGTGGGATGGTAAGGAATGGAGCCAACAAACCAGGAAACAGGCAGTTCACGTAGGGATTGAAGTGCGGTGAAATAATAGCCCTGAAACTTGAAGAACTTTAGTGAAATATTGACGGGGATATCCGAACGACTCAGCCATAGTGGAAATGCATTGAAGTTCCAGCATAAGATCCGAATTTGATGAATAATGAGTATAGGCTCTGCAAATCAAAGAAAGAAATGAACCAGATTTGTAACTATTGGGGATGAATGAGTTATATGGGATCATAATTTGTAACTATTCGACTATTCGGGGTGAACGAGTTATATGGGAATCTGGTTCATTTCTTTCTTTGATTCACAGAGCCTATACACATTCTTCTTCAAACTCAGATATTATGCTAGAACTTCAATGCATTTTTCCCACTATGGCCTAATCGTTCGGATCACACACCCCCCACCCCCACCCCGTCAATATTTCACTAAAATTCTTCACAAGTTTCAGTGCTATTATTTCACCACACTTCAACCCCAACGTGAACTGCCTGTTTCCCGGTTTGATGGCTCCATTCCTTACCATCCCACCATAGTATCCTTACTCTACAAACCGTGCCGTAAGTTCAACTATAACGTCGGTATTTCCTCCGAACGCCTTTTCAACCTGGTCAAGTCTGATCATGACCACGTTACGATTATGGAAAAATATGGTGTATTTTCTGTGCCACTACAACTGACTGTTGACTCTCTCCCTTTGACAGCCTACATCGGATCAACCTGTTGGTCACTCGAGGTGAGAATCTCCGAACATAAATACAATGTTCGCAACCATTCATCCGCAACGGCCCTAGCGCGAACAGCCAACAAGGGCGATTATATACCATCATGGAATGACATTAAATTATTCGGCTCGACGAGAACTAAAACTGCAGAGTTCTTTTGGAGAGCTTGTACATTATGGATTTTGCCGAACAATGCTGTTATGAAGAAACCCTGCAATCCATACCTGCTCCTTGGAGGTTCTTGCTGGAGAATCCCTCTTCCACTGCAAAGATGTTTTTTGACTATTTATTTACTGTACTTTAGATTATTTGTTTTTATGCATGTGTACATATTTTAATTTTTATTGTTACTTTCTGTGTAAAGCATCCTTACCTGTTAAAGTGGCACATGCACTGTTTTCTCGTTGATGCATCATCATCATCATCATCATCATCATTGTCAACCATTATCAATCCACTGCTGGACGAAGGTCTCCCCAAGTTTCCTCCACAACAGTCTGTCTTGTGCCAGTCTCCTCCATGTCACCCCTGCATACTTTCGAATTTCATCCACCCATCTCCCATGTGGTCTTCTTCTGGGTCTTTTCCTGTCCCTTGGAATCCAATCTAAAATTTCGGCTGTCCATCGATGATCTGTCCTTCTGGCAGTATGTCCAGCCCATTGCCATTTCAGGGATTTAACTCTGATCATGATGTCTTCCACTCTTGTCATTTTTCGGATCCACGAGTTCCTCTTCTTATCTCTCCTGGTTACACCAAGTATGCACCTCTCCATGCTTCTTTGAGTTGTCTGCAGCCTTTGTATGTCTCTTTTAGTTAAGGTCCACGTCTCTGCACCATACGTAAGCACTGGAAGGATGCATTGATCAAACACTTTTCTTTTAAGACATAATGGCATATTGCTCTTCAAAATTATGCTGTTTCTTCCAAAAGCTCTCCAGGCAAGTTTTGTACGCCGATTAATTTCTTCATCAATGTGACCCTCACTTGATATCTGCTGTCCAAGATAAACGTACGTGTCTGTTATCTCCAGCTTTTCTCCATCAATCGATAAATCTTCATTTCTTGTAAAAGCATTGAACATCACTTTTGTCTTCTGAAAGTTCATTTTTAATCCCACTTCTTTACTCTTGTCAGAAAGTTCCTGGATCATACTCTGCAGCTCTGATGGGGTAGTTGCAAAAATGACTACGTCATCAGCAAAACGAAGGTGGGTTAGATAATCTCCATTAATCTTTATCCCCTTGTTTTCCCAGCTCAGTGACTGAAAAACACCCTCCAATGTGGCATTAAAGAGCTTCGGAGATATGGTGTCACCTTGCCTCACTCCCTTTCCAATTTTTATGTGTGTTGTATTTTCAAACAGCCTAATCTTTGCACTTGCATTTTCATAGATGTTATTAATAATATTAATGTATGCATCTTCAATACCGCAGGTTTTCAGAGCCATTGTAACTGCTGATGATTTCACCGAATCAAAGGCTTTTTCATAATCGATAAAAGCCATGCACAATGGAAGTTCATATTCCCTCGCTCTTTCAATTAGTTCTCTCAGCACATGGATATGATCTATTGTGCTGTAGCCACTCCTGAATCCAGCTTGTTCTCTCGGTTGAGCCATGTCCAGTGTTACCTTCAAGCGGTGTGAAAGAACTTTAGTGAAGATTTTATAAACTACTGATAGGAGGCTGATAGGTTTGTAGTTTCCGAGATCCCCAATGTCACCTTTCTTATGTAGCAGGATCATTGTAGCGGTGTTCCAATCCTCAGGAATCTTTCCTTCATTAAGGCATCGAGTGAAAATTTGGGCGAGTACTGTTTCGATTTCTCCACTTGCTTCTTGTATGATGTCTACAGTAATTCCATCTTCTCCTGGAGCTTTTCCCCGCTTCATGTTCTTGATTGCATGTGCAACTTCTGCTGGAAGGACTGGAGGAACTCTGGTACTGGTATCTTTCATGATGTCTGGAGTGCATGTATCATCCCTTTCATATAATTTGGAGTAGAAATCTTTCATTCTTGTCAAAATTTCGCCTCTATTTCTTGTTACAGAACCATCTTCTTTTCTCAGTGCCATAATCTGTTTTCTTCCCTTACTGAGATGTCCCTTTGCTATCTTTAGGCTTTGGTTGTTTTCAATTGCTTTCCTCACTAGTTCACAGTTGAATTTTCTTACGTCTTCAGTGATACTTTTTCGTACTGTCTTGCATAGCTCTATATATTCCACTTTGGAAGTCACATCTTCTTTAGTTGTCCTCATCTTTCTTCTTTTTTGGATCAACATTTTGGTTTTTCCTGATAATTTATTTACATGCAACTTGTTCTTAGACCCAGCTAATTTTGTTGCTGTTTCCATAAGAGCTTTGGTTACTTTTCTGTTAACCTCAGAGATGTCCACTTCTTCCGATGTTAGGCCTTCTAAAGCAGAGAACCTGTTCTTCAGTTCCAACTTGAAGGTATTATGGTGTTTTTTAAGGTTGGTTATGTCAATAGGTTTTGTTTGTCTTATGAGCTTGCCACGTTCAAGTTTAGTGTTGAGGTGCATCTTACATCTCACCAATCTATGGTCACTACCTGTGTTGAACTTGTTTAGCACACTGCAGTCTTCTCTGACGAATTTTTTGTTACACATAATAAAATCAATTTCACTTGTCGTCCCATTTGGATGTCTCCATGTCCATTTCCTGTGTGGCTTTTTCTTGAAAAAGGACTTCAAGATGAAAAACCCTTCTGTCTCTGCAAACTCAACGAGAGTATTTCCACGCTGGTTTCTGTTGCTGTGACCGAATTTACCTACTGAAGTTTCATTCTGTTGCCGTTGCCCTATTTTTGCATTGAAATCTCCCATAATTATTTTCAAGTGCTGCTTACCTTTATTATTTAGATGACAAATTTCCTCATATAATTCTTCAATTTCTTCTTCAGGATGACTTGTGGTGGGTGCATAAGTTTGAATAATCTGAGCCTGGTATCTTTTCGAGAGTTGGATAACAAGCCATGCAGCTCTGTCAGAGGAACTTTCAACTTCTACAACTTTATCCTTCAGTTTCTTGTTTATTATAAATCCAACACCACTAGTTCTGCCAGTATCTGCCCCACGATAGTAGAAGAGATGTCCACTTTTCAGTTCGATGAGATCTTCTCCTTTTCTCCTTACCTCACTTAGCCCCACGATGTCCCACTTGATCCTTTGTAGTTCCTCTTCCAATTCAAGAAGCCTTGAATCAGAAGATAGGGAGCGTCCATTGTACGTTGCCAAGGTCAGCATCAGATGGCAGCCTAGTCCGGTCCTCCGGGGATTCTTAGCACCCTCTGCCTTCATGTCGCACTGGCCGCTGCCTTGGCCAGGTACATTCCAGCTGCCGGAGACTGAGGGCCAAGATTTAAGTTGTGGAGTCATTTTGGAGGGGTTTGGCCATAACTCCCCACGCTGGCCAAGCGGGTTGGTGAGTGTGGGATAGAATTTCCTCTAATCCCGATGGTATAGTTATACCGCTATTGGCGGTCGTCAGAGCCCCTTTAGTAGGAACAGGATGCACCACGAGAAGGCGGGGTTGATATTTGTCAAGGAGAGGCTGTGATGTTACGCATCACCTGACCTTACATCCCCGTTGATGCATATGGGTGTGTATATAAGCTAGCGTGCCCGTGTGAGTTTTTGTACCCCTGAGGAGGGGTCTGTGGAGACGAAGCCGAAAGATCTCGCACATTGGTTTTTTAATCATTTTTAACCTTTTAACAAGTTTTTATTTTCATAAGTAAAGGTGTTTTCACAGCTTGCGATGATTTCGCTTGGTTACTTTGTGTTGAAATTGGTTACGTCCTGTTTTTCGTGCTTACGACAACAAAAAATGATCGTATACTAATAAACCTCAATAGCACAACAAAATTCTTCTATTCATCTTCAAAAATTTTGTTCATAAACTGTTTTCTAAGTGGTGCAATTTTTACATGCCATGTGGTGGAAAATTTTGTGGTAGGAGAGGTTTTCATTTTTTGTGAAATCTTTATAATCAGACATACTCTTTTCCCCTATATACATGCAAAATAACCCAATTTACAAAAAGGTGGGGCACATTTTTAAATTTTTTTGTCCATCTGGATTATTTTGAGAATTTAAATGTGGGGTTTATTTTTACCTTTTCACAGATTTACAGGCCAAAATGGCCACCGCAGAGTGGGAACATCACACCCAGTCAGCCTTTTTGCCTTATTTTTAACTGTACAAAAACCATAAATGGCAGAGAGCTCCAACTGGTCTCACTTTAAAGAGCATAGGTCCATCTATAAAGGGAGTATATAAATATTAATTAAAAATTAATATAATGAGGAAAAAATCATTAACTCAAATTCAAGAATGATTTTTTTTTCTTTTAGTTTTAGATCCATTACAGCTCGTATAGGGAATAAAAAAATGGTATTAGACCCATTTTAAGCCTACAAGGAGTACTTTAAGCTGCAACAAGTAACTATTGGCTTATACAATTCCTTTATGCTAAAAGAAGGGTATGAAGTTCCTGATCTTTCAAAAATCATAAAATTTGAAGCTCTGTTTCTAAAAAGGAGAAGGTATAAAAAATCTGAAACTTTCATGCAATACTTTTCGGTGTGTCTACAGAAAGATGTAAAAATTTCCATTTGTGTTTTTTGTTAGTTACAGAAAGTCGAAGTTGCAAAAATTTCCAAATCGTAATTTACTTAGAAGAGGAGTAATGATTATACATTTTTCAATTAAAAACCAAGAGTTATGGTATATGAAATAAATGAAACCAGATTAAAATAACAAACGGAATGACAAATTTGGTATTTTCATATTAAAATGACTGAAAAACTTAAAATTTGTACAGATTTTTTTTTTCAGCAACTGAACTGCAAATGCTTGGTCAAGATGTTGATAAAGTGAAAAATTGATATGTATCTCTGATATTTCGTATTGATATATAGCATCTACAATATATCAGAAAGAGTACTGCTAAATGCAATACATGTTCAAAGGTAGTAAAATCAAGTGATAATACCACAAACTTAAAAACATATGGTCTGCAATCATGTGCTCTTTATTTCATGTTATTCTACTACTTTCATATACCATAATTCTTGGTTTTTAATTGAAAAATGTATAATCATTACCCTTCTTTTAAGTGAATTACGATTTGCAACTTTGACTCTCTGTAACTAACCAAGTACTTTAAAAAAAAACAGTAGGAATTTTTATATCTCGCTGTAGACACACAGAAGAGTATTTTATGAAAGTTTACAATTTTTAATACCTTCCCCATTTTAAATACAGAGCTTCAAATTTTACGATTTTCTAAAATTCGGCAACTTCAGACCCCTCTTTTAGCATGAAGGGATTATACACTGAGTGGCCACTTTATTATGACCACCTGACAGTTTTAAGCAAATGAGCTATGGCTGTACGCTGTTGCCGCCAGAGGGCGAGGCTAGTATAAAAAGGGAAAGCTTAGTGCTTGCGACAGTAGCAGAAGTGATTTTTGGGTGACGAGATGGGTAAAAAATGCGATTTGACGGACTTTCAATGTGGGATGATTGTAGGAGCTCAGAGCCATGGAATGAGTATCACCGAAACCGCAGCATTCGTGAAATGTTCCAGAGCAGCTGTTGTTAAAGTGTTAAAAGACTGGACTGTCAACCAAAAAACTGGGTCTCTATGTGCAACGTGTGGTCATCATTGACTAGTGACTGCTCGGGCGGAACGGAGAGTGTCCAGACTGGTAACAGACAACAGAAGGGGAACAGTGCAGCAAATTACAGACTGTCTTAATCAAGGATCCCCTCAAATGATCTCTGCAGGCACTGTTCGCCATACACTGCATCGGATGGGATACGGCAGCCGAAGGCCTGTTCAAACACCTTTGCTGTCTGCAGTTAACAAGAGAAAAAGTCTCCAGTTCGCACAGGAGCACAAGGATTGGACAGTCGATAATTGGAAACAAATTATGTGGTCCGATGAATCACGTTTTCAGTTGCACCATGCCGATGGCCGAGTGAGAATTTGACAGAAACAGCACGAAAGCATGGATCCCAAATGCATTGCTACAACCCTTCAAGCTGGTGGAGGCAAGGTTATGGTTTGGGGAATGTTTTCCTGGCATGCTTTGGGCCCTTTAATTCGTGTTGATCAACGTCTGACTGGCACATCATATCTAAACATCGTTGCAGACCAAGTGCATCCTGTCATGTGGATGGTTTATCCCAATGGCGATGGCTACTTTCAACAAGATAATGCGTCCTGCCATAGTGCTCGTATTGTACAGGATTGGTTTCAGGAACATGCCGGTGAGTTTACTTTACTTAGGTGGCCCCCACAATCTCCAGATCTCAACCTCATTGAGAATTTGTAGGATGAAGTTGAACGAGCCATTAGACAGCTGGATCCACAACCCTGCAATCTCACACTCCTGGAAAGTGCTATTCATCAAGCATGGTCTCAGATTCCACAAACCACCCATCAACATCTCGTGGAGTCCATGACACAAAGAATCGATGCAGTATTAAAGGCAAAAGGTGGCCCAACGAAGTACTGAGAGGGTGGTCATAATAAAGTGGCCACTCAGTGTATAAGCCCATAGTTCTTTGTTTCAGCTTAAAGTACTCCTTGTATGCTAAAAATAAGCCAAATACAATTTTGTTTTGTTTGGTTTTGATCCCCTATAAGAACTGCAATGAATCAAAAACTAAAAAAATCAATTTCAATCTTGAATTTGAGATGATATTCCTCCTCATTATATTAATTTTTAATAAATATTTCTATAGTTCCTTTGCAGATGGACTTATGCTCTTTAAAATGAGACCAGTTGGAGCTTTCTGCCATTTATGGTTTTTGCACAGTTAAAAAAAGCAGAAAGGTTGTCTGGCTGTAATTTTCCCACACCACTGTGGCCATTTTGGCTTGTAAATCCAAAATGGTGGATGTTAAAAAATAAACCCCAGATTTGAATTCTCAAAATATCACTTTCCAGATGGACAAAAAAAATTTATTATTTTAAAAATGTGTCAGCAACCACCCATGGGGAACTTACCATGGAATGACCCAGCTGTTTTTCCATTCTTTTCTGTTTTTAATATGTTCCTAACACTACTTCTAATACCACATAATTTTATGAAATTTAATGTAACAAAAAATAATTGTAACAACGATTAGGGATTTTTCCAACAGAGATTTCAGTTTTCACCATTCAGTAACAAAGAATGCTAACATCATCAGGAGCATCAAGTTGTGTTAAACCCAATGAGATATTAATCTTCCTTGTTTAGAAGTTAAATTCTTTAGGCGAAATCCCAATTAATCAGTATTCTATAATATAAATCATAAGAACTTACCTTGAGCTTTGAGTATTCAACATATATTGGGTTGGAAAGTTTGACTGTCAGACCGCCCCAAAGCCAGAAGATCATTAGCAGTGGATACAGACCTGCTGAAAACCTTAGTAGAGGCCGACCCATGTGTGACCAGTTGGCTGAACAGCTGGGGACTACCCACACGAGCAGTATCATGCACCTGCATCAACTTGGGAAGGTGTACAAGAGGGGATGTTTGGGTACCCCATCAACTCACAGTTGAGCAGAAAGCAAACTGCATGTGTTTCCCTGCTTGAACGTGACCACATTGAACCGTTCTTGGACCTCATTGTGACAGGTGATGAGAAATAAGTCATGTATGACAATTTCAACACCCTGAAACTGGTTGGACCCAAAGCAGAAGCCCATGCCAACTTCCAAAGCAGAAGCCCATGCCAACTCCCAAAGCAGAAGCCCATGCCAACTCCCAAAGCCTGCTTACACCCATGTAAGGTCCTGCTGTTTGGTGGGATATATGGAGTGTCATGTTTTTGAGCTGCTGCAGGACACCACTATCACTGCCGAGGTGTACTGCTATCAGCTCGCCGATCTGCACACACCTCTCACATCAAAATGATCAGCACTGCTGAAACGCAAGGGCATCCTCCTACAGCAGGATGGAGTGAGACCTCATACAGCAGGATGGAGTGAGACCTCATACAGCACGGGTGATCTGCCACAAGATCAGGGACCTGGGCTGGAAGCTGCTGCCACACCCAGTCTAGTCCCCGGACACTGCCCCAAGCGGCTACCACCTTTTCTGGTGGTTGAAGCATTTCCTGGACAGACAGCGGTTCACCAGCTGGGACAATATCTTCTTTGTGTCCAAGCTGTCACAATTATAGAGGTATCCAACAGCTGCCTATATGATGGGAGCAGGTTGTGACAAATGATGGCAACTACATTTTGGACTGATTTTTACTTGATATATGGTAATTAGCACTTTTTTGTTGCTTTGCATTTGCAGACCTTACTTTCAGTGCAACAGGATGCAAAAAACACGATCTTCCTATAAGTTTAGTTTTATATAAAAAATACCTTATTTAAATTAAACCAAAACATACGTAATTTAAAATTGATAATTACTATTAAACATACTATTCACGATCAACATAACTGCAGTGCCATGTGGTCATCTGTCCAGTACATGAAGGACAGTTTTTCTTAAATGTTAAGTTCATTCAAATTTGCACTAATTTGAAAATGCCAAATTCAGAAATTAAAAACATTTTAAAAGGTTAATTTTGAAGAGTAACTAAAAACCTGTACTACTGCAAGTACTACCCTTGCTTGGGCAGAGCTGCCGACTTTTCAAAATCCAAAACCGGGACATCAACGCGCCTTCAGCGGAGCGCATATTTGCAATTTATAAATAATAAAATTTTATGTATATTATAGGTTTCTTTCTTTTTTTATTACACTTAATTTCTTAATACAAATAAAGAAATATTTACAAAAAAATTAGCATTTATGTATAAAATAATATTAAGAACCATTGTTAATGAGTTTCATTTTTAGAGAGTGCTGTGGTTTTTGCAGATTTGACCTTTCTTAGATATTTATCATCATACTTCTGGGAAAAACATGAACCGCTCATATTAGATTTTGACACTGAAATGACTTGTAGGGTACAATGTTTCATTGAACTACGAAAGTCGGTTTTATTTTGCCACACTGTACTAAAAACACACTCGCAGGGTGCATTGCTATGTGGCAAAACTAACACACCCAACATAATTCTACTCAGTCGATGATATAACTGTCCAAATGGTCTGTTTTCCTTACCAAGAATACATCACTGCTCATTAGCTCTGTCGATATCATTTACACCAATGAGCCATTACATTATGAGCACCTACCTAATAAGCTGTAGGACCCCCTTTATCCCGCAAAACAGCGGGCACTCGGTGAGGCATTGATTTGATGAGGTGGCGATAGGTATCCTGGGGTATCTGGTACCATAATGTTAACGGCAGGTCCTCCAGTTCCTGTACATTGCGGGGGGGGATTTCGCGCAAACCTGCTTTTCCAAGTCAAACCACAAATGTTCGATTGTCAGGTGAATTTGGAGGCCAAAGCATTAACAGAAAGTCATCAGCATGTTCCTTGAACCCCTCCTTGACAATTCTGGCAGTGTAGCATGGCGCATTATCCTGTTGGTAATGGCCATCACCAGCAGGGAACACAGTTGCCATAAATGGGTGAACTTGGCTCGCAACAAGGTTCAAATACCCGACAGCTGTCAGGGATTGTGCTATATTGGGATAATGGAGCCTAAAGTGTCCCAAGAAAACATCGCACACAGCATAACACCGCCGACCTCTTTTCGCCCAACAGTGCATCCAAGGTGCCTTAGTCTCTATTGGTAATCAGCGTATCCACACTTGGCTGTCTATGTGATGCACCAGGAATCTTAACTCGTCAGACCAGGCCACTTTCTTTTCAATCATCCACGGTCCAATCTCGATGATCTTGGGCACATTTCACGCATGGTTGGCAATGACGTGCAGTGAGCATGGGGACCCGGCTGGGTCTTCGGCCATGCAGGCCAATGTGCAGAAGGCTGCGATGAACTGTATGCTGTGGCAGACTGCCCTGATCACTACTGTTGTAGCTGCGGGCGATTTGTCGGACTGTGGCCTTGTGATTGCTGTGAACAATGCGCAACAGTCTCTGCTCTCCTCTGGCACCAATGAGCTGCGAACGACACATAGCTGGACAATGGTTCATTGTTTTGTCATCTGTACACCACTTTTGATATGTACTCACTACAGCAGCACGTGGACAACTCACAAGCCGTGTCGTTTCTGAGTTCGTAGTTCCGAGGCAATGTGCCATCACAATTTGTCCTTTATCAAACTCCAATAAATCAGCAGCTTTTCCCATTTTGACTCTGAACACTCTACTAACCGAAAGCCGGTACTTGGGTTGTATATATGTATACTGCTCTGTGAACTTCACCTGTCCCACTGTTCGGTCTTCAGGCGCACTCATTTCTCTAGGCTGGGGGGTGGTCATAATGGAATGGCTCATTGGTGTACATTCCTTGGTAAGCTTAAATGCTGATAATGCAAAAATTCAATCTCCAGCTCATCCACAGTAGTGAAAGTAGTTTCCCCCTCCTCTTTCAACAGTACGCATGGAAACATGTCAATACAAAATTTGACTGAAGAAAACTTAAGACTCTTTCTGTTTCAAAACATCCACAACTTCAGCATGCTGTAGCCCCTCTGATCATAGCAGAAACAAAGATAGCACATAGTCACATACTTTGATAAAGTACGTACTTCCGTACCGAGACATAAAATTATTCTTTTTCATTTGGTGTCAATGTACTATTTCAGTAGTTTCACTCCCTATGGCCAGATCGGCATCTTTTTTATTAGCCCGATCAAAATATTACATATTTAACAGAGATGTGGCATTTGCAACTAAACCAGGTCTTATAAGTCGGATTAGCAATTCATGGAAAAATTTTCCAGATCAGCTTTCAACTTTTGAATTCTAGGCTCTTCACATTGTAACAGTAAGTTATATTTACAAAGATACTGATAGCATTTTTAATGAACAAAAAGTATGCATGGCATAATGCAGAGCTTAAGAAAAGAAAATGTCGTTCCAAAGACTTGTTCATAAATATTTCTCAAACAGTGCTTGTGTGAGAAACTCCATACGTATTCCGCTTTTGTTCAGCCATATGGACTGTTTGACAGTACTCTTTTTTCTTTTTTGCTCCCAGGACCACAGGTGTTGGTACTGTGAGACTGAGCTGATTTCTTTTTATGGGAAGGGGAATGTAGATTGTGTGAGGCTCCTCTTTTTACACCAGAAATTGAAGGTTGTTGAGACATCAAATCTATAGGATTCGGAATTGTAAAGGGAACTAAACATGAGGAAAGCTTTGGTCCTTTCTTATCGCTGTTGCATTCTTCTTTGAAATATAACATAAGGCATCTCCACTGCTGTAAAACCCGGTCTAAGCATTTAGCATTTACCAAGGGATAACCATCTAGTGCAGCAATGTTTAAGAATTTTTTTGTGATTCCACATCACAAAGAGCTTGAAATTTCTTAAGTTCATTTTTTCTCTTTACACTTTTCTTCAGAAAATAATAAATGTCAGTCGAAAATTCATGAATCCGAAAAGGTAATGTTGCAGACGCCTTTTCAGCAGCCAAATTTAACAGATGGCAAACACAACAAGATTAGGCTGTTCTTTTTTCAGAAATGCCGCCACATCATATTTTCTCCCCACCATAACAGGAGCATTATCACAGGATAAGACAAGACATCCACGGAATTTCAGCATCATGATATTCCAACATGTGGAATTTCAGCATCATATATTCCGGCATTCCTGGCAAAAGGCAGTTCATCCATGGAATATCATGATGCTGAAATTCTTCGGACAAAAGTTTGTCAATATTTTCACCTGTTCAACTGGTTTTCAGGCATGGCAAAGAGAGCAGCGTACATCTCACTTGCTTGCAATCATTATCAAAGTATGTTACCACAATTGGATTAAGTTGATCGTCAGCAGCAGTACTGCCGTCAGTTGTGACAGAAAATGGTCCACTTTTAATAGCACAGAGTACATTTTTTGAATGATATTCTGCCATTTCTTGAACAATATACGAAGTTCTTCTTCTGCCACGTGCAGATCTTTTTACTTCTGGGGAGTTAGAAAACATAGCTGACAATAATTGGGAAACACGATTAGCTGCCGCTAGTGGTACGTTGTGCTCCAACAAAAATCCGGTAAACAGAATTTCTGCACAAATCGTTTAAAAATCATTCAGCGCTGAAACAAAATGATCCAAGTTGCACCCACTTTGTGTGCTATCATCATTTTTTACGTGCTTGTTAGTTCCAACATGTGCGACGATGTCCCTGCGACCAACGTTAGAAAGAGAGAAATCAGTGTTACACAAAGTGCAATATGCATGAAACTCACCCTTATATGATGGTTTTATAAAGTCAAATTCTTCAGAGTATTTCTTCAAAAATCTTTGGTACCAACATTTAGGCTCCATTTTGGGGCTGTGAACTGAAATAATAACTTGCAACACAACTAGTTTGGTTTGAAAGATAGAACTAAGTACAGGAATTTGGAGTTCAACTTGAGGGTTAGCAAACAAAGAGCCTCTCACTCCTATGAGGCTCTGCATAAGCGCCGTGGATGTGATGTCATAAACCAGTACTTCAATTTTCCAAGCCACTGACCGTCTTGCTACTATTGCGGGACTCACGACCTTGGTACTTGAAGTGCCGTGGTTTAACAAAAAAACATTTGTCTCCATTCGTTAAGTGTGACTACCACAGCCAGTGTTGACACTAGAGAAAAATGATGGCTAATATCATTAATGAGGGGGGGGGGGAATACCATGCATAGTAAACAAAAAAAAAGAAATCCACAAAACCTGATTTTTTGTAGAAAAATCGGATTTCCAGAAAATATTTTCGAAATCAGGCTGAATCTGGGTAAACCGGGATGCTTTGCATCTCTACTTGGGTCATTGATAAGAAGTGCAGCTTGATAATGACCCAAGCAAGGGTTAAAAGTATTGCATTTTTCTTCATATATATATTTTTTTTTTTCTGAACTTCACAGATTGTAAAATTCAGAAAAAAATCATCGTAAAATCCTTACCAGCGATTTTTATCCCAAACCATAATTCCTTACAGAAAAGTCACAATTCATGGGATTACCCAGCAGTCCAAAGAAATAGGATGAAATGATCTTCTTATTAAAAAAAAACAACTGTCAATTTGAAGTGCTTTTGTGATACTTTTAAGCAAATAAAGAGTAAAAATCATGAGTTTTTTAAGCATTACCATAGTTCCCAACCTGCGGCACCAGTGAGCATGTGATGCTGAGCTTTCTTCAGACTTGATCATCAGTGAGAGCAAATACAGTCTTTCTTGCATCATGTTTTCCATCAAAATGCTTGTACAAAAAAAATAATTCATTCCAACGGTTTGTGGACCTATATTTACTTATTGCATTATGTTTTTCTGTTAGTAATGGGTTTTGATAATTTTCCAAATATGTGACTTTTGACATTTACGATGCATATCAATCAAAGTGCCACAAAAACATTTTTTTGTTCAGGTGGTGTATTATCCGCAGAATCTAAATTTATAACCTTTTTAACAGGTGACTGTGGATTATATGATGGAAAACGCAATTGTGCAGGTTTTTAGTTACTATTCAAGATTAGTCTAATCAAAAGTTTTTAATTTCTGAATTTTCTGTTTTTAAACTAGTACAAATTTGAATAAACTTAATGTTTGGGAAAAAGTTTCCTTCATGTACTCGGTGGGCATGGACAGCTGACCACATGATGTGACTGTTCTGTAGATGGTGAGTATATTTTTAATTAGTAAATTATCAATTTTAATTTTTAGTTTAATTTAAATAAGGTTTTTTTATAATTAATCTTTGAGAATGATAAGTGATTTTTCATATCCTATGCATTGGAGAGGCATTTTTGAAGATAAATATGAGGGGTTGATTGATAAGTAAGGTCTCCAATCATATAAAATAAGTTTCTGATAAAATAAAATAATGAAAGTGGTATCAAAATGAAGGAAATTTATTTCTCTTAAACTTTACAACCTTTCAACATAGTCACCATTTACTGCTACACATTTTTCCAAACGCGTTATCCACTTTTTCATTTTTTCGTCCATGAAGAAAGTTTGTGGTTTGCTTTTGATACATTTGCGCACAGCAAATTCACCTTTGGCATCAGATGAAAAATGTTGACCTTTCAACATCTCTTTCAATTTTGGGAACAACTAAAAGTTGGACCATGCCAGTTCTGTGCTGTAAGGAGGGTGTGGAACAAGTGTGAATTTCAGGCTTGTCACTGTTTCCATCGTTCCATAATTTGTGCAAAAGAAAAGTCCTCCTTTCACGCACTGATTCTGCAGATAAATTGCTTGAGTGCTCATTCGGTTTTGCAATACCTTTCAGAATTAATCATCATTCCCTTAGGCAGAAATTCTGTGTAAATCATGCCCCTTGAATCCCAAAAAATGGTGAGCATGACTTTCTGCGCTGAAGGAACTCTTTTGAATATTTTTACGCTCGGAGAACCTGGGTGACGATATTCCATGGATTGCCTTTTGTTTTCTGGGTCATAATGATGAACCCAGGATTCATCTCCAGTGGCAACTTCAATAGGCGTGCAACCTTTTAGTGTCAAAAACTCTATTACTGATCGCTGCTTTATACGTAACTCAGAGGGAGCACTCATGACTAACAAATGCTATTACTCAAGGATGTAAACCGGTGAACTGAAACTAAGCTTGTTTGCACTATACAGTATTGGCTACCGAACGCATGCGCAAACGTTTTTCTTCCCCAACTACTAGCGATGTCACGCAGTAGGAGACCTTACTTATCAATCAACCCTAGTAAAACTTTGTTAAGCATAAGTGAATACTCAAAATTCAAGTTAAGTTCTTATGATTTACATTACAGAATGCTGATTAATTGGGATTTTGTCTGAAACTATAATATAAAGTCTTAATGATATTGTGAAGAAGCAACAGAGTCTAAAACTGTAGAGCATGCAAGGAATGCAATTCGCACATAACAAATAAATGTAGGTTATAAGAACTGAGCACGCTTCAGTTATGTAACGAAAATTAAAAACACATAGTGCTTTTGTAGAACATGAAATACGCTGTAAGTCATGTGCAATGTACTCATGTTTTCAAAAACTGATTCCAGTTTAAAAATAGAAATAAAAAAGAAATATAAAAGACCATCCACTGACATTTTATTTACCTTTCCATTATTTATGAGTAAAAATCAAGATCTATTTGAAGCTCCTCACTGACACATACTCCACAGTTTCTTACTTTAAAATACCACAGTTTTGATTATCCTTCTGATAGAATATGTTAATACCAGGCAGATTGGCAATTTTCAGAAAATTCTTAAATGCTTTATCACTCAATATTTACTTTACACAAAGAGTAGGTTGCCCCATCTTTCCATGTATTCTGTGATCAAATACTAACATTCTGCATACAAAAATTATTTGCGACAGTATCTATCATCTGACAAGGTGCTGAAAGTTAGGGAGTTTCCAAATCTGTCACTAAATATATCGTTGTTCAAATTTCGTTGATTTTGATGAACATAATTTTTATGTGGCTACGATATAACTTGAATTGACATTAAATGTCCGTCATTACAGTTTCACACGTCATGCAAGTTCGGCAATCAGGAGATTGTTAAATGATGTTAGATACGTATGGGGCATAGTATCGGCAATTAATATCAAGAAGCAATGAACTATATATGTACTTACTATATTCGTAGTGGTAAGAAGCCCCGGTAATATCGCTGAACGGGTTTGGCTATGTTTTTAAAATGTTTGCTCCCCATTGTCTACACATGTGTTCAGTGCCCCTGATTTGCATCTTGTGCTTCTCATACACTGGTTGGAACTCCGTGTGCCTGCTGGACGTTTCTCGAACGTGCTCTTTTCCGGCACTAGGAGTGGAATACGGCCCTAGGTTCCATTGCAAATATTGTTCGTCTTGATGTGTACTATCACCCCTCTTGTTTTGTAGGAGTTCACAATCACCCTGTATATTCTTTCAATCTCTTTGGTGTTCCCTATCTCTGTATTGCATTACATTTTTTCTGTTACTCCATTTTTGGTACTTTTCTCAAAACTTTTCTATAACACCACCTCTCCTAACAATCACGATGTGGATTTCTTAAAACATCAAATAATGTTTTTGTCATTATTGGTGTATTATCTGCAGAACTAAAATTTATGACTTTTTAACAGATAATCTGCAGATTATATGACAGAAATTATGGTATTTACTGCAAATTACGAGATCTGAAGTAATAAGTAAAATCATTATATCTCATGTGATTCTATCATATAGTTCACATACAATTATGTGACCACAAGGTTCTTCAGGAAGACGCTTTAACGTCTGTAAATTCTGTTTTACACGTTCTGTAAAGTGGATACAGTCTGTGGTGGTGCATGAACTTATTCAATTATGATATAAATTGGTTAGAAGTCCTAAAGATGTTACTTACGGAATTGCGTGTTCAGTCCAGCGTCAGTAGTTATTGAGTTTCTTTGTCCAAAGTTGAATCTTGCTTCAATATGGTCAGTTGTTAGGGTTAGTTCGACGAAATTCAATATGGTCAGTTGTTAGGGTTAGTTATAACGAAATGGCTCTCGAACTAACCCTTACAACTGACCATATTGAAGCAAGATTCAACTTTGGACAAAGAAACTCAATAACTACTGACGCTGGACTGAACACGCAATTCCGTAAGTAACATCTTTAGACGTAAGTAACATCTCGACAGAACGAGGCTCATATTGTCCCCGCTATCACCTCTAATTGTGGGAGAGTTCAATTTCGCCGACTGCCAGGTTCGGATGGATGCACTATACCTCTTGAAAATATGTTGACAGCATAAAATCATTTAGAGCTAGCTCTACGTGATGACTTAAACAGTACACTAACACTAAACAAGGGCAGTTTTTTTTTCAAAAGAGCTGCAACACCCTCTTTCTGTCCCATGTTAACATTTGCTCTGTAAGCTAAAAATCCAATTAATTTATTTTCAAAATTGACTATTCCAAATTCTGGAATGGACTCTACAATTGCATTTTTGATACCATTAGCATCAGCATTTTTTCAGTTCTTTTAATGTCAGTTCTTTTTTTATACAAATAATTTCATTTTCAGATACACTAATATCTGTACTGCTACCAATAAATAAGGTGAAATAGTCTGTCTTTCTTAAGTCATTGCACAAATCAGAGTCGAAAACATTAACAATGCACTCCGTGAACTGAGCACACATCACAGACACATGTTAAGTACACCAACACCATGGCGCTTTTCTAACTCAGTAATTTTAAGAAATTTCGAAAATGGAATACCCTCTTTGGCAATCATATATGCTATATCAATTAATTTTCCAATTCGAGCTTTATTTAGATGCATTGGAATCAACAATCATTGACTTACCAATAGATGTTCTTTGATAAAAATCAGCAAGCGATTTTTCTTTATGTTCTGCCTTGGAGACACTGGCATGGTGAATTTCTGATCTGGTGTGCTTTACCACATTGTCCTTTTTAATAATGAATCCAGAAACTCCATCAATAAAAGAAGAATTAAAATTTCAAAAAAATTTTATGCTGTCAACAATCTTCCAACAAACTTTATTATAATAGGTAAACAGGATGGAGATTTTATCATCGTCGACATCATAGCGTAACCAAATACATTTTGGATCTAATTCCTCCATACACCTTTTCATGGTTGACATTTTCACTTTGGTAGCCATGATTTTAAATAACAAAGAGTAAAACAACAAAACTCACATCTCCCTAAAATTAAGTGGCGGCCAAACCAAAACCAAAACAATAACAGCGATAAGAGCATCTGCCCTTAAATGACTCATGGTGCAGACAGGCAAGAGCGTGGAACCAGACATAGACACTCTGCGGACGGATGATAACCACCTCATCACTGCACAGCTAGAGCTACACGAGGAAGCTTTTTCCAGCTGAAAGCAAACATAAATTATTCGTAAAGTTATGAATGCGCGAATTTTATCTTTCTTCCATGCGTAAGCAAAATCGTATTTTCGATAAACAACAAGTTGCTCTACAGATTGAACATTTAATGGAAATTTAATTTTTTAACTTGGAACCGTGGTTTTGCGATTCAAATATGAATTTGCATCACAAATATCACTTATTATTTTTCCTGCTTCCTGGTCACACCAAGCACATATCTATCTATGCTTCTTTGAGTTGTCTACTCAGCCTCGTATGATGATATATAAAAGACAATATGTATATAAGTAGTTCACTAATTAAAAACTGAGCTAGATCAGCATTTGTCTAATATCCTTCCAATTTTGGTGTACGGCTGATTGTAAATAATTGAGTTTTAAGGGGGAAATATTAGGTGTAAGCACTAAACACTAAAAATGAGTAAGACAAATGAGGTTCAATAGTGAACTCAAGCCAAGGGGAGCTATTTCCTAATCATACATGTACCTAAGATAACTATAGAAAACCTTCTCACAATGAACTGGATTTCTTACAAATTCTTACAACAATGAAGTGGATACACAAAATGTTAGGGTGGGAATCAAAAGAATATTATCAAAGTGTATGCACCAATATCTTTGCAAAACGAGCAAAAATATACAAATCAGAAAACTGCACAAAAAAAAAAAAAAGAGAAAAATACTGTAATACTTGAAAAAAGAATCCTGTGTGAAAGCAAAAATGTAAGCAAAAACTACAACAAATAATACAATCAATTCCAGTTAGTAGTTCTAATTCTGACTATTATATAGCTCTAATTATTCTACTATTCTCTTTTACGTGCGATATTTCAAAGTAACTTGTACAAAAATCTAGCGGATAATGCTTACCTTGGCATTCCTTTCTAGCGACGGGAACATTTCACGCACGTGCTTTCCGGTCTTTGTTGATGTTATTGTCCTAAAGTCCGTTGTATGCGATGACTGGCTTTACTTCTCACACTTTTCGCTGGGTATACTCATTGGATCTTTGCCTTAGGATTCAAACACATCAATTTTTACCGTTCTTTATACTCGAAATTTTCGCCCATACTCTGGGCATCTTTCAGGAGCGTGGCGCCTTTACCACCGATGTTCGTGGTTAACTTGGCGCTAATGGAGTCCGATACTCCTTGTTGCCATTCGTCGGAAATACTTTCCTGGATATATTTCGTTATCAAGCCGGCTGGCGCCATCTATGTTTCATTAAAAACACTTTTTTTTTAATTCATTTTCTTCTCCTATCCTGGTTTTCTTGTCTTTTTTGCCGGTTTTTCTTTTGTTGTTGTTTTTCTTGTCTTATTAGTTCTTTCCACAGGCCCGATAATGTGCTAGGGTCATTCTGGTTACATACCCTTGCTTTATTTTTGTAGATTAATATTGCTTCTTCCCTCCTCATTTGCCTTTCCGATTTTTTATTCTTTTTTAGCATTTTAATTTCATCGAACTTTGGGAATGTCCGGTTTTCCATGCAGAATTGCACTAAAGCAGTTTTGGCTTCTTTTTTTGCCAGTTAGATATGTGTTGTTTAAGTCTTTTTTTAATCTGTTTTTCGTACTTCCAATGTACGATATTGGGGGTATGTGTGCAATTGGAATTTCGTGGGTTCCTGATTCTTCTAGCATTTTTTTCCTCTGTTTTTTTGTTGACAGTCATACTTTTCACGGTGTGCACTGAGCTTCCTAGTTGTAAGTCGTATTTAGCACAGTGCCTATTGATTTCTTTTACTCACTCCTTCCAAGTATGGGAAAGCTCCAATATGTATTTCAATTTTTTATTCCTCATCTTCCTTTGGTTGTGCACTTCTTGGCCTTCTTTACTCCGAGTCATATGCTTTTTACTCTCATGTATCCATTTATTAATTAGCTTGCTCGGGTACCCATACTCTTGTGATATTTTCGAGATAAACTCTAGCTCTTGATTTTTTAGCTTGTTGTTAGATGTGTGTGTGTACGCTCGCTGGATCAAGTTTACTATGCTGTTTTTTTTATGTATCACTGGATGGTGCGACGAGTATGGTATCAGTACAGGTATGTAAGTTGCTTTTCTGAACACAGAGTATTCAAAACTATTTTTGTTTTTCTTTAGTTGAATGTCCAGGAAGGATAGGCGATTATCCTCTTCAAACTCAATAGTTAGCTCTATGGTGTTACAGATTTTGCTAAACTGCTGTGCTAGATCTTGTAGCTCGGCTTTGTTAAGTTTAGACATTATAATAATGTCGTCTACATATCGAGCATAAAGTATTGGTTTTTCAGATAAATTTTGAATAATTTCTTTTTCGAGGTATGCCATAATCACTTCTGCATATAATGCCGATAATGGGGATCCCATAGGGCCACCTTGCGTTTGTTTATATATATTTCCTTCAAAATGGAAGATGTTGTTTTCCTTGATGAAATATAAGGTATTCTTTAGCTCTTTCAGTTGTGACAAGTTTAGTTCTTTGTTGATGCTTAGTTGTTGCATAATCAATTCGATGGCTAGCTCGACAGGAGTGTTTGGGTATAACGCCTTAACGTCCATGGAGGCCATTGTTATTTGCTCTAGGTCTTGATTAATTAATTTGATTTTTTCTATAAACTCATAGCTATTCTTTAATGTATATTGATTCCTCATGAATATTGGGGATAGATAGTTGTATATCTTTTTTTTTTCTAGGTTGATGAGTGGTGAGTTTTTTTTCGATAGAATCAGTCTTAAAGGTGTGTTTTCTTTATGAGTTTTAATTTTTGAAAATATTTTTGGCATCCCTGCTCCCATTGGAGGGTTTGCATTTTTTATTTCAGTTGGTAACGTGCTATGGTTCCTTATATTAGCCAGGAAGGTAAGTTGTTTGTCGGTGGGATCTTTGTTGATGCTATCGCACTGTAGCTCTGAGATGGCCGTCCGTATTTTATCATTATATTCCAAAGTGTCCATAATAACAATTTGCCCTGTTTTGTCCGCTTTCCAGAATTTGATCGTGGGGTCTTTGCAAAGATTTACTAGTTGTTTTCTGTCATACTTCAATTTATTAATCTTGCAGGGGGTTTTTTTGTGCTTAGCGTTATACTCTTTAAGCATGATTCTGGATAGCTTAAACCTTAGATCGGTAGCATGCTCTGGATGCACTCGCTGCACAATATCTTCTAAGATAGGAATGTACTCTTCTGTTCTTGGGGTTTTAGGTGGAAATGCGTATTTTTTCCCACGTTGTAGCACTGCCTTTTCACTAAAAGTTAGCGCTCTCGATGATTGATTCACAAACACTGGGTATTCTGTACTTTCATCACCCCTCATTTTGATTCCGTCTAAAAGGGCATTAAATTTCTTGGCAGTTGAGCTTTCTGCCGCCTTTTGTTGGCTTTCGACTATTTCATTAATTTCAGTGAGAACATCGTCTATAATAAGGGTTTTCCATGTCCCGTTAAAATTCTTATATTCAGTATTCAGTATCTGGTTCCACATATTATAGCACTGAATGTGGTTTTGGTATAGTTGTTTTCTTTTATAAATGATTTCTGCACTTAGTCTTTTCTCTTGACACGTTAATAGCAACCTATTGTCTTTTCCATGCATAGGTTTGTTGGAAATTCGTAAGTATTTTGGTATAATCTAAGGTTTAAGCTATTCAGAATCATGCTTAAAGAGTATAACGCTAAGCACAAAAAAAAACCCTGCAAGATTAATAAATTGAAGTATGACAGAAAACAACTAGTAAATCTTTGCAAAGACCCCACGATCAAATTCTGTGAAGCGGACAAAACAGGGCAAATTGTTATTATGGACACTTTGGAATATAATGATAAAATGCGGACGGCCATCTCAGAGCTACAGTGCGATAGCATCAACAGAGATCCCACCGACTAACAACTTACCTTCCTGGCTAATATAAGGAACCATAGCACGTTACCAACTGAAATAAAAATGCAAACCCTCCAATGGGAGCAGGGATGCCAAAAATATTTTCAAAAATTAAAACTCATAAAGAAAACACACCTTTAAGACTGATTCTATCGAAAAAAAACTCACCACTCATCAACCTAGAGAAAAAAGATATACAACTATCTATCCCCAATATTCATGAGAAATCAATATACATTAAAGAATAGCTATGAGTTTATAGAAAAAATCAAATTAATTAATCAAGACCTAGAGCAAATAACAATGGCCTCCATGGACGTTAAGGCGTTATACCCAAACACTCCTGTCGAGCTAGCCATCGAATTGATTATGCAACAACTAAGCATCAACAAAGAACTAAACTTGTCACAACTGAAAGAGCTAAAGAATACCTTATATTTCATCAAGGAAAACAACATCTTCCATTTTGAAGGAAATATATTTAAACAAACACAAGGTGGCCCTATGGGATCCCCATTATCGGCATTATATGCAGAAGTGATTATGGCATACCTCGAAAAAGAAATTATTCAAAATTTATCTGAAAAACCAATACTTTATGCTCGATATGTAGACGACATTATTATAATGTCTAAACTTAACAAAGCCGAGCTACAAGATCTAGCACAGCAGTTTAGCAAAATCTGTAACACCATAGAGCTAACTATTGAGTTTGAAGAGGATAATCGCCTATCCTTCCTGGACATTCAACTAAAGAAAAACAAAAATAGTTTTGAATACTCTGTGTTCAGAAAAGCAACTTACATACCTGTACTGATACCATACTCGTCGCACCATCCAGTGATACATAAAAAAACAGCATAGTAAACTTGATCCAGCGAGCGTACACACACACACATCTAACAACAAGCTAAAAAATCAAGAGCTAGAGTTTATCTCGAAAATATCACAAGAGTATGGGTACCCGAGCAAGCTAATTAATAAATGGATACATGAGAGTAAAAAGCATATGACTCAGAGTAAAGAAGGCCAAGAAGTGCACAACCAAAGGAAGATGAGGAATAAAAAATTGAAATACATATTGGAGCTTTCCCATACTTGGAAGGAGTGAGTAAAGAAATCAATAGGCACTGTGCTAAATACGACTTACAACTAGGAAGCTCAGTGCACACCGTGAAAAGTATGACTGTCAACAAAAAAACAGAGGAAAAAATGCTAGAAGAATCAGGAACCCACGAAATTCCAATTGCACACATACCCCCAATATCGTACATTGGAAGTACGAAAAGCAGATTAAAAAAAAGGCTTAAACAACACATATCTAACTGGCAAAAAAAGAAGCCAAAACTGCTTTAGTGCAATTCTGCATGGAAAACCGGACATTCCCAAAGTTCGATGAAATTAAAATGCTAAAAAAGAATAAAAAATCGGAAAGGCAAATGAGGAGGGAAGAAGCAATATTAATCTACAAAAATAAAGCAAGGGTATGTAACCAGAATGACCCTAGCACATTATCGGGCCTGTGGAAAGAACTAATAAGACAAGAAAAACAACAACAAAAGAAAAACCTGCAAAAAAGACAAGAAAACCAGGATAGGAGAAGAAAATGAATTAAAAAAAAAGTGTTTTTAATGAAACATAGATGGCGCCAGCCGGGCTTGATAACGAAATATATCCAGGAAAGTATTTCCGACGAATGGCAACAAGGAGTATCGGACTCCATTAGCGCCAAGTTAACCACGAACATCGGTGGTAAAGGCGCCACGCTCCTGAAGATGCCCAGAGTATGGGCGAAAATTTCGAGTATAAAGAACGGTAAAAATTGATGTGTTTGAATCCTAAGGCAAAGATCCAATGAGTATACCCAGCGAAAAGTTTGAGAAGTAAAGCCAGTCATCGCATACAACGGACTTTAGGACAATAACATCAACAAAGACCGGAAAACATGTGCGTGAAATGTTCCCGTCGCTAGAAAGGAATGCCAAAGTAAGCATTATCCGCTAGATTTTTGTACAAGTTACTTTAAATAATACAATGTTAAAAATATGTAACTTAGTGCAAAAAAGTAAAACTACAGATAAAAAATCTCAAAACTCAACTGTGATTAGCTATCATTATTTCACTGTTACTTTAAATGCAAGGGGACTTATTTGCCCTCACCTTCCATGCTAATGATTCTGTCCAAAGTTACTATTGTCAACCACACGACTCGCAAATTTGGTTTCAGCTTCATCCATGTGGCTTGCAAGAGATTCTTGAACATATTCGCAGCATTTGGACATGATATTTTTAACTTTTCTTTTAATTTTTTTTTAATTTTTTTACGAGGAATAATAATTCACAAAAGAATTAGTCCATGGCATATCAGTTCTCGTGATAAACAAAACTGACTACATGCACTACAGCTTAAATGCATAACACTTGATTAAATTCAGTTTTCTACTTTAAAATATGAAGTTACTGCTCAAATATGGTTTATTACTCTCCAATTCATATACTTGAAGGCTGTTACTTGAAGACTTAAGAGATAATGTTCATGTACTTGAAGGATAATAATGTTCAGGGAAATGTATCCAGGAAAGGAATTCTAAAGTTTCAAGAAGAATGAATGAGCAGGCAAAGCAATTCATGCTTCTTACAGTATATTAAAAAAAAAAAATGTGGGATTTGGAACAAGGCTCAACAAATTTTAAGCTAGAAGTCCATGGCAGTTTCAATAAAAAACAATTACATAAAACTAAACTTCATAAAAGGAAGCAAAGAGTATGCGTTCATTAGATGAACAGCTCTTTTACTCACAACGTACAGAAGATAACTGATTTGGGTTTAGTGCTCCAAATGTGTCAAACAGCAAAAGAAATCTGTACATACAGTTATCGGACTTTGAGCAAGGTGGAATTGTATGTCTGCAGGAAGTCAAATTGTCTTTTCATGATATCACCACCTGTGCAAGAAGAAATGCAAGCACCGTGATGCGAGTATGGTGGCAGTAAAGAGGGTTCACCAAGAAATAGGGTTGGCTGAAAATGCACTTTTTCACCAATATTTGAAGGCAATAACAGCCGAGTGTGGAAAAGTTGCCCTTTGGGTTGTTTAGTTTCCATATAAATTTTTTTTGAAATTGGACAATATCTTCTGGTGCCGCTGATGCCTTTAAATTCCGGAATTTGGGCCAAAGGAGCCATTTTTTCCCAAAAATACAATTTTTCTGGATTTTTGAAATCGTTATCAGCCGAGTGCAGTAAAGTTGCCCCTTGAGTTGGCTGGTAAACGTGTAAAAAATGTTTGAAATTGGACAATATCTTCCGGTGCCACTGGCGCCTTTAAATTCGGGATTTTTCCCCCTCTATCTTCTTTACATGATACACTCTGAGTTTAAACTGCAAATCAACCCCAAAGAGGCCTCTTAGTCTTACACATTTCTTATCACCATTGCAACTTCTCCCCCACCCTTAGTGACATCATGCATTCCTCACTCGGACTGACTCCTCTTATCTCAGTCACATGCGTGCTGCAATCTCTTGTAGCATCATCTATTTACGAAGTTGAAAGTCGTCCGGATCAAATGTCGTCCTTGACTTCCTCTCTCCTTTCTCGAAAGTGCCTATGCCAGTTGCCATGAATTCACACATACATCTCTTTCCTTGTCTGAGATAAAACAGTCCAGGAACTTTTAGGACAAAGATTCTATTTATCAGTCAACGCGCAGAGGTGGTCTAGCATGGAGGCAATCTAGTAGGTGGGCGCACTTAGTGTCCTTTGTTCATGTTCATTTCAAATAAGGTCTCAAAATAAACTCAGTACTCATTCATTAGAGTCATTAGTTAGAGTTACTCAATCACAATGGCCCAATGATATCAATCAACTAGAAAAACGACTGATTGCTTCATTTTTGGATCGCCTGAAGAGCTGAAGGACTAACGTTTTATCAACTTACAGTCAAGTTATGAAATTTTACCTATTTGTTAGGCAACAACTGAAATCCTCAAAGCATGGCAGTGATCCGGCATTTACTGATGTCAACCTATTTGATAGGCAACAACTGAAATCCTCAAAGCACGGCAGTGATACGGCATTTACTGATGTTGGCAATGTTGTTGCGGAAAAGGTGGGCAATTTATGGAAGAAAGATTCAATTCCCACAATTTCTCATGAAAGAATTCTCCAGATTCTTCGATCTCATCATAGAAAGTTAGAAGTATACTGAAGAACAAAAGCAAGTCAACTGAGTCACACAGAGACACAGTAAAGCTATTTCAGGATGATGCCAAGAAAACTGTTTTCCACATTGCCACATGCAAGTGTCACTTATTTTCATTGTGCTCCTGCAAAAAGAACCGAAAAATTCACAAATGGAACAACCGTTTCTGGTTGATCAGCGAACAGTCAAGCAAATGAGTATCACTGGCGCCGATTCAAAAACAGGTGAAAAACTACTATGCAAACAAAATAGGCAATCCAAGATAATTTTGAAGATGACAATCTGTTTTTTGGTGTAAATATGACAAGGATGGTAAGTCAGATAATCCATCCTTGTCATATTTACACTAAAAAATGGATTGTCATCTTCAAAATTTGTATTGTATGGTGTAATTCCATATTCCATTCATAACCAAAGATAATGTCAAGATCTTTAGAAACAGCTGCTTCATGTTTTTTCACTAGTGAACAAGAATACAAAGACCCCAAGTTTATGTTCGAGTCACCTGGCCTTGAGGATTGTGGCAACCAAGCAGAATTTGACAGTGAAACTGCCAATCACAAGGATTACATACCTCCTAGATCCAGAGAGTACCATCCCAAAATATCCTTGGAAGAAAACAAAATGCCCAAGAAAGTCAGCCAGATAAGAATAAAACTGCCAACCACAGCCCTTGCATGCGATAGTGTAGGGATTGGAGACAGGCCTGCAGCAAAAATGATTTCCGCAGTCCTGCAAGATGTTGGAATGATAACTGATGCTGATATTTCCAAAGTTACAGACAAAAGTAAGATAAGCAGAAAGAAAGAGAAAACACATTGAGTTGCAAAGACAGGAGGGAAAAGTAGAGGCTTCAAAATAATAAACTGCTCTTGTCATCTTCTGGCTCTTGTTTCATAAAATGCCTGCAAGAAACTTTCCAACTCCCTGGAAGATCTGTGCCGTCAAGCCATCTTTTTTGATGGACACACATATATAACCTTGACAGATGAAATTAGAGGAGAGAAGCACAGAACAACGGTTACTGAAGAGCATGTGGTTTTAATACAAGAGACAGCACCTCAATATCTCAGCCACTTTTTATCAGCAAGTGGTTCAGCAGAATCCATTAAGGCCAGCATTATCGAATACCTTTCGCAGGACATTGACACAGGAGCCCTTATGGCAGTTGGAAGCGACAGAACAGCAGTTAACACTGGATACAGAAATGGAGTTTTACACTTACTAGAAGAAGAAATTGAGAGACCTCTCCAATGCCTTGTATGTTTGCTTCACACCAATGAGCTACCTTTGCGGCACCTCCTAAAGAAATTGGATGGGCGAACAAGTGGTCCTGGAACCTTCTCCAGTCCAATTGGAAAAGAGCTCGAAAGCTGTAAACTTAAACCGGTCATCAATTTTGAAAAAGTTGAAGTGGATGAAACCTTTGCAATATCAGAAGAACTTTGCAAAGATCTGAGTACCGATCAGCAGTACATGCGGTTATGAAGTTCTCACCTGTGTTGGCAGAAAAAAAAGCCAGGAAAGCTGTCGCACTCCTGTTGGTTGACGGCAGCATGTCAAGTTCTACGTTTATACATTGCAAGTACAAATGTGTCGGTAAATTTGAAAACCCTAGTTGAATTCATCATTAAAGTGTATGTGTCGATGTGGTTTTTGATCAAATCAAAGCCGCACTATAAAGATGGGACTAGACACTTGTGGAACATGATCAGTTTGTTCTGTTATCTCCCAGACGATTTGAAGAATCTTGTGGATCCTGTAATAAGCTGGAATACTTTTTATGCCCATCCTGTGAACATTCTTCTCTCAATGCTTACTGACAAAACAATTCACATCAGAGAGCTTGCTATCTTTGCTGAATTTCGGTGAAAGGCATTATATGGACCTAATCAACTGGAACGCCTGTGTAGTAACTCAGCCACCTATGCTTTGAGAAATCAGCAGTAAAGAGCTTTGCAATATGATAAGAGAAAAATCCACCTTTGCTGGAAATAAAGAAGTTTCCATGCCACACCCAGGCAGTGGAAAGAGCAGTTAAAGTAGTGACAGAGGCGGTAGCTTCTGTGGTTGGGCAAGTTGCAAGGGATGGCCTGATCAGAGCCAAAATTGAATCCCGAAAAGTAATCCCATCCTTTGAAAGCAAATTAAAGTACAGAAAAGCATCTGCAGACCAGACAGGCATACAAATAAGAGAATGAATTGGAAACCATAGCATGTCCATAAATGTTTGGGTGGTTGGGGTGGAACTCAATATGCAGCCACCTTCTCATGGTGAGTTCTGGTTACTTCAGTGAATTTAATCTGAAGTAAGCAAAGAGCTGCATTGTGCATGCTTGCCTGCCTGCTTGGCACTTAGCATAGCATTAAATGGTTAATTCAACAAAAACTGACTTTTCGACTAAAATTATTTTTCCTGCTGAATAACCAAAATTTAAAGATGCCAGTGGCACCGGAAGATATTATCCAATTTCAAAAATTGTTTTACACATTTACCAACCAACCCAAGGGGGCAACTTCACCGTACTCAGCCGATACCGCTTTTGAAAATCCAGAAAAATTGTGTTTTGGGGAGAAAATGGCTCTTGTGGCCCAAATTCCTGAATTTAAAGACATCAGTGGCACTGGAAGATATTGTCCAATTTAAAAAAAAAATTTACATGGAAACTAAACAACCCAAGGGGAAACTTCACCGCACTCGGCTGATAACGATTTCGAAAAACGGTGAAAAAGTGCATTTTCTACCCACCCTATTCACCAACTGAGAGATCTGGAGCCCAGTGATGCATGAATAAACGGGAAGACCAGCACTTGTACTGTATGGTGTTGGTAAACTGTGGAACCATCTCCCAAGCACTGGCACAATACTGGAAGTCTGTCACATGCAAGATGCCCACAAACTCGATTGATGCAGTTTGCTGCAGAGAGGACTGACAGCCTATTTCTGCAACTTCCATTGGCCGTACGCCACTGATGTCCTATACTGCAATGGTGCCAAGAACAGTAAAACTGGCACAGATGGCATCGTATAGTGTTTATATGAGTTGTAGCTTGACCTGATGCACTAGTATATAGACGCTGTAGTGAATGGCTACTGGAGGTATGCACTTTAAAGCATCATAAAGCTCCTGCACAGTGTCATCATGTGGAGTGCTATTTGGTTCAGTTTACATTCCTGTTTCATCCATGTTGCTGGGACCCTGAACAGTACATTGACGACTTTTGGACACTGAAGCTCTACTGTATCTGCAGATGGTCCCTGACTCCATCTTTCAAAAAGACAACACCCAGCCACATATGGCACAGAATGTGCTCGAACTCTTGGATGACAGACATGCCATTTCCTCCTTGGCCTGAATGATTGCCACATTTTCACCCTTTGAACATGTCTGTGACATAGTCTCTCAGAAATTTACCTGCCAGACAATGCCAGCACCTACCAAGCATGACCTTCAGGTCCAAAGATGTAACTAGGCATTTCTGCGCACGGGGCAAACTACAAATATTGCAGCCCTTTCACCACCGAAGTCGTTAAGACAAAAAACCTTTAGCGCTTTGTGCTTGAAATATTATAACCATGCTTGTTGCATGAATTTTTAGGACAGTAACACTGGTCTTGTGCATTGATAGTGCACAAATTTGCATTATTTAGTATCCACACGCATACGCAATTACAATTTCTCAAAATAACTAACTGACCACTTGAAGTTGCTTCTGACGTTTCACTTCACATCGAAATTCATGCTTTCTTTTTTTTTTTTTATCACATTCTCTTGTAGTTAATTGATAACTAATAATCATTAACAGTTGTGTAATAGTTTTTCTTTTGGCAGACCAGAGAAAGAACTTTGTGAAGTTACAGCAGCCCTCATTGCCATTTTCACTGTAGTTCAACAACATCAGTGGCATAGCCAGAAGTTTCTTAAGGAGGCAGGGGGATTCCATGAATTTTGTTCATCGGTCAAAGCCTCACAGCAAAAAGTACTCCAAGTGAAAACAAGCTCAAAATCTTTAAAAGTCAAAAAATGGAAAAAACATTGCTGAGAAAAAACTTTTTTTTTTTAATATATACTGTATATATAACTGGTGCAAAAGTTCAAAGTGCAATTTTAATCAGATTGTATGCTGTGATTTTTGTGCTCTCTCTTAAGCTGCGCCCAGAGCAGGCGCTGTTCCAGGTGTGGCACAGATTGTACGCAGTGATTTTTCCACCAGGGGCAGCTGCCCCGCTCTAGTTACACCTCTGTTAAAGTCTGAATAGAAGCAGTATACACAAGACATTCCACAAACAGACATTCAGAACCTCTTCAATTTAATACCATGCCATGTCCACACTGTTATTGCCACTTGTAACAAGCACACTGAATATTGAATAACGAGCACACTGAAACATGATAGGGATAGAGTAGACCCATTGTAATTTGCCAATGTTGACATCCACCCCTCTCAGTACATAGGCTAATTAAGAAATTTGAATCACAGAATAAATCTACCAGTTTACTGCGTGAACTTTTCACCACTCATCAGTTTGTGGTCACTTTGCCCTTTAGCCTGGCCTTCACTCACAAGGTTTGCTCCATTTTCAAGTATTTTGGCTACAGGATTGCTGTTAAACCACCTTCACATCTTCTTAACCTTAAAGACAGAGATCCCAATAAACCCCTAGAGTTACAAGGGGTCTAACTCTATCTCTGCCAACATTTCTACAGGCATTACCCACTATATTGGTAGTACTTACTGAAGCATCAACCACCAATTGGTGAACATATTTTGCTGATGTTAAGAAAGGCAACTCTTCCACCTCCCTTTCAATTTTAACCATCAGCGATACGTCCGTGATTCCCGATTGGCAAAATGTTAAACGCATCGCTCCGTTCAGCAATCGGAAAGCTCTCAGGTACCGCGAAAGCATTGAAATCTTCCTTACTCCTAACACCTGTACTACAGATTCACCTATTAACATACATTTGGAAAGCTATTTTGAAATCTGGCAACTGATGCTAATACCACGTGTTTCATTCCATGGCTGATGAAGGTAGAAGTCGCTACCGAAACGTCCCACCACTTGTAATTTTTACATTACTTAAGTGTGATATGTCGACATCAAGAATTATTCTAATGTTTTGTGTGTTACATGTATCACTGCCAATTATTCTCACTATGATTTCAGTTAAGAGTAAGGATCGTCTGGATTTGGCCATAGCTAAAATACTGACGGTGTTCCACTCAGGATAGTGTGTTCCAGCGTTAACCATTCTTGAAAGTGCTGTAGACTCCATTTTATTCCTTATAGTGTACTTGTGCTCCGAAATCCTTTTCGATACATTTCGTGTGGTGGAATCAACATATACCAGATCACTATTTTGATTATCATGGGCTTTCAACGAATACAATAAACTCTGTGTCTATTTGCCAGTGGGACGGGCTACCCTTAAGACCATTGCTTTCAGCTTATGGGAGCCTGATGCGCCCGTTGGAGAAAGCACTTGCCCAATATCTTTTTCCTCTTATCAAAAATTCGTCATACTCAGTATCCAGCTCCAAACAAGGCTTTGGAAATCATTACGGCTCAACAACCTTACTTTAATTCCTTTTTAATGGCTTCACTAGATGTGACGTCGTTAAACCCTGCTGTTCCTATACAAGAGGTTCATACCATTATTGAAGCTCAATTACTCTCTGTGAACAACCTTCCTCTTCAGGAAATCGAGGCTGTGGTAAGTGCCCTGCGGCTGGTACAGAAGCGTATGTACTTTGCCTTTGAAGGAAAGATATATCGACAGATGGGGGAGCACCAATGGGTTCCCCCTTGTCACCTATTTTGGCTGAAGTTGTTATGCAGGAGTTGGAGGAAGATATACTAAATGCATGTCAACTTAAACCGAGCTTATACATACGTTACATAGACGATATCTTAATATTCTGGCCACATCAAAAAGAATTAATCCCACGCTTTGCAGACTTCATCATCATCATCATTGTCAACCATTATCAATCCACTGCTGGACGAAGGTCTCCCCAAGTTTCCTCCACAACGGTCTGTCTTGTGCCAGTCTTCTCCATGTCACCCCTGCATACTTTCGAATTTCATCCACCCATCTCCCATGTGGTCTTCTTCTGGGTCTTTTCCTGTCCCTTGGAATCCAATCTAAAATTTCGGCTGTCCATCGATGATCTGTCCTTCTGGCAGTATGTCCAGCCCATTGCCATTTCAGGGATTTAACTCTGATCATGATGTCTTCCACTCTTGTCATTTTTCGGATCCACGAGTTCCTCTTCTTATCTCTCCTGGTTACACCAAGTATGCACCTCTCCATGCTTCTTTGAGTTGTCTGCAGCCTTTGTATGTCTCTTTTCGTTAAGGTCCACGTCTCTGCACCATACGTAAGCACTGGAAGGATGCATTGATCAAACACCTTTCTTTTAAGACATAATGGCATATTGCTCTTCAAAATTATGCTGTTTCTTCCAAAAGCTCTCCAGGCAAGTTTTGTACGCCGATTAATTTCTTCATCAATGTGACCCTCACTTGATATCTGCTGTCCAAGATAAACGTACGTGCCTGTTATCTCCAGCTTTTCTCCATCAATCGATAAATCTTCATTTCTTGTAAAAGCATTGAACATCACTTTTGTCTTCTGAAAGTTCATTTTTAATCCCACTTCTTTACTCTTGTCAGCAAGTTCCTGGATCATACTCTGCAGCTCTGATGGGCTAGTTGCAAAAATGACTACGTCATCAGCAAAACGAAGGTGGGTTAGATAATCTCCATTAATCTTTATCCCCTTGTTTTCCCAGCTCAGTGACTGAAAAACACCCTCCAATGTGGCATTAAAGAGCTTCGGAGATATGGTGTCACCTTGTCTCACTCCCTTTCCAATTTTTATGTGTGTTGTATTTTCAAACAGCCTAATCTTTGCACTTGCATTTTCATAGATGTTATTAATAATATTAATGAATGCATCTTCAATACCGCAGGTTTTCAGAGCCATTGTAACTGCTGATGGTTTCACTGAATCAAAGGCTTTTTCATAATCGATAAAAGCCATGCACAATGGAAGTTCATATTCCCTCGCTCTTTCAATTAGTTCTCTCAGCACATGGATATGATCTAATGTGCTGTAGCCACTCCTGAATCCAGCTTGTTCTCTCGGTTGAGCCATGTCCAGTGTTACCTTCAAGCGGTGTGAAAGAACTTTAGTGAAGATTTGCAGACTTACTGGCTTCTAAATTTCCTTCAATACAATTTACCATAGAATATGAACTTGATAATTCCCTCCCATTTCTAGACTTCACCGAAATAGTAACTCAAATACAGTCACCTACTCAGTTTACCAAAAACCAACAAATAACGACGCTATTATTCCAAGGTCTTCAGCACATCCATTACATCATAAGTTCTCTTCCCTCCGCTACCTTGTGAGACGAGCGATATCACACTCTTCCAGCTTGCAGTCCAGATGCAGTGAATTAGTTATATACACCGAATTGCCGAGGCCAATGGATATTCAGGGATAGTGGTAAATAAGATACTCGAGAGGGTACTGCAAGCTGATATCTCTACTCTCGAAAGAGACACGGTTACAACGAAGTATGTTGGATCAATGCAGTACCTACCAGATGTCACATCTAAATTCTAAAAAACGTATGCAAGAAACATCATATAGACTTCAGAGTCAGTGCACGAAATATTTTGTCAATTACCAAGAAGGACCGTGAGACCCCCCCCCCCCCACTGGCAAATAAATACAGAGTTTATTGTATTTTGTTGAAAGCTCATGATTAATCAAAATAGTGATCTGGTATATATTGGCTCCACGCACGAAATGTATCGAAAAGGATTTTGGAGCACAAGTACACTATTAGGAATAAAATGGAGTCTACAGCACTTTCAATTCAAGAACAGTTAACAATGGAACGCTGTCAGTATTTTGGCTATGGCCAAATCCAGACGATCCTTACTCTTAACTGAAAGCCTGTTCATCCAATCATTTGGGAAAAAGTGCTGTACCAATGAAACCCCCTCTGTGATACCAATCCCGTGGACTAACCTGTTGTAACATGTGAAAAATGGACAAATGCACTGAACTATCTAATAATATATTGTAATTTAACATTGACATGCCACTTGAATGAATTCGGGGTGCTGGACGTTGATTTTTAGTATGTCTATGACCTTTGACCAGATTACGTCATAGACACCTGATGGATTCTTGTATATATAAATGAGTTCCTGCAGCACAAGTTGATCACTTGGCCTGATGATGAAGTGCCGGGCACTTCGAAAGATCTTGCGCAGTTAGTCATGTTTTTTAGTATTAAAATTTTTTAACAACCGTACATTTAATACTAGTTTTTTAATAATTCTATTGTATATTAATACAGACATTTAACGTGGACCAGGAACATCAAACAAAGATCCTCGCTCTTTCCACGTTTATAAGTGAGTCACGAAAAAATTCTCATTGGCCGCCACCGGGAGTCAAACCCAGGGTCTTCCAGTTACGCGCCGGATATGCTTCCGCTACACCACAGCAGCCTCGAATTCCTCTAGACTCACACACACTAACTGCCAAGCCAATTTGGCAGGTTGCTTCTTGGAGCCCCGCACAATGCTGGGGATTCACCAAAGATGGTAAGGAGCAAACAACTGAAGAAATAATTAGAAGGCGAATGAATAATTAATTCAGACATTTAACGTGGACCAGGAACATCAAACAAAGATACTCACTCTTTCCACGTTTATAAGTGAGTCACGAAAAAATTCTAATTGGCCGACACCGGGGTCTTCCAGTTACGCGCCGGATATGCTTCCGCTACACCACAGCGGCCTCGAATTCCTCTAGACTCACACACACTAACTGCCAAGCCAATTTGGCAGGTTGCTTCTTGGAGCCCCGCACAATGCTGGGGATTCACCAAAGATGTGCGGGGCTCCAAGAAGCAACCTGCCAAATTGGCTTGGCAGTTAGCGTGTGTGAGTCTAGAGGAATTCGAGGCCGCTGTGGTGTAGCGGAAGCATATGTGGCGCGTAACTGGAAGACCCTGGGTTCGACTCCCGGTGGCGGCCAATGAGAATTTTTCTGTGACTCACTTATAAACGTGGAAAGAGCGAGGATCTTTGTTTGATGTCTATTGTATATCGTGCACAGATGGCTATGTATTTAAGTTATGATGGATAGCAATATGAGAAGTATCCAAAAAATAAAAAAATGGGGGGGGGGGGGGTTAGTTAAAGATTACCATAAGCAACTCAATGGACTATAAGCAGTCGCCTGCCTCTAATTTAGTGCCCCTGGCTCCAGGGAAGGGAGCAAGCCAATGCCATATGACACACACAACATCCATGCCTCACCAGGATTCAAACTGGGACCCATCTCGAATGAATGGTCAGACGTCAGCGCTTAGACCACTGGGCATCGGGGCGGTGTATCAAAACATCAAATGCTCATGATATTAGGATTCTGTCAGCTTATAAGTAAATAAGTTTATGAAATGCAAATAGGAAAACTGTAATCCTACTCATCTGTCCCACAGAGTAATCTCCAAAACTTTTTTTTTCGCAAATTGTGAAGAATGTGATCAGCAGCGCAACCCCTGAATACGCAGATTCCATCCAGGCATAATTTCAGCATTTGAATTCTTTGGTGGTCCACAGGTCTATACCACTAAAAATCTAGTCAGAAACAAAAAAATAAAAATGACGGTGCTCCAATGGACCAGTAATTTTTTTTCAGTAAAATTTATTTCTGAAAAAAAAGCTACGGCATTTTTTTCCCATATAGGAAAGTTACAAAATAGCCTTTAAATGTACACTGAGAGTTCTTAAATTGTATTACAATGTGAAAGAATTCCTTTTACCCTTCAAATTTTATTATAATAAGCTCTTCAAATAGTTCTTAGTTGAAGGAAGCATGGAAGTCTGAAAATTTATCAACTTATTCCCACCCCAGTTGGTGAAACTTAATGGATAAGCATTAAATCATTTTAGGACGATTTCTTTACGATCTGAAATTATGACTGGAAGACAGCCATTTGTCATCCAAAACATAATCTGCATGGACAACTAAAATCCATGACATCAACAAAATTCAATTGTACTGCAGTGTAATAATCAGAGGTGGTGGTCTGTCTACAAGAGTTTCCCTAACCTTACAACACTGACATACCACATGTTCAAGCATACACTTCTGTATCTATAGTTGTGGAAGCTCTCAATGATCTGAAGAAAGACTTAGAAAAAGAATGCGTGCCCTAGGGCCAAAATTAAAATGTTACAAAATGGGAAGTGCAGGACAGTGAACATCATTTATCCTAGCTTCTTGAGCAAATAACTGAGCAACTGAAAGTTAGGTGTCCCAAAATTAATGTAAATTTAATTGCGATGAATAGGATTTTATCCTTGTCTGAATGGACACTGAAGCCATGTCCAAACTTTGGGAAGGAAGAAGAGCACTGATTTGTGATTATAATGGCATATTGCAGAAATTCAAAATTTAAACAGCTAGTGTGGAGTGGATTTCTTTAAAAACTATATAAAGTAGAACCCAGTAAATTGTCATGGGAAGAAATAAATCTGCAGTATCATATTGAACATGGGAATACTGGGTTATTACAAATGAAAAAGACAGTTTCAACATTTTATGAAACCAAAACTATGTAAGATATTGACACTCGCGATGCACCATTCTATCACCAATAGTAGTGATTTTGTTATATAGATGGTGTCACCAACAGATTGTATGTTTTCACTGTCACGTGACCAGTCAAGCAAGATGGCCACAAATAATGTGGAGAAGGCGTTCTGTGTGCGTGAATTAAGCAAAATGAATTCTGTTACAGTTCGCAATGGCGTTTTAGAGCATGTTTCAAGAAATCACCGCCAAATAGAGAAACCATCTACGACTGGCACAATAAATTTGAAACAACACGATGTTTGTGTAAAGGTAAATATCCAGGGAGACCATGTATTTCTGATGAACAAGTGAAGCATGTTTGTGCCATTTAGCAATGCAATCCAAAGAAATCCACAACAATGGCAGGTTGGGAGTTACAAATTCCACGACCGACTATTTGGAAAATTTTGAGAAAATGGATGAAAATGACTTCCTACGAACTTCAGTTGTTTTCAAGAAGATGGTTTTAGTTAGCGTCTAATTTTCAGTGACGAATCGACATTCGACAAAAGTGGGAAAGCCAGAAAACATAACATTCACATATGGGGGACTGAAAATCCTAGAGCAACAGTGGAGAACGAACAGGATTCCCCAAAGTTTAATGTGTTCTGTACTGTATCCCGTAAAAAAGTGTATGACCCCTTCTTTTTCCAAGAAAACACTGTAATGGAAAGTTCTTATCTTGATATGCTAATTATTTGGTTGATGCCTCAACTGCACGAAGACAGTGACAACTTTATTTACCAAGAGAATGGCGCACCAGCGTCATGAAGTTAGAAATTACCTTCATGATAATCTTCCACAGTGCTGGACTGGCCGCCCAACAGGTGACATGTCACTCACATGTTGGCCACCATGAAGTCCGGATAAAACACACTGAGACTTTATTTTTTATAAGCTATGTCAAAGACAAGGTCTTCGTCCTCCCTTTCCTGCTAATTTTGCTGATCTGAAACAACGTATCACAACAGCTGTTGCTGGAGTTAATAAAGATATGTCCGGGGGGGGGGGGGGGTTGACTACCACATTGATATATGCCGTGTGGCTAAGGGTGCATACATCAAACATCTGTAAGTTGTGGTAACAAACTTCAAGAGTTTCCCTACAAAATGGTACAACGTGAATGTCAATAATTCAAATAGTTTTGGTTTTATACAATGTGGAAACTGTCTATTTCATTTGTAATAACCCTGTATTTTGGCTTTGATTGATGTTTTACATTCTAATACTTGGACATCAGCAGAGTTTGAACAGGGATTCAGAAATATGGGAGAAATCAAAGCAGAATGGCAAAACATACTGAACACTGAAATTGTTAAACTGTTTCAGATTCAATGAGGGAATTACAAGATATGTCAAAACTGCACAATTTAATCCACTTCTGGTAGTATCACTATGGTCCCAGTCAAGTGGAAAGGTTAAAAACAGTCAAACCTTACATCTGTCAAAATACTAATATAGGTCAAAGGCAACTTACATGTCTATTAGTTGGCATACAACTTGCATACTCAGTGTAAATATATTTCATAACATTTGCACTCGATTATCTAGTTAATCTGAAATTCAAGTTTATGCTTCACCATTCTCCACCTTGAAGAAGGGTAAAACAACTCCTACAGTGTGTATAATAAATGAATATTTGTGTCATTTGCAGACCATTAAAAATAGGTGCAGTCCACCAGCTTCTGGTACACACTGGTCTACAGGACCAGTGAAGTTTTTTCCAAAATTCTACCACTATAATCTGATTAAGTTTATACATCAGCTAACTAGGGAAGCCCTTTGCCATCAAATCCAGACTATTCACTACCTTGCAGTCAGCCTGTTGAACTGTTTTAACTGTTGTAGCCTTGTAACTTCTGAACAAAAACTTGTGTAAAAATTGAATAATGCCCAAGTGGACAGCAAAAGTAACAGCTCAACTGGGAACCTCATTATGAAATTCAAACATGGATATGCAGCACTTCAGGATCTTTACAAATTGAGGTGTTGATATTGCACCAGACAATTAGCATTTCACTGATTACCATGAACTGTTATAATCTGATTAAGTTTATACAAACTTATATGATTAAGTTATCTCTGTTGGATACCTCTCTTGCTGCTATGTTCCATACTCATGGTACAGGAACAGAACAGCAAGAGAGATATCCAACAGAGATCCTAAAGACTACTTCCCCAGTGGTGACTAAATCAGTACAGGACACAATTCTGGAACCTCAATCTATTTCACTAGCAGACACCTATAAAGCAAGAAACCTTCCAGTTCCTGTCCATTACCAAAGACGGCATTCTTAAATGTCTAGCTACTACTGAGGAAATCCAACAACAGACAGGTGTTGGTCAAATCTTAGTTGTAGTCCTAGTACATAGAGGAGTCATGGCATCCTTGCAAGAAAAAAGCACTGGTGAAAATGGATAACTTGAATAACTTTGCCGATAGAATAAGAAGAGCATGGTCCAATGGTGACTGAAGTCTACATTACAGCTGCAAAGAATCGGACATTAAAGTGGAGTAACTTTCTCTTGTATTTTATATTTACGAAAAGTTACTAACATTTTGATCTGCTGAATGAATTTTCCCCACAGGGATTTACAGCACAACTGATATTGAGTCAACCCAGTTAAGCTTGCCATGCTGGCTTCAAGAATCCAAATGATCTGCTGCAAGTGACCCAAGACTTGGCACTGAAAACATGCAGAAGGTTTGGAGTACAAAAATAAATGCTGTTGTTCAAGTAACAACAGCCTTCACCTCACTAGGCATAAGGAGTCATCAAAGTTAACTGTGCATGTCAAGAAGGCAATGCAACACTACCTCACCTGAACATAAAATCAGCTGCTGCTGTAACACCTTGTCCACTGAGCGTTTGGATGAGAGAATAGAAGCTACTCTGAAAAAGTCCTTTTCTCCGACAAATTCAAAAAGAAACAAGAAAAAAGGATAAAAAGGATCGTCAAAGAAGAAATTGACAATTTGAAGGAAGAACTTAAATGGAAATCCAAGTTTAACATCAAGATCCCAAGAGGAGAAAATTGACCACCAGAAGCACATTCATGCTTAAAGGTGCCTCTATGCACCTCACCATAGAGGAAATTTCGATTGCACTCAAAAAAAAAAAAAAAAAAAAGTGTCTTTACTCTGAACTTGGAGTGCATGAGACATGACTCAGGGGCTTACAGAGGATTCCTCACCTTCGAGTCCGAGAACCCAGTAAACACTAGACCCATCACCGTTCTTGGATACAGAATGATGATAGAAACCTACAGACCCCCACCTACAAACAACAAGGGATGCAATAACAGCAGCATAGGAAACAGAGGAGGCGGCAGAGGAAGACGAAATTTCCCAGCCACACAGAGTTGTGCCCAAGCAGCAGCTGCATCAGCAACAGTGGTGATGCCGTTCGTCGAACATAAGCTGCCTATGCCCCCGTCCTCAGCTTTAGCAACTTTGGACGATAAAAAAAGATTGGAGCTCACCACCTCAATACTGCTAGGTTTCAAGTAGTTGATTGAAAGTGGAGATAAAAAAAGGGCCCTTTTTACAAAAAGGGAATATCATTTTTATTAATTCATGCCACCTGAAAGCACTACTTGAAAGTACTCTTAATGATAATTAACAAAAAAAAAAAAAAAATACTACAATGTATGAATTAGCAAAGAGGTACTATGATAATGCAAAGGATCCCCCAATACAACTGCTTGAGAGGCCCTTAATTACACTGTCATTGATACAGACAAATATAAAAGACCCAAAACTATTTTGAGCAAGATTTCAGAAAAGAACCCAATTCACAGTTACCCAAGCAATGGAAATAGTCATTCGGACTGACTACTACTTGAGGTTATTCTTAATTGTAGAATGCCAAAAGTCAAAAACTTGGAAAAATTTGCATTGAAAAAAGGAACAATCTCTTCTCAGCCAATGGGAAAAAATCTCCTCTCCCATTGGCTAGTGAGTGACAAGTCAAATTGACGACTCCTGTTCGAAGACAGAGCAAACAATGTTTTGCTGACTGAGAGACCTAGAATAAAATTAAAATACATATAATAAAATATGCTAATAACTAATAACTAGGCAATTGTGTCCAGGTGCCTTTTAACTCCACTTGTATCTTGCAGGGGCGAGTGGGGTCGAACGATTGAACTGGACGTTTCTCTGTTAGATGTTGGCTGCTGGTTTTTTTTTTTTTTTTTTGCTTTGTGTGTGTAACTTGCTGCAGGTAAGTATTTAGGATAGCTTATAACTTCAATTCTTAACGGGAAACCGTATACTTCTAAAACTCTAATTTGTTCCGCATTTTTCTTTTAAACACTTTCCTATTAGGGCACTCTGTTCCCGCTTCTAAATTTTGTCTATCACTTCACCTGCCAAAAGACACAGAGGTTCGGGTCTCCAAACCTGGTTTAGGAATTATGTTGGTGTTAAACACCTTGTTCACTAAACTCTAGAAACAATTTCCTCATGATGTCTCCTAAGGAAGAACAACTTTAGAAACTAAATATGCATGAAAAGCCACAAAGACAGCAAAACCACTCTGATTAGCAACACACATAGTAGACTGCTTTACTGCAGAAACAAAGCTTCTGATAGGGTACCACACTAGTGATTCTGTCAGACTTTGCATACCTCTGAAAATGAGTAGTGGAGATGATAAATATCTAACTTCATAAACCAAATGAACAACTACAAAAATCAGCAACACACAAGCCACTAGTTTGAGCTCAGGTCATTGAATCATAATGGCATTAGCTCCATGATAAACCTATGTTTGTCTTGAAACATTAGCAGCTGCTAATCAGGAATCGAACCAGCATCTCCCAATATCCATTCAAGTATGCTGTTAACCACCCAGGACAGTGAAGTTCAAAATCTGAAGTAAGTACAGATTTCTAAGCTATAGTTGCTTGAACTTCACTTGTCTTGGGTGGTGTAACAGATAGCATACGCAAACAGAAATCAGGAGAGATTTGGTTTTATAAGTTATGTTCATGGACGAGCAGTAAGAGCTACAATATGTTATAATTTTTAGAAATTTTAACAGTAAAGAACAAAATATTGGGGAGGGGGAGGCTGACAGGTAAATGTTCAGAATGAGATCTCTGGCAATGTTCTGGGTAAGATTGATAATCCTAGTGCAAATTATAGTTATGAAGGATTAATAGAAGTTCACAGTTAGTTTTATAAGTTATGGGTTGCTTGCATCTACAAGTACACTGATGAGCCATTGCATTAGGACCACCCCCAGCCTAGAGAAATGAGTGCACCTGGAGAGCAAATGGTGGCACAGGTGAAGTTCACAGAGCACTATATATACAACCTAAGGACTGGCTCTCGGTTAGTAGAGTGTTTGGAGTCAGAATGGGAAAAGCTGCCAATTTACGGAGTTTGATAAAGGACAAATCGGGATGGCACTGCAGCTTGGAACTACCATCTAGGAAACAGCATGGCTTGTGGGTTGTTCACGTGCCGCTGCAGTGAGTACGTATCAAAAGCGGTGCACCGATAGCCACACAACAAACCGTTGTTCAGCCGTGTGTCGTCCGCAGCTCATTTGATGCCAGAGGGGAGTGGAGACTGTCGCACATTGTTCGCGGTGACCCGCAGGACCACACTGCGACAAATCACTCGCAACTACAACAGTGGTGATCAGGGCAATGTGTCACAGCGCACAGTTTATCAGAGCCTTCTACACACGGGCCTGCGTAGCCAAAGGCCCAGCCGGGTCCCCACGCTCACTGCATGTCATCGCCAACAATGCATGAAATGGGCCCACGATCATCGAGACTGGACCGTGAATGATTGGAAGAAAGTGGCCTGGTCTGACGAATCATGATTCCTGGTGCACCACATAGACGGCCGAGTGCTGATTACCAATGGAGGCATGGCACCTGGATGCACTGCTGGGCGGAAACACATTGGCGGTGGTGTTATGCTGTGGGCGATGTTTTCTTGGGACACTTTAGGCCCCATTATCCCAATAGCACAATCCCTGACAGCTGTCAGGTATCTGAACATTGCTGCAGACCAAGTTCACCCATTCATAACAAGTGCGTTCCCTGCTGGTGATGGCCATTACCAACACGATAATATGCCATGCCACACTACCAAAAACGGCAAGGAGTGGTTCAAGGAACATGCTGGTAACTTTATGTTAATGCCCTGGTCTCCAAATTCATCTGATATGAACCCAATCAAACATTTGTGGTTCGACTTGGAAAAAGCGGGTTCGAGCTAAATCACCACCACCTTGAAATGTACGGGGAACTGAAGGACCTGCTGTTGACATTATGGTACCAGATACCCCAGGATACCTATCGCCACCTCATCGAATCAATGCCTCGCCGAATGGCCACTGTTTTGCAGGCTAAAGGGGTTCCTACAGCTTATTAGGTAGTCATAATGTAATGGCTCATCAGCTCATCAGTGTATATTCACACACATAAGCAGAACAATCATACACTGGGACAGAAAAATGCAATAGATTTTTTTGTTTATGATCAGTGCTATAAACATTTAGTTGTTGACAGTCATGTGATGAAAGGTACAGATATTGGGTTTCATCATTACCATTTAGAGCCACAAGTGAAGATGAATGTTGATTGAAGAATGAGGAATAAGAATATGACTCTAACAAAAATAATAACGTTTGAAAGACTTCCCAAAGAACATCATCATTATTCGATGACAAAGTTGGTAGAATACATGCAAGACTCTTGTTGGAATACAAGTGAAAATGTTTTTTAAAGAACTGTATTATCACTTTCTTTGAAGAGGTTTTTGGTACTACAACAGTGGGCATGGTGAAACAGTAACATTAAAAAAGGTGTAGAAAAGAATGAAGCATATCTGGGGTGGTTGTCAGGTATAGTTACTGAGGTTGAATAGTGCTGTAAAAGTGTAAAGTAGCAATACTGGTTCATCAGTATAAGGCAAAGTGTAGGAACAACAAGGTTGATAGAGAACATTTTTTTTTTTCTTTTTTGGAAAGACAAATTGTTGTTGAAGTACATCAAAAACAAGAGCTAGATAAACAAGTTATGTGAGGATTAAGATTAGAGAAATTATCTGGATGCTTAATGATTTAAGTTAAATATTTCAACATGAAAGCAAAACTGACTTTGCCGCGGTAGGCTAAGCGATGGTTTCTGATCATTCGTCCGATATAGGTCCAGGTTTTAATCTTGGTGAGGCGCGGATGTTGTGCTTGTCTTACGGCACTGGCTCTGTCCCTTCCCTGAGTCAGTGACCCTAAATTAGGGAAGGGCGACTGCTTATAGCGTATTGAGTTGCTCACAGTGGTTGTTAAACCTCCAATAAAAAAAAAAAAAGCCATATGTGGAGAAAGAAGCAAACACAGCAGAGTTCAAGTGAAGAAACTTGTGAAGTTATAAAATATCTTCAAAATTGTAGGGGCCCTGTAATAGATGCCATAATAGCTGATATGTTGAAATATGGTAGTGACTGTCATTATTTAACCGAAATTTGTCAGTTGTATCAGGAGTTATCCCTCAAGATTGGTGGGATGGTACTATCATTCTTCCTTTGCATAAGTAAAAGATAGACTGAATATATGAACATCATGATATCAGCCTCCCAAGTGTGTCAGGGAAAGTGTTAGAAAGGTCATTACTGATGAAGTATGGGGCTAGACATCAGAGATGGTCTATGATGTAAAGTGGTTTTATACCAAGTAAAAACTGTGCTAATCAAAGTTTTGCATAACGTGTGCTGATTGAAAAGTATTTATCTATTGATAAAGCTTTTGCTGCATTTGTAGATTTGGTAATGCTAAATGCTACAGAGTTAGACAAGATGAATGAGTTTGTATATTTAAGACCAGCAAGTTTGACAGAGAAAACATCATTGTTTAAATTTGTACAGGAGTTAGACGCTCTAAGATAATCTCATGGGTAATCAAAAGGTTCCAAATGGCTGTGTACCAAAGTGCAATTGTTTCTACTCTGATGCAATGAAACCTGGGTACTGCAGAAAAGACCTCACTAAGACACAGCAGTCATTTGTGTGATGGGCAGATCCAATACTTATGGAGGTAGTTTGTACTACACTGAGGTGCCAAAAAAAACTGGGAAGGGAGCTACCATTTCCATTACATGCCATGCAGTAAATGGTATCGTCTGCAAACAATGTATATATAGAAGGAGATATTTCCACAAGCTCAAGTAGTAGCATTTGCAGTTCACATGACAGCTATCAGGGTTTAAGCGATTTCGAATGTGGTATGATAATCGGTGCCCAGGAGATGGGTCACACTATCTCGGAAATTACCAGGAAATTTGGATTTACACGGTCAACAATTTCAAGGGTATACCTGGACTACACAAACTCAGGGGAAATATCCAGAGTGCAAGAACGGTGTGGCCGTAGAAAAGCCCTGGACAATCGTGGACAGCGATGTCTGGCAAGCATTGTAACATCCACTCGGCATGCAACATTGCTACAAATCACAGTGCAATTCAATGCTGGGACAAGTAGTAAAATCAGCATTCGGACAGTGCAAGTTTCCCTGTGTTCTATGGGGTTCCGGAGCCAACTGCCCACCCGGAAGTCATTGCTGATCCAACGACACAAGGCTGTGCATCTCGCACGGGCTTGGGAACACCCCCATTTGATTCAAGATGAATGGAAATGTGTAGCCTGGTCTGACAAATCACGGTACCAACTGCTTCAGGCAGATGACCTACTCCGGGTGTGGTGACAACCCGAGGCAATGGATCCCACATGCCAACAAGGGAGAGTGCAGGCTGGCAGTGCCTTAGTTATGGTGTGGGGTGTTTTCATCTGGCACGCATTAGGACTCCTGATATGTCTGCAGACCGCTCAGACCAGTGGAAGCTATGTAACCATCCTTGGGGATAATTTGCACCCGTTCATGTCATATAACCACTCCGACGGGTGCGACCTCTTTCAATACAACAATGTGCCACTGCACACATCCACTGTTGCCACAATACAACTGGAGGAACATTCCATGGAGTTTTCCATCCTGACTTGGCCCCTTCATTTGCCGGATTTAAACGCCATCAAACATATATGGGATGTTGTTCAACATGCTATCAATGCTGAGGATCCTCCACCGGCAAATATTACAGAATTGTGGGATGCTCCTCAGGAAGCATGGTATGCACTGTCTCCATAGTACTACACATAGCTCATGGAGTCTACGCTAAATTGCGCTGCTGCAGTTATCTGATCACGATGAAGACTAACACCGTATTAGAGAAGTATCCCAGTTTTTTTGGCACTTCAATGTACATGGAGAGTTGAATGCAACTACTATATATGGAGGGCTGACTGCAATTGTTCCCCTAATATATCTCATTTTCAATAAGTTTGTATGTTTGCGTTAAAAAAAAAAAAAGCTGAAGAAAGGGCCATAAGTTTGCCAAAGAATGCCACAACAGAAGATATAAAAAAATGTTAGCTTGGGCAGTGGAGACCTTTAAAAAGGTGGTGTGGCAAGGTTGTTCTGATCATATGCAGAATGAGGATACATTGCAGATGTGTAATGTGAAGCAAAATGTTGTTGCTAAGGTGGAGACAAATGTTTTGTAGTAGTTTGGCAATGCTGAAAGAATGAGTAATGAGGAGCTAAAAGAATTTAATCAGCCCAAGTGGCAAGATAGAAAGAGAAGAGGATGACTAAGAAAATCATGGGAGGACCAGATTCAGGAATGTCAGCAAGAGAAAAGGAAAATGTGCATGAAGTATATAAGATCTTGTGTGAGAAATGTGATGGATAGCAGTAAAGCTCAAGTTGCATGCCAAGGTCACTGAAAATAGATATACATCAACAGTGAGTAAAATTTAACACCATCAGTAACTTTATTTTGTCAAATGTTCATGCATTAGGCAGCTAATCTCCGAGACTCAAAGAACAGGTGATACATGAAAAATTTTCTTAATCATACAAAGTAACTATAAAAAATTAAATATACCATCTTTTTAAGTAGATGTTTCCTAGAATATAGAAAAAATACTACAATTTTTGGCTTTAAAGAATGGCACCACTTCTTTCTTTCTTTTTTGTAATTTCAGACCACATCTGTTTTGAAAATGTAATAAAAAAAGTTCTTGCAGTGCAATAGAACTTGCATGACAAACATGAAGATTTAAATTGGAAAACTACAGATTTCATGAGCTTCCAATACAATCCGCCTACAATTTTTTTACAGAAAATGAAATAATCCTGTTTTGTGAAAAATGTGTTGAAGGGCAAATATCTACTTTTCAAATCTGAACTATGCACTTGGAAAATTATGAAAAATTATGCCCTGCATTTACTTTTCCCAGAAATTTTCTATTAATATTCATAATCAGCTTATAATTTTATTATTATATTTTACTACAACCATCAATTAATAATTCCTTTAAAAGAGCTTTTCACACGGATAGTTTATACCCATGCAGAAGGTATAAACTATTTAAAGAATTATTTCCCAACAACAGCAAAAACTTGATTGCCATCATAAGCAGTTTTGCAATCAGAATACCAATTTTTGCCTATTTATTAGTGCTTTTACAGCAGCCTATAGGGGAGGGGGTCTTTACCACCATGAACAACTCAATGGGTTATAAGCAGCAGTCCATCCCTAATTTGGGGCCACTGGTTCCAGGGATGGAAGAGAGCCAAAGCCATAACACAAATATACCACTTATGCCTCACCTGGGATTTAAACCCAGACCCATCTTGGTTGCACTCCAGTTTAGGCTGTTCTACAAAATCATTATTCTCTTAGCAACAGGTTCATTCAGTTCTTTTCTCAACAGTTGCATGTCAACAGAATCTTATTAAATGCATACATGTGCTGGCAAAAACATTTACACTTGATCACATGCATTTTCATGCTTTATTACTCTGGATATTACTGTGCTACTCATGTTTAGAAACACGTGTTTTATTTCATTCCTATTTCTTGAAGATGCTCCAATATAGAATTTTTCTTCCTGTTCTAAACATCATTTGATTTGACCATGGCAGATGAAACCAATGAAAATAACAAGAATTCACTGGCTTTACTTCCAAGTTTTCATCACAGCTCACTTGGCAGATTAAGTATGTAATACCTGTGGTGTGAACTGGTTCTGATCTGTTTAGATTGCCTATAGCTTTGGGGTATTTTCTAGTCACTACTACAATGTGTATAAGGGAAGTCCAGCTTACTGAAGCTCAGAATCAGTTTGACTATGTGATGATAATGTAACAGGATTTTGGTAAAGTTAAATCAGAGTTGGAAAAAAAATTACAAAAAGCAGACTGCAGTTTATCTATAAATTGACATTTTCAGAAAAAAGAGTAACCAAGGTAATGGAAGTGTACTTTTGTAAGCGGTTTATGTATTCATTTATTTATTTCGCACGGGCATTTATTTCCAGACTAGCAAACACCAGCCACGCCTGAATGCAATACAGTGACATTTTCTACACGTGATAGAATTTATTTTCCGCGTGTCCACAGTTCCCTCAGAATTTCGCAGGAGATCCAATCCACCTATTGCCATTGGCCTCCAGCTGACAGTTTCACAGAACATGGCATCTAGATTGACTGGGCATACACAGGCATTCGTGCACATTATCGAAGAAATTTTGAAGTATATCAACATCGCAATAATTTATCGAGTTCATCCAAAATTATGTTGCTGTATGGCTTGTTTTTTATTTTTTTAATGAGTGACGTTTGAATCAAACATAACGAAATGGCTGAATTTTACTTATTTTATGCGATACAACTGTCATTCCTGACGCTGACTTCACATCTGATACTGGAATGAATTGCCAGTTTCAAATGCTTATTTATTTTTTATTTGCCAATATTTGTAAACATTACTAGGGGTTTTCAAACTCAAATAAAACTTACCGTTTTCAGTTTCTTGATGATTTCTGACATAGTTTCACGGTGCCACGAAAGTCAACCACAAAAATGAAAACACTTATGAAACGATTTTCATAATATATTTAATGTTACATACGTTTCTACAAAACACAGCCCTCAATTACTACCAGAAAAGTGACAGTACATGTGCAATGCTTGGGTTGCCGAGGTGGCGACCGGTTTCAAAAAACGGTCGCGGATACTAAGATTGCTTTGACCGAAATTTCCTAGCACTGGACTCAAAATTCCCAATTCCTGTAAATGGAACTTGCTAACCTTGAAATCAAAACATGTAAAAAAAAAGCGGAAATGTATCTATTTTAATCAGGCAACCATCATACAGCTTAATAAGCTAAGACTGTTATATTTTGCAACTAAAGTCACACTAAGCCAACCACTTTTTTATACTACAATGAGTGATCACTAAATTATTACCACTTACCTAATACTTCGTAGAACCTCCTTTCGCCCTGAGTGCAGCAGATATCCGACGCGGCATCGATTCAATAAGATGCCGGAAGCAGTTAGGAGGTATGGCCAACAAATCTGTGTGTAATGCGTAGCCTTCGATGCAAATTATTGGTGTATCCAGACGTCTGGTATACGGTTCCGTAGCGTCCCAGAAGTGCTATTAGATTGATATCGGGGGAGTTTGAAGGCCAATCAATGAGCTTCAAGTCTGAACTGTGTTCTTCAAACCATTCCTGCAGAACATCGGACCTGTTTCTCGGCGCATTGTCATCTGGAAGATACTGTCGCCATTCGGCAAAAAGTGCAACACAGCTGTGTGTGTGTGAACAGAGTCAATCAGCAATTCGCAACAGGCCTCCCCGGTGGCGCAGTGGTCTAAGCGATGGCTTCTGTTTCCTAGTCCGAGATGAGTCCGGGTTCGAATCCCGGGGAGGCATGGATGTTGTGTTTGTCTTACGGCGCTAGCTCTCTCTCTCTCTCTTCCCTGGAACCAGTAGCGCTAAATTAGGGACGGGCAACTGCTTATAGCCCAGTGAGTTGCTCACGGTGGTCATTAAACCTCCAATAGAAAACAAAAAAACCCGCAGTAGTTTAAGCGATGGCCTCTGCTCATTCGTCCGAACGGGGTCCAGGTTCGAATCCCGGTGAGGCATGGATATTGTGTTTGTCTTACGGCACTGGCTCTTTCTCTTCCCTGAAACCAGTGACCCTAAGTTAAGGACGGGCGACTGCTTATAGCCCATTGAGTTGCTAACGGTGGTCGTTAAACCTCCAATAAAAAAAATTAAAAAATTTAAAAAAATAAAAATTCGTGATAGTGGGCACCAGTCATGTGTTGTTCCACATGTACCAGAGTCCAAGTCCCTGCCAGGTAAACATGTCCCACACGATACAAACGCCTTCGCCGTCTTGCACTGCACTCTGGAGACTATGGAGGATGGATCGAGCTCCTCATGTTGTTTGCTTCAAATACGTACACGACCATCCACGGAGTGGAATGAAAATCGCGGCGCGTCAGACAGCACACTTTTTTTCCGGTCATCCGACGTCCAACTTGCATGATGCCGCCCCGGTGGCACAGTGGTCTAAGGCGTTGGCCTCTGATCATTCGTCCGTAAGGGGTCCGGGTTCGAATCCCGGTCAGGCATGGATGTTGTGTTTGTCTTACGGCACTGGTTCTCTCCCTTCCCTGGAACCAGTGACCCTAAATTAGGGACGGGCGACTGCTTATAGCCCATTGAGTTGCTCACGGTGGTCGTTAAACCTCCAATCAAAAAAAAAAAAAAAAAAAAAAAAAAAAAAACTTGCATGATCTTTTTACCAGGTGAGTCTCTTGCGCCGATGAACCGTGGTTAGGAGACTATGTCGTCGGGTCATCTGCTGTTAAAGCTCATTCGTGCGACGCATAGTCGTGACAGATACTGTTCCGGGCTGACCTCTGTTGTATTGTTTCTTTTTTTTTTTTTTGATTGGAGGTTTTTTTTTTGATTGGAGGTTTAACGACCACCGTGAGCAACTCAATGGGCTATGAGCAGTCGCCCGTCCCTAATTTAGGGTCACTGGTTCCAGGGAAGGGAGAGAGCCAGTGCCGTAAGACAAACACAACATCCATGCCTCACCGGGATTCGAACCCGGACCCCTTCGGACGAATGATCAGAGGCCAATGCCTTAGACCACTGCGCCACCGGGGCGGCGATTGGAGGTTTAACGACCACCGTGAGCAACTCAATGGGCTATAAGTAGTCGCCCGTCCCTAATTTAGGGTCACTGGTTCCAGGGAAGGGAGAGAACCAGTGCCGTAAGACAAACACAACATCCATGCCTGACCGGGATTCGAACCCGGACCCCTTACGGACGAATGATCAGAGGCCAACGCCTTAGACCACTGCGCCACCAGGGCGGCCTGTTGTATTGGGTAGTCAGCTGTTAAACAGTGCTGCATCTATTGGCCTGTACGAGTCGTCGTACCCAGCGCTCACATCATCTTATCCCTGTTCGGTGCAGTTTTGCCTCCTGGCCGTTGTTTGACCATTTTCATGCCAGTTATGACACACTTTAACTCCGGAAGCTCGTGAACAACCCACCAGTTCAGCCTTTGGGAAATCGAGGCACCCGCCCTCCGAACCCACACAATCTGTCATCAATGAAGGAACAAATATTCTTCATAATGCATGTGAAATCGATAAAATATTCAAAGCCAGCAGAATATAAATTCTAAATTTGTTTGCAACACTTACTGGTCATCCATGTAACACCTCTCAGAAAACTTGAAAATTTCATCGCCCTGGAGTGGAAATCGAATCCGCATCTTCTGATTTCCATTCGAGTATGCTAACCGTTACATACTTGAACAAACATCGGGAGATTCGGGTTCGATTCTCGCTCCAGGGCGATGAAATTTTCAAGTTTTTTGAGAGTGTTACATGGATAACCAGTAAGTGTTACAAGCAAATTCAGAATTTATAATCTGTTTGCTTTGAATATTCTACAATCTGACATTTCTCAGAGTCCGATTAATCCTTCCGTTTGCCCATTACGCTCCGAATTTTGCTACCTAATGCTCCACGCACACTTTGTATGCGCTACGTCGGGTTCTCTCGGAAATCGCGTGGTCAACGGACTGCATCCACTTTTGACAAGGGTGATCATAATTCAATGATCACTCGGGTTATGTGTTTTAGAATACGATACGAATCGTTAATGTCATCGATGGAATCCACCGTATTGATTTTTCACTACCTACAGTGGTGAGCAAAAGCATTGCGTCACTTGCAAAATCCGTGAATTTTTAAGTTTGACTTTTTTTTTTAACGAACTAATTTTCATAGTTATTTCATGGTTTGTAGAGTGTGCCATTAGATGCGAAATTTAACGGAGATTTCAAAAATGTCTTAGTTTTCCCTGTAGCTACTTCTATTCTTAAGATATTACATAAAATATGGGCTTTGACAAACACATTGAAATTAACGTTAGCTGCGTTCATTTGTTAAAGCCAACCATAGACATTCTTTTGCCTGATTGGCTACTCAGATATGTTTTCACAGCTTCTTTCACTTCATCATCATTTGTGTAATGCTTCCCCCAAGGTACTTTTTTACATTTTGGGGAACAAGTGGTAATCGCAAGAGGGCTAAATCAGGACAGTATGGGGTATGTGACCATCTAATGCTATCTTAACCCTTCAAGCGTCCAAGTTACTAAGAAAAAGACTGCCGAATTTTGTCGACGTGCATCACAGAATTCTGGTTTAAAAGCGGCAGGAACTTTCTCGCATCCTCAGCTATGCCCCCTGACTGAGGTCATCAGAATAACGACATTGCCACCACAAGGACACCATTTGACGTTTATGCCACAGGCACCTTCCCAGGAAAAATAGCTCTGCGTTTTCTTGTACTTCTGTTCACGCCTGAAAAAACAAAAAGCTAAGCACATAGAAGTGGGAGTGTGGGAGTGGGCAGCGTTTATGCTAGCGGCTGTTCCAGGGGTCCTTTCGAAACACGCGGGAAATCTTCAACTATACAAAGGTAATAGTCGCATTTTTTTTTTTTTTTTTAGTTTTATACAGGAATGTGCATGTCAATATGAACATTTTCTAATGATTAGACGAATTATATCCTTCGAACAATTCTTAATTGTGGATTTGCAAATCTTTGTGATATTGAACAAGGTAATACAGACATGAATGATATCTCTCCTACCTACTGTTACTCTTTCGTAAATGAACGAATTATCTAAAATATTTTTTTTGAATTTTTAAATTAGAACGCTGTGTTTTTTGTCACTTTATTACATTCCGTAGTTTTAAATTTATGAACCTAAATTCTCGTTCTTTTGAACTTAAATAATTCTTTAAGTTAGTCTTTAAGTTCTTTTAAACTTAAAGAATAACTTATAGAATTTAGAAAAGTATACCCGAGGAAAAATTCAATTTTTTGTGTGATGGGTAAGGTTTTCAAATTGATATGACTTATAGAGTATCTGCTTGTCATATCGGAATATATTTTTTTTTTGCCTTAAAAACAGTTCTGCGTCAAGCCCGCCTGCAAAAATATCTGCGCGCGGAGCAAAACATCACATTTCCCCCTTCACTTTTCTTACTTTTTTAATTTTGCCTGAAATCGGAAAAATATTTTTTTTCCTTTAATTTCCTGCCATTTACAACTTTTTATAAAACAAAATGCTTTCTATTTTAATTATTAACCAACTAGAACTATAATTTTTTTATTCCCATTCCTGAGGCGTGGGTAGAAACTGAAATTTCTGAAAGGCATTGTTTCTATAAAAGTAGCAGGAATGTTTTCTATTTCATTTATGTATAATAAATAAGTCTTATGGAAGGGAAAGAGAAAGAAAAGAATTAGATATATTTTATACTTTTGTGTTGCTTTTATATGTAACCTAAGGGTTACACTTGCGGGATTCATACTAACATGGCGGTATACAATTCATTACAGTTTAACATCGTTAGGTAAAATGTTTTATATCGATAACTCTATGAAGTAGATATAAAATTCAAGTTTATATTCATTTAGATTTTATCAATATAATCGTTTCATGTAGCATGTACAAAGTACGTCATCACATCCTGTTTTACAAAGGCGCTTTAAGTTTTAAGATGTGACCAAAAATTGCACATCCTTATATCTTGCCGCCGTTGTCAAAAAATTGTTCCGACGCCCTTGTTTTGGGGTCCTATAAAAATTGCACTTTTGACTGTTCCATGGCCTACACTGAAGTTAATTATCTAATTTACAGATAGTTTTCACAATTTCATGTTTTTTTTTATTGCGTTATTTAAGGTATTGCAGCTAACACTTGTTGTGACTAGATAGGTTCATTGGCGAAACTACACTAAATTATTCCGTTGTGCCGGGTACACACTTCTTTATGTATTCGAACGGAAATAGAATAAACAAACACAAACTTTTTATCGATAGAGAAAATAATTAACATGTTTAATCAATGCATTCTTCCAATTCTTACTTACGGATCAGATACATGGACCTTAACTAAAAAAGACACACGGAAGCTGCAAACTACTGAAAGAAACATGGGAAATGCATAAAACTCTGAATTTTTATTCCCTCTTCTACTATAACCAGGAGGGATAGGAGGAGCATTAGGAAAATGACGGGAGTTAATAACATCACGATCAAGGAAAAATCCCTGATATGGCAATGGGGTGGGCATATTTCCAGATAAACTGACCACCGTTGGGCAAATGATGTACTAAACTGGATTCCGACGGACAGGAACAGAGCCAGAAGACAACGTCGGAGATGGGTAGATGAAATTCGAAAACATGTCGGAGTGACGGACGAGAGAGGTTCAATACAAGAGGTTGTGCAAAAAAAAACCTATGGGATATTCTCCTCCAGCAGTGAACTGACGTATTGCTGGATGAACGTCTCCTCAAGTTTCTTCCAGAGCTGCCTCTCTTCTTGAGCCAGTCTGCCCCATATGACCACGGCATTCTCCCTAAATGTGTGTGTGTGTGTATATATATCACCTCATTGTTTCTCCCTGTTTGGTCTTAGGGTGTCCTTGGTTGCAAAAATTCTTCCTGTGAAATAAGTTGCTGCACTCCTTTTGCATTGGTATTCATTTTTCATTTTCTCTGTTTCGGCTTTTATATACATTGGCGTGCAAAAATTAAGGACGAGACGGTTTTTCGAATGTAACGTCGTGCAGAAGTGCTCCACATCGACTCAAATCATACCATAACATCCCCAAGATGTAAGAATATGGGACAAGTGAGCAAAACCGTCCAAACAAGGAATCCAAAGGATACAAAGGCACTTTATTGAAAAAGTAGCTTCGAGCACAACTGGACAGAAGACAGAAACGTCCATGTGACAGGCGGCTGCCCAGAAAAATCCAGTCTTTAGTAGGGGATATGAACACCCCTGACTGCGTTGCAGGATTTACAACGTCTGTCCATGCTGAGGACGAGGTTGTCAAGGAGCTGTTCAGGCATCACGGCCCATTCCTCTTGTGGCGCCAATCGCAGCTGCGGAATCGTTGCTGGCGGCTAGTGACGTGCTGCCAAGCGTCTCCCGAGAAAGTCCCACACGTGTTCGATTAGATTTAGGTCCGAGAACCTTGCGGGCAAATCCATGCGTTGAATTTCTTCACTCTCCAACAGCTCTGCGACAGCCACTGTACGATGAGGTGTAGCGTTGTCGTCCATGAAGAGGAATTGAGGACCCACAGCACCTCTAAACAGACGCACGTGAGGCAGGAGAACCTCGGTACAATAGCGGACACCAGGGACTGAACCTCCTTGGAAAATGTGGAGGTCAGTACGGCTGCCAAGCATGATTCCGCCCCAAACGAGAACTCCGCCACCTCCAAACCGGTCCCTTTCGATGATGTTGGAGGTGTGATTGCGTGTTCCCTTGCCTCTCCAGATGTGTATACATCCAGAATCGCTCGTCAGACCAAATCGGCTCTCACCCGTAAAGAGAACTCAACCCCATTGCTGATGTGTCCAGGCTTTGTTTTCCTGGCACCACAGAAACCGCCGTCTCCGATGAGCAGGCGTTAATGGCACACACCGTACTGGTCGTCGTGCAAATAGACCACCTTTGTGCAGCCTCCTGGCCACGGTAAAACGCGATAACGGACGTCCAGTTGTCAGTTGCATGTGCCTTGCGATTTCTCCCGCTGTCTGCCGTCTGTCTCTTCTCGCCTGTAAGACAATATACCGGTCGTCCGCCGCCGTGGTTGCTTGTGGACGGCCACTGCTAAACTCTAGGACAGCTGTTCCTGTCATTTGAAATGCTCTCCAAGCTCGTGTAACGCAGCTGTGAGCGATCCCGAACTCCTCGACCACACCAGTCACACTTCGACCTTCTTCCAACTTCCCAATGACGCGGCCTCTGGTAAAGTCATCCAGATGTCGTCTACTGGACTGTCTGTTGGCCATATCACACGGTGGCAGCAACTCGACGTCGTTCAAACCGACGTACACCGTGCAATAGCTTTCACCGAATTGCTGAGCTTACACCGCCCGTGTGCTTTATACCCTTCCTACACCCCGCCCCCTACGTCATGCTGCATATATGCGCATGCCCTACCGTACCGGACCCTAGTCTATCTCCTGAGTGGTCTTTCGGTCCGCTCTGCCTGCTCGTTCCGCTGTTATGCTAATTTCTCCTCTTCGTCCTTTAATTTTTGCACACCAGTGTATAAAGCTCAAAATTAAAATAAAGCTCAAATAAAGTACACCATGGCAAAAGGAGTGCCGCAATATATATATATATATATATATATATATATATATATTGTGACGATCCCCCTCCTCGCATAATTAATTGGCGAGAGGCGTGGCTAATTAACGGTAATTGAAACTTGATTGGGGGTTTTAATTAACAGAGAGTTATAATTTAAACACTTGCGAGGGACGGTACATTAAGAAAAGATCTGCTGGCACTTTGAATTCAAGTGGCGAGTTGCAGGTGTTTGCCACGAGAACAAAGAGCCCAAAAACGGAAATGGGACGGGTCAGAGTTTAAAAGCTATTTCCCATGACTCAAAAATATTTAGACGGCAAAAGCTTTTGGAGCTTTTGTCTGTGCCGCGCGCGAAATAATGGGAAAGCTCTTGGACTTGAAGAGCGGTTTAATAATAAATATGTCGCGGTTTCAAGTGGTAGAATTCACCGCTTGCCCACGTTTTGGAGACGGGAGATTGTTGTTGAGAGGGACAGAATCCGTTTTGATAGCCGAGAGAACTGGGCCTCGATTTTTCCTCGCGCTAGAACAAAATGCTTGCCGTCTGCTGTGCTCTTGCAATTCTGAGCATAAGAAGTGAAGCCAGCTAAAAACATAAGCTGAGGACTAACCAGCAACAGATTTGCCTGGGAACTTTCTTCACCTTGTCGGACCATCGATACCAGCCGTAAGGAGCCATTTCAATTGAAACGCAAAAAGAAATAAAATAATCACGAAATTGCCTCGCTCATGCGGAGAGGAGAAAGAGAATCACCACCTTTTCTTGTTCCACGGAGGAAAGAAGTCTGTGCGTTTGAATGCGTGCTTAGATTCCGTAAGCAAGCCGCCTCCTCCAAAGAGAGAAATAGCTCTGAAGAAACCGCTAGCCTCTTCGTGAAGAAAGAGGGGAGAGAACTTTTGAGCGTGTGTCTGTGTACGTGCGTTCAGCGACTAGAGACGACGTCGCTTTGACCAAGAGTCCGTAAGCAACGCCGCCTCCATCAAAGAGGAAAAAGGGCTACCCGTAGTGCCAACATATTAGTGAATGTGAGCGAGTGTTTGTGTTGTTGGTATCATCAATACTTTGGTTACTCGAGGACATATGTAAGTACTTTTTATCAGTATTTTCTTTGCGGTCCATTGTGAACGAACAGACTTTTCGTTAGGACATATTTTCTGAAACACCGAAGAGGGCCAAAGCTGGCCGGAAGTTATAGCTTTTACTATTAGATGAAGAATCCGGTGTAATTTATGCATAAATCTATTAAATCCCTGTTTTAATTGTTATACTGTGCCTCCATTGGTTTATTGGTGTACTGTGTCGGCTAATTGGCTAACGAGGTATTGGCGGATCCAGTGATTCGAATCGCAGTCCGGAATTAATTTGGGATCCTGATATCTGAAGACCAAAAGGTCGCAACAATTTTGGGTATATATATATATATATGGGATGTAAGGTCAGGTGATGCGTAACATCACAGCCTCTCCTTGACAAATGTCAACCCCGCCTTCTCGTGGTACATCCTGTTCCCACTAAAGGAGCTCTGACGACCGCCAATAGCGGTATAACTATACCATCGGGATTAGAGGAAATGCTATCCCACACTCACCAACCCGCTTGGCCAGCGTGGTGAGTTATGGCCAAACCCCTCCAAAATGACTCCACAACTTAAATCTTGGCCCTCAGTCTCCGGCAGCTGGAATGTACCTGGCCAAGGCAGCGGCCAGTGCGACATGAAGGCAGAGGGTGCTAAGAATCCCCGGAGGACCGGACTAGGCTGCCATCTGATGCTGACCTTGGCTACGTACAACGGACGCTCCCTATCTTCTGATTCAAGGCTTCTTGAATTGGAAGAGGAACTACAAAGGATCAAGTGGGACATCGTCGGGCTAAGTGAGGTAAGGAGAAAAAGGAGAAGATCTCATTGAACTGAAAAGTGGACATCTCTTCTACTATCGTGGGACAGATACTGGCAGAACTAGTGGTGTTGGATTTATAATAAACAAGAAACTGAAGGATAAAGTTGTAGAAGCTGAAAGTTCCTCTGACAGAGCTGCACGGTTCGTTATCCAACTCTCGAGAAGATACCAGGCACAGATTATTCAAACTTATGCACCCACCACAAGTCATGCTGAAGAAGAAATTGAAGAATTTTATGAGGAAATTCGTGATCTAAATAATAAAGGTAAGCAGCACTTGAAGATAATTATGGGAGATTTCAATGCAAAAATAGGGCAACGGCAACAGAATGAAACTTCAGTAGGTAAATTCGGTCACGGCAACAGAAACCAGCGTGGAAATACTCTCGTAGAGTTTGCAGAGGCAGAAGGGTTTTTCTTTATCTTGAACTCCTTTTTCAAGAAAAAGCCACACAGGAAATGGACATGGAGACATCCAAATGGGACGACAAGTGAAATTCATCATAGAAGACTGCAGTGTGCTAAACAAGTTCAACACAGGCAGTGACCATAGATTGGTGAGATGTAAGATGCACCTCAACACTAAACTCGAACGTAGCAAGCTCATAAGACAAACAAAATGTATTGACATAACCAACCTTAAAAAACACCATAATACCTTCAAATTGGAACTGAAGAACAAATTCTCTGCTTTAGAAGGCCTAACATCGGAAGAAGTGGATATTTCAGAAGTTAACAGAAAAGTAACCAAAGCTCTTATGGAAACAGCAACAAAATTAGGCTGGGTCTAAGAACAAATTGCATGTGAACAAATTATCAGGAAAACCAAAATGTTGATGCAAAAAAGAAGAGTGATGAGGACAACTAAAGAAGATGTGACTTCCAAAGTGGAATATATAGAGCTATGCAAGACAGTACGAAAAAGTATCACTGAAGACGTAAGGAAATTCAACTGTGAACTAGTAAGGAAAGCAATTGAAAACAACCAAAGCCTAAAAGATAGCAAAGGGACATCTCAGTAAGGGGAAAAAATAGATTATGGCACTGAGAAAAGAAGATGGTTCTGTAACAAGAAATAGAGGAGACATTTTGACAAGAAGTGAAATATTTCTACTCCAAATTATATGAAAGGGATGATACATGTACTCCAGACATCATGAAAGGTACCAGTACCAGAGTTCTTCCAGTCCTTCCAGCAGAAGTTGCACATGCAATCAAGAACATGAAGCGGGGAAAAGCTCCAGGAGAAGATGGAATTACTATAGACATCATACAAGAAGCAAGTGGAGAAATCGAAACAGTACTCGCCCAAATTTTCACTCGATGCCTTAATGAAGAGAAAATTCCTGAGGATTGGAACAACGCTACAATGATCTTGCTACATAAAAAAGGTGACATTGAGGATCTCAGGAACTAACGACCTATCAGCCTCCTATCAGTGGTTTATAAAATCTTCACTAAAGTTCTTTCACACCGCTTGAAGGTGACACTGGACATGGCTCAACCGAGAGAACAAGCTGGATTCAGGAGTGGCTACAGCACAATAGATCATATCCACGTACTGAGAGAACTAATTGAAAGAGCGAGGGAATATGAGCTTCCATTGTGCATGGCTTTTATCGATTATGAAAAAGCCTTTGATTCGGTGAAACCATCAGCAGTTGCAATGGCTCTGAAATCCTGCGGTATTGAAGATGCATACATTAATATTATTAATAACATCTATGAAAATGCAAGTGCAAAGATTCGGCTGTTTGAAAATACAACACACATAAAAATTGGAAAAGGAGTGAGACAAGGTGACACCATATCTGCGAAGCTCTTTAATGCCACATTGGAAAATGTCTTTTAATCACTGAACTGGGAAAACAAAGGGATAAAGATTAATGGAGATTATCTAACCCACCTTCGTTTTGCTGATGACATAGTCATTTTTGCAACTACCCCATCAGAGCTACAGAGTATGATCCAGGAACTTGCTGACAAGAGTAAAGAAGTGGGATTAAAAATGAACTTTCAGAAGACAAAAGTGATGTACAATGCTTTTACAAGAAATGAAGATTTATCGATTGATGGAGAAAAGCTGGAGATAACAGACACGTAATGTTTATCTTGGACAGCAGATATCAAGTGAGGGTCACATTGGTGAAGAAATTAATCGGCGTACAAAACTTGCCTGGAGAGCTTTTGAAAGAAACAGCATAATTTTCAAGAGCAATATGCCATTATGTCTTAAAAAAAGAAAAGTGTTTGATCAATGCATCCTTCCAGTGCTTACGTATGGTGCAGAGACGTGGACCTTAACTAAAAGAGACATACAAAGGCTGCAGACAACTCAAAGCAGCATGGAGAGGTGCATGCTTGGTGTAACCAGGAGAGATAAGAAGAGGAACACGTGGATCCGAAAAATGACAAGAGTGGAAGACATCATGATCAGAGTTAAATCCCTGAAATGGCAATGGGCTGGACATACTGCCAGAAGGACAGACCATCGATGGACAGCCGAAATTTTAGATTGGATTCCAAGGGACAGGAAAAGACCCAGAAGAAGACCACATGGAAGATGGGTGGATGAAATTCGAAAGTATGCGGGAGTGACATGGAGGAGACTGGCACAAGACAGACCGTTGTGGAGGAAACTTGGGGAGACCTTCGTCCAGCAGTGGATTGATAATGGTTGACAATGATGATGATGATGATGATGATATATATATATATATTGGGATGTAAGACCACATGGGAGATGGGTGGATGAAATTCGTAAATATGCAGGGAGTGACATGGAGGAGACTGGCACAAGACAGACCGTTGTGGAGGAAACTTGGGGAGACCTTCGTCCTGCAGTGGATTGATAATGGTTGACAATGATGATGATGAAGGTCAGGTGATGCGTAACATCACAGCCTCTCCTTGACAAATGTCAACCCCGCCTTCTCGTGGTCCATCCCGTTCCCACTAAAGGGCTCTGACGACCGCCAATAGCGGTATAACTATACCATCGGGATTAGAGGAAATTCTATCCCACACTCACCAACCCGCTTGGCCAGCGTGGTGAGTTATGGCCAAACCCTCCAAAATGATTCCACAACTTAAATCTTGGCCCTCAGTCTCCGGCAGCTGGAATGTACCTGGCCAAGGCAGCGGCCAGTGCGACATGAAGACAGAGGGTGCTAAGAATCCCCGGAGGACCGGACTAGGATGCCATCTGATGCTGACCTTGGCTACGTATAATGGACGCTCCCTATCTTCTGATTCAAGGCTTCTTGAATTGGAAGAGGAACTACAAAGGATCAAGTGGGACATCGTGGGGCTAAGTGAGGTAAGGAGAAAAGGAGAAGATCTCATCGAACTGAAAAGTGGACATCTCTTCTACTATCGTGGGACAGATACTGGCAGAACTAGTGGTGTTGGATTTATAATAAACAAGAAACTGAAGGATAAAGTTGTAGAAGCTGAAAGTTCCTCTGACAGAGCTGCACGACTTGTTATCCAACTCTCGAAAAGATACCAGGCTCAGATTATTCAAACTTATGCACCCACCACAAGTCATCCTGAAGAAGAAATTGAAGAATTTTGTGAGGAAATTTGTCATCTAAATAATAAAGGTAAGCAGCACTTGAAAATATTTATGGGAGATTTCAATGCAAAAATAGGGCAACGGCAACAGAATGAAACTTCAGTGGGTAAATTCGGTCACGGCAACAGAAACCAGCGTGGAAATACTCTCGTTGAGTTTGCAGAGGCAGAAGGGATTTTTCATCTTGAACTCCTTCTTCAAGAAAAAGCCACACAGGAAATGGACATGGAGACATCCAAATGGGACGACAAGTGAAATTGATTTTATTATGTGTAACAAAAAATTCGTCATAGAAGACTGCAGTGTGCTAAACAAGTTCAACACAGGTAGTGACCATAGATTGGTGAGATGTAAGATGCACCTCAACACTAAACTTGAACGTGGCAAGCTCATAAGACAAACAAAATCTATTGACATAACCAACCTTAAAAAACACCATAATACCTTCAAGTTTGAACTGAAGAACAGGTTCTCTGCTTTAGAAGGCCTAACATCGGAAGAAGTGGACATCTCTGAAGTTAACAGAAAAGTAACCAAAGCTCTTATGGAAACAGCAACAAAATTAGCTGGGTCTAAGAACAAGTTGCATGTAAACAAATTATCAGGAAAAACGAAAATGTTGATGCAAAAAAGAAGAGAGATGAGGACAACTAAAGAAGATGCGACTTCCAAAGTGGAATATATAGAGCTATGCAAGACAGTAAGAAAAAGTATCACTGAAGACGTAAGAAAATCCAACTGTGAACTAGTGAGGAAAGCAATTGAAAACAACCAAAGCCTAAAGATAGCAAAGGGACATCTCAGTAAGGGAAGAAAACAGATTATGGCACTGAGAAAAGAAGATGGTTCTGTAACAAGAAATAGAGGCGAAATTTTGACAAGAGTGAAAGATTTCTACTCCAAATTATATGAAAGGGATGATACATGCACTCCAGACATCATGAAAGATACCAGTACCAGAGATCCTCCAGTCCTTCCAGCAGAAGTTGCACATGCAATCAAGAACATGAAGCGGGGAAAAGCTAGAGGAGAAGATGGAATTACTATAGACATCATACAAGAAGCAAGTGGAGAAATCGAAACAGTACTCGCCCAAATTTTCACTCGATGCCTTAATGAAGGGAAAATTCCTGAGGATTGGAACACCGCTACAATGATCTTGCTACATAAAAAAGGTGACATTGAGGATCTCAGGAACTACAGACCTATCAGCCTCCTATCAGTGGTTTATAAAATCTTCACTAAAGTTTTTTCACACCGCTTGAAGGTGACACTGGACATGTCTCAACCGAGAGAACAAGCTGGATTCAGGAGTGGCTACAGCACAATAGATCATATCCACGTACTGAGAGAACTAATTGAAAGAGCGAGGGAATATGAGCTTCCATTGTGCATGGCTTTTATCGATTATGAAAAAGCCTTTGATTCGGTGAAACCATCAGCAGTTGCAATGGCTCTGAAATCCTGCGGTATTGAAGATGCATACATTAATATTATTAATAACATCTATGAAAATGCAAGTGCAAAGATTCGGCTGTTTGAAAATACAACACACATAAAAATTGGAAAAGGAGTGAGACAAGGTGACACCATATCTGCGAAGCTCTTTAATGCCACATTGGAAAATGTCTTTTAATCACTGAACTGGGAAAACAAAGGGATAAAGATTAATGGAGATTATCTAACCCACCTTCGTTTTGCTGATGACATAGTCATTTTTGCAACTACCCCATCAGAGCTACAGAGTATGAACCAGGAACTTGCTGACAAGAGTAAAGAAGTGATTAAAAATGAACTTTCAGAAGACAAAAGTGATGTACAATGCTTTTACAAGAAATGAAGATTTATCGATTGATGGAGAAAAGCTGGAGATAACAGACACGTACGTTTATCTTGGACAGCAGATATCAAGTGAGGGTCACATTGGTGAAGAAATTAATCGGCGTACAAAACTTGCCTGGAGAGCTTTTGGAAGAAACAGCATAATTTTCAAGAGCAATATGCCATTGTGTCTTAAAAGAAAAGTGTTTGATCAATGCATCCTTCCAGTGCTTACGTATGGTGCAGAGACGTGGACCTTAACTAAAAGAGACATACAAAGGCTGCAGACAACTCAAAGCAGCATGGAGAGGTGCATGCTTGGTGTAACCAGGAGAGATAAGAAGAGGAACACGTGGATCCGAAAAATGACAAGAGTGGAAGACATCATGATCAGAGTTAAATCCTGAAATGGCAATGGGCTGGACATACTGCCAGAAGGACAGACCATCGATGGACAGCCGAAATTTTAGATTGGATTCCAAGGGACAGGAAAAGACCCAGAAGAAGACCACATGGAAGATGGGTGGATGAAATTCGAAAGTATGCGGGAGTGACATGGAAGAGACTGGCACAAGACAGACCGTTGTGGAGGAAACTTGGGGAGACCTTCGTCCAGCAGTGGATTTATAATGGTTGACAATGATGATGATGATGATGATGATATATATATATATATATATATTGGGATGTAAGGTCAGGTGATGCGTAACATCACAGCCTCTCCTTGACAAATATCAACCCCGCCTTCTCGTCGTGCATCCTGTTCCCACTAAAGGGGCTCTGACGACCGCCAATAGCGGTATAACTATACCATCGGGATTAGAGGAAATTCTATCCCACACTCACCAACCCGCTTGGCCAGCGTGGTGAGTTATGGCCAAACCCCTCCAAAATGATTCCACAACTTAAATCTTGGCCCTCAGTCTCCGGCAGCTGGAATGTACCTGGCCAAGGCAGCGGCCAGTGCGACATGAAGGCAGAGGGTGCTAAGAATCCCCGGAGGACCGGACTAGGATGCCATCTGATGCTGACCTTGGCTAAGTATAATGGACGCTCCTATCTTCTGATTCAAGGCTTCTTGAATTGGAAGAGGAACTACAAAGGATCAAGTGGGACATCGTGGGGCTAAGTGAGGTAAGGAGAAAAGGAGAAGATCTCATCGAACTGAAAAGTGGACATCTCTTCTACTATCGTGGGACAGATACTGGCAGAACTAGTGGTGTTGGATTTATAATAAACAAGAAACTGAAGGATAAAGTTGTAGAAGCTGAAAGTTCCTCTGACAGAGCTGCACGACTTGTTATCCAACTCTCGAAAAGATACCAGGCTCAGAATATTCAAACTTATGCACCCACCACAAGTCATCCTGAAGAAGAAATTGAAGAATTTTGTGAGGAAATTTGTCATCTAAATAATAAAGGTAAGCAGCACTTGAAAATATTTATGGGAGATTTCAATGCAAAAATAGGGCAACGGCAACAGAATGAAACTTCAGTGGTAAATTCGGTCACGGCAACAGAAACCAGCGTGGAAATACTCTCGTTGAGTTTGCAGAGGCAGAAGGGATTTTTCATCTTGAACTCCTTCTTCAAGAAAAAGCCACACAGGAAATGGACATGGAGACATCCAAATGGGACGACAAGTGATATTGATTTTATTATGTGTAACAAAAAATTCGTCATAGAAGACTGCAGTGTGCTAAACAAGTTCAACACAGGTAGTGACCATAGATTGGTGAGATGTAAGATGCACCTCAACACTAAACTTGAACGTGGCAAGCTCATAAGACAAACAAAATCTATTGACATAACCAACCTTAAAAAACACCATAATACCTTCAAGTTTGAACTGAAGAACAGGTTCTCTGCTTTAGAAGGCCTAACATCGGAAGAAGTGGACATCTCTGAAGTTAACAGAAAAGTAACCAAAGCTCTTATGGAAACAGCAACAAAATTAGCTGGGTCTAAGAACAAGTTGCATGTAAACAAATTATCAGGAAAAACGAAAATGTTGATGCAAAAAAAGAAGAGAGATGAGGACAACTAAAGAAGATGCGACTTCCAAAGTGGAATATATAGAGCTATGCAAGACAGTAAGAAAAAGTATCACTGAAGACGTAAGAAAATCCAACTGTGAACTAGTGAGGAAAGCAATTGAAAACAACCAAAGCCTAAAGATAGCAAAGGGACATCTCAGTAAGGGAAGAAAACAGATTATGGCACTGAGAAAAGAAGATGGTTCTGTAACAAGAAATAGAGGCGAAATTTTGACAAGAGTGAAAGATTTCTACTCCAAATTATATGAAAGGGATGATACATGCACTCCAGACATCATGAAAGATACCAGTACCAGAGTTCCTCCAGTCCTTCCAGCAGAAGTTGCACATGCAATCAAGAACATGAAGCGGGGAAAAGCTCCAGGAGAAGATGGAATTACTGTAGACATCATACAAGAAGCAAGTGGAGAAATCGAAGCAGTACTTGCCCAAATTTTCACTCGATGCCTTAATGAAGGAAAGATTCCTGAGGATTGGAACACCGCTACAATGATCCAGCTACATAAGAAAGGTGACATTGAGGATCGCGGAAACTACAGACCTATCAGCCTCCTATCAGTAGTTTATAAAATCTTCACTAAAGTTCTTTCACACCGCTTGAAGGTAACACTGGAAATGGCTCAACCGAGAGAACAAGCTGGATTCAGGTGTGGCTACAGCACAATAGATCATATCCACGTACTGAGACAACTAATTGAAAGAGCGAGGGAATATGAACTTCCATTGTGCATGGCTTTTATCGATTATGAAAAAGCCTTTGATTCGGTGAAACCATCAGCAGTTACAATGGCTCTGAAAACCTGCGGTATTGAAGATGCATACATTAATATTATTAATAACATCTATGAAAATGCAAGTGCAAAGATTCGGCTGTTTGAAAATACAACACACATAAAAATTGGAAAGGGAGTGAGACAAGGGGACACCATATCTCCGAAGCTCTTTAATGCCACATTGGAAAATGTCTTTCAATCACTGAACTGGGAAAACAAAGGGATAAAGATTAATGGAGATTATCTAACCCACCTTCGTTTTGCTGATGACGTAGTCATTTTTGCAACTACCCCATCAGAGCTGCAGAGTGTGATCCAGGAACTTTCTGACAAGAGTAAAGAAGTGGGATTAAAAATGAACTTTCAGAAGACAAAAGTGATGTTCAATGCTTTTACAAGAAATGAAGATTTATCGATTGATGGAGAAAAGCTGGAGATAACAGACACGTACGTTTATCTTGACAGCAGATATCAAGTGAGGGTCACATTGATGAAGAAATTAATCGGCGTACAAAACTTGCCTGGAGAGCTTTTGGAAGAAACAGCATAATTTTCAAGAGCAATATGCCATTATGTCTTAAAAGAAAAGTGTTTGATCAATGCATCCTTCCAGTGTTTACGTATGGTGCAGAGACGTGGACCTTAATTAAAAGAGACATACAAAGGCTGCAAACAACTCAAAGAAGCATGGAAAGGTGCATACTTGGTGTAACGAGGAGAGATAAGAAGAGGAACTCGTGGATCCGAAAAATGACTAGAGTGGAAGACATCATGATCAGAGTTAAATCCCTGAAATGGCAATGGGCTGGACATACTGCCAGAAGGACAGATCATCGATGGACAGCCGAAATTTTAGATTGGATTCCAAGGGACAGGAAAAGACCCAGAAGAAGACCACATGGGAGATGGGTGGATGAAATTCGAAAGTATGCAGGGGTGACATGGAGGAGACTGGCACAAGACAGACCGTTGTGGAGGAAACTTGGGAGACCTTCGTCCAGCAGTGGATTGATAATGGTTGACAATGATGATGATGATATGTATATTGTGGTACGTATACATTCTTCTCTAATCAGCTAAAACATAATAACAGTTTAGTTCACGGAAAATGGTACTTACAGCTTTCTGTCTTGCATTATGAGTTATTTTAACGACCGGCAAGAAAGTGATAACTTCACTGTTTTAAAAAAAGCATTATTTCCTTGGACTAAATACAAAGAAACGAATCAGTTTTTTCATTAACTTATACGTACTTATCAATTTTGTTTTCCAATTTTTAAAACTTTTATTTTGCAATCGCTATCCAGGAAAATAAGATAAAGAAAAAACAAAAAAACTCGGCAAACCAAAAAAGGTTTATTTGCTTGCTCTTAATTGCGTTCTAAATGCAGAAATAATCCGTCCTACTTCTGAAATGTGTTGAAAGCACTAAAACTCTGAACATTTTGCTCCAATCATTTAATTTAAAGTACTTACATACTCAGACATTAAAAATTAAAAACCACACTCAGTTTTTTGAGATTTTTCTCTAATGTCTGAAATAAGGAATGCACCGAAAAAAGAAAGCTGAAATACAAGGAAGAATTACCTTTAGATCATTATATTAAGGTAGAATTTTCTTCAAATCATTACTGCTTGACCCGGAGCATCTACTTCATTCTAACAATGGGCCTTAGTAAGAAGACGTCGTTCCCTTTCATCCCCCGCACGACCTTCCTTCTCGCGGCTAATCTATTCCAAATTCATCTTAACGAGCGGGCGTGGTTTAGTTCCTAATGGAGGGGAGTGAAAATGCGCATATATGCGTGCTCGGTGCTTTTGAACAGGTTTTCGATGAACGTATTATTGCGTCGCTGCCGCTTTTGAACAGGTATTCGGTGAACGTATATATGCGTGCTTGCCACCTAGAAGGTTAATCCTACTCCAGCCTTTATAAGGGTTGCCGCAGAGCTACTAAAGCATTGTATTGGTCGCTTCTTGTTATTAGAACATAATTTGTTTATATTCTTAAAAATGGTTAAAACTGCGGAATTATCCACAGGGCGCAGAGTAAAATAGTTGTTCTGCATGAAGAGGAATGTTCTTCAAGACAAATCGCTGAAAGAGTGGGGTGTAATCAATCTACAGTTATTAGGAAACTGAAAATAAGTAAAAGACACTGGCGATTTTAAAAATATGCGTGGCAGTAGAAGGCCCAGATCCACTACAACCAGGAAGGACAGAGTGCTCAGAAAGCTATGCTTGGGAGACAGGAGGCTCAGTTCACCTGAATTGCTTCAAAGATGGTCTGAAGTGACTGATGTTATTATTAGTACATCTACTGTTAAGCGGAGTCTTCTTCACCATGACTTACGTGGCTGCAAAAGCAGACGTAAACCACTGTTATTTTCAAATCAAAAACAACGTATACTTCAGTGGACAAAACAGCTTATCTCATGGACAACCAAGCATTGGGAAAATGTTCTTTTCAGTGATGAATCAGAATTGCCGCCCCGGTGGCGCAGTGGTCTAAGCGATGGCTTCCGATCATTCGTCCGAGATAGGTCCGGCTTCGAATTCCGGTGAGGCATGGATGTTGTGTTTGTCTTACGGCGCTGGCTCTCTCTCTTCCCTGGAACCAGTAGCCCTAAATTAGGGATGGGCGACTGCTTATATCCCATTGAGTTACTCACGGTGAACGTTAAACCTGCAATAAAAAATGAATCAGAATTTTGCCTTAATGGGAATCAAGAGTAATGCCTATGTAAGGAGATTCAAGCATGAAGAATTCCATTCAAGTTGCTTAGTGAGTAGTGACTACTGTTAAGCATCCGGTGAAGGTCATGGTTTGGACCTGCATGTGTGCACATGGTGATGGGAACCTCCACATTGTCGATGGTACGGTAAATGTCCAGAAATACATCTGGATATTGAAAAGAAGATGCTACCATCATCTAGAAGACTTTATAACGGCAATTTTATTTTTCAAGATGACAATGCTCCCTGTCATCGTGCTAAAGTAATGAAAAAGTGGTTTCAGGAAAAAATGTTCAGCATCTTGGTTGACCACCACAGTCACCGGACTTACCACTCGATCGAAAATTTGTGGTTCAAAGTGTCGTATGAACTGTCAAAAAAGAAGCCAGTAACCGAAATTCAACTCATTGAAGATGTAATTCAAATTTGGAATCGTACTGTTCAACCTATTCTTTTACAAAACCTTGTTCACAGTATGCCATCAAGATGCAAGCGCCGCCCCGGTGGCGCAGTGGTCTAAGCGATGGCCTCTGATCATTCGTCCGAACGGGGTCCGGGTTCGAATCCCGGTGAGGCATGGATGTTGTGTTTGTCTTACGGCACTGGCTCTCTCCCTTCCCTGGAACCAGTGACCCTAAATTAGGGACGGGCGACTGCTTATAGCCCATTGAGTTGCTCACGGTGGTCGTTAAACCTCCAATCAAAAAAAAAAAAAAAAAAAAAAAAAAGATGCAAAGCTGTGATTAAAGCTAACGGCTGGGCAACAAAATATTAAGTACATTTTATAATTTTGCTTCATTATATTTCTGTATATAAATATTATTTCATTCGTTATGAATTACGAAAACCATTTATTGCTGTAAACCTAATTATTGGGTAAATGATCCTTTTCATAGCAATTTCGACTTGGTCATGATTTTTGTAATGTATCTTAAGAACAGAAGTAGCTACACTATTTAGGCATTTAGAAAACATGACGAGTGCAACCATGCAAGATTTTAAGACACGTGGATAAACACATGTTTTTTCTTTTTGTTTTTTTTTTTTTTAGATTTTTCGGATTTGGGAAATGTTGGCAAATTTCTGTCTTCAGGGTTTTAATTAATCCATCTAAGTGTGTTGGAAAAACTGTGCGTTTTCTTAACAACGACAAATCAATGTACAAATACTGCAGCGTTACTGTCATCTTATAACTCCCAAAGTCTGAACCATGTCGACATTGTTCTTTTTGCTGATGTTTACCATAGCCGAAGGGAATGTGACCTTTACACCTTATCAATTAGCGACGCATCCAAGAGAATGTATCCATGTGTCGAAGCCATCAACAGTAGCCAAAATCTCCTTCCGTACTGAATAGCTCCTTAGCCTTCTAATTGGTGCCATACGGTCTTGGACTTGCTGACGTTCCAATGGTTTTTATTACCTCTGTGGGTGGGAGAGTACGTTTATAGCAGTGTAGTAATGGGGGAAAGGCGCTGTGAGACCCGCCACGCAACTTTTTCTGAGGGTGTGTTGTGTGTTTCTGTGTGTGTGTTGCGTTTTCTTTTCCTTTCGAAATCATATTGTACAAAGCTCAACCCATGTTCAGTTGATAATTTCTCTTTTTTTTTCTTCCGATTTTTTTTCTCTCATTTATTAATTCATTCATTGCCAACTCAATCTTGGCGCCCCCCAAATGTGGGCGCCCTGGGCAACTGCCTAATTCGCCTAATGGTAGAACCGGCCCTGCCGTCAGCTTTTGCGGGATTACATACGAGATTTTTTTTTTTTTTTTAATTTGAGGATTAACGACCATCATGAGCAACTCAATGGGCTATAAGCATTCGCCCGTCCCTAATTTAGGGTCACTGGTTCCAGGAAGGGAGAGAGCCAGGGCTTTAAGACAAACACAACATCCATGCCTCACTGGGATTCGAACCTGGACCCATTCGGACGAATGGTCAGAAGCCAGCGCTTAGACGACTGAGCCACCGGAGCAGCTAAAATGATTTTTAGTTAATCTCTAAATTTGACAAACCGTTCTGTTCAGATTGCTTGCAGAAGACCCTGCAAAGCGTTATTATTTCGTTAACTTCGCCGTTTCAAGTAGGAAAGTTCATTCAATTCACGAAATCTTTCCAATGATTTGCGTTTCCCACGCTCAGCTTCTTGCTGTCCCAAATGATGTCTAGTAAGTAAGCGATATTTTCTTATTCTGTTTTTTTGCCGTTTAGTTTTTCTAACACTAAGAAAAATCCAAGTATTTCTTTCCTTACCTTAGAGATCCTTAGCACAGCTTTCAAAGAAAATAAAAGGGCAGTCTTATGCGAAGGGAAATTCAGGTGCTGTATCAAAATACAGTAAGACCATTGCGCCACAGGGACGGCAATTTTCGCAGATAAAAGTTTGGCAGATATTATGTAGTTTTTTAGTAGTTTTTTTGCTGTGTCGATAAAGTTTTCTCAGAAGTCGAAAGAAAATAGCATTGGAAAAGAAGACAGCTGCAGCCCACAGAACTTCGACGAGGGTATCCAGGGAAATACACTGATGGCCACCCAAAATGCAAAACCAAGAAGAAAGCATCCGATTGGCCTGAAATTCGCAGCATATGTCGCCCGCGAGAGGACATGCAAACGATTAGCATTGCAGGGCACATGCAAATCATGTGCGCCCGGCACGCCACCGAGAAGCACTATAAGAAGGGTGCACAGAAGGCGGGGTGTATGTAGTGGAAGTGTGTTGTGCTGCCGGACCTGTGCGTGGGAAGCTTCCTGATGCCTCGTCGCAGAATACGGCAGTCATTCCAGCACGTTTCGAAGTTAGACAGAGGACGAATAGTGGCTTATCGCGACAGCGGTTTATCGTACCGAGACATCGGCGCCCGTGTTTGACGACATCCAGCCACAGTGAGGCGAGTATGGATTCGGTGGTTGCAGGAGGGACGGACGGACGGACGGACGTGAGCGATTGCCGCGGCCGCGGCACACCACCGAACGAGAGGACCGGCATGTTGTGCGGCGGGCATTGACGGCTCGCACCGCCATATCACGAACGTTAGCGCAGGAATTAGGTGTGTTGCGCAACAACCTGTGTCAGCACGTACCATTAGACGTCATCTGCAAGAGCGGGGACTTGTCGCACGGCGCCCATTGCTCCGATTACCATTGACGTTACGCCACCGGAGAGTGCGGCGGCAGTGGGCTGTTGAACGCCGCACCTGGACTACAGAATGGCACGACATTGTCTTCTCCGACGAATCCCGCTTCTGCCTGCAACACCACGATGGTCGGATCCGCGTGTGGCGGCACCTCGGCGAGAGACTGTATGACGCCTGCATTATGCATCGCCATACCAGTCGGTCGCCTGGCCTTATGGTTTGGGGCGCAATTGGATATGACACCCGTACCCTCTGGTACGCATCGCCGGTACACTCAACAGCCACCGCACCATCTCCGACATTTTGTAGCCTGTAGTCCTCCCTTACGTGCAGGACCTTCCAGCGGCCACGTTTGAACAGGTCAGTGCGCGCCCGTACGTGACACGCATCGTGCAACAATTCTTCACGGCCCACCAGGTGTCACTGCTGCCGTGGCCCGCCTGTTCTCCCGATATGTCGCCCATCGAACACGTCTGGTCGCTGATCGGCAACCGAGTGGCCCGGCAAGTACCACCCGCGGCTACGCCTGATGAACTGTGGCAACGTGTGGAAGCAGCCTGGACCGACATACCCCAAGCCTACATCCAAAGCCTCTTTCGTTCGATGCCGCGGCGTGTAGCGGCCGTTATTGCCAGCCATGAGGGCCACACGAACTATTGATGTCTACGTGTTCCGCAAGTCGCACGGGCCTGTAAGCTCAATCGTTTCATCTTTGTATCTGTTGTTATGTGTCCAGTAAATCTGGCTTTGCTATCTCGTGTCCTTCTTGGTGTTGCATTTTGGGTGGCCAGCAGTGTATGTGGGATAGGACATGTCGTAGACAGTGCATTAAGGCCAAGTGATTTGTTTGGAAATAAGTCAGTTTTCATTTCATTAAGTACAGTCGTGGCCAAATGTCCTGCACCAGTAGACGAAAGCCAGTTTTTGATGTTTGAAGTCAGCTTATACAGCGTAATGATAAACTCAGAAATACATATTATACATCACTTTAAAGGAAATTTTATGCTGAATTCAAATATCGTTACAGAATGTTATTACCAGTAATAGAAGTAAAGTTACAAGCAAAAAATATGCAAGTGAGGAAACACAAATCCAGTTCTGAAAAAGCATTCGCGCCCCTCTAATGCACTATAGCTTTCTCCGACGTCCGCTAGGGAGATATAAAATGATCTAGAATCGTCTGCCGACTTAGAACGCAGCTCCTTGTAGTCAGTTGACTGAAGTTTATGCAGAAACACACACACACACAGCTGCCCTGGCAGTGAAGTTGTCTAAACTGTGGCTTCTGACCATTCGCCGAGGTGGGTCAGTGTCTGAATCCCGGTGAGGAATGGATGTTGTGTTCGTCATACAGAAATGACTTTCTCCCTTTCCTGGAGCCACTGGCTCCAGGAATGGGCGAATTGGTCGTAAAATCCCCCAATAAATAAACACTCTGTGACACTGAAACAGTAGTATCCTGAATGAAAGGGAATGCAAATAGGATACGAAGAGTAATGCCAGCCAAAGAGGTAAGAAACACATGATAAGATTTTCAGATGCGAATGGGCACATTTACTAACAGAAAAACGATGCGCACTGTAGAAAGATCAGTATGATATCCGACCATGTAATATATCTGTTGCGGATACATTTAACTAAGCGTCACAGGTCATACAGTTGTCGAATTGCTTCCTGCGGTACTTCACGCCAAGCCCATGGCGTACCAGGTGCAACTGGGTCGGTAGATGGTGTCCAAACGTTTCTCTACACATATCGGTAGGGGAGAAATCCGGAGTCCTAGCTGGCCAAGACAGTAAGTACACATCACGAAGACATTCAGAGGAAATCTCTGCAGTAGGTCTGAGGGTGTTATCTCGCTGAAAAATTGCGTCAGACAGCCCAGTAAGAAAAGGGGAGACCAATGGGTTCCGCGATGTAGCCACGAGCAGACAAATTGCTGTTGAAGAATACCAACGATGAATGAAGATCGTGTCTTATTGTTCCCCACGGCATAACATCAGCAGGGAGTACAGTATGGTGTTCCACAATACAGCTAGATTCACTGTGTTTACCACGTCATCGCCACACACATATGTGTAGATTAACGTATTACAAGTAGAAGTGAGATTCATCGCTGAAGACCACTTGATGGAATTCTGTAGCTCAGGTGGCCCTTGGGCAGCACCATTCCTGACGTTATTGACGAAGAGTAGAGGTAAGTGTCGGTGGACACAATGATCGTTATTCACAGAGGTCCTCTTCCGCCAGTCAGCTTACAATGGTTCAATAGGAGATGGGGTGACCATCAATGGAAGTCATAGCTTGCTGTATGCTGTCTAGCGTTTCTGTATGTGCAATACGAACCTATCGACGGATAAGACGACCAGTAATCAGTTATGCTCCACTACCAGTTCGTCTAGTACTCTGGCCTTTTAACATTCACTCTTTGGCAATATCTGTGCAGTGTGCTGTTGTCGCCGTCTATGTTTTTTTTTATTTGGGGGTTTAACAACCACCACGAGCAACTCGATGGGCAATAAGCAGTTGCCTGTCCCTAATTTGGTGCCACTGGTTCCAGGCAAGGGAGAGCGTAGTGCCGTAAGACAAACACAACATCCATGCTTCACCGGGATTCGAACCCGGACCCATCTTGGAAGAATCGGTCAGATGCCAGCGCTTTGATCATTGTGCCGCCGGCGAGGCTGTCAGCGTCTACACGTTCCGCTACACGACGAAGCGACTATACCCCGTCTCGAAGGTCAAAAATACGCCTTGTATCGATCAAATTCACTGAGTTTCTGGATATCGGTGTCGAACTTGACGTTTGCCGCCCCGGTGGTGCAGTGGTCTAAGTGCTAGCTTCTGACCATTCCTCCGAGATGGGTATTGGTTCGAATCCCGGTGAGGCATGGATATTGTGTTTTTCTTGAGGCTCTAGCTCTCTCCCTGGAACCAGTGACCCTAAATTAGAGGCGGGCGACTGCTTATTGCCCATCGAGTTCATCACAGTGGTCATTGCACCCGCAATAAATAGAAAAAGAACTTGACGATTGGTATAAACGATAATCTCCTTGAAGTCTGTTTCTGCGAGGCAGAAGCCTGTTAGCTGACTCACACACGCGTTGCTTTGAACTGCAAATTCACTATTTCTGTGCTCATATCAGCAGAAGCTTCCGCTTGATTACCCAGAATTTAAATCATTTACATATCTCGGCGCAACTCATCCGCCTGCCGATGTGCATGCACTTCCGACCACTCCTTCTGGGTGCTGCAGCTTCAACGTCACAGAGTGTAATTCTAAATGTGTGATCACAGATAAAACAAATATTTGAAATTACAACAAATACGATATAAACTTTACATGCTCACTAAATTATTACGTTTAAATTACAGTGGGCAAAAAAAGTATTTGCACACATAAATTACTTTGCATAAATGCAAGTTGAAAGCACTTGTGATGAAATATTTTTAACCATTGGATTACTTTTATAATAAACACACACACACACACACACACACACACACACACACACACACACACACACACACGTTTCTTTTTATTTACTAATCCGAAGAAATATATACATAACTAATAAAAATATTATTTTTTCATGCCAAAAAAGTATCTGTACGTTAGTAAAGCTAAACAAAAACAAGAAACTTTCGAAATTAAAAAACGTTACCAGTACTTAGCATGCATGCCTTTTGCTTCGATTACAACTTGTAATCTCCTGGGCTACTAATTTTCTTGTTGTTTCTACACTGATTTTCAGCCATTCTTCGCTGAGTGTTTGCCTAAGTTCTGCTTGGTTGGAAATTTTCCTTTTCTTCACTTACAAATCGAACAAATACCACAAATTCTCTAAAGGGTTGAGGTCTGCGATTGTGCAGCTGATTTTGCACTTTATAAAGCAACCATGACCTTGTTATGTTGGCTGTACGTTTAGGATCGTTGTCCTGTTAAAAACAGAACGAATCTGCAATTCCCAATTTCGATGCACTGGCCAACAACTTACCGTGCAATACATCCATATATTGTCTATATATAATTTATATTACCTTCAATAAATGCCATATTTCCAAATCCACTAAAGGCTAGGCATCCCCAAATCATATCGTGACCACCGCCATGTTTTACAGTTGCTCATAAATTTTCGTTTCAAGGGAAATGTTTGGCTTTCACCGGACATATTTCTTTCCATCCGAACACAAAATATTAAACTTGCTTTCGTCAGAAAATATCACCTTTTGTCAAAACTCTGCTGGTTTGCTGACAGAAGTTCTGGCAAACTAACGTCTTTTCTGCCTATTTGTTTCACTGATGTAAGGTTTTTTCGGTGTCTTGCCTCAAATACACTCATTGTCATAAACATCCGCGCACCAAGAAAAAACCGTACGATTAACGCGAAACGTACAAGACCGGCGCTGCAATCGCAATCCTTGGGGGCTTATAAGGTGCGGCGCAGGGGACTCCATATTCATGCCGAAGTCCACGGTAAGGGTCAGGTGAGATCCCTGAGCGATGGACATGCCGAGGAGCCGCCATAGATGTGCGTACGGGCAACTGACGGAGTTTGAACGAGGCCGTATCATCGGGATGAGAAAGGCGGGGTGGCCGCTGCGCCGAATCGGCCGCCATTTCGGCCAGTCGGCCAGTACGGTACGATCGTGTTGGGTGCAGGCGTAACGGTCTGGAGAGCCATTGCGTATGACAGACGGGCTTCCCTCGCAGTAATCCGAGGGACGTTGGCAGCCCAGCAGTACGTACAGGAGATCCTGCGGACCCATGTGCCGCTGTTCCTGGCGGTGCGGCCCGGAGACATTTTCCAACAAGATAGCGCCCATCTGCACACAGCTCGGGTTTCCCAGGACTGTCTACGTCATGCTTCGACACTTCCGTGGCCTGCCAGATCGCCTGATCTCTCGCCCATCGAGCACGTGTGGGACCAGATGGGACTCCAGCTTTCTCCATGTCCCAGTGTTCGTGATTTAGAGAGTCAGTTGCAAGAAGTGTGAGCCAATATGTTAAAGGATAACAAACGGCGTCTCTTTGACTCCATGCCGGACCGTATCACCGCATGTATCCGAGGACCGGGGGGTCCAATGCGGTACTAGCGCTGACCGGATTGTGTACCGTATGTCCGCGGGAAATCGTCCTGCTGCTGTGATATTGTAATCACTTCTGTCCTTAGTATGTACCATCTCACTACTAAAATCTCATTTCAATCCGACGCCTCCTTCTTGGTGCGCGGATTTTTATGACGATGAGTGTATGTGCATCGCGAAGAATATTACTAAACGTTTGAATACTTACTATAGATTCCGATATTGAAGCGACATCAGTAGCCAATTTTCGAGCATTTACGGAGGGTTTTTTACCATATTTTCCTAATGATGTCCCGCCGCTGCCTTGCATTTAGCTTCTTCGGACGCCCAGATCGCAATTTATTCTCTGTAATAACACTTTCTTTTTTTTTTTTTTATTACGTACCTAACACTAGAAAAAGTTCAGCTTTAACTGCTTACCAATTTTGCCAAAACTTAAACCACAGTTATGAAGAGCTATATAATTCTCTCCCGCATTGCAATGGAAAACTCTCACGCACTTTTTCGGAGCCATGACAGCTAAAACTAACTATATTGTTGCTCCAAAGATTTTATAACATGTCTTTTAAACAGTACGAAACTTTCATCTGTTCTCAATTCGCATATCTGCTTTAACTGCTTTAAAACAGAGCGTTGTTATGTGTGCAGAAATTTCTTTCTCATGAAAAATAAAGATTTTCATTTGTTATACACTGAAGAGCAATTGAATTAGAGACAGCTGGCGTTATGCAAATGTAGCGCTGTGGACGGCCCTGTAAACGGAAACGACATGACGTATGCAGCGATCCGACAATATAAGGAGTGATGCGACGGGAATCAGTAAGAGTCGGACGCAGTATGGGTAAGACGAAGGATCTAAGCGCATTTGATCGTGGGCAAATTGTCGGGACCCGACGAATGGGTCACTCCATCTCGGAAGTCGTGCACACTGCGTCACGGGTGCACCGTGAGTACATCGAATCCGGTAAAACCATCCCTGCAAGGGCCAACTGCCGTGGACAACAGCTTGTGGAAGAGCGGGGTCATCGTCGGCTAGCTCGCATTGTAACAGCGGATAGACGGGCACAGTTCAAGAAATTACTCGGCAATTTAACGCTGGTGCACAAACACGTGTAAGCAGCCACACCATCCAGAACCATCTCTTCGCTATGGGATAGAGAAGCCATCGTCTCACGACGGTACCGCTGCTGACCGCACATCACAGGGTGCAAAGATTAGCATAGGCGCGGCAACATCGCCACTGGACCCTATACATGTGGAAAAATGTTGCCTGGACTGTTGAGTCGAGATTCACGTTGGTACATGCGGATGGCAGGACCACATGAAGCGATGAATCCTTCTTGCCAGCAGGGTACTCTTCAAGTTGGTGGGGGAGGCATTCTCGTCTGGAGACTGTTTACGTGGATTGAAATGGGATCCCTGGTACATGTGACATCGTCCCACACAGGCCAACGTTACCGGGATATCCTGGACGACCATCTGCTCCCGTTTGTGCGTCTTCAACATCCCACCTCATCCTGCAACAAGACAATGCACCGTGCTATCGCTCCCGAATTGTATCCGAATGGTTGGATGAACACTCCACCGACGTGACCTCGCTTCCTTGGCCAGCTAGGTATATATATTAATATATATATATATCATCATCATCATCATCATCATTGTCAACCATTATCAATCCACTGCTGGACGAAGGTCTCCCCAAGTTTCCTCCACAACGGTCTGTCTTCTTGTGCCAGTCTCCTCCATGTCACCCCTGCATACTTTCGAATTTCATCCACCCATCTCCCATGTGGTCTTCTTCTGGGTCTTTTCCTGTCCCTTGGAATCCAATCTAAAATTTCGGCTGTCCATCGATGGTCTGTTCTTCTGGCAGTATGTCCAGCCCATTGCCATTTCAGGGATTTAACTCTGATCATGATGTCTTCCACTCTTGTCATTTTTCGGATCCACGTGTTCCTCTTCTTATCTCTCCTGGTTATACCAAGCATGCACCTGTCCATGCTGCTTTGAGTTGTCTGCAGCCTTTGTATGTCTCTTTTAGCTAAGGTCCACGTCTCTGCACCATACGTAAGCACTGGAAGGATGCATTGATCAAACACTTTTCTTTTAAGACATAATGGCATATTGCTCTTGAAAATTATGCTGTTTCTTCCAAAAGCTCTCCAGGCAAGTTTTGTACGCCGATTAATTTCTTCACCAATGTGACCCTCACTTGATATCTGCTGTCCAAGATAAACGTACGTGTCTGTTATCTCCAGCTTTTCTCCATCAATCGATAAACCTTCATGTCTTGTAAAAGCATTGTACATCACTTTTGTCTTCTGAAAGTTCATTTTTAATCCCACTTCTTTACTTTTGTCAGCAAGTTCCTGGATCATACTCTGTAGCTCTGATGGGGTAGTTGCAAAAATGACTATGTCATCAGCAAAACGAAGGTGGGTTAGATAATCTCCATTAATCTTTGTCCCTTTGTTTTCCCAGTTCAGTGATTGAAAGACATTTTCCAATGTGGCATTAAAGAGCTTCGGAGATATGGTGTCCCCTTGTCTCACTCCTTTTCCAATTTTTATGTGTGTTGTATTTTCAAACAGCCGAATCTTTGCACTTGCATTTTCATAGATGTTATTAATAATATTAATGTATGCATCTTCAATACCGCAGGATTTCAGAGCCATTGCAACTGCTGATGGTTTCACCGAATCAAAGGCTTTTTCATAATCGATAAAAGCCATGCACAATGGAAGTTCATATTCCCTCGCTCTTTGAATTAGTTCTCTCAGTACGTGGATATGATCTATTGTGCTGTAGCCACTCCTGAATCCAGCTTGTTCTCTCGGTTGAGCCATGTCCAGTGTCACCTTCAAGCGGTGTGAAGGAACTTTATATATATATGTATATATATATGCAAAAATAGGGCAACGGCAACAGAATGAAACTTCAGTAGGTAAATTCGGTCACGGCAACAGAAACCAGCGTGGAATTACTGTCGTTGAGTTTGCAGAGGCAGAAGGGTTCTTCATCTTGAACTCCTTCTTCAAGAAAAAGCCACACAGGAAATGGACATGGAGACATCCAAATGGGACGACAAGTGAAATTGATTTTATTATGTGTAACAAAAAATTCGTCATAGAAGACTGCAGTGTGCTAAACAAGTTCAACACAGGTAGTGACCATAGATTGGTGAGATGTAAGATGCACCTCAACGCTAAACTCGAACGTGGCAAGCTCATAAGACAGACAAAATGTATTGACATAACCAACCTTAAAAAACACCATAATACCTTCAAGTTGGAACTGAAGAACAGATTCTCAGCTTTAGAAGGCCTAACATCGGAAGAAGTGGACATCTCTGAAGTTAACAGAAAAGTAACCAAATCTCTTATGGAAACAGCAACAAAATTAGCTGGGTCTAAGAACAAGTTGTATGTAAACAAATTATCAGGAAAAACGAAAATGTTGATGCAAAAAAGAAGAGAGATGTGGACAACTAAAGAAGATGTGACTTCCAAAGTGGAATATATAGAGCTATGCAAGACAGTAAGAAAAAGTATCACTCAAGACATAAGAAAATTCAACTGTGAACTAGTGAGGAAAGCAATTGAAAACAACCAAAGCCTAAAGATAGCAAAGGGACATCTCAGTAAGGGAAGAAAACAGATTATGGCACTGAGAAAAGAAGATGGTTCTGTAACAAGAAATAGAGGCGAAATTTTGACAAGAGTGAAAGATTTCTACTCCAAATTATATGAAAGGGATGATACATGCACTCCAGACATCATGAAAGATACCAGTACCAGAGTTCCTCCAGTCCTTCCAGCAGAAGTTGCACATGCAATCAAGAACATGAAGCGGGGAAAAGCTCCAGGAGAAGATGGAATTACTGTAGACATCATACAAGAAGCAAGTGGAGAAATCGAAACAGTACTCGCCCAAATTTTCACTCGATGCCTTAATGAAGGAAAGATTCCTGAGGATTGGAACACCGCTACAATGATCCTGCTACATAAGAAAGGTGACATTGAGGATCTCGGAAACTACAGACCTATCAGCCTCCTATCAGTAGTTTATAAAATTTTCACTAAAGTTCTTTCACACCGCTTGAAGGTAACACTGGACATGGCTCAACCGAGAGAACAAGCTGGATTCAGGAGTGGCTACAGCACAATAGATCATATCCACGTACTGAGAGAACTAATTGAAAGAGCGAGGGAATATGAACTTCCATTGTGCATGGCTTTTATCGATTATGAAAAAGCCTTTGATTCGGTGAAACCATCAGCAGTTACAATGGCTCTGAAATCCTGCGGTATTGAAGTTGCATACATTAATATTATTAATAACATCTATGAAAATGCAAGTGCAAAGATTCGGCTGTTTGAAAATACAACACACGTAAAAATTGGAAAGGGAGTGAGACAAGGTGACACCATATCTCCGAAGCTCTTTAATGCCACATTGGAGGGTGTTTTTCAGTCGCTGAACCGGGAAAACAAGGGGATAAAGATTAATGGAGATTATCTAACCCACCTTCGTTTTGCTGATGACATAGTCATTTTTGCAACTACCCCATCAGAGCTACAGAGTATGATCCAGGAACTTGCTGACAAGAGTAAAGAAGTGGGATTAAAAATGAACTTTCAGAAGACAAAAGTGATGTTCAATGCTTTTAAAAGAAATGAAGATTTATCGATTGATGGAGAAAAGCTGGAGATAACAGACACGTACGTTTATCTTGGACAGCAGATATCAAGTGAGGGTCACATTGGTGAAGAAATTAATCGGCGTACAAAACTTGCCTGGAGAGCTTTTGGAAGAAACAGCATAATTTTCAAGAGCAATATGCCATTATGTCTTAAAAGAAAAGTGTTTGATCAATGCATCCTTCCAGTGCTTACGTATGGTGCAGAAACGTGGACCTTAGCTAAAAGAGACATACAAAGGCTGCAGACAACTCAAAGCAGCATGGACAGGTGCATGCTTGGTGTAACCAGGAGAGATAAGAAGAGGAACTCGTGGATCCGAAAAATGACAAGAGTGGAAGACATCATGATCAGAGTTAAATCCCTGAAATGTCAATGGGCTGGACATACTGCCAGAAGGACAGATCATCGATGGACAGCCGAAATTTTAGATTGGATTCCAAGGGACAGGAAAAGACCCAGAAGAAGTCCACATGGGAGATGGGTGGATGAAATTCGAAAGTATGCAGGGGTGACATGGAGGAGACTGGCACAAGACAGACCGTTTGGAGGAAACTTGTGGGAGACCTCCGTCCAGCAGTGGATTGATAATGGTTGACAATGATGATGATGATGATGATATATATATATATATATATATATATATATATATATATCATCATTGTCAACCATTATCTATCCACTGCTGGAGGAAGGTCTCTCCAAGCCTCTTCCACAACGGTCTGTCTTGTGCCAGTCTTCTCCATGTTACTCCCGCATACTTTCGAATTTCATCCACCCATCTCCCATGTCGTCTTCTTCTGGGTCTTTTCCTGTTCCTTGGAATCCAATCTAAAACTTCAACTGTCCATCGATGGTCTGTCTTTCTGGCAGTATGTCCAGCCCATTGCCATTTCAGGGATTTTATTCCGATCATAATGTCTTCCACTCTTGTCATTTTTCTGATCCACGAGTTCCTCTTCTTATCTCTCCTGGTTACACCAGAAGAGATATTTTACAGTATTTAATTCTTAGATTTTGATGCATGACACTGCATGTCCTCACAAAGTTTAGCATAATCAGGCACATATTCAATGAGGCACAGTCGAAGACACGCTTCTAAATGAGCATCAGTCAGGCAGCTCCTGTATTTCGACTTCATTATTTTCATTTCTGAAAAAGTAGGTTCACAGAGATATGTGGATCCAAAGAAAGCAGTCTGCTGCAAAGCAACAGATCCCAAGCAGTGATATTTTTCTTCTGACAATAGGGTCCAAAATATGTTATCTGACGCTCTTTCCTTCAGTACTATGTCGGATTGAAGTTTCACAATTTCCGATTCTAAATCTGAAGAATGGCACAGGAAAGTAGAGGAAATGTTTGATGAAACTTCCTCGATATCACATTCGCCAAAAGGATATGCATAAAGCTCAAAATGGGCTGAAAGTTTTTCCGGGAGTTTTTCAGGTCTGTGAATCGTCTGCTTAGTTCTGTTATCAGAACTTCTATCTCAGTGATGTATTCATCAAAATTGCAATCAGTTTGACGTGTTGTGTGTTTTTCGGGATTGGTAAATTTTTTTGAATTTCCTTTACCAAGTTGAGATATTAGCAGGCGTAGTTTTGATTCGAAAGCATTCAGCGAGCTCACTAAATCTATAACACTCTTCCCTTTCGCTTGCAGCTCAATGTTGAACGTGTTGTAGTGGCCTGTGAGATGTTACAAAAGCTAAATTTTGCAGTCAAGTAGCGTCTTGTAGCTGAACATAATTTTCTCCCATTGCGTCTAGGAATTCGATTATTTTTGGCAAGAGATTCAAAACTCTTTTCAAGAAACTTTCCTTTACTAAGCCACCTAACATTCGTGAAAAACAGCAGGTCTTCGTATTCAGCTTCATTTTCTTCTAGTTGGATTCGAAAAAGCCTCCTACGTAAACTTCGTGCCTGAATAGAATTAGCTATTTTGGCAGTATGTCGATAATGTCTTTTACATTTAAAACGTTGTGCATAGTGCATTTTGGTGGATAATGCAGTGAAAAGAGGTAAAGTCTGTAAAATCGTCCCTTTCCCTATTAGGTGCAAAGTGCAATGGACACATTGGTTTGGCCTAACATCGAAGGTGCCCCGTCAGTAGTGATGCAAACAGGCTTCCACAATGGCAGATTTATTATTTGGGCGAATTCCGTGAAGATATTAAAATATCTTGACCCCGAGTTGTTCCTTTGACAGCAAGGATAGTGAGAAATTCTTCTTTTAGCGTCATGTCCGGGAATACCATTCGTATAAATACAAATAGTTGAGCTGTGCCAACTACATCTGTTGATTCGTCAAATTGTAAAGAGAAGAAAGAACAGATTTGCAAGTCTTTGTCCAGTTGTTGATTTACATCCTCATTCATTGTTTCAACGCTTCGCGTGACGGTTTGACGAGAAAGCGGCAGCTCCTTAATTGAACCTATTATGTCACTTTTACTTTTAAATTTGTCAAACAAAACTTCACTAGCCTTTAGAAAAGCTTCTTTTAGCATTTCCCCGTCCTCGAAAGGTTTTTTATGTTTGATCAAAACACGAGTAATTCGAAACGAAGCCTCGGCCGTTGCTTTCGATTATTGCATAGGCGTAGCAAAAAGTATCTGTTGTGCTCCTAATTTAGCTTTCAATTCCTTAAGTTTAATTTTTCCCAGTTCACTGTTAGCAGGATAATCATTTTGGTACGACTTAATAGAGGTCTGCATGGGCCTTAATTTGGAAAGCCCGGCCCGGCCAGTAAAATTTGAACAATTACCAAAACACGAATTTGACACCTGGTGCACTTGGTCATTCGACTGCTTCAGAGTTTTCGTTTTATTAATTGCTACACGTATTCTATTACAATAAACGTTCATTCAGAATATTTCTGAGACTCTGTATAAGTCACGTGACGTCCGAGGAGGGGGGCTTGTATACTTAAAACTATTGCATGAAAAGGACAATTTCCATGCCCTTCAAATTTTCTGGGTTTTCAAATTATCATTCACTACCGAAAAATCTTTGGGGATAAGGAAGAGGGAGGGAAGAGGGTTAATTCGAAAAGTAGGAAATATCCAGAATTATGAGTCCGATCGTTCTACTGGGAGAAGATTTTATGGCTTTCTAAACTGCACGGACCTCTACTGGCATATCATATCGCTGAAACGCAATATGTCTCTCGTGTGTGAGTGTGGGGAGCACATTTGTGTCGCTTAAGATGCGATGTTCCAGACTTTGTGCTATCGTAACTCAAAAAGGTTTTGCATTTAGCGCACTGCACAACGTTTACCGGCCGACTAGTTTCAGAACGGGACAGCAATTTAAAATATTTCCGAATATCGCTTACCCTTTACATTGTCTACAAGCACATATTCTCCGGAAGCGATTTTTTCGCGAAAATCTTTCGCTTTCTTAAACTCCATAATAAGTATGGAAGAGTATTTATCAGCAACATTGAACTGAGCATATGCTAAGGGAAAACAACGACAGACTGCCCAGCTAATCAGTGTCACAGAAGTTTTGAAAATGGCTGCCTGATAGTACAAATGGGGAAAATACGGCACAGATTTATACACATAAGTAAGTTTCTTCCAGCCTATTTCTCCAGTGCCATTTAAGACAACTTAAAAGCTTTTCACACATCTAGAGAACAAAGTGCCGCCGACCAAAAAAATAAAAAAGATCGTCCGCGACAGTCCTGGTCTGCGAGCGGGTGGCTCGGTTTATAAATGCTGCAGTAATAGCCTGCCCTGAAGCATGAGAGGAGGGTGAGAGGAGAAGTTAAGGGAGAGGGAGAGAAGGGACCACATTCTCGGCTTATAAATGCTGCAGTTAATAGCCTGCCCTGAAGCATGAGAGGAGGGTGAGAGGAGAAGTTAGGGAGAGGGAGAGAAGGGACCACATTCTCGGCTTATAAATGCTGCAGTTAATAGCCTGCCCTGAAGCATGAGAGGAGGGTGAGAGGAGAAGTTAGGGAGAGGGAGAGAAGGGACCACATTCTCGGCTTATAAATGCTGCAGTTAATAGCCTGCCCTGAAGCATGAGAGGAGGGTGAGAGGAGAAGTTAGGGAGAGGGAGAGAAGGGACCACATTCTCTGTTTATAAATGCTGCAGTTAATAGCCTGCCCTAAAGCATGAGAGGAGGGTGAGAGGAGAAGTTAGGGAGAGGGAGAGAAGGGACCACATTCTCTGTTTATAAATGCTGCAGTTAATAGCCTGCCCTGAAGCATGAGAGGAGGGTGAGAGGAGAAGTTAGGGAGAGGGAGAAAAATGACCACATTCTCTGTTTATAAATGCTGCAGTTAATAGCCTGCCCTGAAGCATGAGAGGAGGGTGAGAGGAGAAGTTAGGGAGAGGGAGAGAAGGGACCACATTCTCTGTTTATAAATGCTGCAGTTAATAGCCTGCCCTGAAGCATGAGAGGAGGGTGAGAGGAGAAGTTAGGGAGAGGGAGAGAAGGGACCACATTCTCGGTTTATAAATGCTGCAGTTAATAGCCTGCCCTGAAGCATGAGAGGAGGGTGAGAGGAGAAGTTAGGGAGAGGGAGAGAAGGGACCACATTATCGGTTTATAAATGCTGCAGTTAATAGCCTGCCCTGAAGCATGAGAGGAGAAGTTAGGGAGAGGGAGAGAAGGGACCACATTCACATTGAAAAACTGAGGGAGCTGACTGTGGTGTTTTTTTTTGTTGTTGTTGTTTGTTTCGTCGGGTTTGGTGTCCGTCGTTTGCAGTGCAAGGTAGTATTGCACGTTACGAAATATTTTTTTAGTAGCTGCCACGAGATCAATTCCTTACCTTATATGAATCGATCAATGTATCTTACTTAGCCGCTCGTCCGAGGCATGGTGAAGGATCTGAGATTGATATGATACAGAGCTGCTAAACAATTACAACCTGTACACGGTTTTATTTACATCCTCTTACGGAGTGCATAAGTATATTCAAATATAAATACATCTTTCTTGTTGTAGACTCCATACTTTTGAGCGGATGAGATTCAGTGTCCAGCAACACAGTTCTGGATGAGAGGATGAGATACAATGGCAAAGTTCCTGTTGAGATACACAGTCACACAACATTTAGGAAACACAGATGGAGAGTGAACTTTTAATCACGTCAGACCGCGGCCTGATTATTATGTCCCTAAATAACCCGCAGGTATTAGAACATCATTCGTATAACCAAACCCTCAGGTTGGTTCTGCTACAGTGCTACTCCACCTCAGTGGAACAGCATTAGTAACGGCTGGATTCCATATTCCACACCGCTATCACCGAGAAAAAGAAGCGTCTTCCTTGATCACGTTCAGAGACCCAAGACAGCGAAATTCCGTTGTAACTTTTCGCGCCTCTTCAACTTTTCTTGTGCCCGGAGATTGCTCTCGTCCAATGGCGTGGCAGAATTCTGAGCGGCTGGGCCATGTGGTTTCTTTCAATGTCCAGCGCCCAGCAAAACTTTCCGTGACATCCCAGGGTCGCGCCTGTGTCGAGCCCCTCTTCCTCGCAGAATTCCCTGAGGAAAGGTTTTTTTTTTGCTTTTTTCTTTTCTTCCACTGGCACATACAACATGGCCGACCCATCGCCATCCTCCCTCTCGCTGACCAGAAATGGCGTCCCATCTCTCAGCTTGTATTTATTTTTTCACCTTTCCGACCCTAAAATCTCCCAATTTTTCTCACGTCATCACACTGACCCACTCCAATTGTTTTGTAGGAGGGGAGGATGTCGTAAAACTTCTATTTTTCCCATCAGCGGAAATTGTTCAATCTCATCCTGCTGCTGTATGTTGCGAGTTTTCCAAACGAAAAAGGCATCGTACAGCGATTGTTTTGCGCATAAAAAAAACCCCTGCTCGACCCTTGTCTGTTTTACATTAAATATTGAAGGCCCGGCCCGGTCCGTTTTCCCAACTTAGAAATGAGCAACTGCCCGACCCGGCCCGAGCTGTCTTTCTAGATTTTTAAATGTCGAGAGATTTTTTTATAGGAATGGACATATTATTGAAGCCCGACATATTAAACACAAACACTTGTCACGAAACATCGTGAAGAAATAAGATTCCCCACATTCAGTGTGGAAATTATACATTTTCGGTTTCTTAACTCCACTCATTTTTAATATCTAAACAAAGCTTAATAACTTAAATTATATCTGCACTCAATAAGCAAACTAATTTTTATGCATAAATAAGAATGTTCACAGATCGGCCTTCCTGTAAGTGTAGGCGTTACGATTGGCTACTAGCAGAGCGGGAGAGAACAACATGTCTCATGCGACAGACTGTAGATGCGCGATGACTATGCGTGGCGATTAGGGTTGGGGAGGAGTCTGATTCATTCTATCACCTGGTCTCAGGCAGTTCGTATGGAACAACATGCCTACCCCAGCGCGATAAACAAACTGTCGACCGTTCGAGAGCTCGCAATCGACCGTTTGGCCACCCCTGCTCTACACCATGATTTCTTTTAATTGTTATTTTGAGTTTTATTCAGAATTTGGAAAAAGGTCTAAAACTGTGTTCTTTGTGCGTGAGTTTTGTACAATTATTCTCCTTTTGTACCAAAGCAACGGACTAGCAATGTTAACCTAGCGCTAACCTCAGAACAACCGCACCTCCTAACAACGGTAATATCTAAACAAAGCTTTCCCGGTCCTAGCAGCGACCGTCATTCGGAGGTTTCACTGTATATACACTGAAGTGCTAGAAAAACTGGTACAGACGAGCTTATGCAAATTACATAGCAACGTCACCTATGCGCGTACTCGGTTGCGTCCGCCAGTGCATATACACTGAGTGGGCACTTTATTATGACCACCCCTCAGTATTTCGTTGGGCCACCTTTTGTCTTTAATATTGCGTCGATTCTTTGTGGCATGGACTCCACGAGATGTTGATAGGTGGTTTGTGGAATCTGAGACCATGCTTGATGAATAGCACTTCACAGGAGTGTGAGATTGCAGGGTTGTGGATCCAGCTGTCTGATGGCTCGTTCAACTTCATCCCACAAGTTCTCAATAGGGTTGAGGTCTGGAGATTGTGGGGGTCACCTAAGCAAAGTAAACTCACAGGCATGTTCCTGAAACCAATCCTGTACAATACGAGCACTATGGCAGGAAGCATTATCTTGTTGAAAGTCATTGGGATAAACCATCCACATGACAGGATGCACTTGGTCCGCAACGATGTTTAGATATGATGTGCCAGTCAGACGTTGATCAACACGAACTAAAGGGCCCAAAGCATGCCAGGAAAACATTCCCCAAACCATAACGTAGCCTCCACCAGCTTGAAGGGTTGTAGCAATGCATTTGTGGTCCATGCTTTCGTGCTGTGTCCGTCAAATTCTCACTCGGCCATCGGCATGGTGCAACTGAAAACGTGATTCATCGGACCTCATAATTTGTTTCCAATTATCGACTGTCCAATCCTAGTGCTCCTGTGCGAACTGGAGACGTTTTCTCTTGCTAACTGCAGACAGCAAAGGTGTTCGAACAAGCCTTCTGCTGCCACATCCCATCCGATGCAGTGTACGGCGAACAGTGCGTGCAGAGATCGTTTGAGGGGATCCTTGATTAAGATGGTCTGTAATTTGCTGCACTGTTGCCCTTCTGTTGTCTGTTACCAGTCTGGACACTCTCCGTTCCGCTCGAGCAGTCACTAGTCGATGACGACCACACGTTGCACGTAGAGACCCAGTATTTTGGCTGACAGTCCAGTCTTTAAACACTTTAACAACAGCTGCTGTGGAATATTTCACGAATGCGGTGGTTTTGGTGATACTCGCTCCATGGCTCCGAGCTCCTACAATCATCCCACGTTGAAAGTCCGTCAAATCGCATTTTTTACCCATCTCGTCACCCAAAAATCCCTTCTCCTACTGTCGCAAGCACTATGCTTTCCCTTTTTATACTAGCCTCGCCCTCTGGCGGCAACAGAGTGCAGCCATAGCTCATTTGCTTAAAACTGTCAGGTGGTCATAATAAAGTGGCCACTCAGTGTATAAAGCGATAGATATCCTTGCCAGCTGTCAGAGCTGTTTTCGGCAGGAGAATGACAAGTAGTAACGATTTAAGATATTTTCAACGCGGTGTCATACTTGGCGCTCGTGAGATGGGCCATAGTATTTCGGAGGTACAAATGAAGTTCGGATTTTCACGGACGACCATTGCAAGGGTGTGCCGTGACTACAAGAATTCCGGCAAAACCTCCAACCTACGATACCAGTGTGGCCGTAAAAAGACATTGGGTGAACGTGACCATCATCGGCTGTCAAGAATCGTTTCATGCGATAGGCGTGCAACACTCTCGCAGGTATAATCGGAATTCAATGCTGAAGCCTTAACAAGCATCAGCGTCCGGACTGTGCAACGTACCCTGCCCGATATGGGCCTTCGGAGCCGACGCCCAATTCGAGTCCCCTTGATGGGTACACCACACAGAGCTATGCGCCTCGCTTGGGCACGGCAACACCGCCACTGGACACTTGATGACTGGAAACAAGTATCCTGGTCTGACGAGTCGCGTTTCCGACTGCATCTGACAGATGGAAGGATTCGTGTGTGGCGCAAACCCCATGAAGCCATAGATCCCGCCTGTCAACAGGGAACTGTACCGGCTTGTGGAGGGTGGTCCATAATGGTATGGGGTGTGTTTAACTGGACTTCACTGGGACCCCTGGTACGTCTACAAACGTCTGCGAACGGCCAACGCTATGTGCGCCTCCTTTCTGACGAGGTACACCCGTTCATGTCCTGCATTCATGCTGATGGGTTGGGCCTGTTTCAATAGCACAATGCCCCTCCACACAAGTGTTGGGACGCCACATTATGGTTAGAGAAGCATTCATCTGAGTTTGGGGTATTGTCATTCCGACCCAAGTCCCCAGATCTGAACGTGATGGAACACATTTGGGATGCAATGCAACGCGCTATCGAACACAGGAATCCGAGACCTCGGAATATACCCGAATTGTGGAACGCTCTGCAGGAAGTATGGTGTGCATTGCCAACAGCATATTTCCAAAAGCTAGTGGAGTCCATGCCCCATCATATTTCTGCAGTCCTGCGCTCCGGTGGCGGACCTACCAAGTATTAGACTGGTGTACCAGTTTTTCTGGCACTTCAGTGTATATTTCTTCTGATTAGTATGAAAAAAGTATACACTTGTGTGTGTGTGTGTGTGTGTGTGTGTGTGTGTGTGTGTGTGTGTGTTTTAATTGTAAAAGTAATCCAATGGTTTAAAATATTTCGTCACAATTGCTTCCCATGTTTACTTATGAACAGTAATGTACAGTATGTGTGCAAATACTTTTTTTGCCCCCTTCCCCCAGTATATTTCTTCTGGTATAGAATTAAAAAGCGTAGCATTAGTATAGACCTCCAACCTGAAAAGCTATTCTTTGCATGTAACATAACCACAGAAATTTGAAAATTTAATCGTCCTGGAACGGGAATCGAAACCGCATGTCCCGATTTGCGCTCGAGTATGCTAGCCATTGTTTGGATTTCATTGTCCTGGGTGGTGTAACGGTTAGCATACTCGAGCTCAAATCGGGAGATGCTATTTCGATTCCCGTTCTAGGACGATTAAATTTCTGTGGTTATGTTACATGGAAAGAACAGCTTGATTTATGTCTATATTAATTATTCCATGTGTTTCCAACTTGAGCGTAGCATTAGTTTTTCAAAATATTGAATATTTGAAATAATTCTTTTTTATGAATGAAAGCATACTTGACATCCTCATTCAGGGTAAACCACTGCAGCTTGTGGATCTCAAACTGCGTGGCATCACTAAGCAATCGCCGCGGCTCTTTTACAGCACGGCTGCTGCTACTAGAGACAGAAGATTTTCATCAAGTGTTAACATACCCGCAAAGTGCCGCACCAGTGGCGCAGTGGTCTCAGCGCTGGCTTCTGGCCATTCATCCGGGTTCGAATCACGGTGAGGCATGGATGTTGTGCTTGTCTTACGGCTCTGGTTCTCTCCCTTCCCTGTTGCCAGTAGCCCTAAATTAGGGACGGGCGACTGCTTATAACTCACTGAGGAGTTGTTCACGGCAGTTGTTACCCCCCCCCCCAAAAAAAAAAAAAAAAAAAAAAACCACATCAGCAAGGTCGGCGCAACGACTGGGCAACCGAGGCGGTCGCTGAGCTCTGCGCCTGGGTCCTGAAATTCTTACGAAAATAATCCTTGAGAAGGAACGCTTAAACACATGTAATTAGCTAAAATTTGAGATACAGAACAAATGTTGAAGTTTTCTGATCACATTTTGACCATTAAGGAAAGAAAATCTCGCCGCCCCGGTGGCGCAGTGGTCTAAGGCGCTGGCCTCTGATCATTCGTCCGTAAGGGGTCCGGGTTCGAATCCCGGTGAGGCATGGATGTTGTGTTTGTCTTACGGCACTGGCTCTCTCCCTTCCCTGGAACCAGTGACCCTAAATTAGGGACGGGTGACTGCTTATAGCCCATTGAGTTGCTCACGGTGGTCGTTAAACCTCCAATCAAAAAAAAAAAAAAAAAAAAAAGCAAATCTCAGCTACAGAATTTCGGGTTACGAACTTACACGGGTCAGTTACTATAGAGTAACGGTTACTGTAATATGGAATCGTCTTATATATCCGAAAGCAATGTTTTGAAGTTGTAGACAAAGGACGAGGTGCGCTGCATCTGTGAACAGCTCGGTTTATCAGATTAACGGAATTAAAAAGTGCTCGTGTCTACTCTTCCGAATGCAACGATCGCCCACTTGTACCGAGTGTTCCGAGGTAAGGGTATGATATTTCAGAGTTCACTAGTTTGCTAATAAAGAGTGTGGTCGGCAGAGTAGAGGGAGACAACATAGACACAATAACTGCATTTATAACCAAATCCTCAGAATAAGTCGCAAGTTAATCAGACCTTAACCTAGTCGCAGGTTAATCACCACTACTGACGAAGTTGTAACAGCATAGGATGTAACGAAGTAGGGCCCGAGGTAAACACTGGCAAGTACAGGTGTCTAATCAGCCGACCTTTTAGTGAGTGAGTAAGGTGGAGGATTGTCTGATACCAGGTCTTAAACAGCCTCTAGAAGTAGGTTGAACAGCCGTTACAAGTAGAAAGCTAGAAGATTTGAGCTCGAGCGCTTACAGGAAAGTCACAGATTGTAACGTACCAGGAGATGTGACGTACCTGCGAGAAGGACGCACACGACATAAAGGCAGATAGGAATCAGAATAAAACGTCCGCGTAGCTCAATTGGTAGAGCAACTTATTCCGGAATGAGGGGACCCGGGTTCGAATCCCGGCGTGGACAGAAATGACGGAGAAATTAACTTCGTTATAATGGCGCCCGAACTATCCGGATGACCCGACCGTTCAAAATCTCGCATTGGTGTGATGTTATTTCCACACCGCGAGATAGGAAAAATAAGAGAATCCTTCTCCAGCGCTTCGAATAAAAAAATAAATAAGGGGGAGATGATGTAACGTACCAGGAGATGTGACGTACCTGCCAGAAGGACGCACACGACATAAAGGCAGATAGGAATCAGAATAAAACGTCAGCGTAGCTCAATTGGTAGAGCAACTTATTCCGGAATGAGGGGACCCGGGTTCGAATCCTGGCGTGGACAGAAATGACGGAGAACTTAACTTCGTTATAAGATGTAGATGCGAGTTAGAAAGTCAGTTTGAGCAGATGACCTTACTTGTAAAGAGGAAGGGGGGGGTCCAATATCCCGGGACGCTATATCATGCTCTCCGAGTCACAGTACAGTGGTTAGGCAGTAGACTGGGATCGAAACCCCAACCTTATAGTTGGAAGGTGGCTGCTCTTACTACAAGGTCTCCCGAGGCCTATCAGACCTTTCAGATGCATGATCCCTATATTTATATGAGTATGCGTGACTTGATTGACTTCCCGTCAGAGCTAAAAAGGAGAAAAACTCGCGGGAGGACAGCCATAACGTTCAGTATGGAAAACATAACGAGAAGTAACCAAAATTGATATACATGTGTAAGTGAAAAGTACAACAAAAAACAAAAACGAAAGGTTGAAAAGGCAGTATACGTCACAGCAGAGATGTAAACATTAACTTTTATAGCCTCCATGCAGTTAGGGAATAGTGAGGGTGATGATCAAGCGTGAAATTGTTTGTCCTCATTATGCACGTTTTCGTTCTAGTGACACTGTATTTCTTTCGACGGGGGGAAAAACGAAACGAAACAAAACAAGAAAGATAACACCAAATTATCGGGTGTAATAAGAACGTCTTTTGAATCCGTTCTGATGCAAATTAAATTTATCAAAGCTATTCAAAGCCAATGGAACCGGTATGGAAAACAATACTATCGGACGGAAGAAAAACGTTTTTCAATCGGGTTTTTAATCCTTCAGATATTGCTGTAAACAGAATCGTGAGCTTACGTCCTCTGGTTGCAGACTTGTGCATTAAGAAAAACATGAATTTATATGAGAAACATTTCGCACCGGAAACACTCTCCAACACAGAAAGAATTTTTCAAATCGGGCTCTTAGAAACAGAGATATCGACAAAAATAAGATGTGACTGGTGGAAAAACCATGCATTATTTTAGGAAGAAAGTATTCTCAAAAGGTTTTTCCATATGAGCGGTATCGGTCCAAGAAAAAAAATTTAGTCGAGTGTTCAGGAGCCCAGATTTTGCTACAAATACATCAGAAGCAGAAATTAACACTTTTGCCCCCTGGTGGTCAAACCATTCTTTACCAAACATTAGAAATTATGTGAAAAATATTTTCCATCAGGTCTTTTATGCGATACAGGAAGAAGTTTTCAAATCGGAGTTTTAGAAGCAGAAATGACGCAGAAAATGCAATTTACCTGTGTGCCCCTAGCGGAAAGTCTATGATTTACTTGAAAATTTTGAAATTATATTATATGAAAAACATGTCACACTGGAAACACTATCAACAAAGAAGGAATTTTTCAAATCGGACTCCTAGAAGTAGAGATATTGACAAAAATAAGATGTACATATACGTCCAATGGCGTAGAAACCATGCATTATTTTAAGAAGAAAATGTTTCTAAAAGGTTTGTCGACATGAGTGGTATCGGTCGACAAACGATACTACTCATGTCGACAAACCTTATGAGATTCTAAATTTCCCATTTTTTCAATGGAAAATTTAGAAGATGATATTTTGCTGTAAATACATCAGAAGCGGAAATTAAGATTTACGCCCCCTGGTGGCCAAACCATTTTTGTACAAAATTTAGAAATTATGTGCAAACGGTTTCCCATCAGGAGCTGTATCCGGTGTAGAAATAATTTTTCAGATCGGAGATTTAGAAGCAGAGATATAGGGAGAAACGCAATTTACCCCTACACCCCCTAGCGGAAAGTCTATGAATTACTTGAAAATTTTGAAATTATATGAAAAACATGTCACTCTGGAAACACTATCCAACAAAGAAGGAATTTTTCAAATCGGACTCCTAGAAGTAGAGATATTGACAAAAATAAGATTTACATCTATACCCCTTGGCGAAGAAACTGAAATATTTTAAGAAAATATTCCGAAAAGGTTTATCAATGTGTGTGGCATCAGTCCACGAAAAAAATTTTCAGTCGATATTTTAGAAGCTCAGATTTTATGGCAAATACATCAGAAGCAAAAATTAACACTTACGCCCCCTGGTGGCCAAATTATTATTTAATAAAAATTTGAAATTATATGCAAAAGATTTTCCATCAGAAGCTGTATCCGCTGAAGAAAAAAATTTCAAATCGGAGTTTTAAAAGAAGAGTTATCAGGAAAAACGAAATTTACTTTTACGCCCTCCAACGGGAAATCTATGCGTAATTTGAAAAAGTAACTATATCTAAAATACTCTTCGACATAAATGGAATCGAAAGATAAAATAATTTTTTCAATCGGATGCTTAGAAGCAAATATGTGGAATAAAACGCATTTTTGATTTCGACATCATCTGCATTTACGCCCTCTAGCGGCAAAATTGTACATCGTAAAAAAACCAAATAAAGGATCACCATTCGTATATTTCAAGCTTCCCAATGCAAAAATAATTTTTCATATCGGACTAATACACTGGCGGAAAGTGAAAAAAGAACACCAAGAAGGAGACTTCTGATACCAACGAAATTTATACAGCATAATAACGGAATACAGAGGATAACGTGATCAAAACATTATGGCAAAATACAGCTGTATTTGCTGGTAAACTGAAAAATAACATTTCCATGTAACATGGTTAGTACGAGGTTGAACCGCCATGAACTGCGTCACACTGTGCAATTCTGGCATGGAGTCTGTCGTACATGCAGATGTTGGATGTAAGTTTGGGGTATTGAGTTCCAAGCATCCTCAACCTGGACACGGAAATCGGGGATGGTCGTGGCTGGCCGTGGAGACCGGATAAGCCGTTGTCCCATAAAATCCCACACGTGCTCAATGGGGGACAAATCCGGTGAACGTGTAGGCCACGGAAGTTGTCTCACACCCTGAAGTGCATGTTGCGTTGCACGTGCCGTGTGTGGGCGTGCGGTATCTTTCTGGAAAACACCACGATGGTCCGACCTTACAAATGGCACAACAACGGGCTGAATGATGTTGATGTAGGAGGTGCTGTTTAACGTACCCGGTACAAATACTAGTTCTGTACGGGAGTGATAGCTGATCGCTCCCCACACCAGGAGACCAGGTGTAGGCCCTGTGTGTCGCTGGCGGATGCAAGAAGGGTGGAGACGCTCCCCTGTGCGTCTGCGAACACGCATAAGGCCATCGGAGGCTCCCAAGCAGAATCTGCTTTCATCGCTGAACACGTCAGATCGCCATTGCGTTCTCCAGTGCAGACGTTGGCGACACCACCGCAGCCGTTCCTGACGGTGGGCTGGAGTCAGAGGTACACATGCCAGAGGCACACGCGCACGTAGTCCTGCATCCAGTAGACGGTTGCGGATTGTTCGCACAGTCACCTCAGGTGCAACGGCTGCTCGGATTTGCGTCGCAGTGGATGTTCTGCTTGACAACGCCGCTCTTCTTATGCGTCGATCGGTCCGCTCATCAGTCCGTCTGTGACTCCCGGTTCCACGTCTTCTCGTGTGGGAATGTTCCTCGGACCATCTACGCCACCATCGTACCATCACCGATACTTTCCGTCCAATTCGCTCCGCAATACGACGATACGACCACCCGGCCTCACGGGGTCCGACTAGACGACCTCGCTTAAAGTCCGATAACTGCTGAAATCGTACACGTCTTCCATGTCCAGGCAATGTAGCTTCTTCAGGGAATTCGCACGTGTCCGTACGCCGACGACTGATTACATTCACTTCACCGTACTCCTTAAATACCACCTACGATAATTTGCATATTATGCCGTGCTGTGGCGTAAGCGCTCACCGGTTGGTCCCGAAATTAACATCACACCTACGTAAACTCGACCCCATTAACATTTGTAAATTTCATGATCGTCCGCCAATTCCTTCTTGGTGTTCTTTTTTCACTTTCCGCCAGTGTAGTTGCAGAGATATCGTGGGTACAGACGGACGGACAACCCGGTAACATAAGCACGATCTTTTTTTGCAAAGGACATGCTAAAAACCGAAATATTTTTTTCTGTTTGTTTGGCTTGCTTTCGTAAATCCGAAAATTGTATAATTTAAAATTCTGAAATGGTAAAATATCTTAATTATTCCCTCATATTTATTTTTAAACTATGGCATGCTTACTGCCTAGTGAAACGGTATTAACAAAAATTGAAGGCAAGTAAGCAACTGAATTTGATATGTTATTTGTGGTTTTTCATATGTTATGGAACTAACTTTTGAACTTAGAACACAGGTCAGCTACACACCTCTGCCAGCAAGTGACAAGTGCTTCAATGCCAGTCCGGAAGAGATCTGGCTCCCTGAATGAAAGAAAGTCCCGGAATGCAATTTCGGCCTCCTCGCGGTTTCTGCAGGTCCTGTCCTTGAGGTAATTACTAAAACGCATGAGTAAGTGGAAATCGGTAGGTGCCAAGTCAGGAGAGTAGACTGGATGTGTTTCGAATCTTTTTCTGTTTTTTTGATTGAGGGTTTCACGACCACCGTGACCAACTCAATGGGCTATAAGCAATCACCCGTCCCTAATTTAGGGTCACTGGTTCCAGAGAAGGGAGAGCGCCAGTGTCATAAGACAAACACAACATCCATGCCTCACCGGGATTCGAACCCGGACCCTTCTCGGACGAACGGTCATAAGCCAGCGCTTAGACCACTGCGCCACCGGGGCGGCGTTTTGAAGTAGTTTCTGTTTCTTCACTTTTGACAGGTGTGGTGTCGCGTTATCATGGAGGAAGATAGGACCTTTCCTGTTTACCAAAGATGGCTGTTTGCAACACAACTTCTTATGCATTCCGTCAATTTCTTCACCGTATTTGACTGAGGTAATGCTTTCACCAGCATTCAAGAACCTATAATGTATGACACCCTGAACAATTCACCACACTGACAACAAAATCTTCTTTGGCGTCAACATTGGGTTAGGATGTTGTTTCTGTGGTTCACCATGGTTCACACAGCCACTGTCCAGATCGCTTACGGTTGTCATATAGCACCCACTTTTCATCACAGATTACAATGCGATCAAGTAGGGGCTCCTTTCGTTGCAAAGCAGAAAGTTATTGCACATCTCAAACCGTAGTTGTTTCTGATGCTCCGTCAGTTTGAGTGGGACCCACGTATCGAGACTCTTGACCTTACCAATTTGGTGGAGATGTTCAGAAATGGTTGACACCGACACATTGTACTGTTTGGCGAGTTCTCTGACTATAATGCGAGGATATGCTTCCACATTTGCCTTCAGAGCGTCGTTATCAATGATCGAATGTTATCCTCGGTCCTCCACCGGAACGAAACTTTTCAAACCACCTACGAACAGTACGTTCAGATGTTGCCTCCTCGCCCCTTACCTCTACCACATTACGACCCAATTTGAACTCATGAAGCAGAATCACCCGCAACTCACTCCTTCCTATCTTGGTGTACAGACAACTCTTACACGAGTAGCAACGCCTGCAGCTCAACCGATTACGGCGTGTATGTGGCGTCTAAGTCTCACTTTAACTCGTACGAATGGAGCTGCGAGCGGGTTGGTCTGCAAGCATTATGGGCGAGTTAAATGTGGCACCTCAGAAAATCGCTCGTTATTTTCCGAAAGACCTGATATTTGAAAAATGAGTAAAACTCTTCGTATAATCGTTGTTCCCGAAAAGAATTCAGGGGAGAGAAAAAACGAATACTATGGATGGTTTTTAATGCACTTTAAAATTATTTATACTAGGTTGCACCAAAAAGTGATGCTACATCAGCTGCACCACTTTTCGGGAAAAGGCAAACCATTGTGTGATGCATGAAATACACAAAAGCATGATGCAATTGCGCACCGTGATATGGTATTCAACCTAAATGGTGCGAAGTTACACGCATTGCACCATGTTTATGTATGTTTCATGCATCACCCAATGGTTTACCTTTGCCACAAAGGTGGGGCAGTTGGCATAGCACCACTTTTTGGTGCAACCTACTACAAAGCAGAGATTTAGCATAAAGTTGAAAAGAAAATTTCTTATGGTCATTTAGGGAGATCTCCTGAGCAGAACGAGGCGATTACTCCGTGCCCAGTCTTGTGCAAAATCTGTGCTACGTGAGTTTTCGTGCAACGAAAAGTTAGGTTTAAAAATTTCACACTCAAGAGATATTTTGTGAAAAATGGAAAGGTTTAGTCTTAAAAAAGAATCGTTGATGGTTCCGATATCAGAAATGAGACGTTAGCATAAGTTTCTACTCTAAAGTCCGTAAGAAGAAAGTGGGGGGCAGGAAAAAAAGGGGAATGGTTTTGGCTCCAGACATATCCGGAAATTAATCGCGTGCGCATCAAATGAAGTGAACAGTTGTGATTCATAAATCCTCGCAGAGTGAGCTATTTTGCCTTAGAACAAAAAAGAGTCTTTGAAGCGCATCAAATGTTGTTCTTCGCTTCTTTAAGATGCGCAGAATTGCCAATTTTGCAGTGAAGAAAAACTTGTTTTGTCTGTACAAATTATCGTTTGGAAAACATTTCGTGTATTGTAATTTGATACTGGTTGGCTTTTGTTATGCATGTTCTGAAATTTTTTTCACGATATATGATGTCAGATCTTACATAACGAGCTCAATATGAAGTATTGAAAATCGCATCAAAGCAGTCAGCATACTGGAGGTGCCCCATTTCATTACAGATTGATTGTTTAAACGGCAAATTACACGCACGAATGCGTTAATCTCAGTTGTCTTCCTCTCCTAAACGTGGCAGCCATAGAATTCCACCTTAAGCTACAATCTTCTTTTGTATCGAATAGAACGCAGATTTCCATAAAGTATGACTGCGTTTCAACAGCAAGGAAAAGAAAAGTGGAAGGAGGATGAAATGATGTCAACGTGATGAGTAGGAAAATGTACTCGATCTGTTGTCAAAAGAATTGCTTCAAGCTGGAGCCTACTCCCTGAATACCAAAGAGCTTTAAGAAGTCCTTGATAACCACACCGATAATCAGCATCGTTTGATATGAAATGCATTATTCGTTGCTTCGTACATTCCCAAAGATTATTGGAGGGCGAGGTGGAGGGGGAATGGGGGTGGTTATGTGCTCTACATTGGCCCGCGGATTCCAATTTAATTATCCTACATGGATCAGACTGACTAGAAATGCCATGTGGTGGGTTTTATCCAAAAATTTCACATTGAGTGGTATTGGATGAGAGCGCAAAATGTTTATAGTGAAATATTTAGGCTTTAAACCTAGGATTAAAACTGGGAATAATTTAAAAAAAAATGGAAAACTGATGAATTTTTTACAGTTCAGAATGATTACAAACAGGATTTTTTTTTTTTCGAAAACTACACTTTTGTTTTTGTGCAATTTTTATTTCTTATTTCTCGTGTCTAAAATGCTTCCCTAAACAAGGCTAGAGCAAAGAAGTATTCACATGGGTTTCTGAAAAAGTAGATATTGATATTTTCACAGATCTTGTGCATGCCTAAATAATTCAAAAGTATATCTACAAAATTTGCAACGAACTAAACGGAAGAGATTGTACATGTTTTGTGGTTGCAGTGTCGGACTTTAAACATATGATTTAAACAAGAAAAACTAAAAAAAAAACATACATTAGACTGCTATATACATAGACTTCAAGAAAAAAAAATAAAATATTGCATTATGGTAAAAGATGCTTCAAGGTAATGCTGAAGAATTTATTTACATGCCAACCTGCTTATGACAAGTGTGCTACATGTAAATAAAAAGGACTAATACAAAAATGTATGGGAGATTGAAGAAATTTGGGAATGTGCGGGAGGGATGTTAGGGAAGCGTGGATAAAATCCTTGGCCATGTGTTATCGGTTTAAAGAAAAAGTCATTACTTTTTGCAGTTATGGAGAATTAAGCTGGAATGCAAATGCAATTGTGTCTCCTTAAGACAGTACTGGCTGCTAAAATATTACGGTACTTTCTTTCTGATAACATACTACGCGAAATATCCTCTTATTTTATTAAGCGACAAAAGAACTTATCCCAATGCTTACAAAAAGTTTTCATATAACTCACACTGATTGTTTTCTTTAGTTTAATTACTTTACATAACTAAAAATTGATTTAATATTTTTGCATCGGTAAAGCGCGCGACATCTACCGAAGAGTTCTTTTTCTTTGTTATTTTACTATACAGTATACGTTATATATATACAGTATACTCTTTCATGATGTCACAGGTCTGATGCTACATAGCATCAGACCTGTGACATCATGAAAGAGGAGAAGTAGCATCATGGGAATCAATTGAAGTACTGAACCCTGTGCCACTGGCAACTTCTAGGAGATTTGTGCTGTTCACCAGCGGGTTCTGTTTCTGCCATGCACGGAATGAAAACTTGACAAGCATTAAAAGCGTGCAGATAGCACATATGCGGAGATGTGTGTCGTCTCACGACGTGTTGGGGCAGTCATCCCTCTCTCCCGTGGTATAATGATCTGAGATGGCATTATGTAAAACGAATACTCCTTCCTGTTACATTCTTTCGGGTTACCCACGATATCAGAATCACACAAGGGTGTTGCATTCATCAGTAGTGTAAATCATACAGTGAAACGTTCTGAAGTCACGTCCAGGGTCGCCGGACCTTTTTAGCACGTCTTTTGTAAAAAAAGATCGTGCTTCTGTTATCGGTTTGTCCGTCCGTCCGTCTGTACCCACGGCATCTCTGCAACTAGTCCGATTTCAAAAATTATTTTTGCATTTGGAAGCTTGAAATATGCGAATGATGATCCTTCATTTCGTTTTCTTTTACGATGTACAATTTTGCCGCTAGAGGGCGTAAAAGCAGATGATGTCGAATTCAAAATTACGTTTTAATCCACATATTTGCTTCTAAATCCGATTGAAAAAATTCTTTTATCTTTCGATTCCATTTATGTTGAAGAGTGTTTTTGATATAGTTTCCTTTTCAAATTACGCATAGATTTTTCGCTAGGGAGCGTAAAAGTAAATTACATTTTTCCCGATAACTCTTCTCCTAAAACTCCGATTTGAAATTTTTTTTTCAGCAGATACATCTTCTGATGGAAAATCTTTTGCATATAATTTCGAATTTTTAGTAAAGAATACTTTGGCCACCAGGGGGCGTAAGAGTTAATTCTTGCTTCTGATGTATTTGCCATAAAATCTGAGCATCTAAAATATCGATTGAAAAAATTCTTTCGTGGACTGATGCCACTCACATCGATAAACGTTTTCGGAATATTTTCTTCCTAAAATATCCCACACTTTCTCCGCCAGTGGCGTAGACGTATATCTTTTTTTTTTTTTTTTTTTTTTTTTGTCAATATCTCTACTTCTAGGAGTCCGATTTGAAAAATTCCTTCTTTGTTGGATAGTGTTTTCCGTGTGACATGTTTTTAATATAATTTCAAAATTTTCAAGCAATTCATGGACCTCCCGCTGGGGGCTAAAGGTAAATTGCGTTTCTCCCTATTTCTCTGCTTCTAAATCTCCAATTTGAAAAAATCTTTCTGCACCGGATACAGCTCCTGATGGGAATCATTTGCACATAATTTCTAATTTTTGTAAAAAAAAAATGGTTCGGCTACCATGGGGCGTAAATCTTAATTTCCGCTTCTGATGTATTTGCAGCAAAATATAAGCTTCTAAATTATCGATTGAAAAAAACCTCGTTTCTAGACCGATACTACTCGTGTCGACAAACCTTATAGAAACCTTTTCTTCTTAAAATAGTGCATGGTTTCTGCGCCAGGGGGCGTAGACGTATATCTTATTTTTGCCAATATCTCGACTTCTAGGAGTTCGCTTTAAAAAATTCCTTCTTTGTTGGATAGTGTTTCTAGTGTGGCATGTTTTTCCTATAAATTCAAAATTTTCAAGTAATTCATAGACTTTCCGCTAGGGGGCGTAAAGGTAAACTGCGTTTCCCACTATTTCTCTGCTTCTAAACCTCCGATTTGAAAAATTCTTTCTGCACCGGATACAGCTCCTGATGGAAAATCGTTTGCACATAATTTCTAATTTTTGTAAAAAAATGTTATGGCCACCAGGTAGCGTAAGCCTTAATTTCCGCTTCTGATGTATTTGCAGCAAAATATGAGCTTCCAAAATCTTGACTGAAAAAAAAGTCTTTTGTTGACCGATGCTACTCATGTCGACAAACCTTTTAGGAACATTTTCTTCTTGAAATAATGCATATTTTCTACGCCAGGGGGCGTAGATGTATATCTTATTTTTGTCAATATCTCTACTTCTAAGAGTACGATTTGAAAAATTCCTTCTTTGTTGGATAGTGTTTCCGATGCGAAATGTTTTTCCTATAATTCGAAATTTTCACGTAAATCATTTAAGACTTTCCGCTAGGGCGCATAAAGGTAAATTGCGTTTTCTGCTCCTAAAACTCCGATTTGAAAAATTCTTCCTGTATCGCATATAAGACCTGATGGAAAATATTTTGCACATAATTTCTAATGTTTTGTAAAGAATGGTTTGGCCACCAGGGGTCATAAGTGTTAATTTCTGCTTCTGATGTATTTGTAGCAAAATCTGGGCTCCTGAAAACTCGACTAAATTTTTTTCGTGGACCGATACCGCTCATATGGATAAACCTTTTGCGAATACTTTCTTCCTAAAAGAATGCATGGTTTTACCACCAGGGGACGTAAATTCACATCTTATTTCTGCCGATAACTCTGTTTCTAAGAGTTAGTAAGCTCAAGATTCTGTTTACAGCAATATCTGAGGGATTAAAGATCCGATTGAAAAACTTCTTTCTTCCGTCAGATACTATTGTTTTCCATACCGGTTCCATTGCCTTTGAATAGCTTTGATAAATTTAATTTGCCTCAGAACGGATTCAAAATACGTGCTTATTACACCCGAAAATTTGGTGTCATCTTTCTCGTTTTTTTATTTGACGAGGAGGGCAACATGTTGAGATGGCATTTTTTGGTCAGAATATAAAACTTATTGTGCTGTTGCAAAACATGACAAATGACGTCACTAGAACATGTTACAGATAAAACAATTATATCGATGAAATCTAAAAAAACTTGAGTTACGTAATTATATCATAGGATTTTTTGATATAAAAATGTTACTTATAACATAAATGATCTTAAGCCGTGTTGATTTGGACACCTCCACATCAGTATGAATTCCACAAGAACCGTAGCCCTTACACTATACATCAAACAACATACTACAGTATAAAGACATATCTCATTCCTTTTTTCTCCTCTCCTTCCATTTCCTTTTTTTGACCTGTTTTGAAGAAAGACTGATTTTGTCATACTTAAATGAAATAGGAACGTTCCTACTCTTCGTATAAAAAACACAATACCTTTCACGAATTTCAGGATAACTGTTTTTTAATAAAGTGGATACTCGGTGAGACAGTTTTTCTTTTTTTCTCATACTGATATATCTATAAGGCTGGTACTTTGTGACACCCCCTCCCCCGATACTGGACAAGCGAGTAGAATTTAACCCTCACCAGTTAACACACTCAGAGTTCTAACTGGTTAATTATTGAAATTATTTAGGCAGGAGAAATTTTAAATGGCAGGAAATAAAAAAAAAATCCATATACTTATCCGATTTCCGATTCTAAACATAATCATAAAGGAAGAAAAGTGAAGGGGCAAAGATGACATTTCGCCCCTGCATGCAAATGAGTACGGGTGAATCTGTTTCCCGCGGTTCCGAGAAACCCGCACTTCCCCCACTCCTTCAGAACGTGTTCGTTGTAGGCGGATGTCCCCCCATGTTGTATGCACCACCATTGACATTTTAAGCGGGAACGGAGAACTGGCCACCGGAGAACTGGACACATTGGAATTTCAGTGCCAGAAAATTGTTCTGCATAAACAAATTTGGTGTGGCTATATTCCCCACTACTTGAGCAACTATTGTTCATAAGTTATTTTTTTAATATTTCGTTTTCAGTGAGAAATTTAGACATTTCCATGTTTTTCGGGGCTAAGACTAAGCGGAGAACTGGCCACCCGGAGAACTGGCCACAAAAATGTTAAGGGTCCGTATAAAAATTACGTTTTGGGTTGCAATTTAAGAGACGTCAACATCCTGCGATGACCTTCTTGGTAAGTGGTCTTTTTGACACTTCCCATCGCTTTCATAATATTGATGTCAAAGCCTCCAGACAGGCAATATTTTTTCGTTGAATAACGGCTAGTGTTTTTGCACATTTGTGTCCCTAACTTTAATCACTTCTTACTCATGATGCATTATATTGATGTACGCAACTTCTTTGAATTCCCTAGTTTAACTTCAAAGTGATGCAATTTCCATGATCCGCGTAGCACATGCATAAATTTTCTTCGTCCTCTAAAGAATTGGATACATACACCCATGTGTGCTTGTGTGTGATTCCAGTTGGCTACAGTCAGTTTACTGTTAAAGTGAATATTTGTGTATGCTAATACGAAGTTGATAATTACGAAAGTAAGCAGCTTTTGCGGTGCGTAGTATAAAACCAGTTACAAGCTTTTGCACACCATCACCAAATGTAAAAAAAGAGGAATTTAAAATAAAAATCACAACGATAGGATGTAGTAGTATTTCTGTTTCTCAAAAATTGGTTTCAAAAGATGTATCTTTTGAAACCATATTCAGCAACATGGCCAATTTTTTAGACGCCAAACTCTTCAAAAGTAAATTGTTTTGTTTCTTTTTGAATCTCTCGAACAGCAGAAGGTTGTGATGATGTTCCGAAAAAACTTATCCGGTAAAAGTTATTAATATTTTGATATTGTGACACTGAATCAGTTGATCAAGTCATTTGGTCGATACTTATTCAACTGGACGCAATATAGGTGCTGAGAGATTATGTTTCTTTCAGGAGAGGAAAATTACGCAGCATGGAATAAATTCTGGAAGTTCCCCAGAATGTGCTCATGACAGTAGCTCTAAATAATACCCATTTGGGTAAAAGGTGATTGAAAAGAATCATTGAGTGTTAGAATGTTAGAAGTTATATGTTTCTCCATAGCATTATGTTATTGCGGAGTTGATTCCCCGCAAATGAGAGAACAATAATGCAGGTTTGAGCTAAGACAACAGCTGAAGTTTTTCGGAGAGGGTGTGTGTGTGGGGGGGGGGGGGGGGGGTCCTTTGAGCTTGAAGTAGAAGCCCTTGATATTTAAAGCAGAAATGTGTTTTCACTGGGCTTTTTTTTTTCTTGACCATTTCAGAATTCAAAAATTGTTTGGAACATTTTAGCCAGTAAGCTCACTCTCTCGATGAATTATTTGAGCTTACGGGGTGCGACTTTCTCAGGGCACACGCAGTCAATATGTGAAACCGCTTACGTAGATGAGGATAAAAGACAAAACACAACACTCATATCTTACTAGGAATTTGAACACGAGCCAGCAAGAAGTGATACCAGGGATGCTCTGGTGGCCAAGTGGTCTAAGACACTGACTTTTGACCATTCGTCTGAGATCGGCCAGGCGTCGAGACCCGGGAGAAGCATGGTGTCTGATGACGCTGGCTCTGTCCTTTCCCTAGAAACAGCGGCCCCAAATCAGGGACGGCCGACTGCTTATAGCACAAAGAGTTTCTCATCATAGTGGTCGTTGACCTCCAAACCATACAAAAGAAAGAAAGGAAAGAAAAAGAATAAAGGGGAGAGAAGCTAGCACTCCAGCCACTTGACCACGTCTCACGGTAAGTTAGAAGAAATGCGCATACGAAAAGTAGGAATGTACTCTTCTGAAATATTCATTTAACAGGATAGCATGGACTTTTTTTAATCTATTTTTTACTTAAAACAAAATTCTGAGTTTTATAGTATGCGACATTTTTTCATATGTAGAGGATTTTAGGAGTGGAGTGTATGACCCCAGGTCTTAAACAACCCTTAGAAATAGGATGCTAGGAGATTTGGGCTAGAGTGCCCGATAGGAAAGTGACATGGAAGCGAAGTAGAAAGGGGGAGGAAGACGCCCTTATTTATTACCAGGGGGGGCAGTACCCGAGGTCCGACGGCTTAACGTGCCCATCCGACGCACGGCGGATATTTAGTGGATCGAACCTGAGGTCCTTTCCACGGCAGTCACGAACGTTGCTCACTAGGCAACCCGCGGCCTTAGTATGCAACAAAATTGTCCTTTCACTATAAAAAGTATGAAAAAGTAAAAGAAAGAAGGAGGTGAATATCTCAGCCAAGGGGGAAAACAGCATTATAGCGTAATCGCTTACGTGTATTACAGTCGAATACAAAGAACATAGCAGAAAACACTTACTAAAATCTACCCAGTAGTCTAATACCTGCCGCAAAAATCGAATGTGGAAAGGGACCAGTTTACCGTCGTATCTTGAAAAGGAATAAATATTCCAAGTAGGGAATAATTTTGAATTTTATTTAATGCCTGAACTCAAAATGCAATGACTTTGTTGATAAACTACTTTTCCGCCGCTAGATGACCGAGCTGTCGGGATATTTGTTCATTGTTCTCTCTTTCCCTAGAACCAGAAGCTCTACGTTAAGGATGAGCTAGCTACTCGTACCACCCTTGTCTGCTACTGAGGTCCTTAAAACTACCAGAAAAAAAAAAAAAAAAGGAAAAATTATGTTTTTATTTCTAACGAATTAACATAACTTTATCACTGATGTCAGTAATCCTACATATTAGGTATTCCGAACCAGTTTTAGTAGTTGAAGAAATGCTCGTAAGAGTAATTTGTTCCCAAATAATCCAACGAATAACTGAAGTTTATTCTTCTTTTTAAGTAAGAAATGGAAAACTGGTGTTTCCTCAAAAAAAGATATTTTTATGTAAATAATATATGAAGGAATAAAATGTACATATCAGAGCGAAGAAACCGTACTTGATTTTAGAATCAGGGGTTTTCTAAACTTTAAGTTTTTTCCGCTAAAAATTTCTAACACAAAGAAAACAATGGGCAGTTAAATATTCCTCCTGACTAAGAGGGGCTACATACAGTAAGGGAATTTTGTGCGTAATCGTACTGTAGGTAATATGCTTCTGATAAGCAAATTTTATTTGTTTACAATAGTTTTGAAGCGATAAAACATACCTATACCAGTATTCAGATCCATTATTTACGTTATGTTAGATTACTGCAGATGTCAGGTTTTATACTTTTACAAAACAGCCATTCATTTTTACACGGAAAAGTCGAATCTATGCCTGGCCATATTAGGCATAGCACGAGAAATACATTTTTTGTAATTTTTCTCTTTATTGTGATGTTTCTGCTATAACAAAGCCTCAATCTTTGTGTAATGGTTTTGCTATCACGAAATATCAGGTCTGTGTATGGCGTTTTTGCTACAGCAAAGATGTTAGTACGAGTAATGTCATTAGAAGCTTACTACTTAACTCCATATACGCATGCTTTAGGCAAAAAAAGGGTTAATTTGTTTTAACATTCGCATCCACCATTTTACTGTTAGAAGAAGTACAGACGTTTTTCTAAACGACAAAGTATGATGAAAAGATAGCTTTGCCCTACTATCTGTTTTCCGCAGTAAAATATAGCTTCTTTTTTAAATATAGTTTGCTTTCGTGTCTTTGGAAAGCAAAATACATTGGACTTCAAAGTGTTGTTATTTTTAGTTCAAGACTGCATCAATAATTGCCCTTTTACGCGATTTCTCGCGTGGAAGTTTGAAGGCGGAACGCGTTCATTTTCAGAAAACAGGAAAAATTGTCGCACTGCCTTTTCATGAAATTAACCAATTTTCTGTGATCAACAAAACCTTAACAGAAACAAACACCGGCGCTCCCCACGGTTCAGTTGGTTTTTCTCACAAATTTAGTCTCCATTCTTCTAACTTCTTCACGGAACCCTGACTTTAGTTAAGCACGTACTTGTGTTCTCGATTTGTTGTGATGCCCGCGGTTTGAGAGAGAGAGTCCAACAACATTAGCGGTAGCATCTAATTATTCAAGCGGAAAAAGTACTCTCAACTAGTTCTTCCCCAGCCCTTGAAAAACGATTGACAGTGCAACAAAAAGAAAAAGGAAGATGGCAACCCCTAAGAATACCAAGTAGAGAGTCCACTATCTGTAGCAGTCGACCATGAAGTCTGGCAAAATCTGATGTTTGGGCGATGATAAAAATTCAAAACAAATGGAGCAAGAGATGGATAGAATGAAACTGCAGCCGCACGAGATGACATACATAAAGATGTGGAGCAGGAGAGAAGGGGAAATACATTATAAATATTAATATAAGACTACCACACTTGGCATTTACTTTTAGTTCATTTCTTGCTTGTGCCGAGGCAAAACTTATCGGAGTTTCAAGCCAACTATGAAAGCTCAGTATGTTTTGGTAAGTACTGTAGAACTAATTATCTCTGAGAAATGTTTTAGGTAAAATTTAGGTAAAATACTTTGAAACGCTCAGGCATTCGAAATGATCAAATATCAGCGAAACTGATCAGTAAAAACAAAGATATTTAATTTATAACTGTGGAAGTTCAGTTACTTTCAAAGTGAATCCTTCATCACGTTAGAAACTCATTTCACTATTCCTTCTCGAGCTTATTGAATAGCTACTAAACTGAGTTTTGGAATTGTTTAAGTTTTTCTTTTTCACATTTTGTGTATTTGTTTCACCACAACATCTTTCCTCTTTTAGTACTTCGCTTTCGAGTTTAAAAAACAGGAGATAACAAGGGGCTATTTACCTGTTTTGCTGTTTTTAGGGAGTTTTAAATAATTTCTGCCTTCTGGCAAGTCAGAAATCCCAATCAAGAGATTTCGTTTCTATTTCACATTCAGACGAACTTAGCTTAATCACTTGTGACGTGCCTGCACCGCAGGAACACATGAAATAAAGGCAGATTGCAGCGAGAGCATACGTCTGCGTAGTTCAGTTGGGAGAGCGACTTATTCCGGAGTGAGGGGACCTGGGTTAGATTCCCGGCGTGGACAAAAATGACGGTGAAATTTACTTCGTTATATTGGCGCCCGAACTTCAAGAATGACCTGGCCGTTAAAGTTCTCGCACTGGTGTGATGTTCTTTCCACACCGCGAGACAGGAAAAATAAGGGAATCTCTTCTTCGGCGCTTCGAAAATTAAATGTGTGTGATGTTACGTTCCACACATCAAATTGACTGAAATTTCTCCAATATACGTTCTTCAGCGGGTGACTGCCTACAGCAACACATGGTCCCGGATGACCCTTTACTTCGTTATACACTCTTCATTTCTCAGTTCTCGGTTAAGATTGCCTGCGGTGAGCTATAAGCTACTTGAGTGCCTTTAATCGTTTAAAATACAATTAATCTTCCTTCATTTCTGACTAGTTACAAACCTAAGCTACTCATCCACAGTTTTCACTGGTTGATAAGTTTGCAAAGTTTTTGTTATCTTGGAAGGCATCAAAACAAAAGCATCGCTTACCACTCGTGAGGAAAATATTCTTTGTTCTTGAAATACTGTATGAATAATTTAGCAAGTTCCGACTGCTAACTTTTCAATTTTCTACCAAAAATTCAGATTGTGTGTTGTTCCATATTTTCCAGATATTTGAAATGCAATGCAGGAAAAATCACTCTGGATTTTAAAATATTATAAACTACTGAAGCAACGGGACGAGTTGGAAAAAGGACTACGACTGGGCATGCAGAAATTCGCTATTACACGTTCGTGGAAGCCCTGTAACAGACCAATTCTATTAATCGAAAACGGAAATTAAGACTAGATACCTTCCGATCAGCCACTGTATTTACATGTAGAAGAAACGCAAGAAGTACGATTTTTGCGTTAAGCGCATCATCTGAAATAAGATCGCAATTTGGGAAAAAAAAAATCAATGTAAGCGCCGCAGCGGCATGACAACCGCACTCCAGAAAATTTCAGACGGTTAGCCATCGTATAAGAGTCCCAACAAATACTACTGCAACATTTTTGGATCACTACTTAAACTTTCTGTATAATTTTAAGTTATCTTTACATGATTTCCCAATCTCTTAAATTATTTTCAGCAATTTAGTTAACTAATATAATTAAAGTTAAATATGGCATTTTTTGCTCGTAATAAGGTACTTACGCCAAATAATGCCATGTTATTTGCCATCTTTATCGCCACAATTATTTAGGATGGCAATAACATTGCCATCCATGTTATTTGCCATCTTTAAATAACGCCATCTTTATCGCCAACAAACGAATCCCGTCTAACGATACCAGATGGCGGTATTTCACCGTACGGGTCAGCATTCATATGCCATGTAGCGAGAAAATGATTAGTACATAATTTCCGTATTCTGGCAAGTCAGAAATCCCAATCAAGAGATTTCGTTTCTAATTTAGTAGAAGTCCACCATCATTTGCGAACGAAGCGATATATCTGCCATTTGCTCTTGAGTCACGGAACTGAAAGTCTGTTACTGTATCAAGGTAAGCGAAAAGAACTGGTTTTGTAGATGCAGTGAAGAATAACTTTCTAAAACTACATGTTCTTGATACTTGAAGCTTCGTTTATAGGGAGAAGTTAGTTGATTTATATAAAATTTCGAAATGTTACAGAAACGGATGTAGAATACCATCAAATATTCAGTAACCCTGTAACGCCATGGTGGCGTTAAAGGTGAACATACAAGATATTCTTGATGGGTATTTGCTCCTTCAGCTGTACCAGAAGCGGTAAAATCAACATTCAACCCGCTTTACAAGGAATCAAAATATAGCTAGAGAAGATGACTCACTTTCTGATGCCAGTGATACTCATGACAATGAACACAGCTTCTCGTCCTTACTGGAAACAGCTCCGTTAGAAACACAGAGTTCTTCTGCACAAGAAGCTCCGAAATCAGCCCAGAGTATTTCCTTGGAGAATGACAACGGAACGGTGTCAGATAAATCAATACTTCTCCAACTCCATTTTCCACCATTTTCTCCACACCCAAACGCAGACGTGCTCAGAGCACCACACGTAAACCATTGAACTGCAAAGCAAGTGTGATCAAGACTTCCATGTTTAAAGATGCGAAGTCACTGACGAAAAATACGGTAGAAAAAAAACCCCAGAAAATATCTGAACCAGTCCCAACACGAAGTTGAGATGTTGAATCACAACCAAGCACAAAGCAAAGGCTGGGTGTGTTTTATTTTTGATGAAGATCGCGTAGAGAACATGTCTTTGTGTAAATTTTGTGTGAGGTATTTACATGATAAGAGTGTAGAGGCATCGGAAAGAACACAAATCTTTCAATTTACAGATGTCTAGAATGTGCAAAGTAATGGCTTCCCCCTATTAATTTTCAAACTTTTCTAACACATTGTTTGTATTGTGTGAAACATTGTATTTTTGTATCCCATAACATTCTTTTCAGTAACCCATAAGTTCATAACATATTTTTGTTAGTTCATAACATATTTTGTTTATTACATCTGTTATTCCAGCTGCAGACCAAGAAAAACTTAATAATGAGAGAGTATTTATCATTTTGTTGCATACACTCAAAATGGATTTGATATTGCTGCATTTTGGTTAAATAATGTTAGTTTTGGGGGAACATATTTCGTAATGTTATGTTAAAAATAGATGTCGTTAATTGGGCCACCTGTTCCTAATAATGCCATCATGCAAGCTCTTCCAAACTCAGTTTTATTTTACCTTCTAAAATACTTATTATCCATATCACTATGCTATTATCTACAGAAAAGGTTAAAGTGTCTTCGTCATTATTTTCCTGTTTTTATGTACCTTATTTCCAGAGCTACAGCATTTTAAGTTGTTAAGGTGGTGTTATTCGGGCCTGGTACGTTGTTAGTCGTTTCTAGACTGTGCATACGAATTCCAGTTTCTAAACACAGTTTTAATAATAAGAATGACCTGTGTTATTTAAAGGTGGAAAAAGAATTTTGCTGCAGAAAAATAATTGAAGTCATCGCTGATAAAAGGACCTTCATATAAAAAAAATATAAGTAAATAGGTGAACGACAGAGAATACACGTTATGAAAAGTAAAAGAAAATGGAAGCACATATATTCTGTTTTTTACTCTCAGGCATGTGTGCGACTCACAGTGAACACCATGAGTACTGTTTTTGACAATTCTTTCAATACTGTTTTGCAGAAGACCAAAAATTTTTAAGTCGTACAATCATAAGAGAGGCAGGTTGAAGAATTGAAATCTTTTTAACGTTTATCTTAAGTGTCACTTCAGCTTATGACATGACAAAAATATGTGCGGATTACAACTGAAACTTCCTGTTATTTATCCTTGTCTTTTAGGTTACTTCTGATCATGTTTTAGCTAAATGCGAAGCTTAGATCTTTTGGCATCCGTGGAATTTCAACCAACACTTCTACCTCTTAAACTTAGCAGCACATTTTTTGTTTGTTTTGCTTTAAAAAACTCCTAGCGTAAGGGCCACGCCACAACATAAGTTACATTAAATATGAACAAAATGGTTGGCTCGGGCGTTAGGAAACCCAATAGCAGGAATTTTCCTCAAACTTCATCATAAATGGTACTAGCTGGATCTTAGAATTTAATATTCCAGTCAGAGAGTGCAGAAGACAAAAGAACAGATTAACAATGTACTGTATGCTGTTTGACTCTTTCTAACTTTTAGTAACTTTTTTCTGGAGCTTCGATAGAAAACAACTTTTATCCGTAACGTCGTACCACCTGCGCTGCGCACCGAAATTTGCAGTCATCCGCAAATAGCGACTTTATCCCACCAACAGTGGGTGGAGACCATGGTATATTTGAGAGAGAGAAAGAGAGCAGTCCCGGTGAGCGTGTGGTGTAATGCGCTGGAGGTATTCTGATCATTTCCCCGAGATGGGCCAGGATCCGAGTCCCGATGAGGCTTGGGGGGGGGGGGGCGCTTGCAGTGGCGGCTCGTGGAGTTATGAAGTGCGTGTTCAAAAGGATAAAAAGGTACAAAGTGAAAGAACTAGCAGTATGAGATGAAAATACTCACAATTGTTCACAAAATCCATTCTTCTATCTTTCTTAGAGGCAAACTAGTCAATAACACTTTCATTACAATTTGGTATATCATTAATCCTGTCTTTTTCTATTAAAAGCATGGCTAATGCACTCAGTCTGTCCTCACTCATGGTACTTCTTAAAAATGATTTTACCCTCTTTAAAGTTGAGAAGCATCGTACAGCCCCGGCAGTAGTCTTTGGGATCGCAGGAACAATCATCAGCAGTTTGTATGTCTCTGAAAACGTCGTCTGCAAGTTGTTTTTTTATAAAAAAAATGCAGAATGCTTACTGTTCCAGTAATATTCCGGAAGTCTTGTCGTCTGTAGACAACTCCCAGTTCAGTTTTTAGACGATCTTTTTCTAAAAAGGGATGTACGTACTTCTATGGTTTGTTCACGCAGTTGAACCGGGAATTACTTATCATATTCCTGGAATTCTTCAGCATCAAGAAGGGTTACAACAGAGTAGTACTTCGTAAAAGAAAATCTTGTCTTTATTTGATTAATAATCACATCGCGCACTTCTTTAGCTGCTACAGTTCTATTTAGGCAAACATTTCTACTTTTCTTTTTTTCGAAGGTGGCTCTGGCATTGCTTTTTCGCATTGCATTATTAGTTTGTCCGAATTACGTCTTTCTTTCTCGATTGACTTTTGAAAATGCTGGACAAGTTTTCTGGTTTGCACGGCGTTAATACTCTTTTTCTGTAGATGGTTATATAAAACATCCACATGTGGCATAATGTTGTGAAAGAATGTGAGCCAAAATACAAACCCTGGGTCATCCAACATGCGTCGAATGGCTCCTGCTTAGTTAATTGCTGTTGACTGCTTGCATGACGATTCTATTTTTTCGATACATTAAACCAGCTGTATTCAATACTCATACACAATATCGACCGCTCAACTCTTGAAATTTCACCTTGTAACAGAAGCATGAGTGCTTCGTTTGCCAACAACTTCATCCAGAACAGCAATCATCTGTGGAAAGTTGCTAAAAAAAGTATTTACTGCAGTCAAATTTTGAAAATGACAATCCGGTTTTTGGTGTAAATATAGTAAATCATATTTACACCAAAAAACGTATTGTCATCTTCAAATTTTGTATTGTATAGTGTAATCCCGTATTCCATTCATGATACTGCAGTCAAATTTGAAAAATAAACAAACACTCGAACCTGTTAGTTTCGACTTGCAGACTGTGCCACAATCAAATTTAATTGGTGTGCATAATGTACAAAATATGCGCGTTTATAATGTTGCTGAATAATACACAGAACGCCCCTGGGATGTCCACTCATCACACTGTTAACACCATTACCGCTTGGGATATTACTTTGTCAGGATTGTCAACATTTTCCAAGGCAGCACGAATACACCCAGCAATTGACGCTGCTTCTTGTCGGGGAGATATAATAAATTGCCAGATTCTTTCAACAGGTTGTCCATTAGTTAATACATAGCGGAAAACAATAACCAGTTGGAATGCAGGTGAGATATCTGTTGTTTCATCTGCAATTACTGAAACAAAACTTACATTTGTGATTTATTTTTTCTTGACAGACTGGAAGCAAACAGTATAGCAAATCATTCTGAATTTCTTTGAATGTTCCTTTAAAATGCGTTGCGTTAGTAAGGTGGTCTTTTAAAGAACCATCAAGTTCTGCTGAAAAATTAACAAGACCTTTAAAAACGTCAGTATTTAAAGACTCCTCTCTTTCCTTGTGACCTCGAAGTGCTAGTTCAAATGCATCGCAAAAGTTTATACTCGTACACTCGAGAATTTTTGAAAGGATATAACGATTTTTTTGTAACTTGCTCATTATGTCTTTTAATATTCACACGATATGTGATGTCAAGTTGATGGCGAATGTCTATCTTTCCCAAAAGGTTAAACTCTAAAGTAGAGTTTAAATGTGATTGTGCGCACTCATGCTTTTTTATTTTTTGAGTTAGGTGAGACAGATCACAGACACCAAAATTCATCCAACTAGATTCGCCACTCTGTTTTTCAAACAGCAGGCTGGGAAAGCAATATAGTCGGTTGGTTACTTCACATCCACAGGTCCACAAGTTTTTTTCACAAATATCCTGCTCAAACTCTCTTTTAAAATCCCTGTTTTTTTATTTAGTTATTTGCATTATGTTAATATGAGGCATTGGTCTGCCACTCTATTTTATTTCCATTTTTCTTTCCAACGACAGCTAGAAAATACCAATTCTTTTCATTCTGAAACTGTTAACTTACTCGAAGCCATGGTGTGTTTCTTTTTGTACTGAAATGTAATTAAATTAATCCCTCTCGCATAAATGAAATCCTACACTTCACAATATAACAAGTCAACACAACACAAAGAAGAGCCACTCAACACAACACAAAGAAGAACCACTCAACACAACACAAAGAAGATCCAGCGAAAAGTGAAAAAACGCAACGATACACCACAAATGATTTTCAGCTGTGCACATCTGATCTGTGCCTGAGTCAACGCGTACTGTTTCTCAATCGCACGTGAAATCAAGGTCACCGGAAACCTAGTTCAGCGAGCAGTACATGATAACTCTCCGCGAAAATTGTTCCGCATTTTTGTTTAAAAGACAACAAGTAAATAAAATAAGTACTGTATTTCTTTTTATCTTAGGGTGTTAGTATATAAATTTTATAGTAACTGGCAATTGAATATTAAATTTTGATTGGAGGTTCACCTGCTCATGTACTCTAATGGAGTAGCCTCAACGGGCGCTTGCCTGATGGCGCTGCTTCCTCTTCAGAAACAGCAACCCCAAATCAGGGACGAGCGACTGCTCACAATCCTCCGAGATGCGCACTGTAGTCGTTAAACTCGAAACGAACAAACAAACAAAAATAGATAGAAAAAGACGAAAAGTGAATAATTTTTAACTAAATCTTCAAATCATTCCGTAAACCACAGACATATTTTGTTAGTTACATATAAAAGAAAAGAAAGGAGGAATATTATAGATGATGACATTTACATACGCTTTCTATGTGATTGTAAAGAATTATTTCTAGATGGATAAGTTTCCCATTGATATTACAGAACAGTATTTCCTCGTGGGACCAAGTTTGTGAAACTTTTTATTTTCAACAAATCACCTAACGCTTTCACCCCCGTTAGAATACAGTACACTTCATAATTTAATTGGTTGTACGTAAAAGATGGACTTACACATATAAATCTTAGGAGCATACACTTAAGAGTGCGATCAAGGAAACACGTTCCATCAATCGGCCTGGAAAAGAAAAGCTGCTGAGAAAACATTGCAGCAATGGACCTTCCTTTCGTTTTGAACAACTCTGCAGGAATAATCGTGTAATATTATATAATAATCGACTTATATCTATATATAAATCGTGGTCATTTGCTGTTATACCAAATACACGATGTTTTGCCATTGGCTGCACCTACTTTAATTTATTGCTTCTCTGCGCGGAGTAAAGGATTTGTGCTGCTGTTTAAAAGAAACATGTTATTTTTTATTTTTTTTGAGTTAGTTAAATATGTCATTGAGAGTCTATAGAGACCGAGCTGAGCAATCAGCTAAATCTGTGATTTCATACAAGCAAATGTAAATAGCGTATTTGTGCACACTGAGAAGGCGGATAAAACTTTTTCAGAATGAAAAATGAACCATTTATATACCGATGTTTCAGCACAACTCTCGCTTAGAAAAGTCAGTTTTAAAAGATTTTTATCCTGTTTTGACCGTATTAACTAGTCTGTGATTCCAATAATACAACCACGTACGTATTTTATTAGATTATGGCGTTCAAAGCAATTTTTGAAAACTGTTCCAAAGCATTGCGGTGTTATTAATTTGCCGTTCTAATGAACTTCTGGATGATATTAACACCACTTCATTTGAATTACCGTGTTTTTCTATTATACGAGGGAAGGACAAAAAGCACCAAAGAATCGTGCTGTTAAAGATTAACAATATTGAAAGGCTGTAAACATAACTGTCAGTCTTTTTTCTGAGGTTGAAATTCATTAAAAAAATGTCATTAATCTACGAAGTAAAACTTATTTCCTATCCAAAAGTTCGGATATTGTGTGAGTCGCTGATACCATACTGTAGTTGATTAATGACCCGAAAACAGTATTCACAAGCTAAAAGATTTTCATTCTTCAGCCGCAATATGCTAAAAATCACTATTTCCCGTATAATAAGGGTTTCATGACCTTAGAATTTTTACGTTTAAGGTTATTAGTTGACTTAAGCTACGTAAATCCTTCGTTGGCGTAAAAGTTGTAGCTGAAAAATTTAATTACACAAGGTAGCACTTCAAAGTCAATACGGTCCAGGATTCAAGAATTACAGATTTCATACTTACAAGCTCAATGCCCTTTTATTCTTTATCCAAGTACGTCAAATATGCAGCACATCAATAATACATCTCTTGCAATAACAAGATGGATAGACTTCAAACTGCTATTTCGTAGTAATATACTGTATGTTTTACAATGATCGCTTGCTGTCATCAAATGTAATTCACTTAAATCAAATCTGTACTACTTGTTGTAAGCAGCTAATAACACATCGTACTGCTCTGATAGCATATTTCTTACATCAGCTATTACCTCAGTCAGCCTTCATAACATTATACTAGCTCTTACACTTTATTTACCTTTGATTGCACTTTGACCAACTGTCAGGTTGTCAACTTTGAGAAGATGGACAAGAAGATAATGTGCCATTAAGTCAAAAAATATTTAACGAGAATAAACCAATATTACGTGAGAACGCAGAAACACAAAAGGATGGTTAAATCAGAAGTATACGTCACATCCGTTATGAAAGAATTAAAATGAAAAACGTAACTTTTAGTCTGCTACAGCAAATATCATTCTCAATGAAATATGCGAAAATGTTTTTATTAATCAAGGAATAAGGCAAGGAGATATCATTTCTCCTAATTTCTTCACATTAACACTGGAATATATGATGCGTAATTTATAATGGTTCAATAAAGGAGTCAACATTAATAGACTAAAATTTAATACCCTACGATTTGTTGATGACATTCTTATTATTGCACACAACATGGAAGATTTAAAAGAAATTATAGAAGATTTAATTAGTAAATCAATAGAAATTAGATTAAACATTAACTCTGAGAATCCAAGATAATGACAAACCGAAAAGGATACGATGAAAGAGACAATATTATTAATTTTATTTATTTATTTATTTCAATTTTTATGCTATTACATTATAACATCATCAATCAGAGATATTTATGTGCAATTAAAAATTAATAACAGCAAAGGAAAACAAGGAAAAGGCTTCACAGAGACCTGACGCGCCCTAAATCCCCAGGTAAACAATAAAGAAATTGAAATAGCAGATGAGTATGTATACTTTGGAAAATTGATAAGCAATGAAGAAACATGGATTCGTGGAAGAAGTGAAAAGAAAAATAGGAATGGGATGGTCAACTTTTGGAAAATTGGATAGATCTTTAAATAGTAAGATAAAGCCTGAGAAAAGAGCAAATCTCTTCAACCAATGTGTATTGCCTGTGATGAAATATGGGGAAGAAGCCTGGCCAATCAAAAAGAAGTAACAGACAAAATGCGAAAAACAGAAAGAAGAATGGAAAGATGTCTGCTACACAAAAGACTCAAAATCAAAAATTAAGAAATAAGAGCTAAAACAAAATTTTTAGATGTTGGAGAAAACATTCTTCGAAAGAAATGGAATGGGCTGGACATATTGCAAGGCTGAAGGACAATAGATGGACAGGATTTATACTTGAGTGGAGGCCATGTGAAGGTAAAAGATCAGCTGGTAGACCTGAAAGAAGATGGTCAGATCATACAGTATAAGAAAAACAATGGGAATTCTTTGGCACCAACAAGCTCAGGATAGAAATAGATGGAAAGAATTGGGAGATACCTATAGTGGCTATAAAAAGGGTTAAAAGAAGAAGAAAAGAAAGAAAAAAAGAAAGAAGAACTTTTAATCTCTAAGATTAAATGCAGTTTGCCAGACGTAAGAGTCGCATCGGCGGCATAGCAGATGATTTAAACTTTTTTCCGTTAAAGCCGTGGCTCTTAGCCTTACAATTATGGCATTTTCAAGGACGATTCGTTAACGTGATTTGAATAATTGATTACATTACAAATTAATATATGTGCGTTACGCAGTATTACACCATTGTTTTGTAATTAAAAAACGTTAAATTAAAATTTCATATCTAAGTCATGTGCCTTTTTTAAGACCATTTACGTGCTACTTTTATGAAAAATTGTACCTCAATAAACCTTTGATGATGATATTGTGAACATGAACAAAAAAGTGGGAAGAAAAAGTTATGCTGCTTCCATAATTTTTTATATTCGGACGGTTAGTTTTTAACATAACGGATATCACAGAAAAATGATATTATATACTAGTTACCACAAACAGCCGGCCCGGTGGCGTAGTGGTCTAAGCGCTGGCTTCTGATCATTCGTCCGAGAAGGTCAGGTTTCGAATCCCGGTCAGGCATGGATGTTGTGTTTGTCGTACGGGATTACCTCTCTCCCTTTCCTGGAACCAATGACTCCAAATTAAGGACGGGCTACTGCTTATAGCCCATCGAGTTGCTCAGGGTGGTGGTTAAACCTACAAAAAAAAAAAAAAAATCACAAACATATTGTGCAACATGCATGATGATTTTCGAATGTTTGTGAGAAGTAATGTATGTCACTGCTTTGTATTAGCAGTTAATTTAAACATATTGTTCATGTGGTGTACTACATACACTGACGGGAAAAAAATCCCAACACCACGAAAAAATAGTTGTAGAGGAATGAAATGGCGGCAATACATTTGTATAGGTAACATATTTAATCGATTAAGGTTTCAAGATCACAGCCTAATGTAAGCGCGAGAAGAGCCATTTTAAATGTGAAATGCTGGTACATTAATAACCGGTGTAACCGCCAGAATGTTGAATGCAAGCATGCAAACGTTCAAGCATTGTGTCGTACAGGTGCTGGATGTCAGTTTGTGGGATGGAGTTCCATGCCTGCTGCACTTGGCCGGTCAATACAGGGACAGTTAATGCTGGTTGGGGGTGACGCTGGAGTTGTCGTCCAATGATGTCCCATACGTGCTCGATTGGTGAAAGATCTGGTGATCTAGCAGGCCACGGCAACATGTCGACACTCTGTAGAGCATGTTGGATTACAACAACGGTATGCGGGCGAGCGCTGTCCTGTTGGAAAACATCTCCTGGATTGCTGATCACGAATGGCAGCACAACAGGTTGAATCACCAGACCGACGTACAACTGTGCCGTCAGGGTGCGTGGGATAACCACGAGAGTACTCCTGCTGTCACAGAAAATTTCTCCCCAGACCATAACTCCAGGTGTAGGTCCAGTGTGTCTCGGCCGCAGACAGGTTGGTTGCATGCGCTCACCTGGCCTCCTTCAAAATAACACACGGCCATCACTGGCACCCAGGCAGAACCGGCTTTCATCAGAAAACACAACATATCTCCACTCCGTCCTCCAATGAGCTCTATCTTGACACCACTGACGTCGCAAACGGCAGTGGTTTGGAGTAAGTGGAATGCACGCTACAGGGCGTCTGGCTCGGAGCTGTCCTTCAAGTATCATTTTTTTGTAACAGTTCGTTGTGTCACTGTGGTGGCCACTGCAGCTCGAATTGCTGCCGCAGACGCGGTACGATGCGCCATGGCCATACGCCGTACACGGCGGTCTTCCCTCTCAGTAGTGACACGTGGCCGGCCGGAACCCGGTCTTCTGGAGGCAGTACCTTCCCTTGACCACCGCTGCCAACAATCATGCACAGTGGCTACATTCCTGCCAAGTCGTTCTGCAATATTGCGGAAAGAAAATCCACCTTCTCGTAGCCCTATTACACGACCTCGTTCAAACTCCGTGAGCTGTTGATAATGGCTTCTTCGTCTTCTTAAAGGCATTCTTGACTAGCATCAACACACTACGTCGAATCTCAACGATAACTAACGCTCACGAACGTTACAGCGCGTATTTACAGCAAACCTTCTTTGCATGTTCCGAGGGGCGGCCACACGTATGCGCCGAGCGCGAAATTTGCATAGACGTCATCTTACAGATGTACTCTCACCGCCTACCAACTGTCGTTTATCTAACACAACCCCTTCTTGGTGTTGGGATTTTTTCAGTCAGTGTATATACTTGCCTTGTTTTACCCATCAAATTTAGCAAATCTTGCATGCATGGTTGTACAATATATTTAGATATATTTAAGTACAATACATTTATGTAGCAAAATATCGTCGCTTTCTGTTGCTTAATTATTCATGACTGCCCTCCTCATACCTCGAAGAAAAGAAAGAAAGGAATAGGGAAAAAGCAGAGTGTTGTTATTAACTTCCATGCGCTTTGCAGATTTTAAGTACAAAACATTTAATAGATCATTTTACATACTTTCCAATTAGAAGCTTATTTCTTACCTGATTGTGGTAAATATTTTTAAATCTCCTTTTAAAGCCATTTTTTAATCTAATTCATTTTTTTTAATATGCCATACATTGAGATGCCAGCTGATTAGGCACACCTATCTAGTAGCGTGTTGCGCCGCCCTTGGCGACCAGAACAGTCCAAATTTGTTGGAGGATGGAACATACCAAATGCTAGAAGCGTCATGCAGGAATGTCAGACCAAGAGGAAATGATTTGAGAAGCGGAGTTGCTGCAAATTGCAGGGCGGCATAGCCTTGCAGAGAACATCCTGTTTCACCTCAATCCAGAGATATTCCATGGGGTTTTAATCCGGGCACTGTGCAGGCCACTAAAATAAGGAAAACTCTTCGGTATGTTCGTGGAACCATTCAGTGAATATATGAGTCTTGCAGGAGGGTGCTTTATATGCTAGAGGAGCTCATCTTCTTGAGGATAAATTGTAGCAATGAAGGAAGGAATTTGGCCAACAGCGATGTTTCCATGCGTTGTTGAGCACAGATGTGCTTCGACGGATAGCAGGGGGCCTAATGTGTACCAGAAAAATATTTCCCCACACTAGCACATCGCCGCCACCGATCTGTACTGTTGACATTTGACAGGATGGCTCCATGGCTCCATGGCTTCATGTCGTTTGCGTCAAATTCGGATCCTGCCATCTGCACGATGCAAAAGAAAACTTGACTTGTCCATCCAGACAACCGTTTTCAGTCCTCAACGGTCTAGTGTCGATGCTCTCTTGACCACTAGTGGCGCGCTTTCGTGTTTTGCGTTGACAACACCTACACTCGACATGGTCTTCACCTGCTGTAGTACATTCGCGACATGGTCCGATACGTGGTGCGTTCGGATATGACCCTCGGCACACTAGTGTTAAATTCTGATGTGATGTTTCGGGTTGTAGCCCTTCTGTTCGCTTGCACCGTTCTCCTCAATCTCCTTTGACCCCTCTGATCCACCAACTGCTTTCGTCCACGAGATCACCGATTGCTGGAAGTTTTTTTGCATGTCGCCCTATTCAGGGTAAACCCTTGCAACGTTTGTGCATAAAAAGCCCAGAAGGACAGCCGTTTCGAAGATGTTCAAACCGGCATGCCTGAGGACAACTATCATTCGACGTTCAAAGCCACTCGTTTTGCCCATTCTGATCTTCAATGGATGCTAACTGATGCTCGGTCAATTGGTCTACCTGATTTTTACGGCACACTGAGCTCACGTCCCGTCTTACGTGTTGGAGTGGACCATCGATGTGACGAGTGCAGTTGTACCTGAGAAACTGGCATTTAATGTACACAATCGAGTCACATTATTGTGACCACCTCCTACTTTTGACGTCAACAGCCCGTAGCCAATGAAAGAAGGCACGTGTTGTAAGCTGGTTTGGAGGGTATTAAGGTGTGCTGTAGACATTCTCAAAAACATGTCACTCGTTGCTCTCCTGGATAAAAGGGGGCGATTTATCAGATTTGCAAAAAGGGATGAGTATCGGCTTTCGGGCCAAGGGTGGCAGTATTTCTGAAACAGCGCAGCTTGTGAACTGTTCCTGTGCTGCCGTGGTTAAAGTGTATCGTGATTGGAGAAATGGCACCATTGCGAATAAGCGACGTGCAAACTGCGGAGCACCAAGTTCCATTGATGTGAGAGGTGAACGCCTTCGAAGCTGCCTGAGGGCTGATAGACACACTACAGTGGAGCAACACATTGATCAATTGAACCAGGGGGCTACCGGAAGTGTGTCTAAAACGATAGTTCAGCGAAATCTGCTGCGTATGTGGCTCCGATGCAGACTGATGGTCACTACACCTATGCTAACGAAGGTGCATCGGCAGAAAAGGATTACATTTGCACGGAAGTATCGGAATTGGACCTCTGCTGAGTGGCAAAGGATTGCTGTCTTCGATGAGTCACGCTTTCTGCTTCATCGAACGGATGGACGCTGGCGTATAAGGCGAGAAACATCGGAGAACAAACATTCTTCAACCATTGCTGGAATAACACAAGCTGGTGATAGCAGCGTTATGGTCTGGGGAATGTTTTCGTGGCATTCTCTGGTTCCACTTATACTTCTGGAAGGCACTATGGACAGAATTCGTTATGAATGCATCCTTGCAGACTACGTACACCGATACATGTTGATTGTCCTCCCTGGGGTGGATGTCATCTTCCAGCACGACAATGCGACGTATCCCACAGCTAGAAATGTCCGAGAGTGGTTGGAAGAGCACGATGAAGACATCAAAGTACTTCCCTGGTCCCCTAATTCCTCAGACATAAACCCAATTGAGCATCTGTGGGACCACCTCGATCGTGTTGTTTGCTCTATGGATCCTCCACCACGCACCCTCTAGCAGCTGTCAGATGCATTGCAGTCAGTATGGCTCCACATACGTGTGAACACCTTTCAGCACCTCATTGAGTCACTCCCAGGCCGTCAAACTGCTGTCCGCGCTGCACACGGCGATTACTCAGGATATTAGCTGGTGGTCACAATAATGTGACTCGACCTTGTAATATGTGCAATGTTAGATGAGTGATTATGTGTAATGTTGGATGAGCGATTCCTGAGCGATGTGCATATTGATTTGATGTGTAATGTGAGTTGAGCGATTCATGATATGCAATGTTGATACGAGTGGAGAGCGAGATAATCTTGTAATACCGTTTCGTATTGAGAAAATAGACTCATGGATATTGAAAAACATCGATTATTGAAGCTTGTTTAGCGTATTGTGAAAGAATTGTGTGTTGCAGACCTGTTGAATATAGACTTTGGACGTATTTGATTAAAGAATAAAGAAAGTGGTTTGGATGCACTCGTAACACGAATTAAGGTTTGCAGCTACAAACAACTGAGACTTATCCAGGTTCTCCTGTGAAAGCTAATGTAATAAGTGTTAAAACTTCAAGTTTACAGTTAAGATTTAAGCGTAGCTTTAAGTGAAGTTAGAAGTTAACGCGAAACTACAAGCCAACAAAACCTATAAAATAACTTTTGTTTTATACGGTCGCCAAACTCCTAACCAGAGAGAGAGAGAGAGAGAGAGAGAGGCTATCGAAAATTATTTAACTGGATTTTCTAGATCCGTAAGGATTTATTTCCGTTTTCGGCTTTTAAAAAAATGCTGTTTTTTAGATTCTGAAGAGAAAAATATCATACGGTATCAAGGCTGTTAAAGGAGTCTCTGGGCTAATGGAATTATCGAAAGATTGTATCACTTAGAGGATTCGAGGCATTGCTCTTCGAAGTACGCATCTTCTGAAGTTATGCACTTAACTCAGCCATCCTGCACCAATTCACTGATCCAGAAGCGTTTTTCACAAAAACTATAGCAGCTATTGTCTACATACAGGCAGATAATGAGCAAATCACTTTTACTGTTACATTCGCGAGTATCAATCAAACGCTTCTTTCGAAACCTATACACCGATACTTCACATCCACATTTCCCTACCTTAATATCCGGACACCTGTACACTGAAGAGCAATTAAATTAGAGGCAGCTGGCGTTATGCAAATGTGGCGCTGTGGGCGGCCCTGTAAACGGAAACGACATGACGTATGCAGCGATCCGACAATATAAGGAGTGATGCGACGGGAATCAGTAAGAGTCGGACGCAGTATGGGTAAGACGAATAATCTAAGCGCATTTGATCGTTGGTCACTCCATCTCGGAAGTCGTCCAGGCACTGGGATTTTCACGAACCACTGCGTCCGGGTGAACAGTGATTGCATCGAATCCGGTAAAACCATCCCTGCAAGGGCCAACTGCCGTGGACAACAGCGTGTGGATGAGCGGGGTCATTGTTGGCTAGCTCGCATTGTAATAGCGGATAGACGAGCCACAGTGCAAGAAATCACTCGGCAATTTAACGCTGGTGCACAAAACCGTGTAAGCAGCCACACCATCCAGAACCATCTTCTCGCTATGGAGTACAGAAGCCATCGTTCCACGAGGGTACCGCTGCTGACCGCACGTCAGAGGCTGCAAAGATTAGCATGGGCGCGGGAACATCGCCACTGGACCCTAGACATGTGGACAAATGTTGCTTGGACTGATGAGTCGAGATTCACTTTGGTACATGCGGATGGCAGGATACGAGTACGGCGCAAACTACATGAAGCGATGGATTCTTCTTGCCAGCAGGGTACTCTTCAAGCTGGTGGGAATGACATTCTCGTCTGGGGACTGTTTACGTGGACTGAAATGGGACCCCTGGTACGTGTGACATCGTCCCTCACAGATCAACGTTACCGGGATATCCTGGACGACCAATTGCTCCCGTTGTGCGTCTTCAACATCCCACTGGGGTCCTCATCCTGCTACAAGACAATGCACCTTACCATCGCTCCCGAATTGTATCCGAATGGTTGGATGAACTCTCCACCGACGTGACCTTGCTTCCTTGGCCAGCTAGGTCACCTGACCTCAATCCCATCGAGCACATCTGGGATGTCATCGAGAGAGATGCTCGAGGCTCTGACCCCCTCAATCAAATTTTCGTGAACTGTGGGAGCTTGTTCAGGGGTCGTGGATCCGTATGGCTTCCCAACGCTTCCGGTGTCTTGTCGAGTCCATGCCGAGACGAATCGCCGCCGTCATCAGGGCGAAAGGTGGTGCTATACGTTACTAGACAGGTATCTCTAATTCAATTGCTCTTCAGTGTATATCTGCAAATAATCTTTACATACAGAACATCTAATATTGTGTGCTGAAACTTTTGGCCCTTATGATGACTTCCAGTTCTTGTGAAACACTCTCCACCATTTATTTGCAGACGTCCGGTTATATGTTCCGCCATTCGGCCTTCAAAGGAGTGATCAGTTCAGCTTTGTTTGTTGGGCGATCTCTTCTTCCACGCACCCAATGATCCAATTGGTCCTAGGGACTCTCTATAGGGTTTAAGTCAGGACTCTGCGCTAGTCAGTCCAACTTTTCGACCCTCATGATCGCAGAACAATCTGTAACAACGCGAGCAGTATGGCATGGTGCGTTGTCTTTCTGTTAGAAGTGTAGACCTTCCCCAAAGTACTGCCACAACGTGGTAGTGTGTAGTTGTCCACGAAGAGTTCCTCGTTTTGTCCAAAAAGAAAAATGGGCCTAAGCAAAACTACGAAAAACAACTCCACACCATCACTCTGCCTCCACTAATTTTCATTATCCTCACGACACAGTCAAAAGGTATCATTTTCCTGGCATCAGCCACACTCAGGAATAATCACCAGACTCGTAGACTGTGTACCGTGACTCGTCATTGATTTATCGTCATTTGTTATCCATTGATTTACAGTCCGAGATCAACGTTCCTTACACCACGCTAATACGCGTGTAGCATTAGTCAAAATGGACGACAGTTTGACCGTGGTAACCCATATCGTGCATCGTCCTGCACACTGTGCTGATGCTTACATGAGTCCTAAAAGTCTCACATTATTTAAGACAAGGTTGTTTTGCGTTATGAGGGAACGATCATTTGCAGAAATTTTCTGACACGTTCTGTTAACGTCCGAAGTTTACCGGGTCTTTTCTTGCCGATTCAGCTCCAGTCCATTACCCTTTACTTACACATCCCCAACCATCGACCTATTGTCAATGCCGCCGAAATGTCACATACAGAGCGATTGCTTAGGTAAAACCCTATTTTCAAACTGTGATGGAAATCAGTTACCCGTCCCTGTGGCGCAGTGGTCTAAGCGCTGGCTTTTGACCATTAGTTCAAGTGGGTCCGGGTTCGAATCCTGTGAAGCATGGATGTTGCGTTTGTCTTACGGCACTGGCTCTCTCCCTTCCCTGTAATCAGTGGCCCTAAATTAGGAATGGGCGACTGCTTATAGCCCATTGAGTTCCTCACGGTGGTCGTTAAACCCTCAACTCCACCCCCCCAAAGAAATTAGTTAACTTAGTCGATCAAGGCATCTTGTATTCACAGTCATGCTATTGTTTCATGATAGTCCTACGGGTGTATTTATAGATACACCCATAGGACTATGACGGGGTGCTTGCAGAGGTCCGAATTCACTAACAATAGAGGGGCGGCTGGATGTCAATGGTTGGGCAGTGTAGTTCTCGAATAATGACCAAGTCAGTACTGTGACAGAACAGTTTTTACAAACACCGTTACGGCATAAGAATTTCAGAAATTCAATAAACGAACAAACTGCAAAAAATTCTAACTGCCACAAACAATGTTTCCGCGTAAGTACTTCTGTGAACTAAGAAACGTAATTTGAATAACCGCAATGAATACCCAGCGACAAATACTAACGCATGACACTGGTATTAATTTTATCTTATAAAAGCTAGGCGCTGGTGTTTTGTACTGCATATACACTGAAGAGCAATTGAATTAGAGATACCTGTCTAGTAACGTGTAGCACCACCTTCCGCCCTGATGACGGCGGCGATTCGTTTCGCCATGGACTCGACAAGACACCGGAAGCGTTGGGAAGCCATACGGATCCACGACCCCTGAACAAGCTCCCACAGTTCACGAAGATTTGATGGAGGGGGTCAGAGACTCGAGCATCTCTCTCGATGACATCCCAGATGTGCTCGATGGGATTGAGGTCAGGTGACCTAGCTGGCCAAGGAAGGGAGGTCACGTCGGTGGAGAGTTCATTCAACCATTTGGATACAATTCGGGAGCGATGGTAAGGTGCATTGTCTTGTAGCAGGATGAGGACCCCAGTGGGATGTTGAAGACGCACAACGGGAGCAATTGGTCGTCCAGGATATCCCGGTAACGTTGATCTGTGAGGGACGATGTCACACGTACCAGGAGTCCCATTTCAGTCCACGTAAACAGTCCGAAGTCGAGAATGCTAACCCCACCAGCTTGAAGAGTACCCTACTGGCAAGAAGGATCCATCGCTTCATGTGGTTTGCGCCGTACTCGTATCCTGTCATCCGCATGTACCAACGTGAATCTCGACTCATCAGTCCAGGCAATATTTTTCCACATGTCTAGGGTCCAGTGGCGATGTTCCCACGCCCATGCTAATCTTTGCACCCTGTGATGTGCGGTCAGCAGCGGTATCTCGTGTGACGATGGCTTCTGTACCCCATAGCGAGGAGATGGTTCTGGATGGTGTGGCTGCTTACACGTTTTGGTGCACCAGCGTTAAACTGCCTAGTGATTTGTTGCACTGTGGCCCGTCTATCCGCTGTTACAATGCTAGCTAGCCGACAATGGTCCCGCTCATCCGCATGCTGTTGTTCACGGCAGTTGGCCCTTGCAGGGATGGTTTTACCGGATTTGATGTACCCACGATGCACCCGTGACACAGTGGCTCGTGAAAATCCCAGTGCCTGCACGACTTCCGAGATGGAGGGACCCATTCGTCGGGCCCCGACAATTTGCCCACGATCAAATGCGCTTAGATCATTCGTCTTACCCATACTGCGTCCGATTCTTACTGGTTCCCGTCGCATCACTCCTTATGTTGTCGGATCGCTGCATACATCATGTCGTTTTTGTTTGCAGGGCCGCCCACAGCGCCGCATTTGCATAACGCCAGCTGTCTGTAATTCAATTGCTCTTCAGTGTAGATACACCCGTAGGACTATGACGAAGTGCTTGCAAAGGTCCGAATTCACTATCAATAGAGAGGTGGCTGCATATCAATGGTTGGGCAGTGTAGTTCCTGAATAATGACGCCTCCCCGGTGGCGCAGTGGTCTAAGCGATGGCCTCTGATCATTCGTCCGAACGGGGTCTGGGTTCGAATCCCGTGAGGCATGGATGTTGTGTTTGTCTTACGGCTCTGGTTCTCTCCCTTCCCTGGAACCAGTGACCCTAAATTAGGGACGGGCGACTGCTTATAGCCCATTGAGTTGCTCACGGTGGTCGTTAAACCTCCAATCAAAAAATAAATAAATAAATAATGACCAAGTCAGTACTGTGACAGAACAGTTTTTACAAACACCGTTACGGCATAAGAATTTCAGAAATTCAATAAACGAACAAACTGCAAAAAATTCTAACTGCCACAAACAATGTTTCCGCGTAAGTACTTCTGTGAACTAAGAAACGTAATTTGAAAAATCGCAATGAATACCCAGCGACAAATACTACCGCATGACACTGGTATTAATGTTATCTTATAAAAGCTATGCGCTGGTGTTTTATACGACATATATGTATGTAAATCGCAGCTATAAATCTGCTGTTCCCATAAATTTGGAAAGCCGTTGGTCAAAGCAGATTGTACGGAAACACTTCCGAATAACTGGCATACGTTTGAAGCAATCAGTCACGTTCAAAGTTCTGCACAGAATACTGGTCATTTTACCCGACAATTCATATTTAAAGAAATATATTGTTAATTTCTCTACGTTTCTAGACATTAAAGCAATTTTCTCAAGTTCACGTTAATGAATTAGACAGATGCCTTTTTTTTCAATGCTGAGTAAATAAGTGGATTATTTTTTACCAGAAGAACTAAAAATTAAAGATGTCTTAGACTTGTGTAAACACTAACTTTTCCCTATTAAACTGTTTTAGATCTTTCAGAAAGACAAAAAATTCGTTCAAAATTAGACTTTTAACTTGAATATCATTTGTTTCCTACTTTAACGAATATGCTGCACATTTTTTGGGTTCTAACTTTACTTTTTTCTACTCTTTCAGGTCGTTGCGATGCTTACATCTGTTATACCAATTCGTATCTGCAAAGATATTCCTCAGCGAGTCAACATATTCGTTCTTTCCCGTCCACCAAAGGAAGAAAGCAAAGATGAATCAATGACAAAAGCCGAAGAAGCTGAACATCTGAAACTTCTACTGGAACTATTCAGTAATCGAAATCCCGTAATACCAGAATCATCCATTTCTGGAACAGGACTTCGAGATCATCGCCCTGTTGACTACGAGCTGTTTCCGGAGAACAGCAACAACAGGCCAGGCTTTCGGGAAAGTCTCAGACACCCTGACGGAGTTCATCAAGAGTACCACGTACATTACCATACTCATAATCATCATCATGGCGTTACAAAGCAACAGGTTCCTAGCTCGTCAGAGCCAGGAGCACCCCATCTAGCAGGATTCAAGGACTTCGAATCTCTGTTAAAGAAAAAGGAAAAGACCAAATCTTTTACGTCAGAAAGTGGTATAAGAAGCAGTTACAATCAGCTGAGAGGTTTGGGTATCAAGGACTCTCCGGGTGGCAGTCCTAAATTTATAAAACAAATCGAATATTTGAAAACACCCAACGTAATAGAAGGACGAGACAGATTCGTGATGAGAGCGTCAGACAAAGCCGAGTCACTTGCAGAAACACCGGGTGAAAGAACTGAGCGCAAACAGCCTCTCATAACTGTCAAAAAACTTAGACGTAAAGTAAATAATATGAATGGGTGGGTGATTCAGAGGTGGTTGTAATAAATCAAGGAAATACTGTATGTTCAAATTTTCTATTATGCAGGACTACGATCTATAATTTATTAACCTTTCTGGAAAAGGATTTTTCTTTAATTCGAATATTACAACGAACTCAGTCACATTTGTGGTGTCTAATTCTCGATAAGAGCCACAGTCTAATGAAATAGTGAAAGAAGAATTAGTCGAAGCAAAAAAGTCAACGTAGCAATACCTCTCTAGTGATCACAGAATCACTACTAATATGGACCGAAAAATTGGGATGCTTTGTGTTTGATACACAATAAAATAATCCCAGAAACATTTTTATTTTATGTTTTGCACACGAAATATCTTGCTGGTTCTGGTAACTTTTCGTTCATCTGTTTAAGTGAATAAACAAAAAACATCGCTGTTTCCACGTTTCATCAACACATAGCAACCGAAAAAAAAAAACAAAAAAAAAACGTGGAAACAGCGATGTCTTTGTTTATTCACTGACGCCACGTATTTGGAGGATTTTCACTTTGCATCTATTTAAGTTTATTAGAGAATTTAGAGATACTGTTTGTTCCCATGAATAAAGGTACCTAGATGAAACCTAAACTTGTGATGGAACAAATAGCTCTTTCTTTTTTTTGTTACCTCAGACACTAATTTTGGTTCTGCGCAAAATAAACATGGAAACAAATGCAAATTTCTACATGATCTGATCACCATGAATGTTAGAAACGGTCATCTCAGTTTATACTCCGCGGTGCATGTTTTCATGCGTTCTACATGGAATATTGTCTACTATCACTTTACATCGAATATTTTATTCCATTTTCCAAGTTCGGAAAGGTCCTCGAGCTTATTCCTGGAAACAGTGTTCTCTAGAAATCCCCACAAGCAAAAGCCAGGGGAAAACAGGTAAAAATATCTAGAAGAGGGCCGTAGGCTTCTCGAGTTCCGTATTCCAGACTTTGAAAACCCACTGTCCCCAAGACGATGCACGTAGGACATATTACTGAATAATCCTGAAATATATCCTCTCCAGTGGCACACTGAACTAAGCGCTGGCTTATGATCATTCGTCCGAGATGGGTCCGGGTTCGAATACCGGTGAGGCATGCATGTTGTGTTTGTCTTACAGCACCGGCTCTCTCCCTTCACTGGAACCAGTGCCCCTAAATTAAGAACGGGAGATTGCCTATAGCCCATTGAGTTGCTCAGGGCCGCCCCTAGGGTGTGAGGGGTCCCGGGAAAATACTGTATTTTGGCGGGACCTGTGTCTGTAAAAACAATTTGATTAAAAATTGCATTACAAAATTCATGAGTCCACGTTAGGTATACTTATCTATCGATGGGATTTAGAATGATGGGTACAGAAAAGAAACTTACGTATTTGTTTATTGTCCAATCAGTGCTCTCTTGAACCGGTTAGGTCGTTATCACTGCATTTCTGGAATGTGATCTCTTTCAATGTTGATCATGGTCTATCTAGGGATTTATATAATAGCCATGACAACGGGCATCTTCCATAGCGCTCGATAATTAAACAAATATCGAAAAGGAAGGCTTTTTCACTTGTTTTCGAAATCCCAACAGAAAATTTGTCGATTTCATTGAGCAAGCCTTATTGCAAAGCATCACACTGAGACGAACACAATGATAAGAAACTTGCCAGAAGTAAGGTTGAAATCTGAATTACAAACAGTCTTTCTTTTGTGTATGTCTGGATGTTCTATTCATAGACCAGAGAGCATAAGAAATAAAATGACTTGCAAAATTCATAAATTACCACAAGTTTATTCTAGAACATTTTGTTTTATTGGCTTTGTTTCAGTAAAATCTTTAATTATGTTGTAATTCAGATTTGCACATAATGTCTGTTCTACTGACAGTAATTCCAAGTTTAATAAATTTCTTGTCATTTTATTTCGAAGATAATAGATGTTCGAAATTTTCTATTAAAACTTCGATGCTGAGGCAGAAGTAACTGGAATTTCTAATAAAATTCTTAAAGCAATATTGAAATTTGGAAATACATCCCAAACAAATAATGCAACATTGGCATGATTGTACAGGTCATTTCTTAATTTTTTGCTTTATACGAGGGCCCGCAGGTGTTCGCTTTCCCCGGGGGTCTAAGGGCGATTCTCTTGTAGGAGTATAAAAATATTTCATACAGTTTTTTTTTGTTTCGGGGTTTAACGACCACCGTGAGCATATCTGAGAGCTATAAGTACCCACCTGCCCAAATTTAAGGCCATTGGCCCCAGGAAAGGGAGCGAGACATCGCCGTAAGACAAACGGCATCCATGATGCATTCGGGAATCGAACCCAGGGCCAGCTTGGACGATTCGTCAGAAAGCTACGCTTCTGATCACTTGGTCACCGGAAAGACTTTCACGCAGTTCATTGGGATTCTTGCCTACATATATACGATTCTACTGTGAGTACACATAACCGCGCAATGGAAGCCAGCTTTATCAGTGAAATGCACCAAGATTCCTACATATAGATGTTCGAAAACCTCTATGAAAGTTCCCTTGCTGAGCTGTACCCAAAGTCCCGGTTGGAAAAGATATGACACAAAAAGATACCCACGCGGGGAGCATAGAGTTTGTAGCTGACGCTATTTTTTTTATTTTTTTTTATTGAAAGTTTTAACGGCCACCGTGAGCAACTCAATGGGCTATAAGCAGTCGCCCGTCCCTAATTTAGAGTCACTGGTTCCAGGGAAGGGAGAGAGCCAGTGCCGTAAGACAAACACAACATCCATGCCTCACCGGGATTCGAACCCGGACCCCTTTCGGACGAACGATCAGAGGCCATCGCTTAGACCACTGCGCCACCGGGGCGGCCTGACGCTATGGTGTGGCCACGTCAGTATTTCATTTGTTTCCATACATTTTGAGCAAATAAAAATGGGTTAATTTTCCATTTTGTACAAGCAAACGGCTGTTATATTAAATGCAGTGGTACACCTGAACTGACGACGCCCATTACCATTTACCACAACATTTCTTAAAGAAAATACATTCTTACTCTTTCTTTACATTTTACCATTACTAAATTCTTATGTTGGTTAGGTGAAGAAATCAGTTAAGTACTGTGTTTTTGAATTATTGATTCATTTTGTTTTATTTTTATTATTGTTATTGTTTCTATCGTACAAATGGATTCCTAAGTCGTGGATTTTTGTCGTTATCTTTTATAGAAGTACATAACTTAGAAAGCTTGGAAGTTTCAGTATGTCGGAAAGAAAATAAATTATCAAACATTTGCACATTTGCATTGAATTACTCAGGTGTACTGGTTACTGGTATTAAATTATTCATGTTATGAGAGTACTTAAAGGTATTTAAAAAAAATGTGTTTCCCAAGATTGCTCTTTGATACTATTTTGAAAGGCACTGAGTGCTTATGTCATTAAAGGCAACCATTATTTTCAATACAAAAATGTTTCTTGTGTCAATTCATTCGTTACTTTCCCTACAAAGAACATTTAATGGCTATTAATTGAAGATGACTGCGTGGCGCCTGAAATTGATGTTTAAGGAACTGGAGGATTCTCATTCATGTGGGCGCCGACAGGAAGGGGGAGGGAGTCACAGGGGTCACCTGACCCCCCTGTAGAATTATTTTTCCCTGTATTATATTTTATTTTATTTATTCCTTTTTTTTTTACACTCTCAGAACTGGACCACAAGGAAAGATGGAGTTTGGTGCGTTTAATTTAATATCCCAATTTTATTGGAAATCTGGAATTGGAAAACGATAACGTGAAAGCGGAAAACCTAGCAAACCGTAAATTAGTACGCCCAAACAAGTTCCGTTCAGGGTGGTGTGTGCTGAACTTGGTGTGGCTCTGCTCGACACTGTTCATTATTTTGAAAACAGTTACCAATGTACATGATAATACATGACTATTACTAACATACACTTTCTTCAAGAGCAGCATCAATTAATAATAATAATAATAGTAGTAGTGTTCTAGTGTAGTAAGTGAGTAGCAATAGTAATAGTATTAATCTTTCATTTTCACGAATTACTGTTTTATACGTATCAGCCAAAACTTAATTTACACTTGACCCCCCCCCCTTGAAAAATTTCCTGCAGGCGCCCATGTTCCCATTGTATACTTTGTTTTGTTCAGTTTAGTAAACCGATAGTAACAAATTCCAATAAATGCAAGAGAAATCAACAATAACAGAAAAAAACAAAAATAAAGAACATCGCATACTCAAACTTTAGGGGAACGGATTTGGTTGGGTACACTGTTTTAAAATGGATATATTCGGGCAGTCCACCTGAACTTTTTCTAATATTAGTTACATGTATTAGAATAGTCGTCTTTCAAAAACTTCTCATGGGTTATTCAGTGTACACGAAGGGGCTCGCTTTAAAAATAAATACGAGATTCACTATACAAAAGATTTTTTTTGCACTTTTTTCATTGAAATGAAATACACTGAAGTGCCAAAAAAAATGGGATAACTTTCTAATACTGCGGTGGTCCTCCACACTATCCGATAACGGCAGCAGCGCGACGAGACATGGACTCCACTTGCTCTCTGTAGTACCGTGGAGACAATGCGCACCATGCTTCCTGAAGCGCGTCCCTCAATTCCGTAATATTCGCCAGTGGAGGATTCCTGCCATTGACGGCACGTTGAACAGTATCCCGAATATGATCGATGGCGTTTGAATCCGGCGAACGAAGGATGGGGCCAAGACAAGACAGAATGTTAAACTACATAGAATGTTCCCCCAGCCGTAATCGGGCAACTCTGGACATGTGCGGTGGTGGCTCATTGTCATGTTGAAAGAGGGCGCACCCGTCGGAGTGGTTGTATAACACGAACGAGTGCAAATGATCTTCAAGTATGGTTACGTAGCCTCCACCGGTCAAGGCGGTCTGCAGACGTGTGAAGGGCCCTAATGCGTGCCAGCTGAAAGCACCTCACACCATAGCACAGCCACTGCCGGTCCCTTGTATAGGCAAGCGGAATCCATTGTCTCGTGGAGTTGAAGCCACACTTGGGGTCGGCCATCTGCCCGAAACAGTTGGTCCCCGGACCAGACTACACGTTTCCAGTCATCTTACGTCCAATGGCGGTGTTTCCGAGCCCAGGCGAGGCACACAGCCTTGTGTCGTCGGACCAGGCAACACGTTTCCAGTCATCTTGCGTCCAATGGCGGTGTTCCCGAGTCCAGGTGAGGCGCACAGCCTTGTGTCGTTGGACCAGGCTACAGGTTTCCAGTCATCTTGGGTCCAATGTCCAATGGCGGTGTGCCGCCCCGGTGGCGCAGTGATCTAAGCGATGGCCTCTGATCATTCGTCCGAAAGGGGCCCGGGTTCGAATCCCGGAGAGGCATGGATGTTGTGTTTGTCTTACGGCACTGGCTCTCTCCCTTCCCTGGAACCAGTGACCCTAAATTAGGGACGGGCGACTGCTTATAGCCCATTGAGTTGCTCACGGTGGTCGTTAAACCTCCAATAAAAAAAAATGGCGGTGTTCCCGAGCCCAGGCGAGGCGCACAGCCTTGTGTCGTCGGACCAGGCTACACGTTTCCAGTTATCTTGCGCCCAATGGCGGTGTACCCGAGCCCAGACGAGGCGCACAGCCTTGTGTCGTCGGACCAGGCTACACGTTTCCAGTCATCTTGCGTCCAATGGCGGTGTACCCGAGCCCAGACGAGGTGCACAGCCTTGTGTCGTCGGCCCAGGATACACGTTTCCAGTTCTCTTGCGTCCAATGGTGGTGTTTCCGAACCCAGGCGAGGCGCACATGGTTGTGTCGTCGGACCAGGCTACACGTTTCCAGTCATCTTGCGTCCAATGGCGGTGTACCCGAGCCCAGACGAGGTGCACAGCCTTGTGTCGTCGGCCCAGGATACACGTTTCCAGTTCTCTTGCGTCCAATGGTGGTGTTTCCGAACCCAGGCGAGGCGCACATGGTTGTGTCGTCGGACCAGGCTACACGTTTCCAGTCATCTTGCGTCCAATGGCGGTGTACCCGAGCCCAGACGAGGTGCACAGCCTTGTGTCGTCGGCCCAGGATACACGTTTCCAGTTCTCTTGCGTCCAATGGTGGTGTTTCCGAACCCAGGCGAGGCGCACATGGTTGTGTCGTCGGACCAGGCTACACGTTTCCAGTCATCTTGCGTCCAATGGCGGTGTACCCGAGCCCTGGCGAGGCGCACAGCCTTGTGTCGTTGGACCAGACTACACGTTTCCAGTCATCTTGGGTCCAATGGCGGTGTTCCCGAGCCCAGGCGAGTCGCACAGCTTTGTGCCGTCGGACCAGGCTACATGATTCCAGTCATCCTGCGTCCAATGGCGGTGTTCCTGATCCCAGGCAAGGCGCATAGCCTTGGGTCGTCGGGTTAGCAATGGCACTCGGGTGGGCCGTCGGCTCCGGAACCCCATAGAACATAGGGAACGTTACACTGTCCGAACGCTGATAATACTACCAGCCGCAGCATTGAATTCGTTGAGATTTAAGACAATGTTTCACGTCGGGTGAATGTTACAATTCGTGCCATACTCCGCTGTCCACGATTGTCCAGGGCTTTTGTATGACTACACCGGTCTAGCGCTCGGGATGTTTTCTCTGAATTTGTGTAGTCCAGGTCACCCTTGAAATTGTTGATCATGTAAATCCAAATTTCTTGGTAATTTCCCAGATGGAGTGACCCATCTCCCGGGCGCCAGTTATCATACCACTTTGAAATCGCTTAAATCCTGACAAGCTGCCACCTGAACTGTGAATGCTACTACTTCAGCTTACGGAGAAACGTTTGTGCCTCTATATATACGTCGTTTGCGGACGGTACCATTTACCAGTGGCACGTAACTCCCTTCCACAGTGTGTGTGTGTGTGTGTGTGTGTGTGTGTGTGTGTGTGTGTGCACACACACACACACACATTGAGTTAGCTTGGCATTAGGAATACTCCCTTCCCCACACTTTTTTTATATGTTCAAAACGAGAGCGAAGTACCACGTGATATCAACGTCACGTTCAGCTACTATAAATTGTGCGCACTTACCTTCTGTATTCAATCAGTAAACGTTTGCCAGCAATGGGAAAACGTGGCGACTGAAGCCAATTTCACTACGGCCAAGGCGCGGTGAAAATGACCGTGGTCGGACACTGGTCAAGTTACGCATGAAGGATATTTGACCCTGTTCAGAGGTGTCTGAGAGCCGTGAGTGTCCCAAAAGGTGGACAACGTTTTTGAAATATACATATATACGATGGGTCACTCCATCTGGGAAATTACTGACCAAAATTGTGGAAAGCTTTTGGAAATAGTGTATTTCTGAGGTTTGGTGGCTCACAACACCAGTTTTTTTTTTTTTTTGGAGTAATGTCATAAAATTATATATCAATGGAAAGATAAGTTCATCAAGAATATAATGCAATAACTTTTATGAAGGGTTTTGTATTAGAACAGCCGTTATGAAGAAGAAAAGTGAAACACGTAGAAAAAATGAGATACACAAAAATTCTCAATATGCCAATTAATATTTAGTTGGGTAATCTTTAGCGTTAATTACGGCCTTACAACGCCTTGCCATGGAGTGAACTAAGTTTCTTAGTTCTGCAGCTGTTTAATGTGAAACAAATATCGAATTATTGCTTCTATTAATTGGGTTTTATTGCTGGGTTGCTTCTGACTGACAAGTTTCTTTAATCGGCTCCATAGATTTTCGATGGGGTTAAGGTCTGGGCTATTCTCAGGCCATTCCAGTAGTAAAGTATGAGTAACTTGAAACCACTTTTAGCACACAGCAGCAACATGACATGGAGCAGAATCCTGTTGAAATATAAATGCTTCATTATCGTGGAAAAGATCACGTGCGGAAGGCTTCAGTTTGGGCTCAAGTATTTTATTATTGTATTTTTGGCCATTTATATTCCCATTAATCACGCAAATTCTGCCCACACCTTTTGATGTCATACAACCCCAGATCATAACACTAACTTGGTGTTTCACGGTACATGTAATGCAATCAGGATGCAAATCTTCTCCGATTCTTCTCCTTACGTATTTTATGCCATCACTACCAAACAGGGAGATTTGGTCTCATCACTCCAAATAACACTGTCCCGTTGTTCCGCTGTCCAATTAACATCGGGTTTAGCTCAGTTTAATCTTTTCAATCTTTGTTTGAGTGATAAAAATGGCCTCTTTCGTGGAATTCTATAATAGCTTTTAGACCAAATTCCTGCAATCTGCGCCGAACAGTCCTTGAACTCAACTTCACATTGCATTGCGCCATTTCATCTTGTATACACCCAGATGATTTCCTTCTGTCACCTAGGCACAGTCTCTTAATTCTTCTATCATCATTTGCTGTTGTGCACTTTTTCCTGCCTTTACCAGTGTGGTTTTGCAGTTACTGAGTCTCCTTACACCTCTTCAAAAATTTAGAAATGCCACCTTTGCTTAAGTTTCCACCAATTTTTCTTCTAATTTCTTCATAACTGAAGCCTTGATTACTTAATAGTACTATTTTACATCGCTTTCTGGGTGACCAGTTAACTCTTTGCGCCATTTCTTTAATTTTATTACGTTTTACAAGCTCAGTAAATGAAAGAACACAAAAAAGAAACAAAAACAAAAAAACTTGGTAGAAATCACATAAATAACACACTGACAAATGTCATCCTTTCAGCTCCAATACATGACGTCAATAGCTGAATCCTACTTTGACCTGATTGGCTCATTGTCAAAAGTAGATGACACCTGATTGGCTCTCTAAACACTCATGCTCGTTGGCTATATTCAAATGAAGAAAAGCTACTTCATATCAGCCTAAGCAAGTTGTGCTTCCTTTTTCTGGTTATTTGGCTATAACTTTTCATAGAGTACAGATCATTGAACGAACTTTGTTGCATTACATTCTTTATGGTGTTACTCCAAAAAAAGTGGTGTTATGAGCCATCAAACCTCAAAAATTACACTTTGGCACTACTGGCCACTACTGTACATATACATATACCTTTCAGTGGTTTATAAAATCTTCACTAAGGTTCTTTCACATCTCTTGAAGGTAACACTGAACAACCAAGATAACAAGTTGCATTCTGGAGTGGCTACAGCACTCTAGATCACATCCATGTAATGAGAGAACTAATTGAAAGGACAAGGGAATACGAACTCCCACTTACAGATTTATTGATAATAAAAAAGCCTTTGATTCCGGGAAACCGCCAGCAGTTAAAATGTCTTCGAAACCCTTCGGTCTTTAAGATGCATGCATTAACATTATTAATAACAACTATGAAAATGCAAATGCATAGGTTCAGTTTTTGAGAATATGGCACCAATAAAAGTGGGCAAGGGAGTGAGACAAGGTGACACCATATCTCCCAAACTCCTCAATATCATATTACAGAATGTTTTTTAATCACTGAACTGAGAAGACAAGGGTATGAAGATGAATGGAAATTAATTAAGTCACTTTCGTTTTACAAAGAAAGTAGTCAATTTTGCAACTACCCTTTCAGAGCTGCAGGAGCATGCTGGCGAGAGTGTGATCCCGGAGCTTGCTGACAAGAGTAAGGAAGTAGTATTAAAACAGAACTTTCAGAAAACAAAATTCATGTACAATGCTTTTACATAAACTGAAGAGTTAGAAGTTGAATAAGTAGGCATGCAAAATTTGGCTGGGGAGCTTTCGGAAGAAACAGTACAATTTTCAAGAGCAATTTGCAATTATGTCTTAAAAGAAAAGTGTTTAAGCGATGCATCCTTCCAGTTTTTACTTATGGATCAAAGATGTCCCCTACTATTAAAGGAGCAATTATTGTATATTTGTATCTATATAAATTTTATTTTGAAAACGCCTCTAAGGATTTTGATGAAAGTGGTTAACCTACCATTTTCTGGTACTAGAAATCGATTTAGCTTGATCTCGACTTTGGAAAAATTCGTTTAGTGGGTTAAATAACCACTTCGATTTACCGATTTACCATGTTTTTAGTGTCATGGCGTCGTCCCATTAATGTTTCCCGTGCTTAGAAATCTTATGACGTCACACTCTCGCGACTGAGATGTTGGTGCACGGTCACGCCATCGCCTCATTATGTCACGCGTTGTGTGTGGATCCTATTAAAGTTTTATGACGTCACACTCTCGCGACCATCTGCCTCATTACGTCACGCGTTGTGCGCGTATTACGCATTACTTCTATTTTCTTCTAGAACAAAAAGTGAGTTAGTCCAGCTGCTTGGAGTTGATGCGTAGTACAGTATAAGCAGCGGAACGCTGATTTTGTGTGTTCTTCTCTTCAAAAGGTAAACTGTTAATACAGCATTTTTTTGCTACATTTTTGAATAGTCACTTGATGACGAGCGTATCCGCTCTGGTAAAATATGATTAGTTCATTTTTATTCATTACCATTGACAGAGTGTCACGTGGATGGTAAAACAATATAAAAAAATATGGATGGTCGACACCCTACGAAACGTGGACGTTTCAACTTTAATAAGAAGAATAAGAAGAATACGGCACTTTTGGAACAAGAACAAGCGAAAGAAGTAAATATGGAACAGCTTGGACATTCAAGAGCCGATGGTTTCCGATCGCATTCCAGTCTCGAAACATATGACCTTCCATTGGAAGAAGATCAGCCTACAAAATTACCATTCCGAGCAGCTAAAGCGAGGAACATGGAAATAATGTCCGACGTTATTATAACCCTCAATGAATGTATATCGGAAGAAAACCTCGATTAAATGCGGCGAATAAATAGACAGCGAATCGCAGCTGAATCGTCCGAAGAACGTAACCAGCGCTTGGAAAGAACTACGAAGTCGTTCATCACAGCGAATCGCAACCGAAACCGCGGATGAACGTGTTCAGCGACTGGAACACTTGCGACAACGTGCAACTGAACGACTAGCCAGCAAAACCAATGAACGACGTAACCAGCTGTTGGAAGATGGAAGATCAACGACGTCGTACATCATAGCGCAGTGGCGTAGCCAGAAATTTTTTAAGGGGGCGGGGGTTCATGCTTTTGGTTCATTGGTGAAAGCCTCGCATACACATATATATCGCTTTAAATTCGTGCTCAGTCTCCCCCCCCTCTGGCTATGCCACTGTCACAGCGTATAGCAGGCGAAACCGCGGATGAACGTGTTAAGCGACTGGAAGACATGCGGGAACGTGCAACTGAAAGCTGTGTAAGTTAACCCGACAACATGGGGGACTTAAACACATCTGCCAAATATCTACAAAATATACACTGACGGAAAAAAAATCCCAACACCACGAAAAAATAGTTGTAGAGGAATGAAATGGCGGCAATACATGTGTATAGGTAACATATATAATCGATTAAGGTTTCAAGATCACAGCGTAATGTAAGCGCGAGAAGAGCCATTTTAAATGTGAAATGCTGGTACATTAATAACCGGTGTAACCGCCAGAATGTTGAATGCAAGCATGCAAACGTTCATGCATTGTGTCGTACAGGTGCTGGATGTCAGTTTGTGGGATGGAGTTCCATGCCTGTTGCACTTGGTCAGTCAATACAGGGACGGTTAATGCTGGTTGGGGGTGACGCTGGAGTTGTCGTCCAATGATGTCCCATACGTGCTCGATTGGAGAAAGATCTGGTGATCTAGCAGGCCACAGCAACATGTCGACACTCTGTAGAGCCTGTTGGGTTACAACAACGGTATGCGGGCGAGCGTTATCCTGTTGGAAAACACCCCCTGGAATGCTGTTCATGAATGGCAGCACAACAGGTTGAATCACCAGACCGACGTACAAATGTGCCGTCAGGGTGCGTGGGATAACCACGAGAGTACTCCTGCTGTCATAGGAAATTGCTCCCCAGACCATAACTCCAGGTGTAGGTCCAGTGTGTCTTGGCCGCAGACAGGTTGGTTGCAGGCGCTCACCTGGCCTCCTTCTAACCACCACACGGCCATCACTGGCACCCAGGCAGAACCGGCTTTCATCAGAAAACACAACAGATCTCCACTCCGTCCTCCAATGAGCTATAGCTTGACACCACTGACGTCGCAAACGGCAGTGGTTTGGAGTAAGTGGAATGCACGCTACAGGGCGTCTGACTCGGAGCTGTCCTTCAAGTAACCGATTTGTAACAGTTCGTTGTGTCACTGTGGTAGCAACTGCAGCTCGAATTGCTGCCGCAGACGCAGTACGATGCGCCACGGCCATACGCCGTACACGGGGGTCTTCCCTCTCAGTAGTGCCACGTGGCCGGCCGGAACCCGGTCTTCTGGAGGCAGTACCTTCCCTTGACCACCACTGCCAACAATCATGCACAGTGGCTACATTCCTGCCAAGTCGTTCTGCAATATTGGGGAAAGAAAATCCACCTTCTCGTAGCCCTATTACACGACCTCGTTCAAACTCCGTGAGCTGTTGATAATGGCTTCTTCGTCTTCTTAAAGGCATTCTTGACTAACATCAACACCCTACGTCGATCTCAACGATAACTAACGCTCACGAACGTTACAGCGCGTATTTACAGCAAACCTGCTTTGCATGTTCCGAGAGGCGCTACTAGCGCCACACGTATGCGCCGAGCGCGAAATTTGCATATACGTCATCTTACAGATGTACTCTCACCGCCTACCAACTGTTCTTTATCTAACACAGCCCCTTCTTGGTGTTGGGATTTTTTTCCGTCAGTGTAATTCGATGAAGAACCCCATGTTAACATTTATTGTTTGGTGTTTCATGTTCGGAAATAATAAAAACAATTTAAAAAAAATTCTTACTCTAACACAAATAAAAAATTATCATTCATCTTTGTTTTGGTGTTTATTCTAGATTAATTTGTCTCTAATTCGTCTATCATTATTAATCTTGATGGTTTAGATTTAGCATTACAATACTTGGAAATAACATATCAAAATACAATTTTTTTTTGTGTGCCCTCATCCCCCTTTTAACAGAGCGATGCTCGGTGTTCCTCATATTGGTATTTCACTAAGAAAGACATTCAGAGGCTCCAAACAAGTCAAAAAATCGTAGAGAGGTGCATGATTTGTATAACCAGGAGAGATAGAGAGAGGAATACATGAATTAGGTAAATGACTTGATGACATCATGATCAAAGCGAATACCCTCAACTGAAAATGGCTGGACATATTGCTGGAAGAACTGACCACCTTTGGACAAGTAAAGAAATATAGCACTACAATGCCTACCATGTATTTATGAAGAATTAGTTATCCGGGGAAATTCGCTTCCCATTTGTATATGACGTACTAAAGAACTAGATTGGATACGAAGGGATAGGAAAAGACCCAAACGACGACCACGTGGGAGATGTTTGGATAAAATCCTAAAGCATGCTAGAGTGACTTGGAAGAGACAGGCGAAAGATAGAAGGCTGTGGAAAAGACTTGAGGATGATGATGCTGAAACACACACATATACACTGCTGGCCACCCAAAATGCAACACTAAGAAGGAAGCATCCGATTGGCCTGAAATTCGCAGCATGCGTCGCCCGCGAGAGGACATGCAAATGATTACCATTGCAGGGTATATGCAAATCATGTGCGCTCGGCACGCCACCGAGAAGCACTATAAGAAGGGTGAACAGAAGGCGGGGTGTAAGTAGTGGAAGTGTGTTGTGCTGCCGGACCTGTGCGTGGGAAGCTTCCTGATGCCTCGTCGCAAAATACGGCAGTCATTCCAGCACCTTTCGGAGTTCGGCAGAGGACGAATAATGGCTGATTGCGACAGCGGTTTATTGTACCGAGACATCGGCGCCCGTGTGGGACAACATCCAGGCACAGTGAGGCGAGTATGGATTCGGTGGTTGCAGGAGGGGCGGACGGACCGACGTGAGCGATTGCCGCAGCGGCTCGCACCGCCACATCTTAAACGTTAGCGCAGAAATGAGGATGTGTTGCGCAACAACCTGTGTCAGCACGCTGTTGCGCAACGCAACACGTTGTTCCGTTCGACGTCGTCTGCAGGAGCGGGGACTTGTCGCACGGCGCCCATTGCTCCGATTACCACTGACGTTACACCGCCGGCGAGTGTGGCGGCCGTGGGCCGTTGAACGCCGCACCTGGACTACGGAATGGCACGACATTGTCTTCTCCGATGAATCCCGCTTCTGCCTGCAACACCACGATGGTCGGATCCGTGTGTGGCGGCACCGCGGCGAGAGGCTGCATGACGCCTGCATTATACATCGCCATGCCGGTCCATCGTCTGGCGTATTGGTTTGGGGCGCAATTGGATATGACACCCGCATCCCTCTGGTATGCATCGCCGGTACACTCAACAGCCACCGCTACATCTCCGACGTTTTGGAGCCTGTAGTCCTCCCTTACCTTCAGTACCTGCCAGCGGCCATGTTTCAACAGGACAATGCGCGCCCGCACGTGGCACGCATCGTGCAACAATTCTTCACGGCCCACCAAGTGTCACTGCTGCCGTGGCCCGCCTGTTCTCCCGATATGTCGCCCGTCGAAAACGTCTGGTGGCTGATCGGCAACCGAGTGGCCCGGCAAACACTACCCGCGGCTACGTCTGATGAACTGTGGCAATGTGTGGAAGCAGCCTGGACCGACATATCCCAAGCCCACATCCAAAGCCTCTTTCGTTCGATGCCGCAGTGTGTAGCGGCCGTTATTGCCAGCCATGGGGGCCGCATGAACTATTGATGTCTGCATGTTCCGCAAGTCGCACGGGTCGCACGGGCTTGTAAGCTTAATCATTTCGTCTTTGTATCTGTTGTTATGTGTCCAGTAAATCTGGCTTTGCTATCTCGTGTCCTTCTTGGTGTTGCATTTTGGGTGGCCAGCAGTGTAGGTTGGATACGAAGGGATAGGAAAAGACCCAGAAGACGGGAAGACGACCACGTGGGAGATGTTTGGATAAAATCCTAAAGCGTGATAGAGTGACTTGGAAGAGACAGGTGAAAGATAGAAAGTTGTGGAAAAGACTTGAGGAGACCTTCATTCAGCAGTGCATTGTTAATAGTTGATGATGCTGAAACACACTCGCGCGCGCACGCACCACATATATACAGTAGGCTCAATTTCATACAAAACAGAACACCTGAAAGGAGTCAAGCTACGACTTTGATTTTTACAGGATATGTTCATTAGGTAATGCAGAACAAATGATTAGCATCTCGATGTCATACGTAGTACCAGGTGGTTCGATGTAGTTAATAATCCGTATGGCCACCTCTGGATTGTATCACCTGCTGTACGCCTACAGGCATCTGATCAAATAATCTGTAAATGGTGTCCTGTGGAATAGGCCTTCCAGGCTGTATTGACTCGCGTCCAAAGTTCATCAAGAGTTTCTGGCGGACAGTCGAACCTCTGCGTCTGTCGTTTGAGCATGTCCCAGAGATTTTCTTCGAGTGATAAATCCGGCGGTCAAGTTTGCCACGGCCGAAGGGGAACGTTGTTATTACTGAACAAGGTACGTGTTAGCGCTACAACATGCAGTGGGGCATTGTCCTACTGAAATATGGCTCCGGGGACGCCCTGCAGGTACAGAAGGACGACCGGCAGTAAAATATCATTGACGTAACAGGCACTTGTTATGGTGGTACCGACTATCACGAGAGGCGATCGGCTTTCGTACCCGATAGCACCACAGTCCATAATGCCTCGTGTTTGTGCGGTATGCCTAATGCGAATACACTCTTTCTTATGCCTTTCCCCCTGTCGTCGGCGGACACAGATGATTTTCGCCTAAACAGAAGCGCGTTTCATCCGAGAACACATATTGTGCCATTCATCACGCCATTCCCTTTGTTCGATGCACCATTGCAGCCTGGCAGTCCGTTGTTGCGGTGTCAAAGGTAGCCTCAACAGGGGCCGACGAACCCTCCATCCGAACTGTAGTAACCGGCAACGTACAGATACAGCTGACATGGGAGAATGCGTCTCAATTCGCCACTGCTGCCCCAAAGCCGTGGATGATGATGCAGAACGGTCACTCCAAGACATCCTCGTGAGATGACGTTTGTCCCTTGGCGTTGTCCGTGTACGACGTCCAGAACCTTCTCTTCGTGTCGTACACCCTTCTTCGCACCATTTCTTGCACACTCTTGCCACGAAGGACACACTGTGCCTCACACGACTGACAATCTCCCGGAGGAAAGCATTGCAGTCTCTCATGCCGATAATGCTACCTCCGTCCAACTCGCTGATTTGACTGTACGACTGTCTTACACGAAAACGAGTCATTCTTACCCACTGCTGACCAAGCACTCACCGCGCCACGTGGCGTTTATAACAGAAAAACGGCCGGTTTCCGGTCTGCGACAATGCACGATCTGATTTGCCTAGACGCTGTACGCATGCACCTATAACGCGGAAATGCTAATCATTTCTGCTATAGCATATCCTGTCAAAAATGGTAGATCAGCATATCCTGTTAAAAGTCCTAGATCAGCATATCCTGTTAAAAGTCGTAGATTAGCATATCCTGCAAAAAGTCGTAGATCGGCGTATCCTGATTAGCATATCCTGCAAAAAAGTCGTAGATCGGCGTATCCTGATTAGCATATCCGGTAAAAAGTCGTAGATCAGCATATCCTGTAAGAAGTCGTAGGCCGCCCCGGGGGCGCAGTGGTCCAAGCGATGGCTTCTGATCATTCGTCCGAGATGGGCCCGGGTTCGAATCCCAGTGAGGCATGGATGTTGTGTTTGTCTTGAGGCACTGCCTCTTTTCCTTCCCTGAAACCAGTGGCCCTAAATTAGGGACGGACGACTGATTATAGCCTACTGAGTTGCTCACGGTGCTTGTTAAACCCACAATAAAAAAAAAAAGTCGTAGATCAGCATATCCTGATTAGCACATCCTCTAAAAAGTCGTAGCTCAACTCCTTTCAGGGGTTTCGGTTTTTATGAACATGAGTGTATACATATCGCCATTTTCCTAGCTCTGGGCCCCCAGGTATCTTAGTCGGACCCTGTCTGGATGGGTATTGGGTAACTTCGGAGGGAAAATTTGGAAATCTTATTGTCCTACTTTGCGATTTGAAGATTTATTGTTATTTTCTATAATATTGACAGAATATTTTTATTAGTATTGAGCAAAATTAGCTCCTTTTTACATGTTCCGCAGCGAATTTAATAATCTTTCATTTTCAGGTGATGTATACAGCTCACAGGGAGTTCCTTTGGAGCACTTAAAGCACGTAAAGCATAAAATTTAGACTCACAAGCGGTGGGTGGGACTTGCCGGTGGCTCGGTGTTTAACTACAAGCTAACGTTTTCGACGAATACAGACGCAAGCTTTTCTTTGTTTTTTCACTTCCTTTGTTAATTTACTTCATTAGCGAATAATGTTTTCAACCCAAAAAGTAAAAACAAAACAATAAAAATAAAAAAAATATATGGAAAAAGTGGATGCTGAAAGAAGCTGAACTCTCTTGAAATATAAAAAAAAGGAAAATCACATTGTCTGAATTTACTTGTTTATTGTTTAACTGCAGGTTCCTTATTGTTGAATAAACTATTTATCTAGTTTACTATTCTAGTCCTTTCTGTGGATCCGCGTAACAGCATCGAAGCGTTACTGATATATATAAACATTATTGCCAACAAGCAGGGAAAAACATACAAGAATACAGAAAGTTTTAAAAAGGCTGAGCTTTGCTTTATCAAGGACCAGCAAAACACATTAACTAATCCTGCGCGTTTGGGTTTTCACGAAAAAAAAATTTTAATTACATTTTTTTTAAAGAAATTTTTTGTTCGTTCCTGAAGTTTGTTTTTTGCACTTATATATATATATGGGATGTAAGGTCAGGTGATGCGTAACATCACAGCCTCTCCTTGACAAATGTCAATCCCGCCTTCTCGTGCTGCATCCTGTTCCCGCTAAAGGGGCTCTGACGACCGCCAATAGCGGTATAACTATACCATCGGGATTAGAGGAAATGCTATCCCACACTCACCAACCCGCTTGGCCAGCGTGGTGAGTTATGGCCAAACCCCTCCAAAATGATTCCACAACTTAAATCTTGGCCCTCAGTCTCCGGCAGCTGGAATGTACCTGGCCAAGGCAGAGGCCAGTGCGACATGAAGGCAGAGGGTGCTAAGAATCCCCGGAGGACCGGACTAGGCTGCCATCTGATGCTGACCTTGGCTACGTATAATGGACGCCCCCTATCTTCTGATTCAAGGCTTCTTGAATTGGAAGAGGAACTACAAAGGATCAAGTGGGACATCGTCGGGCTAAGTGAGGTAAGGAGAAAAGGAGAAGATCTCATTGAACTGAAAAGTGGACATCTCTTCTACTATCGTGGGACAGATACTGGCAGAACTAGTTGTGTTGGATTTATAATAAAGAAGAAACTGAAGGATAAAGTTGTAGAAGTTGAAAGTTCCTCTGACAGAGCTGCACGACTTGTTATCCAACTCTCGAAAAGATACCAGGCTCAGATTATTCAAACTTATGCACCCACCACAAGTCATCCTGAAGAAGAAATTAAAGAATTTTATGAGGAAATTCGTGATCTAAATAATAAAGGAAAGCAGCACTTGAAGATAATTATGGGAGATTTCAATGCAAAAATAGGGCAACGGCAACAGAATGAAACTTCAGTAGGTAAATTCGGTCACGGCAACAGAAACCAGCGTGGAAATACTGTCGTAGAGTTTGCAGAGGCAGAAGGGTTTTTCATCTTGAACTCCTTCTTCAAGAAAAAGCCACACAGGAGATGGACATGGAGACATCCAAATGGGACGACAAGTGAAATTGATTTTATTATGTGTAACAAAAAATTCGTCATAGAAGACTGCAGTGTGCTAAACAAGTTCAACACAGGTAGTGACCATAGATTGGTGAGATGTAAGATGCACCTCAACACTAAACTTGAACGAGGCAAGCTCATAAAACAAACAAAATCTATTGACATAACCAACCTTAAAAAACACCATAATACCTTCAAGTTGGAACTGAAGAACAGATTCTCTGCTTTAGAAGGCCTAACATCAGAAGACGTGGACATCTCTGAAGTTAACAGAAAAGTAACCAAATCTCTTATGGAAACAGCAACAAAATTAGCTGGGTCTAAGAACAAGTTGTATGTAAACAAATTATCAGGAAAAACGAAAATGTTGATGCAAAAAAGAAGAGAGATGTGGACAACTAAAGAAGATGTGACTTCCAAAGTGGAATATATAGAGCTATGCAAGACAGTAAGAAAAAGTATCACTGAAGACGTAAGAAAATTCAACTGTGAACTAGTGAGGAAAGCAATTGAAAATAACCAAAGCCTAAAGATAGCAAAGGGACATCTCAATAAGAGAAGAAAACAGATTATGGCACTGAGAAAAGAAGATGGTTCTGTAACAAGAAATAGAGGCGAAATTTTGACAAGAGTGAAAGATTTCTGCTCCAAATTATATGAAAGGGATGATACACGCTCTCCAGACATCATGAAAGGTACCAGTACCAGAGTTCCTCCAGTCCTTCCAGCAGAAGTTGCACGTGCAATCAAGAACATAAAGCGGGGGAAAGCTCCAGGAGAAGATAGAATTACTGTAGACATCATACAAGAAGCAAGTGGAGAAATCGAAACAGTACTCGCCCAAATTTTCACTCGATGCCTTAATGAAGGGAAGATTTCTGTGGATTGGAACACCGCTACAATGATCCTGCTACATAAGAAAGGTGACATTGAGGATCTCGGGAACTACAGACCTATCAGCCTCCTATCAGTGGTTTATAAAATCTTCACTAAGGTTATTTCACACCGCTTGAATGTAACACTGGACATGGCTCAACCGAGAGAACAAGCTGGATTCAGGAGTGACTACAGCACAAAAGATCATATCCACGTACTGAGAGAACTAATTGAAAGAGCGAGGGAATATGAACTTCCATTGTGCATGGCTTTTATCGATTATGAAAAAGTCTTTGATTCGGCGAAATCATCAGCAGTTACAATGGCTCTGAAATCCTGCGGTATTGAAGATGCATACATTAGTATTATTAATAACATTTATGAAAATGCAAGTGCAAAGATTTGGCTTTTTGAAAATACAACACACATAAAAATTGGAAAGGGAGTGAAACAAGGTGACACCATATCTCCGAAGCTCTTTAATGCCTCATTGGAGGGTGTCTTTCAGTCTCTGAGCTGGGAAAACAAGAAGATAAAGAATAATGGAGATTATCTAACCCACCTTCGTTTTGCTGATGACGTAGTCATTTTTGCAACTACCCCATCAGAGCTGCAGAGTATGATCCAGGAACTTGCTGACAAGAGTAAAGAAGTGGGATTAAAAATGAACTTTCAGTAGACAAAAGTGATGTTCAATGCTTTTACAAGAAATGAAGATTTATCGATTGATGGAGAAAAGCTGGAGATAACAGGCACGTACGTTTATCTTGGACAGCAGATATCACGTGAGGGTCACATTGATGAAGAAATTAATCGGCGTACAAAACTTGCCTGGAGAGCTTTTGGAAGAAACAGCATAATTTTCAAGAGCAATATGCCATTATGTCTTAAAAGAAAAGTGTTTGATCAATGCATCCTTCCAGTGCTTACGTATGGTGCAGAGACGTGGACCTTAAATAAAAGAGACATACAAAGGCTGCAGACAACTCAAAGAAGCATGGAGAGGTTGCATGCTTAGTGTAACCAGGAGAGATAAGAAGAGGAACTCGTGGATCCGAAAAATGACAAGAGTGGAAGACATCATGATCAGAGTTAAATCCCTGAAATGGTAATGGGCTGGACATACTGCCAGAAGGACAGATCATCGATGGACAGTCGAAATTTCAGATTGGATTGCAAGGGACAGGAAAAGACCCAGAAGAAGACCACATGGGAGATGGGTGGATGAAATTCGAAAGTATGCAGGGGTGACATGGAGGAGACTGGCACAAGACAGACCGTTGTGGAGGAAACTTGGGGAGACCTTCGTCCAGCAGTGGAGTGATAATGGTTGACAATGATGATGATGATATATATATATATATATATATATATATATATATATATATATATATATATATATATATATATAAGTGCAAAAAACAACTTATGTAAAAATGCTTCGATTGCGATATATATATATATATATATATATTTCAAACTTAAACTTATGCACCCACCACAAGTCATCCTGAAGAAGAAATTGAAGAATTTTATGAGGAAATTTGTCATCTAAATAATAAAGGTAAGCAGCACTTGAAAATAATTATGGGAGATTTCAACGCAAAAATAGGGCAACGGCAACAGAATGAAACTTCAGTAGGTAAATTCGGTCACGGCAACAGAAACCAGCGTGGAAATACTCTCGTTGAGTTTGCAGAGGCAGAAGGGTTTTTCATCTTGAACTCCTTCTTCAAGAAAAAGCCACACAGGAAATGGACATGGAGACATCCAAATGGGACGACAAGTGAAATTGATTTTATTATGTGTAACAAAAAATTCGTCATAGAAGACTGCAGTGTGCTAAACAAGTTCAACACAGGTAGTGACCATAGATTGGTGAGATGTAAGATGCACCTCAACACTAAACTTGAACGTGGCAAGCTCATAAGACAAACAAAATCTATTGACATAACCAACCTTAAAAAACACCATAATACCTTCAAGTTAGAACTGAAGAACAGGTTCTCTGCTTTAGAAGGCCTAACATCGGAAGAAGTGGACATCTCTGAAGTTAACAGAAAAGTAACCAAAGCTCTTATGGAAACAGCAACAAAATTAGCTGGGTCTAAGAACAAGTTGCATGTGAACAAATTATCAGGAAAAACCAAAATGTTGATGCAAAAAAGAAGAGAGATGAGGACAACTAAAGAAGATGTGACTTCCAAAGTGGAATATATAGAGCTATGCAAGACAGTAAGAAAAAGTATCACTGAAGACGTAAGGAAATTCAACTGTGAACTAGTGAGGAAAGCAATTGAAAACAATCAAAGCCTAAAGATAGCAAAGGGACATCTCAGTAAGGGAAGAAAACAGATTATGGCACTGAGAAAAGAAGATGGTTCTGTAACAAGAAATAGAGGCGAAATTTTGACAAGAGTGAAAGATTTCTACTCCAAATTATATGAAAGGGATGATATATGCACTCGAGACATCATGAAAGATACCAGTACCAGAGTTCTTCCAGTCCTTCCAGCAGAAGTTGCACATGCAATCAGGAACATGAAGCGAGGAAAAGCTCCAGGAGAAGATGGAATTACTGTAGACATCATACAAGAAGCAAGTGGAGAAATCGAAACAGTACTCGCTCAAATTTTCACTCGATGCCTTAATGAAGGAAAGATTCCTGAGGATTGGAACACCGCTACAATGATCCTGCTACATAAGAAAGGTGACATTGAGGATCTCGGAAACTACAGACCTATGAGCCTCCTATCAGTAGTTTATAAAATCTTCACTAAAGTTCTTTCACACCGCTTGAAGGTAACACTGGACATGGCTCAACCGAGAGAACAAGCTGGATTCAGGAGTGGCTACAGCACAATAGATCATATCCACGTGCTGAGAGAACTAATTGAAAGAACGAGGGAATATGAACTTCCATTGTGCATGGCTTTTATCGATTATGAAAAAGCCTTTGATTCGGTGAAACCATCAGCAGTTACAATGGCTCTGAAAACCTGCTGTATTGAAGATGCATACATTAATATTATTAATAACATCTATGAAAATGCAAGTGCAAAGATTAGGCTGTTTGAAAATACAACACACGTAAAAATTGGAAAGGGAGTGAGACAAGGTGACACCATATCTCCGAAGCTCTTTAATGCCACATTGGAGGGTGTTTTTCAGTCGCTGAGCTGGGAAAACAAGGGGATAAAGATTAATGGAGATTATCTAACCCACCTTCGTTTTGCTGATGACGTAGTCATTTTTGCAACTACCCCATCAGAGCTGCAGAGTATGATCCAGGAACTTGCTGACAAGAGTAAAGAAGTGGGATTAAAAATGAACTTTCAGAAGACAAAAGTGATGTTCAATGCTTTTACAAGAAATGAAGATTTATTGATTGATGGAGAAAAGCTGGAGATAACAGACACGTACGTTTATCTTGGACAGCAGATATCAAGTGAGGGTCACATTGATGAAGAAATTAATCGGCGTACAAAACTTGCCTGGAGAGCTTTTGGAAGAAACAGCATAATTTTCAAGAGCAATATGCCATTATGTCTTAAAAGAAAAGTGTTTGATCAATGCATCCTTCCAGTGCTTACGTATGGTGCAGAGACGTGGACCTTAACTAAAAGAGACATACAAAGGCTGCAGACAACTCAAAGCAGCATGGACAGGTGCATACTTGGTGTAACCAGGAGAGATAAGAAGAGGAACTCGTGGATCCGAAAAATGACAAGAGTGGAAGACATCATGATCAGAGTTAAATCCCTGGAATGGCAATGGGCTGGACATACTGCCAGAAGGACAGATCATCGATGGACAGCCGAAATTTTAGATTGGAATCCAAGGGACAGGAAAAGACCCAGAAGAAGACCACATGGGAGATGGGTGGATGAAATTCGAAAGTATGCAGGGGTGACATGGAGGAGACTGGCACAAGACAGACCGTTGTGGAGGAAACTTGGGGAGACCTTCGTCCAGCAGTGGATTGATAATGGTTGACAATGATGATGATGATGATATATATATATAAGACCTCAAAGAACCCAACTGTAACCTGAACTCAACAACGAACAGCGTTTTGAAAAACTTCCGATGATCAGTAATATATACAAAACTGATATTTTGACTTTCTATTGCCCGTCTTTGGTTCCACATTTTTGCGTTTTCCAACCGTAGGTTGAGGAAGCGTATATTCTCCGGCTTTGTCCGTCCGTCCGCACGATAACTGGCGTAAAAATGGTTCGATTTCGATGAAATTTTAGTATGTGGTAGGGGACCACTATGGGACGAACCCTATTGAAAATGGGACAAATGGGGTCAAAGGTCACGACGTAGGAGCGGGATCATTCCATTACCCTTATGCGTCATAACTTGCGTAAATATGGTTCGATTTCAATTAAATTTTAGTATGTGGTAGGGGACCACCTGAGGACGAATCTTATTCAAAATGGGTGAAGTGGGGTCAAAGGTTAGGACATAAGAGCGGGATGCATTCCATTGCCCTTATGCGTCATAACGTGCGTAAAAATGGTTCGATTCCGATGAAATTTCAGTATGTGGTAGGGGACCACCTGGGGACAAACCCTATTGAATGTGGACGAAATGGGGTCAAAGGTCAGGACATAGGAATGCGATCCATTCCATCGCTCTTATCTCATATTATTAAGGTGGACGTCAAGTAATTTTGCTTCCTATACTTCCAATGGAAAAATTTTTGTACACATTTTGTTCACAATTAATGCCCAAGGATGAAAATTTGAACATCGATTAAAATAACTTTATTACAACTTGGAATGCTTAATATTTTCTAAAACATAACCATAATTATATTAAAAATCAATAACTTTTCCTTTGGTGGTGTTGAAACCAGAAAAATGATGGCGCGACCTGTACTTTGATGACGTCAGTAGACAAACAAATGTTGGATTGCATAATTATGGTTATGTTTTAGAAAATATTAAGTATTCCAAGTTATAAAATGAAGCTATTTTAATCGATGTTCAAATTTGCATCCTTGTGAACACATTGATTGTCCAGAAAAAAGATGGCGCGGATTGTATTTTCATGACGTCAGCAGACAAAAAAATGTTGGATTGCATAATTATGGTTATGTTTTAGAAAATATTAAGTTTTCCAAGTGTGGTGTCATGGCGTCGCCCCGTTAGATGTTGGCGCGCGGTCATGCCATCTATCTCATTACGTCACGCGTTGTTTGGTGATCCTATTAAAGTTTTATGACGTCACACCTTGCTAGCAGATGGTTGCGATTCCCAATCCCATCTGCCTCATTACGTCACGCGTTGTGTGCGTATGTTCGTCCGCACGATAACTCGCGTAAAAATAGTTCGATTTCGATGAAATTTTAGTATGTGGTAGGGGAACACCTGGGAAGGAAACTTATTGAAAGTGAACGAAATGGGGTCAAAGGTCAGGACATAAGAGCAGGATCTATTCCACTGCTCTTATGCGTCATAACTAACGTAAAACAGGTTCGATTTCGATTAAATTTTAGTATGTGGTAGGTGACCACCTGGGGACAAATCCTATTGAAAATTGGCGAAATGGGGGTCAAAGGTCAGGACATCGGAACGGAATCACTTCCATCGCCATTATGAGTCATAACTTACGTAAAAATGTTTCGATTTGGATGAAATGTTGGTATGTTGTAGGGACCTGTCTGGGGACGAATCCTATTGAAAATAGGCGAAATGGGGTAAAGGTTAGGACACAGGAGCGGGATCTATTCCATAGCGCTTATGCATCATAACTTCCGTAAAATTGCTTCGATTGCGACAAAACGTTATCATGTTATTTCGGAGATATACTGAACCAGTTCTGTTGAATATCATCCAAATGGATCAAAGGTCAGGGCACAGGGGTGAGATTTATTCCACAGCCATTTTTCTCATAACTTGAGTAATAGCTTGAGTAATGATTTCTAGTATATTGGAAAGCGTATTATAATCAATGCATTGCATGATTTTACTAACTTGTTTCTCCATTTTTTATCAAACGTTCTCCTTCGCTGGTGCCTTTTCTTACAGTGGTAAACAGCCAAACTCCCTCCCTTCCCCACTCAAAAACCAAGACTCCTCAAATTCAGGCCAACAAATCATGTCTCTCTCTCACACACACACTCATCGTAAAGCCGACTGTACCGACCTCAAAGCAATGAATAAGAAGAAGTTGACTCTGTATTTTCCAACGCCTAGAGCGATGCATATTTAGCTACCACCCACATCCCTTCCTTGACATTAGTTCCTTAACAGCAAAGTTGTACCTCATAGCCGCTTATCAAGTGATGAATAGAGTTTTGTCCTTCTGCGCAACTACGCATCTACCTCCGATTCTGTTTTTCTTTCTTTTCCTTTTTTTCTTTATGTTCTTTTTTTGTTCATGTACGGGGTAACCTTCTTTCATATTTACGTGTCTTCAAAAAAAGGGTCATTTCTTTCGCCCCTGACATTTAACACCAACAAGCATGCCCTTGTGTGGTTGAGCATCGGTGTCGCAACTATTCTTACAGATTCACCCCAAGAAGTAATTTTTTTTTTTGTTCAGTCATTCTCGCTCGTGCTGTATCATTTCAATTTTGTTTTTTAAAAGAAATTCAATACGCGAATAAATAAAGTATTTATGCTTATGATGAAACAGAAGAGTAATTTTTTATAAACCACTGAAAATGAAAGTTCTGAGAATTTGCAAAAATGTCCATCTTCTAAGGGGGACTGTTCCCCCTTCATCCCCCTGCTAGCTACGACCTTGAGAGAACATCTCATAAATTCCCTCATGAAAACAATTCTGTTAACTCTAGATGAAATAGAATTGTTGAAAAATGCATTGTAAAACTAATTCAGTCGTGAACAAATTTTAGCAGCAATTTAAGAGTGATTTTTTTTTTAAAAATCCACTCATGGTTAATTGTAGCATATTAAACCATGCTCAAAACGGAGTGCTGTACCAGATAATTATGTTCATTTGGTAGTGATCGCCTACTGCTCAACGGTATTTGTACCACCTCCTTGAATGGGCCCTTTTTAAGCTTGCCTACCGTAGGTTGAAGAAGCGTATATACTCTAGCTTTGTCCGTCTGTCTGTCTGTCCGCGCGATAACTCGCGTAAAAATGGTTCGATTTTGATGAAATTTTAGTATGTGGTAGAGGACAACCTGGGAACGAACCGTATTGAAAATGGGTGACATGGAGTCAAAACATAGGTGTGGGATCTATCCTATGTCCTGACTCCATTCAAAGGTCAGGGCATAGGAGTGGGATCCATTCCATCGCCCTTATGAGTCATAACGTACACAAAAATGCTTCGATTGCGACAAAACTTTATCATGTTGTTCCGGAGGTATGCTGAACCGGTTCTGCTGAATATCATTGAAATAGGGTCAAAGCTCAGGACACAGGAGCGAGATTTATTCCACAGCCATTATCCTCATAACTTGACTAAAAATGCTTCTATCTCGACAAAACTTTAGTATGCTGTTCCGGAGGTATACTGAACCAATTTTTTTGAATATTATTGAAATGGGGTTAAAGGTCAGGGCAGAGGAGCGAGTTTTGTTCTACAGCCATTATCCTAATAACTTGAGTAATGATTTCTGGTATGTTGGAAAGCGTATCATAATCAATGCATTGCATGATTTTACTAACTTTTTTAAATCTACCCATTATTTTCATATGAGCTACCATTTTGATCCGTGAACCAGTACCGGTAAGTCGTTAAGTCGTTGTTTCTTTTACGATAAATGTGGGTGGGATGCGGATTTTGGAACATCTCTGCCAAAGAATCGCCTTGTGCTCTATCTCTGTACGTGGATAAGGATGTGGGGGTGATGGACCATGAAAACTGTTACTAGTGCCTCCTCCAAGATTACAAAATGAATGTACAGCCTATCAATGCCCCTTTGGCTCAAAGTCCAATGACCTATGCCTAACCGTAGATAGCTTAATTTATTTATAACAGCGTGCTTGGTCCGGCAGCAAATTTTTCACTGAAGTAGAGAGAATTTTGCTTTGTCATTTTAGAGCAATCACCCAACATTATACATAGATAGAATGAAACGCCATTTTTTTAAAGATAATAACGTTTCACACAGATAATACGTTTAAAGCTCAAATGAAGTTAACGATTGTTATTCACAAGTACCAAAATAATCATTCGTTCTTTCCAAACAACCCAGACAAAGAGGATACGAGAGATAATGGGCCATTACTCGAGTGGTCCCAGTGTCCCGGTGGGCCAGCCCGATCTTGGTGGTTGTTAAACCTTCAATAAAAAAATCCTTCAAAGGATAGAAATGGAGCTACCCATAGCGAATGATCACATCTTGCCCAAGCCCCAGATCATCCCACTAATGTTAGTAATTTTTATTATATCGTTAATTTAATATATTCAATTTGAAGAGCTTCCTCATAGAATGAACAAGAAAGATGACACCGAATTTTCGGATGTAATAAGCACGTATTTTGAATCCGTTCTGACGCAAATTAAATTTATCAAAGCTATTCAAAGTCAATGGAACCCGTATGGAAAACAATAGATCTGACGAAAGAAAAAAGATTTTCAATCGGGTTTTTAATCCCTCAGATATTGCTGTAAACGGAATCGTGAGCTTACGAACTCTTAGAAACAGAGATATCGACAAAAATAAGATGTGACTTTACGTCCCCTGGTTGGAAAACCATGCGTTATTTTAGGAAGAAAGTATTCTCAAAAGGTTTACACATATAAGCGGTATCGGTCGAAGAAAAAAAAAAATTAGTCGAGTTTTCAAGAGCCCAGATTTTGCAACAAATGCTTCAGAAGCAGAAATTAACACTTATGACCCCTGGTGGCTGAACCATTCTTTATCAAACATTAGAAATTATGTGAAAAATATTTTCCATCAGGTCTTGTATGCGACACAGGAAGAATTTTTCAAATCAGAGCTTTAGGAGCAGAAATAACGAAGAAAACGCAATTTACCTTTGTGCCCCCTAGCGGAAAGTCTTTGATTTACTTGAAAATTTTGAGTTTATAGGAAAAACATTTCGCATCGGAAACACTATCCAACAAAGAAGGAATTTTTCAAATCGTACTCTTAGAAGTAGAAATATTGACAAAAATAAGATATACATCTACGCCCCCTGGCGTAGAAACCATGCATTTTTTCAAGAAGAAAAATTTCCGACATGAGTAGTATCTGTCAACAAACGACTTTTTTTTCAATCGAGATTTTAGAAGCTCATATTTTGCTGCAAATACAACAGAAGCGGAAATTAAGCTTTACGCCCCTGGTGAACAAACAATTTTTTTACAAAAATTAGAAATTATGTGCAAACGATTTCCCATCAGGAGCTGTATCCGGTGCAGACAGAATTTTTCAAATCGGAAATTTAGAAGCAGAGATATAGGGGGAAACGCAATTTACCGCTACGCCCCCTAACGGAAAGTCTATGAATTACTTGAAAATTTTGAAATTATACGAAAAACATGTCACACGGAAAACACTATCCAAAAAAGAAGGAATTTTTCAAATCGGACTCCTAGAAGTAGAGATATTGACAAAAATAAGATGTACATCTACGCCCCCTGGCGGAGAAACTGGAGAATATTTTAAGAAGAAAATGTTCCGAAAAGGTTTATCGATTTGAGTGGCATCGGTTCACGAAAGAACTTTTTCAATCGATATTTTAGAAGCTCCGATTTTATGGCAAATACCTCAGAAGCAAAAATTAACACTTACGTCCCTGGTGGCCAAAGTTATTCTTTACCAAAAATTTGAAATTATGTGCAAAAGATTTTCCATCAGGAGATGCATCCGCTGAAGGAAAACATTTTCAAATCGGAGTTTTAGAAGAAGAGTTATCGGGGAAAATGTAATTTACTTTTACGCCCCCTAGCGGAAAATCTATGCGTAATTTGAAAAAGTAACTATATCTAAAATACTCTACGACATAAATGGAATGGAAACATAAAAAAAAAATTTTCAATCGGATGTTTAGAAGCAAATATGTGGCATAAAACGTATTTTTGAATTCGACATCATCTGCATTTACGCCCTCTACCGGCGAAATTGTACATTGTAAAAAAAAACGAAATAAAGGATCATCATTTGCATATTTCAAGCTTTCCAATGCAAAAAGAATTTTTCAAATCGGACTAATAGTTGCAGAGGTATCGTGGGTACAGACGGACGGACGGACAAACCGATAACAGAAGCACGATCATATTTTACAAAAGACGTGCTAAAAAATGGGAGTAATAGATTAAACCCAAATTTTAATTTCGTAGCAATGAGTATTAACTTCTTTTTATATTTCAGACTCTTTTTTTTTTTTTTTATTGAGGGTGGTGAGCTTGATATTAATTTTAAGAATGAATGTTCATTCTGATTGCGGAGATTCAAATAGCCCGACTTTCTACTTCATGAAAGTCTTTATTGGAAGGGTGCTGTGCTCTCGGCTCAGAACCCTAAAAGTCTGGGTTCAAGTCTAGCTGAATCACTAATGATTAGCCGAGGTTCGAAAGTCTCGTTAATCCGTTGGTCCCGTGGTATAAACACCACGTTATAAACAAGTGTAACCTCAGTTCTCGATGTAGCACAAGTAGTGCCTGCTGGATGCACAAACCAATCAACTGAAATCGATCGCCATCTTTTCTGACTTTTGGTGCAATAGTATTCCACTGAATTGTCAATTACATTTTTACACAAAGGAGTTTTTCTTACAGAGATTTTTTTTTCTATTTAAATTTTGGAGATTTTCTGCCGAAGATATTTTTTCCGGATGGTTTTTAACTACATATGAGCACACCGGCACTTCAAAATTTCCATTTCAAGCACTGCTTAGACTGTGAACGAAATAAAAGGGCCGCCCCAGTGGTGCGCTGGCTTCTGACTATTCGTCCAAGATGGGTCTGCGTTCGAATCTCAGTGAGGCATGGATATTGTTTTTGTCTTACGGCACTAGCTCTTTCCCCCTCCCTGGAACCAGTGTCCCTAAATTAGGGACGGACGACTGCCTGTAGCCCATAGAGTTGCTCACGGTAGTCGTTAAACCCCGAAACAAAACAAAAAATAAATAAAAGGGAAACTTTTCCAGCTGCATTTACTTTCTCCTTTGCGTTGCTTTATAAAATTTAAATTTTTTTTTATCTTGGCATTCCAGCTAGGCGTAGCGGACCAAAAAAATAGAAGGGGGGGACTGATGTTAAAACTGATGTTTTCCTTGGGGGGCACGAAAAACCGTAAACGGATGTTTTACTTTGGGGAGCACGTCATCTTGGAAACCGTTTCTCGGCAAATGCCACAAAACTTGAGGAGTTCATAACAAACATCTAACAAACTTTTTTTGTTATGCATTACTCTTCAATTACTGCTGATACTGAACGATGACGAACAGTCCAGCGTATTTTTGACAAGATGAAAAGTTTTCTGAAACTAAAATCCTGTCTTTTTAAAACAAATTCTTTTAAGTATTACATATCTTTTCGCTCAGGCTTTCTCTGGCATTTAAATTTTCTGAAGTTGAGAGAGGCATCTCTGTGCTCCCCCCATGCATTAATCTGCGACGCCTATGCATTAGATATGGGGTGCTATCACAACTTCATGATTTAATGATGTAAATTAATCAAGCATTTTCAAATGAAGCCAGGAGTCTTATTACATTCCCGAACAGAAAATAATGCCGCAAATAACTGAACCTATGAACAAAGAATAGGCGCAACAAAATTCAGTTTAAACAACATTCTTGAAATGTGCTGCCATCTGGTGTCGAGAAGATACTTAAATTGCTTTCAGTGATAAAAATCTCCGCAAGTTGTTTTTGAAAGAAATATGCAGCAACCGCCCGGTCGCTTATATTTAGAGAAAACGACAGGCAGCCCATGCATTCACTCTTTAAGGACGAGGACCTTCACATACCACCACCACGTAAGCTTTGCTGGCCGTCTGGATTTTGTCACTCTTAATAATAAATTTGTTGCCTTAACTGCTGCTAGAGTTAAGATCGGTGTTTTTCAGCTGCCAATAGTTTTCATCAGTTTTATTAATAACAAACTTATTGTGCATCTGAATGGCATTATTATGAATAACGATATTTTTATTAACACGAGACAAGCAGCTGAGAACGCGCAAAACTTAAGTGGTAGAATATGTGCGTGCTACGACTTGCATCCCCCCTTTCCGGCAAAGACCTTGGAACTGGGATTCAACGTGCTTAGATTCACCATCCGCCGTAAAAAAAAAAAAAAAAAAAAAATAGGATTAGTAAGGAAAAATTAAAAGCAACTCCAGATGTTTTCCGTAATTATATACAAATTTATATGAATTGTTAATCATTTTCTTTACCTTTTTCAGCGTCAGTAATCGATCGACTTTTAGTGTTAGTGGTTAAATTTATAACCATAAGACAGACCGTTGTGAAGGAAACTTGGGGAGACCTTCGTCCAGCAATGGATTGATAATGGTTGACAATGATGATGATGATGATGATATTCGATAAAATATTAAGCCTAATATTTTGCAGAATATGCAGATTTATTAATCTCCTACGACCTCAGCTGTCGAGAAAGCATATTCAACTGTGGATAATCCAAAAAAAATGTCTACTGACTTAAGTTTTGTTTTTTAAAATACGTTTTTATTTATTTCCGTATTTTTAATGGGAAATATTTTTGCGGTGTCTTTGTTCAATGTACATTCAACCTTGTGATCTTATTACACTGCTGGACAATTGCTAAGGACGGATCATAAACGGCTTTATAGCATATAAAAAAGTAAGTGTGGTTGGATGCCAAGTGAAATAAAATAATGTTAGAATGCCAGGACATTACAAGAAAGACAATTTATTGTGCTCTGAAATCCAGAAGGCTTTGGAACGTGTTCAAGGGACAAACAGGCCATTTTGTGCAGAATACGTAAACGTGAAAAAATGCAATTACCGTCCGCAGGCGTTTCGGCGTAAGATGTCAATACGGGATATGGCCACCGTGGAGGGCGATGCGAGATTCCACACGTCGTGTCATGCTTTGCACAACATTATCAAGCAGCTGTTGGGGTAATTTATCCCATTCCTCTGTCAGTGCACGGATGAGGGTGTCCTTGTTTATTGGAGGGCATTGGCGACCAGCAAGACTTCTCCCCAAAGCATCCCACACATTTTCAATGGGATTCAGATCTGGAGAATGAGCTGGCCACACGAGGCGTTGAATATCCTCGCTCTCAAGACACTCTTGGACAGCGACTGTTCGAAGATATGTTGCGTTGTCGTCCATGAAAATGAATCTATCACCGACAGCACCACGGAACATGCGAACATGAGGTAGCAGAACATCATTAATGTATCGTTGGCCAGTCATAGTCCCAGTTGGAAGCACATAGAGGCACGTACGGCCATTGATCATGATGCCAGCCCATACCATGACACTACATGTCGGATATCGGCCCCTTTCCTGTATGTTTGCTGGACAATATGCAGTACCACTATCACGCCAGATCAGTTGTCGTCGACAATCAGACGATAGACTGTATCTACTCTCATCTGAGAAGAGGACAACACACCAGTCGTTATCAGTCCAATTGCGATGTTGATGGCACCATTTCAAACGGGCAGTACGGTGACGTCTGGACAATGGGATGCACACAACAGGACAGCGGGCGTATAGTACTCCTTCATGCAAACGTCTGGCGACAGTTTTTCGGAAGATCCGCTTGCCAGTAGCAGCCATAAACTGATTTACTACCTCACTAGCTGTGCTGCGCCGGTGTCTTTTTGTTGATAGCACTATGTACCGATCTTCTGCAGGTGTCGTACTGAGAACACGACCTCCCCCGTGACGTTTGCTACACTCTCCATTTGTTTGAAATGATTTCCAAAGCCTTGAAACAACACTGTGGCTGATGTCGAACTCCCTGGCAATATCTGTTATTTTTCGCCCTTCTTCAATCTTGCCAATAATACGGCCACGCGTAAAATCATCTAGGTGATGTCGGGAAGACATACTGAAAATTGTAAGTTCGTCAATTGATTCTTTCCTTTTCAACTTTGCGTTTGAACAACAACGGTCAATACGCGTCAAATCCTTTATATCTCTTATCAGCCCTATGACGTCACGAACAAGTTCGGCAATCCAAAATTTGCATACGCACAACACATCTTACTGTATCCCGCACTTATGCTAATTTCCACATTTTCCTGCCTTCCATTTTATGGTTGCTATCGTTGCTATTGTCATCCGTCCTTAGCAATTGTCCGGCAGTGTATTTGGGATTTTCAGTGCCCTACTGAAGAGTTTAAATATGAATTAATTATACATGAATTAACTAAATTACTCTACGTATTATTCTATAAAGAGTTTATGAAATTCAAAAAAGTATAAATAATTGCACGTGAATCAAGCTTCATTTTTAGGCCCTCACCAAGAATCATGAATCCTAAGGGTTTTACTTAGGATTTATTTTTACTTTTACTTAGGATCCTAAGGATTTTACTTCAATTTCCCACCAATCTACTGAATTAATTGCAGTCGCCATTCAAGAAATTAAAAGAACACGAAAATTTCACTACAAAGAACCAAAAAATAGAAGCGACAAAAAGAATTTAACTGGTTGATGGCGCAAATTTCTTGAGAACACGGTAACAATCAGTTAAGTTTTCCTCTATTTTGGTTAACTACCGCATCCTATCCTCTAAGAATTGTGAGTAAAACTTTGAACTAACCCCCCCCCCCCCCGTTCCAATAAGAGACAGGGACTGGAGGAGTGTGCTCAAAGTTCAGCACGCTGCGAACCTTTGTGGACTGCTTGAGAAAACCCAAGGGGTGTGGCGTAAGCTGCAGGAGACTATGGCCCTGCTGACCGATACGTATCACGAAAGACCGGGCATCGCGACTTCAGTTCATAATACAACGTTTTTAAGACCGATCGGCGAACAAGAGCTTTCTTTGGCTATACGGCCTGGTTAGGAATAAGGTTTTGTGCAGGCAGCAAATCATTGATTAATGCATGGACTTTCCACTAACAAAATTTGATTTGCCATTCGTATTGTTTTAATACACTGGTGTATTAATTCGTGTTCTTTTAAGGACGAAGAGGAGAAATTAGCATAACAGCGGAACGAGCAGGCAGAACGGACCGAAAGACCACTCAAAAGATAGACTAGGGTCCGGTACGGTAGGGCATGCGCATATATGCAGCATGACGTAGGAGGGGGAGTATTGGAATGGTATAAAGCACACGGGCGGTGTACGCTCAGCAATTCATGGGCCGCTGGTGGCCTAGTAGTCAACGTTCGTGACTGCCACGGAAAGGACCTCAGGTTCGATCCCAGGCAGGTACGAACGCTCGATCCACTGAATATCCGCCGTGCGTCGGATGGGCACGTTAAGCCGTCGGACCCCGCGTACTGGCCCCCGGTAATTAGTAAGGGCGTCTTCCTCCCCCTTTCTGCTTAGCTTCCGTGTCACTTTCCTATCGGGCGCTTTAGCCCAAATCTCCTAGTTTCATATTTCTAAGGGTTGTTTAAGACCTGGGGTCAGACACTCCTTCCTGAAATCCCCTACATCTGATCTGATCTGATCAGCAATTCGAGGGCCGCGGGTGGCCTAGTGGGCAACGTTCGTGACTTCCACGGAAATGACCTCAGGTTCGATCCCAGGTAGGTACGAATGCTCGATCCACTAAATATCCGCCGTGCGTCGGATGGGCACGTTAAGCCATCACACCCCGGGTACTGGCCCCCGGTAATAAATAAGGGCGTCTTCCTCCCCCTTTCTACTTCGCTTCCGTGTCACTTTCCTATCGGACACTCTAGCCCAAATCTCCTAGCTTCCTATTTCTAAGGGTTGTTTAAGACCTGGGGTCAGACACGCCCTTCCTAAAATCATCTACATATGATCCATGATCCAAGCTCAGCAATTCGGTGAAAGCTATTGCACGGTGTACATCGATTTGAACGACGTCGAGTTGCTGCCACCGTGTGATATGGCCAACAGGCAATCCAGTAGACGACATCTGGATGACTTTTCCCCAGGTCGCGTCATCGGGAAGTTGGAAGGAGGTCGAAGTGTGACTAGTGTGGCTGAGGAGTTCGGGATCGCTCACAGATCCTTTCACGAGCTTGGAGAGCATTTCAAACGACAGGAACAGCTGTCGGAGAGTTTAGCAGTGGTCGTCCACGAGCAACCACGGCGGCGGACGACTGGTATATTGTCCTACAGGCGAGAAGAGACAGACGGCAGACAGCGGGAGAAATCGCAAGGCACATGCAACAGACAACTGGACTTCCGTTATCGCGTTTTACCGTGGCCAGGAGGCTGCACGAAGGTGGTCTATTTGCACGACGACCAGTACGGTGCGTGCCATTAACGCCTGCTCATCGGAGACGGCGGTTTCTGTGGTGCCAGGAACACAAGAACTGGACACCTCAGCAATGGGTTTGAGTTCTCTTTACGGATGAGAGCCGATTTAGTCTGACGAGCGATTCTGGACGTATACGCATCTGGAGAGAGCAGGGAACACGCAATCATAACTCCAACATCATCGAAAGGGATCGGTTTGGAGGTGGCGGAGTTCTTGTTTGGGGCGGTATCATGCTTGGTAGCCGTACTGACCTCCACATCTTCCATGGAGGTTCAGTCACCGGTGTCCGCTATTGTACCGAGGTTCTCCTGCCTCACGTGAGTCTGTTTAGAGGTGCTGTGAGTACTGAGTTCCTCTTCATGGACGACAACGCTACACCTCATCGTACAGTGGCTGTGGCAGAGCTGCTGGAGGGTGAAGATATTCAACGTATGGATTTGCCCGCAAGGTCCCCGGACCTAAATCTAATCGAACACGTGTGGGACCTTCTCGGGAGACTCTTGGCAGCACGTCACCAGCCGCCAACAACGATTCCGCAGCTGCGATTGGCGCTACAAGAGGAATGGGCCGCAATGCCTCAACAGCTCCTTGACAACCTCATCCTCAGCATGGACAGACATTGTAAATCCTGCAACGCAGTCAGGGGTGATCATATCCCCTACTAAAGACTGGATTTTTCTTGGCAGCCGCCTGTCACATGGACGTTTCTGTCTTCTGACCAGTTGTGCTCGAAGTTACCTTTTCAATAAAGTGCCTTTGTATCCTTTGGATTCCTTGTTTGGACGGTTTTGCTCACTTGTCACATATTCTTACATCTTGAGGATCTTATGATATGTTTTGAGTCGATGTGGAGAACTTCTACACGACGTTATATTCGAAAAACCGTCTCGTCCTTAATTTTTGCACCCCAGTGTACGAATTGTAATTCAAAATTTTTTAGCGTGCAATAGCACGGTAGCACGTAATCACCAGTTGCCATTGGTGTTGACATGTTATTCCAGTGCTGTTAACCTTCTATGGAGCCGTGGGCCAAGCTTTTTAAAAGAGTTAGACGGCGGGCCGTGTTTTTAAAAATATATATAAGATGATGAAATAAATATAAAGACATCCGGCTTTATTGAACCCTTTATAGCACTTTTAATCAACATTAGAACAGTTGACATTTTAAAATTTTGAAAAACAAAAACTTGCATTTAATGAGAGCGCAGTGAACGAAACAGTTGCAGGGTCATTATCGCTGGAAGAAACATAACTTCCAATTAGGGTGACAAAAACTATTTTTTTTTTTTTTTTTTTTACTCTTTTGGTTCCTTTCCTTGGATCAACGTGGTGCCGTCGAGGAGTTATTGATGCCAAATTTCAGCTCTTTCTTCTCCATTTTGAATCACACGTTCTCTTTCCCTGGGGCTCGGAGATAGCCTCCTCTTACCGTGGTCTACAGCAAAACCTCCCTTTCGCACTCAAAAGCCAAATGCCTTCAGATTCACGCCAATAAACACTTCTTCTACACATGCGTGGCAAAACCACTGCTACTGACAGCAAAACAATGAGCTGGAAGTGGAAAGCCTTCTCTCTCTCTCTCTCTCTCTCTCGCACAAAGATTTGTCTTCAACACTATTTGACATCACCTAGAGGGATACATTTAGCCAAAATTTTCTCATGTCAGCAATTTTCTTTCACATCTCTTAAAAAAAAAAAAGAAAAAAAAAAAGAAGGAATTCTCTCTTCCTTGACCCTTAGTTGTAACAAATCCGGTGCCCATGGGACAGAGAATCGTAGGCGGACCAGTTTTTACTGATACACTTCGAGGAATAATTTCTTTTGAGATATCCATCGTTCGTGCTGTATATTTTCAATTTTTCTTTTTCTTTTCCTCCCCCCCCCCTTTTTTTTTTGAAACCTGCAATGCACGAATAAATAAGCTAAGGTACAGTATTTATGTTTATAATGAAATACAAAAGAAATTTTCTTAAGCCACAGAAAATAAAAGCTCAGAGAATTTAAATCATTCATTTTTCAAGGGGAGCTTGCTTGTCTTGCTGGGGGACTGAGCCCCCTCTAGTCCACTGCTAGCTACGGGCCTAGTCGGAAAACGGTCGTCCCAGTAGCGCACTGGTCCAAGCGCTGGCTGTTGACTATTCGTTCGAGATCGGTCTGGGTTCGAATCTCGATGAGTGTGTTGTGTTTGTGATGTTGTGTTTGTTACGGCGCTAGTTCTCTCCCCTTCCAGGAACCAGTGGCCCTAAATTAGCAACGGGCGACTGCTTATAGCCCATTGAGTTGCTCACGGTGGTCGGTAAACATCCAATCAAAAAAATAAAAGAAAGCAATATTTAAGGCATTTCGATTGCTGCCTTGTATCAGGAAAACTGGTGGGCTAATAATGTAAGTGACACCACGGAAACTTTTGGTTAGGTCAGTATCACATTTTAACTCTCCCAATGAAAAGAGATAAAAGTCTTCCCGAAGTTGGAAAAATCTCACTATACATTTTCAAACATTCAACCAACGGATCCGATTCAGCACAAGCAAGCCCCCATACTCGACATCAAGTTCGTCTAAAACTGTTTTGAATTTTCTACGCGAAAGACCTTGGTTTCCGCTCCTATTTAAATTCGCTATTTTCACTACCTTTTCCATTGTATTATTTGATAGCCCCATCAAAGCAGGGACGTCGCTAGACTTCGAAATCAGGATGGGCGCCGAGTGGGCGAGCATTATTTTTGGTGGGGCAAGTAGCAACTTCTTTTTACGAAACACTCTTTTTGGTAGCAACGTCTTTTTACGAAACACTGTTTGGTGAGCCACTGAAAGGACGAATTTCCTATTTTTTTTTTAATTGAAGGTTTAACGATCAATGTGAGCAACTCAATGAGCTATAAGCAGTCGCCCATCTCTAATTTAAAGTCACTGGTTCCATAGAAGGGAGAGAGCTCGTGCCGTAAATCAAACACAACATCCATTTAGCACCGGGATTGGAATCCGGATCCTTCTCGGCCGAATGGTCATAAGCCAGCACTTAGGCCACTGCTCCACCGGGGCGCTTTAATGCTTTTCACTACAGGCTGTAGAGGACTTCGTGCAATTCCCTCCACCTGGACACATACATACAGTAGTGGCCAAAATTGTGGAAACCTTTTGGAAATAGTGTATTTTTGAGGTTTGGTGGCTCATAACACCACTTTTGTTTGGAGTAATACCATGAAATTGTACACTGACGAAAAAAAAAATCCCAACACCAAGAAGGGGTTGTGTTAGATAAACGACAGTTGGCAGGCGGTGAGAGTACATCTGTAAGATGACCTCTATGCAAATTTCGCGCTCGGCGCATACGTGTGGCGCTAGTAGCGCCCCTCGGAACATGCAAAGAAGGTTTGCTGTAAATACGCGCTGTAACGTTCGTGAGCGTTAGTTATCGTTGAGATTCGACGTAGTGTGTTGATGCTAGTCAAGAATGCCTTTAAGAAGACGAAGAAGCCATTATCAACAGCTCACGGAGTTTGAACGAGGTCGTGTAATAGGGCTACGAGAAGGGGGATTTCCTTTCCGCAATATTGCAGAACGACTTGGCAGGAATGTAGCCACTGTGCATGATTGTTGGCAGCGGTGGTCAAGGGAAGGTACTGCCTCAAGAAGACCGGGTTCCGGCCGGCCACGTGGCACTACTGAGAGGGAAGACCGCCGTGTACGACGTATGACCGTGGCGCATCGTACCGCGTCTGCGGCAGCAATTCGAGCTGAAGTTCCTACCACAGTGACACAACGAACTGTTACAAAAAAATGATACTTGAAGGACAGCGCCGAGCCAGACGCCCTGTAGCGTGCATTCCACTTACTCCAAACCACTGCCGTATGCGACGTCAGTGGTGTCAAGCTAGAGCTCATTGGAGGACGGAGTGGTGATTTGTTGTGTTTTCTGATGAAAGCCGGTTCTGCCTGGGTGCCAGTGATGGCCGTGTGTTGGTTTGAAGGAGGCCAGGTGAGCGCCTGCAACCAACCTGTCTGCGGCCGAGACACACTGGACCTACACCTGGAGTTATGGTCTGAGGAGCAATTTCCTATGACAGCAGGAGCACTCTCGTGGTTATCCCACGCACTCTGACGGCACAGTTGTACGTCGGTCTGGTGATTCAACCTGTTGTGCTACCATTCATGAACAGCATTCCAGGGAGTGTTTTCCAACAGGATAACGCTCGTCCGCATACCGCTGTTGTAACCCAACATGCTCTACAGAGTGTCGACATGTTGCCGTGGCCTGCTAGGTCACCAGATCTTTCACCAATCGAGCACGTATGGAACATCATTGGACGACAACTCCAGCGTCACCCCCAACCAGCATTAACCGTCCCTGTATTGACCGACCAAGTACAACAAGCATGGAACTCCATCCCACAAACTGACATCCAGCACCTGTACGACACAATGCATGAACGTTTGCGTGCTTGCATTCAACATTCTGGCGGTTACACCGGTTATTAATGTACCAGCATTTCACATTTAAAATGGCTCTTCTCGCGCTTACAATAAGCTGTGATCTTGAAACCTTAATCGATTAAATATGTTACCTATACAAATGTATTGCCGCCATTTCATTCCTCTACAACTATTTATTTGTGGTGTTGGGATTTTTTTCCGTCAGTGTATATCAATGGAAAGATAATTTCCTCAAAAATGTAATGCAGTAACTTTTATGAAGTATTTTGTATTAGAACAGCAGTTATAAAGAAGAAAAGTGAAACACATAGATAAAATGTGATATACAAAAATTCTCACCATGTCAGTTAATACATAGCTGGGTAACCTTTAGCGTTAATGATGACCTTACAACGCCTTTCCATGGAGTAAACCAAGATTTTTAGTTCTGCAGCTGTTATAATGTGAAACCAAGATTGAATTATTGCTTCTATCAATTGGGTTTTATTGCTGGGTTGCTTCTGACTAACAAGTTTCTTTAGTCGGCTCCATAGATTTTCGAAGGAGTTAAGGTCTGGGCTATTCCCAGTACATTCTAGCAGTGGAATATGATTATCTTGAAACCACTTTTTGCACACAGCAGCAACATTACATGGAGCTGAATCCTGTTGAAATATAAATGCTTCATTATCTTGGAAAATATCACGTGCGGAAGGCTTCAGTTTGGGCTCAAGTATTGCATTAATGTATTTTTGGCCATTTATATTCCCATTAATCATGCAAATTCTTCCCACACCTTTTGATGTCATACAACTCCAGATCATAACACTCACTGGGTGTTTCACGGTGCATGTAATACAATAAGGATGTAAATCTTCTCCGATTCTTCTCCTAACGTATTTTGTGTCATCACTACGAAACAGGGAGATTTTGGTCTCATCACTCCAAATAACACTGTCCTATTGTTCCGCTGTCCAGTTAACATGGGTTTTAGCCCAGTTTAATCTTTTCAATCTTTGTTTGAGAGATAAAAATGGCCTTTTTCGTGGAGTTCTATAATAACGTTTAGACCAAATTCCTGCAATCTGCGCCGAACAATCCTTGCACTCAACTTTACATTGCATGGCGCCATTTCATCTTGTATACACCCAGATGGTTTTCTTCTGTCATCTAGGCACAGTCTCCTAATTATTCTGTTTTCACTTGCTGTTGTGCACCTTTTCCTGCTTTTACCAGTCTGGTTTTGTAGTGACTGAGTCTTCTTACACCTCTTCAAAAATTTAGAAATGCCACCTTTGGTTATGTTTCCACCACTTTTTCTTCTAATTTCTTCATATCTGAAGTCTTGTTCAATTAATACTACTATTTTACATCGCTTTCTGGGTGGCCAGTCAACTCTTTGCGCCATTTCTTTAATTTTATTACGTTTTACAAGCTCATTAAATGAAAGAACACACACACACACACACACACACACACACACACACACACACACAAAAACAGCCAACTTGATAGCAATCACATAACACACTGACAAATGTCCTCCTCTCAGCTCCAATACATGACATCAATAGCTGAATCCTACTGTGACCTTATTAGCTCATTGCCAAAACAAGATGACACCTGATTGGCTCTCTAAACACTCATGCTTATTGGCTACTTTCATATGAAGGAAAGCTACTTCATATCAACCTAAGCAAGTTGTGCTTCCTTTTCCCGGTTATTTGGCTATAACTTTTCACAGATTATAGATAATTGAACAAACTTTGTTGCATTACAGTGTTGATGAAATTACCTTTCCATTGATACATAATTGTATGGTATTACTTCAAAAACAAGTGTCGATATGAGCCATCAAACCTCAAAAATACAATTTTTTCCAAAAGGTTTCCACAATTTTGACCACTACTGTACACGGATCTGACTAGTTATGCCACTGGTGTAAGATACAAATTTTAGTAGAATGTCACCTTGAAATCTTTGCTTGCTCTGAATGCATTGTTTTAAATTGCTTTTCAAAATTTTGCGTTTTTGCTTACGAAAGCGGTACCGTTCCTGAACAATTTATTTAAAAGAAAATGGCGTTTTTGTTTATCTAAATGAAATTTTAACGTCGTGTCACTCAGACACAATACCTTCTCCCTCCTTAACTCCCTTCTTTCAAGCCGGCGACTTTCCCTTGCACTCTTCTCCTACAAAGCAGTCGTCAGCCACTTTCTTCACTTTCACTGTCCCGGGGCAGTCTTAAGAGCGCTAGTGTAGCTTTAGACCACTTTTTGTGTTGTAATTTCCTATTTTGTAAAGAAAACAAACAGAACAATCAGTAGTGACTCCCTCAGTGAATTCCTATCTACCCTTCTCATTAGCCTCCCTGGCTATACAAACACGAAAAAGTGGCTTAAACTAAGGAATTGGAAGAGTGGAGAACAATTGAATTTTCATGGCCCTGCGGATGTTATTTTGATAACCATTTTTGGAAATATTAACAACGCACTACCTATTGGATAATACGTAGGACTACATGAAATAAAACACAAGACTTGTTATTAATACTTGGCAAAGTCCAGATTATATTTTAAAGTTAAGTATACTGAAAGATGACAGATTTTGAACTGGGTGGGCGGCAGGGTGGGCAAGACAAATTTCAGGGTGTGCTGAAGCCCACCCTCGCTTTCCCTTGGCGACGTCCATGCGTCAAAGACCCACATAATGCTGGTTAGTGTACGAAGCAAAGTAACATTTGAGATTTGATTCCATCTCTTTTCTTCAATCCATCAAGTCCAACGTTTTCTCCCAGTCATACATTTAACTCCGTAAATTACAATGGAGATGCATTTGTCGAAACCATCATATTCTGTTAGAGCGGATTTAAGTTGGTTGTAAATGTCTTCTTCTTTGAATGTTCCATGTAATGAAGCTAATTCTAAAGGTTCCTCAGAACAATTCAAGTTCTTATCCACTTTTCTAATTAATATTAACATTGACTGGTATCAGACCACATCAGTTCACTCACTTAGTGCCACAGAAAAATATGAGCAGCCCTGAATCATCTTTTATAGTTTATCATTAAAATATTTGTCCATCTCTGCCACACGGCGACCTACAGTTTGATGTGAGAGTAAAACACATTCAAACTTTTTAGCAAGTTCTTCTGCACCCAAAGCTTTAACCATGTCAATAGCACAATTTTTATTTAAATTTCCATCAGAGAAGAGTTCTTTGTCTTAGCTATTCTTTTAGAAAGAGCAAATGAGACGCTCACAAACAGATGTAAATATATTCCTTCGCTTTGTAAACTCAAGTGACATTCTTTGTCTACAAAGAATGTCTCTTGAGTTTTTGTAGTTGCAAGTGCATTCCTTTGCTTTGTAAATTGACGCTTCAAATTCTTTACTAAAGCGATCCTTCATTCTTCTGTATAATTCAAATACTTTATTTTCTGTAAAGATGTATAATGTGGCTTATGATTATATTCTTTGTTTACTGCAACAGTCTGAGAGCAAATCAAATTGTACGATTTTCCTTTAGACATAGTAAACAAATACTTTCCCATCGTTCTTGAAATTCACAATTTTCGTTCTCAATACTTTTTCGAGCTACATACATTCTCGTTTGTTTGAGAACTACAAGACTTCACGCTCTTCGAAGAAATTTGGAATAACGGTGGAATTTTATCCAAGCACAAACACATACTAACGAATTTTGGTTAACACGCACAAATATGTACGTAATGCACAAAATAAAAGTAAGGATTTGATGGTTACGGAAACGCTGCATTTGTTCCATGTTCGTCCACCGGGACGCTGTTCTATTGAGATCTTCAGAGCCGATCGGCTACCATTGGTCTCTATTATTAAAGATTTGCCTGTGTGTTTTTTTCTCCGTGTTCTGTAGAATCACATCAGTTCGTAACCGATTGCTAGATTTCCCATGCCTTATCTGGGGCTCAAATCCGGTCACATCTTGGACGAATGACCAGAAGCCAGCTCTTCAGACAGGTGTCATCAGGGCAACGAGGATGACACTTATCTGAGGCGTGTCTTACTAGCGAAAGAAAGGTTGTGTTAGGTAATCCTTATAATGTGTAAAAAATCTAGATCATATGGGTCAACACCCTGCACTCGCCGGGGAGACTGAATGTCACGGCTATCTCGCTTTAGGGTGTGTGAGATCACTTTTTTTTTTTTTTTGGATTGGAGGTTTTCTTTGGTTTTTTTTTAATATGATTGATTGGACCTGGTGGTACATACATGACAAACATGATACAGATAATATACAGGATACAGAGATTACACAGCAACAAGTACACATCATACATGGTTTACAGCATGCCAAATGATCAATGTACACAGAAATAGACAGCGTTGATCATCTAACACATTGCTAACAAGTATACGTCAAACACGGATTTTACAGTATGCCAAATGACCAATGTACGCATATAACCAGTGTTGGACAAGTAACATATTGGGAGCCAGTGTCTAAAGACAAACACAAACATCTATGCTTCACCGGGATTAGGGCGAATGATCAGAAGCCATCGCTTAGACCACTGCGGCACCTTGAGATCACTAACGGTCGGCCCAAAAATGAAAAAGTTGGGCCCTCTGGGCCAATTTTTGTTTGTTTGTTATTTTCGCCTTATCTTGCACCATTTATGAGATATTAGAGCAGCCAGATATTTGAAAAATATGCTCACCAGAACCACACGCTTAATGTCGTAAAGGTCGTCTTAAAATTAATCTTACGCAGATCTTAGCTTGTTTCAGCCTGTCATTTAAATCGAGGTTTCACTGTATATATATATATCATCATCATCATCATCATTGTCAAACATTATCAATCCACAGCTGGACGAAGGTCTCCCCAAGTTTCCTCCACAACGGTCTGTCTTGTGCCAGTCTCCTCCATGTCACATCCGCATACTTTCGAATTTCATCCACCCATCTTCCATGTGGTCTTCTTCTGGGTCTTTTCCTGTCCCTTGGAATCCAATCTAAAATTTCGGCTGTCCATCGATGGTCTGTCCTTCTGGCAGTATGTCCAGCCCATTGCCATTTCAGGGATTTAACTCTGATCATGATGTCTTCCACTCTTGTCATTTTTCGGATCCACGAGTTCTCTTCTTATCTCTCCTGGTTACACTAAGCATGCAACCTCTCCATGCTTCTTTGAGTTGTCTGCAGCCTTTGTATGTCTCTTTTAGCTAAGGTCCACGTCTCTGCACCATACGTAAGCACTGGAAGGATGCATTGATCAAACACTTTTCTTTTAAGACATAATGGCATATTGCTCTTGAAAATTATGCTGTTTCTTCCAAAAGCTCTCCAGGCAAGTTTTGTACGCCGATTAATTTCTTCATCAATGTGACCCTCACTTGATATCTGCTGTCCAAGATAAACGTACGTGTCTGTTATCTCCAGCTTTTCTCCATCAATCGATAAATCTTCATTTCGTGTAAAAGCATTGTACATCACTTTTGTCTTCTGAAAGTTCATTTTTAATCCCACTTCTTTACTCTTGTCAGCAAGTTCCTGGATCATACTCTGTAGCTCTGATGGGGTAGTTGCAAAAATGACTATGTCATCAGCAAAACGAAGGTGGGTTAGATAATCTCCATTAATCTTTATCCCTTTGTTTTCCCAGTTCAGTGATTGAAAGACACTTTCCAATGTGGCATTAAAGAGCTTCGCAGATATGGTGTCACCTTGTCTCACTCCTTTTCCAATTTTTATGTGTGTTGTATTTTCAAACAGCCGAATCTTTGCATTTGCATTTTCATAGATGTTATTAATAATATTAATGTATGCATCTTCAATACCGCAGGATTTCAGAGCCATTGCAACTGCTGATGATTTCACCGAATCAAAGGCTTTTTCATAATCGATAAAAGCCATGCACAATGGAAGTTCATATTCCCTCGCTCTTTCAATTAGTTCTCTCAGTACGTGGATATGATCTATTGTGCTGTGGCCACTCCTGAATCCAGCTTGTTCTCTCGGTTGAGCCATGTCCAGTGTCACCTTCAAGCGGTGTGAAAGAACTTTAGTGAAGATTTTATAAACCACTGATAAGAGGCTGATAGGTCTGTAGTTCCTGAGATCCTCAATGTCACCTTTTTTATGTAGCAAGATCATTGTAGCGTTGTTCCAATCCTCAGGAATTTTCCCTTCATTAAGGCATCGAGTGAAAATTTGGGCGAGTACTGTTTCGATTTCTCCACTTGCTTCTTGTATGATGTCTACAGTAATTCCATCTTCTCCTGGAGCTTTTCCCCGCTTCATGTTCTTGATTGCATGTGCAACTTCTGCTGGAAGAACTCTGGTACTGGTACCTTTCATAATGTCTGGAGTACATGTATCATCCCTTTCATATAATTTGGAGTAGAAATCTTTCACTCTTGTCAAAATTTCGCCTCTATTTCTTGTTACAGAACCATCTTCTTTTCTCAGTGCCATAATCTGTTTTTTCCCCTTACTGAGATGCCCCTTTGCTACCTTTAGGCTTTGGTTGTTTTCAATTGCTTTCCTTACTAGTTCACAGTTGAATTTCCTTACGTCTTCAGTGATACTTTTTCGTACTGTCTTGCATAGCTTTATATATTCCACTTTGGAAGTCACATCTTCTTTAGTTGTCCTCATCACTCTTCTTTTTTGCATCAACATTTTGGGTTTTCCTGATAATTTGTTCACATGCAATTTGTTCTTAGACCCAGCTAATTTTGTTGCTGTTTCCATAAGAGCTTTGGTTACTTTTCTGTTAACTTCAGAAATATCCACTTCTTCCGATGTTAAGCCTTCTAAAGCAGAGAACCTGTTCTTCAGTTCCAATTTGAAGGTATTATGGTGTTTTTTAAGGTTGGTTATGTCAATACATTTTGTTTGTCTTATGAGCTTGCTACGTTCGAGTTTAGTGTTGAGGTGCATCTTACATCTCACCAATCTATGGTCACTGCCTGTGTTGAACTTGTTTAGCACACTGCAGTCTTCTATGACGAATTTTTTGTTACACATAATAAAATCAATTTCACTTGTCGTCCCATTTGGATATCTCCATGTCCATTTCCTGTGTGGCTTTTTCTTGAAAAAGGAGTTCAAGATGAAAAACCCTTCTGCCTCTGCAAACTCTACGACAGTATTTCCACGCTGGTTTCTGTTGCCGTGACCGAATTTACCTACTGAAGTTTCATTCTGTTGCCGTTGCCCTATTTTTGCATTGAAATCTCCCATAATTATCTTCAAGTGCTGCTTACCTTTATTATTTAGATCACGAATTTCCTCATAAAATTCTTCAATTTCTTCTTCAGCATGACTTGTGGTGGGTGCATAAGTTTGAATAATCTGAGCCTGGTATCTTCTCGAGAGTTGGATAACGAGTCGTGCAGCTCTGTCAGAGGAACTTTCAACTTCTACAACTTTATCCTTCAGTTTCTTGTTTATTATAAATCCAACACCACTAGTTCTGCCAGTATCTGTCCCACGATAGTAGAAGAGATGTCCACTTTTCAGTTCAATGAGATCTTCTCCTTTTCTCCTTACCTCACTTAGCTCGACGATGTCCCACTTGATCCTTTGTAGTTCCTCTTCCAATTCAAGAAGCCTTGAATCAGAAGATAGGGAGCGTCCGTTATATGTAGCCAAGGTCAGCATCAGATGGCAGCCTAGTCCGGTCCTCCGGGGATTCTTAGCACCCTCTGCCTTCATGTCGCACTATTCGCTGCCTTGGCCCGGTACATTCCAGCTGCCGGAGACTGAGGGCCAAGATTTAAGTTTTGGAGTCATTTTGGAGGGGTTTGGCCATAACTCACCACGCTGGCCAAGCGGGTTGGTGAGTGTGGGATAGCATTTCCTCTAATCCCGATGGTATAGTTATACCGCTATTGGCTGTCGTCAGAGCCCCTTTAGTGGGAACAGGATGTACCACGAGAAGGCGGGGTTGACATTTGTCAAGGAGAGGCTGTGATGTTACGCATCACCTGACCTTACATCATATATATATGTGTGTGTGTGTATCAGTAAAAAGAGTAAAGCATACTCATGTAATTAGAACACATCAACACTGCTCCCTGCTGCAGGAATTAGACGTAGTAAAAATAAACATAGAATTAACCACAAGCAACCCACTTTCATGATTCTAAATACAAATGACATAGAATAAAACAGCTCAGGAACCCTAAACCACTGTTCAGGGAAAGACATCTGGAGCACCGGAGTTAAATCATAGTTTAGGCGTTACAGAAAAAGACCTAGAAGACCCTACGGGGGATGGGTGGATAAAATTCGAAAGCATGTCGGAGTAACATGGAGGTGATAGGCTCAAGACAGACAATTGTGGAAGAAAGTTGGGGAGACCTTCAACCAGCAGCGGATTGATAATGGTTGACAATGATGATAAATTGATAATGATATACAGGGTGATTCATAAAGAAGTATACAGTTTCAACGCACTATAAAACAAGAACAATGTAAGATATTTTATGTTACCTGCAAACCTCTTGTATAATTCATTAAATTTTATTAAGTTTGATCAAGTCTTTCTGCATTACTTTGTGGACATTGGTAATTCTTATTGGAGTTTTCAGCAGTCTCGATCCATCCTCCTGGTTCGCAGATATTCACTAAATAGTAGAGCGGGTAGGATTCGTCCGTTCACCCAATCTTAGTTTTGGGTAAGTTCTTAGGAACAAACCTTTGCACTTCTATTGGCTGTGAGGTGTACCGATAACGTGGACGCCACGGAAACATAATTTTGGGCGTGTCCACATAATGAGATGAGCACGCTCGCTCTCACAGATATCATAAGAGAATTCAAAGTGCAGCAATTAAATTTGGATGCTAATGAATATTATGAGATGATCGGTTGGACTAAAAACGCGTCTTACCGAACCACCCCTGACAAAACACATCTCAGAAGAAGACCTGGATCGACTAACTGCAACTTCTGCCGCAGCTGGCGAAGAAATAACCAAGTTTCCCTGCCACACGCAAGCTGTGGAACGTTGCGTGAAACTAGTGACCGAAGTAGCTGCCTCAGTGTGTGGATTTAAAGCTAGAGATTCGTTCATATGAGCAACAATTGCATCACGGCAATTAATGCCACATTTTTCGAGTAAAGCGGATTACCGAGCAAGATATAACACGTAGAAATAAAATTCTGAGTTGGAGTTAGGGTGGGCGGAACTCGAAGCGTAGCCACCTCCTCGTGGTGAGTTCTGGGTTCTTTCCATACGTGACATTGGAAGCACGCAAAGCGCTACACTTCTTTTGATGCTGTGTAGCTCTTCGCGTGTTTCACATTGCAAAGCTAATTGAGTGCACTACACATGCACACGCATGGTGCACTCAGCACAGGGCAATTTCCTACGGATTTTTGCGATGCCCTACATTGCAGGATGCCTTTACCTAGTCTAGGCCTACGGGCCAGATACGGAAAGAAAATGGTGAACTTCGCGTGCAGTGCGGATACATAGCATATTAAATAAACTTCAAAACATTTTTTTTCACTATTATTGGGAACACTAAAGGACACTTTTCAGCACTAGGAATTACTCGATTTCAATTACAAAAAAATCCCATCTGTTTTTGCTTAGGGCCCAATGCGGTCGGGAAAACGCGAACTTAGTGTGCCGTGCGGAGACGTAAGATATTGGTCGATTAAAAATAAAAAATCTCTTGCTATTCTTGTTTACCCAAATGGCAACTTTTCCACACTAGGCGATATGCAAATTCAAAAAAAAGTTCTTTTCGGCCCACCCTAATCTATATATGTTTATTTGCTATGTTTTATTTAACTATCTTCCAAGGTTTATCCATAATTGAAAATAATTATTCTCCAGTGCAGTTTAAATAAACTTGGTGTCCTAATTTCTGTTGCGGTCAGAGATATACTGTATATGTATATATCACTTCCGTAACTCCCTGTGAACTAGGTATAGACAGACATTGAGGCAGTATGATACTCCAGACGATATTTGGCTCCGAATGCTATTTACAGTTAGCAACAGCAGTACTGAGTAGCTAAAAATAGTCTTATGTACTTTTTAAACCTAAAAAATGACTTCTAATTTTTGGCATCAAAAGAAAAATCTTTCTACACATCCTCCTTTTAATACTTGTGCAGGTAAATTTTCTCTGTGCACGTAGTATTTTAGATATTTTTCAAGCCCTGGGCTTAGTGACCAAAAAATTCAGATTATGGACTTTAATTTTTTTATGGAACAAAAAATTTTCTTTTTTTGTTCCAATATTAAGTACTTAATATTTTTTATTTGCACTTTCATATTTTATTTAAGAAGCCTATTTTTTTTTAGTCCCACGGCTCAAATTTGGTGGTTTTCACCTGATATTTGTACACATTTTGGCAATTGTTAAGATGTGCTGCACAGTTGTTGTTGTTTTTTCAATTCTAAGGGCACAGCCTCTTATTAATATGAAGTAAAAGATTAACAACCACTGATTTGCATTCATGGTGTGCAAAAAGTTTGGTGAGCAAATGTTTATGTTTTGTGCTTTTTTTTTTTTTTTTTTTTTTTTTTGTGGGTTCCTTCATCAGTCTTGCTGGAAACACAAGTGTGACTGATTTGTATTTTAGAGAAATACAGGCACAACTTGTTCAATTCAAAGAAAGATTGATTTACGTGAGTGATATTTGTTTAATAGTAACCTCTCATATGGTTGATGCAAAAGGAATAACTGGCAATTTGTTGCATGGACATACTGACTGTTTATCCATCATGAATCAGAGGTCACATTCTTCAAAAAAAAAAAAAAAAAACACCTGTCACACAAAAATCAAATGCAAGTAGTTTTTACAAAAAGTTGCTAGCCCCTTTCTTTTGTATTATTCCATTTGCTTAGAGCATTATACTTTTATTTTTTAATTGTCTTTTCATAATTTTTTGTGCGTTTTCATAGATACTTTATGTTGTTTGAAATTTTGAGGTACCATTGTACTTCCTGTTTCCTATTTTCAGTTTTAAATCAATATTGCCTGTAGTTTCTTTGCTATGCGAAATATCATACACATTGTACTTACACATTCATAAATAAAGAGTATTCTGTCAAAGCTCCCCACTCTCACTTTGTTGCAGTAATACTACATACTTGTATTAATCACTAATCAGAGACAAATGTCTAGAACACAAGCTGGGTGACACTGTGCTTTCAGATAGAATAATAGATTGTTTCCTGACAGGCGTCAGCAAGCAGCAAATTTATATTACCAATCACATTTATTACTTCTGCACTTTAAGTAACTATATGAATTGACTTCTTTATCAATATTTGCTATCTAATGATTATTGGCCATGGGTACATGATTTTTGTCGCATAAAAAGAAACTGCAGGTTCCTTAGATTTTGAAATTTTGTTGTCCTGGAAGGCAAGTTACATGTACACCTACAGATTCTAGAATATGTATGCAAATCAGTTGCAATACATGCTCAGCATATGTAAAAAAAAAAAAAAACACTTGCATAAGTAAAAGTTGTTCCCAAAAAAACCCCTTCCAAGTTGGTAACCCATGCAGTCAGGGACGCATACATAAATTCCTCAAGGGGGGGGGCGACAAAAAAATGCACGGGACAAATGAAACTAAAAATTGGGCACACACACACATATGGATTATATATATGTGTGTGTGTGTGTGTGTGTGTGTGGATTTTTTGTTAGCATAAATCAGCACTGATGTGTTCACAGGTTAAAAAAAACTTACTCTTTTGAATAAGTCTGCTAAATTAAATGTGCTCTCATGTCCTAAACGGATGGAAATCAACAGATACAAATATCGAGCACAGACCCAGACCTTCTTAACAGAAAATAATGTGTTTACACCCAGGCCTTTATCTTGTGTTCCCCCACCCCTCAGAGGAGGAACGCCCATTAGCACCCCATATGTGACTGAGGCCCGAGCCATGGAGAAATTTCCTGGAAAAAGTTATGGGAACACGAGAGACTGGGAGAGTGATGGATTCCTGGTTCCTCAAACACTCTGGGGTTTCACTAATTCCCTGCTTTAATGCTTGCCATCGTCAGCCATCCAAAACAGATGCAGCATTCCTAAGGCAAAAGAGCACTCTGATTTCTGTGATTGATACAATCACACAAACAGCCAGCTCGTTTCTATAAACATGCGCAGAAAGATTTTTTTTTAAATGTCGCCGTAGTCGGAATAAGGTATTTTAAAATTCGGGGGGGGGGGGTTCAGACCTGACGGACCCACCCCGTGTGTGCGCCCCTGCATGCAGTTAACCTCAGCTCCCAATAGTAAGTAGTAACCATAATTCAGTATCCGCACTGAGTACGGGTGTCGGACAAAAGCCCACCGGACATTTGCCCACTGGACACGAGCCCACTGAACCTGAGCACACTTAGCACACTAACTTTAGTAATAACCGCTACCATATTTTAAAAATTTAATCATCACGACCTGCTTTGATTTCGGGAAATGGTGTACGCGCGACGAAATTTTCATTTTGTATACCGTGTGACCCAACGCACGTTTAGGATATGATGTACACGGGTACCCGATGTACACCCACCGGATTTGTACACCCGCCGGAATTTAAATTTGTATGCAGTGTGACCCAACGCACGTTGTGAATTTCTGGGTAAGTTTAATACTAACTTTACTTGCGAAACACTGAAAAATAATTTTTAGTGCTTTTTTTACTACCGGCTCCAAAGGAAGTCGGCGCTAATCTTCTTCCCCCTTACCCCCCGTCTATCTCTCTCTCTCAGAAACATACGTTATGCCACTGGTAAACCAACAAGATGAGACGAAAACGACTAGTGGGTAGTGGTATAAGAGCTGCTAGAATGTCGCCTTAAACTTTTTTGAGTTTAGGACATTTGAGCACCGGACTTTTGGGCACCCGGATGTTTTGGCACCCGGACGTTTTGGCACCCGGACATTTTGGCACAAATCTTTAGGGGCCGTATAAAAATTGCCGTTTCTTGGTGCTGTGAGGGGAATTGAATGGAGGAAACGTTTCCAGTAAGACAAACGACAATTATAATTGAATTAAAAAAAATATTACAATGCACAAATTTTGAAGATGACAATCCGTTTTTTTAGGTGTAAATATGACAAGCATAATATCCGAAAACTTGACAATTTCGTCGTCCTGGATCGGGATTACATAGCTCATAATCATAAATATGGATTTCATCATATTCATAAGTACATAGCACCAAGGGCGCACATGGGGGTGCCCCCTCGCCGTTAGTATAGACAAATTTTTGATAACTTTAAGACACTAAAATAGACGAAACCTTTTTTTAAATCTTTGACAGCCTTGAAGGAGGTAAGGATTTTTCTTAGCCCCCCCGAAAGTACTCATACCTGTGCCACTGCATAGCATATTTCTTAGGTTTCAACGAAACAAAGCAATTAGACCAGAACTCATACTACTATGTTTTTACTTAGGCACTAAATATTTACATAGCATGTAAAGTTATTAATATTTCTCTTTTACTTAATTAGATACTAAATTACTATGCCTCATTCGTAGGCCCTTTTGACAGCCTTTATTTCTACCGATGCCATATTCATAACGTTTACGTATCAACTCAAGGTAATAATATTGCGCTTTCACTTAAGCACTAAATATTAATTCATAGGCCCTAGGCCTTTTTAACGGTTTTTGGTCTACCGATGTTAGGTTCATAACCTTTACGTATTATTTCAAGGTAATAATATTGCGCTTTTACTTAAGCATAAAATATTATTTCCCACGCCCTAGGCCTAGGCTTTTTCAATTGTTTTTGTTCTATCGATGTCACATTCATAACAATTACGTATCAAATCAAGTTAACAATATTCCTCTTTTACTTAAGCACTAGATATTATTTCACAGGCCCAAGGCCTAGGCCTTTTTAACAGCTTTTGTTCTATCGATGGCACATTCATAACAATTATCTATCAAATCAAGTTAATAATATTCCGCTTTTACTTAAGAACGAAATATTATTTCACATGCCCTAGGCCTAGGCCTTTTTAACAGGTTTTGTTCTATCTATGCCACATTCATAACAATTACGTATCAACTCAAGTTAATAATATCCTGCCTTTACTTTTTCAATAAAAACTTTCTCACAGGGCCTAGGCCTTTTTAACAGTTTTTGTTCTATCCATGTCCCATTCATAACAATTACGTATAAAAGCAAGTTAATAATATTCCGCTTTTACTTCAGCACTAAATATTATTTCACAGGTCCTAGGTCTTTTTAATAGTTTTTGTTCTATCGATGTCCCATTCATAACAATTACGTATCAACTCAAGTTAATAATATCCTGCCTTTACTTTTTCACTAAAATTTTTCTTACAGGGCCTAGGCCTTTTTAACAGTTTTTGTTCTATCCATGTCACATTCATACCAATTACATATCAACTCAAGTTAATTATATTCTGCTTTTACTTAAGCACTAAATATCATTTCACAGGCCCTAGGCCTAGGCCTTTTTAACAGTTTTTATTCTAACCATGTCACATTCATAACAATTACGTATCAATTCCAGTTAATAGTATTCCGCTTTTACTTAGGCACGAAATATTCATTCGTAGGCCCTTGGCCTAGGCCTTTTAAATATTTTTTACTCAACGAATGTTATATTCGCAAGGTTTATGATTCAAATCAAGTTAGTGGCATTGCGCTTTTATTTCGACATTAAATATTATTTCACAGGCCCCAGGCCTTTTTTAACAGTTTTTATTCTGACCTTGTCACATTCATAGCAGTTACGTATTAACTCAAGTTAATAATAATAATGCATTTTTGCTTAAGCACTAAATAATAACTATGTAAGCTACTAAGTCTTTTCCCCTTTCTTTGGGGAAAAAAAGTAGCAAATGGAAAACTTTGTATAGTAAATGGATCATCGCTTTTCTTTGCAGTCGTTTTTTATAGCACCCCTTTTGTACAAACAGCTGGTGCTTATCCTATCACTTTGTCCCATTTACCTTGTGGCACACTATAGGTTTGTATTTGATATATTTTGTGATTCACAGTTCTGTTTCTAGGTTGTGTTTATGTACTTGTGTTTAGAGCCGTATCTTCTCTTAAAAAATCCTATTGAGAATTGTTTTTTACTGTATGCCATTCGCTACAATAAATATGGGGTGAATTATTATCTTTAAATGATGTACAGCTTTCTCGCTAAAGCCCCTAAAGGTCAAAACCTTTTTCTCGCTATTTTTGCTTCCGGGAAACGTATTTGAAAAGTTTTGTTTTCATTTCAAAAGAGTACTTTTCACATTTTTGCAATTTTTCATTATGCCAAATTTTTCCAGTACAAGGCGTTGAGTTATATTTTTCCTTCTGTATGTTTTGTTTTAACTGTTGATTTGAAAATCTTTTTTCGTCTCTGATACTGTCCTTCTACTGTGAGAAACCTTTTTGTTCACCATTTGTTAATTTTCGTAACATATTTTTAGCCGCTGGTGAAAGTCAATAGTTTTTTTTTACTTACGTACATATTATCGATTGTACAAATCCACTTCATTTTGGTTTTTAGCCGGTTCCATTGATTTTGAATAAGTATGATAGATTTCATTCGCTTCGGAAAGGATTCGAAAGAAACCAAAAAAATTACGAGAAAATTCTGTCTTGTTTTTCCTTGGCTGTAATTGATACTTATGTTATTAGAATTTTCGACACTACAGTAGGGCCAATTGAATCGTATTCACCTTGGCACTTTGTGATGTACTACAGAGGTGAATTACGTGTCAAGACGATGAATTTGCAGCGGTACATTCCGTTCGCGCAGCTTAGTTGGGAGAGCATGTTGGCGGAAGACCGCCACACAGGAAAACTGCCACACGTCTTTCAGCAACTTGGAAAACCGCCACACATCGGAAAACCGCCACATAGGAGAACTGCCACACAGGAAAAATGCCACACAAGAAAAATGCCACACAGGAAAAATTCCATATGTTTTTCATTAAGGGGCTGGGCATAAATTGCTGTTCCTCCGAGGAACACTTTGAATGTGTGGCAGTTTTACAAGTTTCTGAATTATGTGTTTGCTGTTTTACAAGGTGACTAACGACGGGAAGAAGCTCTTTTGTTTGTCCGAACATTCATGCTGATTCATACTTAGGACAACAGGCCACAGAAGTTCAAAGGCGGGGGGGACGGGGGGGATAAAGATTATTGCTGTTTGTGGGTCAAAATTGAGAATTGAATTAGGAACTCCAAACAAAATTCGAGAACACGTTCTATGTAAGCCAAGCGAGAATTGTTGTGTTTAGGAAAGGAAAATAAGGTGGTATTTTTTAATAACGCTGCACTTTTACTTAGGCACTAAATATTTAAATAATATGTCAAGTTTGTAATATTTTTCTTTTACTTAATTAATTCATAGGCCCTACATCTTCGCTTTTTTAAGGGCTTTTAATCAGCCGACTTCATATTCATAACGTTTACGTATCAATTCAAGTCAATGGCATTGCGCTTTTACTTAGGCACTAAGTATTAAAGCCATAGGCCCGAGGCGTAGGCCTTTTTACCAGTTTTTATTCTGTCAATGTCATATTCACAACGTTTACACATCAAATAAAGTTAATAATATTGCGCTTTTACTTAGGCGCAAAATATTAATTCATAGGCCGTAGGACTAGGCCTTTTTGACGGTTTTTAACTTGTCGACTCCATATTCATAACGTTTACATATCAACTCAAGTTAATAGCATTACTCTTTTACCTAGGCACGAAATAATAATTCATAGGCCCTAGGCCTTTTCGACGGTTTTTAATCCGTCGACTTCATATTCATAGCGTTTGCATATTAACTCAAGTTAATAGCATTGCGCTTTTACTGAGGCATTCAATATTAATTACTAGATTTTAGGCTTAGGGCCAATAAATTAATAATTAGTGTATGATTATAGAAGCGCGCTATGATTAACTTCAGTTAATGCATAAACGTTATGAATATAACATCGTTAGAATAAAAACTGTTAAAAAGGCCAAGGCCTAGGGCCTATGACTTAATATTTACTGCCTAAGTAAAAGCGTAATGATATTAACTTCAGTTGATACGTAAACCTTATGAATATGAAGTCGGCGGATTAAAAGCTGTTAAAAAGGCGAAGGTGTAGGGCCTGTGAATTAATTAAGTAAAAGAGAAATATTGCAAACTTGACATGTTATGTAAATAATTAGTGCCTTAAGTAAAAGTGCAGCGTTATTAAAAAATCCCACCTTAGGGTCCTTTTCTGAACATAGCATGAATTATGCTGTAATTCTCGCTTGGCTTACGTAGAACGTCTTCTCGAAATTTGTTTGGAGTTCCCAATTCAATTCTCAATATAAGCCAAGAAGCAGTAATATGAATCCCCCCACCCCCCGCACATCACACTCTTGAACTTTTGTGGCCAGTTGCCCTAAACTCATATGAACCGACATGGAAATCCAGACAAACAAAAGAGCACCTTTGAAAACTGACACACATAATTCGGAAACTTGGAAAACTGCTACACATTCAGAGTGTTCCTCGGAAGAACACCAATTCGTGACCGGCCCCTTGATGAAAAGCATGTGGCAGTTTTCCTGTGTGGCAATGTTCCGGTGTGGCAATGCTCCGGTGTGGCAGTTTTCCTCTGTAGCAGTTTTCCTGTGTGGCGGTCTACAGTGAACTGGGAGAGCACCTTACTCCGGAGTGATGGAGCGCCGGTTCGATCCTCGTCACGAAAAAATTGTGTTTTCACAACGTGACGGATTTAAATATTTTATCCGTCCTTATCTTGCCTTAGCGTGAGACGTACTCTCTTCGGTTTTTAAATGCCGACATGGAATTGTATGAAATTACGACATCCTTTACATTTGAATTCAGCGATGATTCTATGGCATTGAGTTTTCTTTTTTTTTTTTTAAATGTTGTAACCATTGTACAAGAAATATAATGTTGACAAAAAGAATGGAAAAATTATTTCTGGCACACCTTATAAAATGCCTAAACGAAACATTTTTTTTTTCAAATGCTAAGAATTTACATCGTCGACCGTCAATCACGTTTTTTATAACATTACTAAGAATCTGGTCTGTAAGATTTTTCAACCACTTTCTCTGCTACGACAGCGTCCAAGGCTCTGAGAAAAGAGAGGTACAATAAATTAAGCAGTGGCGGAGGAACCGCCCGGGCCACCAGGGCCCGGGCCCGGTCAATAATTTTAGCCAATAATTTTTTTTGGCATATGTGCGATTTTTCGTTGTGATGTGCCTTAGAAAGTTGTTCCAGCTAAGTGGTCAGGTGGTACTAATCCCTAACAAAGCTCCTTAGGCATTGCTTTTCTTCTGTTTGTTTCGGCAAGCTGGAAGGGAGGGGGGGGGTGCACAACGATTCGAAATTTCGGTTAACACCCGTTTCCCCTAATTCCCGTTTCCCCTAATCCCCTAATCACGTTTATCCCAATGGCGTTTCCCCGAAATCGCTTTTACCCGAATTCCCATTTCCCCTAATTTCGTTTCCCCTAAATCTCGTTTCCCCCAATGGCGTTTCCCCGAAATCGCTTTTACCAGAATTCCCATTTCCCCTAATTTCGTTTGCCCTAATCTCGTTTCCCTTAAATCTCGTTTCCCCTAATTCGCATTTGCCCTAAACACGTTTACCCCAATGGCGTTTCCCCGAAATCGGTTTTACCCGAATTCCCATTTCCCCTAATTTCATTTCCCTAATCTCGGTTCCCCTAAATCTCGGTTCCCCTAAATCTCGTTTCCCCTAATTCGCATTTGCCCTAAACACGTTTACCCCAATGGCGTTTCCCCGAAATCGCTTTTACCCGAATTCCCATTTCCCCTAATTTCGTTTCCCCTAATCTCGGTTCCCCTAAATCTCGTTTCCCCTAATTCACGTTTGCCCTAGTGTTTGCCCGTATCAAAGTTTCCCCTAAAAACGTTTACTGTATCAAGTTTGTTTTAATTCTCCTTTGCCTTGATTCGCGTTTCCACCAATTCATGTTTGTCCTGATTTTCGTTGAGTGAAATAAAACGTTTCTTTTATCGTCAAAATCCTGGGGAAAAAATCGGATTAATCGTTAAATTCAGGAAAAAAATCGTTGTATGTAATTTGTTATCGTCAAATTCAGGAAAATATATGTATATTTAATCATCATCATCAACCATTTTCAATCTACTGCTAGATGAATAAAGATCTCACCAAGTTTCTTCCGCTACGGTCTGTTTTGCCCCAGTCTCCACCATCTCACTCCCGCATGCTTTCGAATTTCATCCACCCATCTCCAATGTGGTCTTCTTCTGGGTCTTTTCCTGTCCCTTGGAGTCCAATCTAAAATTTCGGCTGTCCATCGATGGTCCGTTCTTCTGGCAACATGTCCAGCCGATTGCCATTTCAGGGATTTTACTCTGATCAGGATGTCTTCCACTCTTGTCATTTTTCTGATCCACGAGTTCCTCTTCTTATCTCTCCTGGTTACACCAAGCATGCACCTCTTCATGCTGCTTTGAGTTGTCTGTAGTCTTTGTATGTCCCTTTTAGTTAAGGTCCACGTCTCTGCACCATACGTAAGCACTGGAAGGATGCATTGATCAAACACTTTTATTTTAAGACATAATGGCATATTGCTCTTGAAAATTATACTGTTTCTTCCAAAAGCTCTCCAGGCAAGTTTTATACGCCGATTAATTTCTTCATCAATGTGACCCTCACTTGATATCTGCTGTCCAAGATAAATGTAGGTATTGGTTATCTCCAGCTTTTCCCCATCAATCGATAAATTTTCATTTTTTGTAAAAGCATTGTACATCACTTTTGTCTTCTGAAAGTTCATTTTTAATCTCACTTCTTTTCTCTTGTCAGCAAGTTCCTGGGTCATACTCTGCAGCTCTGATGGGGTAGTTGCAAAAATGACTACGTCATCAGCCAAACGAAGGTGAGTTAGATAATCTCCATTAATCTTTATCCCTTATATATATATATATATACCCAAAAGCAGAGTTAAGGACAAAATTTAAAACCAAATTTTTTAACACACATTCTGAAGATCCATGACGCGCAACGCAGCAGGGATGAATACCCAGAAATTAAGTTTGTATATATATAACATTAAACATGACGGGCGTCTCTTGAACTATTCTAACCAAAAAATATCTTCTATTGGTGCATATTCAAATAAATTGTATAAAACTAAAAGTAGAATTCGAAATACATGGTTTTCGTATTAAATGAAATTATAAATGAAATTATTTTTCCGATAAATTAAAAACTAAAGCTTTGAGAAAGCACACAAACAAACGTAGTTTCAGGTAAAATTAACTTTTGTAGCTTTTGTTTTTCTTTTGTTACAAACTTTATAACAATGTCCAAATTGTCTAAGTCTGTAGCAATTTTGTTTTAATTACTAACGAAAAAAAAAAAGTCGTTGCTGTTTCACATTTAATCAGAAGTAACTTTTCATATTTTTAAGTTTGCAAAACGATCTATCGGCGTAAGCCACTGCTACAGACAGTAAAAATTTGAAAAGAGGATTTTGTGCACCTTATTGCCGCTATCAATTCTCAGGAATGAAAAAGGGGGCATTGTAATTTTTTTCTAAATTACAAAAATTTTTCTTTATCCTTTTTGGATTTCAAGTTCAACAGAAAGAAAAGGAAATATGTCTATTTTCAAAAATTTCTTACTGAAAAAAAAAGTTTAAATTTAGGGGTTAAATCCCCTAAATTTAAACTTTCCCAAATTTTCAAGCGTGTTCGTTCGTCTTTTGATAGGATTGCCTTATGGTTCTCATGTTTGAGGTTTTTAGAGCTCATGAAAAAGATCATATACGTTAGTTTACATTTGGGGAGGTTAACCCCCAAATTTGAACTTTTCCAAATTTTCAAGTTCGTTGTTCGTCTATTGATAGCATTGTGAGTTTTTAGAGCCCACGAAAAGCATTATGTATGTTAGTTTGCATTGGGGGTAAAAACCCCTAAATTTAAACTTTTCCATTTTTTTTTTTAATTTTTTTTATTGGAAGTTTAACGTCCACCGTGAGCAACTCAACGGGGTATAAGCAGTTCCCCGTCCCTTATTTAGGGCCACTGGTTACAGGGAAGGGAGAGAGCCAGTGCCGTAAGACAAACACAACGTACATGCCTCACAGACTTCAACCCGAACCCCTTCCGGATGAATGATCAGAAGCCATGGCTTAGACCACTGCGCCAACGGGGCGACCCAAATTATCAAGTTCGTTGTTTGTCTATTAATGGCGTTGTCTTATGAATTAAGTTTGAGCTTTTTGAATCCATAGGAAAGGTGATATATATATTAGTTTAGGTTTGGGGGTAACCCCCGTACATTTTAACATTCGTAAAACAAAAAGCAAATTTTATACAATCCATAAATATTTATGTGATCAGTTTTCCTACAATTGATCGGAAACGTCCTCCGAAGTTACGTATTATCTACAAATCATCCATAGTGGGCAAGTGTCCAGTGGGCTTTTGTCCGGACCCCACTGAGTACGACTCTGTTTACACAATATAAGGAATAAAAAGTCTTAGAATAGCACAGCTATTAAAAAGGTTTATCTCCTGCTTTAATCACCAACTAAACAGATTAGATGTTTTATTTCTTGTGTTTGATTAACTGGGCATTTACAGCTCAACCTCATTTAAAAACGAAGCTTACTTGTGAAATGTAGTTCCCCAATACTTGTTTCTTTCATTCTTACAATTAAAAGCTACACAATAAAACTGCCTTTTAGTGTTGACATTTATCCAAAATGTGCTGATACTTGAGAATATTATAGCAAAACTGCAGCCTTGACCTTAACTCTGTAACGGAACATAACACGATCACTGAACACCTGAAAGAACTGAGGTGACTGCTTGCCACACAGAGAAGCTATACCTCATCAAAGATGGGGACGGTTCACTGTAAACCGCCACACAGGAAAACTGCCACACCGGAAGACTGCCACACAGGAAAACGGCCACACGCTTTTCATTAAGGGGCAGGGTACAAATTGCTATTCCTCTGAGGAAAACTTTGAATGTGTGGCAGTTTTCCAAGTTTCCGAATTATGTATGGCAGTTTCCCAAGGTACCTAACGATGGGAAGGAGCTCTTTTGTTTGTCGGAATTTTCATGTCGGTTCATACTTAGGGTAACTGGCCACAGAAGTTCGAGGGGGAGGGGGTATAAAGATTGCTGTTTCCTGGCCTATATTGAGAATCGAATTGGGAACTCCAAACAAATTTCGAAAAAATGTTCTATGTAAGCCAAGCAAAAATTGCTGTGAAAGGACAATAAGGTGGGATTTTTTAATAACACTGCACTTTTACTTAGGCACTAAATATTTACATAACATGTCAAATTAGTAATATTTTTGTTTTACTTAATTAATTCATAGGCCCTACACATCGGCCTTTTTAACAGCTTTTAATCCGCCGACTTCATATTCATAACGCTTACGTATCAAATCAAGTCAATAAGCATTGCGCTTTTACTTAGGCACTAAATATTAAAGTCATAGGCCATAGGCCTTTTTAACAATTTTTATTCTACCAGTGTTATATTCACAACGTTTACACATCAAATCAGGTTAATAATATTGCGCTTTTATTTAGGCACGAAATATTTGTACAAAGGCCCTAGGCCTACTCTGAGGCCCTTTTACCAGTTGTTATTATACCAATGCCATATTCAAAAAGTTTACACAGAAAATCAAGTTAATAATGAAAATCATCTAAATACGTGGAGTCAGTTGAGTAAATAAATCCATCGCTCTTTCCAGGCACAGCAACCGAAAAATTGTTATTCGGCCGCCGTCGGGAAATCGAATCCCGAATCTCTCGATATCTAGCTGAGCGCGTTAGCCTTACGCCACAGCGGCCAACAATTCACGGTGCTATGTGTTTTTTTATTTTTTTTTCAGTCAGCATCTTACATCATAAATCCGTAAGATGGGCTCAGCTACTGAAATGTCTCCATCTGGTGGGCATTAACAGCACTGGCTATATATAATTACAGCAATAATCCAAAGGGCGAGATCCCAGCAGCTGAAAATCATCTAAATACGTGGCGTCAGTTGATTAAATAAATCCATCGCTCCTTCCACGTTAAACAACGCACAGCAACCGTAAAATTGTTATTCGGCCGCCGTCGGGAAATCGAATCCCGAATCTCTCGATATCTGCTAGATATCGAGAGATTTGTGTTATAAGGCTAATTCGCTCGGCTAGATATCGAGAGATTCGGGATTCGATTTCCCGACGGCGGCCAAATTACAATTTTACGGTTGCTGTGCGTTGCTTAATTTGGAAAGAGCGATGGATTTATTTACTCAACTGACGCCACGTATTTAGATGATTTTCACCTTGGATCTCGCCCTTTGGATTATTGCTATAATTATATATAGCCAGTGCTGTTAATGCCCACCAGATGGAGACGTCTCAGTAGCTGAGCCCATCTTACGGATTTATGATGTCAGATGCTGACTGAAAAATAAAAACACACATAGCACCGTTAATTTTTGCCGCTGCGGTGTAAGGCTAACTCGCTCGGCTAGATATGGAGAGATTTGTGGTATAAGGCTAACGCGCTCGGTTAGATATCGAGATATTCGGGATTCGATTTTTCGACGGCGGCAGAATAACAATTTTTCGGTTGCTGTGCATTGCTTAACGTGGAAAGAGGGATGTATTTATTTACTCAACTGACGCCACGTATTTAGATGATTTTCACCTTGGATCTCTCCCTTTGGATTATTGCTATAATTATACGACGTATATAGCCAGTGCCGTTAATGCCCACTAGAATTTTTTTTTTTTTTTTTTTTTTGAATGTAGGTTTAATGACCACCGTGAGCAACTCAATGGGCTATAAGCAGTCGCCCGTCCCTAATTTAGGGTCACTGGTTCCAGGGAAGAGAGAGAGAGCCAGTGCCGTAAGACAAACACAACATCCATGCCTCACCGGGATCTGAACCCGGACCCCTTTTGGACGAATGATCAGAGGCCATCGCTTAGACCACTGCGCCACCGGGGCGGCAATGCCCACTAGATGGATACATCTCAGTAGCTGAGCCCATCTTACGGATTTATGATGTCAGATGCTTACTGAAAAAGAAAATCACACGTAGCACCGTTAATTGCTGGTCGCTGTGGGGTAAGGCTAACGCGCTCGGCAAGATATCGAGAGATTCGGGGTTCGATTCCGACGGTGGCCGAATAACAATTTTTCGGTTGCTGTGCGTCGCTTAACGTGGAAAGAGCGATGGATTTATTTACTCAAGTTAATAATATTGGGCGTTTTCTTAGGCACGAAATATTAATTCATAGGCCCTAGGCCTAGGCCTTTATAATAGTATTTACTTTATCATTGTCATATTCACAACGTTTACACAACAAATAAATGTAATAATATTGCGCTTTTACTTAGGCAGGAAATATTAATTCATATGCCCTAGGCCTTTTTGACAGTTTTTATTCTACCAATGCCATATTCACAACGTTTACACAGCAAATCAAGTTGTTAATATTGGGGTTTACTTAGGCACGAAATATTAATTCATGGGCGCTAGGCCTTTTTAGTAGTTTTTACTTTATCAATGCCATGCATATTCACAACGTTTACACAACAAATAAATGTAGTAATATTGCGCTTTTACTTAGGCACAAAATATTAATTCATTGGCCTTAGGACTAGGCCTTGTTAATAGTTTTTACTCTATCAATGCCATATTCACAACGTTTACACAAGAAATAAATAAATGTAATCATATTGCTCTTATTTAGGCACGAAATATTCGTTCATAGGCCCTGGGTCTGGGCATATGAATTAATATTTCGTGCCCAAGTAAAAGCGTAATATTATTAACTTGATTTGCTGTGCAAACGTTGTGAATATGGCATTGATAGAGTCAAAACTATTAAAAGGCCTAGGCCTAGGGCCTATGAATTAATATTTCGTGCCTAAGAAAACACCTAATATTATTAACTTGATTTTCCGTGCAAACGTTGTGAATATGACATTGATAGAATAAAAACTGGTAAAAAGGCCTAAGCCCATGGCCTGTGAATAAGTATTTCCTGCCTAAATAAAATCGCAATATTATTAACTTAATTTGATGTGTAAACCTTGTGAATATGGCATTGGTAGAATAAAAAATTCCAAAAAGGCCTAGGCCTAGGGCCTATGAATTAATATTTCCCGCCTAAGTAAAAGTGCAATATTGTTACATTTCTTTGTTGTGTAAACGTTGTGAATATGGCAGTGATAGAGTAAAAACTATTAAAAAAGCCTAATCCAAGGGTTTGTGGATTAATATTTCGTGCCTAAGTAAACGCCCAATATTATTAACTTGAATTTCTGTGTAAACGTTGTGAATATGGCATTGGTAGAATAAAAACTGTTAAAAGGGCCTAAGCCTAGACCTAGGGCCTATGAATAAATATTTCGTACCTAAATAAAGGCGCAATATTATTAACTTGATTTGATGTGTAAATGTTGTGGATAGGACCCTGGTTGAATAAAAACTGTTAAAAGGCCTATGCCTGTGGCCTATGACTTTAATATTTAGTTGCTAAGTAAAAGCGCAATGCTATTTACTTGATTTGATACGTAAACGTTATGAATATGAAGTCGGTGGTTTAAAAGCTGTTAAAAAGTCCGAGGTGTAGGGCCTATGAATTAATTAAGTAAAAGAAAAATATTACAAATTTGACATGTTACGTAAATATTTAGTGCCTAAGTAAAAGTGCAGCGTTATTAAAAATCCCACCTTATTGTCCTTTCACAGCAATTTTCGCTTCGCTTACATAGAACGTTTTCTCGAAATTTGTTTGGAGTTCCCAATTCAATTCTCAATATAGACCAGGAAACAGCAGTCTTTATACCCACTCCCCCTCGAACTTCTGTGGCCAGTTACCCTAAGTATGAACCGACATGATCCAGACGAACAAAAGAGCTCCTTCCCATCGTTAGGCACCTTGGGAAACTGCCACACATAATTCGGAAACTTGGAAAACTGCCACACATTCAAAGTGTTCCTCCTAGGAATAGCAATTTGTGCCCGGCCCCTTATTGAAAAGGGTGTGTCAGTTTTCCTGTGTGGCGGTTTTCCGATGTGTGGCAGTTTTCCTGGGTAGCAGTCTTCCTGTGTGGCGGTCTTCCGCCAACCGGCGGGGGTTGGCTCTCCTCTCGTTGGCTTCAGCTGCCGCAGCGGAGAACCAATAGAGATAGGCCTGACCATTCGGCTGAAAACCACAGGGTGGTCGACGCGCCGTATAGCCCGCCACGTGGATCGTTCTGACCATACCGTCCGACTGTGTTGGTAGCAGTGGACACGTGACGGAACTGCCACACGGAGGAGCGGCTCCGGACGAACCAGGAGGACAACCGGTAGAGGGGATCGAAGGATCGTGCACCAAGCACGAACGGAATCCTCGGGGACCCGGTCCACTATACAGGCAGATGTAGCGGCTCCTGTGTGCCCACGAACCATTTCCCGATGCCTGGCACAAGCGAATCTGCTATCCCAGCTCTCGTTACGTGTGCTGCCATTAATATCGGAACATCGCCGGCTCCGTTTGCAGTGGTGCCATGCCAGAGTGACGTGGAACGCCACAGACTGGCAATGTGTGATGTTTAGCGATGAGTGCCGCTTCGTTTTGGGGACAGATGATAATAGTGTCCGGGTGTGGAGGTCCCCAGGTCAACGGCACAATTCCAACCTCGCTATCGAGCGCCACACCTCTCCCACTGCAGGCATTATGGTCTGGGGAGCCATTGCCTATGATAGCTGATCAGCTGTAGTAGTAGTACGCGGATCATTGACGGGCGAGCGGTATGTAGATGAGATCCTACGGCCCCATGTGCTCAAATCCAGTGCGCTATACCAGCAGGATAATGCCCGCCCGCACACGGCTCGGGTTGCCCAGGACTGTCTACGTCGTGTCCAGACACTTCCATGGCCTACCCGCTCCCCTGACATGTCCCCTATCGAGCATGTGTGGGACCAGTTGAAACGCCGGCTGCCACCGTGCCGCACTATCCGGAATTTGGAGCACACCGTCCAACACGTGTGGGCCAGTCAGCCGCAGGACACCAGACGTCTGTTAGCCTCCATTCCGGACCGTATTACAGCATGTATCGCCGCACGAGGCGGTACAACGCGCAATTGAAGATGACCGGACTGCGTGCCACAGATCCTTCTGTAATTGTCCTGCAGCTCTGTTTTTGCCATCATGTGTACCATTCATCTGTATCATTACGTTCATAAAATTTCAGTTCAATCCGATGTTTCTTTCTTGGTGCGCAAATTTCATTGTCCGTGAGTGTACTTCATGAATTTACGGCTAAGGGCTGTCAAAGTAAAAAATCAATAAATTAAAGTTCTCTTGAGAAGAAACTATTCGACATAGAGGATACAAATATTTTTGTGCCTCGCAGATTAGACCTAACAGTCCTTTCTGAAATACTTAAATTTTACAATTAGTTCATTAATTTGCTGCTAGAGGCACTGAAGGCCAAAAAATATGGTTTTCACAAATTATTTTTGCGAATTGGTAGGACATAAAATTTCATTAAGTTTTGCCCATTTTAATTTTCCCTACTAGTTCATAAATTTTCCTCTAGTTCTCGAACTGGAAATTTAGTAAATTTTAGTTTTACGCTACAAAGATTCCATTTCAAATAACAGCAAAAGTTATTTTTGAGTTTGATACGTTTGGCAAAACTGGCTACATTAGTGACATTTCCAGTTGCTAGTTACTTGACAAATTTAACGCTAAAGAAAGAAGCTGAAAATGGAATTTTGCTAAATTTATCGATACATTTCGTATAAATTGTCGTGAAATTGGAATGAGTTTCAATTACAGAACATGCTCTCTCCATTGCTTCAGCTTTGGAAAATCACTTTGTTTTTACGTTTTGTGCAAATTAGTCAAATTAGTAGGCAGAGAGCATGGTATCCAGCAAAAATAAAATACTTGAAGACATTGGCAACCGGAAAAGTCCTAAACGTTTCAAAATACGAGAAAAATTCAATTTATGCACAATGCTTTGCTTAAAAAAGGGTGGACGATTTTTCGTGGAGGAAATTTCTTGTGGCGAACGATTCCCTAATCGAAGAGATTCAGCCGTCCATGGCATAGACGAATGCCATGGACCAAGACAGCTGGACACTAAGAATTTCATCAGTCTGTGCAGGAAAGCGAGAATGTGAAGAATTTTTGAAAACCTTTTCCTTATTATTTTCATCAGAAAATTGACAAGGTCTGCATTTTCTTTTATTATGTCAAAAAGATGTGCAAGATTTTATTTATAACTGTACTGCAGTTATCAGAAACAAATAATGAGGATTAAGTGCAAAAGATCCAACCGAGGATTAAGTGCAAAAGATCCAACCTGAAAATGGAAAAGTAAGAACTACAGCTTTCCGAGTAAGAATATCATTAGAACTTTCATTGCTTTTTCAAGAGTTAATTTTTATGTCGATTTAAGGAATAGAAAAGGTGAAAATACTTGATAATAATCAGTATTAGACTAGGAGAGGAGAACGTGATAAGAAAATGTTGTTGCGATACAACAGAAATTTCTTTTAATACTATTAAATAAGAAAAAGATAAATAGTGTAACATTTTTGAATTTCTTTATTTTTCAGCCTAAGTACACTCTTTTTGCAAAAAAACAAAACAAAAACCGAAGCATTCGAGAAAGTCCTTTGATCCTGATGAAAATATGCATGCAAGTACCTCAGGATCGAATATGCAAATGATTAAAAGATTTTTTTAGAGCATTTGTCATTTTCATGTAGGACTTCCGTCCACAGGGAGTAGAGTTTAGGTCCCAGCCACCTACAGCGAGATCGCCTTTTGGGCAGGACACAGGAACGGAAGGAATGAGAGCAAGTCTAGCGACTTTTGACAGAACAGTTTGTAGTGAGATTAGAGTACAGTAGATGGCGCCACCGTACAAGCACGATATTGCACATAGATGGGTGAGAGAATTTCAGGGAGGACATAGGAAAGGATACCCATTTAACCAGTGGGTCCAGCCTGGGGGCCGTCACTTTACGTGCTCGTCCGATGCACGGCGGATATTCAGCGATTGTTAGTAAATCACACCATCTCTGAAAGATCAGCCCAGGCTAGAACCTGGGGACCCAGCATCGATAATCAAATGATTAAAAAATAATGACCAATGACTAAATAGCGGCCCGCGACAGCGCATGGGAACCGTACATCGAGGAGGGTATACCAAGAACAAAGGGCAACAAAACAGGTCGTAGAATGTGCCGACATGCTAGACAATTGTGACAGCAGATTGCGGGTATATTGACCTCCAGACTGTGAGAATGCCTCTGTGACGGATCCGTGCAAACCACGGTGAGCGAGTTTGGAGAGGACATGTAATTGAACAGAGAGAGATGCCAGTTGGCCAAGTCGCCGTGTCGCCAGGCATTTGAATCAGAGCGATGCGGCAATCGGAAGATGTTGGTGCCATTGGGTCGAACAGAGCACCACAATCCAGCAGCACACGGGGAGTGGACGGCCGAGGGCAACGGCAGAACGCGAGGATCGAGCGATTGTGAGAGCCGTACGAACAGAACCGAATTCGTCGCTCTCAATCATCCGTGGTCATGTTGCTTCGTCCACAGGTACGCAAGAGGCCATCGGACCGTTGCCAGACGAGTTGCAACACAAGGATTACATTCGAGGAGGCCAATCTTCCGCCTACTACTGACCAGAGAGCATCGCCGGCATCGGTTGCAGTGATGTTGGACCCGATCAAGGAAGGATAGTGTCCAGTGGCGTTATGCTACCTTCAGTGATGAGTCACGATTTGCGCTTGGCGCCGATGATCGGCGCATACGTCTGGAGACGAGTCAACCAGCGCACGGATACTGCCTTTACCGTGGAACGGCATAGGGCACACACATCCGGACTGACTGTCTAGGAAGTATTTCCTACAATAGCTGGATACCCTTCCTAGTCCTCCGTACTACCCTCATGGCTCAACGGCACGTCGACGCATTCTAAGACCTGTTGTGTTACCCTTCATGTCTCACATCACCGAGAAATTTTGCAACAGGATAATACCCGGCTACACATGGCACGGCTCTCCCGGGCCTGACTCTGTCATGTCGACACCTTTCTATTGCCAGCCCGATTGCCCGATCTCTCACCGAACAAACATGATGGGACCCCACCTACGCCTGTCTCTGAATGTCGGCGAACTGGCCCACAATTTGGATACCATCTGGCATACCATACCTTAGAACAGTATCCGTAAACTGTATGTGTCTATACCACGCTGGGTTTCTGCTTGTATCCGAGCCAGAGGTGGCGCTGCAGCGTACTGACTTGTTCCACTCATGTAGCTGTTTTATCCGAAGAAATGGTCCAACTACTGTGGAATTGCAATAATTTCCTCTTCTATACATGTTACATTACACATACCAATTTCCATCTCGATTGGATGATTCTTTCTGGGTGCTTCGTTTTTCTTTACTTTTCTTTCTTTCTTTCTTTCTTTCTTTCTTTCTTTCTTTCTTTCTTTCTTTCTTTCTTTTTTTTTTGTGTGACGATTGTATTAGCTGTTTTGATTTAAGAGTATTAGGGCTGAGGAAGAACTTGATTACCCTACCCCAAAGAGAAAAGGTAATAAACAGCAAACACCCCCGATCATCAGGACAGTTTCTATACAAGCACTCTTCATCGCAACTCAGGGGAGACAGGGAAAAGATTTCAACACAGCTGTTTTCCTTAGTTGGAAGTAGCATGAAAGTTTTATGTCACAGCCAGTTAAATATTAGCCTTAAACAACGAAAAATGTGAGAAGCGTGAGTCCTTGTTTCACCTACCACTAAAAGGAAGGTTAAATTACTTTAACAGTTCCTTTCAAAACAAGGACATTGATAAGAACTCGAAAATTTGGAGTATCAACAACAGCAAGAAAAAATAAATATTACTAATATGAGAAAGTAAAATATCACTTGACAATGCACTAAGGATTGATTTGTTTCAGTCCGTGAAAAGCAAAACAAAACTGGCAATCCAATTATAGGTTTCCGAGGCCCCTCAAGCTCTGGGGCCCTAAACGCGCGCGTAGTGCGCCTAATGAGAAATCTGCCCCTGCTTATAGTCTTGAGAGTTGCTCACGGTGGTCGTAACCTCGGAAAAAAGGGTGGGGGCAGTCAAATTTTTATTTTTTATTTTGATTGGAGGTTTAACGACCACCGTGAGCAACTCAATGGGCTATAAGCCGTCGCCCGTCCCTAATTTAGGGTCACTGGTTCCAGGGAAGGGAGAGAGCCAGTGCCATAAGACAAACACAATATCTTTTTTTTTTTTTTTTGATTGGAGGTTTAACGACCACCGTGAGCAACTCAATGGGCTATAAGCAGTCGCCCGTCCCTAATTTAGGGTCACTGGTTCCAGGGAAGGGAGAGAGCCAGTGCCGTAAGACAAACACAACATCCATGCCTGACCGGGATTCGAACCCGGACCCCTTACGGACGAATGATCAGAGGCCAGCGCCTTAGACCACTGCGCCACCGGGGCGGCAGAAAACACAACATCCATGCCTCAGCGGGATTCGAACCCGGACCCCGTTCGGACGAATTATCAGTGCCGCCCCGGTGGCGCAGTGGTCTAAGCGATGGCCTCTTATCATTCGTCCGAAAGGGGTCCGGGTTCGAATTCCGGTGAGGCATGGATGTTGTGTTTGTCTTACCGCACTGGCTCTCTCACTTCCCTGGAACCAGTGACCTTAAATTAGGGACGGGCGACTGCTGATAGCCCATTGAGTTGCTCACGGTGGTCGTTAAACCTACAATAAAGAAAAAAATGATCAGTGGCCATCGCTTAGACCACTGCGCCACCGGGGCGGCCAAAATTTGTTTTCACAGGAAGCAAGTTGGAAAATTAGTGCAACGAAAACTATCTTTAAAAACATTTTTGTTAGAAATCTAACGACCTAATGACTAAGTGTAAATTCGAGGACATTTGTGGACAAACATCAAAATTTGGGGACATTTCGCGTCCCCAAAGGTATTAGACGCTTTTGGGGATAGAGGACTGTCCTCAAGAATTCAAGGACTGTCCTCAAGAATTCAAGGACTGTCCTCAAGAAATTCGAGGACTGTCCTAAAAAATTCGGGACTTTTTTTTTTTGATTGATTGGGGGTTTAACGACCACTATGAGCAACTCAATGGGCTATAAGCAGTCGCTTGTGCCTAATTTATAGTCACTGGTTCCAGGGAAGGGAGAGAGGCAGTGCCGTAACACAAGCACAACATCCATGCCTCACCAGGATTCGAACCCAGACCCATCTCGGACGAATGTTCAGAGCGCGTTTAGACCACTGCCTCCCAGGGCCGCTCGGGACTTCTGGTCAGTTTATCGTAAGCGCGACCAATCTTCAGCACTCTATCAAAGCAAATTTTTAACCGTTTCACTTATATATTGATTTGGTCGTCGGAGAACTTACAATAATTATATGAAACTTTTTTAATTTCCAGCTTTTGCATATTGAGCATACTCAGCCCATTTCTGAAGCGACACGTCAGTGCCTTCTGCTATGACTCAATGTTTACCTCTGGTTTTGTAAGTTCACAATGTGTGGCGCAACGTCTCGATCTCACGAGAGCAGAATGTGTACTGTATAGCACGGAAGTTTGCGGTGCGTTGTTACTTGAGCTTCGTTGTAGCTAGTTGTTAATTGTTTAGCATAGTAAGTATTGCATTTTTAATGTGGAGATAGTTTTATATTAGTGTTATATTTATATCTTTATTTCCCGAATAAGTGTACCGTTTATTTATCTGGTTGTATATATGCTGTCCTGCTAAACTGACTATGAAATCTAATGGTTTTCCTTGTTGGGACTTTCTCCTTCCGTGATGTGTTTTTCCATGGCAATAGAAGTTCAAAAGAGAGAAAAATGAAGCGTCTTTTAATATTACTCGAAGTATGGGGATGGAAAATTAATTCTAGTTGTTCGTAAAAAAGAAAGTGTAAGGTTGTGGAATTGTATGTCTAATGTTAGCATCGTGTTACAGGAAAGAGTATCAGTTTTACCACCCCCATTGAAAAGTGGAAGGTGTGGAAAAATATGAGAAAGTGACTGTGTTAAAAGGCTACGATTAGAAATGTTTAATTGTGACATTGTTTGCTTTAGGAATTCCTGTGACGTGTTGCGATAAACTTGTCACCACTGTTCAAAGTTCGTGTCGTTCCGTTTCGGCGCCGTTAGGTTTGCAAATTGATACAGTCACTCCTACAACGATTACTGATAAAAGCTCTAGAGTCTGAGTTCCTGATTTCTAGTGTGTAAAAACAGGTTAGTAAATTTAAAATGTGCGGCGTGTTTAGGCTTATAAAATATTTTAATTTATAGTTTTCTAGTTAACATGAAACAAAACGTTTTCTGTATCATAAGTGGGATACTAGCTGCTACTTTGTACACCAAAGTGAATATCACAAAGGGTCCTTTCAAAAATTTCAGTACTAGTGCAGTCATTTTTAAATGCTGTACTTTGCATGCTTTGATTATAAGATGGTAAAGTGGTAATTTTCAACCAATTGTTTTGATTGCCAGTTGTGACAGATTAGTAAAGGAAAACACATGGTTCCAAAGCTAACAAAATTGCAGTAAGCAAAGACAAATTGTAGCCTACTTTACAGCAGCTTCTGGTGTGCTAAGATGTTCCACTGTTTGATCTGTGATTTCAGTGAATGATCTGGGCCGCTGTAGTGGTGTAATCACTGGCTTCTGACGATTTGTCCAAGATGGGTCTGGGTTTGAGTCCTGATGAGCCATGGATGTTGCGTCTGTGTTATGGCAATGGCCCTAATTTAGGGATGGGCGACTGCTTATACCCCATAGAGTTGCAGTGGGCGTTAACCCCCACCGCAAAAGAAAAAAAGCCTATTTGTAGCAGATTTGAATTTTGACTTTTATGTAGTAATCTTTTAGAAGACCAGAGTGTGCGATTGTGAAGACTTTTATTGAACAATTTCATCAGATCTGTTGATTATAGGTTTTTTCTGCATTGGTAACTTTTTAAAAATGTATTTATTTAAGCAGAGTGAAAAAGTTTCATTTTGTATTTCCTCGTACTGGAATGATAAATTTCTGCAATGTCATTCACGGCTCTTGTTCAAAAGAACATGCCTTAGTGAAACTTTTGTTGATAGTAGTTACTCCTCAGCCTGAATTTTTAAATGACAATTTGTATGGAGCGCTATTGAATACTGGCTGGGCTGGGGAATTGCACACAACTGGTGAACACAATTTTTTGCATGGTGAGTAGTGCTTGTTTCCTTTTCTGTTTTATGTGATATCCTACAATTATATTTTATTTTAGTAATCCCAGTAAGCATTCGGGCATGCAAAATTTTTCCTGGCTGATAAGTAGGTTCAAGAATTCCCCAACCCTTTGTATAATTCTGTGTGATCATTTGAGTGGTGTGTTTGTCTTATGACTCTCCCTTCCCTGGAGTCGGTTACTATAAATTTGGAACGGTTGACTGCTTACAGCCCACTGAGTTGTGCACAGTATTGTAAAACTCCCAAAATGGCCCTGGTTTTAGGCCACTTAGCATGAATTTGTAACATTGCTGCCATCAGATAGACCTTTGATGTAATTCACTGCTAATCAACAATTGACATAAACTGCTGATGCCAATTTGAAGGAGAGAAATCTGTGCAAGAAAATGGCATTGTATGGGTTTGTGGTTTTATGGGAGTGTCATTTCCCCTTCATTTGGAATGAGTGTCAGTGAAAAATAGAACACTGCATGTTTTCGAAGTTTGGCCCCCTCAACATACAGGTCGGCAGACAGATGACAGCCATTTAGTGCTCACTCCTCTCGAGAGGGAACCCCATAGCTCAGTATATCATATTTCCAGTGAAGGAGGTTTTATAAAGAACCTGGTAGGGGTGTGAATAAGTGTCTTTCGTGATGTGAAATACAATAACTACCAATATTCAGAAGATATTCTTAGGGCCACTCCCATGGCATGTCGTCGAAAAATCATCCCAGGTAAAGATTAAAATTAGCGGTCACCACTCGCCAGATGGCGACTGGATAAAATAAAATGTCCAGTAGAAAAAGTTACTTTAGTCGCCACGCTTGAAAATTTGCCAGTCTGTACTGACTGGAGGCCAGCCAAATTTTCTCATTGCTAAATAATTTATTTGCATTTTTTAAAATGCTCCTGTTATGGGAAATGCATTTTCAAATCGTCGAACTCGCATGCGGTAAAAAACTGCTCTTTCGTCTGCAAATAAGTGGGTACAATCTATTTATAGTTTCCCTCTTAAAGAATGGGGCAGCTGTTTTTGTTTTCCCACTTAACCCATTTATGCCTCATGTTCCATTATTGGAACATGGGAGTTATTTATATCCTACTGCTCAAGGTTGTCAACAAGGTCTGAGTTTTCACATCTGTCTGCTTTCTAAGGGTAGATGTTATTACGTACTGCAGAGAGTTAGTCACTACTGCAGATACTGAGTTGCAGGGATATTGTTAAAAAGTGATCTGATTTTCGAAAAAGGTTTTTGAAGACCCATCCGAAGACGGGTAAATACAACTGTAGTGTGTTACACCCTATACTTGTCAGTGTTCGAATTACCCAGTTGGCCATTGGCCAGTAAAACTTCCGTCGGACCACTGAACTATTGGTTTTACTGGCCCGGATGGCTAGTAAGTTTTTTTGTTTTTTTCTAATTTGTCACAAGTTAAAAAAATGAATTTCTATTTCTTTTACCTTGCTGTATGGTTTTCTTTTTAGGCTGCAAACTAATGATAGGTTTAACAACAAATATTTGAGATAATTCCATTGAAATGATAAGTTATTTTCAACATATGTTGTATATGTCTTTATTTAAGGCTTTTTTTATTATTTTTTACGGACCAGTGGGTTGCAAATTTTAGTGGTCCGCTGAGCCACTAGAAGATTTATTTCTAATTCAAACACTGCTTGTAATTTTTTTTTTCCTATTACTTCTCTACGAGTTGTGCTCTAAAAGAAAATACAGAAGTTATTGTTCTTGTCTTAGTTATAGGTTTGACATTTTCCGTGTTCCATTTTAGGAATGCCACATAACTCAAAAATGGAATGAAATAATTTTCCTTCAGATTCTTGTTTCTTGAATTATTCTAGATAACGTATGAATTTCAAGCAAAGATTTCAACCTCCGGCATAAATGGGTTAAGTTGGGGGTACAAAGTAACCATATTCAGTAGCTCGTTTTAATTTAAAGTTAAGTTTCTCTGAAAATGCATGGTTTTCCATTGCTTAGGCACTTCTTGCTTATCAGCAGAAAAAGGGCGAGCATTTTCCCTTTTGTTTACAAAAAAAAATAAAAAAAAATCAATAGTTGAAAAATGGGACTTCACTTTCTGCCGCCGTCTTTCATTCCATGCAGAGTCGCGTTTCCTTTGCATGTGTGAATTTCACTGTAAACAAAATAAAAAAAACTCTTGCTCTGCCCCTTATTACAGTAAAATGTTACTAAGGAATGAGTAAACACAAGTTTTTGAGTGAAATTAAATATCAAAAATCAGTACTGTATTTTTTTAAAATATGAAATGTATATTAAAAATCACTCTGCCGTGACAGTAATTTTATGGGTCACGGAAAAGGCAGATTCCATCACGGGCAGAGTAATACCAATTTTGAAATTTAATTTAGCTTTAAAAAAGCAGAAAAGGAAAAATACTTTCTGTATTGATTGGTTTTGAAGAACAGGCTATTAGAAATAACAAAAACTGTGCTTCACTAGAAAAAAACTTTTACAACGCAAAGTTCTTCTTTTTCACCATTACTGAAGTTATTAAAAATGAGAAACATAATCAGAAAAAATATAAATAAGATTATAACCAGAAACGGAAAAAAAAAAAAAACACATTTTGGATTAAGAAAAATTCTAAATTTAGAAAACTACTAAAATTTTCATCCGTGCTAAAACAATTTTCAGTCGGGGGGATGGCATGAAGACGCCCAAATTATATCAAACAAATGTCACATTCAAAACATCCAATAAACAGTCCGAAAAATGTTTAATGAATGTTAGAATTTTGAAAACATGAAAATAAACTTTGAGCGAAATTTATTTTGTAGAGATTTTTTATTTCCGTAGTATATTTGACGTTTCTCGCGTTCCATAGCGAATCGATGATTTCCATAGTGACTATGGAGAATTTGTAGCATTTGGAAGGGATGACAAATCATTAAAATTCTACCAAAACTGAATTTTTTCTGAAAAAAATAAAATAAAAACAACTGACACTGGTTATTGTATTTACTACATTCAATGTGTAGCAGGAAATTACTGTTACGCACATTTTTATTACATACGTAGTGGTTGTTGGACGAGGACACGTTTAGGGTTACGCTATTTTTGTATTTGATAAGAAATTCAGACTTGCCCCATACTGCCTTGGAAGCTCAGTACTTCTTAGGCAGGATGCGAATTGCATTCGAATCGTTGTTCTGCTTTCACTATTTAAGTCTTCTTTTAAAAAATCTTGTAGTAAACGAAATTATGTACAATAAAAGCATTTATGTTTGAAACGTATTGACTGCTGGAACTGCAATAAAGTTAACAATGTGCAAAATCTTGTTAAAAGGAATGAAATTTAAAATGAAAGGTACTTAAAATCAATGAGAGATAAAACCAAATTGAAACCTGAATCGTGAAAAAGAAACCATAAAACGAAATCCTCCTCCAACATCACCACCACAATCCAAACATGTTTCGGCATTAGGCTATGTCTTCTTCAATGGAGTACTTTGGCGTTCACAATATGTAATCTTTTACAGCTCAAAAGGATCGCGCAGATTCACTATCCGCCATGGACCGCGTCATAGTCGCAGTATCTATTTGTTCTGTCATTCCCGTGTCGACTTGTAATGCCATCTGTTGCAGTCCTGAACAAATAGATACTGCGACTATGACGCTGGTTATGGCGAATAGTGAATCTGCGTGATCCTTTTGAGCTGTAAAGATCACATATTTCGAACGCCAAAGTACTCCATTGAAGAAGACTTAGCCTAATGTCGAAACATGTTTGGATTGTGGTGGTGATGTTGGAGGAGGATTTCGTTTTTATGGTTTCTTTTAGGATTCAGGTTTTAATTTGGTTTTATCTTTCATTGATTTTAATTACTTTTCATTGTAAATTTCATTCCTTTTAACAAGATTTTGCATATTGTTAACTTTATTGCAGTTCCGGCCGTCAATACGTTTCAAACATAAATGCTTTTATTGTACATAATTTCGTTTACTACAAGATTTCTTAAAAGAAGACTTAAATAGTGAAAGCAGTACAACGATTCGAATGCAATTCACATCCTGCCCAAGAAGTACTGAGCTTCCAAGGCCGTATGGGGTAAGTCTGAATTTCTTATCAAATACAACAATAGCGTAACCCAAACGCGTCCTCGTCCAACAATCACTACGTATGTAATAAAACGTGCCTAACAGTAATTTCCTGCTACACATTGAATGTAGTAAATACAATAAGTAACATACCACATATATTTTTCGTTCAATAGCGAATGTAGCTGTTCGGACTTTGCAATAAAACTGACACGGGGTTCGAAAACTGGACAGAATCTGATGGAATCACAATACTCTGCATGTGTTCTTATTTTTTCATGACTATTTTTTCAACACCTGTGAAGGTTTATCAATGTTTTTAATGTAACACTTATTAGGACAACCCAGGAAATGACTGAACTTTTATTTTCTGTTAGTGGTCAGGAGTCATTGAGAGTCTGTAAAATAAAGTGACCAGGCTGCCCCAGTGGCGCAGTGGTCTAAGCGCTGGCTTATGACCATTCGTCCGAGAAAGGGTCTGGGTTCGAATCCCGGTGTGGCATGGATGTTGTGTTAGTCTTACTGCACTGGCTCTCTCCCTTCCCTGGAACCAGTAGCCTTAAATTAGGGACGGGCGACTGCTTAAGCCCATTTGAGTAACTCACGGTGGTCAATATTACACTTTCAATGAATCAAATCAAATCAAAGTGACCTGGTTGGTATCTGATTTCTCCCAATCTTAGCTATGCTAGATGTATGGCTATGATTCAGTACTGGCTATCACACAGTACCACAAAATGATTCTGCTATGAGATATGAAATTCATTTTTGAAAGCTATACAGCAAGTTTTCATTTTGACAGTCGGAAGAACCTAACCAAAAATAAATGGAAGAAAAAGAAAAAATTAGCAGAAAGGAAGCAGCTTCGAAACATAATGTCTGAACATTTTTAACCATCAATAACTCACCACAGGACATGAAAGTCATAGCACAAATTGTTGAAATACTGACTGACCGTTATGCCAAGCAATGCAGAAGTTGACAGAATGCAAGCGTTGTGGGGCAATGTTCTGATGACAAGACAATGCTCATGCAAAAAATGACTTTAGAGAATAAACAGCAAATAAAGTAAGCTAAAGTAAGTATTGCTTGAAAGTTTTGACCCATCTACTGCTATCAATTTATGGTGGAGAGATTTGAGAGATTTTATTTTGTAAACATAGCAAGAGACCAAATAAAAATGATAAAATTATCTTTCCAATAAAAACTGTCTAGAAAATTTGGTTGATGTGGTTGAAGGAAAATATAACTTTTAAGATTATATGTATTCATTTAATTGCACTGGACAATAGACAGTGGGCCCTTGTAACTACTAATCTTAAATTTAACTATGTCTAAATAAATGAAAGGTGCAGTGCAGAGATAAAATGTGTATACAACACGAAATAGCCATAAGTGGCCACAACATTTTGTCCACCAACTGGCCAAGGCCCCTTGAAAAAATCAACAATTTTAATCTTTAATCCCAGGCGGTGCTACCATGTTCTCCGAAACAGTCGGTGACTGGTATCGGTATAAAGCAATTTTTTCATTGGAGTTGTATATCACAAATTTAGTACTATAGAATTCATTAGATAGTACGCATCATTGGACAGTTCTTCCTTGGCAGATAATCAGTCTAGTTGATTTGTCTGCTAGATATACAGCTTCACATTCATCAGGAAACAAGAGTTACTTGTCACAAAAAATATTTTGGTGTAGTGAGGCAATTTACATAATAGGCTGGCCAAATTTCACATATGCTCTATGGTCTGAGCATTCTGCAATTTGCTCAGTAATTTAATGCAGTGTTTCCCAAACTTTTTTGCCGTGGAACACTTTTCAGGTAAAAAATGTGCACACCACCCACGGGGATAGTTATTTAGAGGTAGGTGATAACTCCACAGTTAGCACCCAGTTAGTCTTAGATGACCTTTTTGTGTGTGTGTATTCGCTTGATTTTCTTATAAAAAATTTTTCATGTTTATACTCAAATATATTTTCATTTTCAAAACCAGAAGGCCGCCCAGTGGCACGCAGTGGGCTAAGCAATGGCTTCTGATCATTCGTCCGAAAGGGGTCCGGGTTCAAATCCTGGTGGGGCTTGGATGTTGTGTTTGTCTTACGGCACTGGCTCTCTCCCTTCTCTGGAACCAGTGGCCCTAAATTAGGGACGGGCGATTGCTTATAGCCCATTGAGTTGCTCATGGTGGTTGTTAAACCTCCAATCAAAAAAACAAACCCATAAGTGTAAGTTAATTTAAAATATTTAATGCTAACACAAGAGCTTAAAAAGTAGTACAAAAAATAAAATGCAAGAGTCAAAATTGTAAAAGGTCTACAAAAAACGGATTTTATATATGCGTTATAAGATAAAAAATGAACGTAGTACGTTTTCTGTCTTTTTGTATCACAAATTTGCTTAATATTTGTCTTAATGCTGGAAAGTTGAATCCTTACTTAAGGTGCAGCATCAAGCCTTTTCATGTATGTTGGGTTTTGTTGCAGTATAGATAAAGCAGTCTCACACAAATAAGCTTTAAAAGGAAAAAGAACTGTGCACTTTTAGCCCAGAGACTCAAACTACTATGGATTCTCCATAGTCACTATGTTAAAGCATCAGTCCTCTACGGATTACAGAAAGCATCAAATATACTATGGAAGTCGAAAATCTCAGTGCAATCTTTTTAATGATGTGGTTACAGTTTGGTTTTTGTGTTTTCAAGGTTGTAACGTTCTCATTAAACATTTTGAGGAGTGTTTTTTAACGTTTTCAATATTGTGGCATTTCTTGGATATTTTGCTAATGTTTTGGACGTCTTAAGCATCTCTGGTCGCGTGACGGAGTTTTCATGGCCCGTGAAATCTTCAAACATCCTAAAATTTTATTTCCGTTTCCAGATTTTAGAAAGTACTTAATTCTTCGTATTTTTCATAAAGTCCTGGAGTAACACTAATTATTTCCTGAAATGAACAATTTTAACAAAAAGGCTGAAAAATTAAGATGGGTGGCCAGCGATTGGAAAACCAGTGAAATACTGCCGGAAATCACTGCTTAGCAGCGATGAAGATGTTCCATGATTTTCCATTTCTGCATTTTAGAATTTTTCTGATCAAGTCCCCCTTTTTTTTTATTTTGTTATTTCACCCTTATTATATTTCTATTTATTTTTTTATATTTTTCAAATACCTTTGGTTATAAGTGGAAAAATGTCATATTTTTTTAAGAATTTTTTCTAATGAAATTACTGTGTTTTCCTGTTTCTCATACTATTTTCTTAAAACAATGTTTCACTCTGGTCCCCTTTTTTAAGTAAAATTAAATTTCAGAACTGGTACTTAACCTGTGCATGGTGGAATCTAAGTCATTTCCGTGACTCGTAAAAAATTTCACTGGAGGGTGAACAATGCAGTACTGATTTTCCGCATTTAATTTCTCTGAAAATGTGTGCTTTCCCCATTTTTTACGCTTTCCAACCGTAGGTTGAAGAAGCGTATATGCTCCAGCTTTGTCCGTCCGTCTTCACGATAACTGGCATAAAAATGGTTAGATTTCGATGAAATTTTAGTATGTTATGGGACCCCACCTAGGGACGAACCCTATTGAAAATGGGTCAGAGGTCACGACGTAGGAGCCGGATCATTCCATTGCCCTTATGCGTCATAACTTGCGTAAATATGGTTCGATTTCAATGAAAGTTTACTATGTGGTGGGGGACCATCTGGGGACGAATCCTATTGAAAATGGGACAAATGGGGTCAAAGGTCACTACGTAGGAGCCGGATCATTCCATTGCCCTTATGCGTCATAACTTGCGTAAATATGGTTCGATTTCAATGAAATTTTACTACGTGGTACAGGACCGCCTGGGGACAAACCCTATTGATAATTGACGAAATGGGGTCTAAGGTCAGGACATAGGAGTGGGATCCATTCCACTGCTCTTATGCATCATAACTAACTTAAAAAAGGTTCGATTTCGATTAAATTTTAGTATGTGGTAGGGGACCACCTGGGGACGAACCCTATTGAAAATTGGCGAAATGGGGGTCAAAGGTCAGGACAGGAGCGGAATCACTTCCATCGCCATTATGAGTCATAACTTACATAAAAATGTTTCGATTTGGATGAAATGTTAGTATGGGACCTGCCTGGGGACGAATCCTATTGAAAATGGGCGAAATGGGGTGAAAGGTTAGGACACAAAAGCGGGATCAATTTCATAGCCCTTATGCATCATAACTTACATAAAAATGCTTCGATTGCGACAAAACTTTATCATGTTATTTCGGAGGTATACTGAACCAGTTCTGTTAAATATCATCGAAATGGGATCAAAGGTCAGGGCACAGGGGTGAGGTTTATTCCACAGCCATTTCCCTCATAATTTGAGTGATGATTTCTAGTATATTGGAAAACGTATCATAATCAATGCATTGCATGATTTTACTAACTTGTTTAGTCACTTCTTGCTACATCAGAGGACAGAGCAAGCGTTTTTTCTTTTGCTTAAAACGAAATTAAAGTTCAAAAATGCTACTACTTTCTCATTGTGCAGAGAAAACAGCTTTATGGGGAACAAAAGTCAGCGATGGGAGAAATAAAGGTGAAAATCCTCCATATACGTGGCCAGTAAATAAATACATTGCTCTTTCCACGTTCCAGAAACACATAGCAACCGAAAAATTGTTCTCAGCCGCTGCCGTGGAGTTCCATGGTTCAATTCCACAATGGCAGCTGAAAACAATTCTTTGGTTGCTATGTGTTTCTGGAATGTGGAAAGAGCCAATATATTTATTTATTTGGGTGAAATAAAGTTCCAAATTTGTACTTGAATTTTTTTTTAACAAAAGGAAAAATGCATTTTTTGTTTCTAGATATAACAAAAAGTAAGGGAAAACCATACATTTTAAGTGTAATTAAAGTTTAAAAAGCGATAATTCTGATCCTCACTCTGTCATGAAAACAACTGTACTGGTCATGGAAATAGTGCAATTTTTTGCAAGGACTGGATAAATGACAGTTTTTTAAATTTTGCCTTATTAAAAAGGAAAAATGCTTGTTCCATTGATTGATGCGCAAAGAAAGTAATGTAAGGAATAAGAAAAGGTACATTTTACTTGGACATTTTTTGAAAAAATATGAAGTCACTTTTGTGCACTGCCATTTTTTACGAATGATGTTCCTTGTTTTTTTTTTTTAATTCTTTGTTTTGTGGTTTGAAGGCAACCATGAGTAATTTAAAATTTGTGTAGGCACTTACTATGTATGTATTTACTGTAAAGTTCTCTTTAAAACATATTGATTTTTTAGGAAAATTAGACAAAAAAAAAAGTTTGGTGCCACTTAGTATTATTTCCCTCAAAAAGTCTTCAATTTATGGACAGTTGTTTAAATAAAAGTTTACTTTTTAATAATTTACATTGTCATTTTTCTGCCCTGAAAATTTGTTAGGGAGTGTGCAAAACAATTTTGTTCATTGAAAAATGCAAAAACTATAGATTTTTGTAGTTGTTACTACTGAAAAATGCTAAAAACAATGAATTTTTTTAGTGTTAACTACTGAAAATTTCCAGTCAGGATTGCAGTCTCTTTTAGCCACATTAGGGTACCCTTCTATTAGGCTGCCACATTGTCAGTACAACAAAGAAAAAATGCGGCAAGCTGAGTAAACTGATCGTTACTTCACTTAACTGATTATTTTAACAAATTAGGAATTTGCTAAGTCATGTATTCCTACTTGACCGTGTATGCATTAGTGCTTAGGTGTGTACAAAGGCTTCATATTCAGTTCTAGCTAGATCTGTCAATATCTGAAAAAATGTTTGTGATTATCATTTGAAAAGAGTTGTAACATAGGCTTCAAATGTGCTTTTATTTAAAATAAAATGGACCCTTTATTTAATTACAACTTCTACATGGAACACCTATTCACATCCTGTGGAACACACTTTGGGAAACAGCAATCTAATGCCTATTTTTCTTGTTATCCATTAACCTGGTTCCAGCAAGCATTCAGTAGTTTGACTTATGACTGCCCTAGGCTCAGAATGCAAAAGAAAAAAAAACTGTACTAAATATGTGCGTACAATATATAATTAAAATGATGTTTCTTGGTTAATTTTTTTGCTATTGTTTAACAGTGGAAATCAATAAAGTGTGTACAGTAGTACATATTTATACAATACATGTACAAATACACTACATACAGTGTATGGACATATTTTGATGTATGTTGCAAACTACATATTTAACAATTAAATATTTTACACCTTGAATATTAAAAATATATGTACTTACCAGTCATTATTTAACTAAATCAGTCAGCAACTTTTGGCTGTGAAAGTTTGTATTTTCAAATTCTTCAGCAGTGCTAATCCCTCCAAATCTCATTTGTTTATAAAAAACACTTCTGTAACTCTTCACTACAGTTTACAACATCCTTCAAGTCCTTGATGTTGCACAACTCTTTAAGAACTACATAAGATGCTCCATATGTGTAATCTTTTTCATTTTTCTGCATTTTTTCCTACTTTGAATTGTTCGATAAGAATCCACACACTCTTAATTTTCCTTTTTAGACGCATTTAAAATTAAAATTTTTTTTTCTTTCAACAGTGCTTTCTTTTTGTTGCCTTTTTTGAAACCAACAAGTCATTCAAACAGAAATTTTGTGTATTTGTCACAAGCTATGCAAACACAAAATTGTTGTGCAACTGAAAGAATAGTGACTGTTGACAATGAAACGAGATAATAAACTGATTCACATTCAGAATGGGGTGGTTGGTGGGGTGGTTGGCTAATCCACCCTTCATGTTCAAGGTCTTATGCTGGTCCTCTTATAGAAGAGTAAAAAAATCAGATCATAACATGAACTCTGAACCCCATTGGGAGCAGTCTGCTGGAGTTGAACAAGAATGGCTATTATTGCAGTAAATTTAATCCTGTTAGGAATGCAACAAAAAGAGGGAGGAATATACTTTGCAGTTGTTTGGGGTAATGTTAGTATCAAGGGAAGCTGTTTTATCTACTAAGAAAAGATTGGCCTTATTGAAACCACAGACCAGTAGATTCATAATCAGGACCTTGAGGACAAAGTTGCCTTGCTTTCGTCCAAAGAAACTTAAAATCTTCGTGGCAAAAATGTGCAGATTTGTTTCTCCTTTCAAACATGTGTTTTTAACTGTTCTATAACCAAAGATCACTGTCTGTTATTCTGCAGGTTGCTATTTGGTGGTAAGAATATTGAACTGTATATATTTTGGGACTGGAGATCACAAAACTGCCCACTGAATAGAGGTGTTCATTTATTTCACTATTTGGGAGTGTCCATTAAGAAGGTTTAAATGTATATACAATTATGTATAAATGGAATTTGATATTTGAAAATGATACTTTTTTCCATAGCTATTTATATTAAGAGCTTGTTTGGGCATATTTTATTGTGTTGTATTTTACACCTCTAATTTTAAAAGCCAATTAATTTTTGTTTGAATCTTTGATATGAACAGTTTTTGTCCGAGTGGTGGTCAGGGTTTGTAATTGGAAGCCATAAAGAGTAAATATGCTCTGTTATCTGGCAGTCATGTGATTGGGGTTGATATCTTAGAGTAGATGAGACCTCTTATGGCTAATGTAAAAAAGCCACACCCTGCATTTTTCGTGGAAATATGTTTAATATTGTAGTTCTGTAAAAACTGGGTGTTAGTGTACATATTATTGGTTTAAATAAGAGTCCAGTCTAGGTACATTTATTATGTATTTTTAAAATGTAGCCAATTTTGAAATATTAATAGAATTTTTAATGCTTCGCGGAGGAAATCTGACACTAAAAGTTTATTCAGTCGAACAAAAAATTATGGCATGTGAAATTGTTAGTGATTTAAAGTGCATGGTGAAGAACCAGATATTTCGGTCACTAGCAGCTGAAGTGTTTTTGCTATATGGTTAAATTATTGGAGTGGCTCATGGAAAAAGTGTATCCTACCAATTTAGACTTTTCATTTTGGGGTATTGTGTGATAATAATGAAACCTAGAGAGAGAATATATTTCCAAAGTACTAGTTACATCAACTGAGAAACTGACTGAAATGTTTAATTGTAATTTGTTTTGCTGTAAAAGCATTGCTTTTATAAACCACTTAATGTGGTTCTCCTGAACATTTTCCCTTCATTTCCCATTCAGGGCTGGCTCAAGCTAGTAAGCAAGGCATTAGAGTATAGGTGCAAACTGGAATTTTAGCTAATTGGCAAGTAAATCCAAAAAAGTTACTGGCCAAAAAAAGGAAAAAAAAAAAAAAAAAAACTGGCTGGTAAATTAACAAATCTTAGTGGCCAAAAAGAAGTCTCCAGCATAAAAAAGGAGGGAGGGATTAATAGGAACTTTAATGTAATTGCTATTATTTACATGCATGGCTTTATCTGAACATAAAGGAAGACACTCACTGCATGAAATAAAAACCATTTTCTAATTCATTTTTTTCCCTCTGAGTTTATTGATTCCCAAAAACATCGATAGTATTGGTGGAAATTTACCATGCATTCATACTTTTCCATCAGCAGCAGTAAATGGTCACATCGGTGGGTAAAATTGCTGCTCAGTATAACTGTGATTACTCACCAATTCAAATCAAGTAACCAATAATATCTGTTAAAACGCTTGATGTATTGGTGGAAACCTCGATGTTTTTTTTTTTTTTTTTGGATGTATCGGTTCCTGTAGCATCATGGAAAAGAACTATTTCATCGATGAAACATTGACCAAAACAGCCAATTCATGACATAAAAATATATTACCTTCCTCTTTACAAGAATGCAACAAAAAGAAATTCATTTACTTTGCGCAGGAAACATTCTTTACCAGTTTCAAACATCGGTAATGAAACCTCTGTTTTTTCGATGTATCAGCTTCTGAAACATCGAGGTTTAAGCCCTTTTAGTGCTACATGAAATGTGCGTGCGTATATGCCAGAAATGCTAAGCCAATTTCTTAGAAATTGCAATCTTCAAGAAAAAGACTCTGTACTTCCCCATAAATTTTAATATTTTGGGCCGGAAATTTTCCCTGAACTTTACAAGAGTTTTCTTACCATTTCTATAAATGTAATATGCAGGGTGTCGGAGAATTATTGGACACATTACAAAATTATGTAAAAAAAAACCTATGAGCATTGTCTGTTTTTCTATGTCACATATTACTAACACGGTTTCTATATTTTTGTTTTGCCGAAATCGACAGTTCACATTGTCTTGCACAAGAAATTAAAGTTTCATGCTTATAAAATTCAAATAGTGCAAAAGATGCATGTAAATGATCACACTCTGCGATACGATTTCGCTGTGGATATGCTGAATAGAGTGGAAAACGACGAAAACTTTCTCAGTACTGTAAGTTTTAGTGATGAATCCACATTTCATGTATCGAGTATTGTGAATCATCATAACTGTAGGATATGGGGCAGTGAACCACCTCATGCTGCTATTGAACTGGAACGTGATTCTCCAAAAGTTAATGTGTGGTGCGCCTTATGAAAAAGAAAAGTGATTGGCCCTTTCTTCTTCTTCGAAAAACCATAAATGGTGACATTTACTTGGATATGCTATGAAATTTCACTATACCCCAGATCAAAAGATATGACGTCGTTTTCCAACAAGACGGCGCGCCTCCGCATTGGTCAACATGTGTACGTAAGTGCCTAAATGAGCATTTCCCCAACAGATGGATTGGGCGTGGTGGTCAGATTCCGTGGCCTCCTCGCTCTCCAGATCTAACTCCATTGGATTATTTCATGTGGTGTTATGTGAAGGATCGTGTTTATCAGACGCCTTGTACTGTTTTGCAGGAACTGAAGCAGCATATCACAGCTGCTATTAATTCCATAACTCCTCAGATGCTTGCCAATACATGGCATGAAATCGAGTATCGCTTGAACGTACTACAAGCAACCAAGGGATCTCACATCGAAATTTATTAACTTGTGTGCTTACATTGTAAGTTAGTACAGTCAGTTTCTTTCTGTTTTTGTTTTTTATAATTTTTTAATGTGTCCAATAATTCTCGGACACCCTGTAAATATATTTAAATATATTACATTTCAGATAACTGAATTTTGTTTAAAAAATAACTTTATGTGCAATTTTTTTGAAATAGAAATTGCAAATTCAAAATGAATTTTCAAAGACTTGTTCTTCTGCAAAAAGTGAGGAAATATAATAACTTCCTAACTTTTAAATACACCCTTACAGATTGATGTTATTCTAAAGTGATTCAAAATCATCACTATCACTTGGCAAACTCTCACTACAGCTAGCCATTTCAAATTTTTCTTACAGGCTGATGTTATTCTAAGGTGATTCAAAACACACGTTTGCAAATACTGAGGGACAAGCTGTCAATAAAATTCGTCCTCAGCTAACACACAAATGTGGAAAAAGATGTGGGGTATTCGTAATTCGCTGAGTTTTGCTATTGTGTCTGTTTGTTTGGGAAAAAAGAAATTAATCATGTGAAGAGTTTCTAGTACACGGCAAAGTCCACAAGAAAAATAAACACGGCGATGTCACTGGACCATGAGTTGCACGTTATTGCACTTTGAATAGGGCTCGAAAAAGTGATTTCCGACAGTATAACTATTCTATAATTCACCCATAATCCCATGTGAACAGCCCTGCCTCAACTGTAGTAGGAAAAGTTTTGGCTAAAGTTAGGTTTCGTCCCGTCACACGCCGAAAGTGTGTGGAAAGCTTATAGCGAATGCGAACTTATGATGCTTACTGTGTATTCTCATGATTTTTTAAATAATATTGCTGCTTGACGGCATGATTCGTGGAGATTTCATAACACTATGATTAATAAATGATATCATTCATGCTAATATCTGCTGGCTGATACGGAAACTACTTGGGTCAAAATCGAGGGCTCATCATTCAGCCCACCGCGCTTTTAGCACAACATGCACGGGCCGATTAGTTGACCGCATCGTACTAAAAGGGTCCTGCAACATTGAGATTTGAACATTGATTATCGGCACCAAAACTTCGATGTTCAAAAACATCGACGTTTTTTGCCATCTCTAGTTAGGACTGGTTTTACTTCCTTTTACCTTTACTTCTGAATTATTACTTTTTGTAAATTGGCACTAAAAATAACAAATGGCCAAACTGGTGACCACTAAAATAAATTTAATCGCCATCCGGCGAGTGGCAAGTACTAATTTGCACCTATACATTAGGGCACCTTCTTTGGGAAAGGGGAGAGGGTCCTCGGCAATGCAACTCATGTTAAAATTTAATATGTTGAATAGCATACATATTATGTGGCATATCCCTAGGGACAGTCTCATGGTAAAACATGCTTCTAATTGAACAATAAAATATCAAGGTATTGCGTACCCAATACTGGAATCTATATCACACGTTATATGCTCAGTGAGCCACGTGTTCCCATCCCGAGAGAAAAAAATTGCACCACTTTTTATAAAAAATCACGCCATTTAATAAAATGTTAATAATAATATTTCAATGTTTCTACATCAACAGGAAAAGATTTAAACTTATGATAGATACTTACCAACTCATTCGATAGATGACGGCACTTGACGAGATTCACCTGACACGTGAAAGCCACACCCCTTCCTTCGTTTCCCAGCATGCAACTTCTGCAGCTACACACACACTCACTCACAAGGAATCCTCATGCAGTTTGTTGGTGGCCTGATGATACTGTCCACGGGACGGTGAAAGCGCTTGCCGTGATAACGTCGACGGAGTGTTTTTGAGTGAGCCACGTCTCCCGACCCGATGAGTATATTAGCCGTTTCTAATGAGATATGTTTTAATTAATGGATAGTTTTAAATGTACGAGTGTTCTAATGAGTGAATGTTTGATTGTAAATTAATATTTTAACTAAAATGTTTTATTTGTAACTAAGACTTATTGCGTAATTAGGCTTCTCTCGGGGTGGGAGCACGGGGCTCACTGAGCATATAACGTGTTATATATATTCCAGTATTAGGTACGTAATACCTTGATATTTTATTGTTCATGTTGAATAGCTTCTGAGTGTGTGTGTGTGGGCGGGGAATTCTGGGGGCACCTTATTGCCTGGTTTCATTTTATAGCCTGGAACAAATTTTTACCCAAAGCCAGCACTGACCAATTTATCCTTCCTCTCTCTTTGGCTACAGGCTATCTTGCTTTGTTGCATCTGTCAATGCATCTTCTTTCCATTTTACTTCTTTCTCTGAGGAAATGAAGTACAGTGTTTATTTGCCTGACCCCCCCCTAGTGACGTACTTTCCATTGAACAAAAGTAGTTGCTTGGAGCGGAAGTTAACAGTGGGGTGGAATTTCGCTCTCTAAAGTTTTCATGAAGCACTTTTTATTAACGCAAAAAAAAATTATTAGAAATTAATTTCAAATTTTTATTTCTGTATTCTAAATAGAGAGATACATCAGAAGTGCTGATCTAGCTAGATGAACCTAGTACACCCAATAATTTTACAAGCAGGGCAGTTGCCATTCACTGTTTTCTAATATAAATGATATCACCATTTACCATGTGACAATTTGTGTTACTTAAATACAGGAAAGACACTAAAATACCTGATCTTTAAATTTTTAAAAGTGGAATGGGGCAGAACAGCCAAATGCATACACGAGTATGTTAAATTTGGATACATATAAATATTCTGCAGTATAATGTTAACAAAGGGGTGCCAAAGTAGCACTTTGCATCAGGGCATAAACATGCCTTGAGCTGGTGCTTTCTTTACATGTGTACTGCTGGGTTTAGTGGCCAAATACCTGCGACACCTCGGCCTATTAAGTTTTGCAATTTGTTTGTTCTCTCAAGACCACTAAAGAGACATGTTGATCAATTCTTAAGTGAAGAGGAAAATATGTTGAACTTGTTTGCAAAGTGAAGAAACTAGATGTTTCAGCTGACTGGTGATGATTTTGAATTAGGAATAGAGCATCGCTGAATATACTCTGGTCAGTTTGTGAGGAAATGTAGTCTGTTCCTTTAAAAACTGAGTTCCCCAACATATAAACACATTCTCTTGCGTCAATCCCTGCAAAAGTATTTAAAACTCATAAAACTCTTTTAGATATCAGTAGGAAGGCCATTTCACATTATATGAAGAAACCAGTAATGCAGAAAATTTCACACATGTTTTATTATGTGTTAAACTTTAGAATAGTCAGATTTGTAACATCTTTCGGCTGCAGCATCAGCCCTGTTCACACTAAAAGCAATCACTCGCATGGCTGCTTTTAGTAATGCTGCAGTTGAAAGATCTTACAAATCTGACTATTCTAAAGTTTAATACATAATAAAACTTGCGTGAAATTTTCTGCATCATTGGTTTCTTCTAAATATATTATTTATTTAAAACCTTTTAGGATCATTTACATTATTATGATCTAATTCCATAGCTGCCAGGTTTTGTGGTTTCCCTATAAAATTTATGGAAATTTTAACTCATTTTACGGTTATTTTACAAACATGTTTTAGATTTCCATTTTTTTTTTTTTTTTCTTAAGGTCAGCATTTTCAGGAAAGACTGAGTGTATTAAAGGACAGTCTTTCCCAAAAAGGAAGACTGAAAGGAAAGAGACTGAGTGTCCCCAAGGACACTGTCACACAGGACCCTGTATTCTTTTCCTGTGCCTGTATATTCTAATTTACCTGATCACATTTTCCCCCATTTGTGCATCTCCAACCCTCTCTACTGTAAAACCTTTGTGGCATTAGGATTGGTGATAACTGATAAAAAAGAGAAATGAAAACTACCAGCCTCACATGGCTTAAAATTACATTTTTCAAATGTGCTATTCTAACAAGTTAGCTAAAAAATTTAAGGTTGTGACCTTAATTAGTTAAAGTAAAAAGTTATTGCAATCACAATAATTTCTTGATTACAAATGAAATTTTGATTTGTGTATGTATCCTAATGATAGTGTATTATGTATTGGTTGGATTTTAATTGCTGTAAGCATGAAACAGTGCCAAATATCTTAATTTATAGCATATGAAATCTATTAAAATCAAATAATTTGCCTAATAAGTTTACTTTTAATCAATATGTTTGATACTTATAATCAGTACTCTCAATTCTTTAGACAACCGAACATATGAATTAAACATTCACTCTTGCCGCCCCGGTAGCGCAGTGGTCTAAGGCGCTGGCCTCTGATCATTCGTCCGTTAGGGGTCCGGGTTCGAATCCTGGTCAGGCATGGATGTTGTGTTTGCCTTACGGCACTGGCTCTCTCCCTTCCCTGGAACCAGTGACCCTAAATTAGGGACGGGCAACTGCTTATAGCCCATGGAGTTGCTCACGGTGGTCGTTAAACCTCCAACCAAAAAAAAAAAAAAAACATTCACTGAAAAATTTTTATGGATTTAAATTCTTGAAAGGTGGCATGTCTGTAATTATTATGTGTAACTAACAAAACTAAATGTTTTGAAAAAAAAAAAAAAAAGAATTTTTAAATCTTATCTACGAACGTTCTTAAAAACCATGTGGTTATTACTCCGTTGTTTGACTTTGTTACCAATGTAGTTCCTTCAGTGTGAACATTTCATTTTCAGTTACGCTGTGTAGTTATTATTGTAAATATAATTTACTTTAAGATGAGTCCTTTAGTGAAATGGAGTAAGAAACCATGAAATTAAATACTGTGGTTATGTCTCAAAAGCGAATGTGGCAGCTCTTTGTGTTAAGTAATTTTTTCACATGATGGTGCTCTGTGAGTGAAAATTAAAGGTGCTTCAAGGAGTAAAGGAGCAAATGGAAGTTTTCTGGTACAAATAGAACAGAGAAACTAGGTGATTTTGTAACGTGTTAGACACATCAGAAAATAGTGAGGAAGATTTTTTTCACAATTCAGAGATGTCTGATTGTTGTGTTAATAATTCAGTTAGGCACATCAGTTGGGTATTATGTTGAAGAATATGAAGGAAAACTTCTTGCACTAGTCTGAGTCAGTACTGCCAGCATCTTTTGTATGGCATCTTAGTCTGAGTCAGGATGTGTACAATCCTTCACCTTCTGAGTTTTATCATAATTTGAGTAATTAGTGAAAATCATTTTGGCTTGCTTGTAGCCTAATGTCTTATTTATCATTAGTTTGGATTGTAGGAGTTTTCCTCCACTCTGTTGGCCACAAAGATTTAAGTGAGTTTTAGTTTGCATGAAAAACTCCACAGAGAGAAGCTGAATATTCCTGTTGTAAACTGTTGGGCTAAACATTGCTGCCAGAAGAATTTTAACCTATATTATTGATTTTTTTTTATTTATTTCTAATAAAACTTGCCAGAGTTCATCCTAAGGCTTCCAGTGATGGTTAAAATTAATTTCTCCATATAATGTTTTCATTAAGAAGAAAAGGTTTGTTCGGTAAGCATGTCGCATTTGCACTAGAATCCTGGGGTGTGCTATTTCGTGTGCGCACATTCCTCGACCTTAAAGCAGCTGTGGTACAAGCGTACCCCAGATAGCACTGCAGGTCACATTCTCATTTCCCTGTGGTTTCAAATGTAACAGCGGAACTCTGAGGGTGTGCTAGCCAAAATGAGCACCGTTTGAGTCCCACAGAGCAGTGCAATTCAACGTGATATGAGTTGCTGTTATATATTTTTTTATGTTTTTTCCAATAAGACTCGCTGAAGTTTGTCCGCTAAACTTAATTCCCTTGTGCAATATTTTTGTGAAAAGAAGGTTCGTTGCTTCCTGCAGTAAAGAAAATGTAGTAATATTTGCAGCTGCAGGAGTGCTATTTTACCAGCAGACACCCCAAGGCGTTAAAGCAACTGTAATTCAAAGCATTCCAAATGGCACTACAGGTTATGTTTTTATTTCCTCTGCCGATCTTAGTGAGAGATGGGCTTGCCTTCTCGGGGCGCTCCGTGTGAACAATGGCATACAGAACAGCAACAAGGGCCTCTGTGGATGTTGGAGAGATGCCAGCTAGTTCTGTGTGGCATTGGCAAAAAGACCTCAACTCACTAGGTTATGTTCCAGAATCCTTAGGTTGAATGACCAACTGGAACTGTTGGCTGTGGGCTACTCCCCTACACTGAGGTACTTACCTGATTAAAAAGACACAAAGATACAATTATCTGGACTTTAGTGTGGGATATATGGTGGACCTACCACACTTGAGAAGGATGGCCCACCACGGAATCGAACTGGAAAAAGGAAAATCGGAGATCTCTGCTGAGAGAGTGTAAGATTGGTGTATGAAATACTAGAGGTATAAATGGCAAGATGAACGAGGTGATTGAAGAGATGAATAAGTATAGATTGGATGTGCTGTGTGTATGTGAAACCAAAAAGAAGGAAATTGGCATAGAAGTGAATGGAACGGTGAGTGTGAGGTCTGGAGTATTGGATAATGTGAGAGGACAGGCTAGTGTAGGTGTGATTTTAAGTGAAAAGATGAACAACTTGATTCACTATAGTTGCATACGTGAGAGAATTCTTTGGATTCGTTTGAAAGTGAAACTTCAGAGAATAGTAATTGTTGTAGTGTATGCTCCTTGTGACTCGGAACTTTCTGATAAGAAGGAAGATTTCTTGAATGAGCTAAAAGCTGTTTTGAGCCAGTTTGGTGCTAAAGAAAAAGTTATAATAGTAGGGGATTTCCACGCTAGAGTAGTTGTGCAGAATGCAATTTCTGACAATGTTCTGGGCAAGTTTAATGATCCTTGTGTGAATGATAATGGTGAAAGATTAATAGAACTCTGCATTGAGAATGGTTTGTGTGTATCTAATACATTTTTTATTCTCAAGTGTATCCACACATATACTTGGGAAAATTGTACTCTTGGTCAAAAGAGTGATAGATTTTGTTGTGGGTATGATCAGTGTCTGAAACGCTTAGTTGTTGACACTCATGTGATGAGAGGTGCAGATGTTGGTTCTGATCATTACTTGGTAGTGTCTCGAGTGAAACTTAATGTTGGTTGGAGGAATAGGAAGAGGCCCAGAATGGAAATAATAAAAGTTGAAAGGCTCCCTGAAGACCATCAGTGTTATTCTGACTTACAGAATGACTGAAGTAGCAGAAGTCTTGTGAAAGGGATGTAGAAAAGAAGTGGGAATGTTTTAAGAACTGTGTTGTCACTGCTGCTGAAGAGGTCTGTGACACCACAATAGTGAGTAGCAGTAGAGGAAATGCTTGATGGAATAGTGAAATTAAAGAGGCAATAATGAGAAAAAAGAAAGCCTATTTGGGGATGTTGCAAGGTAGTTTCTGTGGATAAATATTGCTGTGTAAGAAGCATGAAGCAGCTAAGCTGGTTCACCAGAGTAAGGCAAATGGCACAGTAATTGACCAGGTGAATGAGTTTGTGTATTTAGGAAGCATGTTTTTGACAGAACAAATTGGATGGTGAAATTAGTAGGCGAGTGAATTCTTCATTGAAAGTTATGGCGACTTTGGGAGGTTTTCACAGAAATGATGGGTTCTCAAGAGAGTCCTGCATGGCTGTGTATGAAAGTGTAATTGTTTGTATTCTGATGTATGGCAGTGAAACCTGGGTACTACAAAAGAAACAGGAGTCATTTGTGAGCTAGAGAAATGTGTTACTTGCAGGGGTTTTGTTGCAAGACACGGTCTGATTTTGTGAGAAATGAAGATGTGTTGCAGTTGTGTAATGTGAAGCAAAATGTTGTTAGCAAGGTGGAGACTAATATGCTTTGGTGGTTTGGCCATGTTGAAAGAATGAGTGATGAGATGCTTACTAAGAAAATGTTTTTAGCCTAAGTGGCAGTCATAGTGAGAAGAATTTGCAGGGAAACATGTAACACACAAAACATTAGAAGAATTCTTGATATCGTTATATCAAGCATAAGTTACGTAGAAAATTAAAAACGGGACGTTTCGGTAGCGATTTCTACCTTCATCAGCCATGGAATGAGATCCATGGTAAAAGTGTCAAGCGGGAACTGATTCTTTTTTCTCATTCCATGGCTGATGAAGGTAGAAGTAGTTACCAAAACATCCCACTTTTAATTTTCAATGTAACTTATGCGTGATATGACGATATCAAGAATTCTTCTAATATCAAATGGCAGGAAGGAAAGGCAGAGGAAGGCCAAGGAAGTCATGTGAGGATCAGATTCAGGAGTGTCAGCATGAGGAAAAGATTGAGTAATAAGTATAGATCTTGTGTACAGCATGTAATGGATGTCAGTGAAGCCTGAGTTGTATGTCAAGATCACTGTAAATGGAGAAGTTTGATACAGCAGCAGTAAGTAAAAATTATCTGGTAGTTGGTATTTCTTTGTGAAGCCAATTCTGAATCTCAGAGAACAGCTTAGTGATATGTATGTTCAACGCAGAGGTTTAAATTTCCATGGTGTACGCTCTTAAAAAAGCAGCATTGGCCACATATACTTGTTTGCGTTTGGAATAGTGTGGAGTCATAAACACAATTCAATGTTCTGCTACGAGTTACTGTTTATCTGTCGTTTCGTCGCTGTGTGAATCAGTGTGTTTATGAGCACAAATTTAAATATCCAATTTGAATTTTGACATCCATTTAGGTTGATGCACTAATTGTCCCATTTTCTTCAAGCGATTTTGCAAATTGTGTAAAGCAGGTTAAAGAAAGTAAGCCTCATGCTGTATTTAAAACTTATATGTATATAAAAAAAAATAGCAAAAATTAATTCATCACTAGTGTTTGCACAGGAAATTCAGATTTTTCGTACAATGGAGTGTATGTAAAAATCTTTACCGTAAGTTATATTAGATGACAGCTAAATAAAAGAAATGCTTTCATTTGTTCAAAATCAATATTAGAACTTTGCAGCTTGGGATACATAATAAAAAAGTTTTCCCATAACAGCGCACACCCAACCTAAATGGTCATGCGACACCACTGCCCGTAATGAATGTATGCTGTGTACATACAGAATAGGTCTTTGTGTAGTAAAAGGAGCAAAATACCATTGCTAGATTAAAAAAAAGTTTGTTTTTCAGTTGAATGTAAATCATTGTAGATGTATGACTGTTTTGTGAATTTTGCTGCTTTGTGTAAAGATTTGACAGGAAAATTTTCCAAGATTGCAACCTATTCTTTCACAGAGATTGAAGTGAACTGCTTTTCTTTTTGTGTTGTTGAAATAATGTCTTTTTTTGCACTTAATTTGTTTTATGAATATCAGAAATTTTTCAATTCTTTATGCTATCTTTGTGTTGCTTATATTAGCTCAATAAAATAAAATTTGTTTTGCAGCATCATCCCATAAAAGCTGCAAATATTTCATGATGAGCCTACAGTGGACATTAGTTGCTGCATTTTTATATGCAGAAATTGCTGTTGTTTTAATCTTGATGTTGCCCTTCATATCTGCAACAGTGTGAGTAATTCAGGATATTTTTGTGTACTATCTAAAATTTTCATTAATCCAATTATTGCACAGATAGTCGTCCAGGACCAGTATCACAGTATTTATAATTTAAAGCATGTGTAAAGTGAAAGTCCCATTGTTATCTTCTTGTTAATAAAGTGATTTAAAATATATTTTCAGAAGTGCTGTTTTAAATCTAGATATTCATAGCAGTGAAATCAGTGATTAAAGTTTTGATCTGACAAAGGACATTAATATTTTGTATTTTCAACTGGTGTGAGTTTTCCCATTTTAGAATTTTTTAGCTGATGTGCTGTGTCACCCCATGGTAAGACCTTAGTTATATGTTGAAAATAATGCTTCATATTAAAATGAGAACTCAGTTAAATCAGTATACCTAATTTGGATTCAGATATGCAAATAACTAGCCTGGGCTAAATTTTTTTTTTTAAAGAGATTGTTATGGTGTAAAGTACACCTTTTCCACTTTATTTTTAAGCTGTGAATTTTGAAACAGCTAAAGATCATATAAAGAAAGTTTCTGGAAAAAATCGAATATGGTGTGTGTAATGCAAGATACTGCGGGCCTGCTGCGACGTAAACACCCCAGAGTGCTGTGTGCAAAAGAATACATTCTAAGGATCTATCCTTAAAATGTTGTTGTAACAAAAATAACATACACTGTTGTGGTGAAGATATGATGGCAATATGGAAGGAAGGTGTGTGTGCAGTATTGTTTTATAAATGTTTGAATGGTGTAATAGTTAGGAAAGCCCTTGAAAAATTGTGAAACATGTTTGGTAGTGATATTATCGGACAGAGTACTTGCTATGACTGGTTCAGGAAATTCAACTCTGGTGTAAAAGATTTGTCTGATGCGCCCAGAAATGGCAGACCCAGTACGGTTGATGATGATGCACTGCAACACGTGCTATTGACAAAGCCTGATGAGATACTACTACAGGAACTGGCAGAGGCACTAAAGACCTGCCATATGACCAACATCACCTGACTTTTGAAGTTGGGATATTTGTATAAAATATGCAAATGGGTACCCCATTCTTTATCTGACCAGAATTGAATGCAATACTACTCCATTGCTGTTGCTCTGTGCGAAAGAAAAAAATCGAAGGGCTTTTTTGCATCGATTGGTCTTGGGTAACAAAAAATGCGTCTCATACGTGAATGTTACAGGACAAAGAGCGATTACAAATTTTGAGGGGGCTGAAACTTGACTGATTATATACATATAATCATAATTTTGTTATTTATAATATATATACAAATTTTAAATAGAGTATACAAATTTTCTTATGCTCGTATATATTGAAAATGCAAATTCCAAGTAATCTACACGTAAAAGTGATTAAAAATGTTATACCTTTACTTTAATTCAGTAATACACCACGGATTTCATGATGGGGCGGTGTAAAATATTGAGGATGTTAGTAAGATAGCGGTGTGCTGGAAGAAATCCCCCCAAAAACATTAGGATTGGTAAAAATGTCTTTGCCTTACAGCAAGCATGTTTTGGATTATTAAAAAAATTATTACAGTGTTACTGAAAACATATGGTGTAAACCATTCCCCTGCCGTTTGGTTTCAGCCCCTTTAGATTAGCACATAGTAGTAAAAAAAAAAAAATGTTTGGTTGCCAGTTTGAGATGCCTGTTGTTCTTGTTTTTGTCACAGAGTATAAACCACCTGCCAGATAAAAAAACAAACAAAAAAAAAAAAACCTTTTTATTGGAACAATTTCTAATATTTGCTATTGTTAAAAATTAGGTAGCAAATATTTTGTTGTATTGGAAGCACTGCCATGTTAGCTACACTGAAGTAACATGGAAAGTCGGCATTCAGAAGACTGAAATAAAGCTGAATGCCAGCTTCCAAACTATGATGATATATTGCAGTGCAAACATCTCTACTTTGTGGAACTAGGTTTTTATTGTGGAAGTACTCCGAGTTGTCAGTGCTTAAAAAATTGCCACTTCAGCGAGGACAGTTTAATGTATTATGAAGGATGATAGAAATTTAAGATTGAAGTCTATGTGGGTGATTTTTGTTATTATATTTTCCCTCATTAAGTTTTTTTTAATTAATTTCTCCAAATATTCAGCTATAAACGAAAATAGTTTGACTAAATATAAAGGGAGATCGATCAGAAACTTATGGGTGGAGGGCCGTTCATGGATTAGGGGGGTCTAAGAATCCCCGAAAAGATGCCTGAATACATCACTGGTAGAGCCTACCAAATGTCCCTTTGGCTTCAAGTTCAACGACCTATGCTTAACCGTATATAGCTTAATTTATTCATAAGTGTGCTTGTTCCAGCGGCAAATTTTTCACAGAAGTAGAGAGAATTTTGCTTTGTCATTTTAGAGCAAGTGCCCAACATATGCAGATAGAATGAAACACCATTTTTTTTTTTTTTTTAAGATAAAGCTTTAGGCAGATAATACTGTATAAAATGAAGTTAACAATTTTTATTCACAAGCACCAGAAGAATTATTTGTTCTTTCCAAAGAATCCAGACAAAGAGGATATGAAAAATAATATCCCGGTGTCCCATTCCACCCATGGTGTTTGATGCTCCACTGTATCTCCCCTCATTTTCAAGGTCATCTTAATAAAATTGTTCCTTGAACTGTGATCTGATTGAATGAGAAAATAATTTAAGGCTCATGTTGCACATTGCTTCCTAGAGTTTTCCATGTGTTGAGATTGAGTAAATATTTAGCTATGTTTTGAGTAGTTTGGGTCTATTTTGTTTTCTCAGGGATTTGTTCTTACCATGTTTCAAGGTTGAACTAATAATCACAAGAAAATTTAGGTGATCTGAGGACCAATCAAGAACTCTTACTGGTAATTTACTACACAAAACCAGACCTTGACATTCAATGATTTAAAAACATGAGATGCCACAGATAACTCTGAATGGCCATTCCTTTGTTATCCAGTGCTTTGATCTCACTTTATTGTCTCATGTGCTAAAAAAAAAAAAAACCCCAAAAAACAAGAACTTAAAATAACCTTATTGTGGTAGATTCCCAAGTGTGGCCGTTTACTGTTCCTGTAATTTTTCCCTTTGTCAAAAGATTTCTACTGATTTTGGTTCCGTTCCAATCTTTTACATACTATACTATCTTTTACAGATTTGTGGCCTTGTTCTGTAGCAGACAAAGAGGATCTTGGTTTGAAAAAAAAATTTTTTTTCCTCATTTCCCTGTTTGCTGTGTCATGGTCTTTGTTTGCTACTATGCCTTCAATTGCACAATATCAGTGACCCTGCACAATGTTCTTGTGAATGCTGGATAAATGATTAGTCCTTTTTATTACTTTTTGTAGTTTGTCCAGGGTCTGTGTGATACAATGAGGCAGTGTTTAAACTGAAATTTGTTCTATTGTAGCAATTTGGCTATTTTGTCAGCAAAAGCTGTAGCAAAATGCTATGCAGATTAGCCAAATTTACAGATCTGTGTTTTACTATATTCATGTGAAAATACAAGCACAATGCATTGGCTAAATAAAATTTTGTACTTTTAAACTGAATTCATGAATGAAAACAACATATGCTTTTACACTAATTTTAATAAAAAATACTTACATTTGTTGATGCATGCAGTTTGTGAAAATATACATACAAAGACCAGGACTGAGCAAAGCTACAACTGACAACACACCAGCCATCCAACCGAAACAGCACGTGCTAGTCTTGCGGTGGCTACTTGCCAAAGAATCAAAGAAAATGCCTCATTCCTTATCCATCGCAGCAAAGCCCTTGCAAAAGGTGTTCTTGAGGCACAGCAGTTTCTTGAGAACACCTTTCTGCAACTAGGAGAAAAGTTGACGGGGATGGAAAAATGACAGCAAAGTGATGTGCAACAGTGATGATGGAAAATAAAAATCAAGGGAAAGAAACCAGGTCAGCAGGATGAAGCAGCAATGATAGGAATGAAAAGAACATGCAAGGCCGAAGCAGGGTTGGGCAAGATGATGGGGAAAAAAATAGCGGTGAAGGAAACAGAGTTGGCTGGGCGAAGCAGCGATGACGGAACAAAAAAATGATGGGGAAGGAAAACAGGTGAGCAGAGCGAAGCAGCAATGTTAGAACGGAAAATTGGAGATAAAAAACAACGCATGGGGTAGGCAGGATGACAAACAGAAAAAAAAAAATGACTGGGAAGAAAACCAGGTCGGCGGGGCAAAGCAGCAATGACTGAAATAAAAAAACAACGCATAAGCGAAGCAGGGGTGAGGCGGATGATGAAAGAAAAATAATGACAGGAAGCAGTTGCTTTTTGGCGATTCAGTGGGGACTTTTTGTCGCAAAATTAGTCTTTATCGTGATGTGGTGAAAATGTGAGCAGCAGCTTAAACACTGCACTGAGGACTAAACCGACTTGTTTTGCAAGACCATTGCCTACAGAGTTTTTACAGGCATCTTTCCACCTGTTCTTTTGATTTTCCTGTTATCTTTTATTTAGCAAGCTGTATGTTAGTCATCTTTTTATGTCATCATTGATTTTTATTTTGTCAGTTTGTATCAACACAGGGTACTTTCAGATGAAATATACATGTGATTTTAACATCAACATTTTGTTCTATGCTTATGTCTTAGTGCTAATTTCTAAGAGTGTGAACAAATTACATACCATCTTATTCAGCTGAACACTACTGGAAAAATTTGGAATGAAGATCAGTGCATTTCCAAAAGTAATTAGGTAGTACAAGGGAGATAAGAGCAAATAAGACTTTAGTTCTTTGGGTGTGATTATTGATTGTCTTGGAAAGCTTGATAAAGAACTAACAGAATTAGCAAATCAAGGAAAGTAGCACATTAGCTTTAAAATAATTATTTTCACCTAGACAAAGGTTAGCCAAAGAATTTGTTGTATGTAATGCAATGTTTAGACTTATTACCTCTTGTGGCAATAAAGGGCTAAGAAGAATATCTAGAAAAAATAGGTGACTTCATTTGCAAAACAATGTAATATAGACATAAGATCTGAGCTGGGTACTTTGGTAGAAAAAAGTTGACGAGAACATATTGAAATGATATGGACATATGTGCTAAATGTGAGATGAAAGATTGACGAAACAAATGTTAAATTCTGTGGTACCAGGACCAATAGGCTAACTTGGAATTAGGTGTATTGATGATGTGCAATAAGCAATTAGTGTTCAAGGAAGCAAAATGTTAGATCTTTCAGTCGTCAGGAAAAGATAGAATAAGTTCATGGCCAAGAATCAATTTTTCATTTTTTAATGTGGTCTGTGCTGAAAACATGCCAGAGTTACTATATAAGTACAGGCATGTGATGGTAATAAAGGATTATGAATGAATTTTCCTTTACTTTTTGAAGAATTCAAGCTTATAAAGTGGAGTGATGACAAGAAAGTTAAATTCAGTTCTCAAAGAAATTTATTAAAATTATGTATAGCTAAGAAGTGTAACATTAAGATCATTTTGCATGATTATGAAATGGAACAGGTATAATATTAGTTCTGATCATTTTGTGACCTTAGTGTACTCTCATCTTTGTATCCAAAACTGCAAGAGCTGTTGAGGAAATTTTTTCTTTTTGAATGTAAAATCTGGAATAAATTTTTTAGCTGTGTATAAGAGTGACACTCTAATCCAGGCAAATGACTTCATCTCAGTTGAAATATAGTAGTAAAATTGTGATTAGTTTACTTCAGTATTCTTAGTTATACAGATCTTGACATGAATTAGGAGTGAACTTTGAGTTTCCATTAGCAGTGGTATGATGTAATGAAACATAATTGCTATGTGCTATAAAATAAAATGATTGTAGTTATTAATAGAAAGCAATGAAGTTACAGAAATCATTAAAAGTTTGACTTTGTACACTTTGGATAACTACTTTCTGAAGTTAAAATGTGTTATATGTGCACTATTGAGGATTCTGCTTTAAAATTTCATAACTGCTGTGCAGTTTTGAAAATCTCATGAATCAGTTTTTTTAAATTTGTAAGCAAAAGAATGTGTGAATACACTTAACCCTACATTCTTTATAGGGATATCACTATTCTTTAGCGTTTACTTCAATCTGAACAAAACAACTTCCGTTTTTGCATGATATTCAATAAGACATTATTTAAAACCACTGATTTACTAAAATATTTAATTTACAATTAAAAGACATAATAATATTGTAGTTTAAAACCGCAAGACCTTTCAAGCTCGCTACGAGCTCATCCTCAGATGGGGGACTACAAACTAATGGAACAGGTGTTTAAATATCAAATTCTCTGTCACATAATTGAAGGATGCACAACAAATATGCGTGTAAACAATGAAAAACTGCAAAAATGTTCTAGTGTGAGTTGTCACTTGAGTTCGAATGGTCACTCCAGACAGCTGGTATCCACGAGTCTGGGATATAGCAAGGGGTTTCTTCATTACAACAGGACAGGCCATATCCACGGATAAATAAACTTTCTGCAAAGAGTGTGGTGAATTTTGTATTCGCAGTGGTGAGGACACAGGAATCCTCCGAAATTGGTACAAGAGTTCCTTTCGAAGTCAGTCTGGATCGTGCTGTTGTTTGCGCACCCATTTTGACATTGTATCTGTGTTCCTTAATCCTGGTTCCCAATGTGCGTAATGTCAATCCTATGTAGACTTTGTCTTCTAGGGACGAATCTGTAGCCATTAGAGGTATATGGTATACCCCAGATTTATGGTCGTTATTCGTAGGATCTTTTTCATTTCTGACCATGGATAGGATATTCCTTGTCCTAATTCCAAAGGATACGTTGTTGTGTAGGCAGTGGTTAAATGTCTTATTGAATATCATGCAAAAACGGAAATTGTTTTGTTCAGATTGTACAAATTTGCACGAAAAAAATACAGATTTTCCTGCGTTTACTTCAATTCGTGGTATGAACATTGTGTAGGTACATAATGTTCATACTGTGAATTAACTTCTAGGTGCACAATGTTCATATATTGACATAAATGTGTTAAGAAATAGTGATATTCGTACAAAAAAAATGTAGTGTAAGTGTATGTGTATTCACACATTCTTTTGCTTACAAATTTAAAATCTTTTGGGCATGTTAAATTTGCCTAAAAAACATTTTAAGTGTCTTTGACTCTATATCATCTAGTCAAAAATAACAGTAACAAACTTTCATGTATCAGTTTTATGAATATTTGTGAAATTTATGTATGTACATTAAAAGTGAGGTACAGGTTTCCATTGCATTGCTAATTTACAGAATGCATATTAAGTAATCTTCTTAATCCCAAGCATTATGAAGCAATGCATGGATGATAGATAACAGTACTTGTCAGTGACTTTTGCATCATTCTTTTGTAACATAAAATGCAAATGGGAATCAGTTGTTTAGTGAGTTGACTTGCCATGCCAGTAGTGCTAAGGGAAATTTTAAATGTGAAGCACCAGGGAGTAACTGAATTTTGAGCAAAAGGAGTCACACTGACCAAATATCTGTGTGGTCATGTTAGTTGGTTCAAATTTTTCATTGTGTGCCATAATGAAGCTCTTGATAGTGTAACATCATGGAACATGTTTCAGAAGTGATGAAGAGATCTGGGAAGCTACAGTGGCATGGTTTGAAGGACATCCTAAAGGCATTTAGAACCAGGTAATAACATATCTGCAATGAAGCTGCAGTAAGTATGTTTTGAAGTCTCTGGGGACTACATCAAAACAATGATGCAGTATTACCAGAATATACAAAGTACAGGTGATTTAGGTGTAAATCTTTATTGAGCTTTCATCATACACAATGGTAAAATCAAATTTATTTTAAACTGTTTTTTGAGACTAAAGTATTTACTGTCCCTTTGTTTGGTGTAGCTATAAAGTTCTTCAAATGCTGGGTATTTTGGTGCAGAGATGTGATGTTTGTGTGTAGACTGGTAGCAGCAACCAGATAACATTAAACCACAAAAATACTCAGCGTTTGATGACTGTCATGTTGATGAAAATTGATGCATTAAAAAACATTTTTATGTATTTTATTGTGAAAGTAACTGCATGTGGACTGACAAGCATTGATTGTGGCTGAATATAAAAAGCTTGAATTTAATATACCGGGTGGAGACCAAAAGTCCAGTGACACATTTCAAAAATTCATTAAAACAAAACTAATAACAGTACAGACATGCAGTTTCTGCCTTTGCTAAGGCAACTGAAAATGTTTCTAAGAAATTTTGATTGCAGACAAACAAAAGGGGCTACTGATCCATCACAAGCATTTGTGTCCAAAAATGGCTGCTCACCAGGAAGAAAGCTGCCGGTGTTTTTTTTGAAACATTTGTTACACATGTGAGAAATTTCCAAAGTTTGAAAAGGATTCACCATCTCATAACGGCATCTTAGCCTGGCAGTAAAAGTTCCTAGGGTGGTGCTCTCTGGCCACACATAGCCCTTGCGCCATAAAAAAAGAAAAAAATCAACCTAGAAACTGGAAGTTTTCTCGACAAAAGAAAGAACAGGGTAGCCAAGCATTTCTTTGAAAATTTCGACAGATACGTCAAGCTTGCTTACGTAATATGGAAACAAACTGGGTAACAAAACAAAACAATCATCACATAATGCTGCAAGGGAGTTGCAAATTCCATGTACAACCTTCCTTTGTGTGCCTATAACTCCTTCACTTACATGCCTATAAAGAGCAGATATTGCAAGCGTTACAGCCTGATGAAAACCCCTGTTTTGACTTTGCTGTTGATATGCCTATTTGTCTGGCTAGAGATTATATCTTCCTACATTGCATATTTATTTAAAGACAAGCAACTTTTCATCTTTCACGAAAAGTTAATTGCCACGTCAGGATATGGGGATCCAAGAACCCACATCATATTGTAGAGCACATCCAAAACAATCTGAAAGTGAATGTGTGGTGTGGATTAATGGTTTGCCATGTTATTGGACCCTTCTTTTTCCTTAGTCCAGTCACAGAAGAAGTTTATTTACACATGACAGAAAATTTTGTGGTCCCTCAAATTTGTCAATGTATCTAAATATCATTTGGCAACAAGATGGTGCACCATCACAGTGGACCTTATTCATTTGACGTCAGAACTGGGTTAACTCAGACCAACAAGGGCTGCTGATTCAATGTTGTTGCAATTAGATTACCTCTTACTGTTGGCCAATTTTTGAAATCTTTACGTCTTGGAGTATGCTAACTAATTAGAAGAACTACAGGGCAAAGAAGGAGAAATGAATTTCTTAAAAGAACACATCAAAGGTGCAAAAAATGCACCAAGATAACTTTGTGTCGTATGTTTATTTCAAAGAGATGTAGGACAACACTGTTGTCAGTCATGGTATTTTGATGAAGCATTTCTCATACAGGAGAAACGAAATTTTGATTCTTATTGTCGGACACAAGTGATCATTTTCACATTCTTCTTGTCTGACACATCTGAAACAAATCCGGGAAAGTTTTTTTTTGTTTTTGCAAAAAAATATTTATGAGCCCAGACAAACACGTAATATGGAAACAAACTGGGTTTAAAAAACAAAAAAAAGCAACTGTTGCAGGTAAGAAGATCTACATAAAAATAAAATTAATGTGTAATATTAAAAGAAAAGTTAGATATGTTTTGTACTTTGGGGAAAGAACATAGAACTAAATTAGCAAATTACTAATCCAAATATGCATTCAGTATCCTCCTGCCCCCATTTTTTTCGAAATTAAAATTCAGAGGAACACTACCAGGTTTTAACTGCTTTAGATTCCTAGTGCCATAGTATTTAAAATCTTCCTTGTTATAGTGGTTAGAACATATTTGAGAAATCACAGTGGAATGGAAATCGTCATGTTTCATTTTACGCAGCCATTCCTGTAACAGTTCCTGCCTTTTCAGAGGAAACTTATGAAAAGTTATCCTTTCCTGTATTCATTTTAGATGACAGGATTTGTTAACACAACCATACAATAAGCAAAAGTTAGGCATGTCGTTAAAAAAATATATGAAGAATTGCGATTTTCTTGAATCTCTGCAACATAACTCCTTGCTAAGTATGGAAAAAATGGATCTAAACAAACTATTGCTGGCTCACAACCACAAAACGTATTTTGCATGACCATGATGGCAGTGCAAGGTGAATATGGTCCATAGAATACAATTATGTGGGTCTATTCAAATGCAAAATTCTTAGATGCATTGGGCGAGGTGGGACTTTTCCATGCCCTACCCATTCCCTAGACGGTACTCTCGTTAGCTTTTTCCTATCAGGTTATCTCAAGCATAAAATCTATGCATCAAGAGGTCAAAGTGTTGAATTGAAACTTTAAATAACAGCAGTGGTTGAATCTGTTAATTAAAAGGTACACCGATGAGTCATTACATTATGACCACCTACCTAATAAGCTGTCTCCAGGACCTCCTTTAGCCCGCAAAACAGTGGCCACTCGGCGAAGCATAGATTCGATGAGGTGATGATGGGTATCCTGGGGTATTTAGTACCATAATGTCAACAGCAGGTCCCCCAGTTCCCGTACCTTTCGGTTGGGGTGATTTAGCTCCAACACGCTTTTCTAAGTCAAACCACAAATGTTCGATTGGGTTCATGTCAGGTGAATTTGGAGGCCAGGGCATTAACAGAAAGTCTTCAGCATATTTCTCGAACCACTCCTTGACGATTTTGGCAGTGTGTCATGGCACATTATCCTGTTTGTAATGGCCATCAACAGCAGGGAACACAGTCGCCATGAATTGGTGAACTTGGTCCGCAACAATGTTCAGATATCTGACAGCTGTCAGGGATTATGCTATTGGGATAATGGGGCCCAAAATGTCCCAAGAAAACATTGCCCACAGCATAACACCACAGCCACCAGCCTGTTTCTGCCCAACAGTGCATCCAGGTGTCATAGCCTCCATTGGTAATCGGCGTATCCACGCTCGGCCATCTATGTGATGCACGAAGGATCTTGATTAGTCAGACCAGGCCACACGTTCTTCCAATCGTCCATGGTCCAATCTCGATCTTGGGCCCATTTCATGCGTTGTTGGTGATGACTTGCAGCGAGCATGGGGACCCGGCTTGGTCTTTGCTACACAGGCCTATGTGCATAAGGCTGCAATGAATTGTGTGCTGTGACACATTGCTCTGATCGCCATTGTTGCAGCTGCAAGTGATTTGTCACAGTGTGGCCCTGCGATCGCTGTGAACAATGCACGGCAGTCTCCTCTCCCCTCTGGCATCAATGAGCTGTGGACAACACACGGCTGGATGACTGTTTGGCCATATGTGCACCACTTTTGATATGTACTCACTACAGTGGGCCGCTCCAGTGGCGAAGTGGTCTAAGTGATGGCTTCTGATCACTCGTCCAAAAGGGGTCCGGTTTCGAATCCCGGTCAGGCATGGATGTTGTGTTTGGCTTACGGCACTGGCTCTCTCCCTTCCCTGGAACCAGTGGCTTTAAATTAGGAACGGGCGACTGCTTATAACCCACTGAGTTGCTCACGGTGGTCGTTAAACCTCCAACCCCCCCCCCCAAAAAAAAAAAACTACAGCGGCACGTGAACAACCCACAAGCTGCTTTGTTTTTGAGATCATAGTTCTGAGGTGCCGTGCCATCACAATTTGTCCTTTACCAAACTCTGATAAATTGGCAGATTTTCCCATTCCGACTCTGAACACTCTACTAACCAAAAGCCGGTCCTCAGGTTGTATATATACTGCTCTGAACTTCACCTGCACCACTGTTCGGTCTCCAGGCGTGCTCATTTCTCTAGGCTGGGGGTGGTCATAATGTCGTGGCTCATCAGTGTATATTAGAATGCACATGGTCTGAAATTGAATATTGCTTTTCAGGCAACAAGAGGTGTACTCATTAAAGTGTGTTAATGATGTAGAAAAAAAAAATCTGAGTTAACATAGCAATTGCAGCAAAACAAATGTTTCTGCCATCATTAGATTTTTAATGTGTGCTTAAAATGTGTCAAGGACTTTTTGGTTCACCTTGTATATCATATTATTAAACTGTGAGTATATCATATTTTTAGCCCAGTATTTTTTACTGATATTTCAGACATAGTCATCTCATCGTAACTTTCATCGTTGAACCAATTGATATCCCATTTATGCTAGCTGTTTTTGAACTGTAAAGAGCATATCAGACACACACACACACTATATGTACTATTGGACTTAATGAGTTTACCACTTTGCCAACACATCTTTAATTCTTATGTTAAAAAGTTTGAAAATTTGATGTCAAAAAATGAATATATGCTTACTTTAGAGGACTGACATGTCTTCAAGTTTCACCCTTTAGAATTTACTACTCTGAAAATGTGCTCTGCCGCCCCGGTGGTGCAGTGGTCTGAGCGCTGGCTCATGACCATTCGTCCGAGAAGAGTCCGGGTTCGAATCCCAGTGAGACATGGATGTTGTGTTTGTCTTACGGCATCGGCTCTCTCCCTTCTCTGGAACCAGTGACCCTAAATTAGGGATGGGCGACTGCTTATAGCCTATTGAGTTGCTCACAGTGGTCGTTAAACCTTCAAAAAAATAAAAAAAAAAAACAGGTTCTACAGGAGGAATCTTGGCAAATTTGGTGATGGGCATTGGTTCCCAGCCGAAATCTTATATTATTTGGGCAGTTCATGCTGTATGGAGTGAGTATTATCTTGAAACATGACTTCCCAGATTGACCAGCCAGGGACCATTATGGTGTAAAGCAGCTTTCAAATGGTCAAAGAGGTGACAGTAGATCTCATCAACAATGAATTTATTTGGTGGTAACAGCTCAAAGTGAAAAATTCTTTTAATAATTTCACTTGATATTAGGAATGTTGTACCCAAATGTAATTATGTAAATTCCTTTGATATCTACCATATGCTGAGCATGAGTTCCCTTGAATGTGGACCACCTGTGGCATATGTAGGTGTTTGAACATTTTCTGTTAATCCTATGCTTATGTGTGGCATTATGAAGATAAATTTTTGTTTCTAGTAACAGTGTGGTACCAAAAAACAACTCATCATATTTATTGGTGCGCAATGAAAGTGCAGATGTTGATTTACAAAGCACAATTTTGCTACAACAGTTCATGTGGGACCAGCTGGGTCAGTTTAATAGACACTTTTCCTATTTCTAAAAGGTGATGGATAGTTAAATGAGTCTGTAGGATTTGGACAGTTATGTCTTCCATTAGTGAGTTGGGATATGCTTCCACTATGTTTAACATGTCTTCATAAAAGCCTGATGCCTGCCTATATGGATGATCCTCATCTGGAAGGCTGAAGTTACCCTATTGGAATTTTTCAAAGGTATTGTGTGTGTGCAGCAAATTCTTTCCAACAAGCAGGTTTCTCTTCTCCACAGAACACTGTGATACTTCTCCAAGTCTTCATAGAATTTACCCTTAAACCCATCCTGGAATTTTTCAAACCTATTGTGTGTGCAGCAAATTCTTTCCAACAAGCAGGCTTCCCCATAGAACATGGTGATACTTCGAGTCTTCATAGAATTTACCCTTTTCTGAAACTTGTGTAGCATGATGTGCCAAAATTGGTTTTGTGGACTTTCATCTTCCACACAACTATTCTGCATTGAAGATGTGGCCATGTTTATGAGTGCAAGAGCCTTCTGCAATAGAATTTATCAAGATGCACAAATATTCATGTGAACATGGTATGCAATAGCCATGAGTACCTACTACCTGTGCTCCAGCAGGCAATTACTTATGGGATGGTCATTGTATGGTAATAAGTATGCAGTAAAGTTCTTTAAATTTATGCTGTGGTATATTAGATTGATTGCAGAGTTGTTATAGATATTGTACATTTATCTTTCAGGTGGCAGAAGTTTTTCAAGTCAAGATTCCTCAGAAGTCTAGCAGTCTATTCAAATTTTTACTTTTCTGCATTCTTTGTAATCTTACTATTGCTATTTTTAGGTAAGTAATGTGGTCTTTATATATATATATATATAGCTTTTCTTTAAATTTGAAAAAAATGTCAAAGAATGTCTGCTAAAGAAACTAACTCATAATAAAGTCGTGTAGTAATGCTTGTTTTCATTATATAGATTGGATCTAATGTGATAAATGCATTGGTGAACACTACTCAAGTTTGAGTGTGTGTTAGATGCAACATTATCTTGTACAGAAACATAACTGCAAACATGAGAACAGATTGTAGTTATTGGCATCTCTCTCAATCAGCTGTTAGTTTTTTTTTTGTTGTGAATGGTTAATAAAAACTCAAGAAATATTCACATATTTCTTGTCATCAGTCAATAAGGAAAATATTTCTCATGGTTAAAAAAATGTTTAAAAATTTTTTAAATGAGATATAGAAAGAGTAAAAGCATTTGTAGTACATTTGCTTAATCTCATATTGAGTGTATGAGGAGCAAGAATATATGTGGGTCCATGTTTAATAATATAGTACTTGTCATGATACTTAAACTTTCTGTTCAACATGTTATTTTTACATTCACTCTGAACAGATATATGCCACATGACCCCAGGTTCAGGTTTGATATTGTATATCAAACCTGAACCTGTATACTATAAATAATTAGAATAAAAACACTCATTAAAGCTTACCCTGCTGTTTTGCAGTATTAAAGTTCATTTGTCATGTGTGCAGCTACTCTGTCAGTCCAATTGCTGTTGCTAGTACAAATGTGCTCAAAGTTCAACTCCATATACTCAGTCAGTCTGTTAGCACATAAAATTCTAAGATGAATTGTGTAAGCCAAGAATGTTCTATTTACAAACTCCTGAGAGGCTGATTACCTTATATACAATATTTAAAAGGCAGGCCACTTCAAAAGTTTTTCCTGTGTTGTGACACCCTCCATACATCATTGTTGTCATTCTTAGTGCACCAGCCAATGTCAATTACTTAAGTACGGGATATACAGTGAAGGAGGATGTCCAACTGAAGAATTAAACAACACAAATTAAAATGATTAAGCACAAGTTACAATAGAGCAAGAACTACCACATTATAATATGAACCTCAAAGTGTGCCTTTGAAGGACAAAAACACCCTGGAAATGCCATTATTTGATAAAAAGGCTGAAGAAGACCTATCACACTATACACCCTATTGCAAGAATTTGTCTTTTGATATGCTGCAACCACAGCGTCATTTCATCCATGTTGATCCACGAATGAAACAACAGTGTGGTTCCAGGATATCAGATGATGAATTCTTGCAATAGTGTGATAGGTCTTCTTCAGCCTTTTTATCAAATAATGGCATTTCCAGGGTATTTTCGTCCTTCAGAGGCACACTTTGAGGTTCATATATAATGTGGTAGTTCTTGCTCCATTGTAACTTGCGTTTAATCGTTTTAATTTGTTGTTTAATTCTTCAGTTGGACATCCTCCTTCACTGTATATCCCGTACTCAAGTAATTCATGTTGGCTGGTGCACTTGCACTCAGAATGACAACAATGATGTATGGAGGGTGCCACGACACAGGAAAAAACTTTTGAAGTGGCCTGCCTTTTAAATACTGTATATAAGGTAATCAGCCTTTCAGGAGTTTGTAAATAGAACATTCTTGGCTTACGCAATTAGTCTTAGAATTTTATATGCTAACAGACATTTACACCGTATTGAATATATGGAGTTGAACTTGGAGCACATTTCACTAACAAGTGCGATTGGACTGACAGAGTAGCTGCACACATCACGAATGAACTTCAATACTGCAAAACAGTAGGGTAAGCTTTAATGAGTCTTTTTATTCTAGTTATTTTAGTATACTGTCATATTCAATATCAGACCTGAACCTATGCGACGTATATCTGAAGTGTATGTGTAAGAATAACGTGTTGAACAGAAAGTTTAAGTACCATGACGAGTACTATAATATTAAGAGTAAAGCATAGTTTGCTACTGTTGATTCTGTTACTCGTGTTTAAATATTGTAATATACAGATTACAAGGGAGGTGATGTGTAGCTGCCAAACGAAATGTAAAGAGCCAAAAAGGGAGAAAGTTCTTAAAACATCCGTGTATATTCAGGTCAGTAAGTCTTCTGCCCTTCCTGCTATTGCATAAAGTGCTTTGGCATGCATATTACTTGTAAAAAAAATGTGAATCATCTCAGTAGACAAAAACTACATGAAATCAAAGCTAAATAGAATTGAAAAATTCAAATAAGATTCTGGAAATAATAAAATCACAATATTATAAAATTGACTAAAGAATGAAAAACTTGAAGGTAAAAAACTTTAATCCAGCTAAAATCAAAGGCAGAAAAAACAGCAATCATATCCTCCTAGCTGTGCAATCTGGATGCATTATGGTTGGCCATTATTCAGTACTATCGTCAGTAATCACTGTTGGTGTTGCTTGTGTTTTGCACTTAACGATACTGTGGTCAAGGCCAGTTTGCTTCTGTCCTTCGTTATCATTTAGTCGCTTTCTCTGGTGGTGAACATGCATGTATTCGACTGGCTGCCAGTTATTGCTCAGATGATCGCATCTATTGCATACTGCTGAGTCATAGGTTCATGACTTCATTGTTTCCTGTTCTGGATCAAATATTGCCATGCAAATGAAAGTTCGTATGGTGTGTTAATGTTACAGTCGTAAGTTTCAATATGTTCTATGGCTAAGGCTTCAGATATTAATACTTGGTGAAGTTTATGATAGCTACATATTAATTTAATATTTCCCCGTTTAAGTAAGTTCATTTTTTGTAGCAATATTGAATTAGAAATGTGTGCATTCATCTGAGATTCCCATCGTTTTAGGTGTTCAATCAATTGGATTAGACAACTTGCTTTGGGCATTGTCTTACTCATTTCTGTTTGCTTTGTGATGATATTGACCCCTGTTCATGGGACATGCAATGCAGCATTAACCATTCACCATGTTTTAACTTCAGTGTTGTAATTTTAGTTTGTGTTTCTGATTTTATAATCGTGGTGATGCATTACTTTGCGGTGCCAGCTTGATAATCAATCTTCCAAGTAAGGTTAATCATGAGCTTCCTTAGGGGCAATTGGCCTTTTAAACTCAGTCCAATTACTTTTTATTAGTGTCTTCATTCTGTTTGCTCACATGGCTCCTTTGCCGTCGGGAATGTTTGGTGGTTTGCATATTTTATTTTCAGCGTTTATATAATTTTTACAGCCAGGAACCTTCCAATATGAATGACACTTTTATTAATGTACTATTGAAATGTAGTGGAGGTACAGTTCAGTTATAAACCCAGTACATACCAGGTTTTACAGTTATATTTTATGGAAGACATATTTTACACATTTTTGTTTTTTTCTTTTTCTTATTCCAGGTTAGTACAGTTTTGAGGGGAGAATATGGGGCTCCAAGGACCAGTGCCCCTGTATATTCTGATTTACCTGATCACAATTACACCCACTTCTGTGTTCCCAACTCCTTCTACTCGCAGCCTAGCGAGGAAGACTGGGTAAAATCACTGGAGGATTAGGATTGACAATATTGCTGTGAAAGAGAGAAACAAAAAAAATATTTGCCTCACATAAGATTTGAAATTGCATTTTTTAAAGGTTAAATATATTCTAACGTTCGTACAAAAACGTAAGGTCAAAATCTTAAGTTAAAGTAAAAAGTTACTGCAATATATTGCAATAATTTCGCAGTTACAAATGAAAATTTCATCTGTGTATGAGCTTGAAGATAGCGTAGTAATGATACAATTATATTTGCATGTTGATTGCATTTTAATTGCTGTGAGCATGAAGTAGTGCCAAATATCTTAATTATGACAATTGAAATCCATTAAAGTAGACAGTTTGCATAATAAATTGACATGTTCGAAACATTTGATCGGTTCAATCAAGGAACATATTGATCGAAGATGCATTGAAAATGTTTTAATGAATTTCAATTCTTGAAAGTTGGAACATTATATTGTGAGATTTGATGTACATAATTTCTTTTCTTGTTAGTTTTTGTTTACTTTTTCTTTTCTATATCCCTGAAGTAATTTTTATGTATAAAATTTGTTTAAGTAATCTGTTTTATTGCGGTCCTAATTGTACATTTGTATATAGATTTTCTGCAAAACAAATTAAAACCATGTGATTACATATTTCAGATTCTTTGAGGCAGATGCATAAGTACTCTGCTTCTAGGGATCAAGAAGTGAGACATGGCCACTTAGATGCAGAGGTTCAGCAAAGCATGAAGATGTTTTTGGCTCAGCGCAACTGCTACATATCCGGATTTGCCCTCTTCCTTGCACCGTAAGAATTTTTAAACAATTTTTTGTTAAAAATGAAATTAAAACTTCTGTTTTAAATAAATGCATATTTTTTCTGGGGGAAAGTTAGGCTTGCATTCTCTGTAGTATGTGTCTAATAGCTTTAGCTGTTGTCCATTTTGTGGCAAAAAAACTGTATTTCTTCTTAGTGTCCAGTCTCCTTTATACCCATGGTTAGGAGCAGGTGGGTCATTCCATGTCAAATCAACCAAAAAAAAAAAAAATACATGTTTCAAATTCACCATCACTAATCTAAACAAAACTCAGAATTCTAATAGCATCTGTTAAGAAAGTGATTCCTGATTTTTTTCATGTCGTTTTTGAGGCTGTCAAAAAATGGTGAATAGAATAATTTTGAATTGCTTATTACTTTGACCCTAATTAAGACAGGGTGCTGGGAAAAATCTCATTTTAAAGCTCTTAAAATGGGGTTTAATATGATATATAACACAATATGGTTATAAGTGATTAAAATTTCATGGTCATTAAATTTTTTGTTTTTAAAATTTCAAAAAGTAGTTTTTTAAAAAATCTGAAAAAAACATTCCGTTTATTTGACATTCTTTAAAAGATCCTGAAAGTTTCAAAATGGGATCTCGGTGGGATCATATAAAAACCCAATTTTAAAACAATACATGCACAGCGTATTTCTATGCTTTTTCTATACACATCGTAGTACAAGGTGCTGATCATTAAAATAAGCTGAATTACCTACAGAAATTGGTTCTAAACTTCACAGCTGCTTCACTGCCAAAAGTTTTTCTGGATGCATTTTCTTTCTCTGCCCTAGCCAATGTGTAAACCCTTCCAGTTACTGTTAACGGATCTACTCTTGTGAGGATGTCGCTCCGGTGTACCAGAAGAATGTCAGGTGCTGTAGGATATGTGAACGATACAGGTGGACCATAGGGCTAAAGAAAACTCACTTTGATTTCCTGCTCATCTTCGAATGAATCGAGAACACATGCCAGCCACTAGAAGTCACCATATCGGCATGTCACAAAACCAACGATTTCAGTTAAGTCTAGTTCATCACGTTCTGTTGTCATTTCTGCCTCCCTTGAAGGAATTTGGTCTAGTGAGCACTTTACTCTTACTCACAGGGATGAAGGAGTGCAGTTTCTCAAGGTGCCTTCAATAGTTCAGACAGATAGCTTCTTGTCCTTCAAGATCAACTCCTCATCTTTGTACTGCTGGATTGAGCTGTATGCAAAGTGCATGGAACTGATGTTGACTTTAGCCCACTCATAAAGCTGCCTGGGTGTCATGATTTGCTTATTGTAAACAAGGTGAAGGCTTTCCTTTGCAGCCAGTCTCTTCACAGTGCCGCCAATCCCATTGCATGAACTTTTCCCATGACAGGTTGCGAAAAAATGCCATTCTGCTTTGACACCAAAATCCTCATGTAAACACAGATTTAAAAAATTAAGCCGGTTCTTGTACTGTGCCACACATCCGTCAGAAAAGTAATATATCTTTAATGGAGTTTTAATGTAAAACCTGATGGAGTCCATGAATAGTCGTTGGAAACAATGAACAGCAACAGTGTCATAAGTAAGACAATCAGAAATGACTACAAAACTCAATTCTTCAAACACATTTTGTGTTGAACTTTATTACGTGGTTATAATCATTATTGTACATATTTGTCAACTATATAGTTGTTATATTGTGTACTGTTTCTCTCGTTATATGAACTTTATAGTGCTCGCGGGGAAACATTCTCTCTTTGTCTAACATAGGGCCAATATCCTTGAATGCAACCTAATACTATAAAATTGAGGTAAAGAATATTATCTGAATGAAAACAATTACTCACATTCTGTTTTCATGGAGTATTCAGGGACACTGAGCATTTTTCTGCGATATTCCAAAATTTCTTGAATTTGTTGAAATCACTTAGCAGTCACTTCATGATGATTTTAGGCTTGTCTAGTTTCAATAGTTGGGCAACCCTTCTTCTTGTCTTGTGATTCCAACATTGCAATGTCCAAAACTATAAACTATTGTATAGTTTAACCTTCAATTTGAAGGGGAATCAATTTGGTAAAATATTCAGTCGTAAAGCATTCCTAGACTTCGTTTTCATTTGATACGTTAAAAAATTTATAAGCCAGTATTCCATTTGTGTGTTGTACTTCTAAAAATGACATTTAAAAATTTAAAAATATTGAACAATCAAACCTTTAAGTTGAAGGGAAGTCAATCAAGTAAGAAATATTTTGTCTTGACAATAGTTTGAACATCGTTTCCCACTGCACGAACATTCCCAAACTATAATATTTAGTTGAGAGAGAAGTCATCATGCAAGAGAAACATAGAAGAAAGTTATGTATTTTATCCAAAGGACAACAGAAGCAAACTACAAAGTACCATTTGTTAATGTGTCAACAAAGATTCTGTCAAGCGAGGAAGTAAATATACTTGAGAGGGGCCCGAAATTCTGCCTCACAACTAAACCCAACATCAAGCAAATCATCCCAGAACTGGAATCAGCTATCAGAAAGCTTCCGCCTACAGAACAAGAATTAGTAAAACATTTCTCAGATAGCCCTAATGAACAAAACAGACTACGTCACTGAGCTAAACAGTTTCATAGCGGGCACATTTTCTCTAGAAACCAAAGCAAACCCTACCAACACTCTTGTTAGTAAAGTGAAAGGCCTAACCAAATGGAAGCACTTATCTGAGAGCATCAAAAGAGCGGCCATTATTGTACCAAGACCATCCATTCCTCCCCTGTATGGCAGACTGAAGCACCATAAACCTGGCCTTAAACTCAGACCCATTGTTAGCAAAATAAGAGCGCCAACATATTACGTAGAGAAAGAGCTGGCTAGCTTCCTAAAAACGTACCTATCTGCCTCCCAACATGCCCTACGCTCAACTGCGGACTTTATAAGCAGAATAAAAGACATGCATTTAGATAAAAAGGAGATTATGGTTAGTTTCGACGGGACATCATTGTACCTGTCAATCCCGGTCAAAAAAGTGTGACAACCTAGAGAACTTTCTTACCAGAGATGGTGAACAAACCCCGGATGCAGTGCAAGACATACGAAGGGTGTTGGACCTGGTTGTAAACAATAACTACTTCCAGCTCCTAGGAACACACTACAAGCAGACAAAAGGTGCCCCCATGGGGTCTCCAATATCAGGAGTGCTCGCGGAAGCTGTCCTACGCCCGCTAGAGGAAAATATTTTCTCAAGCAGTGGCAAGAAACCGAAATTATGGCTTAGATATGTGGACGATGTGTTCTTAATTTGGCAACATGACGACAGAGACCTCGAGGAATTCCGACAGCAAATCAACACCATCAACCCCTCCATTAAATTCACTTATGAAAAGGAAAAAGACGGGAAGCTTCCGTTTCTTGACGCTGAGATAAGCAGATCCCAAGATGGCCACTTATGCTCCACCATATATTACAAACCAACAACAGTGACAAATTTCATCCCTTCTAAGTCCGTATCCCCTAGCTCATATAAAATGGCGGCATTCCGTACCCACTTCAATAGAGCAATCACGATTTGCTCCACCAAAGAAACGAGGAACAGAGAAATAACAAATATCATCAACAAAGGGGTCACTGCTGGATTCTCGGAACGGACTCTTCGATCCATATCACACGAGATGATAACCATGAACCACAAGACACCACGCCCAGGAGTCGACAACTTGTAGTTTGTTGGATCCATTTCATACATCCCGAAATTTTTGTTTGTGTTTAAGAACCTTATGAAGCACCATGGATTACGCGTTGGAATTAAATCACCATTGTCCATCGCCACAGCAACAACAAATACACATAAGGACCCTGACGTGAATTCTGGAGCTGTGGTGTATGAGATACGATTAGAATATCCAGATGGCTTGTCTCGATCATACATCGGAATGACCAAAAGATCCCTTACAATTAGGGGAAAAGAACACATAAGGGACAAAAGCAGGAAAAACGCAAACAGCACTTTGCAAAGAAGTAGCCCAATATGATGCCGTACCGGTATGGAAAAACATGAAGAGGATCGCTCCATACACAGACTACAAAGGAACACTGACTAGAGAAAGCATCGAAATATCCATGCATCCCAACCCTTGCAACGAGAGCTCTTCCCTCAAACTCTCGGCTGCGTGGAAGATCCTACTGACAAAGAATATTAAGGGGGAAATGAGACAATGTTTGAAGGGTAGGTCACGAGACATCACCTTCCGCGAGACGTCATATAACCTAGACACGTAGTAGATACGCGCTCCAAGATTTCAAATTATCGTCGTTCCCGAAATTATTCTTGTGTTCACTGGCCTTGAAAAAAAACATCCGTTTGGAGTGTGAAAGCTTGGCACTTAGTCGTTGTATGTTTTATAAATTGTTACACCATTCAATACGGAATAAATATTTCAAGTTGTATAATTCCCAAACTAGTTTAGACTATCATTTTCGTAGTCATCTTCTGTGGGCTAAACTGTGTTTTTCATCGCACTTGTTGTACTGCGAGATAGTAGGCCGATGTACAACAAGTGCGATGAAAAACACATCGTTTAGCCCACAGAAGATGACTATGAAAATGATAGTCTAAACTAGTTTGGGAATGTTAGTGCATTGGGAAACGATGTTCAAACTATTGTCAAGACAAAATATTTCTTACTTGATTGACTTCCCTTCAACTTAAAGGTTTGATTGTTCAATATTTTTAAATTTTTAAATGTCATTTTTAGAAGTACAACACACAAATGGAATACTGGCTTATCAATTTTTTAACGTATCAAATGAAAACGAAGTCTAGGAATGCTTTACGACTGAATATTTTACCAAATTGATTCCCCTTCAAATTGAAGGTTAAACTATACAATAGTTCATAGTTTTAGACATTGCAACATTGGAATCACAAGACAAGAAGGGTTGCCCAACTATTGAAACTAGACAAGCCTAAAATCATCGCGAAGTGACTGCTCGAAGTGATTTCGACAAATTTAAGAAATTTTGGAATATCGCAGAAAAATGCTCAGTGTTCCTGAATACTCCATGAAAACAGAATGTGAGTAATTGTTTTAATTCAGATAATATTCTTTACCTCAATTTTATAATATTAGGTTGCGTTCAACGATATTGGGCCTATGTTAGACAAAGAGAGAATGTTTCCCCGTGAGCACTATAAAGTTCATATAACGTGGGAAACAGTACACAATATAACAACTATATAGTTGACAAATATGTACAATAATGACTACAAAACTGGTATGCTGCCACTTGCTGCTTGTGTCACTCCTTGAATAGATGGAGAATGGATGAATCGTTGCTTGTGCATTATTCCAATGATATCCCTGGGCAGCATCTTGCAAGATAAAGGAATAGTTCTCAGTGAAATCACAAATGACAATGAATTCACCCTCTTAGTTCCTCATTATGATGACTAAGAATTGAGGATTGCTGCTTTGCAGTAAAAGAATGTCGAAGTTTTGGAAGAGATTCAAGAAAATCATTTATAAATTCCTCACATGGTTTAGTAATAATCTCCAAGCTAGTATTCTTATCAGTTTGAACCAGCTGTTTGAATGTCACATTCTCAACACAATTTACTTCAAAACATTCTTTCAGCCTGTCTCTCAGAACATCTGTTCCTGGACAATTTGGACAGTCACTGAAGTAACATGATTCAGATGGATTATCACGTATCATTGTTTGTAAAGTATCTTTGTAAGTTCTTATTGGTTTTTCAAATTCTGTCAATTCTGGGAATTTGCACTGTGCTAACTTCAACTTAGCATTGTGATGTATTGCACACACACAAACACTGTGTGTACCACTCACTCCTGCCAGAACACATTGTTTTGGCCGAAGTTCACAAAATTTAGAAAATCCGAGTTGTATATCCGGGTGTTTCACCTTAAAAAGTACAAACAGTTCTCGTAAATTACAAAGGATAAGTTGTTTTTGGATATGCTCATGTTTTCCATTTACTTTAACTGAGACAGTCTTTCTTCCCTGGCATGATACGGCTCACTTCTTCACTCTCATAAAAAACAGTGTTTTTGCAGACATTTGTGGGTTTAATGTATTTCCAGCTTTAGCAGGGCATGACATAATTCCTTTCTCTTTTTGTAGCTTTTTTTTGCTTTACGAGCTGTGTAATTAGCTACATTGAATTCATCTTGAATTTTCTGTATTGTCCGTCTTGTAGGTAATGTAGTTAGGATTTGCATTCTCATACTTTTATGTGTAGTTGAAAGGAACTTTTCTTTCAGTTGGTTGAGTATTTCATCACCAGGGGAAGGTGTTTTAACACTCTGAAAAGTTGCACTGCTTTCTAGCAGTTTGGACCTAAAAGCTTCACTTGCTCTTTTGAGCTTTTCCACTGGGTAGCTCTTTTCTCCTAATCATTGCTTTTTTATTGGCATTTCATTCATAGCAATTAGGCTATGGTTAATACAAGTGAGAGCTTCATCTTTTTCTGGAGTAAATAAATTCACTTTCTGGGGTAAGTCATCTGTATCATTGGAGGGAGGCTCCACAGATTGATCTTTATTCACAGAATTGCACAATAATTTATGACAACTGTCACAAAACTTATCACCAGACTTGATCTTTGAACTGAACTCATGAAGCAGATTATTATATGTCCTGGTTATAATTATGTCCTTGTTTATTAAGTGGATTACAACAAAACAAATTCACATTTGATGTAGATCCATCAATTTTTTCCCACTTCATAGCTTTCACAATGCAATCAAAAGTTTAAGATTTAGCCCTGAAAGAATAAAGTTCATAATTTTTTTTTTTTTTTACCGTTAATACACAAACAAATGCACTTTTCCAGGAAGAAACTTCAAGCGAATCAGGAAAGTGGCATCGCTTACACCCTTCTCTCATCACAACTGAACACTGAGTAGTTCCAGGTGAGGCTTTCTGTGCATGTTGAGACATGAAATGAGCCTCAGACCTGGATTTTGCTATGTCATGGTATGAGAAGTGTATGAAAGTTCAAATACTCTCTGCTTGATGGGACATCATTGTGTGAACTAGAAAAATATCACTTCACAAGTGATATCAAGTAGAACACTAATCTTTATTATAATTTTCATTTATTTAAACAAATTAAGTAAATTATTTTAATTTTTTAAACTATTAGGTATTACATATTTATAAGATACTATTTATAAAGCGAATTATTTTTGAATTCTTCAAAAAAATAATTTTTCTTTCTATTTTATTATAACTTTTTTTTTTTTTGTTATAGGTACTCATAAGTGTTGACTGTAAAATGAACACATAAATAAAATAGGGTTTTTATATGATCCCAATGAGATCTCATTTTGAAACTTTCAGGATCTGTTAAAGAATGTCAGATAAACAATGTTTTTTCCAGATTTTTTAAAAAACAACTTTTTGAAAAAAAAACAAAAAACTTATGACCTTGAAATTTTAAATCGCTTGCAGGGATCGCATTTCTCCTAAAATTCCTAATATTTTGTGACCCTCCTTAAATTCCTAAAATTATAACTAAAGTTTGCTGTTCTTCCTAAAATTTTTGTAAGCTTATTTATTAAAAATATAACCGTTATTAACGCCAATAAATTTACCATTACGGTAAGGTAAGAAGACCTGTTATTGTAGAAACACAGCCTATATGGTGTGATGCTGAAGGGAGGGAAAATGACGCCATCGAGATGCACTTGCTTCGGGGCGGGCGCTCCACTTTTGTACCTTCGGACAGTTTTCGAGAGTAACAAGAGATCTAAGGGAAAAGGGGAGGGGTCATTTTCACCCCTGGTTTGCGCTTTTCAGACGAACTCCGTGGCACGCAGAAGATCGTACTTTATTTTTGTACATGCCTTGGGGAACCTCCTCTTTCTGCTGATGTTTTGTTATTGTAAACCGCAGGTGGGTGGAAGCAAAGAGGAAACATGAGGTCTCCTTCCGTAACCTCCGGTAATGACGATGGGATGGTAGCTGAGTGTTATCGTGGCAGGCAGTAGAGCACGTGATCATTAACCTTCGATCGTGCGTCGGCGACAGCGACCTTTGATACGCAATATATCTCGGTTCCGACTTGCTTTGACTGAACTTGCGTGAGATGCGTATGATAGTTTCTGGTTTTGCGTCTTTTATGGTGTTCTCTGTGCTGTGTGCAGGTTCAGTTCTCTTCCCTTTCATTTTCTGGTTAGTAATACAAGTGTTTAAGATGCCTAAATCCAAAACGAAATTTCAAGATGCGTGGCTCGCCAAAGAATTGGACGGAGTGAAGTTGAAAGAATGGTGTTCTGCAACTGAAACAATATTTTCTGCTAAGTGTATATTGTGTTCAGAAATTTTCAATATTTCTAATAGTGGCTTTTCACAAGTAAAAACGCATCATAAAGGAAAAAAACATTTGCAGAAATTTCAAAGTAAATTTCAAAATAAGTCCATCCTGAAAGCCTTTGGAGGACAGGATCTTCAGCCCAAAACAAATATTAGTGAAGTACTGAGTCATGATTTACAGTTGTCTAAAGCCGAAGCATTATGGGCCATGAAAGTTGCTAAGGACAATATGTCATTTGTTTCATGCACTGAAACAGTTGAACTTTTCAAAGAAATGTTTCCTGATTCTGCTATTGCAGCCAAAATGCAACTTAAAGAAAAAAAAGTTGCTTATGTGATATCACATGGATTGTCAAAATATTTTGAAGAGGATTTGAAAAAAGACATTGCATCTAGTAGCCCAGGAAAGGTTACTATTGCATTTGATGAAACTACAAATGCGCAAGTGAAACGGCAGTTGGATGTGTATCTCAGGTACTGGTCTTCAGAAATAAATTCAGTTTCTTGCCGATACCTAACAAGCGTTTTTCTGGGTCATGCAACAGCAGATATTTTGCTAAAAGAAATTCTTGATGTGTTATCGTCCTTCAATATTTCGTTGAACAGAATTACTTGTGTATCCATGGACAGCCCAAATGTAAATAAGTGCTTTTTACGCAAATTCAATGAAGTTGTAAAACAAGAAGCAGGCCAGAAATCTTTGGAACTAGGTTTTTGCAACCTGCGTGTTGTTAGTAATGCATTTAAAATTTTTTTGACAAGCTTAAATATAGATTTTGACGAATTTGCTACTGATATGCATTACTTTTTAAAGAGTAGTGCTGCAAGACGAGAGGATTATAAATCTGTCGAGGATATAACATTGGTCACAGCCAAATTTCTTTTGCGTCATGTCAGCAACAGATGGTTAAACAGTTGGTTCTGTAGCCCAGAAGCTCTCGGATCAATGGCTAAATATTACAGAATATTTTTTAAACTTCTTGCCATCTCAAAAATTTTTTGAAAAACAACTATGCAATTCGGCAAGGTATAAAAGAATTCACTGTTTCCTGAAAAATGAGCTAACTCCTTGCTATTTAGCATTAATTTCATTTTCACACCAAAATTTTGAAAAGTTTTCATTATGTTATCAGAGTGAAGAACCAAAAATACACCAGTTATATTCTGATTTAAATACTTTAATGAGGAATGTTTTGGCTCAGTTTATCCAAGATGATGTTATTGCAGAGAAATTTGGAGAAGACCTAAAGAATGTAGATTTTGAAAACAAAAATTCATGGAAAAAACTAGGGGAGTTAGAAGTTGGTATGAAGACAAAAAATCTCCTCAGGAATGTTCAGGAGACCAGGCAGAAATGATTTCTCTTAGATGTAAGATCATCACTAATTGCAACCACAAAATATTTAAAGTCAAATTTGCCATTCTGCAAGCAAAAGCTAAGAGACATAGAAGTTTTAAAGGTAAAAGAACCAAAGAAAGAGTCAACTCAACTTTCGGTCACTGAAGGACTTTCAGAAATAACCAGAATTTCAAGTGTTTTGCATCTTTCTGAGGAACAAATTGATAGAGTAAGAGAAGAGTGGAAACTTTTAAATTCTGATAAGCCAACTCTAGATGAACTAGTGAAATTTTCAGAGGAAGGGCATATTCCAGTGCGGATTGATCATTACTGGCGTAATATATTTAGTATTAAAGACTCTAGCGGTAAAGAAAAATACTCAAATCTTGATAAACTCATCAAGTCAATTTTAGTTTTACCTCATGGTAATGCTGATGCAGAAAGGGGATTTTCGGTTAACACTGCTCTGTTAAGGAAGGAGAAGGCTAACTTAAAAGACTCAACTATAACATCATTAAGAATAGTTAAAGGGGCCATTAAACACTATGGATGTGTAAGTAAAGTTCCCATAACAAGAAATTTGTTAAATAGTGTTCGTGATTCACATAAATTTTATAAAGAGTATGTTGATAAGCTGAAGGAAGAAGAATAAAAAAGGTAAAAGAAAGGAAGCAGAAAGAGAGGGAAAATAAGGAAAAGCAGCTAGAGAAAAAAAGAAAAGCTGAGTTTGATGACAAAATAAAAGAAAATGATGCAGAAATAAATAGGCTTAAAAAAGATAAAGAAGCCTCCCTAGCAGTAATTCAAGAGGGAACAGAAATAATGAGAAAAGCTGTAGAAAAACAAAATACTGTTGAAATAGCAGTTGCCTCTAACTTGATCATACAAGGTTCAGTTGAAATAAAGAAAACTGAAAGTAAATTAGTTGTGGTGGAAGCAGAAAAAGATAGGCTTATCAGGAAAAGGTTGAAACAATAATATGAAAAAAGTAATTCAGTGAACAATTGTACATAGTTCTTGGTTTTTAATTACCTTTTTAGGATATTATAATTTAATGTGAAACCTGAAAACTTTACTGTGAAAATCGTGAATTGCTTCTGGTTCAACAGCATATTAATGTTCAAAGTGAAACTTGAATGTGGTAAATATACTTGAATATGATAATAACACGTGAAAAGATAAGAACTGAACATTAGAGGTAAATCATACTTAAACTTTAGACATTAGACGTTGTGCAAAAAATTTGGGTGTGAACTTCGACCATATATACTAATGGACTGAGCATTGGCAATAGCTGCATCAAAGCCGCCATGGCTCCAACATTGGGCACGTCATCATCAGACTCCAAATTTCGTGTAAAAATGCTGTTATGATTACTAATTTACGCTGCAGAACTTCAGTGTTTTCGGTGTATTATGTAAATGCGCCTCATATATAATGAAAACTCTTCAGGTAAGTTTACTTATGAGCTATATACATGCATGATCGGGTTGTTTACATTTCGTGATTTATAATGTGATGAACATTTGCGAAGAATTTGGAACATGCATTCCATTTTTTTCTTAAGTTACTATATTTTTATATCAATAGCTGCAAGTTTCTGGTTAAGTAATTGAACTTTATTGACTTAGGTATTTAATTTGTTCCTTACCCATGAAAAATCATAGAACTTCCTTTACTATATCGTTCAGAGCAACCATAAGCACAACAGGTGTAACCCATCTTTTTGACTGATGTCATGTGATTTTATGTTGGAGCCAGAAATTTTGATGTCATGCGCAGTCTATCAGTATATATGGTTGAAGGGTGTGAAGCAAACTCTTTACAATGTATACGAAGCTGTTTTACTAGATGTATACAAATATACATCTAGTTTTTATTGAAATACACTCCTAAAATTTTTCCAAAAATTCCTAAAATTCCTACCTAAAATTTTCCAGAAGTATGCTATGATCCCTGCGCTTGTAACCATATTGTGTTATATATCATATTAAAACCCATTTCAAGAGCTTTAAAATAAGACCTTTCTCAGCACCCTGTCTTAATAGGGTTGAAGTAACAAGCAATTCAAAATTATTCTATTCACCATTTTTCGACAAATTTTGACAGCTCTATTTCAAAAATGACACATGAAAAAAATGTGAAAATAATTAGAAATCACTTAACAGATGCTATCAGAATTCTGAGTTTTGTCAAGATTGGTGATGGTGAAGTTGTGAGCTTGGTTGATTTAGCATGGAATGACCCAGGTATCCATAAGTTGTGTAAAAAATCATTTGCTGCTGTTAAGCTAGCAATCAGTGTTTGCTCTAAAATATAGGTGATGCAAAAACCATTTCAGTTCCACTGATTTGTAATGTTTCACTAATACTCTCACCACTGTACATTGCTTGAATTCCTAGTTGTAATCCTAAAATTCAGATAGGCTGTCATTTTACAGTATAGTTCTTTACAGTTCATATTGCTGATTTTGCACTCAGAATATCTGTACTCATCCACTCATTAAAAAATGTTCATGTGCAATCATGCTGAATGTAACAGAAAACTGAGCATTGTTTTTCTGGCATAGAAACTATTAATAATAATTGGCATCTATGTGGGGAAATGAGAAAACTTGAAAATTCGTTTGCTTTGTTCTGGGAACTGAACCTTTATCTCCTGATTTGATCTCAGCTGACTGTCTACGAGTGAATGGTGGTGTATCAAATTAGTGCAGGAATTAAACAAGATTGTGTAATGTCACCATGGCTGTTTAATATATTTGTGGATGCATGTGTACTTGATGCCAAAGTGGACAATATATGCTGTTGGTAATGTCCTTGTCTGCCGATTGCTGTATGCTGATAACACAGTTCTGTTGGCAGAAAGAAAGTGAATTGCAGAGCATATTGTCCTGGATGTATGAAGTTTCTATGAAATTCAACTGAGTATAAATGAGGGTAAAACCAAAGTTATGGTTTTTGAGGGAGGAACTGTTAGTACTGAATGCAAGATAAGTCTGAATGGCACAGTGTTTGACCAGGTGTACGAGTTTGTATATTTAGGAAGTATGTTTGACAGTGAGAACCAATTAGATGGCGAAATTAGTAGGCGAGTGAATTCTTCATTCAAAGCCATAGCTGCTTTAGGAGGATTTCACAGGAATGCTGGGTTTTCAAGAAAGTCCTGAATGGCTGTGTATGAAAGTGTAACTGTTCCTACTCTGATGCATGATAGTGAAACCTGGGTGCTACGGAAGAGACATAGGAGTCGTTTGTGTGCTGGAGAGATGTTGTGGCAAGATGTGCTGTGATCATGTGAGGGGGATGTGTTGCAGTTCTGTAATGTGAGGCAAAATTTTGCTAGTAAAGTGGAGACTAATATTCTTAGGTGGTTTGGCCACATTGTAAGAATTTTTTTTTTTTTTTTTTGATTGAAGGTTTAACGACCACCATGACAACTCAATGGGCTATAAGCAGTCGCCCGTCCCTAATTTAGGGTCACTGGTTCCAGGGAAGGGAGAGAGCCAGTGCCGTAAGACAAACACAACACCCATGCCTCACTGGGATTCGAACCCAGACCCCGTTCGCATGAATGATCAGAGGCCATCGCTTAGACCACTGCGCCACCAGGGCGGCCCACTCATTCTTACAAGCCGCCCTGGTGGCGCAGTGGTCTAAGCGATGGCCTCTGATCATTCATGCGAACGGGGTCTGGGTTCGAATCCCAGTGAGGCATGGGTGTTGTGTTTGTCTTACGGCACTGGCTCTCTCCCTTCCCTGGAACCAGTGACCCTAAATTAGGGACGGGCGACTGCTTATAGCCCATTGAGTTGTCATGGTGGTCGTTAAACCTTCAATACAAAAAACAAAGAATGAGTGGTAAGATGCTTACTAAGATAATTTTTTCAGCTCAAGTGGCAGGAAAAAAGGTAGAGGAAGGCCAAGGAAATCATGAAAGGACCAGATTCAGGAATGTCTGCATGAAAAAAGATTGAGTGTGAAGTACAAAAGGTCTTGTGTGCCTTTTGTAGTACAAAGGTGTTGAGGTGTTGTGTGATGGATGTCAGTGAAGCTCGAACTGTGTGCCAAGATTGCTGTAAATGGAGACGTTTGACACATCAACTTTAAGTAAATTCTAGTTCCAACAGTTTCACATTTTTCTGGTAGATTGTGTTTCTTTGAAGAGCTAACATCTGAATAAGACATAACAGCTTAGTGATATGTACTGTTGGGCTGATCCAGGCAGCATTTAATTTGATACCGTTTGGTGGCATCTTCACAGAAATACACTGGCGGAAAGTGAAAAAGAACACCAAGAAGGAATTGGCGGACGATCATGAAATTTACATTTGTTAATGGGGTAGAGTTTACGTAGGTGTGATGTTAATTTTGGGACCAATCGGGGAGCGCTTACGCCACTACACGACATAATATGCAAATTATCGTTGGTTGTATTTAAGGAGTATGGCGAAGTGAATGTAATCGTTCGTCGGCGTACGGACATGTGCGAAGACCCTGAAGAAGCTGCAATGCCTGGACATGGAAGACATGTAAGATTTCAGCAGTTATAGGACTTTGAGCGAGGTCGTCTAGTCGGACTCCGCGAGGCCGGGTGGTCGTATCATCGTATTGCGGAGCGAAATTGAACGGGACGTATCGGTGGTGGTACGATGGTGGCGTAGATGGACCAAGGAACATTCCCACACGAGAAGACGTGGAACCGGGAGTCACAGACGGACTGATGAGCGGACCGATCGTCGCATAAGAAGAGTGGCGTTGTCAAGCAGAACATCCACTGCAACGCAAATCTGAGCTGCCGTTGCACCTGAGGTGACTGTGCGAACAATCCGCAACCATCTACTGGATGCAGGACTATGTGCACGTGTGCCTCTGACTCCAGCCCACCGTCAGGAACGGCTGCAGTGGTGTCGCCAACGTCTGCACTGGAGAACGCAATGGCGATCTGTCGTGTTCAGCGCTGAAAGCAGATTCTGCTTGGGAGCCTCCGATGGCCGTATGCGTGTTCACAGATGCACAGGGCAGCGTCTCCACCCTTCTTGCATCCGCCAGTGACACACAGGGCCTACACCTGGTCTCCTGGTGTGGGGAGCGATCAGCTATCACTCCCGTACAGAACTAGTGTTTGTACCGGGTACGTTAAACAGCACCTCCTACATCAACATCATTCAGCCCGTTGTTGTGACATTTGTAAGGTTGGTCCATCGTGGTGTTTTCCAGCAAGATAACGCACGCCCACACACGGCACGTGCAACGCATCATGCACTTCAGGGTGTGAGACAACTTTCATGGCCTGCACGTCCACCGGATTTGTCCCCCATGGAGCACGCGTGGGATTTTATGGAACGACGACTTATCCGGTCTCCACGACCAGTCACGACCATCCCCGATTTACGCGTCCAGGTTGAGGATGCTTGGAACTCAATACCCCAAACTTACATCCAACATCTGTACGACAGACTCCATGCCAGAATTGCACAGTGTGACGCAGTTCATGGCGGTTCAACCTCGTGCTAACCATGTTACATGAAAATGTTATTTTTCAGTTTACCAGCAAATACAGCTGTATTTTGCCATAATGTTTTGATCACGTTATCCTTTGTATTCCGTTATTATGCTGTATAAATTTCGTTGGTATCAGACATCTCCTTGTTCTTTTTTCACTTTCCGCCAGTGTATTTTTAGCTCAAATGGTATCTTCATAAAAATATTTTGAACTGCGATGGTATCTTCACATTCAGTAAAATTTTATTTTAAACATATTTTAGTGTAAGAGGCATCTTGAATATTGTGTTTAAAGTGTGCTTTTAGTTTCTTTTTTTCATTATGAACTGTTTTCAGTAAAACGGTGTGTGACAGATGCCTATCTGTCATCATTACTGCAGTGGTTGCTCTGGCTTTTTTAGTTTTCACCAACCCATTCAGCAAATTTGATTTTTTTCCCTCTGAAGTGTTATAGTAAAAAAAGGTAATCGCCAAAACTTTTTTCCAGCGCCAAACGAATTTTCTTTTCGTAAATTGCGAAGAGTGATTGGCAGCCCTACTACTGGCAACTGAAGTGATGCTTGCTGAAAGGAACCCCAGAGCACCCCCCCCTCTCTCTCTTGCAGCCTCACTTCGCATGCATTTTCCAGGATTAACTTGGAAGTAGGAATGGGCACATTCATCGGTGAGAAACTTTGATGTTGAACATCGGTGGATACTCATTTCCAAAACATCCACACACGATGGAAATTTTTGATGTATCAGTGAAAACCTCGTTGTTTTGCTAAAAAGCTGAAGAATTCACATGTTCTCCATTTGCAGCACAAATGGGCACGTCGATAAGTAAAATCACTGTTGAATATATTAGTGATAACTCATCAATTCAACTTTGAGTAACCCACAGTATTTGGTAAAATGCTGGATGTATCGGTGGAACCTCAATGTTTCTTTGATGTATCGGCTCCTGTAACGTCAAAGATGAGAACATGATTTTTGCCGGCGAAATATCTAACAAAACAGCAAAAAAAATCATTATTTCATGACATAGGAAGATTATATTCCCTTCCTATGTAAAGGAATGCAACAAAGAAATTCGTTTGCTTTATGTAGAAAATATTCTTTTGCAGTTTCAAACTTCAATTATAACTTGCAAAACATTGATGCTCAAAAACATAATTGTTTTTTGCTTATCTCTACTCGTTTTTTTCTTATCTCTACTCAGATTAATCTTTGCCATAACAAAAATGTAAATGCTTGGTATTTACAATAATGGGGAGAGGTGCATGATGGGAAGGTGCTGTCCGTTTGCTTTATGGGGGATCACATTGTGACATGTCAGCGACTTTTTATTTTTTTATGTTATTTTAGTTATTTCTTTTTCTCCAGCATTTAAAGTTTGACTTTTGATGACTTTCCTGGTTTAATACAACCTGGAGTGTTATTATTTCGGAGATCTCACCTGGAGCATAATCAGAGTTTCATAAAAAAAAAAAAAAAAAAAAAAAAAACTCTACATACACAATCATCAAAACAGAAAACTTGCTGCAAACCCTGAAAGTGCAAACCACAAATAGCAAGAGAATAAGAATAAATTAACAAAAACTAAAAATAGTAAAACAATAATATAATGATAAAGGATTAAAATTGCTCTAACCACACACACACACACACACACAAAGACAAATTTCACAAAAATGGGTATTATCTTTAAAAACCTGGATTGACCACTGACTTTAGTTAACCATTATAGTGTTACAGTACCCAGAAAAGTAGATTTTCTGAAGGTTTTGAAACTTTATTATGCAGAATGTGCTTGCTAGCAAAGGCTCCTGATTCTCTGTAGCAGCGGACACCCATATGGAAAATTAAATTCATGTCAGAAATCACTCGTTGGATCAGTTGAAAACATTCTGGAAGTTAAATAATTTGTAAAGAACATGGTGTATATTAAAAAAACTATTGCAGTGTAGAGATAGAGCAAGGTCTACTGTTGTGATTCATTCAATTGCATGTTTAGTTTGAGAAAATTTTTGTACCTCTTCAGACATTTTTGGCCTAGAGATTTATTAGTTCAGAAATAGAAAATGACATAATAGAAATGAACTATTTTTCAGTAAGTTTGACTTAATTTTGAAGGACTGTGACAATATACTTGCCTGCAAAAAGTAATTTTCATTAGCATTGTTGCATTGCTTTAATTCTTTGTCATTTTTAGTGGCTTAACGGTACTAAAATATCTTAAAACTATCTAGTGCCATATTTATGGTGTTCTGCCAGCTCTGCGTTTCTGAGATAGGTGGGTAGACAACTGTTCTAGTGAGTGAACTTGGTCTATTCTCCCTGGGTGCAGCTCTCATACCAGTGCTGTGGTGTTCATACAACATTAACTCCTTATCAAAGTGTCGAAAGAGAACTGGTGATGACATGATTGCTGTTAATCAGGTGAATCTTTTTTCTTTTGTTAATCCCCCTCCCTTAGAAAAAAAGTAAAATAAAATCTAGGAGTCTTAGGTTTGATATAAATTATTCTAGTAGTCCGGTCTTGGGGTATTCTCCAAATGTGAGAATATCCCAAGACACTGGATGAAAATGTAATTTTCACTGTGTCAAAAATCATTGAGGTGGGAGATTCTATTGTCCTTAGTTAGGTAACTGTTTTTGTTCTTAGTATAACCATATGCATTTTTCCAACTTATGACATACTCAATGCCAAATCTGCATCAATACAATTAAGATTTTTTTTGAAGAAAAATTGTAGCCGAGTTGGAGCAGATTTGGCACTGGAAGATATGTGGTTTTGTCGTGACGAGTTGAAAAAAATGAAATTAAAAACAAACTATTCCTTTTCAAAAGTGTTTTCAAATGGGAAACATGGGAAATTTTCACATTATTTGCATCTTTATGGCAATAAATGACCAATTAAGTGCATTAGTTTACGTGCAAGTCTGTAATGACTTCATAACCAGAAAGACCCAACTTACCTCTAAGATCTTGGCTTCTTTCCTTGAATACACTTCATACACGTTAGCCAGAATGATTGTTAAGCAACAGGCCCTTTTAGGTTTAAACATTCTTCATAGCTGCCCGCAAGTTGCTGCTGTTATCCTTCAGGCCATGAATATTGTTTTCATTCATAGAATGCCACAATGTGTTGACTTCTTACATTGTTTGACCTACGTGATACCTCATTTATATTAGACTCGTACTCGTTAGCATTTGAGTGTTGTTGCCCCCTCCCCTTCTATTACCTTCTGTTCAAACACACACTGTTAAAAACTTTACTCCTCAATAAATACATGCATACACCATAAATACCCACTTAAATCACACTGCATAATATATTCTGTTCTATACAAACACTTTTAGCCGCCCCGGTGGCGCAGTGGTCTAAGCGATGGCATCTGATCATTCGTCCGAACGGGGTCCGGGTTCGAATCCCGGCGAGGCATGGATGTCGTGTTTGTCTTACAGCACTGGCTCTCTCCCTTCCCTGGAACCAGTGACCCTAAATTAGGGACGGGCGACTGCTTATAGCCCATTGAGTTGCTCATAGTGGTCGTTAAACTTACAATAAAAAACAAAACAAAACACTTTTATGTACTATTTGTTTGCACACCACATTCAAACCACACAATATAAAATCTCTATCTACATAACATATATTACACTATGTACATCTCGAACTAGTCAACTTGGATAAAATAAGAAATCATAGCACATTACCTGAGGAAATAAGGAAAGCATATCCACCTATGTGTACAGGTATTCCTAGAATGTTTGCCAAAATGAAAACTCATAAGCCTGATGCCCTTGTGATAGTGTCTAAAAAGAATTCCCCATTAATAATATTAGAAAAAAATATTTACAAGTATTTGGCACCCATATTTATGAAGACAGAATTTACTGTCAAAAATATTTGTGAATTTATTGAGAAAATTAAAGAGATTAAACAAGATTTATGTGAATATAATATGGATAGTATGGATGTAAGAGCCCTTTTTCCTAGCACTCCAGTACCTCAAACGATTGTCATAATAGCTGAAAAATTATCAGTTGAATATAATGAATGAAGCACAAATTGAAGAATTAAAAGAAATTTTATTCTACATTTATGAAAATAACATTTTTATTTTCAATGACCAAATTTACAAACCAAATTATGTTGGACCTATGGGGTCAACCTTGTTTGCTGAAATAATAATTAGCGATATTGAAACAAAAATAATTAGTAAACTTGAAGATCCACCACTAATATATTGCAAGTATGTCGATTATATTTTTCTTTTATCCAGGCTAAAAAATGAACTAGAGGATTTGACAAAAAAATATGAAGAAATTTATCCATCCATAGAATTAACAGTTGAACAAGAACAGAATAATACATTGGCATTTTTGGGTGTTATGGTAATCAAAACAGAAAGCAAATTACAATATAGAGTTAATCGAAAATCATCCTATATTCCTGTGTTGATACCGTTTCAGTCATCACACCCAATATTGCATAAAAGAAATAGTATTAAAACACTAATTAAAAGAGCTATAACACATTCATCAGGAGAACAATATAAAAAAAATTGGAACACATTGAAAAAATAACACACTTTTGGATATCCTAAACAGGTAATAAAGAAATGGATTATTGAAGTTATTCAAGCAAATAATAAAAATAGTACAAGTTGTAAAAAACCATTAAGATATGTAGGGAATGATCCCATATGCTGAAATTAATAAGCTTTGTGGCAAATATAACATACAAGTTGGTAATCAAGTACATATTATAAAAATATAGTAATAAAAATAATGAAAAGATTAGCCAACTGGATAAAGCAGGAGTATATGTGATACCTATAAATAAGAATCCACCTATGTCATATATATATATATATAGGCAGTACTAAAAATAAGTTAAAATATAGGTTAATCCAACATTTGAACAATTGGAATAAAAAAGAAGCTAAAACAGCCTTAGCCCAATATTGTCTAGAAAACCATCAATGTCCAAAATTTGAAGATGTTAAAATTATTAAAAGCTGTAAAAATGAAAGGCAGTTGAGAGTAGCAGAGTCAGTGTTAATAGAAAAAAAAAGATCAAGAGTATGTAATATTAATTACCCAAACAGCTTAAATGACCATTGGAAAGACTTGATTAAATTTGAACAACAATCAAAGAGAAAAAAAAAAAGAAACGGAGAAGAAGCTATGCGGAGTTCTCGACTGAGGCCGGAACCTCGACGAATTCACTCACTTGGTCAGCGGAGCAGAAGATGTGCATCGACCTCTTGAGGATGGCAGTGATACTGTTGTGAAAGTATTTGAGGAATGTTGTGACTGGCAGAGTAGGGTTAGCATTTGCAGCGAAGTATTGTGAGATATGAAGCAGGTGGAGTGCTACAGGATTCATAGTTGACAGAGGTTTGACTAGCGTGAGATGTAAATAGTGTAATATAAGTTATGTAGATAAAGATTTTATGTATTTATTGAGAAAAAGTAAAGTTTTTAGCAGTGTGTGTTTGAACAGAAGATAATAGAAGGGGGGGGGAGGCAACAACATTCAAATGCTAGTGAGTATGCATCTAGTATAAATGAGGTATCACACAGATCAAACAATGTAAGAAGTCAACCCGTTGTGGCGGTTTCACGAATGAGAACAAGAGTATTCTTCATGGCCTGAAGGATAACAACAGCAACTTGCGTGCAGCTATGAAGAATGTTTAAACCCAAAAGGCCTGTTGCTTAACAGTCATTCTGGCTAACGTGTATGAAGTGTATTCAAGGAAAGAAGCCAAGACCTTAGAGTTGTAAGTTGGGTCTTTCTGGTTGTGATGGGAAATTTTAATCTTCTCTTTACTTAAAAACAAATGAAATGGGTTTTGCAGGAATTAAAATCTAGACAATTCTCATCCAAAAAGTGGGTTCAGTATCAGATCTGAAGAGGATGTAGTATTTTGGTGCTGTTGCAGATACTTTGTAAAGGACCACAACATATAATGCATGAATATTATTTGCAGAATTGAATTAAGTGAAATGCATCGACATTTATTGAATGTAAGACAGTATTTGACCAAACTGTTCTCTGAGGTATACTTTATTAGTAGGGAGTACACGTGAATGAACAGCAGCAGTTGGAAAGATTAAAAATAAGCAGTGAGTGCTGAAGGTTCTAAAAAGAACTATATTTCAGAAACTTTATAGTATAAGAAAATATTGTATTTAGATGCATGTAGAACTTTGCAATTTCAGAAATATAATAGTTTCATTTCACATAATTCTCAATATTCTTTATATAGTTATTAGGCTAGTAAATTGAATAAATTTGATCATTATGATAGTATATCTATACAGGATTAGGCACGAAAATGAATTTTAAAGATATTTAGGAAGAAATATTCCCAGCTGTACAATTTAGAAAAATTCTTTCGGCAGGTTTAGCTAGCACATGAGTTTTGTCTTAGCCTTGTGATGTAGTGACACATTCCAAGTTGAAGTACAAACTTTTTTTTTTACCTGTGTAGGTTGCCTTGTAAAACTGAATTCCCCAAAATGAATTCATTTACATTCACATCTGAATGCAATTATTAAGAAAAGCCAAGGACTGCAAATAATTTTGCAGATAAGGATTAGAATATATAAGATAGACTCTTGGGGTGTCAACCAGTTGAGTTAAATTACAGAATATGGTAAGAAATACTGATTGTCTTTGGGATTACCATGAGTGGAATACAGAAGGCAGTCAACACTAATGTTATCAAAATCTACAAGCATGGTTGTCTCTACTGGTGGAAAGTTCAGATTCCATACTATCGACCATAGAGCCAGAAGCTTCAACATATGGCAGTAAAACATGTATAATGTAAGTGCTTATCTGTGTTTCTGTTAGAGAATGGAAGGGTGCACCATATTTAAATGTAGTCAGATTGTATTGAAATTCCAGTTCAAGCCTGACATTGAAAGGGAATGTGATAAACAGCAGCATTATTTTCTGTTTAGAGTGATTCGTCGCATTGGGACACTGCTTTCATCTCAAGCAACTCTTGCTGCCAGTCATGAAGCATCCTTGAGACAAGCCAAAAGTGCTTCTGAAGCTGCAGAAAAACTGATGAGAGAAAGGGAACAGGCAAGTATTCCCTCAGAATTTTTTTTTAGTATTTTAGGTTGTTAAAAGAATTGTTCCCCCAGACCATAAGTATTTATTTAATGAGGTAAGTGATGCATTTTGTCATAACTTTTGAATGCTCTCTAACACTGATTTTTAAATGACAAATGTGCAAATATTGCCAAAATTTATTTTATGGTATTATGAACTTAGTGTAAATAATAATACCATAAAATGTGAAATAATTCTAATTAGTGAGGTCAGATGTAAGTCGCTGTGAAATAATTCTAATTAGTGAGGTCAGATGTAAGTGGCTGACACTGTCATATTCTGACACTGTCAGAATATGACAGTGTCATATTCTGGTATTCATGTTAAACCGCCATTCCATTCTATAAAAATATCAGGATGTAAGAAGAGTGTGCTGTGTTCCCGGGAGCAGAAACTGTGCAATGGGGCGACGCTTGTCGCAGATTCTCTGAAAGGTGTGCAGACTGTTTTTCTATTTTATAACATTAATAGTTTTTAATGTTTCTTTAATTTTTAAAACAAAGGAAGGGAAATGCTCACATGTTTTTGTCAGTTCCTGTTCCAGATGTAAAGCTGTAACAGATCAGTCACACACAGGCCACTATTCCCCCCTCCCATTTTGTTTTTAGCTTTCACTCTTACACATTTTTCAAGCAGCTAACTTCAACTTGATGAGATATAATTGCTTTTCTTTTTCAGCTTTGAATCTAGAAGCAATATTTTTGGGAACTTTTAATGCACCAAGAATGTTCGATGTGGCATTTCTGAAGCTAGTAGTCACAATTTTACTTTTTCTTTCTTTTTCTTTCTTTTTTTTTTTCCCATGGAGGCCTAAACTTACATCTAACTGAAAGTTAGATGTAGTTCAAGCGGATTTTTTATTTTTATTTTATTTTTGAAATGTTTACCAGAGCCCTATTTTTAAAAGCGTTTTCTCACATTTTCCGTGGCAGTCGGCATTCCGTAAGCTGACGTCACAACTTTTTTCTTTTTGCTTCCAGATTGCTTCACTTCAGTTAGATTGATAAGGTGTTTTCTATTTTTATTTTTTTATTTTTCAAAAAACATTTTTACACATTTTTATTGTCAGTCTTCTGTTTTCCATGGTCGCATTATGGGGCATCCACAAAGCTGATGTTTGCAATTTTGCCTTTTTTGGCTTCCAAATAGCTTCGTATCAGTTAGATTAGTGCTGATATATTTTTTTACAAAATCCGTATTCGTTAAACATTTGCAACATTCCGTTACATTTCCGCATCCGTGCGGCATTTTGAAAGGTGACAGTCACATTTTATTTTATTTATTTTTTTACTTCCAAGATAGCTTTATCTCAGATTTTTTTTTACTAAAATCCTATTTTTACGCAATTTGTAATGCCCCTGCTTCATTTCCAAGGCCATTTTGCGTGGTATTCCGGAAGCTGACTGTCGCAATTTTTTCAAATTATTTTCTTCTAGATAGTTTCATCTCAGATTGATGAGTGCAAAGCTAATACCACGATAGTTCTTGCAGTCAGTAGGATCACCTTTTCCTTTATACAAGGGAACAATGATAGCATCCCTCCAATCCAGAGGGACCATTTCTCTCTCAGCAGCACAACTGGCAAATTTCAGTTAACTGGTCAATCACAGAGTCACCACCATATTTTAACATTTCAGCAGTTATGCCATTTACTCCCAAAGCCTTAGCATTCAGAAGAGATTTTAGAGCTTTACACACCTCTTCTCTTGATCCCTCCTGTGCTTCCACTCTCACTGTGACATCATTTGTTTCTGCCTCAGAATCACCTTTGCTTTTTGATCTAACTCACAGAAGTATTCACCCCATCTTTGACTTAACTCATTGGGCTCTTATATCACTTCTCCAATTCTTCTCACAACTTGAAACTTTACTTCCCCTATTTTTCGTGTGTCTCGTGTACTTCCAGAAAGCTTTTCTATCTTTCCAAAAAGCCAATTCAGGCTTTTCCACCTTTCCCTTCCTATCTTTTGCCTTACTCTGGCAAACTAACTTAGCTGCCTCATGCTTCTTACAGCGATTTTTATCCTCAGAAACTCTACCTTGCAGCATCCCCAAATATGCTTCCTTCGCTCTCTTTACTGCTTCTTCACTCTCACTATTCCACCAAGCATCACCTCTAATGTTATCCACTATTGTGGTGCCACAGACCTCTTCAGCCGCAGTGATAACGCAGTTCTCAAAGCATTCTTATTTCTTAAATAGTATAACTGTACTAGTGATCCGAAATTTCTTGGCATAGAATAAAAATAAAAGTTTTCAAGCTTTCGCACATCAACCAGATGGCTTTTTCAAGGAAGGTAGACAGCTAATTGCAAACTGAATAATAGAACGGTTCAACAATTTGAACGTGGTGACTTGACAATAACGAATAGATGCGAATGTAATCAGGTATTCAGAGACACGAGGCGTTATGCTCGTTTAGCACGTGGAATCGTGGAAGGAAAACCAAGAGGCAATCACTATTTGAAGAACTGGTTCCAAACTCGTGGCAACTCAAGTGAGACACTATCAGTGCACAACTCACTGTTTGTTATGATCTCCAAAGTTTCGCGAATGGCAGTATATTTTGGGGTGGAGTAAGAAGCTAATTTCTTTACGTCATCCCACATAGGAGCAATGGACTTGAACTTGATTTCTCTGGATAGGGCTGTCGTTACTTTGTCGTTCTTTGTCCCTTTTAAGTTCGTTAATTCTAATTCTAAATTAATGTTTAGTCACTCCAATGTAGTATTGCGCAGATCCGTCCAGATATAGTAGAGGAATGGCATAAACACCTGCTTCATTGGAAGGTGGGGACTTCTCACTGTTTCCCTTAAGCATGGTATATAAAGATGTCCGAGATCTGATGCCAACACCGAGGTTCATCTTCTTGAGCTGATAGAAAGCATTTGGTATATAGGGAATTGATTCAGGTAGCGTAGCTGCGGCATAGAAAGATTAGTACGACTGGTTCGGGTTTTCTCAATGTAGCGATGTACCAGGTTCAGGGCATATCCTGCCTCTGTGGCCAGCTCAATAACGTTTCTCAATTCGCATTGCCTAGAAGGAACATCTGAGGAGACTGGAAAGGCTCTTTGGATTCGAAAATGGAATATAGCTGTCTTGTAGTCGGCGAGGAGATTGCAAAGGCTCTTCGGATTCGAGAACGGAAGTGTGAGGAGGCTGCAAAGGCTCTTCGGATGCGAGAACGGAATAAAGCTGTCTTGTATCGTAAACCTTCTGCCGCCACTAACATAATTCCCTTTGATCATTCACTTTGCATCTCTACAAGCTCGCAGCATTTAAATCATACATCCACAGGGCTCATATCATTTGCAACAACCAACTTTCTTTTCAAGAATAATTCTCCAGAATTTCTACAATAGCCCTCTCACATGGCCACATGCCTCTCATGGTTTCCCTGCTCTTACAGTCAACACCCTCCATAAAGAAATACGAAAACAAGTTGAAAATTGAATGCCTCCATCCTCAAAAGAAAGAAAACCTAAAATTCTGCGGTTCTGTTCCTTACCGTCCTTCTTATGCTTTATAAGTTACAAATTCTTTTCAGAAGATTTGGTTACCATCTTGCCATTACCCCCCCCCCCAAGTGTCTTGAAACTTCTACAAAGTGATAGGGACAAAGTTGAAAATCTGGATCTGCATTCCTATCACATCTTCGACAGGTGATAACTTATACATTGGAAGCACATTAACCGCAGAATTTTGGAATATAAGAAAGATTTTTTGATAGCCAACCCAAATACAGCCTTGTCTATTTTGACAATGGAAGACACTTCTGCAGTTCCCTGATAAAACGAAGCAAAACATATTGCTTCTTTTGACAATCGTTTTGCCCTCCGTTATCGTGAAAGCCTGGAAATTATTTTCAACTCAATGGCTCGCAATTCTGAATCTCCTCTCTACATCCCGATGATCTGGAGATCAATTCTAAGATCTGGCAACAAAAATTCAAATGTAGAATCTGGAATCAATCAATCAAACCTCCATTGGCATAAGACCTAAGACAAGGTCGAAAGCTCTCAAGTTACGAACTTTCTTTTAAAAGTTCTAATCTCTTAACGTAACTAGCATGATCGACTTACCTTTATTTGTTATTTCTGTTACGTGTTTTGTCCATCATAGTCATGACTCAAAAGAGTGTTTGTTTGTATTGTAAAGTGCCAATTTTCAGACAAATAGCTTTTTTCCCCCAGATGTTTGACGTCCTGAACTAAATCATGTGGATGCAAAGTGTTGAATTTTCGAATGTGGAACTTCGGGCTGTCATGAAATTTCTGTTTCTGCACAACAAAACTACAAAGGAAATCTACGAGTGGTATGACGCAAACATTAAGTGACAAGTGCCCTTCATATTCCACTGTGAAGAAATGGTGTGCCAACTTTCAGCGTGGAGACTTTGAGACCGAAGATGCGGCAAGATCTGAGAGGCCTTCAACCGTGACAACACCAGAAATTGTTAATCGGGTTCATGACTTCATTTTATCAGATTGGTGAATCTTGGCTAAAACAATAGCTGAAACACTGGCGATATCCAGGAAACATGTTGAGTTCATAATTCACGAGCACTTGGATATGCAGATGTCAGCAAAGTGATTCCCCAAATGTTTGAACGCCAATGAGAAACAAAAACGAGTGGACTCTTCCAAAAAGGTTTTGCAGCATTTTAAGCGATCTGGTGATAATTTTTTTCAGCAACTTGTTGCTGTTGATGAAAATGTGGTTACATACATCTCTATGATCCAGAGATGAAACAACAGACCCTGCAGTGGCGGCACTCGGGTTCTCCACGGCCAAAGAATTCAAGACTCAAAGGTCTGCAGGAAAGGTCATAGCAATGTTTTTTGGGATTTGGAAGGTGTTTTACTGACTATCTCCCGAAGAGCTAAACAATAAATGCTGAATACTGTTCCAACTTGCTGTGGTGATTAAAGGAGGCGTTGAAGGAAAAAAGGCAAGAAAAACTGCTGAAAGGTCTTTTGCAGGACAATGTGCCAGCTCACAAAGCTGGCAAAACAATGGATGTTTTGAGGGATCTGGGGTTTAAGTGCATAGACCACCCACCTTACTCACCAGACCATGTTTCGTCGGACTATTTCCTGTTCCCAAACCTTAGAAAAAGTTTGAAAGGGAAGCATTTTTCTAATGATTCAGAGGTGATATCAGCAGCAGAGCAATATTTGAGTGATCAGATTTCAGAATTTTATTTGGAAGGGTTAAAGAAACTCCAGAAATGCTTTACCAAGTGTGTTAAACTTTGTGATGAATATGTGAAATAGTCTAGGTTTCATGGCTCTAGCCCATTTCCTTCTTGGTGAGGCTGAGAACTTGTCAACATCCCCTCGTAGAGTCCGTAAAAGTATTGTTTTGTGTCTTTTTAACCAGGAAAGTACACCAGTGCGGGGGATTAGCCCACAGCTGACTGTTCCAGTTGGTCATTCCACCTAAAGATTCTGGAACAAAACCCAGTGAGTTGGGGTCTTTTGGCCAATGTCACACAGAACTGGCTGGTACCTCAACACTAATTTATACGGAAGCTTCAGACTGTGTTAGTTTCCAAGATTCACAGAGGCCGTTGTTGCTGTCATGTGTGCCATTATTGCCCTGCAGAGTGCCCTGTGGAGACAAACAAATCTCTCACTAAGATCGCCTACCTAATCATTACACCCAGAAATTTAATGTCATTCTTATTTTATAATTTTGGGGTTTGTACTCTGATCAAAGTTAATGAATGGCTGAAGCACAGGGTAATGCTGCTACTAAATATCTTATAGAACTTGTATGGCATTGAAACTGAATTCTAAAATAGTTAAACTTTGGTGGAATTCAAATTTTGATTTGCTGAAATTTAATGCATGAACACTAACAGTAACGGCTGTTTTCTGGGATAAATTTATAATTTATTAAGTCATAAAAGTATTATTGATATCTTCAGTGATATGAAAAACATTACACTTATAACTCCTGAAGTGAAAACTAAGTGCTTTGTGCCACATAAGCTTGAGGAAAATCTTGACAAAGGCTTTTTGATTTTTTGAAGACTCTTGAAATGGGTTCCAAAGCTTAAGAACATTCAGTTCAGACAAGGGAATATTTTATAGTGGTCTGTGTCAGAAAGTTGCTCGAACAATATGTTGATATGTAAATCTGAGATCTTGATAAAGCTAGACATATATCTTTACAGCATTAAGGTTTAAGGCAAAGCAGCTAGTGAGTGCCCTGACATTGCTGCAGCAAATGATTTTACTAAGAAATTGGTAGGAATTGTTTCATAGGATTTATTTTCTAAACAACATTACAATATAATTGAGACAGACAGGGCTTTGACAGCAAAAGATACCTTCTGGAAGGTAACACTGCTAAACGAAAGTTTATTTTTGGACTTAAAAAAACAAAAGGATAAGTCTACCCTGTTGCTTGGGGCTAATGTGTCTGGAGATTTTCAAACTGAAGTTTACAAATGCTAAAAGCTGAAGTACTGACCCCCCACCACCAAGCAGTTGATAAAACACAAAATCATTCCTCAGCTACCAAACATTTTTGCCACAGCCAAGGCCTAACAGTGATTGTATTTTTAAGACAGTATCTTAGCCTTGCTTTTTGCATTCTTCCAGAGTGTCCAACCAAGTATGAAGAAGGTCCAACTCATGGAATGTTTGAAGGCATTTTTAATGACACCATGGCTGTTCAGTATATTTATGAATATGTGCATGTGTGATATCAAAATAGACAGTACTGTTTTATGTCTTGTACACTGATGTTCATAAAAAAAAAAAAACACCACCACCTGAAAAGAGTTGAGCTACAACTTTTACAGGGCATGCTCATTTGACAATACAGAACAAATGATTAGCATCTTGGTGTCGTACATACCAGGTGGTCGATGTAGCTAATAATCGGTATGGCCACCTCTCTGGCTTGTATCGCCTGCTGTATGCACTGAGGCATTGAATCAAATAAAATGTGTGAATGGTGTCATGTGGAATAGCCATGCAGGCTGTATTGACCTACATCTGAAATCCATCAAAAGTTGCTGGCAGACCATCATGCTGCTGCACCTGTTGTTTGAGCACGTCCCAGAGAATTTCTATGGGTAATAAATCCGGCAATATCGCTGCTTTTGACAAAAGTGGAACGCTGTTATCCCTGAAGAAAGCACGTGTTGTTGCTGTAACATGTGTGGCACTGAATGCTCATGAGGCATTCCTGTTGGCACAGAGGAGAGGAAAAGGGATTTGCAGAGTATTTTGTTGTGGATATCTGAAGTTTGAGTGAAATTCAAACCATATAAATAAGGAGAAAACTAGCCATGGCTTTTGAACAAGGAACTGTTAGTATTGAAGGCAAGATCAGTCTTAATGGTATGGAGTTAGACCAGGTAAACATGCTTGTGTGTCTAAGAAGCATGTTTGACAGAGGAAACAGATTATATGGCGAAATCAGTTGGCAAATGGATTCAGCCTTGACAGTCATAGCTGCTTTAGGAGCATTTCAAAGGATGAATTCCCAAACAGGTTCCAAATGACTGTACATGGAAGTGTAATTGTTTCTACTCTGATGTATGGCCCTGAAACCTGGGTAATGGAGAAAAGATGTCAGTTGCGTGCAGGAGAGATGTTACTTATAGGGTGGGGTAAGACATGTTCTGGTCATGAGAAGGAATGAAGATGTGTTTCAGATGTGTAATGTGAAGTGAAATGTTAGTAGGGTGGAGACAAATATTTTGAAAATGTTTGGCCATGTTGAAAAATGAGTGATGAGGTGCTAACTAAGAATTAATTCATCCCAAGTGTCAGGAAAGAAAGGTAGAGGATGTCTGAGGAATTTGTGAGAGGACTAAATTCAGGAATACCTACAAGAGAATGAAATGTGAAGGTCTTGTGTGAAACATGTGATAGCTGTCAGTGAACATAGTTGTGTGCTAAGATCAGACTGTGAATGGAAACTATTTTGATACATCAACAGTAAGTAAAATTTAACACCATTAGTAACTTCAGTTTGGCAGGTGATGATGATGCTTTGAGGAGCTAATCTCTGAATCTCAGAAAACAGCTTAGTTATATGTACACTAAAGTACCAGAAAAACTGGTACAGACGAGCTTATGCAAAATACATAGCAACACCACCTATGCGCATACTCGGTTGCGTCCGCCAGTGCGTATGTAAAGCGAAAGACATCCTTGCCAGCTGTCAGAGCTGTTTTTGGCATGAGAATGACAAGTAGTAACGATTTAAGCGATTTTTAACGCGGTGTCATAGTTGGCGTTCGTGAGATGGGCCATAGTATTTCGAAGGAAGAAACAAAGTTCAGATTTTCATGGACTACCTTTAGAAGGGTGTACCATGACTTCAAAAATTCCGGCAAAACCTCCAACCTACGATACCAGTGTGGCCGTAAAAAGACATTAGGTGAACGTGACCATCATTGGCTGTCAAGAATCGTTTCACGCAATAGGCGTGCAACACTCTCGCAGGTATCATCGGAATTCAATGCTGGAGCCTCAACAAGCGTCAGCGTCCGGACTGTGCAACGTACCCTGCACAATACGGGCTTTGGGAGCAGACGCCCAACTAGAGTCCCCTTGATGGGTGCATGACACAGAGCTATGCACCTCGCTTGGGCACGGCAACACCGCCGCTGGACACTTGATGACTGGAAACAAGTAGCCTGGTCTGACGAGTCGCGTTTCCAACTGTATCGGGCAGATGGAAGAATTCGTGTGTGGCGCAACCCCCATGAAGCCATGGATCCCACCTGTCAACAGGGAACTGTACCGGCTGGTGGGGGGTCCGTAATGGTATGGGGTGTGTTTAGTTGGACTTCACTGGGACCCCTGGTACGTCTACAAACGTCTAACCGACCAACGCTATGTGCACATCTTTTCTGACTAGCTACACCTGTTCATGTCCTGCATTCATGCTGATGGGTTGAGCCTGTTCCAACAGATAATGCACCTCCATACAAGTGTCGGGACCCCACATTATGGTTACAGGAGCATTCATCCGAGTTTGGGGTGTTGCCATTCGCACCCAAGTCCCCAGATCTGAACATGATAGAACACATTTGGGATGCCATGCAACGCGCTATCGAACACAGGAATCCGAGACCTCAGAATACTCCCGAATTGTGGAATGCTCTGCTGGAAGTATGGTGTGCATTGCCTACGGCATATTTCCAGAAGCTAGTGGAGTCCATGCTCCGTCATATTTCTGCTGTCCTGCACTCCCGTGGGGGACCTACCAAGTATTAGACTGGTGTTCCAGTTTTTCTGGCACTTCAGTGTATATATACTATGTTATCACCATAGGTACAATAAGAAAGATGTGGTCAAGTCAGAGAAAAATATATAAACAATATGAAAGAGTAAACTGTTTCAATGATGTTAGGTGTTGAGCAATTGAATGGAATATAAAATAAATAATAACACATTAATAAATGTGAAACTAAAGTGGTCCTTTGTTATTTAGTTGTATGAGTGAAAGTAGTGTGCTTTTATCAGAAGCAAGTGATATGCTGAATAGGGCAAATAATGAAACTGTCTACATTTGTGGTGAAGTTTTTATTTTAAATCTTATAAGAAAAAAAGGTATTTATTTATAGCTTCAGCATTACAATTATGTGCTCTATTAATTTGATTTCATTTAGACCATTCTGAATTTAAATACTTACTTTAATACTAGTCAGTGTGCACAATATTGATATAAAATGTGTGTACTGTGCATGCATATTAAGACCTTAACTTTTACAAACATAAAATACTGTAAGAATTTTATGGATCATCCTTCAAAGAAATCAGAATTTTTTTCTAAACTTTAGCACATTATGTTTCTAAAAAGTGTCACATCTGTTAAGACAGCGCAGAACATCTTTGACATGTTATTGTCTTAAATTATTTGATCATGTAGTCGTTAGTTGCTTTTGATTCACATTTGTACCCTTTTATCTTCAGGGTCATCAGCAATGTCAAAACTTTTGAACTTTCTGTAGAATATCCTGGTCAGTAAGATGAATAGGAATACCCAGCCATCAAATTTTATATCAATTTAAAGTAAAATGAATGGAAACAAAATGAAAGGAATTTTTATGAAGAGCTTCATTAAATAGGAAATCAGTTTGCTAAATGGAAGTATTTTTGAATACATTTTAGCCCCAACTTAAAGGTTCCTCCCATAAAATTTGTTTATAGAAATTGGCTAAACAGTGATTCATTAGAGGTTTCACTGTATTTGTATCAGGAAAACTGCACAAACCTTTTCATGATTGCTCTTAATATTTAAACTACACTGCCGGAAAGTGAAAAAACAACACCAAGAAGGAATTGGCGAATGATCATGAAATTTACATATGTTAATGGGTTCGAGTTTACGTAGGTGTGATGTTAATTTCGGGACAAACCGGTGAGCGCTTACGCCACAGCATGGCATAATATGCAAATTATCGTCGGTGGCATTTAAGGAGTACGGCAAAGTGAATGTGCGAAGACCCTGGAGAAGCTGCAATGCCTGGACATGGAAGACGTGTACGATTTCAGTAGTTATCGGACTTTGAGCGAGGTCGTCTAGTTGGACTCCGCGAGGCCGGGTGGTCGTATTGCGGAGCGAACTGGACGGGAAGTATCGGTGGTGGTAAGATGGTGGCATAGATGGTCCGAGGAACATTCCCACATGAGAAGACGTGGAACCGGAAGTCACAGACGGACTGATGAGCGGACCGATCGATGCATAAGAAGAGCGGCGTTGTCAAGCAGAACATCCACTGCGACACAAATCCGAGCTGCTGTTGCACCTGAGGTGACTGTGTGAACAATCCGCAACCGTCTACTGGATGCAGGACTACGTGCACGTGTGCCTCTGGCATGTGTACCTCTGACTCCAGCCCACCGTCGGGAACAACTGCAGTGGTGTCGCCAATGTCTGCACTGGAGAACGCAATGGCGATCTGTCGTGTTCAGCGCTGAAAGCAGATTCTGCTTGGGAGCCTCCGATGGCCGTATGCGTGTTCGCAGACGCACAGGGGAGCGTCTCCACCCTTCTTGCATCCGCCAGTGACACACAGGGCCTACACCTGGTCTCCTGGTGTGGGGAGCGATCAGCTATCACTCCTGTACACAACAAGTGTTTGTACCGGGTACGTTAAACAGCACCTCCTACATCAACAACATCATTCAGCCCGTTGTTGTGCCATTTGTAAGGTCGTTTTCCAGCAAGATAACGCTCGCCCACACACGGCACGTGCAACGCAACATGCACTTCAGGGTGTGAGACAACTTCCATGGCCTGCACGTTCACCGGATTTGTCCCCCATTGAGCACGTGTGGGATTTTATGGGACAATGACTTATCCGGTCTCCACGGCGAGCCACGACCATCCCCGATTTACGTGTCCAGGTTGAGGATGCTTGGAACTCAATACCCCAAACTTACATCCAACATCTGTACGACAGACTCCATGCCAGAATTGCACAGTGTGACGCAGTTCATGGCGGTTCAACCTCTTACTAACCATGTTACATGGAAATGTTATTTTTCAGTTTACCAGCAAATACGGCTGTATTTTGCCATAATGTTTTGATCATGTTATCCTCTGTATTCCGTTATTATGCTGTATAAATTTCGTTGGTATCAGAAGTCTCCTTCTTGGTGTTCTTTTTTCACTTTCTGCCAGAGTAATAAAATTATTTTTACAAAATGTGTCTTAAAATATTACAAAATGTGAGTTTCTTTTAAAATACTTTTTGAAAAATTACTTTAGAAGAATCATGAGGATGAAGAATGTGAGGACAATGAAGGTAACATTAAAAGGGAGGAATATGAACAGAAATTGCAACATATCAAAGAAAAGCTGAGGCTAACTGAGGAAGGTAAGTGATTTAATATTAGTTTTGTTTAGACATTTAAATATATTCCCTTACTGCTTGATTTTAAACCATAACAAAAATTGTTTATGTTGTAGTGTATAAACCTTAATAGTTTCAAGTGAAAGAAGAAAATTTTTTAGGGGTACTATTAATATATTTTATGAAAAGAGTTTTTCATTTAGTTATCGTAAGTAATGAGCTCGGTGCCCTTGATAACCGTTGATAACAAAGTGAACTGTCCTTTTTCCACATCACTATCGTGGCCGAATTGTGGTGTTGGTGTCCAGTGTATAGAACAGTTAGGATCATCAATCTCTTGTGCTAAGGATTTCATTCATTGAGCTACTAACTTTAATTTAGGGGTTGGCAGTGCTGTCCTCCTAAGCTACACTTCACATGTAAATGTTTGCAGTATAAATAAAAAATGGTGCTCTTTGATTAAAATTATTGTGTATAATGGTTTAAAGGTTATAGGGTCATTCCATGTCAAATCAACAAGGCTTACAACCCGACCCCTTTTGATTTCTTTGAAATTTGGTGTGATTTGTTAGGCATGTAGACTTATATAAACATAAATCCCAAATTTTAACCCTGTTCACCGACGGGTTTCAAATGACATGACATTGAAAATTAGAAAATCGTGACCTCCGGACAATCTTTGAGTAGTTGTATCTCATTACCTAATTGGGCTAGCAGGTTGAAACTAGTCTTTTTATAGCATTTTGTATGAGCTTTTAAATCGTGCTGAAAAAAAAAAAAAAAAATTGTTTGACCTTTCAAAGGTCACAGAAATAACCTTTGACCTTAAGTATTAAAAACAAACTAATTTTAAAATTATGGAAAACTTTATATGGCATCATTTGACTTTTGTTTTCTAGTATGCCAACTTTCAAGTTGGTACAGCAATGGTATCATTATTTATAAATTATTAAAATGGAATACACCCTTGCCAAAAATGGCCTCAAAATGACGTAATGAAAGGTGTTTTAGGGTTAAATAGCAGATTTAAATTGGGAGGATTCATCGGTCAGAAGGTATCTCCACGATATGCTAAGTAGTAAATCTTTAATAACTATAATTTTTGAACTAAAATGATATATTATAAAAAAAATAATAATAATATAGCAATTTTTTATAGTCTTAGATTAAAAATAAAAATTAACCATCTCTTCTGCTGATTTTGTCATTCACAGTTTCAGGAGATGTTTGGTTAATAGATAGCCACTGCTTAAATGTCACAGAATCAATATTATTCTTTTCTGCAAGATCAATAATGAAACTTCTCAGTAAATCTAATCCTCGGGCAAAATTGGCATTTACTGAAGTAGCATGCAGGAAGTAAAGGATTACACATTACTCTTGCAATGCAGTCTTTATAGTTGTCAATCGGGAGTTTATGTTCAGTAGTTAATTTTGCCATATGACACTCTGAAAACATGACTAAAGTTTTGATAAATTGTGATGCACATATGTATACTACATGTACCACTTACTCCAACATTGACACAAATTTTATTAATGCAGCTCTGAAAGCTTTGAGAAGCCAATTTTTATCTCTGGGTATGCAATCTTAAACTGTTTGTGAATATCTTTCAAATTGTTGAGCAAGACCCCCCCCCCCCTTTTTTTTTTGTAAATCTGTTATTTCAGCTAGTGTTAGCAGGCAGAAAACCCAGAAATGTTATATAGTAAAAAATTAAACTATATATTTATGATGGTTTAAGCGGTCACACACTCAAAAAAAAATAAAAATCCAGTTGTTAAAAAAACAACTTTGATGAATGGATTAAAATTGATAACTTTTTGGCAGACAGGCAAAATCTTAAGGCAAAAACTTTCGAACAGCACAACTCTGTAAAAAAATTGGCACGTGATAAAATTAGTGGAAGAACACTGGCGTTAAATGACCAACAAAAAAAAATTACCCAATGAACATTTCCTGTGGGAAAAAGCCCTGCTAGTTGCAGGGGAGATTTTGCTCACTTGCACTATCAAACAACCATGCAATACAGGACACAAAACATGTACTGACTCATGCATAAGTTTGAAAAGCCAACTTTGGCTGCATTTATTTGAAAGCAAAAAGAAGAGCAATGTAATGTTATCACTAGAGCTTAAGTTTGTTCAACAACACTGGCTGTCCATAGCCTTAATTTTCTCTGAACAAATTACCCAAAATTTTGAAAAGGGTTGTATTAAAATCCTAAATGAATTTTGATCATTTGTGTAAATGCAAAGGCTCTGAGGTTTAGGCCTTGGACACATGATTACACCAAATTATGTCATCAGTTGTTTTTCAATAATAGAATGTGCATGCAGTAACACTTCAACACTGATTTCAATGAAGTAAATAAATAAAAAAATGAAAAGTAAATTTGGCTACTCTCTCATTTCAAAATAGCTTTTCACATAAATTTAGAACATGGTTGACATCAGCTCAACCTGTCGGTATTATTCAAACTTAATTTTTTTTTCTTTACCAACACAAATAATACACACATGCATATACAATTTCACGACACTAATACACACTTTGTTTCTAGTTATACAGTTTTTTTCCAGGTTCAAAAAGCCACAGTGCACTGCTAGCTTTTTACCGCTATTGCTGAATTTTGTTTTGTCTTACATGCTTGCTACATTTCCTTTTAAATTCTAACCTTTAACCACCACAAATTTATTACTTTCATTACTTTGTTACTCAATATGAACAAATGGATATTTTACACAATTTTGCAGGTATTTGTGTTTTCAAAAGATATTTTTTTCTCTTTTAATTTTATGGCCTCAGCCTTGACCTGATATTTAAATTAACCAAAATGAAGAAAGAAAACAATTTGACAGCTTCCCTAGCCTACTGCAACATTGAATTTAAAACTTATTATTTTTTTGACACTTTGAACTTAAATTTTTAATAAGACCTTGCATTTTTTTTTATTTTTTTTTTCAATTCATCCTCAACTCCTGGAAAGTTCCACGCCAACTTGAGTCTACCAGTGGTAACATTAAAAGGAAACATTTTCATTACCTTGTCTTCACAGTCCTAACTGAGGATAGCAGGGGAGTCTTCCGAAACATGGGCAAAATTCACCTGTGCAAGGCCATTTTTGCTTTCACTCTTATTCTGGTGAGGCGGGAGGACGCTTATACTGATGAGGCTTCTCTCCTAGTGTTTCCTGCAGGTTGAGATGCTGGGCATCCAAGGGGAGGGGGGTCTTTTCATTTCACAAGGCCACGAATGCTGGGAGTCTTGCTGACCGGCGGGTTAGATGAACCACGGTTGGAGGGTTTACTTTACTTTTCATGCCATTTTCATTGACATCTTTTCTCTGTTGCAACAGCTATCGGAAGTTTGGGGGGGGGTGCGGGTTGCTGACTGGGCCCTCATTTGGCACATCCCTTCTTACCTTAACGGGCCTCCAGCGATGAAGTTCTGCGATGACATCTTTGCATGGCAGGTGCCATCTTTCTCCCTCGGTGTTCTTGGGGAAAAGCTAAGGCAGAATCTCCTTTTGCCCCCCCCCCCTCAAAAAAAAAAATTAGGAGCGTTCAACTCTTCTAGTGTGACATCCAAACTGTCTTTTTTTTTTTTTTTTTTGGACTTTTCAAATGATGTTGATGGTCCCACTTGATGGATGAAGTTGACTTTGCATTCCTTTTCTGACTGCTGGACCTCAATCACTTGTGCCTGTTGCATCTGTCAGTAGTAATCGTAAAGGATCTTGGGATGTTCTTGGTAACGCTGTAATTATTTCTTCAATTTCAGGAATTATTTGCTCTGTCCTTTTTAAATCCTGTTGGAGCAAATAATTCCTGAGATTGAAGAAATAATTACAGCATTACCAAGAACATCCCAAGATCCTTTACGATTTAAAATAAATAGAACAGTAACAAGGTTAATGAAAGAAAGGACAAGAGAAAAACCTAGCTTGATAAAATATGAAAGACAGACATTAATGGAGTTACGAGATAATAATCCTAATATAAAGGTAATTAAAGCCGGTAAAACTAAACTTATTATAATGGACAAAGCCGAGTATGATAATAAAATGAATGAAACAATACAGGAATTAAAGGTTGAAATCACCCCAAAAGATTCCACTGAAAGAATAAAATGTCAATTATCAATTTTCAGAAATCACAGTTCCTTACCTGATTCAATTAGGATGAATGCGTATCCGCCGATGGGAGAAACTGTTCCAAGGAGTTTTGGGAGATTGAAAGCCCATAAAATTGACAAACCTCTTAGACCAATAGTTGCAAAGAATGTGGCACCAACAATAAACCTGGAAAGAGCGTTATATAAATATCTTGAACCTTTCTACAGACAATATAACGCATCTGTCAGTAGTTCTAATGAAGTAATTAAAATAATACAAAATAGAAATAGCATCAAACATACAGGGATCGCATTCCTCCTAAAATTCCTAATATTTTGTGACCCTCCTTAAATTCCTAAAATTATACCTAAAATTCGCTATTCTTCCTAAAATTTTCGTAAGCTTATTTATTAAAAATACAACCGTTATTAATGCCAATAAATTTACCATTACGGTAAGGTAAAAAGACCTGTTATTGTAGAAACACAGCCTATATGCTGTGCTGATGAAGGGAGGGAAAATGACGCCATCGAGATGCACTTGCTTCGGGGCGGGCGCTCCACTTATGTGCCTTCGGACAGTTTTCGAGAGTAACAAGAGATCTAAGGGAAAAGGGGAGGGGTCATTTTCACCCCTGGTTTGCGCTTTGCAGACGAACTCCGTGGCACGCAGAAGATCGTACTTTATTTTTGTACATGCCTTGTGGAACCTCCTCTTTCTGTTGATGTTTTGTTATTGTAAACCGCAGGTGGGTGAAAGCAAAGAGGAAACATGTGGTCTCCTTCCGTAACCTCCGGTAATGACGATGGGATGGTAGCTGAGTGTTATCGTGGCAGGCAGTAGAGCACTTGATCATTGACCTTCGATCGTGCGTCGGCGACAGCGACCTTCGACGCGCAATATATCTCGGCTCCGACTCGCTTTGACTGAACTTGCGTGAGATGCGTATGATAGTTTCTGGTTTTGCGTCTTTTATGGTGTTCTCTGTGCTGTGTGCAGGTTCAGTTCTCTAGTGATGACCTGCTTTTTTTTTTTTTTTTTTTTTTCTGTCTTCTGACATCCTCGCAGCCAAACTTCGGGAAGTTGTCTGGTTTTGCAATATTGGAACGCGTTTTTGTACTTCCCTTTCATTTTCTGGTTAGTAATACAAGTGTTTAAAGATGCCTAAATCCAAAACGAAATTTCAAGATGCGTGGCTCGCCAAAGAATTGGACGGAGTGAAGTTGAAAGAATGGTGTTCTGCAACAGAAACAATATTTTCTGCTAAGTGTATATTGTGTTCAGAAATTTTCAATATTTCTAATAGTGGCTTTTCACAAGTAAAAGCGTATCATAAAGGAAAAAACATTTGCAGAAATTTCAAAGTAAATTTCAAAATAAGTCCATCCTGAAAGCCTTTGGAGGACGGAATCTTCAGCCCAAAACAAATATTAGTGAAGTACTGAGTCATGATTTACAGTTGGCTAAAGCAGAAGCATTATGGGCCATGAAAGTTGCTAAGGACAATATGTCTTTTGTTTCATGCACTGAAACAGTTGAACTTTTCAAAGAAATGTTTCCTGATTCTGCTATTGCAGCCAAAATGCAACTTAAAGAAAAAAGTTGCTTATGTGATATCACATGGATTGTCAAAATATTTTGAAGAGGATTTGAAAAAAGACATTGCATCTAGTAGCCCAGGAAAGGTTACTATAGCATTTGATGAAACTACAAATACACAAGTGAAACAGCAGTTGGATGTGTATCTCAGGTACTGGTCTTCAGAAATAAATTCAGTTTCTTGCCGATACCTAACAAGCGTTTTTCTAAATCATATAACAGCAGATATTTTGCTAAAAGAAATTCTTGATGTGTTATCATCCTTCAATATTTCGTTGAACAGAATTATTTGTGTATCCATGGACAGCCCAAATGTAAATAAGTGCTTTTTACGCAAAATCAATGAATTTGTAAAACAAGAAACAGGCCAGAAATCTTTGGAACTAGGTTTTTGCAACCTGCATGTTGTTAGTAATGCATTTAAAATTTTTTTGACAAGCTTAAGTATAGATTTTGACGAATTTGCTACTGATATGCATTACTTTTTAAAGAGTAGTGCTGCAAGACGAGAGGATTATAAATCTGTCGAGGATATAACATTGGTCACAGCCAAAATTTCTTTTGCGTCATGTCAGCAACAGATGGTTCACCGATGGTTCTGTAGCCCAGAGGCTCTTGGATCAATGGCTAAATATTACAGAATATTTTTTAAACTTCTTGCCATCTCAAAAATTTTTTGAAAAACAACTATGCAATTCGGCAAGGTATAAAAGAATTCACTGTTTCCTGAAAAATGAGCTAACTCCTTGCTATTTAGCATTAATTTCATTTTCACACCAAAATTTTGAAAAGTTTTCATTATGTTATCAGAGTGAAGAACCAAAAATACACCAGTTATATTCTGATTTAAATACTTTAATGAGGAATGTTATGGCTCAATTAATCCAAGATGATGTTATTGCAGGGAAATTTGGAGAAGACCTAAAGAATGTAGATTCTGAAAACAAAAATTCATGGAAAAAACTAGGGGAGTTAGAAGTTGGTATGAAGACAAAAAATCTCCTCAGGAATGTTCAGGAGACCAGGCAGAAATTATTTCTCTTAGATGTAAGATCATCACTAATTGCAACCACAAAATATTTAAAGTCAAATTTGCCATTCTGCAATCAAAAGCTAAGAGACATAGAAGTTTTAAAGGTAAAAGAACCAAAGAAAGAGTCAACTCAACTTTCAGTCACTGAAGGAATTTCGGAAATAACCAGAATTTCAAGTGTTTTGCATCTTTCTGAGGAACAAATTGATAGAGTAAGAGAAGAGTGGAAACTTTTAAATTGCGATAAGCCAACTCTAGATGAACTAGTGAAATTTTCAGAGGAAGGGCATATTCCAGTGCGGATTGATCATTACTGGCGTAATATATTTAGTATTAAAGACTAGCGGAAAAGAAAAATACTCAAATCTTGCTAAACTCATCAAGTCAATATTAGTTTTACCTCATGGTGATGCTGATGCAGAAAGGGGATTTTCGGTTAACACTACTCTGTTAAGGAAGGACAAGGCTAACTTAAAAGAATCAACTATAACATTAAGAATAGTTAAAGGGGCCATTAAATACTATGGATGTGTAAGTAAAGTTCCCATAACAAGAAATTTGTTAAATAGTGTTCGTGATTCACATAAATTTTATAAAGAGTATGTTGATAAGCTGAAGGAAGAAGAATCAAAAAAGGTAAAAGAAAGGAAGCAGAAAGAGAGGGAAAATAAGGAAAAGCAGCTAGAGAAAAAAAGAAAAGCTGAGTTTGATGACAAAATAAAAGAAAATGATGCAGAAATAAATAGGCTTAAAAAAGATAAGAAGCCTCCCTAGCAGTAATTCAAGAGGGAACAGAAAGAATGAGAAAAGCTGTAGAAAAACAAAATACTGTTGAAATAGCAGTTGCCTCTAACTTGATCATACAAGGTTCAGCTGAAATAAAGAAAACTGAAAGTAAATTAGTTGTGGTGGAAGCAGAAAAAGATAGGCTTATCAGGAAAAGGTTGAAACAATAATATGAAAAAAGTAATTCAGTGAACAATTGTACATAATTCTTGGTTTTTAATTACCTTTTTAGGATATTATAATTTAATGTGAAACCTGAAAACTTTACTGTGAAAATCGTGAATTGCTTCTGGTTCAACAGCATATTAATGTTCAACGTGAAACTTGAATGTGGTAAATATACTTGAATATGATAATAACACGTGAAAAGATAAGAACTGAACATTAGAAGTAAATCATACTTAAACTTTAGACATTAGACGTTATGCAAAAAATTTGGGTGTGAACTTCGACCATATATACTAATGGACTGCGCATTGGCAATAGCTGCATCAAAGCCGCCATGGCTCAAACATTGGGCACGTCATCATCAGACTCCAAATTTCGTGTAAAAATGCTGTTATGATTACTAATTTACGCTGCAGAACTTCAGTGTTTTCGGTGTATTATGTGAATGCGCCTCGTATATAATGAAAACTCTTCAGGTAAGTTTACTTATGAGCTATATACATGCATGATCGGGTTGTTTACATTTTGTGATTTATAATGTGATGAACATTTGCGAAGAATTTGGAACATGCATTCCATTTTTTTTTCTTAAGTTACTATATTTTTATATCAATAGCTGCAAGTTTCTGGTTAAGTAATTGAACTTTATTGACTTAGGTATTTAATTCGTTTCTTACCCATGAAAAATCATAGAACTTTCTTTACTATATCGCTCAGAGCAACCATAAGCACAGCAGGTGTAACCCATCTTTTTGACTGATGTCATGTGATTTTATGTTGGAGCCAGAAATTTTGATGTCATGCGCAGTCTACCAGTATATATGGTTGAAGGGTGTGAAGCAAACTCTTTACAATGTATACAAAGTTGTTTTACTAGATGTATACAAATATACATCTAGTTTTTATTGAAATACACTCCTAAAATTTTCCTAAAATTTTTCTAAAAAGTCCTAAAATTCCTACCTAAAATTTTCCAGAAGTATGCTATGATCCCTGAACATAATAAGGACATTATACTCACCAGCTTGGACATCATATAGTTATATCCAAATACTCCAACACTAGATGCAATTGACCTTCTTGAAATTGAATTACATAGAAATAAAATTACACCAGTACAAATAGAAGGTATCAAAAAGTATTGATGTTTATTGACAAGAACAACTACTTTGAATTTAATGGTACAATATATAGACAAAACAGCAGGTGCTCTTATGGGGTCTCCCGTGTCTGGTCTGCTCTCGGAAGTGATTCTACAACAGATTGAGAGATCCATAATGCATAGTAACAACATTCCACAACCTGCAATGTTTTGTAGATATGTTGCTGGCATCTTCATGATCTGGGAACATAGTGAACAAGAACTACAAATCTTCATTGATGAATGTAATAAATACTATACCATTAATGTAATGATGGAAATGGAAAAAGACAATGCTTACCGTATTTGGACATTCTGTTCTATAACAAACAGGATAATAGTATTGAATACCAGGTTTACAGGAAACCTAATTATATACCTAATGTAATTCCAGCAAATTCATATCACTCTACAGCATATAAATATGCAGCTTTTAGATCCTACGTTAATACAGTTTTGACTCACACCTTTAATAAATACTTATTGAATAGGGAGCTAAATTGGATTAACAGTTGGCAGCCACTTTTGGATATCTTAGAAGAATTAATGACCTCATTAATAACACAATACACAAGAAAGGACATATTAGTATACCAAATGATGAAAAGCAAATAAAATACTGTGGTTCAGTGTCATATAATTATGAAATGAGTAATATATTAAAAGAGACTTGTAGAAAATTTGATTTGGGCTTTGGCTTCAGAACCAGCAGTATTGAAAATATATTGACTGGCAGTAAAAAAAAGACATCTATTCTGCAAAGGGCTGGTGTATATTCAATACCAATAGAAGACAACCACAATAAAATTGTTAATCAGTACATTGGAGTAACTAAAAGAAATTTAAAAATTAGAATATCAGAGTACTTAAGCAATTGGCTTAGAAAGAAAAACAAAACTGCACTTTTTGACTATTGTATGGAAAATGAATGTACACCAGTATGGGAGAACGCAAAATTACTTAATCAACAAAAGTGTTAGAAAACTCTACAAATCGCTGAATCTGTTATAATTATGACGACCTATCCAACTAACTGTAACAGCAACACACCGTGGAGAAATTTAATACATACTGTAGAAATACTGACAGAGAAGCATGTGAATAAAAGACAACAGAAGCAGGAAGATCAAAATCACACACTAGATGGCGCCTGCCTACTTGTGCAATAATGACCCATGCGCGGTATACGTCATGACTTCCGGAGGCAAGGAGTGTTGTTATCGAATCCTTCAGTACCCTTTGAGAATGCCTAGGAGTAACTAGTGTGAAATGCGTCTAGAAACGCAGGTGGAAGTGGGTTTCGGGGTGTACAGTGTGTAAAGGATGTAGGCAGCAATTGTGTTCATTATTCCATCTCATTTAATCTTTTAACTGGTTCTATTTCGTTTTTTAGAATTCATCATGGTGTCAGTGATGCGATTGCTACTCCAACTGTGACAAATCGTTTCGCCTGTTGCAATTTGCGCCAAAAAGTAAAATGTGGCGAAATTTTGCGCCAATCGTCAAAATTTTGAGAAAAACGCGTTTTCTGGTTGCCGTTCTATTAATGGAAGATCGCCCGAACTTCGTCATTGAATCACTGGAGATTGCTAGAATTTTTCAGCCTATCACTGCAGGTGGTGGGGTAAAAGTGAGCCCATATCGGCCGAGAACAATGGAATCTTTACTCCCGTAGAGCATATTGAGCCCGAGACGAGACGCAGGTGCATATCGTTGCTGTATGCAGTAATTGCATGTGCTTGGAATCTTATTGCCGATGTTCTTTCAGCAGTAGATGTTTCGTCATAGTTAAGAAATACAGGCTTTTGTTTCTATATATTTATTATTCATACTGCTGTGTTTATGAAGATGTCGATTTGGGAATACTATTTAACAGGGTTGTTGCACTACCGGGAAAACATGGAAACTACGAAAATCATAAAATTTTCTCTCGTTTTGAACCAGGGTGTCCACATTCTGGTGTTGTCAAAGTGTTGTGTGTTTAATGAACAATGGTTGGACGAACAATTAAATCCTGAGTTTTCTGGTTGGTTAGCTGCTGTGAACGGCGACAATGAATGAGCATTTTGTAAAGTGTGCTCTAAAACTTTCAAGCTTATCAACATGGGGCGTCGGGCAGTCTCCAGCCACGGAAATGGCCTTAATCATTTGAAAAACATCCGTGCTAAAATGTCTCGACCCAGTCTTGCTTCTTTCACTTCTTCTGTGAAAAAGAACTCTCTTTGTAATAACAAACTCTTGCCATCAACAAGCTCAGGAAATGTGGAATCAGTACTTCTAGAAAATATTAAGTCTAATGACTCAAATACTTATGTTGTGAAAGATGATGTGAAGCCCTTAATGCTTATGTAGTGAAAGATGATGTAACAAAGTAGGAAATAATATGGGCCAATGGAAGTGTTGTCCAAGCGAATGTCTCTGAACTCATGTACACAGATTAACAAAACATTTCAGTTAATGTTTCCTGACAGTGCGATAGCTTTAAAATTTACTTTAGGCAAAAGCAAAGCATCTTATGCGATAAACCATGGATTGGCACCACATTTCAAAGAGTGTTTATTGGACGATCTGAAGCAGTGCACTGACTTTGTAATTTGTTTTGATGAATCACTAAACAAAATTGCTCAGTGTGGGCAAACGGATCAGTTTGTTCGTTATTGGGACGTCAATCTGCAAAAAGTTTACACTAGATACTTAAGTAGTGTGTTTTTAGGATGGGCAACAGCTAATGACCTTTTAGAGAAATTCATTAAAGGTGCACCTCTTCCCTTGGATAACATGCTACAAGTGTCAATGGATGGACCTAACGTTAATCTCAGCTTTCTTCAAAAGCTGAAAGATAAACTTAGAACTAAAAATCCAGATGGTAAATTATTAGTTGACATTGGAGTATGTGGTCTTCACGTGGTCAATAATGGAGCTATGAAAACTGGACTTGAAGCAGTGAAATGGGATATACATCACCTTCTGCGTAACTTTTACTGCCTTTTAAAAGATAGTCCTGTTCGCAGTGCAAATTATACTATGATTACTGGTTGCAAAGATTTCCCTTTGAAATTTTGCACTGTAAAGTGGTTGGAAAACGTTAATTGTTTGACTAGGGCATTGCTTGTGTTATAATTAAATATTAGTTGCTGGAGAAAACAATAATATATCACTTGTCTATGATCATATCAAGAAATATGTTCAAGAATCATCTGTTTCCAGCAAACAACACATGTTTCTTGCAGAATTCATGGGAAGTCCACTGTTGAAATGTAAATTGGCTGCATTTAGGACTATAGCTTCAGAGTGTGAATCTTTTTTGAGAAGGTTCCAGAGTCCAAAGCCTTTAATTCCTTTCTTACACACTGATTTACTGGATCTGCTGAAACATTTGATGGCACGAGGCTTTGAAGCCTGACAAATTAAGTGAAGCTGATAGTGTCTCAAAACTGTTAACTTCAGATGTTATCAAAAAGTGAAAATCTTCTCTCAATTGAAAAAGTTGATATTGGATTTAGTGCTAAAAAGCTATTAAAAGAAGTGAAGTGCTCAGAAAGGGAGAAATTAGAGTTTAAGCTTGAATTTAGGAAACTTGTGACCAGTATGATTGAAAAACTTCGTGAGAAAAGCCCACTAAAATTTAAGTTTGTCCGTGGGCAACTTGTTTGGACCCAAATATTATAGTGCAGCAGCTGAGTCTAGGCAAGAAGAGAGTGGAAATTGTGCTCAAAGTTTTACTTAGTGCAAACAGGATTTCAGATGTCTGTGCTGAAAAAGCTAATAAACAGTACGCTTCATTGTGTGTAGAAGCTCAATCTGCTTTAAAGTCTGTTTGATGAAATTTTAGACAGTCATGGTGATTCCATTGGATTAGACAAATTTTACAGTACTCTACTTGACAACCAAAAACAATTCGGTGAATTTTGGGATGTAATAAAAATTTGTCTCATTATGTCTCATGGAAATTTCAGTGGAAGGTGGATTTTCTGTCAATAAGTCTCTTCTTGTGGAAAATCTCTTGGAAGAATCCCTGATTTGTGAGAGAACAGTTTTTGATGCCATTAAAAATATGGGAGGAGTAGAACACATTGCCATCAATAGAAGGCTTCTTCTTTCTGTAAGAGCCTCCAGACAAAGATATCAGGATTATCTTGAGAAAAAAAAAAAGTGTTCTTCAAAACGTAAAACCATGAAATGTAAACCATGAAAAAAAGAGTAAACTTCAATAAATGTAAAACCATGAAAAAAAGAGTAAACTTAAAATTAAAAAGGTGTGAGTTGGACGGCTATGGGGAAGGTAGAGGCAGATTTAAAAAAAAATAATAATTAAATTAATCAATTATTTGGGAAACTTTATACGTCAAACGGAAACACTTTTAAATAATATAAGTTTCTCAATTATCCAATTCAATTTTATTTATCATGGCACATATATTGAAAAACTCAAATAAACCTATTTGTGTAAGGTCAGGGATTTCTTATATATTTGGTCAGGGAAATCAGGTTTGATAATTCTGTGGACAGACACCCTGTGAACTTTACGCGTCATTTTATGAATCAATAAAAATGGCAGAGAAACAACAGAAACTTTACTCATTGGCATGACTGCCTACTCATTAGCATTATTATTACCGTATTGATCGGCGTATAACACACACTTTTTTTCCTAAAATTTAGGGCTGAAATTCTACCTGCGTGCTATATACGCGTATGCTACTTTAGAAAAAGAAAAAAAAATTAAACTTAGATAAATTGAGTACTGCAGCAGAGTGAGATGCATCCCAACGTTGTGCTCAATAATAAAAGCTGTGTTAACATTTCCACACGTATTATACGAACACATTCCGTCCTGGAAAGAAATGAAGATGTAAGAGTTTGACTAGATGCCTATACTTTAGCTGCCTGCATTTGCTATTTGTTTCAGTTTCTTAAAACTATCCTTAACTGACTCACTGTCGTCCATGCCTTGTTTCAAAATCATATCGCGAATTTCACCATCATTGAGTTTATTGATTACAGGTGCATCGCTGTCAATGTTCATCACTTCTTCTATCTAGAACCCCCTCCCTCCTACCCCACGGTAAACCGTAACAAATAAGGCACTATGCTTGCATTTGCCTCCTTTATCTAAAAGGTGGCAAATGTCTTACTTCCTTTCTCTGGAAGTAACACATTTCACTCTAAAAGCATTAATTCTCCTTCGCCTCCGACCCTGTCTACCCGCCTTCCAAGAATCGCATCTGCTGTTCACTGTTTCAGTAGGAATAAAAAACGTGAATTTTATTTTCTCGAAAATTATGAGAATTTTTAGAGACTGATTTGCTAAGAAAAACAGATAATTTCGCCAAAATCCACCGATAACTTTTAAAGTTACACCTAATTTTTTTTATTAAGAAATCTGTATCCTCTTACCGTAATAAAAACTTCAGACTTAATTTTAAAAATGATCAACGCATTTTGGCAAAATTTGGGGTATCTTTCTTCAGCAAATCACAATATCTGCAAAAAAAATTGCATAAATTGCTTAATTTTTGGGAAAATAAGTATTCACATTTTAATTCCTATTCAATAGAAGAGATCCACAAGCTTCTGCTACTAGGAGTTAGCGATCACCCGGAATGCGCCAGCCCAAGGTGTGGGAATAGTGGGTGGGGTGCAGAGATGCGGACGTTACCAGGCACCAGTTTCATGTTTTCTTATTTTAAATGTAAATCTGCAATTTTGATGTGTTAAGAAAAAAAGGAGGAAAACTTTCACCCATGCTGTAACTGTACAATCATACTACAGTACCCTCAAAACTTCCTGGAAATAATACTTTTGTTTTTATGCTGCAGTCTGCTGTTTGAAAGTGGTATGATGAAAAGACCCCAAGCTGAAACCCAGATCGTAAACCATACGGAAAATAACTTAAGATTTTGAATAGTGTTCTTGGATTTGTGAATAAAGTTAAACAAAAATGCTTTTTAAATATTTGCATTCGAATTACAATGTGACAGTTACAGGGATGAAATCAAAATTTGTCATGATTGACTAATGGAGGGGGACATGTTAGTTTCTTTTGTATAATGTTAATAAACTTTTGCTAGTAGATAATGCAATCTGCTAGTAAAAAATAAGGCCACTAGCAAATTTTGCTAGTGCTGAAAAATAAAAGTTAAATTATTCGCCAGCATTTTTTTTTTTTTTTTTTTTGGGGTTGCTGTTCGTTTGCTCTTTCGTCTGTTAGCTTTGCTCTCAGCTACAGAAAAATGTCTGTACTGTATAAATATTAATACATGTGTGTTGAGTTATCTCAAAAAAGTTCAGAGCTAACAAGTCATTTATTTTAAATTTAAGTTTTTTTTACTCAAACTTCCTTCTTAAAATTAGGGTGTCTGTCATACGGCGATAAATACGGTATTGATTAAATTCTTCTAGCTGCATGTTCATTACAAAATTTGAAGCTGGGGCGCATCGCCGTATCCAATCCTTTTACATCGTTTTCACGAATTATTATTTTATAACAATCAGGATTTCTTTTAAATCCCTAATGTACCTACAAATAAATTTGGTATTTATTTTTCCGGAGTATGATAATTTCGGGAAGGTAATATGCGGTTTATTGGCATTTAAATGTCAATTTATTTTTTCTATGCGATGTTTCAACATAATTAAAAAATAAAATCAAGTTGAAAAAGGTTTCAGCCAAAATAAACATCTTTTAACTTCTCGTAGTAAAATGAACAATTGAAAGTATTAAGGGCTTCAACATGTTACTTCCTTTATGAAAATGTATGACAATGACTGCCGGAATCTCAACATAAATTATGGAATAATAAAGTCAGTAAGACAGGCATCACAAAATTACAGAAACAGGATTGCTGAGAGTCTTTAAAAGGAAAGAACAAAGTAAAAGTACTGTGTCAGAATTAAATAATCTGAAAAAGGAAGAAAGAATTAAACTTAATTTAGAAAGAGCTAAAAAAATGTTAGATAATGCTGAAAAACTTATTACAGAAGGTATTGCAAGTAAGGATTTTTCCAAATTAGAGTGGCCAAGCTGTTCTACAGGACAGCAAAGAAAAACTTGAACAGTATATGAAAGAGTTAAAAAAAGGTCAAGGAAAAGATTGAAACTGTAAAAGTAAAAAAAAAAAGAAAAAATTAAAATTATGGGAAAAATCTAAAAATGTGTTCAGGCTATATTTTGATTATTTTTTTGTCATCCACATGTGAGTGCTATGTTTCAAAAATATTGGTTTTCTTTTATCTTCAGTTTTTTTAATTTTTTATCAAAATATAATATTCTTGATAATATTCAGAATATGTAAGGTAAATTTACAACAAGTATTTTTTTTTATTCTATGACATTTATGTTTAATCCATTCCTGTCATTAAATATGATCATTTTAAAAAACTCATTTCACATGCAAGTTGCACTGCAAAATGCAGTTTTCAAAGATTTATTTACTGTAAGCTCCAAAATAGTTATAAAGTATATGTAGTTTTTTGAATAAGGTGCATTAATACTATTTAAATAAATTTCAAAGTTTTAGAAGTAAAAAAACAAAAATTATTTCTGAAAATCACACTTCGAAATTCTCAGTCTGTTTTAAAATTTGTCTGCTCCAAATCACTCCAATTTCTGAAAATAGCTGCTCCAAATTGCTCCAATTTCTTGAAAAAGCTGCTCCAAAAACTGAGCCAAATCAGTTTTCTGCAATCGCGTCTCTGTGGTGTTCAATTTTACAATTTCATTTTCTGGATTTTAACTTGTAGCATTACAATTTTAGCATTTTGTTTCTAATTTTGAGTTCAGTCAAGTCCACTCATAGTTGAATAATAGAGCTAACCAAGGCCTCCTTGGAAATTATTATACATTGATAAAACCATGGAGTGATGTCGTTCTACATTTTAGAACGCAGCTGATAACATGGAAGATTACGCAAATGTTTTTAAACGAACTGATAGTCGGCGCCATTTTGTTGACTTGCGGTGATGAACAATGGGACGACTTCAAAAAGAGTATTATGTAAGTAACATCTTTTACCGTGCAGCATTGTTATATTTTATATACCATTACATAACTGTGCACCATCGAGCTCACAGCTACAAAATTTGATGAGAGTGATAGAATATATAGATATATTAATATTATTGAATATCTGAGCCACGTATGACGTGTTCTTTCCAAGCACAGAAGATGTACATGAATTGCATATACCTTCTTTTTGGTTTCACTTACACATTGCACATCCAATCTATACTTATTCATCTCTTCAATTACCTCGTTCATCTTTTCATTTATACCTCTAGTATTCCATACACCAATCTCACACTCACTCAGCCGAGATCTCTTTCTCATATGCCATTTAGAAAGTCCAGATTGATTCAGTGGTGGACCGTCCTTCTCAAGTGTGGTAGGTCTACCATATCCCGACAAGTTTCGTGCAGAATTAATACAGTGAAATCTCGATATAACGAACTTTAGGGGGCCAAACAGTCTTGTACGTGAAATCGTGGAATTCACTAAATCAAGGAAGCCTTTGGAATGAAGCATTCAAATTAAAGCTAGTGTTCATAACAATATATAAGCAGCTAATTTCTCTTTCTTTCAATGAAATTTAAATTGTGTAGCACTTTTAATTACGAAATTTATTATACACTGCTGGACAATTGCTAAGGACGGATCATAAACGGCTATATAGCGCATAAAAAAATAAGTGTGGTTGGATGCCAAGTAAAATAAAATAATGTCAGAATGCCAGGACATTACAAGAAAGACAATTTATTGTGCTCTGAAATCTAGAAGGCTTTGGAACGTGTTCAAGGGACAAACAGGCCATTTTGTGCAGAATACGTAAACGTGAAAAAAATGCAATTACCGTCCGCAGGCGTTCCGGCGTAAGATGTCAATACGGGACATGACCACCATGGAGGGCGATGCAAGATTCCACACGTCGTGTCATGCTTTGCACAACATTATCAAGCAGCTGTATGGGTAATTTATCCCATTCCTCTGTCAGTGCACGAATGAGGGTGTCCTTGTTTATTGGAGAGCATTGGCGACCAGAAAGACTCCTCCCAAAGCACCCCACACATTTTCAATGGGATTCAGATCTGGAGAACGTGCTGGCCATACGAGGCGTTGAATATCTTCGCTCTCAAGACACTCCTGGACAGTGACTGTTCGATGACATGTTGCGTTGTCGTCCATGAAAATGAATCTACCACCGACAGCACCACGGAACATGCGAACATGAGGTAGCAGAACAACATTGATGCATCGTTGGCCAGTCATAGTCCCAGTTGGAAGCACATAGAGGGACGTACGGCCATTGATCATGATGCCAGCCCATACCATGACACTACATGTCGGATATCGGTCCCTTTCCTGTATGTTTGCTGGACAATATGCAGTACCACTATCACGCCAGATCAGTTGTCGTCGACAATCAGACGATAGACTATATCTACTCTCATCTGAGAAGAGGACAGCAGACCAGTCGTTATCAGTCCAATTGCGATGTTGATGGCAGCATTGCAAACGGGCGGTACAGTGACGTCTGGGCAATGGGATGCACACAACAGGACGGCGGGCGTATAGTCCTCCTTCATGCAAACGTCTGGCGACAGTTTTTCGGGAGATCCGCTTGCCAGTAGCAACCATAAACTGATTTACTACCTCGCTAGCTGTGCTGCGCCGGTGTATTTTTGTTGATAGCACTATGTACCGATCTTCTGCAGGTGTCTTACTGCGAACATGACCTCCCCCGTGACGTTTGCTACACTCTCCATTTGTTTGAAATGATTTCCAAAGCCTTGAAACAACACTGTGGCTGACGTCGAACTCCCTGGCAACATCTGTTATTTTTCGCCCTCCTTCAATCTTGCCAATAATACGGCCACGCGTAAAATCATCTAGGTGATGTCGGGAAGACATACTGAAAATTGCAAGTTCGTCAATTGATTCTTTCCCTTTCAACTTTGCGTTTGAACAACAACGGTCAATACGCGTCAAATCCTTTATATCTCTTATCAGCGCTATGACGTCACGAACAAGTTCGGCAATCCAAAATTTGCATACGCACAACACGTCTTACTGTATTCCGCACTTATGCTAATTTCCACATTTTCCTGCCTTCCATTTTATGGTTGGTATCGTTGCTAGTGTCATCCGTCCTTAGCAATTGTCCGGCAGTGTAAAAAATGTTAAAATGTTATGATACATTAACATTTACTTTGCATTTTAAATTCATAATCTGTAGATATTAGACTTCAATACGTAGCATCAAAATTTAAGCATACTGTAAAATTGTGAGAAAAATACAATCTTTGATTTTTTCCCCGAGCATTTAGCTTCTTAAATAACTATTTCAGTATTATAAACTGCATGAAACAGAACATCAGGTAGTACTATTAACTTGTAAAAACAGAATATTTGTTGTTACCCCTTTTACACTGTAAAAAATCAATACTTTAAGGAAGATTGCTTATTTTTATTCCGAGCATTTAGCTTTATAAATAACTGCTTCAATTTTATTAAGTGCATGAAAAACATGGTTAATATTTGAAGCACATCAAGTAGTTTTTAGCACATTCTATACTGTTAACAGCATCACTAAAGCAGCTAACTTTCAGTTCTGCTTCATCTTCATCAGAATCTGATGCATTTAGTCCGATCTGGTTATCCAAAACATCATCAAGGGATTGCATTTGGCAGGTACGCACATTTATGCCACAATTAACATAACCGGGAAACATAATACTTGATGAGACAGTTTCATTCCATTCTGAAAGATCGTCATCCGCAAAATTATCACCAGAATTTTCGGCATTGGACCCTTTTTTTTCTTGTTCACATCCTGAAAAGCCTGCTTTGTTAAGGCAAGTGTTAATGGTATCTATCGTAATTGCATTCCACGACTAGAATGTAAACTTTAACTTTAGATGCATCATCCTTTGCATTGATAACAGTACTTCAATAAGTAGGAACTTGTACACCAATTATATTCAAAATAGCATAACTATATTAAAAATCTGAAATTTCTTGGCGTAGAGTACAAATAAAACTTTTCAAGCTTTCGCACATCTGCCAGATGGCTTTTTCAAGGAAGTTAGACAGCAAACTGCATAATAGAACATTTCAACAATTTGAACGCGGTGACTTGACTAGACAATAAATGAATAGGAGTAAACATGATATTTCGAAGAAACAAGGTCACGTTGGTTGGGCATGTAGTACTATGGTAGAAAACGCAGCATGATTTGAAGAACTGATTGCAAATACGTGGCAACTCCAGAGAGAGACTATCATTGCAAGCCTCGCAGCTGGGCAAGATTTCCAAGATTTCGCGGCAGTAGATTTGGGTGTTGAGTATGAAGCTAATTTTTTTACAGCACTCCATATAGGATCGGCGGACTTGAACTTGACTTCTCTTGATTTCGGCATTTTCCTTCTCTTGTATCCCTTTTATGTTCGCTGATTCTAATTCCAAACGAACGTTTGGTCATTCCAATGTAGTATCGCCTAGCCATCCGGATATTTTAGTGGGATGGCATAAACACCTGCCTCATTGAGAAGAGGGGGCTTGTCAATATTTCTCTTAAGCATCATATATAAAGATGCTAGTGACCTTATGCCAACACCAAAGTTCATCTTCCTGAGCGTGTTTTTGAGTTGATAGGAAACATTTGGTATGCACAGAATAGAGCCCAGGTAGCGAAGTTGCGGCATAAAAATATTAGCATGCCTGGTTCTGTTCTGGCTTTCTCGATAAAGTTATGCATCTGGTTTTTTTGTTGTTGTTGTTGATTAGGTGTTTAACGACCACCGTGAGCAACTCAATGGGCTATAAGCAGTCGCCCGTCCCTAATTTAGGGTCACTGGTTCCAGGGAAGGGAGAGAGCCAGTGCCGTAAGACAAACACAACATTTATGCCTCACCGGGATTCGAACCCGGACCCCTTTCAGACGAATGATCAGAGGCCATCGCTTAGACCACTGCGTCACCGGGGCGGCTGCATTTGGTTCGACATATATCCTGCTTCAGTGGCCAATTTGACGATGTTTTTTAGTTTGGATTGTCTAAAACGGACATCGGATGAGACAGCGAAGGCTCATCTGATTCGAGAACGGAAGAAGGCGATCTTGTAATCATCAGGGCAGAATGAACTGCGGAGCATCAGGTTGGGAACGGAGGTGTGTTAATAATAGACTTCGGTATGAAGGCGTTTGTCGTGCGATTTGCTCACTGAGACGTCGAGACAAGGTAAGGTACCATTGTGTTCAAGCTCCATGGTGAAATTGATCGTAGGGTGTATATAATTTATTTTAAAGAGGAAAAGCGGGAGAGTCTCCTTTCCATATGGCCATATGAAAAATACATTGTCTGCATATCGTAGCCAGGTGGTAGGCCTTTGGGTGATGTTGGTGAATATATGTTGCTCAATGGGGCGAAGTATTGCTTCTGCGAAGACTGCTGAAAGCGAAGATCCCATTGGAGAATTCCAGAAGACAAAGACGAACTAGACCAACTGTGTTGCTCTAGGTTAAAATCGTGGTAGCCGCCCCGGTGGCGCAGTGGTCTAAGCGATGGCCTCTGATCATTCGTCCGTAAGGGGTCCGGGTTCGAATCCCGGCCAGGCATGGATGTTGTGTTTGTCTTACGGCACTGGCTCTCTTCCTTCCCTGGAACCAGTGACCCTAAATTAGGGACGGGCGACTGCTTATAGCCCATTGAGTTGCTCACGGTGGTCGTTAAATCTCCAATCAAAAAAAAAAAAAAAAAAAATCGTGGTACAATCGGAAGCAATTGTTTAATAATTTCTAAATTCCAAGGACGATTTTCAACCTTAGAAATGACCACTCCATAATGCTGACGATAACGGAAAAATCAGGTGAGATAGCGATAGTGGACGCAGCGGATTATAATAAACTAGAAGAATTTATATCAGGTTCTGGATCTATAATCTTACGAAGGAATCCTCTAAATTCTTGGATTGCTCAGGTAAGAAGAGCTGCAAGGTTAACTGCTATTCCAGATCTCAAGAAGTCTGCCAAATTACCGCCGGGCCCTCAGATCCCAAAACTCTTCGGCAGACTTAAACACCACAAGCCCGGTAATCCATTGAGACCGATGGTGTCCAGAAGATCCGCACCGACGTATCATCTAGAGAGAAAGCATTATCCAAATTCCTAACTAATCATCTACTGGAGTTGGACTTTAAATAACTTCCACTCTAGATGTCATCACAGAAATGAAGCATCTCACTGTTTGACAATGCAACATTATCAGTAGTTTCGATGTAGTTTCTCTTTATCCATCGATCCCTGTTCCGGAAGCCATCAGAACATTGAAAGAGGCTATATCTAATTCATCAGTTTATTCTCAGGAGTCTTGCCTCAGCATCTTCAAATTAACGGACTTGGTCTCAAATTCCAGCTACTTCAGTTTACAAGGGCAAATTTATATACAAGTAAATGGCGCTCCGATGGGATCTTCGCTTTCAGCCGTCCTCGCGGAAACAATACTTTGCCCCATTGAGCAACATATGTTCACCAACATCACCCCAATGCCTACCACCTGGCTAAGATATGCAGACGACATATTTTCGATATGGCCATGCGGAAAGGAGACTTTCCTGCTTTTCCTTGTTAAAATAAATTATACACATCCTACAATCAATTTCACCATGGAGCTTGAACACATTGGTGCCTTACCTTATCTCAATGTCTCAGTGAGCAAATCGCATGACAACCGCCTTTATACGGAAGTCTATTATAAACCCACTTCCGTTCCCAACCTGATGATTACCAGACTGCCTTCTTCCGTTCTCGAATCAGAAGAGCCTTCGCTGTCTCATCCGATGTCTGTTCCGGACAAATCCGAACTAAAAAACATCGTCGAATTGGCCACTGAGGCAGGATATACGTCGAACCAGATGCATAACTTTATCGAGAAAGCCAGAACCAGCCATGCTAATGTTTCTATGCCGCAACTTTGCTACCTGGGCTCTATTCCCTACATGCCAAATGTTTAATTCAATAAATGAGCTCTGTCTTAACACGATTTATTTCAAAAACGAACATATATTTACAATTTTTTTTTTTTTGATTGGAGGTTTAACGACCACCGTGAGCAACTCAATGGGCTATAAGCAGTCGCCCGTCCCTAATTTAGGGTCACTGGTTCCAGGGAAGGGAGAGAGCCAGTGCCGTAAGACAAACACAACATCCATGCCTCACCGGGATTCGAACCCGGACCCCTTACGGACGAACGATCAGAGGCTAGCGCCTTAGACCACTGCGCCACCGGGCGGCATATTTACAATTAAAAACCATTAGCACTTTCGGAGTGCCATTCACTCCATCCTCAGATGATCCATGGTGCTGTATTATGCAGCTTTATTTATATATATATATATATACACACACACATACGTACGTACATACAGAGTCACGTGGGGCATTACATAGCTTAACTAATTGTCATTCATGATTTACACGGTGTTATATCTGTTGCCACAAAAATAGTGAAAAGCTATATACATATGTTATAATTTGATGAATTCACTAAGTGCTTCTAAAATTCAGGTAGATCGACAGGGTAATAGTCGTTACAACATTTCGTATGTAATGCAGTGATAAAAACACTTTCTGCTATCAATAGGGCATGAACAGAGGAAGGAGTCTGGAGTATACTGACATTGCACCAATCAGGAATAAATGTGCCATTATTTATATTACGTGCAAGTGCTGTATTATAAAGGTGCGCTTTAATGCTATACTTGTGTTCATTCACTCGTAGCTCCAAATTCTTCCTTGTAGAACCTACGTAATTACTAATATGCTGTTTTGCAATTGGGTCTAAAAGTGGAATGTTGTAAACACCCCAACTTCGCAAAATATCGGCTTTATCTCGGTCTCGTCTGAGTTGCGCAAACAAATTGTTACACCTAATGCCTAGTTGTAATTTATATTTGGAACACACATGTGACAACAAATTTGTAACACCAGGTAAGTATTCTAGTGATCCCATGAACTTCTGACTACGTTCATTTTCTCTGACCAACGTAGTAGAACAATGTGTTATTACCCTTTCATGAATCCTACGGGCAATATAATCCGGGTACCCAAACATGTTAGTCGTCTTACAAATTCCCTTAATCTCTCTGTTTAAAGCTTGGTCTGTGGATGAATGCGAGTAAGCTCTCCTGAAGTAAAAATCAACCGCCGAAGTATACGGAATGATAGAACAAACATAAGATAATTTTCGATAAACAGAAAATGCTAACTCGTGGGTGGTAGAGTTACGACTAATATATATATCCAGAAAACGGTAAAACATAGTTAAACTCCATTTCAACCGTGAGCCTGATGGTAGGGAAAATAGAAGATAGTGCGTCGACAAACTGTTCTAATAAATCCTGTGAATGAGGCCAAATAACCAGGATGTCGTCGACGTACCTTTAATACAAACAAGGTGGGTGTGGAAATTTAGATAGAACCAAATTTTCACCAAGTTGCATAATAATTTTGGCAAGGACAAATGACAGTGGTGAACCCATAGGGGAGCCCCCACTTGTTGATAAACACATCCTTGAAATTTAAAGTATGAACATTGTTTAACTAGCCTAAGTGTGTTCATAACAGCCATAATTTCCTCAGACGGAATTCCGGAATCGGCAAGAAGCGCCTCAATAATTTGGTGGGCGGCCTTCACGGGTACATTAGGGTACAAGGATACTACATCAAGGGACGCCAATATTAAAGGCTCATTATGTAGCCGAGTTGAAAATTTATGCAACATGTTGAAAATTTGGTTCTATCTAAATTTCCACACCCACCTTGTTTGTATTTAAGGTACGGTGACAACATCCTGGTTATTTGGCCTCATTCACAGGATTTATTAGAACAGTTTATCGACGCACTATCTTCTATTTTCCCTACCATCAGGCTCAGGGTTGAAATCGAGTGTAACTATGTTTTACCGTTTCTGGATATATGTATTAGTCGTAACTCTACCACCCATTAGTTAGCATTTTCTGTTTATCGAAAACCATCTTATGTTTGTTCTATCATTCCGTATAACTCATGTCACCCTTTTAAGCAGAAAACTTCAGCGATTGATTTTTACTTCAGGAGAGCTTACTCACATTCATCCACAGACCAAGCTTTAAACAGAGATTAAGGGAATTTTTAAGATGACTAACATGTTTAGGTACCCGGATTATATAACCCGTAGGATTCATGAAAGGGTAATAACACGTTGTTCTACTACGTTGGTCAGAGAAAATGAACATAGTCAAAAGTTCATAGGATCACTAGAATACTTACCTGGTGTTACAAATTTGTTGTCGCATGTGTGTTCCAAATATAAATTACAACTAGGCATTAGGTGTAACAATTTGTTTGCACAACTCAGACGAGACAGAGATAAAGCCGATATTTTGCGAAGTTGGGGGTGTTTACAACATTCCGCTTTTAGACCCAATTACAAAACAGCATATTAGTAATTATGTAGGTTCTACAAGGAGGAATTTGGAGCTACGAGTGAATGAACACAAGTATAGCATTAAAGCGCACCTTTATAATACAGCACTTGCACGTAATATGTATAAATAATGGCACGTTTATTCCTGATTAGTGCAATGTCAGTATACTCCAGACTCCTTCCTCTGTTCATGCCCTATTGATAGCAGAAAGTGTTTTTATCACGGCATTAGATACAAAATGTTGTAACGACTATTACCCTGTCGATCTACCTGAATTTTGGAAGCACTTAGTGAAATCATCAAATTATAACATATGTATATAGCTTTTCACTATTTTTTGTGGCAACAGATGTATGTGATATAACACCGTGTAAATCATGCGAGGGAATATGAACTTCCGTTGTGCATGGCTTTTATCGATTATGAAAAAGCCTTTGATTTGGTGCAACCATCAGCAGTTACAATGGCTCTGAAATCGTACGGTATTGAAGATGCATACATTAAAGTTATTAATAACATCTATGAAAATGCAAGTGCAAAGAATCGGCTGTTTGAAAATACAACACACATAAAAATTGGAAAGGGAGTGAGACAAGGTGACATATCTCCGAAGCTCTTTAACGCCACATTGGAAAATGTCTTTCAATCACTGAACTGGGAAAACAACGGGATAAAGATTAATAGAGATTATCTAACCCACCTTCGTTTTGCTGATGACATAGGCATTTTTGCAACTACCCCATCAGAGCTGCAGAGTATGATCCAAGAACTTGCTGGCAAGCGTAAAGAAGTGGGATTAAAAATGAACTTTCAGAAGACAAAAGTGATGTTCAATGCTTTTACACGAAATGAAGATTTATTGATTGATGGAGAAAAGCTGGAGATAACAGACACGTACGTTTATCTTGGACAGCAGATATCAAGTGAGGGTCACATCGATGAAGAAATTAATCGGCGTACAAAACTTGCCTGGAGAGCTTTTGGAAGAAACAGCATAATTTTCAAGAGCAATATGCCATTATGTCTTAAAAGAAAAGTGTTTGATCAATGCATCCTTCCAGTGCTTACATATGGTGCAGAGACGTGGACCTTAACTAAAAGAGACATACAAAGGCTGCAGACAACTCAAAGAAGCATGGAGAGGTGCATGCTTGGTGTAACCAGGAGGGATAAGAAGAGGAACTCGTGGATCCGAAAAATGACAACAGTGGAAGACATCATGATCAAAGTTAAATCCCTGAAATGGCAATGGGCTGGACATACTGCCAGAAGGACAGATCATCGATGGACAGCCGAAATTTTAGATTGGATTCCAAGGGACAGGAAAAGACCGAGAAGACCACATGGGAGATGGGTGGATGAAATTCGAAAGTATGCGGGAGTGACATGGAGGAGACTGGCACAAGACAGACCGTTGTGGAGGAAACTTGGGGAGACCTTCGTCCAGCAGTGGATTGATAATGGTGTACAATGATGATGATGAAATCATGAATGGCAATTAGTTAAGCTACGTAATGCCCCACGTGACTGTATATATATATAGCTGCATAATACAGCAACATGGATCATCTGAGGATGGAGTGAACGGCACTCTGAAAGTACTAATGGTTTTTAATTGTAAATATCTGTTCGGTTTTTAAATAAATCATGTTAAGACGGAGCTCATTTATTGTATTTTAATTGCATGACTTACTCTTCATATTTGAAGTACCAAATGTTTCCTATCGACTGAAAAACATGCTCAGGAGGATGAACTTCAGTGTCTGCATCAGGTCTCCGGCATCTTTATATAGGATGCTTAAGAGAAATATTGACAAAGCCCCCTCTTCTCAATGAGGCAGGTGTTTATGCGATCCCACTAAAATATCCGGACGGCTCCAGGCGATACTACATCGGAATGACCTAATGTTAGTTTGGAATTAGAATCGGTGAACATAAAAGGAATACAAGAGTTGGAAAAATAACCACTGCCCTATCAAGAGAAGTCAAGTTCAAGTCGAGTGATGTAAAGAAATTAGCTTCATACTCTACACCCAAATCTACTGCTGCGAAATCTTGGAAATGTTTCCCAGCTGCGAGGCTTGCAATGATAGCGTCTTTCTGGAGTTGCCACTTATTTGGAACCAGTTCTTCAAATAATGCTGTGTTTTCTACCATAGTATTACGTGCCCAACCAACGTGACCTCGTTTCTTCGAAATATCAAGTTTACTCCTATTCATTTATTGTCTAGTGAAGTCACCGCGTTCAAATTGTTGAAACGTTCTATTATGCAGTTAGCTGTCTACCTTCCATGAAAAAGCCATCTGGTTAATGTGCGAAAGCTTGGAAAGTTTTTTATTTGTATTCTACGCCAAGAAATTTCAGATTTTTAATATAGTTATACTATTTGAGAAAGTACTTTTTGCATGAGAAGCTTTCAATAATGGGCTTTAAAAGATGTAATGACACCAAGATCCAGTGGGTTGCAATTCACTAGTACAATTTGCTGGGAAAAAATGACTGTTTTTCAGATTGTTTACCTGAGGATGTGCAGCACACTGATCAATGAGTAAGAGGACTTTTCTTTTTTTTGCCTGCATCTGAATATTCATGGCTTCTAAATAATTTTTGAATAAAGTTGTGGTAACCCACAGCATTTTATTTGGTTGGCAAAGATTTCACATTTTTGAAGAAACATGGTTTAGTGGATTTGCCTATAACTAATGGCTGCAGTTTTTCAGACCCGTCTGCATTGGCAGCTAGAAGAACAGCGATTCTATCTTTTGATTTCTTTCCTCCATGGCACGTGTCGTAAAAAAAAAAAAAAAAACCGTGCATCTTGCCCTGCGACTTCAAATAAAGAAATTCACTGCATATTAGATGGATGGATTAATCATTTTAAGCTAAGACATAACATAGTGTTTTATCTGGCTGCAGTTTATAAAACAGTCCAGTTTAATCAGCATCAAAAATATCACGCAGCACGTACCCTTCAATAATTTGTGGCAGCTGTTCATTTTTCCATGTTTGTGCCGTTATGGGATAAACACTTCTGCTTTCGCCGGGTAGAGCTCTATACACTATGTTATGCCTTTGCTTAAAACGATCAACCCATGCATTTGATGCAGCGAATTCCTTTATTTGAAGTTGCTGAGCAAAATGAAATGCTTTTTCCTTCAGAATTGATCCCCACTAATAGGCAAATTACTAGCCCGTGTTTGATGGAACCAAGTGACAAGAGCATTTTCCAACTCATTCAGAGGCTATGCTTTCATAAATTTCCTCTTACTCAAAAATGCCCACACTTTGATGCACATCTTTCAATTTCTTTTCTATTTTTGCTATGGTACACAACATTAACTTGGAAATTCAGAGTTTCTCTGCAGTCTGTGATCCTGGGTTCACACCAAGCAGTGACAAAATGTCCACTTTTTCATACATACATACATATCACTAAGCTGTTCTCTGAGATTCAGAGGTTAGCTCCAAAAAGAAATACAAACTTCCAGATATTTTTACTTATTGTTGTCGTATCAAACTTCGCCATTTACAGCGATCTTGACATACAACTCGTGCTTCACTGATATCCATTACACGCCTTACACAAGATCTTTTATACTTCATACTCATAATCTTTTTCTCATGCAGACACTCCTGAATCTGATCCACCCATGTCTTCCTTGTCCTTCCCCTGCCTTTCCTTCCTGCCACTTGGGTTGAAAATATTTTCTTAGTAAGCATTTCATCACTCATTCTTTCAACATGGTCAAACCACCAAAGCATATTGGTCTCCACCTTGCTAACAACATTTTGCTTTACATCACACAACTGCAATACATCTTCATTCCTCACACAATCATATCGTGTCTTGCCACAAACCCCACGTAAGTAACGCATTTCTCCAGCACACAAACGACTCCTATGCTTCTTCTGCAGTACCCAGGTTTCACTGCCATACATCAGAGTAGGAACAATTACTGTTTCATACACAGCCATGCGGGACTCTCTAGAGAACCCATCATTCCTGTGAAAACCTCGCAGAGCAGCTATGACTTTCAAAGAAGAATTCACTCGACTACTGATTTGACCATCCAACTTGTTCTCTGTCAAACATGCTTCCTAAATACACAAACTCACTCACCTGGTCAATCACAGTGCCATTTATACTTACATTACATTCAGTGCTACCCATTCCTCTCTCAAACACCATAACTTTGGTTTTTCCCTTATTTATACTCAGTTTGAATTTCATGCTAACTTCGTGCATCCGAGTCAACATACTCTGCAACTCACTTTTGCTCTCTGCCAACAGGACAGTGTCATCAGCATACAGCAATCTGCACACATGGATATCACCAAGACATAAACCACTATTATCTATTTTGGCCTCACGCATGCATGCGTCCATAAATATATTAAACAGCCATGGTGACATTACACAACCTTGTCTAACTCCTGCACCAATGGAAAACCATTTTGATAAAACACCATTCACTTGTACACAAGCTCTACTACCAGCATACATGGCTTTTACACTATTAAGTAGATTCCCAGTAACACCATATTCATTCAATACCTTCCACAAAAGTGTCCTATTCGCTCGGTCGTAAGCTTTCTCTAAATCTATGAAGGCAGTAAAAACTTTCTTCCCAACAGCCAGATACTTTTCAATCATCATGCGTAATGCAAAAATCTGGTTAGTGCAGCCTTTACCAGGCATAAACCACTCTGAACATCCCACACTTTCAATGATGTAAGACCCCGTACTTTTTCAATAACAACCTTACCAAACACTTTCCCTGGCACACTCAGTAGGCTAATACCACGATAGTTCTTGCATTCAGTCTGATCACCTTTTCCCTTATACAAAGGAACAATAATAGCATCCTTCCAGTCCTGAGGGACCATTCCTAACTCCCAGCACAACTGGCAAATTTCAGTTAACCAGTCAATTATAGAGTCACCACCATACTTCAACATCTCTGCAGTTATGCCATCAACTCCTGGAGCCTTACCATTCTGAAGAGATTTTAGAGCTTTACACACTTCTTCTCTTGAGATCCTTCCTGTGCTTTCATCCCTCATTGTGACATCATCTGCATCTGTCTCAGAATAATTTTTGCTCTCCTGATCTAATAACTCACAGAAGTATTCACCCCATCTTTCACTTAACTCATTGGGCTCCCATATCATTTCCCCGATCTCATTCTTCACACAACTTACAACTTAGTTTCCCCTATTTTTCCTGAGTCTCGTGTACTTCCAGAAGGACTTCCTATCTTTCCAAAAAGCCAGTTTATGCCTTTCCACTTTCTCCTTCCTATCGTTTGCCTTACTGTGGCGAACCAGCTTAGCAGCTTCACGCTTCTTACAGCGATATTCATCCACAGAGACTCTACCTTGCAACATCCCCAAATAGGCTTCCTTCTTTTTCTTTACTGCCTCATCAATCTCACTATTCCACCAAGCATCACCTCTATTGTTACCCACTATTGTGGTGCCACAGACCTCTTTAGCAGCAGTGACAACACAGTTCTTAAAACATTCCCACTTCTTTTCTACATCCCTCTCACAAGATTTCAGATCCTTCAGTCGTTCTCTGAGTAAGTCAGAGTACCGCTGATGATCTTCAAGGAGCCTATCAACCTTTATTCTTTCTATCCTGGGTCTCTTCCTATTCCTTTTCCTCCAACCAACATTAAGTTTCACTCGTGACACTACCAAGTAATGATCAGAACCAACATCCGCACCTCTCATCACATGAGTGTCAACAACTAAGTGTTTCAAACGCTGATCGTAAACAACAAAATCTATCGCACTCTTTTGACCAAGAGTACGATTTTCCCAAGTATATGTGTGTATATACTTGTGGTTGAAAAATGTATTAGATACACACAAACCATTCTCAATGCAGAGTTCAATTAATCTTTCACCATTATCATTCACACAAGGATCATTAAACTTACCCAGAACATTGTCAGAAATTGCATTCTGCACACCTACTCTAGCATTGAAATCCCCTGCTATTATAACTTTTTCTTTAGCACCAAACTGGCTCAAAACAGCTTTTAGCTCATTCCAGAAACCTTCTTTCTTATCAGAAGGTTCCGAGTCACAAGGAGCATACACTACAAAAATTACAATTCTCTGAAGTTTCACTTTCAAACGAATCCAGAGAATTCTCTCCCTTATGCAACTATAATGAATCAAGTTGTTCATCTTTTCACTTAAAATCACACCTACACCAGCCTGTCCTCTCATATTATCCAAAACTCCAGACCACACACACACCGTGCCATTCACTTCTACCCCAATTTCCTTCTTTTTGGTTTCACTTGCACACAGCACATCCAGTCTATACTTATTCATCTCCTCAATCACCTCACTCATCTTGCCATTTATACCTCTAGTATTCCATACACCAATCTTACATTCACTCAGCCGAGATCTCTTTCTCTTACGCCATTTAGAAAGTCCAGGTCGATTCCGTAGTGGACTGTCCTTCTCAAGTATGGTAGGTCCACTATATCCCACACTTGAGTCGTTCTTAATATATCTTTTTGTCTTTTTAATCAGGTAAGTACATCAGTGTGGGGGATTAGCCCACAGCTGAGGGTTCCAATTGGTCATTCAACCTAAGGATTCTGGAACAAAACCCAGTGAGTTGGGGTCTTTTAGCCAATGTCGCACAGAACTAGCTTGCACCTCTCCAAGATTTACAGAGGCCCTAGTTGCTGTTGTGTGTGCCATTGTTACCACGGAGTGCCCCGAGGAGGCAAACCCATCGCTCACTACGACCGCCCGCTCCATTTTTTCACTGATTAAAAATCAGTTTGCTGCTTTTTTTTTTTGCTGCAGTCATTCATTTTTTTAAAATGCTCTGCAAAATGCACTTACGCAAACTACTGATCAGTGAATTCTAACTTTTCTAGTGCTGTCTATGTTCATCAAAGCTTCATCTGTAAATGAGCTGTGTTGTTTAATTTGACCTGTAGATTTAACACTGAGAAGAAAAGAAAAAGGAACATAATTTGGGGAAGAATTCCAGAGATTCAGGAATGTGTGCACCCCATGTGTGTCCCCTGACTTCAAAGAAAGCTATTGTTCAGTCTGTAGCTGAAAACAAGAATTCCCAGGGTATTCTAGATTTCCTCCCCCACACCACCACCTTCCCACCCATGCAAGGATACAGTGCACTCCTTTGGAACTTGTTGGTCATTTGCTTCCCCCTGTAAGAAGCGTACGCTTGACAGCCAGATGAAAGGTGAACTGATTTATGATTACGTTAAGCTGTGTCACAGATGGTATTCTTTGAAACACTGGTTAACTGCACGTGTGAAATTTTCCTGTTACGTGAGGCTCTTTTTCTTGCTATTTTTTAATGCGAAAATGCTGGTTAACATAGTTTGGTGATTTACAGAAAATAAAAAAATGTTCGCTAAATTGAGGAAATGTGTTCATTAAATCGGGAAATGCCAAGCATTAATTTCAATGCTGTTCCGTCCGGACCATAAAAAATGTACGTAAAATCGTGGAATTCATTAAATTGCAGTCCATTAAAGAGGGGTTTGACTGCACTTTGCATGTCATCCTGCACTACTAAAATTGTGCACCAAAACAGTGAACAGATATCGCTCTTGGTTCCAGTTGGTAATTCTGCTTCTCAATCCTGTTAAATGTCCACTGACATTCATTGCTTAATCATAACATTGTCCATGGCAATCTTTTATGTCAAGTGTAAAATGTGTTAAAATATCATGGGCAACTTTAAGTAATGCAGTAGAACTTATTGTAGCTGTTTTGTAGAAGTTCACAAACACTTCTTCAATTTATAGATAGTCATTCACAACCTATATCATATGTTTATTTGTACTTTAGTAATTATATCGAAAGTTTCATCTATAATTAGTGAAAAATACTGTGCTTCCTCATAATAGACTTAATAATATTGTACTGTGCATCACTGCATAGTAACAAAATGATAACATGAGAAACCTATATATATATATATATATATATATGGGATGTAAGGTCAGGTGATGCGTAACATCACAGCCTCTCCTTGACAAATGTCAACCCCGCCTTCTCGTGGTACATCCTGTTCCCACTAAAGGGGCTCTGACGACCGCCTATAGCGGTATAACTATACCATCGGGATTAGAGGAAATGCTATCCCACACTCACCAACCCGCTTGGCCAGCGTGGTGAGTTATGGCCAAACCCCTCCAAAATGACTCCACAACTTAAATCTTGGCCCTCAGTCTCCGGCAGCTGGAATGTACCTGGCCAAGGCAGCGGCCAGTGCGACATGAAGGCAGAGGGTGCTAAGAATCCCCGGAGGACCGGACTAGGCTGCCATCTGATGCTGACCTTGGCTACGTACAACGGACGCTCCCTATCTTCTGATTCAAGGCTTCTTGAATTGGAAGAGGAACTACAAAGGATCAAGTGGGACATCGTCGGGCTAAGTGAGGTAAGGAGAAAAGGAGAAGATCTCATTGAACTGAAAAGTGGACATCTCTTCTACTATCGTGGGACAGATACTGGCAGAACTAGTGGTGTTGGATTTATAATAAACAAGAAACTGAAGGATAAAGTTGTAGAAGTTGAAAGTTCCTCTGACAGAGCTGCACGACTCGTTATCCAACTCTCGAGAAGATACCAGGCTCAGATTCAAACTTATGCACCCACCACAAGTCATGCTGAAGAAGAAATTGAAGAATTTTATGAGGGAATTAGTGATCTAAATAATAAAGGTAAGCAGCACTTGAAGATAATTATGGGAGATTTCAATGCAAAAATAGGGCAACGGCAACAGAATGAAACTTCAGTAGGTAAATTCGGTCACGGCAACAGAAACCAGCGTGGAAATACTCTCGTAGAGTTTGCAGAGGCAGAAGGGTTTTTCATCTTGAACTCCTTTTTCAAGAAAAAGCCACACAGGAAATGGACATGGAGACATCCAAATGGGACGACAAGTGAAATTGATTTTATTATGTGTAACAAAAAATTCGTCATAGAAGACTGCAGTGTGCTAAACAAGTTCAACACAGGCAGTGACCATAGATTGGTGAGATGTAAGATGCACCTCAACACTAAACTCGAACGTAGCAAGCTCATAAGACAAACAAAATGTATTGACATAACCAACCTTAAACACCATAATACCTTCAAATTGGAACTGAAGAACAGATTCTCTGCTTTAGAAGGCCTAACATCGGAAGAAGTGGATATTTCTGAAGTTAACAGAAAAGTAACCAAAGCTCTTATGGAAACAGCAACAAAATTAGCTGGGTCTAAGAACAAATTGCATGTGAACAAATTATCAGGAAAAACCAAAATGTTGATGCAAAAAGAAGAGTGATGAGGACAACTAAAGAAGATGTGACTTCCAAAGTGGAATATATAGAGCTATGCAAGACAGTACGAAAAAGTATCACTGAAGACATAAGAAAATTCAACTGTGAACTAGTAAGGAAAGCAATTGAAAACAACCAAAGCCTAAAGATAGCAAAGGGACATCTTAGTAAGGGGAAAAAACAGATTATGGCACTGAGAAAAGAAGATGGTTCTGTAACAAGAAATAGAGGCGAAATTTTGACAAGAGTGAAAGATTTCTACTCCAAATTATATGAAAGGGATGATACATGTACTCCAGACATCATGAAAGGTACCAGAGTTCTTCCAGTCCTTCCAGCAGAAGTTGCACATGCAATCAAGAACATGAAGCGGGGAAAAGCTCCAGGAGAAGATGGAATTACTGTAGACATCATACAAGAAGCAAGTGGAGAAATCGAAACAGTACTCGCCCAAATTTTCACTCGATGCCTTAAGGAAGGGAAAATTCCTGAGGATTGGAACAACGCTACAATGATCTTGCTACATAAAAAAGGTGACATTGAGGATCTCAGGAACTACAGACCTATCAGCCTCCTATCAGTGGTTTATAAAATCTTCACTAAAGTTCTTTCACACCGCTTGAAGGTGACACTGGACATGGCTCAACCGAGAGAACAAGCTGGATTCAGGAGTGGCTACAGCACAATAGATCATATCCACGTACTGAGAGAACTAATTGAAAGAGCGAGGGAATATGAGCTTCCATTGTGCATGGCTTTTATCGATTATGAAAAAGCCTTTGATTCGGTGAAACCATCAGCAGTTGCAATGGCTCTGAAATCCTGCGGTATTGAAGATGCATACATTAATATTATTAATAATATCTATGAAAATGCAAGTGCAAAGATTCGGCTGTTTGAAAATACAACACACATAAAAATTGGAAAAGGAGTGAGACAAGGTGACACCATATCTCCGAAGCTCTTTAATGCCACATTGGAAAATGTCTTTCAATCACTGAACTGGGAAAACAAAGGGATAAAGATTAATGGAGATTATCTAACCCACCTTCGTTTTGCTGATGACATAGTCATTTTTGCAACTACCCCATCAGAGCTGCAGAGTATGATCCAGGAACTTGCTGACAAGAGTAAAGAAGTGGGATTAAAAATGAACTTTCAGAAGACAAAAGTGATGTTCAATGCTTTTACAAGAAATGAAGATTTATCGATTGATGGAGAAAAGCTGGAGATAACAGACACATACGTTTATCTTGGACAGCAGATATCAAGTGAGGGTCACATTGGTGAAGAAATTAATCGGCGTACAAAACTTGCCTGGAGAGCTTTTGGAAGAAACAGCATAATTTTCAAGAGCAATATGCCATTATGTCTTAAAAGAAAAGTGTTTGATCAATGCATCCTTCCAGTGCTTACGTATGGTGCAGAGACGTGGGCCTTAGCTAAAAGAGACATACAAAGGCTGCAGACAACTCAAAGCAGCATGGAGAGGTGCATGCTTGGTGTAACCAGGAGAGATAAGAAGAGGAACACGTGGATCCGAAAAATTACAAGAGTGGAAGACATCATGATCAGAGTTAAATCCCTGAAATGGCAATGGGCTGGACATACTGCCAGAAGAACAGACCATCGATGGACAGCCGAAATTTTAGATTGGATTCCAAGGGACAGGAAAAGACCTAGAAGAAGACCACATGGAAGATGGGTGGATGAAATTCGAAAGTATGCGGGAGTGACGTGGAGGAGACTGGCACAAGACAGACCGTTGTGGAGGAAACTTGGGGAGACCTTCGTCCAGCAGTGGATTGATAATGGTTGACAATGAAATCATCATTGTCAACCATTATCAATCCACTGCTGGACGAAGGTCTCCCAAGTTTCCTCCACAACGGTCTGTCTTGTGCCAGTCTCCTCCACGTCACTCCCGCATACTTTCGAATTTCATCCACCCATCTTCCATGTGGTCTTCTTCTAGGTCTTTTCCTGTCCCTTGGAATCCAATCTAAAATTTCGGCTGTCCATCGATGGTCTGTTCTTCTGGCAGTATGTCCAGCCCATTGCCATTTCAGGGATTTAACTCTGATCATGATGTCTTCCACTCTTGTAATTTTTCGGATCCACGTGTTCCTCTTCTTATCTCTCCTGGTTACACCAAGCATGCACCTCTCCATGCTGCTTTGAGTTGTCTGCAGCCTTTGTATGTCTCTTTTAGCTAAGGCCCACGTCTCTGCACCATACGTAAGCACTGGAAGGATGCATTGATCAAACACTTTTCTTTTAAGACATAATGGCATATTGCTCTTGAAAATTATGCTGTTTCTTCCAAAAGCTCTCCAGGCAAGTTTTGTACGCCGATTAATTTCTTCACCAATGTGACCCTCACTTGATATCTGCTGTCCAAGATAAACGTACGTGTCTGTTATCTCCAGCTTTTCTCCATCAATCGATAAATCTTCATTTCTTGTAAAAGCATTGAACATCACTTTTGTCTTCTGAAAGTTCATTTTTAATCCCACTTCTTTACTCTTGTCAGCAAGTTCCTGGATCATACTCTGCAGCTCTGATGGGGTAGTTGCAAAAATGACTGTCATCAGCAAAACGAAGGTGGGTTAGATAATCTCCATTAATCTTTATCCCTTTGTTTTCCCAGTTCAGTGATTGAAAGACATTTTCCAATGTGGCATTAAGAGCTTCGGAGATATGGTGTCACCTTGTCTCACTCCTTTTCCAATTTTTATGTGTGTTGTATTTTCAAACAGCCGAATCTTTGCACTTGCATTTTCATAGATGTTATTAATAATATTAATGTATGCATCTTCAATACCGCAGGTTTTCAGAGCCATTGCAACTGCTGATGGTTTCACCGAATCAAAGGCTTTTTCATAATCGATAAAAGCCATGCACAATGGAAGTTCATATTCCCTCGCTCTTTCAATTAGTTCTCTCAGTACGTGGATATGATCTATTGTGCTGTAGCCACTCCTGAATCCAGCTTGTTCTCTTGGTTGAGCCATGTCCAGTGTCACCTTCAAGCAGTGTGAAAGAACTTTAGTGAAGATTTTATAAACCACTGATAGGAGGCTGATAGGTCTGTAGTTCCTGAGATCCTCAATGTCACCCCTTTTATGTAGCAAGATCATTGTAGCGTTGTTCCAATCCTCAGGAATTTTCCCTTCATTAAGGCATCGAGTGAAAATTTGGGCGAGTACTGTTTCGATTTCTCCACTTGCTTCTTGTATGGTGTCTACAGTAATTCCATCTTCTCCTGGAGCTTTTTCCCGCTTCATGTTCTTGATTGCATGTGCAACTTCTGCTGGAAGGACTGGAAGAACTCTGGTACTGGTACCTTTCATGATGTCTGGAGTACATGTATCATCCCTTTCATATAATTTGGAGTAGAAATCTTTCACTCTTGTCAAAATTTTGCCTCTATTTCTTGTTACAGAACCATCTTCTTCTTTTCTCAGTGCCATAATCTGTTTTTTCCCCTTACTGAGATGTCCCTTTGCTATCTTTAGGCTTTGGTTGTTTTCAATTGCTTTCCTTACTAGTTCACAGTTGAATTTCCTTACGTCTTCAGTGATACTTTTCCGTACTGTTTTGCATAGCTCTATATATTCCACTTTGGAAGTCACATCTTCTTTAGTTGTCCTCATCACTCTTCTTTTGCATCAACATTTTGGTTTTTCCTGATAATTTGTTCACATGCAATTTGTTCGTAGACCCAGCTAATTTTGTTGCTGTTTCCATAAGAGCTTTGGTTACTTTTCTGTTAACTTCAGAAATATCCACTTCTTCCGATGTTAGGCCTTCTAAAGCAGAGAATCTGTTCTTCAGTTCCAATTTGAAGGTATTATGGTGTTTTTTAAGGTTGGTTATGTCAATACATTTTGTTTGTCTTATCAGCTTGCTACGTTCGAGTTTAGTGTTGAGGTGCATCTTACATCTCGCCAATCTATGGTCACTGCCTGTGTTGAACTTGTTTAGCACACTGCAGTCTTCTATGACGAATTTTTTGTTACACATAATAAAATCAATTTCACTTGTCGTCCCATTTGGATGTCTCCATGTCCATTTCCTGTGTGGCTTTTTCTTGAAAAAGGAGTTCAAGATGAAAAACCCTTCTGCCTCTGCAAACTCTACGAGATTATTTCCACGCTGGTTTCTGTTGCCGTGACCAAATTTACTTACTGAAGTTCCATTCTGTTGCAGTTGCCCTATTTTTGCATTGAAATCTCCCATAATTATCTTCAAGTGCTGCTTACCTTTATTATTTAGATCACGAATTTCCTCATAAAATCCTTCAATTTCTTCTTCAGCATGACTTGTGGTGGGTGCATAAGATTGAATAATCTGAGCCTGGTATCTTCTCGAGAGTTGGATAACAAGTCGTGCAGCTCTGTCAGAGGAACTTTCAACTTCTACAACTTTATCCTTCAGTTTCTTGTTTATTATAAATCCAACACCACTAGTTCTGCCAGTATCTGTCCCACGATAGTAGAAGAGATGTCCACTTTTCAGTTCAATGAGATCTTCTCCTTTTCTCCTTACCTCACTTAGCTCGACGATGTCCCACTTGATCCTTTGTAGTTCCTCTTCCAATTCAAGAAGCCTTGAATCAGAAGATAGGGAGCGTCCGTTATACGTAGCCAAGGTCAGCATCAGATGGCAGCCTAGTCCGGTCCTCCGGGGATTCTTAGCACCCTCTGCCTTCATGTCGCACTGGCCGCTGCCTTGGCCAGGTACATTCCAGCTGCCGGAGACTGAGGGCCAAGATTTAAGTTGAGTCATTTTGGAGGGGTTGGGCCATAACTCAACACGCTGGCCAAGCGGGTTGGTGAGTGTGGGATAGCATTTCCTCTAATCCCGATGGTATAGTTATACCGCTATTGGCGGTCATATATATATATATCATCATCATCATTGTCAACCATTATCAATCCACTGCTGGACGAAGGTCTCCCCAAGTTTCCTCCACAACAGTCTGTCTTGTGCCAGTCTCCTCCATGTCACCCCTGCATACTTTCGAATTTCATCCACCCATCTCCCATGTGGTCTTTTTCTGGGTCTTTTCCTGTGCCTTGGAATCCAATCTAAAATTTCAGCTGTCCATCGATGATCTGTCGTTCTGGCAGTATGTCCAGCCCATTGCCATTTCAGGGATTTAACTCTGATTATGATGTCTTCCACTCTTGTCATTTTTCGGATCCACGAGTTCCTCTTCTTATCTCTCCTGGTTACACCAAGTATGCACCTCTCCATGCTTCTTTGAGTTGTCTGCAGTCTTTGTATATCTCTTTTAGTTAAGGTCCACGTCTCTGCACCATACGTAAGCACTGGAAGGATGCATTGATCAAACACTTTTCTTTTAAGACATAATGGCATATTGCTCTTGAAAATTATGCTGTTTCTTCCAAAAGCTCTCCAGGCAAGTTTTGTACGCCGATTTAATTTCTTCATCAATGTGACCCTCACTTGATATCTGCTGTCCAAGATAAACGTATTTTCTGTTATCTCCAGCTTTTCTCCATCAATCAATAAATCTTCATTTCTTGTAAAAGCATTGAACATCACTTTTGTCTTCTGAAAGTTCATTTTTAATCCCACTTCTTTACTCTTGTCAGCAAGTTCCTTTATCATACTCCTGCAGCTCTGATGGGGTAGTTAGAAAAATGACTACGTCATCAGCAAAACGAAGGTGGGTTAGATAATCTCCATTAATCTTGATCCCTTTGTTTTCCCAGCTCAGCGACTGAAAAACACCCTCCAATGTGGCATTAAAGAGCTTCGGAGATATGGTGTCACCTTGTCTCACTCCCTTTCCAATTTTTATGTGTGTTGTATTTTCAAACAGCCGAATCTTTGCACTTGCATTTTCATAGATGTTATTAATAATATTAATGTATGCATCTTCAATACCGCAGGTTTTCAGAGCCATTGTAACTGCTGATGGTTTCACCGAATCAAAGGCTTTTTCATAATCGATAAAAGCCATGCACAATGGAAGTTCATATTCCCTCGCTCTTTCAATTAGTTCTCTCAGTACGTGGATATGATCTATTGTGCTGTAGCCACTCCTGAATCCAGCTTGTTCTCTCGGTTGAGCCATGTCCAGTGTTACCTTCAAGCGGTGTGAAAGAACTTTAGTGAAGATTTTATAAACTACTGATAGGAGGCTGATAGGTCTGTAGTTTCCGAGATCCTCAATGTCACCTTTCTTATGTAGCAGGATCATTGTAGCGGTGTTCCAATCCTCAGGAATCTTTCCTTCATTAAGGCATTGAGTGAAAATTTGGGCAAGTACTGTTTCAATTTCTCCACTTGCTTCTTGTATGATGTCTACAGTAATTCCATCTTCTCCTGGAGCTTTTCCCCGCTTCATGTTCTTGATTGCATGTGCAACTTCTGCTGGGAGGACTGGAGGAACTCTGGTACTGGTATCTTTCATGATGTCTGGAGTGCATGTATCATCCCTTTCATATAATTTGGAGTAGAAATCTTTCACTCTTGTCAAAATTTCGTCTCTATTTCTTGTTACAGAACCATCTTCTTTTCTCAGTGCCATAATCTGTTTTCTTCCCTTACTGAGATGTCCCTTTGCTATCTTTAGGCTTTGGTTGTTTTCAATTGCTTTCCTCACTAGTTCACAGTTGAATTTTCGTACGTCTTCAGTGATACTTTTTCGTGCTGTCTTGCATAGCTCTATATATTCCACTTTGGAAGTCACATCTTCTTTAGTTGTCCTCATCTCTCTTCTTTTTTGCATCAACATTTTCGTTTTTCCTGATAATTTGTTTACATGCAACTTGTTCTTAGACCCAGCTAATTTTGTTGCTGTTTCCATAAGAGCTTTGGTTACTTTTCTGTTAACTTCAGAAATATCCACTTCTTTCGATGTTAGGCCTTCTAAAGCAGAGAATTTGTTCTTCAGTTCCAATTTGAAGGTATTATGGTGTTTTTTAAGGTTGGTTATGTCAATACATTTTGTTTGTCTTATGAGCTTGCCACGTTCAAGTTTGGTGTTGAGGTGCATCTTACATCTCACCAATCTATGGTCACTACCTGTGTTGAACTTGTTTAGCACACTGCAGTCTTCTATGACGAATATATATATATATATATATATATATATATATATATATATATATTATATGTATATATATATATATTTACTTCACTACAACCAAGATATCAACTCTGGAACACATTCTGTTTTAAGAAGTAACACATGTATTATTGATGAGTCAGCAGTGTGGCCTTAAATAGCTAACCTTTTCTGGATCAAGTGTTGTACAGAAGATATCTTTTAGAGCTTGATGAGCATATTTCATTTCTTCTAATTTAGTTTTTTGTAATAAGAGATGACACATTTCTAGTGCTAATATGACAGAGGCTGTACATTTAAAAGGTTTGCAGTTGCGGCTCCTTGTTTAATTGTTATGGAATTGAATCTGGCTGTTGGACGAAGATTTTGTATCCAGTATTTAATTGTATTAAGGATTTTAAGTTAAGTTTATGACCTATTTAATTTCATCACGAGCAAAAACTGAAGATGAGTGGGAGGTTGTTTTCAAGATGTAATTCCAGCATGCAGATGTTTATTAACTCATAAGGATGGCTAAATCAAATTCTGTAAAAATTTCATTTATTATTTTCCCTCATAATGCAAAATTTTGTCTGAATGTCTATCTTTAAGGAGTTCCAATTTCCATTTGTGTTAGTGAATTTGAAACCTGAATTCTGCCTCTTTAGAAGCGCAGAGTGCCAGCAGAAAAGCTGATTGCTCATGTTTTACGCTTTCCAACCCTAGGTTGAAGAAGCGTATATGCTCCAGCTTCGTCCGTCTGCACGAAAACTGGTGTAAATATGGTTCAATTTCAATGAAAGTTTACTAGGTGGTAGGGGACCACCTGGGGACGAACCCTATTGCAAATGGGACAAATGGGGTCAAAGGTGATGACGTTGGAGCGGGATTATTCCATTGCCCCCTTATGCGTCATAACTTGCGTAAATATGGTTCGATTTCAATGAAATTTTACTGTGTGTTAGGAGACCGCATGGGGACGAACCCTATTCAAAATGGGTGAAGTGGGGTCATAGGTCAGGACATAATATCGGGATGCATTCCATTGCCCTTATGCGTCATAATGTGCGTAAAAATGGTTTGATTTCGATGAAATTTCAGTATATAGTAGGGGACCACCTGGGGATGAACCCTCTTGAAAATGGGCGAAATGTGGTCAAAGGTCAGGACATAGGATTGTGATCCATTCCACCCCCCTTATCCCATATTACTAAGGTGGACGTCAAGTAATTTTGCTTCCTATACTTCCAATGGAAAAACTTTTGTGCACATTTCCTTCACAATGTGTTCCCAAGGATGAAAATTTGAACATCGATTAAAATAACTTCGTATTATAACTTGGAAAACTTAATATTTTCTAAAACATAACCATAATTATATTAAAAATCAATAACTTTTCCTTTGGTGGTGTTGAAACCAAAGAAAAGATGGCGCGACCTGTACTTTGATGACATCAGTGGACAAATAAATGTTGGATTGCATAATTACGGTTATGGTTTAGAAAATATTAAGTATTCCAAGTTATGAAATGAAGCTATTTTAATCAATGTTCAAATTTTCATCCTTGGGAACGCATTAAATTGTGAAGAAAATGTGTACAGAAGTTTTTCCATTGGAAATATAGGAAGCAAAATTACTTGATGTCTACCTTAAAGTAGCAATTCTTGTATGTATGTATGTATGTATGTATGTATGTATGTATGTATGTATCGTTTAGTGGGTCAAATAACCACAACGAATTACCACGTTTTCAGTGTCATGGTGTTGTTCCATTAATGTTTACCAATGCTTAGAAATCTTATGACGTCACAATCTCGCATTTGAGAATGTTGCGCGTGGTCACACCATCTGTCTCAGCATGTCACGCGTTGTGTGTGGATCCTATTAAAGTTTTATGACGTCACACTCTTGCGAGCAGATGTTCGTGATTCCCATCTGCCTCATTACGTCGCATGTTGTGTGCGTATTCCCGTCTGCACGATAACTCGCGTAACAATCGTTCGATTTCGAAGAAATTTTAGTATCTGGTAGGGGATCACCTGGGAAGGAACCCTATTTAAAGTGAACGAAATAGGGTCAAAGGTCAGTACATAAGAGCGGGATCCATTCCACTGCTGTTATGCGTCATAACTAACGTAAAAAGGTTCGATTTCGATGAAATTTTAGTATGTGGTAGGGGACCACCTGGCGACAAACCCTATTGAAAATGGGCGAAATGGGGTCAAAGGTCAGGACATAGAAGCGGAATCACTTCCATCACCATTATGCGTCATAACTTACGTAAAAATGCTTTGATTTGGATGAAATGTTAGTATGTTGTATAGGGGCTTGCCTGGGGACGAATTGTATTGAAAATGGGCGAAATGGGGTCAAAGGTTGTTAGGACACAGGAGCAGGATCTATTCCACAGCCCTTATGCATCATAACTTAGGTAAAAATGCTTTGATTGCGACAAAACTTTATCATGTTATTTCGGAGGTATACCAAACCGGTTCTGTTGAATATCATTGAAATGGGATCAAAGGTCAGGGCACAGGACCGAGATTTATTCCACAGCCATTATTCTCATAACTTGAGTGATAACTTGAGTAATGATTTCTGGTATGTTGGAAAACATATTATAATCAATGCATTGCATGATTTTACAAACTTGTTTTTTTATATGTAGTTTCACATGTAATCAGTAAGGTCCTTTCATGAAAATTCTGTCTGCTGTTCTTTTTAAGCAAGTGTCAAATTTTGCATTTAAATAGCATCTGGCACAATGTATTATTACCTTTATTCATTTTTGATGTAAATTGTGTGAGTGGATGTATGACATAAAACAAAAACATTTTTTAGAGTTGACTTCTGCTAAGTCAAACCTGGCTGCAGTTAAAGCACAAGCTGAAGGAACAAGTCGAGAGTTTGAGAGGCTCTTAGGCGAACATGAAAAGCTACAGGTGAGTTGCACATTGTTTCAACATGTTCTATTTTTCTGTGATAATTATCATTCATATGATATCAATGTGATCTTTCCAACACAAACTTAATTTTTCAAAGTAGCTTTTTAAATGCAGAAAAGTGGCAAAAAAAGGAAATACATTTACACCCTCTAGTGAAAAACTGCACATTATTATTGACAATGCACTGTAAACACAGTAGTATTTGTAGTGTTTTGAACCAGTTGTGAAATAATTTTTTTCAATTGTATTCCTAGAATTGTAAAGCACTGTATTGGCAAGTAGAAATAGATACTCTTGCCCACTGTATTGGCAGGAGTGTAGTACATTATGAAAGATCACAGGCTGTATTCAAAATATTCCTCACAGTAGAAGATATCTGAAAAAAATTAAAGGCAGTGATATGGAGGAAAATGTAATCTAACTGCTCTTCTAATAGGAAAATGATGAGTGTTATTTGTAAAAGAAAGAGCACAAAATGTTCTTCCTTTGTAAAAGTAAGTGAGCTCCTAAAGTTCTTCAGAGGCCATCCCACCAAGAAATTTTTTTCAGTTAAATGTTTAGTCAGAGATACTCTTGCAAATAAAAATGTACTGACTTTTCCTAGAAGCAGAACTCTGCAATACCAAAAGCAGACGTGCCAACTCTCCAGATTTAGGCAGGATACTCCGGATTTTCAGCCATTCCTCCTGTCTTCCGGATCAATGTCAAATTCTCCCAATTTTTGCCGATAATTAGCTGTTACGATGGTCGAAATAACGAAATTCCACCAACCACCGCCTTGGATCGACGCAGAAGAAAAGGATTTCGAACCGCTTGTGAAATCTTTTTCTTTCTGCGTCGATGCAAGACGGCATTTACAGTCATCAGTATCGTACTTTTCTTCTCCTCATATCTGCAAAAAGAAAGCCACCCCCGGTAGCGCAGTGGTCTATTTTATATTGGTTACAAACACATTCGCGCGCCAGCTGTGACCTACTTATCGTTTCACGTCTCCCCGCTCTTAGCTGTGAGCTCTGTTTGTTTTCTTCAGAGTTTTGCGGTGTGCTTTTAGATTTTGCTTTACTGTGGAGATTTAATTCATGTTTGTCTCTTTTCCCTTCTTCGTCGCATTTTGTAGAAGATTAACATGCTCCTTTGTTCATCTCTAATTGCGAATCTGTTATTGTCAGCTTTGTTTTATCTTCTATTGTAGCATTTTGTGTACACTTAGTTTGCGAATTTTTTTTTCTCATTCTTTTCGCTTAATTTTTGCGGGTGATTTTTCCTTTTGCATTATGCCACTTTGGCGGTTTTTAATGTTTTATTTTACGTCATATCTTTGGTAATTTGTTTCTTCTTTACATATTAGCTGTTATTATCTTTGCTGCATAATAAAATTGTGAAATTGAGCGCCGGCTTTCGACAAATTGTATGAGATGGGTCCGGGTTCGAATCGCAGTGGGGCATGGATGTTGCATACTTGCTAACTTTTACGGATTTCTGCTTAATTTTACTGATTTACGGTTAGAAGTCTTTTTTTTTACGGATTTTTTAATATTTCGATTGCTTAATCGAAATATTTCAATCCCTTGCAAGTCTGTAACCATCCATTTAGATTTTCTACCGGACCTTACGAGCACAGCGTTACGCGATGATATCATCTTTGACTCGCCGGCTTTGTGCTGAGCCATATAACGATGTCTCTGCATCGTGCGGTAACTCTCTCTCTCCACACAGGAGTGCTCAAGTGACGTGCCGACCAGAGTTCTCCATAATGTGTAATCTAATTACGCGTTTAGTTCGCATCGAAATTTTATCAACGCGTAAAAATACGCATCTGGAATTTTTCCACTCGCGTAAAAGTACGCTTCGGGAATTTTTCTTGGGCGTAAAAAATACGCATCGTGAATTTTTCTCGGCGCGTAAAAGTACTCATCGAAGAATTTTACCAATTTGTAAAAATACGCATCGGGACGGAATTTCGTCTTTCAAAGACTGAAGTAAACGAAATAAAGATTTTTTCCGTAATCGTAATTTCTTTTTCCTGTGATGTTGCCTCTGTCCAGTTTTGTATTCCGTAAATATTTGCATTTCAGTCTGAAAATGGAGGAAAAATTTCCGAAAACGGAAATTCGAGGGTGAAAAAAAATGCTATTAATTGTATCTGGTTGACAACTATTTTCACTGTGCTTTTTATTTTGCATATAAACATACAGTCTGCATTTAGAATAACTTTTTAAACATTAAAAATGCTATGTACCAATAATACTACTACTGGAAAATTGCTCCTGCATCTAAAAAATGTCTATAAAAAAAATAGCGCTCATGTGATTTTATGAGCTGTAAAAATCTCCTGATTTTTAGATTTTGAAGGTTGGCACGTCTGCAAAAGGTAGAACATATGCGCAAAATATTATTCATAGCAGATGCTATTCAATGGAAAAATAAAAGTGTGTAATGTTCATAATTTTTAATATAATGAATGTGGCATACAGTACAAAATAAATTTTTTTTCAGTCAAACTTTTAGAAGCAGAGATAGACACCTAATGTCAGAATTCTGCATTACAGAAAATTAAAAAATATACAGTGGAATTTCCCTTAATGGAAATTTTTGAGTAGATGACACTTCCCAGTAGTAATTATTTAAATTCCTCAGATGTGTGCTATTTGATCTGATGAGGTTTTTACCTCTCAATATAGTGGACTTTCTAAATAGTCGACTGGAACATCTAACTTCAGCTAGTTCAAACCTTCCAACTACTACGTCCGTAGTTTCTATGGATTTAGTTGTTTGACTACGGAAACTCACTGTCGAAACTACGGATTCTACGAATTAAATTTTTTTTTTTTTTTTTTATCTTGCTATTACGAAATAACACGAAATATTGTCTGGGGATGGTATTTCGTGTTTCAAAACTTCAGAAAACATTAAATTCTCTCCCGATGTTGCCTTTGTGTCTAGTAGTTTTGTTAAATGTAATTTTATTGCATAAATGTTTGTATTTCATCTTGAAACTGTAGGCAACAATTTGTGAAAACGGAAGTTAGACGCTGCGAACATTTCCTCGTGATCTTCTTTCGTGAATGCGAGGAATTCCGCCTTTTTCGTTCTTATTTTGGTCATTTGTGAGATCAATGCACAAGTAAACAGAAATTTGTTAGGAGTTGGTGCCGACGGGGGGGGGGGGTCGTCAGGGGACAAAATTCATTTTTACGAAACTTGCCAAAACGGAAGGTCGACAGAGTTTATTTTTTCCGTAATTGTAATTTCTTTCTCCTCGCAATGTTGTGTCTGTCAACTATTAGTATTTCAACTTGAAAATAGGGAAAACAAATTTCAGTCAACATCGCGAGGAGAAATTTTGTCTGGGGACGGAATTCATTTTTACGAAACTTGCAAAAATGGAAGGTCTACTGAGTGTGTCTGTCAACTATTAGTATTTCAACTTGAAAATAGGGGGAAAAATTTCCTAACCGGAAGTCTGACCAAGCAAAGATTTCTCTCGTACCCCCCCCCCCCAAGCTCGCTGTTCCCGCTTCCCTGCGTGTTACATATCCCCTGTTTCATAAGTTTTTGCATTCAAGCTTGTTAAGGGAGGGGAAAATGCTCCAAAATCCAAAACGGAAGTGACGAAGTTGGAATATTTGTAAAAACTGATGCATGGTGTTCAAAGTATTAATATTCTGGAAGTTACACCATTTATCTAAAATAGTTAAAGCTTTGATATCATGCACTCATTCATGGTCCTCAGGCTGAAAGTTATTTCAGCATGATGGATGAAATTATTACTATCTGAGGGCATAAAAAAATAAAAAGGAAAGAAAAGCAACAATGGAGAAATATGGAGAGAAAAGATAGTAGAAAGAAAAATTAAGCAATGGATGCTGTCAGCTACAGAGTCAACAAAAGAAAAATGACAGTCTTCATTCTTGCTGTGTGTTTTGATTTTTTCACCCAGTTAAAACACTTTCTGTTTTCCATCTTTGGTCTCATCTTGTCAAAAACTGCAATGTCAGAGACAGTGTGATCATTTGGTAAGTGGAGGTTTGTGCACTGAGCGTTCACTTGTTTGGATTTCCCACCTGTCGAGTGTGAAATTCTGAACGCATCTGACTGATTTTTACTGGTGGAAGTTTCGAAATTAAATCTCACAATGTTGCCTATCATGCCCTCACCAGGATAATCAACTTTGTGTTTTGCATGTGTTAAGTTTGTTTCATTAGTGTCATTGTTTGTTGTAATGTTTTGTTGTAGTGTATATTTCTTTTTCACAAAAAGATGGATTGTTTCGTAAAAAAAGCATCTATGTATGCCACACGATAATACTAGTTACTACTGACGGGGCTCCATCCAATGTTGGCAGGTATGCTAATGTACAAACTCTGTTCAGGAATTAAGAAATTTTTTTTTAATCAAAGTCCTCCATGCCTCATTGTGGGTATGGTACATAGTTTTTCTCAACTAGAGACCTGCAAGCTGTGCTCTGAATGGGGGGGGGGGTATGAGATGCTACTAGGGGTCTTGTAAGTTTGGTTTATGTGCACCTATATGTAAAGCATCTCCCTTTCTTTTCATAATTGCCTTAATCCCCTTATTCTTAAGCTGCGGCCATTGGAAACGATAAGTAAAGTGAAGTGATATTGGACTTACAACTCACATCTGCTTCAGTGTTCACAGTGCTGAGTGATTTGCATATAATGTCAAATTTTTCATACCACAGAGTTTTGCCACTAGGGGGCATAAGTGCATACTTGTAACATGTTTTCAGCCATATTTACACTTCTAAAAGCCCAACTGAAAAAATCCTTTTGCAATTAAATATCACTATGGAAAATATTTTGTACATATTTCCAGCTCAAAATAATACACAATTTTCCTGCTAGAGGATGTAAATGTGTATCCTATTTGTTTTCTTGGCATATCTGCTTCTAAAATTCTGATTTGAAAATTTTTTGTTACACCAGATACCATTCACTTATGAGGTTCATTTTGTACATACAAGTCAAGCTCTTCAAATAAATGAAAGCATTCAAAAAAGCTTTCGATTTCTTGAGCAAAACTTCCCTACGATGGACACCAATTATGGGGAACAGCTGATTGTCAGCTGTTAAGAAATTCTGTTATTGAGAAATACATGAAATTAAAGATAAGGCAATTTAGAACATTTGAACACCCATGTTCTAAATGTGCATTAACTTAATATTTGTAAGATGGGGAAAACATCAATCACTAAATATATTCATAATTCTTGTTTTATACATTCTTTTGGTAATTTGAAAAGTATATCCACACATGCAGTTGGGAAAATCATACTCTGGGATTAAAAAATGTAAATAGATTTTGATGTTTATGATCAGTGTCTGAAGCACTTAGTTGTTGATACCTGTGTGATGAGATGGGCAGATGTTGGCTCTGATCATCACCTGTTAGTGTCATGGGTGAAACTTAATGTTGGTTGGAGTAGCAGGTATAGGAAGATGCCTGTGATGAAAAGAATAAATGTTGACCGGGTGTCGAAGAACATCAACATTACTCTGATTTACTTGATGAGCGTCTGAATGAGTCGGAGGCGTGCGAGAGGGATGTAGAAAAGAAGTGGACATGTTTTAAGAACTGTGTTGTCACTGCCACGGAATAGGTCTGTGGTACTGAAACAGTGGGCAACATTAAAGGTAATGCTTGGTGGAACAGTGAGATTAAAGAAGCAGTCAAGAGAACTAAGGAATTATATTTGGGGATGTTGCAAGGAAGAGTTTCTGAGGATGAATATTGCTGTAAGAAGCGTAAGACAAAAGATAAAGAAAAGATGGAAAGGCGCAGTTTGGCTTTTTGGAAAGATAGAAAAACATTCTGTAAGTATTGGGTGTGTGCCTAAGTTCTACCCGTTTTTGTAGGCTACAAAGAAAGGAGAACACAACAAATAACGTACGTAGGATTTCAAGTAATTGCCATCATTCTGTATGACCTCTTGCCCTGTCTCTGAGTAGGTGAAACCCACGCCGGAAAAACTCCTGTGTTTTAGAGTAAAAGTCGTGTAATGCTGTTTTCACATCATCGAAGGTTTGGAGAGCGAAGGCGTTCTGTAACGATAAAAAAAGGTGGTAGTCTGTGGATGCCAGGTCAGGGGAATATGCCAGATGAGGTAACACTTCCCAACCAAAGTTCAGTAATTTTTGCTGAGTGATTAAAGCAGCATGAGGTCTGGCATTATCATGATGAAGGATCACACCTTTGCAGTTGCTAAGTGCTGCCCGCTTCAATGTCAGTTGTTCTCACAATCTGTCCAACTGTTGGCAGTAGAGGTCAGCATTTATCGTTCAGTTAGGTGCCAACACCTCCCAGTGGAATTGTTCCCTGGACATCCCATCAAACACTCAACAAAACATTTTTGGGATGCAGTCTTCCTTTTGAGGTTGATGGAGCAGGCTCCGCACCTTGGCACACAGTCCGTCAACGCTTTACATTATGGTACAGTATACCCATTTCTCATCACTCGTTACAATGCGTCCCAAAAACGGTTCATTTCTGTGATGAGAAAGCAAAGAAACACAGGTACAGATTCTCTCCTCGTTGCTTTGCAGAAAGCTGGTGCAGAGCCCAGTTATCGAACTTGGTGATTAACCCAAGCGCATGCATCCGTCTTTCTACTGTTCTGTGTACAAAAGTGTTGCCGCTAATTCCTGAACTGTTGGATGTAGGTCATTTGTTATGGCTGGGTCCATATCCTTGTCATAAACCATGGGTGGACGTCCAGGATGTGGTTGATCTTTATAGCTTCTGTCTCCGTCCCGGAAATTCCGAAACCAACGGCAACATGTACTATCATCAACTGCATCCTCCCCATACACTTGATAGATGTTGCTGCAAGCCGCAGCTGCAGTACTGCCTTTATCAAACTCTTACAGTAAACAATGTCTAATGTGCTCCTTATCGCATGCCATGTTACACTGTCTCTGATTTCCGTTATGAATGACTTTCTCGGACAAACCTAGTGAGCAATGGAAGCACTGGTGGGATCTCAAGCGAAGAGGTGTGTGAAGCTCTAAAATCTTTTCAGAATGGTAAAGCGTCAAGAGTAGATGGCATAACTGCTGAGATGCTAAAATATGGTGGTGACTCCAGGGTATGAACTGGCTTTTGAAAACCTTTAGCATTTTAGCAAAAAACTCCAGAAACATTTTAGCATTTTGAAATTTCTTTTAGCATTTTTTATAAACAATTTAGCATTTATTTAGAAAGATTTATTTAGAGACCAATAAAAACTAGAGTTGAAAAAAAAACATTATTAAAATGTTTTCATTAATTTACAGTGCAACAATGTCTTTTATTTAACCATTTTTCATATACAATTTTAAAATCCAATTCCTTGTAACCTGGCCCTTCTATGTTTAATGCTTAATATGTGCTTTACATTTTCTGTTGATAAACGATTCTAATAAGAAAATTCCGTACGAAAAACAGCGGAAATATAAAGACAAAACAAAAGAAAAATAAATAAAATAAAATCGCTCTGAGTGCAAACAACGAAAACCAAAAGCTTGACCCGTTCTGTAAATGTCAAACATAAAATTCTCATCTTCGCTCAGATGAGCAGCAAACAAAAAAAAAAAAAAAAAAAAAAAATGTGAAAAAGTACTTCACGGATCTTTCGAAGTAACATAAACAACACACTCTGAGCTCCCGCTAGAGTGTGTTTGTTTATGTTACGGAGCGTGAAAAAAAAATGTATCATTGCAGCTGGCGCGCAAGCACTAATGACAAGCAAGAGGTAAATGCAGGTGTTCTTCGCCAATCTTTGCAAACAAATCAGTATAAAAAAGAAAGGAAGTCACTACTTTGTGCTTTAACCTTTAACTAAAAGAAAAGACTCATAAGGTATATATATCAACCATGAGAACCGACAAACATTTCATTCAGCGGGAAAATAAGTGCACAGCGCTCGTAAGGTCTGGTAGAACTTAAGTGGATGGTTGCCAGAGATTAAAATACTTTGATTGAGCAATCGAAATATTAACAATTACGTAAAAAACAAAAACAGAAAAACCCTCCATCCGTAAATCAGTAAAATTAAGCAGAAATCCGTAAAGTTGGCATCTTACATACTTTAAAATTTGCACGTCTCACTTTTTTGAAATCCTTCAACATTTGCGGTGAAATAATTTAGGACACTAAACTACACATTTACCCTATATAAACAAAAACAAAAAAAATAATTCAGATTTGAAACTAAATTTGTGGAATTTATTCCGAAATTTGTAAACATGGCAATGTTTCGAAATTCTTCTTCGTAGATTGATTGCTTGCGTGATTGATTTTCAGATGTGATTGCTCATCTTGGACACGCTGTTTTTGAAGGCCGATAAAGCGTGACAAAGAAGAAAATTAATTTAACCAAAAGAAAAAATAAAGAGGAAAAAGAACTTACCTTCAGCAGTTACAAGGGTGTTTTTCTTTTTGGATTTCTGGCATAGCTCACACGAAATGTAAGGTTGTGACTGTCATGCCATCTTACTTTGGCCCACTTATGAAGTGAAAGATTTGGATACATTTGGCCCACTTATAACTAAAAATTTGGACACCTTAGGTTTTTTAGCTGGCTGTTGTGTAGTAGTAACATTTTCAATATCGTTTTTTCGTTTGGAACTTATTCCTAACCATTTACCCATATTTAGACTATGAAAAATGTTCAACACACACGAATAAAGCCACGTGAAAAAAAGACTACCGCGAAAGCGAACATGTGAGAGAGAGAGATGGCCACGTTTGGCGACTAGGTGGTGCCAATTTTCAAAAACCCAAAGCGGGAAGAACGTAAGGAACAGCTCGGTTTATGACATCATAGAAACTGGATTGGCTACTAGTTTCTATGCATCATTTGACGTCTCATGATGAAAGAAGAGAAATTCCACCACGGCGATATTTCGTATGCGCTCGATGGAATCGCAGAATTTTAATGGCGCTCACTAAGAAACAGCGCCATTTAAATGTTTTCGCATTTATGCGAAAAGAAATGTAAATATTTTAGTAAAATTGCGTTCATTTTCGCAAAATGTGAAAAATGCGATCGCAGTTGGTAACTGAAATTTGCCAGTTATGTTTGGAGTTAGGAATGGCCCCTCAATACTGGAGGGATGCTATAATTTTTTCCTTGAATAAGGGAAAAGGTGATCAGACTGAATGCTAGAACTATCGTGGTATCAGTTTGCTAAGTGTGTCAGGTAAAGTGTTTGGAAAGGCCATTATTGATAAGGTAGCAAGGTCTTACATCAGAGAAAGTCTGGGATGTACAGAGTGCTTTTTATGCCTGGTGAGGACTGCACTAATCAAAATTTTGCATTACGCATTATGATAGATATTTTTCAATCTGTTGGCAAAAATGTGTTTGTTGCCTTCATAGATTTAGAGAAAGCCTTTGACAAAGTAAATAGGACGCTTCTGTGGAAGGTACTGAATAAATATGGTATTACTGGGAATCTACTTATTAGTTAGAAAGCCATGTACGCTGGCAGTAGAGCGTGTGTACGAGTGAACGGTGTTTTATCGAAATGGTTTTCTATTGGTGCAGGAGTCATACAAGGTTGTGTAATGTCACCATGGCTGTTTAATATATTTATAGATGCATGCATGCGTGATGCCAAAATGGATAATACTGGTTTGTCTTAGGAATATCTGTGTGTGCAGATTGCTCTATGCTGATGACACTGTCCTGTTGGCAGAGAGCAAAAGTGAGGTGTAGAGCATGTTGTCCCATATGTACAAAGTCTGTATGAAATTCAAACTGAGTATAAATAACGACAAAACCAAAATTATGGTTTATTAGTGAGGAACTGTTAGTACTGAATGTAAGATAAGTCTTAATGGCACAGTGATTGACCAGGTAAATGAGTTTGTGTGTTTAGGAAGCATGTTTCACAGGGAGAACAAATTAGATGGTGAAATTTGTTGGCGAGGGAATTCTTCATTGAAAGTCATAGCTGTTTTAGGAGGTTTCCATCAGGAATATGATGGGTTCTCAAGAGAGTCCCAAATGGCTGTGTATGAAAGTGTAATTGTTCCTACTCTGATGTATGGCAGTGAAACCTGGGTGCTTCAGAAAAGTCATAGGTGTTGTTTGTGTGCTGGGGAGATGCGTTACTTATGGGGTTTTTTTTGGTAAGACATGCTGTGTTCATATGAGGAATGAAGATGTGTAATGTGAGGCAAAATGATGTTAGTAAAGTGGAGACTGATATTCTTAGGTGGTTTGGCCGTGATGAGTTGCTTACTAAGAGCATTTATTCAGCCCAAGTGGCAAGGAAAAAAAGGTAGAGGAAGGCCAAGGAAATCATGAGAGGACCAGATTCAGGAATGTCTGCTTGAGAAAAAGGTTATGAGCATGAAGTACAAAAGGTCTTGGGTGCGGTGTGTGATGGATGTTAATGAAGCTTGAACTGTGTGCTGAGATAGTTGTAAATAGAGACATTTGTTACACCAACTTTAAGTAAATTTTAGTTCTATCAGGTAAATGTTTACTTGCCAGGTGGTCTTTCTTTGAGGAGCTAACCTCTGAATCAGAAAGAGCACCTTAATGATATGTATGTGTATGCTAGTTTTCCTCATTATATACACAGTCATATCAGAATAATATATGTGACCACCTACCTAATAATGGGAAGACCAGTTGATTAAGTATTTTTCTTTGGAAGCTTTCTTTATTTTTTCAAATTTAAGGGAGAGGAAGAGGTTCAATCAGTTGTAGTGACCTCTTCTGGCTTACAGAATAAAACATGGTCGTATCAGAAGAATATGACCACCTACCTAATAATGGGAATAACCACCCTTGGCCTGGATGACAGCTGCGAGACGGCGTGGCATGGATGCAATGAGGCCCTGGAAGGTTGCCTGAGGCACACGTGCCCATTCAGACTGCAGCATAGCATGGAGGTACTGGAGATGACATGGTTGTGGGTTGGCACTTTGAACCTGTCTATTCAAATAGATTGAAGTTGGGCCAAGGGAGAACAGAGACATCATTGTCATGTTCCTGGAAGCAGTCATGCACCCCTTAGCGACATGGCAGGGCACATTGTCCTATTGGTAGACACCATCACAACTAGGGAAAAGTCCAACATGAAGGGATGCATGTGGTCAGTGAGGATGGACAGGTACCCATTGGCATTCAGAGACCCATTCAGTGGTACCAGCAGTCCCAGGTCATACCAGGAAAACATTCCTCAGACATGCACACTGCCAGCCTGTACTTGGCCGACAAGTGTGTCCTGGTGTTGGGTGCTGTGTGTCTGATGCAGTATTTGTCACCGCTCATCACTTCTGTGGAGTAGAAATCTTGATTCGCCGGAGAAGGCAACCTTTTCCCACTCTTCCACTGTCCAATGACGGTAGTCCCATGTGTACTGCAAGCATTGTTGCCGATAAACCTGGGTTAACATGGGCGCTTTTACGCAGCATTGACTCTGGAGACCCATGCATAACAGGGTTCACTCTACTGTTATTCGGGGACACGTACCTGAGTGCCTCAGCGTTCATTTGTGTGGTCAATTATTGCACTGTTGTGCGTCGATTGCCCTTTACCAGTCGACGGAGACGACGTTCTCCTCTGGGGTCGATGGCCTTTGGGGCTCCACAGTTATGACGTTGGGAAGTACTCGGTGTGCCAGCGGTCCATTCTTGGTACACCCTTACTACAGCACCTCGCAAACAGCCTTAAAGTCTGCTGCTTCTGAGATGCCTCCATCCTTGGCGCAGTAGCTGATGATCATTCCTGTTTTAACGTCAGTCAAATCACTACCTCTTCCCATTGTGCTCACGTTACGCATTGTGGCTCCTCTGTCTTGGCCAGCCGCTTATATCTCTGTGTGGTCAACCTTATCACGTGCACTCTGTGACGCGCCTGGGAGAGTACACCGTGATTCCAGCGGTGGTCATATTATTCTAATAAATCTGTGTAGTTCAAGGACGTAATGTCTCTGGAGCTTCAAACTGCAGCCACCCAAAACAGAACATGTTAAGTTACATGACAGCAAAAAGCATTTTCAATATATGCAGCACTTTTAAAGTTCTTCGATAGGGAAAGTTACTTTCTGACTTCCCGTTGTTATAACAGTTCAATTTTAAAGACAATTTACTATTGTCTTAAAAGAAAAGTTTTTAATCAGTGCATCTGTATAGTTCTTACTAATGGATCAAAGACATGGACCTTAAAAAAAGTACAGAGGCTGCAGATTACTGAAAGAAGTATGGAAAGTTGCATGCTTGGTGTGCCCAGGAAAATAGGAAGAGAAACCCATGGATCGGGAAAATCACAGGAGTGGAAGACATCATGATCAAAATAAAATCCTTGAAACAACAATTGGCTGGACATATTGCTAGAAGAACTGACCACTGGTGGACAACTGAATTTTAGACTGGATACCAAGGGACAGGAAAAGATCCAGAAGACATGTGGGAGATGGGTGGATGAAATTCAAAAGCATGCCAGAGTGACTTGTAAGAGACTGGCTCATAACAGAAAGTTGTGGAAGGGATTTGCAAGGGATCTTCATCTAGCAATGGATTGATAATGGTTGATGATGATACAAAGCAAGAATTTCCAAAATTCTGTGAAGGCTACACTATAATTCATGAATAATCTGTACCAAGTGAAAATCAGTCCACAAGATCATTGATCGTACTACTGTAAAAAAACAGAACAACAAAACAAAAAACGCATGGAAAAGGATAAGGAAATGGAAGCCAATGATGCTGCGACAGTGGAGGAGGAAGTGCTCTTTAAGGGTGTTATTGAATATGTGAAAAAATTCAACTTTTTCTTATAAAAAAGATTACTGTAGTGGTTAGAATAATAATCTCTGAAGTAGTTATTCATTTAGATGGGGAAACAGCAAAAGAGTATAAAACAACGAATTTAGATTTTTTTTTAGATAGGAGATATGATGTGCTCAAAAAACTTTTTGAGTTGCCAGTACGTATACTTAAAATCTGATGTGTAATCCAATAAGCTCTACGAGTCTATCAACCTTTAAAACTTCTTGCGTGTTCAAGTCTTTGAAAACTATCTTTCTCAGTGTCGAGGAGTTGTTCCCTTTGCAACTAAAAAGCAATGACAAACTGAAAAATAAAAGGAACACAAAACGTTAAAATCGAGAAATAATAGAGTTCCAAAACATTAAAAAGGACTAGCCTGTTTTGAGTCCAATCCATTTCGACAAAAATCTGCTTGCCATCATCAGGAACAATAGTGGCTGCCCGCTGTCCTTCGTGTAGTTGCTCATACACTGCCATATCTAATGACTCCCCTTCCCCATCAAGCATCTGATATCACCACATCATAGCTATGGGGCGCTGCCATCTGCTGTATCTGCAGTTTTTCTGGTTCTGCTTGCTTCGGTGTGGTGTCTCTGTTTCAGTTGTTTTCTTCCATAACAACCTTCATTATTTGCTGCAAATTAATAATGGTCATCTTTGCTTTTTGGATATAGAAATAATCTTTAATAGAAAGAGGTGTTGTGATAGATGTATTTGATAAAAGAATTGCTTTTAATTTTAGGCCTAAATATGTGAGCAAGCTATTGGTCTTCAAATATTTCTAAAAATATTCATAGAAATATTATTGTATCTCAATTTCTAAGAATAACACAAATTTGCAATACTAAGGTTAACATCACAAAACAGCTGAAAAAGTTGTGTTCTCTCTGTATTAATAATAACTATGCATATGGTTATTGTCTTTTTCATTTTAAGAATTTACTTGCCTCTCTGAATCATGAAAAAACTTTTAATATAAGATTATGCAATATTGCTGCACCTTTCTCTTTGAAATAACCTTTTTTCGGGCTTCAAAAATTGTGTTCATTTATTCAGAGTTACCCGGAAAAATTAATCACGTCACTGGCTGGCATCCTCTCCTAATTATGTCACTGGCTATCTTTGATATTTCTGAACACACCTGCGAATCCTGAGGGTGGTTGGGATGCCTTCAGGTTGAGTGGAATAGGAAGCTTTATTAACCATACCTTGTGGGCCAATGTTTACATTTGGCTGATGTGATCTGCATTGGGCTTATTAATTTCGAGGGTTTGTTGTGAGCTATGATTTTTATCATTCATGTTCCTCATTTCAAGTAGGCAAGACTTGGTGTTTCGTCTGACATTTAAAAAAAGTTAAATAGACTTCTTATTTTGTCCAGTTTGAGCTAATTTACACCCACGAAGTTTGAGGTGTGGTTGGAGAAGTCTTTCCTTGATGAGTGGTCCTCAGCCACTGGCCACATAATTGTTTGAGGTTTTCTTTTGAAGTTGTGTTGTGTCATTGTGACCGTGTGACTTGAGTGAATTCTAATTTTATGTATATTACCTGTTCTTAATTCTAGCAGCTAAACACAGTTTTAGGATAGTGTGGATTTAACATATTTTCTTATGTATTTTTTTAGTGTGATATATATGTCTTTAAACAGGTGTCAGCAAATTAGGTGTTTTGTGTTTTGATCATTCATTAATTTTTGACTCTTTTTTTAACTTTAGTGTAGCAGGAAAACAGTTGGGTCCATTCCATGTAAGAATATCAAAATTTGAATAAAATGAAAGCTGCTCTGTTTTTGGTTTTGCTGAATACATTACCTCATGCCTCAGATGGCATTTTTTAAAATTGCATTTTATATATAAATGATGTACAATGCTTTTACAAGAAATGAAGATTTATCGATTGATGGAGAAAAGCTGGAGATAACAGATGCATATGTTTATCTTGGACAGCAGATATCAAGTGAGGGTCACATTGATGAAGAAATTAATGCATATGAAACTTACCTGGAGAGCTTTTGGAAGAAACAGCATAATTTTCAAGAGTAATATGCCATTATGTCTTAAAAGAAAAGTGTTTGATCAATGCATCCTTCCAGTGCTTACGTATGGTGCAGAGACGTGGACCTTAACTAAAAGAGACATACAAAGGCTGCAGACAACTCAGAGGCATGGAGAGGTGCATGCTTGGTGTAACCAGGAGAGATAAGAAGAGGAACTCGTGGATCAGAAAAATGACTAGAGTGGAAAACATCATGATCAGTGTAAAATCCCTGAAATGGCAATGGGCTGGACATACTACTAGAAGAACAGACCATCGATGGACAGTCGAAATTTTAGATTGGACTCCAAGGGACAGGAAAAGGCCCAGAAGAAGACCACATGAGAGATGGGTGGATGAAATTCAAAAGTATACGAGAGTAACATGGAGGAGACTGGCACAAGACAGACTGTTATGGAAGAGGCTTTGAGAGACCTTCATGCAGCAGTGGATTGATAATGGTTGACGATGATGATGATATAAATTAAAAATATATGTATATTACTACTTGTTAGGGCTGTGATTGAGTTGCTTTGTACTGTGAATACATAAACACACACATTTGTGGTGGCTTTGTATTTTAAGAGGGATTTAAGATAACAGGATATAATAGCAAAGTAAGTGGCAACTTAATTATTTTTGCTCTGATGTTTTCAAGAGCTCTCTATAGACTAAAGAAGTGTAAAAAAAACCAGGAAGAGTCAAATGTATCTTAATGATCTACCTGGCATAAAAATTTTAGAAATATATTGTCCCAGATATAACTTTTTTTATTTTTTTTTAATTTTAAGGTTAGCTGATTTTCACTCTGAACTAACTTTGGGCATTTATTTTTTAAAGAGGGCTTTAGACAAGCTAATATAGTGTTTGCATTTAGTACTTATAGGGGAACATATCCTACACACACGAAAATGAGTTCACCAGATTAGCTTGAACACTACAGGGCCTAGTGTAAAATCAGTGATCTCAACTCTGAAAAGGGCCAGATTCCATTGTTAGAAAACGAAATCTTAAAAATGTTTTCAAAACATGTATTTTTAGCATTCGTAGGATGCACACTCATATTGCTTTTCTGGAACACACGATAAATTGCATAAACCTTCAAAATTGTAAAAATTCTTCACTATAGAAAAATAATGGGCATGACACAGTAAACAATTGTAAATATTGAAAATGTTTTTCTACTTTCTAAGGTATAGTGTAGCATACAAGCAGTTTTTTTTTAATCAAAATAAAAAATGGTGCCACCTTAGAATCTGGCTGATTTCACATTGGAAAGATCCCTTTGTCACTTCCCATTTATATTAGGTTTACCAAATTTGATTTAAAATTTTTTTTTTTGATTGGAGGTTTAACGACCACAGTGAGCAACTCAATGGGCTATAAACAGTCGCCCGTCCTTAATTTATGGTCACTGGTTCCAGGGAAGGGAGAGAGCCAGTGCCTAAGACAAACACAACATCCATGCCTGACCGGGATTCGAACCCGGACCCCTTACGGACGAATGATCAGAGGCCAGCACCTTAGACCACTGCGCCACCGGGGCGGCAAAATTTTGGTTTCATCCTAGATTAAAATTTTGTCATTTTTAATCAGTATTGCTATTTGTAATAGGTTTATTAAATTTGGTTTCAAATTTTGATTTCATCCTATGTTTCCTTTAAATTAAAAAAAAATAAAATAAAATTGTCTTACGGCATTGGCTTTCTCCCTTCCCTGGAGCCAGTGGCCCTAAATTAGGGACGGGCAACTGTTTATAGGGAGTTGCTCATGGTGGTCGTTAAACCTTCAATAAAAAAAAAATCACCTGCAGTATGCACTATATGTCATTGTATTCTGAAGTTTTCAAACGCAGTCACAAAATGTTCTATTTCAGTTTATATTTTTCAAAATACACTCCCAATTTACTTCAGATTGCTTTTTCTTTAAATGTCACAGAAAAATCACTTGCCTGTTGGTTCCACAATTTTCCTTGTCACCAATTTTACATGTGAGATGAAGGTATAATGACTAGTTAAAAGTCAGAGGATTGTGATGATCACTCTTTGCTTCATCCCTCTAGTGCTGAGAATATTGAAAATATACCATTGTAACATATGCATATACTTAAAGTAAACAGTAGGTAGACTGAACAAACTTTGGGACCATCGATTTCTGTATTCGGAATTTATAGCATTCAGTAAAATAATTTCATGCATTCATTTTTATTAATGACAGTTAAGTGTACAAACAAGTTTTGTTCCTTGATTCAATGAAATGCTTACAAGTAAATGTCTTTACAGGAAGAGTTGAATGCTGCCAAAGGTGAAGTGAGGGTGAAGAAAGATGACTAAAGACAGCTGACATGTGATGCATATATTAGGATGTGATTTTTTATAATTCTTGCTGGAAACAAGAACATTGTCCGTCTCATGCTGTTCTCAAGACAGCCATCAGCACAGAAGATTTCCATTAATTTAAGTTTCATATTTGTTTAACATTATGTAAAATGTGCTTATAAGTTTATATATAATATATATAAGAATACTTGTATACAGTGTCTTTGTTTTCTATATTCAGTAATTTGTTACTACTTTTTTGTTTGTTCATGTCTGTCTAAATCTTACAGCTGGCAGTTGTAACATCATAACATTTGGATGTATGATCAGTCTATCAAGAAATAAATGCTTTAATTTGGCAGCTAGCAGTTCAGTATGTCTGTTATTATTAAGCCAAGACACAACTTCATAATTATTAATTTTATATTGTCTACCTCCGACATTTTCTGTGTGCAGTTGTGGATGTAAGAGAAGCTTCAGGAAATCAGACAAACCTAGCCTCAAAACACTGTTTTTTTTAGTGTGGGATTGGAAGCATCAGACCTTCAGGGATGGGAATTCTGTGTCAGTTGCACCAAAACAAAACGTCTTCTGCTATCTTGCTACAAAAAGCAGATTTTGCGCCATTGTGCAGCAAAACTGCCATGCATCGTTGGGACTTCGGCACAGTTAGTTCTTCATGCATGCCATTATTCCGCTTGACGCTGAGTAAGACCATGCGGTAGGAAGAAAGATGCAGCGACTCCAAGTACTACAGGTTTTATGTAGTTATGGAAATTGTCTGTCTGCTACAAACGTCTGAAAACGCCGAGTATGGTATGGAAATCAAAAATCCCAGTGAAATAATGTTATTAAACATCTGGGTTAAAATTTCCTTTTTGTATTTTCAGGAGTTTATTTTGTGTTTTCAAGATTCTAACACTTGTTAAACAGTTTTGGAAATGTTTCTTGGGTGTTGAGAATGTCATAGCGTTTTCAGTTTCCGAATTTTTCCGACCAAGTGCCCCCCCCCCCCCCTTTTCTTTTCTTTCTGCCTGATTATATTTTTAATGTTTTCTGATCACGCTCTTCGTTTCTAATATCAGTAATAGTGAAAAGGAGCGACTTCATATTTTTTAAGAATTTTTTCTAATGAAGTGCATGTTATGCTTTGTTGTTATTGATTAGTTTTGAAGTATGTAGGTATTACTACTATTCCTACTAGTAATACATACTTCAAAACTAATAAATAGAGAGCAATCGTTTTTACCCTTTTCCCTTTTATTAAATTAAATTAAATTTCTAGATTGGTATTTAATCTGTCCGTGGTGGAATCCGCACCGTTTTAGTGTCCTATAAAATAGTTTCATGGCAAAGTGAAAAACACAGTATAGAGTTTTCACTTTAATTTTCCATAAATTTCTTGTTTTTCCACTAAAAAAAAAAAGTCACTTCTTAATCATAAGATTCTTTCGTGATTTCGCAGAATTCAGCTTTTTCTGTCATCGTTTGGGTTACTCTCGAGATCGATGCAAAATTGAAAAGCTCCATCTGAGGACGGTATTTCATCTTTCGAAACTTTTGAAAACAGAAGTTAAACGGAGTGAAGATTTTCCCCATAATCTCAATTTCTTTTTCTCGTGATTTTGCTTCTGCCCAGTATTGTTGTTACATCATTTTAATCCATAAATATTTGTATCTCAGCTTGAAAATGGAGGGAAAATGTTTGAAAACCGAAGTCGAACGACACGAAGATTTCGCCGGAAATCGTAATTCCCCCCCCCCCTTGTGAGAAGTTCCCTCTATCCTGTCTTGTTAAATGTCAGTAATTTTATACTTTGGATGCAGTGATGTGCTCCAGTTTAATATTTACATAAATAAATTTCAGTGAATATTTCTGTCTTGTGCGTGCTGCCTTATATTCAAACTTTCGCTGGGCGTTCTGTTTCTTAACCTGGTTAAAAAGTTCGGCCTTTTTTTTTTTTTTTTTTCTTTCTTTTTCTTCGTCAGTCTCGTGTATGCTTACTACATCAGTAGACAGAAATCTTTGTATTGTTTTAAGTAATGATACAATTTTGCAGCAAGGAAAATGTAAGTAACAGCTTTCAGTTTGAATTTAAACATAACTAAAAGAGCAAAAATACTAACTCCATTGATTATTTATCGATATAAAAAGAAAGTACTGTAAGGAATAAAAGAAGTGCATGAAACTTTTCTGAAAATGTGAAGTCACTTTTCTGCACTATTGCCATTTTTGGTGATAATGTTCCGCATTTTTTTTATTCTTTCTGTTGTTTTAGGGTCTAAAGACCACCATGAGCTATTTCCAACCTGTGTAAGCACTTATTGCATTTACTGCAAAATTCCTATTGGTGTTTGAGGAAAACTAGAAAAAGAAAAAATGTTACCTTCACTTAGTGTTTAAAACTTCAGAAGCAGGTCTGTGTCCCTGATAATGTTAAATAAAGCAGCAGAAAACATTAATGTAGGTTTGAAAAGAAAAAAAAATGTGGATATTAAAAGTGGCCAGGTACTTTTTAAGGAATCAAAAACAAAAAAATAATATCCAATATTCTGGCACATGATGAAAAAAGAAAAAGAACAGCAAGAAAAAAGTGAAATTCTGTTTAGGTATCCAAAAGGATCAAATTTTCTTGCTGACTTGTTTGGATGGAGTGTTTGGAAATTTAGTAAATTATACATAATGGACTTCTTTATTAACTTGTTTTGTTGAAGTGCATATAAAAATTAGTGTGTAACTGTTGCAAAAACAAGATATATAATTTTAGCTCAGTGTGGACATATTCCAAAATTAATGCTGTATGGACTGGACATGAAATGAATTTTTTTTTCCTTCATCTTGCACTGCCCCCAACTGTGAAGTATACATATCTATGATAATATTTCAATTCATAAAGATGTCTTAAAATGTCATACTTTTGTGTCATTGAAACTGCTCCAAAAGCTATTTTTCCTTCTTCAAAAACTGCTCCGAAAGAAGTCTTACATAGTCACTCCCATCCTTGGACCTTATTTCCAAGCCATTTTTTCCACTTTCCCATGTTTTTTTGCATTTCAGTTACCTGTTTATAGCTTCGTAGAGATATAATAAATATGAAATGTCGTACACAGTAGTGAAGGAAATTGAAGGTTTAAGCTGTTTCTAGCACGAGAAGATGATAATAAAATAAGTGATTCATAAAAGACAACACATAACAATCACAAATTAAAAGATGGTACTAAAAACACATAAGGTCCTTTCAATCCCGCATCAGGGTCATCACCAGATGTAGTTGGAAGGCAAGCATGTCGTAGTTACTAGATATGATGTCCAAAAGTACAAAGAGTCCGTAGATTGGTCTGTATGGCACAGATTCACTACGAGGATATAACGTTGATGGAACTGATAGTTTCATCAGCGATTATATCCTCTTACTGAGTCTGTGCCATTCGGACCAGTCTACGGACTTTTGGATATTATATCTAGTAACTGCTGACACGCTTGCCCTTCACTACATCTGGTGATGATCCTGATGTGGGATTGAAAGGACCTAATGTGTTTTTAAGTACCATCTTTTTAATTTGTGAATGCTATGTGTTGTCTTTTATGAATCACTTATGTTATCATCTTCTCATCATGCAATAAACAGCTTAAACCTTCAATTTTCTTTGTAGAGATATACAGTCAAACCCAGACACATTGAATTATTCCCTTTATTAGACTTCATAAAATCATGGAATTAACATTTTAAAATATGGGAAGGAGAAAGGTTATATATCAAACAAAAGATAGCAATCAACATGTATTTATCAAATGCTTAATACAGACATTTAATGTGGACCAGGAACATCAAACAAAGATCTTCGCTCTTTCCACGTTTATAAGTGAGTCACAGAAAAATTCTCATTGGCCGCCACCGGGAGTCGAACCCAGGGTCTTCCAGTTACGCGCCGGATATGGTTCCGCTACACCACAGCGGCCTCTAATTCCTCCAGACTCGCACACGCTAGCTGCCAAGCCAATTTGGCAGGTTGCTTCTTGGAGCCCCGCACAATGCTGGGGATTCACCAAAGATGGTAAGCAGCAACTGAAGAAATAATTAGAAGGCGAATGAATAATTAATACGGACATTTAACGTGGACCAGGAACATCAAACAAAGATCTTCGCTCTTTCCACGTTTATAAGTGAGTCGCGGAAAAGAAAAAGAAGCAACCTGCCAAAATTGGCTTGGCAGTTAGTGTGTGTGAGTCTGGAGGAATTCGAGGCCGCTGTGGTGTAGCGGAAGCATATCCGGCGCGTAACTGGAAGACCCTGGGTTCGACTCCCGGTGGCGGCCAATGAGAATTTTTCCGTGACTCACTTATAAACGTGGAAAGAGCGAAGATCTTTGTTTGATATCAAATGCTTGATGCCCCAATCCAACAAACCATTTACAGAATATGGTCCCCAACTGTAGCATACCACCTCAGACTTCCAAAACAATTCTGCAGGTGCTTATTCAAGGTTACACACACATTGTTTTACAGCTGGGGAACTTCCAAATAAAATTGAAAGATGATTTTTAATTCAATTTATAGTTAGAAAGAACCCTAAGGCTACAAACTGGGGAGGGCGCAGTCCTTGGAAATGCTGACGAACTGCCAGAAAGAGAATTTGGTACATGGAAAGCATGTTTGCGGCATTTGTTGCTCGTGTGTGGTACTGTTTAGTAAAATGCCGACAAAACGAAGGCAAAGACTTCTGTTTTTGGCAAAGCTCAAAATAATTCGCTGAGTAGAACGTGGTGGAAAAAAAAAAATTGTGAATGATCTTAAGATACCTAAATACAATTTAAAAAATAAAGACATCAAAAGCAAATCAAGTTTTAACGTGCAAACACTCCATATGACAAGATGGAAAAATTTGTCCGTAAGTGGTTTGTATATCTCAGGGCTTGTAACATTCTTCCAGTCTCTGGCCCTGTTTCAACATAAGGCAGGAGATTTTGCATCTCTGTTCGGCTAGGAGGATTTTACTGCAAGTACCAGAAGGTCGCAGTGGTTTAAAGATTGTTTTTTCGTCATTGAAAAAGTAGTGTTCAGATAAAGTCAATCAATGTTGAAATTGTTCAAAAATGGTTGCAACAAAATTGGTCTGATGTACAATTCTTTATCTGCTTCCAAAAGTCCAAAATTCTTTAAGCTGATGTACAGCTTAAATAATTTTGGAAGCAGATAAAGATGTTCAATTTGCAACTGAATGTACTGATGTTGACATGGTTGCAGAGCTGAGAGGGACATATGAAGAAAATGGCAATGAGACACAGTTTTGAAGAACTGTAACCACTCCTGACAGTAAAGGCTCTTAATGCTGCTGATTACTGCAGTATTGTTCAGCGGTTGTGTCATATAGCTTGCTTAATAAGATTCAAGATTTAGAAAGCAGTGTGTAATAAATGTAAAGAAACGGAAAAAGCTAACTGATTTCTGCATAAACGAATAAAATGTTTAGTGCAGTAATCTTTTTCTAATTTAAATACAATTAAATTCTCAAATTTCATGTAAGTTGTACATCAGTTTGCATTTTAACAGCACTTAAAATTTTTGCAAATGTTAAATTTCTGACAATTTTAGAACCATGTATTGTGAAATAACTACAGTACAATAAATGCATACAAAACATTTATATTGAGCTCTATGTATCCAACTTTTCCGTATATTGAACAATTACTATGTCCCCTTACATTCGATATAAATGGGTTCGACTGTATTAGGGTTCAGCAATACATTCACAGTTGTGAATTAAAACAATCTATTGCTTGATTGTTGTACAAATTCAGGTGAAGAATTTGTTTGGAGAGGAAAGCTGGCTAATTTTAGTAATTAGAAAAATTCACAGAGAAAGTGAAAGTATGAACATTTTTTCAGCAAGTTGTTTTATGTAAAAAATAGAAAAAACATTTTGCCTGAAATATATAGCAAAATGAATTTTATTAATCTAAATCTTCAATATGTCATGTTTCTGACCTTAATAAGCTTTATAATTCAGGGCTGTTTATGTTCCGGGTTTGGGTGATCTTTCATGCTCGGAATTCCGGATGTTTAGCTTTGAAGACATTTTTAAGACTGTTAAATTTTGAGTTCTAATAAGTGACAAAGCAAAAATAAAAAAAAAATTGAAACGATTCATGGCAAAAGTATTTACTAAAAAAAAAAAAAATTGCTTTTCACCAATGAATTAATGTGATAATATTGTCTTCCTCGCCGATGCAGCTGACTCGAGCTTGACACACGAAGCCGGCAGTTCGTGCTGTGGTTGTCCGTTCTGTGGGAAGGGCATGCACGCAAATTCTCAGTCATTTCGTCAGCGCTTCTGCTCCTCAAAAAAACAGGTTTTCGCTCTGATGAGTGATGTGGGATTGGAACTTGGAGATGGCGGGGGAGCGAGTTAAAGCAAATAAAGTATGTCACTCACGTGTCTGCACCTACGCACGGGAGCAGCCTGCCTCATTGTATTAGTAAGTCAGTGACGGAGAGGAGGCGTCTTTGTTTCCCTGATTAAACGTTTGTGGTTTTTTTGTTTAGGCAAAAGTGATGGTTTGTGTGTGTGTGTGTGTGTGTGTGATGTATGAATGTTTTTAGGAATTTGAAAGTTTACACGGTTTAAGTTAAGTTCGTCATCAACGATTACATTTTTAACCAAAACTGACGAACTCAAGACATTAGAGGCTTCAGTCAAAAATAAATTCCGGTGGGATTGGCTAGAAAAAAAAGATACCCAAAAGGAGAAAGCTGGAATATGGTGTCGGAAAATTGATACAGCTGGGTCATGTTTCTGCATATATAAATGGAGTACGTGCTACAGTTCTGCCTCCAAAACCTGTTGAAGCAATTATAACAGCTACTTGTAATAGTAAAGGTTCTCCTCTTCGGTACACAAACAGGACACTGCAAATGAAGGATGTTGGAAACGTAAGCGTCAGCCTGATAGCGTCTCCGCTAAAAAACAAATGAAGATTGCACACTTTTTTAAGAAATAGTGTTATTTTATTAGTAAATATAACTTTAGATTAACACCACACCAGACTGATGGTTTTTTAAATTAATAAATGGAATTTAGATCAACATCCAATTTGCTAAATATACTGTTATTTTATTAGTAAATAGAACTTTAGGTTAATGCCACCTGACTGAAACTTAACGACTAACATTTCTGTTAAAAAAAGATCAATATCCTATGAAAAAGGAGTTGCCCTTCTAGTAACATAAAAACTTGCCTGCAGATTTTCTTTTATTTATTTGCCAAATGGGTAATTTTGCAATTGGAAAGAAAAGCAAAACTTTTTTAAAAGGTATGTTATGTGTGTAATTTGTTTATTTTATACAAATTTTTTAATGTACATTTCTGATGTTGCGTGTTGAGACCAATGATTTAGGTTCACTGTAACAGAGTTCACTATATCCAGAGTTGACTGTATTCACTTCCAGCTTACGACACATACACTGACGGGGAAAAAAATCCCAACACCACGAAAAAATAGTTGTAGAGGAATGAAATGGCGGCACTACATTCGTATAGGTAACATATTTAATCGATTAAGGTTTCAAGATCACAGCTTATTGTAAGCGCGAGAAGAGCCATTTTAAATGTGAAATTGCTGGTACATTAATAACCGGTGTAACCGCCAGAATGTTGAATGCAAGCACGCAAATATATGTCAGTTTATGGGATGGAGTTCCATGCCTGTTGCACTTGGTCGGTCAATACAGGGACGGTTAATGCTGGTTGGGGTGACGCTGGAGTTGTCGTCCAATTATGTCCCATACGTGCTCGATTGGTGAAAGATCTGGTGATCTAGAAGGCCACGGCAACATGTTGACACTCTGTAGAGCATGTTGGGTTACAACAGCGGTATGCGGGCGAGCGTTGCCCTGTTGGAAAACACCCCCTGGAATGCTGTTCATGAATGGCAGAACAACAGGTTGAATCACCAGACCGACTTACAACTGTGCCGTCAGGGTGCGTAGGATAACCACGGGAGTGCTCCTGCTGTCATAGGAAATTGCTCCCCAGACCATAACTCCAGGTGTAGGTTCAATGTGTCTCGGCCGCAGACAGGTTGGTTGCAGGCGCTCACATGGCCTCCTTCTAACCAACACACGGCCATCACTGGCACCCAGGCAGAACCGGCTTTCATCAGAAAACACAACTGATCTCCACTCCGTCCTCCAATGAGCTCTAGCTTGACACCACTGACGTTGCAAACGGCAGTGGTTTGGAGTAAGTGGAATGCACGCTACAGGGCGTCTGGCTCGGAGCTGTCCTTCAAGTAACCGATTTGTAACAGTTCGTTGTGTCACTGTGGTGGCAACTGCAGCACGAATTGCTGCCGCAGACGCGGTACGATGCGCCACGATTATACGCCGTACACGGCGGTCTTCCCTCCTAGTAGTGCCACGCGGCAGGCCGGAACCCGGTCTTCTTGAGGCAGTACCTTCCCTTGACCACCGCTGCCAACAATCATGCACAGTGGCTACATTCCTGCGAAGTCGTTCTGCAATATTGCGGAACGAAAATCCACCTTCTCGTAGCTTTATTACACGACAAAAAGATTTTTTTCTCTTAGAAGAAATTTTTTTTTTTTTTTTAAATATACAAAAGTGTTTCGGTGCAGTCAGTTTAGTAAAACAACACGGGGGCGGCGGCTCCCGTGCACAGAAAAACTTTGAAAAATTTTTATGTTCAAACTCCTGGACTATGACACCTTAACTCCGTGAGCTGTTGATAATGGCTTCTTCGTCGTCTTAAAGGCATTCTTGACTAACATCAACACACTACGTCGAATCTCAACGATAACTAACGCTCACGAACGTTACAGCGCGTATTTACAGCAAACCTGCTTTGCATGTTCCGAGGGGCGCTATTAGCGCCACACGTATGCGCCGAGCGCGAAATTTGCATAGACGTCATCTTACAGATGTACTCTCACCACCTACCAACTGTCGTTTATCTAACACAACCGCTTCTTGGTGTTGGGATTTTTTTCCGTCAGTGTATGATACAAGTGAGCAAAAGAATGACAAAGCCGTTTCCTTATTGTCCTGGCATGCTAATTTTATTTATCCATCTTTTTAAGAAATTTTTGGATCTTTTCTGAAAGTTTCGAATACGTTTTCTGATGTGATTGATGAACTCTAGTAAATACAGACAATTCAGGATGTCTGATCGCTGACTTAATAATTCTGACATACTTCCACGTATTAAGAGAAGAATATTTCTTCCACAGAAGTTACAATTTCTGTTTTTTGTTTGGGGGTCCTTGGGTTATGAGCAGTCGCCAGTCTTTAATTTAGAGCTCCCAGTTCCAGGGAAGGGCCGTGCGACTAACACACATCCATGTCTTGCCAGGATTCGAACCCGGACTAATGGTCAGAGGCCAGTGCTGCGCCACCGGGGCTGCCAATTTCTGTTTGCTCCCTCCTGAAAACTTAATGAGTGCCCATGTGTATATTTGAAAGATACAAAAAATACCTTATCTCAAACTTTTTTGTCTGCCCCAGTGGCGCTGTGGTCTAAGCGATGGCCTCTGATCATTCGTCCGAAAGGGGTTCGGGTTCGAATCCCGGTGAGGCATGGATGTTGTGTTTGTCTTATGGCACTGGCTCTCTCCCTTCCCTGGAACCAGTGACCCTAAATTAGGGACGGGCGACTACTTATAGCCCATTGAGTTGCTCACTGTGGTGGTTAAACCTGCAATAAAAAAAAACTAAAACATTACGTAAAATTTATCCAGCGAAAAGTTCATAATGACGTGCTGAAGAGGGACTTTGCATCGTGGGGCAAACATTTCTTGAGCTGGAGCTGGCTAGGTCTTTCATCACCTCAAATCATCATTGCTCACCGTCTCGAATTATAATAATCCCAGGACATTTTATCTTTTTTTTTTTTTGTACACTGCAAAAAACAAAACAAAAAACGAAGCACGCAGAAGGAATCGTCCATCGAGATGAAAATTGATATGTGCAATGGACATGTATATAGGAAAGGAAATAATTGAGATTTTAGAGCAGTTCGGCCATTTATTCGAATAAAACAGCTACAAGAGTTTAACAAGTCAGTACATTGCAGTGCCACCTTTGGCTCGGATACAAGTGGCTACCCTGCGTGACATAGACACATGCAGTTCACGGATACTATCCTGAGGTATAGCATACCAGATGGTGTCCAAATTGCGGGCCAGTTCGCCGACACTCCGGGATGGGCATAGGTGGCGTCCTATCGTGTCCCAAACATGTTCGATCGGTAAGAGGTTGGGTGATCGGGCTATCCGTAGAAGGATGTCATTACGGAGGTAAGCCTTGAAGAGCCGCGCCGTGTGTGACCGGGCGTTATGCTGTTGAAACATTGTTCCATGATGCGACAGGAATGGCAACACAACAGGTAGAATGTTGCTGACGTTCTACTTCGTCGTTGGCCGTGAGGGTGGTACGGAGAACTACCAAAGGTGTCTGGCTATCGTAGGAAATGGCATTCCAGACAGTCACTCCCGGTGTGCGAGCCGCGTGCCGTTCTACGGTAAAGGCAGGATCCGTGCGCTGCCCAGCTAGTCTCCAGACGTATGCGCTGGTCGTCGGCGTCAAGTGCGAACCATGACACACTGAAGACAACATGACGCTACTGCACTATCCCATGTTGATCGAGCCCGACACCATTAGCGAGCATCACCCGCAACCGGTGCCGGCGATGCTCGCTGGTCAGTGGTAGGTGGCGGAGTGGCCTCGAATTAGTCTCCATGCCACAAGTCGTCTGGCAACGGTCCGGATGGCCACTTACGTACCTGTAGACGAAGCAGCATAGCTATGGATGTTTAAGAACGACAAATTCGGCGCTGTTGGTGCGGCTCTCACAATCGCTCGGTCCTCGCGTTCTGTCGTTGCCCTCGGCCACCCTCCACCCACGTGCCTCTGGGTTGTGCCCTCCTCAACCCATTGGTGCAGGGCCGTAGCCAGGGGAGGGGCTGAGCCCGACCTGTGTTCCCTTTTCCCCGTCCTAGCGACTCACACAACAGTATAGTGCTCGACCTCTTTCACATCTTTTGCCCCACCTCTTTCACATCTTTTGCCCGACCACTTCATATCCATCACCCGATCTCAATCAGCCGCCCCTCCCAACTTGCTTGTCTGGCTACGGGCCTGCATTGGTGCCAACATCGTCTGATTTCTGCGTCGTTCCGACCCAAGTGCCTGGCGATACGGCGATTTGACCAGCCGGCCTCTCTCAAACTAGCTCAGTTGCTCGTATTGTGCACGGATCCGACGTCGAGGCATCCTGACAGTCCGTGGAGGTTCATGCAACTGCAATCAGCTGTCACAACTGTCCCAGCGTGCGGAATGTACATATTGGTTTTCTGCCTGGCAAGAGCTGTACAAATTAAATTAGTTCATCATTTATGATGATTGAAAATATTTGTTTGTTGATGAGACAATTTTTGCTGCATTTGTAGCTTCAGAGAAGGCTTATGACCAAGTGAAGCAGGTGCTTCTATGAAAGGTTTTGAAAAGTTATGCTATCTCTTGGAATTTTCTAGGATGTGTGAAAGCTAGGTATGCCAGCAGAATATTGGGTTGGAAAGAAAGTAAGGTCTGCAAATGCAAGGAAACAGGAAAGTTCTAATTACCGTATACACTGAGTGGCCACTTTATTATGACCACCTGAGAGTTTTAAGCAAATGAGCTATGGCTGCACGCTGTTGCCGCCAGAGGGCGAGGCTAGTATAAAAAGGGAAAGCTTAGTGCTTGCGACAGTAGTAGAAGTGATTTTTGGTAACGAGATGGGAAAACAATGCGATTTGACGGACTTTCTACGTAGATGATTGTAGGAGCTCGGAGCCATGGAGCGAGTATCACCGAAAACACCACATTCGTGAAATGTTCCAGAACAGCTGTTGTTAAAGTGTTTAAAGACTGGACTGTCAGCCAAAAAACTGGGTCTCTGCGTGCAACGTGTGGTTGTCATCGACTAGTGACTGCTCAGGCGGAACGAAGAGTGTCCAGACTGGTAACCGACAACAGAAGGGCAACAGTGCAGTAAATTACAGACCATCTTAATCAAGGATCCCCTCAAACGATCTCTGCACGCACTGTTCGCCGTACACCGCATCGGATGGGATATGGCAGCCGAAGGCCTGTTCTAACACCTTTGCTGTCTGCAGTTAACAAGAGAAAACGTCTCTAGTTCGCACAGGAGCACAAGGATTGTACAGTCTATAATTGGAAACAAATTATTTGGCCTGATGAATCACGTTTTCAGTTGCACCATGCCGATGGCCGAGTGAGAATTTGGCGTTAACAGCACGAAAGCATGGACCCCAAATGCATTGCTACAACCCTTCAAGCTGGTGGAGGCAACGTTGTGGTTTGGGGAATGTTTTCCTGGCATGTTTTGGGCCCCTTAATTCGTGTTGATCAACGTCTGACTGGCACATCATATCTAAACATCGTTGCGGACCAAGTGCATCCTGTCATGTAGATGGTTTATCCCAATGCCGATGGCTACTTTCAACAAGATAATGCATCCTGCTATAGTGCTCGTATTGTACAGGATTGGTTTCAGGAACATGCCGGGGAGTTTACTTTGCTTAGGTGGCCCCCACAATCTCCAGATCTCAACCCCATTGAGAATTCGTGGGATGAAGTTGAACGAGCCATCAGACAGCTGGATCCACAACCCTGCAATCTCACACTCCTGGAAAGTGCTATTCATCAAGCGTGGTCTCAGATTCCACAAACCACCTATCAACATCTTGTGTAGTCCATGCCACGAAGAATCGACGCAGGATTAAAGGCTAAAGGTGGCCCAACGAAGTACTGAGGGTTGTTCATAATAAAGTGGCCACTTATGTATACGTACAGGTACAAATCAGTCCAAAATGAATTCGCCATCGTTTGCCACGACCTGCTCCTAATCGTCTGGGCATCTGTTGATATCATCCCTGTAGAACCGTGGCTGCTTTGGCGCAAAGTAAGTGCGCGTTGGACACTGTCCCGGTTAGTGAAGCGCTGTCCGTCCAGGAAATGCAACTACCAGGAAAGGTGGTTGTCGCTTGGGGCAATGCCCGGGGATAGTCTGGGTGCAACAGCAGCACCCAGGCCACATGCCTCATTTTGTAACAGGTCACCCGTGCTGTGTGAGGTCTCGCTCTACATAGTGGTAGCTGCTCAGAAAACACGACACCCCGCATATCCCACCAAACAGACAACAGGACCTTACGTCGGTGTAAGCCGGCTTTGTGGGCTGGCATGGGCTTCTGTTTTGAGTCCAGCCACTGCTTTTGTGAGCCGACATTGTCATAAAGGAACCATTTCTTTGTCACTTGCCACAATACGGTCCAAAACGGTTCAACTTGGTCGTGTGCAAGCAGGGAAACGTATGCACTCGTGCGATTTGCTTTCTGCTGAACTATGAGTTGATGGGGCACCCAAACTCTTCTCTTTTGCACCTTCCTAAGTTGACGCAGGTTCGTGATAATGCTTGTGTGGGTGGTACCTAGGTGTTCGGCCCCGCACGGGGATAACTGGTTTTCCAGTTATTTGGGGAGCGGCGCCCCCACGGCCCGAGCTGACCTTGTGACTGGTCAACATCTGATGTCATGCCACCGCTTGATTTTTATTTTGGTGCTATTGGTGTTTGCAGGGACGGCTGTTCATCCAGCTGTTGGGGAGTCGCGGCCCCACGATCCCGAGCTGGTCTTGTGTCTCGCTTTTTCGTTTTTGTTTATTTTCTCCACTGGCTAGTTGCCCGTGTTGTATACTTTACCTAATCGCTACCACGTTATGTACTAACACCCCGGTCTTGTGGTTTTGTTACCCTCCACCACTAACTGTATTATATTAACCGCTCAGTTCGTAGGTTGCTGAGATTCCGTTTAGGTTCCCTGCCAGGATTTGTCTTCTTTGGATTTCTTTTTTTCCTTTTAGCTGGTTTGGGTGCTAGACCTACCTGCATGTTTGCCGCGTGCGGAGACCCGTGAGGCGGAAATGGGATGTCTGGCGGCTGAGGTCGCAGGAGACCGGATAAGTGCCTCCTGTGTACCAACACTCCTCTTCGACCCCGGCTTCGCTGTAAACGGGAGGCTAGAGACTAACCCACCTCTAGTCAGAAGTCTTGTACCAAGTTGTGTACACGGCTTTAGCGGCTTTTTTGTCGTATAGCACGGCAGGGTGAGCCCGGGGGCTGTGGGATCATGCCAAAGGCGTTGGCATGACGGTACCCGGAGGCCGAAGTGTCCGCCGAGTGCGTGTGATCACAGCCAACGGACTATATCTGCAACGTATAAGCTCCAGAACTGTGTCCAGCGTCATTTTCTTGGCTTGCAGACCTCCAGTTCTCCCTTGTAGGGCTCGGTGGTGGGTGGAGTAGTCTGCAGACGAATCCTTCTCCTTTTTTCCATGGGTAAACCCAAAAACAAACGCTCCAAATTCAAGTCACCTGAGCAAATGATCGTTGACAACGACTCTCCTTCGTCTTCTCAACCTACCAAGTCTCATACCCTTAAAAGATCTTTAGACCATGATCTGGACCAAGAATGTGGAACCTCTTCTTCGGCAGCTGTACCAGTCGCTCCGAAGCGTCGTCTCCCCTCAATTGCTGTGACTACGCATGCTACTCACTTGCTTGTAGAATCCATCGATCCGAATGAGAGACTGTCCACCAGATCTCCCTTTTTCATTTCTAAAGCTTTGGACGCTGCGGTTGGCCCCTTGAAGTCTGTGAGGAAGCTTCGCTCTGGGGACCTGCTTGTCCAAACTTGCAGTGTTTCTCAGAGTAACACTTTTCTGAACCTCACTAGTCTTCAAGGCATTCCTGTACAAGTGACACCTCACCCGTTTCTTAACACCTCTCGGGGTGTTATTTCGGAGTTTGATCTCTTGCCATGCAGTGAAGACGAATTCGTGACTGAACTTGCTGATCAAGGTGTTATTGCTGCACGTCGTATGATGTTCCGGCGTGATGGTTCCATGATTAAGTCAAAAAATGTCATCTTGACTTTTGACTCCCCGAAAGTTCCGACAGAAATCAAAGCAGGCTACTTGGTCTGTGCAGTTCGCCCGTACATTCCCAGTCCTCTGCGCTGTTTCAGGTGCCAGAGGTACGGGCATTCACAACGATTCTGTAAGAGTTCCGCTCGTTGCGCTAATTGTGGCTCCGGTGAACATGACGGGGAAGGTTGCACTTCTGCGGCCTGCTGTGTTAACTGCGGTGAGGCCCATGCAGCTTACTCCCGCAACTGTATGAAATGGAAGGACGAGATGGCGATCCAGCGCCTCAAGACCCTGGAAGGCCTCTCGTACCCTGCTGCCAAAGCCAAGTTGGGTATTCCCAACACCCGACAGCGTAGTTTTGCCGCAGTTGTTAAGTCTCTGCCACAACCCGTGCAGCCCTTTGTTCCGCGCCCTGTAGCTCTCGCAGCGCTTGCCAAGCGATCTACAGCTGACCAAGCGACACAGGTGTTTTTCCCCGAGCTCGCGATTTTTCGACTACCTGATTCTGGGCCTTCTCTTTTGCAGCCGACCCTCTCTTCCAGTTTAAAGCAGGAAGCCTGCACGTGCGGACGACCCGGCCCTCAATCCGCAAAGGTGTGCAGTGTCCATCCAACTGTCTCGGCCTCAGCGAGGTCCCCACCCTCAACCAACATTATAGAGGAACATAGGGGGGAGGAGAGTGACAGTTCGTCCCCAGCCTCAAACAACATTGCAGAGGAACATGGGGGAGAAGAGAGTGACAGTTCGTCCCCGCCCTCTGCCAGCATTGCAGGGGAGTGTGGGGGGAGGAGAGTGACTCATCCTTTGTGTAGTTCTGTTTAAAAAAAAAAAAATTATAATTATAATAGTCAATTAATAAATTTTTATATAAACCTAATTAACTACCTTGTCTTCACAGCTTTCATCATACTCTTTTTCAACTTTTACCAAGCCTGTCTGCTCTTAATCATTTTCCACGTTTTTTAAAAATCTGTGGCTGATAGTTCTTGGTCTGGCGCTCTTTGGCCAAACCTGGCCCTTGCGCCAATAAAATCCAACAACCAACCAACCAACCAACCTAGGTGTTCGGCTAACTCACACGTGACCACACGTGGGTCGGTCTCCACTCAGGTCCGTATCCACTTTTTCGGGTCTTCCGGCTTTCAAATGGTCTGACAGGTCAAAATTTCCCTCTCGAAACCGTTCGAACTAACGGCAGCTCTGAGAATGTGATATGACATTGCGGTACGCACTGGTAATGTTCTCTACAGCACTTGCGGGGGTACTACCGCGACGAAACTCATACATGGCGGATGTGCCCCTCCACTTCGATGTTGGCTGGCGCTTACACTCTTCGCATTCCTACGGCTAACTGCCACTGAATTAAGCCACCTACCTGCTGATGTTATGCTGGTGTGCTACGCAATCGCAGTGGCCAATGTGAGCCGTGGCCGGGGCTTCGACTTCGGGCACCTCGTCATCGGACATTACTTTCTTTCCAACCCAATAGCATGTGTGCTTGTAAAAATGTTTTTTTAAAAAAATAAAATCAGGGTTTCGATGATGCAGGGATTAGACAAAGTTGTGTGTAATGTTTTCATGATGGTTCTGCCAATTTGTTGATGCATGCACGATGCCAAAATACTACTACACTGGCGTGCAAAAATGAAGGACGAGACGGTTTTTCGAATGTAACGTCGTGCAGAAGTGCTCCACATCGACTCAAATCATACCATAAGATCCCCAAGATGTAAGAATATGGGACTAGTAAGCAAAACCGTCCAAACAAGGAATCCAAAGGATACAAAGGCACTTTATTAAAAAGGCAGCTTCGGGCACAACTGGACAGAAGACAGAAACGTCCATGTGACAGGCGGCTGCCAAGAAAAATCCAGTCTTTAGTAGAAGACATGATCACCCCTGACTGCGTTACATTATTTACAACGTCTGTCCATGCTGAGGACGAGGTTGTCAAGGAGCTGTTGAGGCATCGCGGCCCATTCCTCTTATAGTGCCAATCGCAGCTGCGGAATCGTTGCTGGCGGCTGGTGACGTGCTGCCAAACGTCTCTCGAGAAGGTCCCACACGTGTTCGATTGGATTTAGGTCCGGAGACCTTGAGGGCCAATCCATGCGTTGAATATCTTCACTCTCCAACAGCTCTGCGATAGCCACTGTACGATGAGGTGTAGCGTTGTCGTCCATGAAGAGGAACTCAGGACCCACAGCACCTCTAAACAGGCGCACGTGAGGCAGGAGAACCTCGGTACAATAGCGGACACCAGTGACTGAACCTCCTTGGAAGATGTGGAGGTCAGTACGGCTACCAAGCATGATACCGCCCCAAACGAGAACCCCGCCACCTCCAAACCGGTCCCTTTCGATGATGTTGGAGGTGTGATTGCGTGAACTCTACTCTCTCCAGATGTGTATACGTCCAGAATCGCTCGTTAGACTAAATCTACTCTCATCCGTAAAGAGAACTCGACCCCATTGCTGATGTGTCCAGTTCTTGTGTTCCTGGCACCACAGAAGCCGCAGTCTCCGATGAGCAGGCGTTAATGGCATACACCGTACTGGTCGTCGTGCAAATAGACCACCTTTATGCAGCCTTCCAGCCACGGTAAATCGCGTAACGGACGTCCAGTTGTCTGTTGCATGTGCCTTGCGATTTCTCCCGCTATCTGCCGTCTGTCTCTTCTCGCCTGTTGAACAATATACCGGTCGTCCGCCGCTGTGGTTTCTCGTGGACGACCACTGCTAAACTCTCGGACAGCTGTTCCTGTCGTTTGAAATGCTCTCCAAGCTCGTGAAACGATGCTGTGAGCGATCCCGAACTCCTCGGCCACACTAGTCACACTTCGACCTCCTTCCAACTTCCCAATGACGCGACCTCGGATAAAGTCATCCAGATGTCTTCTACTGGATTGCCTGTTGGCCATATCACACTGTGGCAGCAACTCGACGTCGTTCAAACCGTTGTACACCGTGCAATAGCTTTCACCGAATTTCTGAGCGTACACCGCCCGTGTGCTTTATACCCTTACGACCCCTCCCCCTACACACTAGTCATCTGTGTGTACGGGGGAGGTGAATTACTTGTATCAGGTTTGTGGTAAGACTCGTTCTGATCATGTGCAGATTGATTATCCATTGCAGATGTGTAATACGCAGCAGAATATACAGGGTATTCGTACAGTTGCCCTTTGGATTCCGTGCAGGAAGGTCGCACATCGTGTGAGCTCCTGCGAGTGAACTTTAGTGCAAGCTTTTCGTCGTCGTCGGCCGTTCGTCTTGTTCTGCGATTAGATAGTTTCTGGGTTACCAGTCTATCCGAATCAGTCCGGTTAGGGGATCTTTTAGTTGTTAAGCTTTTTTCAAAGCTCAATTAAAATTTTCTCGAATCCACTTCTCTTCGTTTCAGCTTCAAGCCCATCGAAAAAAATTAAGAGAATTTCAAGTTCTGATGTTGTAGAGCAAAAGCCTGACGCCAAGAAAAGCGATGCCGTTTCCCGTTCCACATCTACTTTCACGGGAAATCCGGAGTCAACTGAAAAGCCAGATCCAAGAAGATCTAGAAGAATTAAGAACCTTCCGCCGGAACTTTGTCATAGTATCCAAAAAAGAACAAGAAGAAGATTGGTAAGTAAAAAACTTTCTTATTCTGTGCCTCAGAAAATTCTAGGCACGTCATCTGACAAAAAAGTTGTCGATGACTCTTGTATGTCTGTGCCAATTCCAGACATAATATCTGAGAAAATATCAGATATGAAAAAAACACCGGTGAGATGCCCGGGCGATGGGATTTCTGAAAAAATTACAAATATCATTAAAACACCGAAGAGATGCTCGGGCGATGGGATATCTGATAAAATCTCAGATATCATTAAAACACCGGAGAGATGCCCGGGCGATGGGATATTTGTAAAATTTTCAGATTTCAATAAAACACCGGTGGGATGCCCGGGCGATGGAATATCTGAGAAAATACCAGATATGATTTATGAAAAGTCCGAGAAAATTCCGGACAACCTTACCCAAGAGGAAGGTTTTATAGTAAACAGACCTGAGACAGCTTCGGCGTCAGGCTTTTGCAATGAAAAAAAAAAAAAAAAAAAGGCCCTTTTTGGGGCCGAGTACTTTTTTCAATAAAGTTACTGTGCAAATACAAAACACAAAAAGGGTTGAAATAAAAGAACAACCTCAGTCATCTTATGAGCATAAGTTAAGCTCAAAAATAAAGAATGCTGTAAATGACACAGAATTAATGAAAAATGACACAAATAAATACCTGCGTAATATTAATTTATTACACAGAGAAAAAAAAGAGTTGTCCCTAAAAGCAAGGTACAGAACTCTGTGCTAAAAGAAAGGATTGAAAAACATCGCAAAAATTTCCAAAACACAAATGTGACAGAGAAATTGATTGCCGATGTTGACAAATATCTAGGCGAGAAAAAAAAAAAAAAAAAAAGGCCCTTTTAAGAGCCTGATACAGAATTCTGTGCCCCAAGAAAAAATAAAAAAATATCGCAAAAAAAATTCCAAAACACAAAAGTGATAGAGAAATTAATTGTTGATGTTGATAAAAATATAGATGAAAATGCTACGCATAAGCAAAAAAAACTGGTTACTCCAACCGTGGAAAAACCAAAATATTTCACTGGCAGGCTTAGCAAAGAAATTAAAGAGGCAGAAAAAAATAACTGTAATGAAGAGGCTCAATTGCAGTATGCTAATAACAACGATGAAGAAAAAAACAACGGCATATTTAGGGGCCGTTCATTTTCCTCTTTCTCTGAGGAAGGGGGAAAAAAAACAACGGCATTTTTAAGGGCCGTTCATTTTCCTCCTTCTCTGAGGAAGGGGGAAAAAAAACAACGGCATTTTTAAGGGCCGTTCATTTTCCTCCTTCTCTGAGGAAGGTGGTAAAAAAAACAACGGCATATTTAGGAGCCGTTCATTCTCATCTTCCTCCTTCTCTGAGGAAAGGGGGAAAAAAAAACAACGGCATTTTTAGGGGCCGTTCATTCTCATTTTCCACCTTCTCTGAGGAAAGGGGGAAAAAAACAACGGCATTTTTAGGGGCCGATCATTTTCATTTTCCTCCTTCTCTGAAGAAGAAAAACGCCCTCTTAGTGAAACCTTTCCCTCATTCTCTGAGGAAGAAAGCAAATTTGACCTATTAATTAAAAAAGTTAAAGGAATGTCCACGAGTGAGAAACTTACGGAAAAAAAATAAATGGAGAAACCGATAAAAAACAAAAAAATGGTGAATGGACCATCAATCAAATAGCAGAATTAGCTGCCAAACTGGTCAAAAGCAAGGAAGCAATCAATTGTAATTCTGACCAAGTTATCGAAATTAACAGCAATATAAATAAAATTGATACAGTAAAAAATGATGAAAAAAAAACCGAGGATGAATTTTTTTCCTCTGAAACAAATGGACTTAACATATTAATTTGGAATGCGCAAGGCATCAAAAGGCAGCATAGAGAATTCTTAGCCTACCTAAAATACAAAAAAATTGACATTGCGCTAATTAATGAATCCTGGCTAATGGACAGAATTAAATTCAAAATTCCCAACTACAAGGTTTACAGAAAAGACAAAACCTCCCAAAGTGGGGGAATTTTGATTGCAGTGAAAGATAAACTAGAGCAAAGTGAAGCGATATGCAACACAGAGGATGGCATGGAAGCGCACTCGGTTATAATTCAAACAAAAAATAACCCGATTAAATTTACGGCACTATACAATCATCCCAAACACACTATTACCAGGGAAGCTCTAGATAAGCTTTTCGAGGAAAATATTCCTACGGTCATTGCGGGAGATTTTAATAGTAAACACCGCTATTGGCACTGCCCAAGAGCTAATAAAAGTGGGAACAATATTTTCAGATATCTTTTAAACCAAAACATTGACTTGGGGGCGCCTTCTGAACCCACACGAACGGCGCTCAGAGGAACTAGCAATATACTAGATTTTGCACTCCTGAAGAATAATAAATATTACTTTGAAATTCATACTGAGGCGGCACTCTCCTCTGACCACAATCCAGTTCACCTCCAGCTTTATACTGACAAAACTGTGAAGGTAGCACCCAAAATGGTCACTAACTTCAAGCAATTTGAAGGGAAAATTAAACTGGTGCCACCCCCAGTAATTGGAGACTGTAATAGCAAAGAAGAAACTGACACAGCTATTAAACTCTTTAACCTCGCCATTAAAAAAATTATGGAAGAATGTCAAACTCCTGCTAAAGAGAAAAAAAATCCGTACTATTTACCCAAAGAAATTTTGGAACTTATAAAAGAAAAAAATAGGTACCGAAGCAAGTGGCAAAGAACAAGAAATAAAACGTTCTATGACCTTTATTGCTGCATAAATAGACAAATTAAAAGAGAAATCAGAAAATTCGAGAATGGGTCATGGGGTCAAGTATTAGAGGAGGCTCATATTGACTACTCTGAAAATTCGGATAAAAAAAACAAAATGACTCTATGGAATCTTACGTCGAGCTTGCAAAATAAAAATGTCAAATTACTCCCACCCCTTCAAAAAGAAGATGGGACGGTAGTTAGAACTGACGAAGAAAAAGCAGAAATTTTTGCAAACTCACTAGAAAAACAGTTTAAAATAAATGACATCCCTGACACTGATGTAGCCATTAAAATGAAAAAGGCCCTGAATACTTATTTTAGACACGCGGAGGATGTAGAAAATTCTAGAGTCATCGCCCAAAGTGCACAACTCTATGAAGAATTTACTAGTAAAAAAAAACCTGTATTAACATCCCCAATTAAAAGCAAAGAGAAAATCTCTTTTAAAAAAAATAGAAGCACAAGGCAAAGAAAACAACAGCCAAAAGTACAAAATGCTACGGTCTCCTTTACGTCCGATAGACAAGTTAAAGGTGCTACGACCTCTCGCGGGTCCGGAACGCCAGAAACTGAAAAGATCAGAAATAAAAAAAGGCCTTTTAAGGGCCAAAAAAAAATTTTTGTTCCTCCTGACTTTGAAAAACCACTACCCATCAGTGAAAGGGAAGTTAAGTTTCATATTAACAATCTTAAAAATAAAAAGGCACCAGGCAATGATGGCATAAATAATAAAATTATGAAAACATTACCGGAAGAGTATGTGCAAACCCTTACTAAAATATACAATTGTGCCATTAAATTAAATTATTTCCCTGATATTTGGAAGACAGCAGAGGTAATACTATTACCCAAGCCAGGCAAAAACCCGGCAATTCCTGAAAATCACAGACCGATTTCGTTGCTCCCAACCATGGGAAAAATCTTTGAAAAAATAATTCTTATTAGAATGCAACAATTCTGTGAGGAATTCCCAGTAATTCCATTTACTCAAGGAGGTTTTAGAGATAAACACTCCACGGTGCACCAACTCTCTAGAATAACTGAAAAATGTGCTGAAGGAATTATAAAAAAGGAACACACAGCAGCCATATTTCTGGATGTGGCAAAAGCATTCGATAAATGCCCACATGAGGCAATTATCTACAAGCTAATAGCACATGATTTCCCACCCTGGATTATACATATAATCAAATCATACCTCACTAACAGAACATTCTGTGTAAAAATCAATGGGAAAAAATCGTTAAAAAAAAAAATCGAAGCTGGTGTACCTCAAGGCAGTGTACTCGCACCAACGCTGTATTCTATCTTTACGTCAGACTTTCCCAACTATAATAACAGGAATCTGACTACAGCTCTCTATGCTGATGACACTGCACTCGCTTATACTTCCAAAAATAAAAATCAAGCAACTTTCATGTTGCAACATTATGTTGAAAAACTTGAGAAATATTTCTTAGATTGGAAAATTAAAATCAATACCGAAAAAACTCAAGCAATTCTATTTTCTAGGATTAAATGCAATCACAATCCAGACTTTGAAATAGAAATGTATAAAAAAATACCTTGGGTAAATGATGTTAAATACTTAGGACTTTTCATGGACCACAACCTAAACTGGAACAAGCATATTAAAGAAACTGTGTCCAAATCTCTTAAGATCAGAGGAAGTCTCCAGCCAATAATAAAAAATAAAAGGCTTAGCAGGAAAAACAAAACTTTGATATGGAAAGCCTGTATCAGCCCTGTTATTACTTATGCCTGTCCTATCTGGGGTAACTGCAACAAACAGCAGAAAAATAAGATTACCTCATTTCAAAATAAAACCCTACGATATATGGTTGGACTTGATGGAAGAACTTCAAACCATGCTATCCGAAGCATGCTAAATATTAACTCCATCCATTACACGATGTATGACTTAGCTTATAGATACTATGAAAAAGCTAAGATTCATCCTAATCCTCTAGTCAGAGCGGCCATTAACTATACTGTCAATGAAACTGACAGTTATAAAAGGCCAAAAACTATCTTGAATAAAGTTCCAGAAATGAACCCAATTCACAGCTACCCTAGCAAAAAAAAATAACAATAATTGGGACTAGGTTTAGAGGTTATTTCTCACCTATGAAGAATTTCTGATAAAAAAAAAAAAAGGCTCTTTTAAGGGCCTTACTCTGATTTGCAAATTTACTTCACACATGTGAATTAATCTCGTTAAATAAAAAAAAAAAAAAAAACAAAGAAGGGGTGGGCTCCTCTAAGAGCCGTACTCTGTTTTGAAAACATACTTCACCCATGTGACGAAACCTAGTTAAATTAAAAATGAGAGAAAAAAAAAAAAAAAAGGGCTCTTTTAAGGGCCGAGCAAAATGTTGCATAAAAGATTTATCTTTTTTGTACTAAATATCTCTGCCCCTAAAAAAAAACAAGGTATTGTTGGTCTTGCCTTTTATTTTAAAATTTGTTGCTGTTTTGCTCTGATTAAAAAAAAAAAAAAAAAAAAAAAAAGCTCTTTTAAGGGCCGACAAAATGTTGCATACTCTAAACGAGTATCTTAAACCTCGATCGGTGTAATTTTGTGATCACACCACCCCAAGCTATGGTTACTCTGACATGCCTGTCAAGAAGCAACAAAAGTAAACCTGTGAAAAAATTCTGTAAACCAATTCACAGAATTTTTTAACCCAATTCACAGCTACCCTAGCAAAAAAAATAACAATAATTGGGACTAGGTTTAGAGGTTATTTCTCACCTATGAAGAATTTCTGATAAAAAAAAAAAGGCTCTTTTAAGGGCCTTACTCTGATTGCAAATTTACTTCACACATGTGAATTAATCTCGTTAAATAAAAAAAAAAAGGGGTGGGATCCTCTAAGAGCCGTACTCTGTTTTGAAAACATACTTCACCCATGTGAAGAAACCTAGTTAAATTAAAATGAGAAAAAAAAAAAAAAGGGCTTTTTTAAGGGCCGAGCAAAATGTTGCATAAAAGATTTATCTTTTTTGTACTAAATATCTCTGCCCTTAAAAAAAAAACAAAAAAAAAAAACAAGGTATTGTTGGTCTTGCCTTTTATGTTAAAATTTGTTGTTGTTTTTCCTTAATTAAAAAAACAAAACAAAACAAAAAAAAAAAAAAAAAAAAAAAAAGGCCCTTTTAAGAGCCGAGCAAAATGTTGCATCTGAAACCTCGATCGGTGTAACTTTGTGATCACACCACCTCAGCTATGGTTAATCTGACATGCCTGTCAAGAATCAACAAAAGTAAACCAGTGAAAAAATTCTGTAAACCAATCGGGAAAAATCTTTTCTCTCATTGGCTGGCGAGCAACACTGAGCAAATGGCCAGTTTTGTCTTACCCGGAGTTCAAAGACGATTCTTCTCTGGGAAAGATGTTCTGTGTGTGATGATTTTTTTTTCCAGGTTCCCCTCTCCCGTGTCCTTTCCTTCCTTTCCCCCTGTGCTCTTCTGTGGCACAGATGTACCGGGCATTTTTCTGCGGAGAGAAATAGCACTTGAAATGGCTTGTTGTTACAGGTAAGTATGTAGGGCAGCTTACAACTTCACTTCTTAATGGGTAACCGTCTACTCCCTCTCCTCTAATATTTCCATACTTTTCTTTCGTACTATTCTATCAGGGAAATCTGTTCCCAAACATCTAATATTTCTCTTTTTCACCTGACAAAAGGCGCAGAGCGCTGAGGGTTCGGGTCTCTCAACCTCAGATAGGAATTATCTCTCTGAGCATATAAGTAAGAGTAAATACTAAAGTTTTTTCTACCTCATTACAAAAGCTCAAAACATCTAGCCGAAACTCCAGTTCCAACCATGTGCACTGCAGCATGCCCTCAGTAATGGTCGAAATGGCAGGCCATCGATGTCCTACGCCTTTGTCCAATACACGATATCCTTCCATATCCCCATACAAAAAAGTCCAGATGTGTAACGGGGTGGCTGTGCAATTGGGCCATCCCATCCAATCCACCTCACAGGAAATGTTGCGTTTAAAGAGCCCAGAGCGAGCTGTCCCCAATGTGGTGGCGCATCGTCCTATTGGAATATCATGCTTGGTTGAAGGTCCGCCAACAGTGGCACAACATACGCAAAACATCCAGGTAAACATCAGCCGTCATTGTTTTCTCACTGAAGAAAAATGGTCCAAGGACTCTGTTATGCATAGCATCGCACCACACGCTCACTTTAAGACTGTCTCTTGCAAATTCCATAAACGCATGAGGATTTTCAGACCCCCAAATCCTGACACTGTGTCTGCTTAACTGCCCAGAGACATGAAAAGTTGCCTCATCCGTAAAACAAACGTGTGAGAAACTCGGGATCTTCACTCAGTCTATCCAGCATCGCTACTGAAAATTCTTTTCGTCGTGGTCTATCGTTCGCTTCAAGTACTTGTAACAGTTGCACTTTGTATGCATATAAGCGTAGATGTCTATGTAGGGCCCTGTGTACCGTGGATCGAGGCATTTGTAGTTCTCTGGCAGCGGAACGAATGAACTTCTTCGGGCTTCGTGAAAAGGGGTCACGAATACGTTCGATGTCTTCATTCGAAGTTCATGAGCGGCCGCTACGATCTTGATCCAACACGGACTCAGTCTCCATGAATTTCTGATGCCATTGGCGGATACTAGGACGAGATGGTGGGGGTTTCCTGTACTTAGTCCGGAAATGTTGCGTTTGTGTATCAGATTTTGTTTCGATGAACCAAGCGACGCACTGCGCTCTCTCTTGTGAGGACAACATTTTCATAGAACAGCACCTGCTACGTCAGGGAGGGACCTATAACAAAAAACGATAATGCCAATTAAAACTTTGATATTTACAGTATATTATGCAACAAATACCATGAACTTACACAGCACAGGGTGTCCGTAATAAATGTGCAAAGTTGTAAAGAGACTTTGTGGACACAATGGTTTCCATAAATTGAGCAACAAATGGAAAAATCGTGATAACTCAAAAAGTGTGCAACCGATTCGGATGAAATTTGGTGATAAGCTTTATCAGACCAAATGCAACAAACAAACAAAAAAAAAACCCGGTAAGAACATGTGGTACAAAGCATTTACATTTTGTATGAGTGATGAAAATACAGAAATATAGGTATCAAGATGAAATAGGAAAAGGTTCTTCAATACGGAGTGTGGTTACCCCGAACAACAATACAGGCCCGACAGCGATGTTCCAGGCTGTTAATTAGGGTGTCGAGCAGTTCCGTGGGTAGCTGCGTGTATTGCTCGAACAAAGCAGTGCGGATCCCCTGCAGGGTTCGGGGAGGGAGCTGAAGGCCAGCAACACGCCTCCCGAGAGCATCCCAGACATGCTCAGTGGGATTCAGATCGGGAGAGCGTATGGCCACTCCATATGGACTCTTGTCTCCTGTTCCAGGTACTGGTGCACGAGGCGAGCTGTGTGAGGGGGGGGGGTATCCGCCTGCAGTACAAATGTATGGCCACGAACAATAAGGTCCAAGATATCTCTATACCTCTGAGCATTGAGGTTTCCATGTGGCAACACACAGAGATCGGTACGGCCGCCTAAAGATATGCCTGCCCACTCCAGAACACTACCGCCACCATAGGTGTCCCTTTCCTGGATATTAGAAAGAAGATACCGAGTACCAGCTTCTCTCCAGATGTAAACTCGGCGAGAGTCATTTTAAACAGTATCGCGACTCATCAGTGAACAGATCGGACCTCCACTGATTTTGAGTCCAGTTCACATGCATTCGTGCCCAATTGAAACGTTCTCTCCGGTGGCGGGGCGTGAGGGGCACGCATAATACCGGTCGCCGAGCATACATTCCTCCTGCATGCAACCTTCTGCGTAGCGTCGACGCTGATACCGCCCGTCCTGTGGCTGCTGCAAGCACAGATCTGAGATGAGTCGGTGTAGCCGTCCTGTTCCGCTGTGCCGAAAGCCTCAACTACCAGTCATCCGCGAAGGTCGTCGCCCTCAGCCTACATCCTGCTGACCACAGAACGATCGACATTGAGCCATCTTGCGACTTCCGTCTGCCGTTGCCCTGCTTTCAGTTGGTCTATCGCTCTGTAGCGTAACTACGCTGGTAAATGACGACTCGAAGCCATGTTAACAAAATCGCTATCTCGAAATCTTGTCATTCATCGCCGCACATGAATTGGTGACTGCCTCCGAAACAGCTGGTTTTAAGTTCTTGCGCATTTGCATAAAGCGCTGCCAGCGCCACTCATTTTTTTTTGAATTGGAGGTTTAACGACCACCGTGAGCAACTCAATGGGCTTTAAGCAGTCACCCGTCCCTAATTTAGGGTCACTGGTTCCAGGAAAGGGAGAGAGTCAGTGCCGTAAGACAAACACAACATCCATGCCTGACCGGGATTCGAACCCGGACCCCTTACGGACGAATGATCAGAGGCCAGCGCCTTAGACCACTCGCCACCGGGGCTGCACCCCACTTATTTGCCTTCCATATATTGATGCTGTATGCCTTCGCCCGTAACATATCCTAACTTCGTGCAATTTGAATTATATTTCGCCCAGTTACCGCGCTTTTTCGGTTTGTTGCTTAATTTATGGAAACTAGTGTAGTTCGTTGGGTAGAGATGAATATTGGTCATGTAGAAATAATGGATGATGGGGTACTAAGAGAATTTATTCAGATCAAGTGGCAGGAAAAAAAGAAAAGAAAGCTACATATAAGGAAATCATGGGAGTATAGATATTCAGTATTGCCTGAAATAGAAAAAAGATAGTTGAAATATGTACAAAGAGTCACGTGTGATGGTTCTGTATAATGCTTGAGTTGTGTGCCAAGATCACTGTAAAATAACACAAAGTTTATCCATTCTGACATCGAATTACGGTCTACAGCAATGGAGTGATGTCCTCCTTCCTACCTACACTGTTGGCCACCCAAAATGCAACACCAAGAAGGAAGCATCCGATTGGTCTGAAATTCGCAGGATGCGTCGCCCGCGAAACGACATGCAAACAATTGGCATTGCAGGGCATATGCAAATCATGTGCGCACGGCACACCACCGAGAAGCACTATAAGAAGGGTGCACAGAAGGCGGGGTGTAATTAGTGGAAGTGTGTTGTGAGGCAGGACCTGGGCGTGGGAAGCTTCCTGATGCCTCGTCGCAGAATTCGGCAGTCCTTCCAGCACGTTTTGGAGTTCGACAGAGGACGAATAGTGGCTTATCGCTACAGCGGTTTATCGAACCGAGACATCGGCGCCCGTGTGGGACGACATCCAGCGACAGTGAGGCGAGTATAAATTCGGTGGGTGCAGGAGGGACGGACGGATCGACGTGAGCGATTGCCTCAGCCGCGACACACCACCGAACGAGAGGACCGGTATGTTGTGCGGCGGGCATTGACGGCTCGCACCGCCACATCACGAACATTAGCGCAGGAATTACGGTGTGTTGCGCAACAACCTGTGTCAGCACGTACCGTACGACGTCGTCTGCAGGAGCGGGGACTTGTTGCACGGCGCCCATTGCTCCGATTACCATTGAAGTTACACCACCGGCGAGTGCGGCGGCAGTGGGCCGTTGAACGCCGCACCTGGACTACGGAATGGCACGACATTATCTTCTCCGACGAAACCCGCTTCTGCTTGCAACACCACAATGGTCGGATCCGCGTGTAGAGGCACCGCGGCAAGAGACTGTATGACGCCTGCATTATGCATCGCCATACCGGTCCGTCACCTGGCGTTATGGTTTGGGGCGCGATTGGATATGACCCCCGCACCCCTCTGGAACGCATCGCTGGTACACTCAACAGCCACCGCTACATCTCCGACGTTTTGGAGCCTGTAGTTTTCCCTTAACTGCAGGACCTGCCAGCGGCTAGGTTTCAACAGGACAAAGCGCGCCCGCACGTGGCATGCATCGTGCAACAATTCTTCACGGCCTACCAGGTGTTACTGCTGCCTTGGCCCGCCTGTTCTTCCGATATGTCGCCCATCGAACACGTCTGGTCGCTGATCGGTAACCGAGTGGCCCGGCAAGCACCACTCGCGGCTACGCCTGATGAACTGTGGCAACGTGTGGAAGCAGCCTGGACCGACATACCCCAAGACCACATCCAAAGCCTCTTTCGTTCGATGGCGCGGCGTGTAGCGGTTGTTATTGCCAGCCATAGGGGCTACACGAACTATTGATGTCTGCGTGTTCCGCAAGTCGCACGGGCCTGTAAGCTCAATCGTTTCATCTTTGTATCTGTTGTTATGTGTCCAGTAAATCTGGCTTTGCTATATCGTGTCGTTCTTGGTGTTGCATTTTGGGTGGCCAGCGGTGTATATATAACTATATACACCCAGTGATCACCGAATTATGATAACCCCTATCAAAAGTGTATGCGGCCAGTTGACCACGATATTTCGGAGAGGGAGCGATTAGTCGACCGACGTAGCATATAGAGGATAAGGTGTGAGTGGAGCAGTAGGTAGTAAAATTCGAAGTGTGATGAGTAAACGGAAAAATTTATCTGACTTTGAGAAAGGAAAGATTAATTTCTCAAACGGCTGGAGTGGTGAGTTGTTTGCAAGTCGCCGTAGTTAAAGTGTGTCAGTACTGGCGTAAAAATGGTCAAACAACAACCGGGAGGCCAAACTGCACCGGACAGCGAAAATTTGGGGATAGGTGAGCGCCGGGTTCGACGACTCGTACAGGCCAATAGACGCAGCATTGTTCAACAGTTGACTTCCCAATACAGCAGAGGTCAACGTGGAACAGTATCTGTCATGACCACGTGTCTCACACTCGCACGTATGGGCTATAACAGCAGACAACCCAGGCGACATCCTCTCCTAACCACAGTTCATCAGCGCAAAAGACTCTCCTGGTGCAAAGAACATGCAAGTTGGACGTCGGATGAACTGGAAAAAACTGTGCTGGTCCGACGAATAGCGCTTTTTTACTCCACTCCGTGAATGGTGGTGTACGTATTTGGAGCAATCAACATGAGGGACTCGTTCGATCCTGCATAGACTCCGCAGTGCAATCCGGTGGAAGCGGTTGTATGGTGTGGGGTATGTTTACCTGGCAGGAACTTGGACCCCTGGTACATGTGGAACAGCATATGACTGGTGCCCACTATCGGGAATTGTTTGCTGACTCTGTACACAGAGCAAAGTTGCACCATTTTCCCTTATGGCGACATTGTCTTCCAATACCCCAATGTTGTGCAGGAATGGTTTGAGGAACACAGCTCAGACTTCCAGCATATCGATTGGCCTCCGAACTCCCCTGATATCAATCTCATGGAGCAGTTGTGGGACACTACGAAACAGTATATCAGGATATACCAATCACCTCCATACCCATTCAAGGCTGCATTACACACAGCTTGGTTGGCCATACCTTTTAACTGCTTACGGTATTTTATTGAATCGATGTCTTGTCGGATAGCCGTACTGAGGGCCTACGAAGTATTACGTAGGTGGTCATAATTCAGCGATCATTCAGTGTATATACACTCTCACGGACAATGAAATTTGCGCACCTAGAAGAAAATATGCTACAACTGCGAAACTTTGAAAATAGCTAGAGTGTGTTCTGGTATGCAAATGATCCACGTTTGGTGTGATTGCGCATGACAGAACACCATGTGGTGGCTCTGAAAGTACGAACCGGCAGCTTTATAAACCGGCGTCTAGTCGATGCCCCATGAAAGCAAAAAGCACTGGCCGACAAAAGCAAGTGTACATAGTGACAAGAATGCCGAGTAGATGCCAGAGACGTCGATTTACGCAACGTACGGATTTTGAGACAGGCCGGATCATCGGGCTGAAAACTGCATGGTGGTCGGCGCGCCGGATAGCCCGCCAAGTGAATCGTTCTTACCATACCGTCCGACTGTGTTGGGAGCAGTCGACACGTGACGGCACTGCCACACATTCCGGGTGGACCAGGAGGACCACCGGTAGAGAGGATCGACGAATCGTGCGCTAGGCACGAACGGATCCCAAGGGGACCCGGTTTACTATACAGGCAGATGTAGTGGCTTTTGTATGGCCACGAACCTCCGACGCCTCGAGGAAGCGAATCTGCGATCCAAGGGCCCCTTACGTGTGCTGCCATTAACACCGGAACATCACAGGCACCGTGTACAGTGGTGCCAGGCAAGAGCGACGTGGAACGCTACAGACTGGCGACGTGTGGTGTTTAGCGACGAGTGCCGCTTCGTTTTGGGGACAGATGATAATCGTGTCCGGGTGTGAAAGTCCCCGGGTAAACGGCACAATCCCAAACTCGCTATCGAGCGCCACATCTCCCCCACTGCAGGCATTATGGTCTGGAAAGCCATTGCCTACGATTGCCGATCAGCTCTAGTAGTGGTGCTCCCATACCTGGCCGGGATTCCAGGTGCGCTATACCAGCAGGTTAATGCTCGTCCGCACACGGCTCGGGGTGCCCAGGACTGTCTACGTCACTAGACACGTCCATGGCCTGCCCGCTTCCCGGACATGTCCCCTATCTAGCATGTGTGAGACCGGTTGAAACGCCGGCTGCCGCCGTGCCGCACTATGCGGGATTTCGAGCACACCGTACAACACGTGTGGGCCAGTCTACCGCAGGACAACATCTGGCGTCTGTTCGTCACCATGCCGGACCGTATTGTAGCATGTATCGCAGCACGAGGCGGTGCAACGCGCTATTGAAAATGACCGGACTGCGTGCTACAAATCCCTCTGTAATTGTCATACAGCACTGTTTTTGCAATCATGTGTATCGTTCATCTGTATCATTACGTCCATAGAATTTCAGTTCAATTCGATGCTTCCTTCTTGGTGCGCAAATTTCATTGTTCGTGAGTGTATATACACTCATCGTCAAAAAAAGTTGCACTCAGAAGGAAAGAACCGACAGGAATGAAACTTGATGGGTAGGTTTGACATCGTGAGACATGCAAATGATTCAAGTATCACGCTCGGCAGCGCATGTGACGCAAGCAAGGAGGGGTCGTAGCGCTGTGCCTGACTGGCTATATAAGGTCGTTCTGTTGCGCGTTCTTGCCATTCTGACTCATGCTGCTGTGTTGGTTGCATCCTTTGCAGGTAAAGTATGCCTCGGAGAAAAGTTCGGAAGCAATTCGAGCAGTTGGAGGAGTTCGAGAGGGGCCGCATCGTCGAGCTCCGGGAAGCGGAATGGTCTTATCGCTGTATTGCGCGCCATACCGGTCGTGCGGATATCACCATAGCACTCTGTTGGCAGCAGTGGATAGAACAAGGTACGCAGCAGCGACAGGAAGGGTCTGGGAGACCTACACGAACCACGGAGAAAAAGGACCGACGGCTGTCCGACATGCGCGGAGTGACCCAACCGCCAAGATTGCGGATATTCAGCGAGCAGTGGTGCCCTCCATGCATCGTCTGATTAGTGCCAGTACTATTGTCAAACGGCTGCACGACGTAGGACTACACGCACGTAGACCGTTACGACGACTGCTTTTAACACCACTGCATCGTCGCCAAATGCTGCAATGGTGTCATGCCAGACTGTCATGGAGCCAAGCAGAATGGTAGCTGGTGATCTTCAGTGACGAATCCCGCTTTTGTCTTGGAGGAGACGACCAACGTATCCGTGTGTGGAGGCACCGTATTCAGCGCCATGATGGACGGTTTGTTGTCGAGCGTCACACTTCCAGAAGTCCTGGTGTCATGGCGTGGGGTGCGATTGCCTTCGATGCCAGATAACCTTTGGCGTTCATTACAGGCAGTTTGACATCCCAACTATATATATATATATATTACGTATGCATGATATATTTTATATTTGTTGTTACCTGCAGATTCTTTAACTCTTGTAAGTTACGTGGTTGAGCCGCTGCATATCGGATTTGCTGCTCCCAGACAAACCACAGATGCTCGATTGGATTGATGTCTGGTGAATTTGGAGGCCAGGGCAACACCTAGAAGTCTTCCTCATGTTCCGTTAATCATTTTCGAACGATTCAAGTAGTGTGGCATGGCATATTGTCCTTCTGAAAAAAGGCATTATTCGAGGTGAACACCGTTGCCATGAAAAGATGTACCTGGTCTGGAATTATGTTTAGGTAGGTGGTAGTAAGGAGGTAAGAAGAAGAGGAGGTGAAAGAACCCGTTTTGAGTGAAGCCAAAATAGATCAGCTGTTTCGATCCTCTCTCTGAGGTGGTGGGAGTCTGCGGGAGTTCAGAAACGTGACGTCACTTCCTGTGCCTGAAGCAGGTTTGCTTAGCGCATGCAAACCATGCCAACCAAGGATGCAAACAAGGAATATTTCCGACTTCATATTTCTCAACATTAGGGTTTTGATTATATTTTAAACATGGTTACTTGCACATGCACAGTGTGCAAGTAACCATGCGCAGCACGCACTTCCGGTCAAAAAATCCTTATTTTGTTCAATTTTTTAAAGAAATACCAACACATATTTTCCTATTTTTTCTGGAAATTTTTTATTATGGGAATGAATATTTCGGCCTCAAGTTTTTTCATGACTGTACGGGTAGAGTAAGGGTCTGGAAAACCCGTTCAAATTTGCGATTTCCCCATAGAGATGTACAGGAGATTCTCGGGTTGGGCGCATTGGCGTAGTCAGCTGATAAAAAGTGGCATCACGCCAGAAGCACAGGGAGAGAGGCTGTAGCCAGCTCCTTATTCTTCTAACCTCCTTGGGTGGTAGGCATCACAGTTTCTTGCACATGAGTGACTGGACCCAAGATTTCTCATCTGAACATTGGCCTAAGCATTACACTTCCTCTTCCGACTTGTTTTCGTCCCTTGGTGCATTCTGGTTCCAATACTTCCCCAGGAAAAAGACGCACACGTACCCCGTCGGACATGTGGACATGGTGCAAGAAGAAACGAGATTCATCGGACTAATCATTCAAGGTCTATTTTTGATGCTCACGTGCCAATTGTAGGTGCTTCCGATGGTGAACCGAGGTTAGCATGGGGAGCTTCCTGCGGCTACGCAGCCCTATTTTCATCAGGGCTCGATGTACTGTGTGTTGTGACACATTGCCCCCGTCATCAACATTCAAATTACCGTCGAGTTGCTCCACAGTATCCCTTCTGTTGGGTCGTACCATTTGGCGTAGCCTTCACTCATCTCTCGCATCGATGAGCCGTGGTCGGGTAACACCTTGCCGGCGGTTCGTGGATTTTTCCTTCTCGGACCACTTTTTGAGAGTACTAACCACTGAAGATCGTGAGCACCTCACAAGCCTTTCCGTCTCGGAAGTGCTCTGACCCAGTTGTCTGGCCATTACGATTTGACCTTTGTCAAACTCACATTTTCTAACGATTCGTCCGCTGCCTTTCCCATCTGAAGATCCAGAATAGCACTGATTAATAGAGCTCAGCGTCAGGTGCTATTTATACCGTTTCATGACCTTTACACGCGCCGTTGTTTACCTGCCGTCGCTTCGATTTGTATAAAGACGCGCTGGCCATAATGTTTTGGCTCTTCGCCGTGTGTCTTAAATATTTACACTGGAATAATAATATCTCAACCAAAGTAATAGAGAATGTACTTATTTCACAAGTACTTAGAAGTTCCAGAATTTGCAGCAATAATTCGGATTTCCATGAACATATAGTGCGTCGCGTATATATAGAGACAGAACAAATTCTCGAATAAAAAAGAAACAACAACGAGCTGAAATGTGCACCTCACATTTATAGCAAAAATAGCACAGGACACGCAGCTGCACAATAGTTTGACGGAAACATAACAATTCCAAAGCCAAGTACAAGAAAAAAACTAGAAATACGCTGTCTCAAAAATATAAATACTTACTAGTTATGAGCACCTCAGGTACGAATAGGAGAGCCGTTGTTCCGAATAACACTGAAAACCCGATTGGGCATACTGTTCTCCAAGTGATGTAAGTGTTCTGGACGGAGTGCGTACCAGCTTCGTTCAATCTGCTCTTTCAATGCCACCACACTTGAGAACTGCCGTCCATTCGCATACACATCACGAGCTAGGATACCCCAGAGGTTCTCGATAGGGTTCAGATCTGAACTGAGTGCTGGCCAATCCATTACGGTCACATGATGAGTGTTAAACCAGCTTTTCGTTGATGCAGACCGCTTGATAGAGGCATTGTCTTGCTGGAACAGTTAATCAACACCCGCTAGAGTTTCGGCAAAAGGTAGAAGGTGGCTGCGGAGTATGTCCTGATACGTTTCGGAGTTTTGCCTGCCTTGCAGAAAAGCGATATCCGTTGTCCCATTGAAAGCAAAAGCTCCCCAGACCATCACAGATCCCCCTCTTTTCTGTCTGCTGAAGAAGGTGCGTGGCTCGCGTCGTAAATCATGCCAATAGCAGTTCCAACCGTCAGGGCCGTCCAGGTTGAACTTTTTCTCATCGGAGAAAATAGTTGTAGTCCATTCGTCCGTGCAGTGCATGTGACTGCTTGCCCATAACAATCTAGCTTCCTTGTGGCGCCGCGTGAGGTGTGGCAGACGGCGCATTTTACGGAGCACAATGTTGCGACTTTCCTTCATCCGTCGATGAACTGTGTCCTTTGAGACGGTGACACCAACAGTACGAGAAACTTGACGTAGTGATAACCTTTGGGAGGAAACTAAACGCATGATGGCACGATCATCTCGTTTGGTTGTTATTCGAGGTTTTCCAGACCGTTTTCTGACAGTTAACGCATCGCGTTTCGACAAAGTCTTATAAATGACTGCCCTACTCCTCCCCGTGGCTTTACAAATTTTCGCTACAGGCAATCCATTTGCTCTCAGTCTCCAAATCTTCTGCACCTCCTCACCAGAAAGTTGACCGTTGAGTGGAATTTCGGCAAATGAATGTCTGACGGCAGGTCCGCTGTCTTTTGTAGGCTGGACCGAATTACGGCCCATACGCGTGCGTACAACATGCTAATTTGTACATCTCATTAGCATGTGGCTACTTTACGTGGTTGTCTTTATATTTATGAGACACCTAAAATTACACTATTTCACTTTGTGGTGTTCTTTTCACACAATCCGGTCATCTCGACGGATCGAAACGTTTGTTGTAGGGTTATGTCTAATTAGGTACCACTTCAGCTTCCTACCTATATTCGCATTGAGTTCACGGCGCAAAGTCGACTGTCTCTATATTTATGCGACGCACCTTATCAGTATAATATTAAATAGTTTTCTAGATAACCAAATTCCAGCTCATTTTATTAAAACAGTCTTAAGAAAAATAGTTCTCAAAAATAGAGTTAGGTTAGCAGATCTAATTTAATTACATTGCAGTTAATAAAATGATTCTGGCCAATGAAAGCCTTCTTCGAAGTTAGTCTAGAGGATGTGTATTAACTAACTATTTGGAACCTTTAGTGCTATGGACAGGACAGTTTATTATAAATATAAAAAATAATAAAAAATCACAAAAAAAGTTTATAATACATAATTAAATATTTCCAAAAAAAGTTTAAAACGTAAACTAGATATTCTATCTCAAGAATAGCTAACATAAAAACGGTAAAACTTATGTAAAACTAAATAAGAAACTGTTTTTGTCCGTAGATGTACACTAAGATATTTTAATACAGATGAAAATTATTAAATACACATTAGGTGTATTTGATGATAATTTTCGTGTATTCCGGTGAGTTTTTTGTTCTTACCAGACAAACAGGTCATCTTTCTCGCTTTGGAATTTTTGATTGGTGGAATATTGTATGCTGCGTGCTTTTTTGTGCGGGACAGTCTTCAAGCTGTCTCTCAATTGACCGCCGGATTTGAGTCAGTCATTTGTTCGTGGATCTGCAACATGTTGGTGGCTTTGCAGGTAGGCCCTTTCAGTTGATCCTTATGGAGGGTTTTTACATGTTTTATCGTTTCTGCGCTAGCTGAATTTATTTTTATTTTTTTGGCTTTGCTTTTACTTGCGCCTTTTTTTTTTTTTTTTGCTGTGGGCCTTATTTTCACTTGCTCTTGTGCAAATCTCTATTTGGGGAACATTCATCGTTTTTTGGCCACGTGGCTGTGCGTCAACTTTCGTTGTTTGGCGGTACTTTTTCGTAGTTGTACTCTGTATAAAGCATTCCTGTTGTACTGTGTACATATTGCAACTTTTATTCTTTAATTTTTTAAGTACCTTTCCAATGTTTTATATTACGTGTTTTTGTCTAAAGTCATTCTGTGTTTCTTGGAAACGGTCTGTAAAGAGTTCTCTGTTATTTGCTCCTATTCTCTCTGCTTTTTTTTTTTTTTTTTTTGCTTGTTCTTTAACATAGGAGTTGTTTCATTTTATTTGTCTTCTTTTACTGTGGTTCCTGGTTAAGTTTTTCCCTTGGGTAGCTCACCACGTATTTTGGCCATGTGGTACTGCAGTAAAAAATATTTGGAACTTCTGGATTCAAATAAAAACCTTGTGTTTGGCGTTTTTTTGTTTTCTTACAAGTTGGGCAATATTAGCATTGCATTGTTCCTCTAAAAAGACTTTTTTTTTGCAGTTAATTTTTCCCATGTTTCTTGGGTCAAAATTCTTTGCTTTTCTTACAATATTTGTGATCTCTGTGCAGTAGTTTTTCTGTTTTTGTGGGCGATGATGAGATATTAGTCGGCCCAGTTACGTCTTAGATGTATGCTAAATTAAAAAAAAAATTCCTTAATTTTTAAAGTTTTCCGTTCCTTTGTGGGCGGTTCTGTTAATTTGGTATTTTTTAGGCACTTATACTTTTTGCATCTAAAACATAGAAAAACATTTTCCCATTTTCAACCAGGTCTTTGTGGAAGTGAGTAAATGCAGGGTTTTGCTGGTCCCTGATAATATATGTATATATATATACTCATCGTGAAAAAAAAAGTTGCACCCAGAAGGACGTGTCAGATTGCAATGCTATTTTGGAGGAAGGTAAAGGCTACCAGGAACAATAAATGATTAAACATTGAGACTGATATGAGCAATATTTATTGAGCTACACGCCAATAAGTAGTGTCTCTCAGTATGGCGTCGAGCCGCCATGTTTGATCACACAGCATGCCAGACGTCTCGGTATGGAGTTGTACAGGTTTCTAATGACGTCCTGCGATAAGCCATCCCATGCAGCTTGAATGTTCTCACGCAGTTCCTGTAGATTGTGCGGTAGGGACGGAGTGTGGATAGTGCGTCCAATCGCATCCCACACATTTTCAATCGGCGATAGGTCTGGCGATGTGGCTGGCCATGGCAGAGTGTCAGTGCCTTGAAGGTAAGCTCTCGAGACAGCAGCAGTATGCGGACGAGCGTTATCCTGTTGGAAAATCGCACAGGAGTGAGTGTTCAGTAAAGTTAAGGCCACTGTTTGCAGGACCTCATTAACGTAACGTTGGACTGTTAAATTGCCTATAATGAACATCAAAGGTGGTCTGGCATCGTAGGCAGTTGCACCCCCCAACATGACACCAGGCGTTTTGGACGTGTGACGCTCGACAATAAACCGTTCCTCTTGGCGCTGATCACGGTGCCTCCACACACGGATTCGTTGGTCGTCTCCTCCAAGACAAAAACGGGATTCGTCACTGAAGATCACCCGCTGCCACTCTGAGTGGCTCCATGACAGTTTGGCACGACACCCTTGTAGTCTTTGGCGACGATGTAATGGTGTTAAGGGCAGTCGTCGTAACGGTCTGCGTGCATGTAGTCCTACGTAGTGCAGCCGTTTACCAATAGTACTGGCACTAATCGGACGATGCATGGAGGGCACCACTGCTCGCTGAATATCCGCAATCGTGGCGGTTGGGTCACTCCGCGCTGTCAGACAACTCGTTGGTCCTCTCTCTCCGTGGTTCATGTAGGTCTCCCAGACCCTTCCTGTCGCTTCTGCGTGCCTTGTTCTATCTACTGCCGCCAACAACGGGCTGTGGTGATATCCGCACGACCGGTATGGCGCGCAATACGGTGATAAGACCATCCCGCTTCCCGAAGCCCAACGATGCAGCTCCTCTCGAACACCTCGTACTGCTCGAATTGCTTCCGAACTTTTCTCCGAGGCATACTTCACGTGCGAAGAAGGAAACCAACATAACAGCTCAAGTCAGAATGGCAAGTACGCGCAAAGCGACGACTTTATGTAGCCGGTCAGGCAGAGCGCTGCGACCCCTCCTTGCTGGTGTCACATGCGCGACCGAGCGTGATACTTGAATCATTTGCATGTCTCACGATGTCAAACCTACCCATCAAGTTTCATTCCTGTCGGTTGCTTCCTTCTGGGTGCAACTATTTTTTTGACGATGAGTGTATATTTATTATTATTTATTTATTTACCTATAATTTCATGCCACACCACAACAAAACAGAATTTAGTCCATACACACCCGGGACTACATCTACAATCATAATAAACAACAAAAGTCCAAGAATACAGTAATACCAATATTAATATAAATGTGCAAACAGAATTAATGAACTCAGACTTTTTATGTCGTAGAAATCAACGGTTGCACGCAGCATGCTACCAAAGTAACTAAGAAATTAAGAAAAAAACAAAGTAACTAAGAATTTGCAGCACTTCAAAAGTATAACTATTACAAAACTTCAAAAAAATAACCATTTCCATACAATTCGATTTTTGCAAATAATATCATATTTTCCCTAAGACATACACATGACGAAGTATATGCCAATGAAATTAATGTTTTCAAAAAGTTACATACTAAAATAAATAATCTATATAACTTTAACGTTTGTCAAAGTTATATAGATATAGTGTATAACAAAATCAACTTTCCAGATGATTTTGAATCATCCATAGAGTTGAAGTTTCTAAATTATGCAATAAACACTTGTTCTGAACTGTCAATCTTTTAAAGTGCGAAAGAGTAACTTTGACAGACGCAAAAATGTAATCTGTGTGATTTGAATTTAAACTCTCAGAAGTACAGAATTTCAGGCATAAACACAGAAATGCTGATTTCACAAATATTTTTTTAATATATTTTAATGAAAATTTATCTGAATTCATAAACATGCGACAGATGATCAGAAAGTATTGAGCCTGCGTCCATAACTGTTAAATGGAGAGGCGGAGCAGAATACCATTTAGTGGGCTGTGACTTTGGAACCTACTGCACATGCGCCTGCCGAGAGAACGCTGTCGGCGCAGCGCTTTTGTGCTGTAGCCAGTTGTTTGGAGTCTAGTCTGATCGACGTGTCGCATTAACGATGTCTGGCGAGCTTTCTTGGTGAGCTGGGGGTTTTCATTGCGAGGACTGAGCCTTTGTTTCTGGGTCATATCCATAAACCCATGCTTCGTCGCCAGTAACAATCTTTTTTCGTAAAGTTGTCATTTTTGGTATATTCCAACAAGTAAAAGACTATACAGACAGTCGAGTTTCCTTTTGCTCATCTGAGAGGACTTTTGAATCCAATTTTGCAGACACACCTCTCATCCCCAAATCTTCCGGGAGCCATTGCCTGTACCGATCCAAATCTAAAGCCCAAGTAGTCAGCAAGTTCTCTGATAGTAGTTCTGTGATTTTCGCTCACAGATGAACGAACTTCTTGGATGTTTTATCATTCCTGCTTGTTGAGGGTCTTCCACAACGATCGCCAATTTGGACACTTTCAGCGCCATTTTCGAAACGTTTGTACCAGTCGTATGCTCGTGGACGACTCATGCAGTCCTCACCATACACTCTCAGGAACTTATCATATGTTTCTTTGCAAGAATCCCCAAGTTTCTGACAGAGTTTGGCGCAAAGTGTTGCTCAACTTTCTCAGACATCGTTAATGTGGCACGCCGATCAGACTAGACTACAACGCTGCGCCGACAGCGTTCTCGTCGACAGCGTTAGGCGCATATGCAGTAGGTTCAAAGGCCACAGTCTGCCGAAAGGCATTCTGCTCCGCCGCTCCATTTTATGCTCGTAGTCTCGATACTTTTTGATCGCCCCTCGTATATGTAAGAAATGTTAATAGAATTTTATACACTGTTTACCAACAAGTAATTGGACACCTGTGATAGCAAAGAAAAACGAAGTTTATTCACCTTCAATAGTTGGTGGAACCTCAACAAGCGGCAATTACAGCTGCGACCCTCCGGGACATACTCTCAAACAGGCGTTGTACGACGGTTAGCGGTATTTTCTTCCACTAGGCTTGGAAAAGACAGGTCAGTTCCTTCACCGATTTCGGACAGTGAGGGCCCCCCTTAAGTCGAAGCTCCAACTCGTCCCAGAGGTGCTCGATAGGGTTAAGGTCCGGGCTCTGCGCAGGCCAGTCCATTCGATCAACCCCATTGTCACCATACCAAGCCATGGTGGACCTCGCAACATGACAGGTGGCATTGTCATCCTGAGTAAAACTGCCACAACGTAGGAAGCGCATGATCATCCAAAATGGTGCAGTAGGTCTCGGCGTTGAGTCTACCAGGAATTGCGACTAAGGGTCCCGTGCCATACCAGGAGAAACATCCCCATAGCATAATTCCACCGCCGCCGAACTTCACAGTTGGCACAATACATTCCGGCAGGAGGCGTTCTCCAGGCAGACGCCAAACCCAGACCCTGCCATCCGAACGGTAGAGGGTGAACCTTGATTCGTCGCTCGAGAGAAAATTGTTTCCACTGTTCAACGGTCCATTGTCGACGTTCTTTGTACCACGTTAGACGAGCAGCGCTATTGGACTTGGTGATCAAAGGCTTGGGCTTGTGGGCGGCAGCATGTCCATGATAACCGAGCAAATAGGCTTCTCTACGGATGGTATTCATCGAAAGAACACTCCCGGATGCCCGTTGAAACTCCTCGCGGATGTGGCTCATCGATTTGGTGCGGTTCTTCCGAATTTCTCTGGCCAGCACCCGCCGGTCTCTAACTCCCAGTTTTGTGGGTCTGCCGGGTCGGGGCACATTCCGACAGTCATCTCTTATCTTCCACTTGCCAATCACGTAGGCCACGGTCGATTTTGGGTACTTCAAATCGCTGGATATGTCACGTCATCAGCCATATATGTGATACCCGACAATTACACCTTTCTCGAAATCAGAGAGCTCCGAACTGCGTGGCATCTTGCATGCGACTGGTTGCGTTGTTGTTTCCAACACGATATTTAACGGCGGCGGCCGTGACGTGTATCAGAACCGTAGATCTCGTCGATTGCAGGGGTGTCCAATTACTTATTGGTAGATAGTGTATATGTGATATGTCGTGAAAAGTTTCGGTCATGTTCCTTTTTCATGGACCCCTACTTTATACTTTAGAGAAGGTCAATGGGTACTCTCGCTTGTTGCAATAATTATTGTGTTGGCATTAAAAATATCTTTAATATTAATAGATAAAATTGTGGTACTGTGCGATGCAACAAATATCTGTGATCTAAATATAAAGCTGATTTACTTCACTGCACACTTTCAAGTTTGCTCAATTCTTGCATGAGACACCTAACCAAATTCTTCGATATAACATACTTAATGCAGTTATACTTCAATATAATACAGCTACGCAGTGGAAAACGAATTGCAGCTAAAAGTAGTGCATTTAACATCTTTTAAGTACTGGCTTATGAAATATTTCAAAGTTGGATATTTTATATTCATGTTTTGTTATGAATTATGAGCTCAACCTATCAGTCAAGGAAAATATAAACATATTTGATTCTATTTAAAATACATTCCTGAGATATCTTACATTAAAGATGACACAGTCAAATAATTTATTTTAAAGCTATTCCTTGGAAGTATCAGGTTAGAAAAGGGAGCCATAAATTTGAATTCAACACTAGTGAGACACTATCACCTATCTTGAAGAACAGGGCAACTGATTGCTTGCACAAGCTATGAGAATAAGGATCTATGTAGTTTTTGAATTCCCTAAATGCAATGGTTTTCCCGTTGGGTGCGAAAATGTACTGTAATACTTTGTATGATTTCGAAAGTTGGACTGGGATATGCATTTTTGCTGTTCCAGTGGCCAAGTCGTCTGAGACCCTGGCTTCTAATCATTCTTCCGAGTTGGGTCCGGGATAGAGTCCCGGAAGGCATGGGAGGTGTGTTTTTCTTATGGCTGTGACCCTTTCTCTTACGTGAAAGCAAGTATCCCAAGTGAAGGACGGACCATTGCTGATAACCCTACCAGTTGCTCACGGTTGTCGTTAAACCTCTTACCCCTAAAAAGGAAAGAAAATTATACTTTGTAGCTAGAGCAGTGACTAAAAGTTTCTGTGTATTTCCTACTCTCATTGATATGCAGGGGTTTCCTTTAGGTGTCATTAGTTTGCATATTTAATCGTGTAAATATCTAAGCTTCCACTTACTGGATTCGGAAACATGTTCAACACTGGGTAATCAAAATTGTGATCAGTGTTTTTCACATTTTCTGATTTTTCAGGGCGATTCCCGCTAGATAGCGTTACAACATATTTGTCAAGATAGCACGGCTTTTAGAAATTCAATAACAAAAGGGCTTTACAATAACTGACACCATGACCAAGATTTATTATTGACGTATTTTCCTGTATTTCTCGCAAAAAACATTCCGGGTAGGTTGAATAGATATATGGTTGCATTTTGCAAACTATCTCTCTTTGCAGAATTGGTTTAGAAAAATTCTGTTTTTATTGGATAGCTGTTAGCAGGATCTAGATTTTCCATGAGTTTCCTCCTTTTCCTGGTAATTCTAGGCTTGGATTTTGCACCATATCTCTGCTGTCACCAATCGGACTGGCAAGAATTTTTGTGCCGGATAAGTGTGAATATGGCCAGGATTCCTTACACATTCACCGATCTTGCAATCCCAAATTTTCTGGCATTCGTCAAAACACATGGTCAGGGGTGTCCCGGTGAGCTGCAGTATTCTAGGCCTGTAAGCCTTATGCTAACTCAAGAAAATATTAATATGTACTTGTCCTTCACCATACTTATAAAAAAAAACAAGTTTCGCTAAAAGTTTACCAGTGTGACGGCTTCTAAACAACAACAGCACAACTAAAATTTTCGTATCAATTGTTCTGTTGTGCCAAACGCTCTGTTCCTGATGCAACCCCGTTTTTTCCCTCGACTTTCAAACCCTTTCAGCTGCTTTTTTTTATTTTTGGTTGTAGGTTTAACGACCACCGTGAGCAACTCAGTGGCCTGTAAACAGTCGCCCGTCCCTAATTTAGGGTCATTGGTTCCAGGGAGGGAGAGAACCAGTGCCGTAAGACAAACATAATATTCATGCAAACCCCGGGATGAGAACCCGGACCCTTCCCGGACGAATGGTCATAAGCCAGGGCTTATACCACTGCGCCACCGGGGGGACGAAGCCGGCTTTCCTAACCACTGTTACAAATGCGCTATAGGCAGTCGCCCGTCCCTAATTTAGAGCCACTGGCTCCAGAGAAGGGAGAGGGCCAGTGCCGTAAGACAACCACAACATCTATGCCTCACTGGGATTAGAACCCGGACCCTTCTCCGACGAATGGTCATAAGCCAGCGCTTAGACCACTGCGCCATCGGGGCGGCGAAACCGGCTTTCTTAACCACTGTTACGTATGGTCACATTGTGTTTGCAGCCTTTTAAATGGGAAATTTAATCGGAGAGCTTTTCCGAGCATACAAGACAATAATGTGAAGTGAAACCGCCATGACGTGTTCGTTTGTCTTTCTCTACGTTGGTCTGAAACTTTTTCGTGATTTTTCTGTTTCAAACAAGAATAATAATCGCAGAACTTTACAATCCAAATGTGAAAATAGCATTATGTTTTGTGATGAAATGGGTCAGAAAAATCAATGAATATAAAAGTTAAAGTAATTACTATAACTCATAAGCTTGGGTGTAACAATACTGCCATGTGTTTGATAATGCTTAATGACAAACTCATGGGAGCATTAACGAGCTTCCTCTTTAGATTGATGACCCTTGTCTCTTGTTCGCTGATGATCTCAAGCTTTATCGCAATTTACAGACTCCTGATGTCTTGCTGTTCAAACTGACGTCAATAATCTGCTTCAGTGGTGTACGTTAAAAAATCTCTACCTCAACATCTCCGAGTGTCATGTCGTTTCCTTTTCGCGGAAAAGAAACCCAATTCTTTTTGACTAAAAAGCTGGCGACCATTCTCTTAGCAGGACAAACAATGTCCAGGACTTAGGAGTCACATTTGATTTGAACTTGAACTTTAAATGTCATATGAATAGAATTGTACGTACAGCGTATGGAAATTTTGTGTTCATCATTCGAGATTCCAAGTATTTTTCGAATCCTGAGACACTTATTCGCATTTTTGAGACTACGGTCAGATCCTCACGGGAGTATGCGACGATCATTTGGTGCCCTAGCCTTGTAACTCTAGTAAATGAAATCGAGAAAGTTCAAAAAAGGTTTCTTCGACACCTTTTTTACAAATTGACTGGTGTTTATATCGCAGATATCCCGACGGCTGACCTGTTATTCTTCAAGATGACCTCTCTATAATCGAGAAGGAAGGTTATTGAACTTAAGTTTCTGTACGGTATCATTAATAGAGGGATAGGTGATATTAAAATTGTAAACCAATTAAGTTTCCGTGTGCCATGTTAACCAAGGGCAAAATGTGAAGTATTTCTAGTGCCATTCTGAAGGACTTTTAACGCACTATGAGATTAACGCACAATGATACGGCAATTCCAGAAACTAGATCTACCATCTGTAGGGATGTGCGTACAAATAAATAAATAAATAAAATAAAAATGCTTCCTCATCTGAAAAAGTGTCCACTGGACTAAAAATATAATTAGAAATTCACTGAATTTATCACAAGAGGTTGGCAAGCATTGAAATTTACTTTATAAAATAACAGAGATCTGTATGCATGCTCAAGTGAACTGCTGGAACCTATTTCAAGGTTAGCTTCGTTTTTATTGATGTGAGCTCTTTCCTCAAGTCGTGGAAAAATGTACTGCGCGGAATAAATTGCCAATATTCGAACTCGCACAGATGGTAAGTACTGTAATTTTTAAAACAGACCCAGCTGGTAAGCTCTTGCATACGCAGAGTAGCAGAAAAACTCATTCTGTACCGGAAAAAATGCATTTTATTTTATCACGAGAGAACTCGCGCACATTGTACAGCATAAGACTTTCTCATTAAGGGTGTCAAGCACGACGAAACGGAATTCGCACGAGCCAGCCAGTGATAGGTTGTATAATTTAGTTTCCTTCTATCGCAGTTACAGGATCGGGATCTCGTGATGGTTTCTCCACGCAGTTCGGCACACCTGCTACCCATCTAATCAGTCGTAAAATGGGAGAATGCGGTTTTTCGATTGGGGTGTAAAAACAGTTCAAGCACGTTACATTGCGAAGATTGCTCTCTTTTCTTCGGTACGCACTTCTCGATTGAACAGGACGAAGCTTCTTTCGCGTATTTGATTGGTGCGGTTGCCATCTCAAAATCATAAAAACTATAACGTTGGACAAAATAGATGCTCACGTTCACAGGGACTGAAAGAAATTTCAACTATAACTTAGTTTTATTTCGAAACAGCTTTACATTTGTTCCACATTCTTTGAACGGAGGTTTACTCTTGTGTTTTCACTTCTTTTCTAATGTAATCTGAACAGAACAATTGCAACTTTAAAATAGAATGGTGCTCTCATGTGATGGAACTGTTACATCTGAGAAAAGAAACATTTCGTGCTGTCAGGGAACACCTATTGGATGCGTCGAATTTTCGGATTTTAGCCGATCTGGTAAGTATTATAATGGGTGTAATCAATAGTTGCCTAAAAACTGAAGATTTTTTAGATATATATTTTTTCATTTCCGTGTGTATCAGGACGAACAGAAACTGTATGGATCATTTTTTTTTTCTTTTTGCATCGATGCATGAAACGCAAAAATACACAAGGGCCATCTAGATGGAAGGCTTTCCTTCAAGAAGACCTAGAAGATGCATGAAAACTCTTAGTTGAGTTAGTTGAGGTTACAGCTGCTTAATGAAAACAAATTCGTACCGGGCTCACAGATGCGGAGATCGTGTCCACGGACAAGGGCAAAATAACTCTATAAACATGTCATTTTTAGATTTACATTTGTATTTCGAAAGATGTGATAAAAAATGGAAAGGAAGAAATTAAGAAAACTAAATCTGTCTCTTTCAGTTTAAACAACAGCATGACTGAACATAATATTTCTACATTGTATCTGTGTATGCTGCTACACATACGTAATGAGCTCCGAACGAACAGGTAATGGAACCCACCAATGAACATCATATGATAAGGCTGAATCAAATTTTTTTTATTTTTACCGTTAATGAAAAAACAAATTGCCGCCCTGGGAGCGCGGTGGTCTAAGCGATGGCTTCTGATCATTCGTCCGAAAGGCGTCCGGGTTCGAATCCTGGTGAGGCATGGATGTTGTGTTTGTATTACGGCACTGGCTCTCTCCCTTCCCTGGAACCAGTGGCCCTAAATCTTATAGCCCATTGAGTCTCTCATGGTGATCGTTAAACCTCCAATCTAAAAAAAAAAAATCAAATCAAAGCTGTTGGAACTAACACCTTTAGTATCTGGCTGGAAGGAGTCGCTTTTGCCGCCCCGGTGGCGCAGCGGTCTAAGGCGTTGGCCTCTGATCATTCGTCCAAAAGGGGTCCGGGTTCGAATCCCGGTCAGGCATGGATGTTGTGTTTGTCTTACGGCACTGGCTCTCACCCTTCCCTGGGACCAGTGACCCTAAATTAGGGACGGGCGACTGCTTATAGCCCATTAAGTTGCTCACGGTGGTCGTTAAACCTCCAAAAAAAAAAAAAAAAAAAAAAGGAGTCGCTATCCTTTAATACTTCCAGCTTTGTGGAAGAGAATTTATTGAAACTGAAGAACAAGCATCCAAACTTGACCGAGGCCCCGGTGACGTAGTGGTCTAAGCGCTGGCTTCTGTTCATTCGCCCGAAATGGGTCCGGGTTCGAATCCCGATGAGATGTTGTGTTGTTCTGTCTCATGGATGTTGTGTTTGTCTTACGGCACTGGCTCTCTCCCTTCCCTAGAACCAGTGGATCTAAATTAGGGACGGGGAGGGCTTATAGCCCACTGAGTTGCTCACCTTGGTCGTTAAACATGTGCCCATGTGCTCTGGCGTTTTCTGTTTTCCTAGTTCGTTGTTCTTGTTCCTAGTTCCTGGCTTTTGTTGTGCAGTGTTTATGAATGTTCCCTGCATCTAATTTTCTCGAGAACTTGTCCGGTAAGCTTTTATTTTTGTTATAGTGAAGTTTTTAATTTCATCAAAGTGCCAACGCGCACGTTGGCAAACAGCTACAGCTGAATTTTGCGTGTGTTGAGCCCTCATTTCTTCTAGAAGCTTCTTACTGCATTTACTTGTTTAGAGGAGCTTCCTTCCTGTGGTTTTGCACCATAACTGCTTCTTGTGTGTGCTTCAAAGTGCTCCAGTGTGATAGAATCAGCCTTAATATTGTTTGTTTACATTTGCTGTGAGGCTTATCAGCTACATGGCTGATTCCTCTGATCAGCAAGATGCTACCCAGCTAGCGGGCATCCACTCGCTGCTTGCTAAGCCAAAAGCGCCTTCTTCATTGCCTTCCCCTCGACGTGTAGATGCTGCTCGCACGGATTCTACAACGGGTCTCATGGATACTTCTGCTACTGAGTTGATTTCATCCGATGGTGCAATTTTATCATCCTCAACTCTCATTCCTGATCAGCCTGGCATTGCTTCGGTGCCTTCTTCTCAATTAACTTCGGTTATTTTTTTTTATTGGAGGTTTAACGACCACCGTGAGCAACTCAATGGGCTATAAGCAGTCGCCCGTCCCTAATTTAGGGTCACTGGTTCCAGGGAAGGGAGAGAGCCAGTGCCGTAAGACAAACACAACATCCATGCCTGACCGGGATTCGAACCCGGACCCCTTACGGACGAACGATCAGAGGCCAGCGCCTTAAACCACTGCGCCACCGGGGCGGCAATTGGAGGTTTAACGACCACCATGAGCAACTCAATGGGCTATATATAAGCAGTCGCTCGTCCCTAATTTATGGTCACTGGTTCCAGGAAAGGGAGAGAGCCAGTGCCGTAAGACAAACACAACATCCATGCCTCGCCGGGATGCGAACCCGGACCCCGTTCGGACAAATGATCAGAGGCCATCGCTTAGACCACTGCGCCACCGGGGCGGTCAACTTCGGTTAATGCCTTTAGATTAGGGACGGGCGACTGCTTATAGCCCATTGAGTTGCTCACGGTGGTCGTTAAACCTCCAATAAAAAAATGCCTTTAGTGATTACGCCTTCGCCGTGTTTGGGCGTCGTCGCTCCGCTCTTACGTCTAATGCTGGCTTTGATGTGGATTCTCGTCTTTTCTTCTCCCAAGCTAAGGATGTTCTCCGTGTGATTGTCCCTGAGGACTCTTCCGAAGGTAAGGATCTTTTACTGTGTCAGCGTTTAGGGCTTGTATTTGAGGCGCTTCCTGACACTCCCCTTAGGTTATATTCCTCAGCATTAAAACGCATACTTCATTTGGGCGCAATTACTCATACGGCACGGAAACCACGGTTTGTGGTTGTATACCTTGCTAAGATAGAGTATGTTGATCGTGTTTAATCAACGGGCATTGCTGTCCGTGATCGTACTTTGTTTGGTGTGCCCTTATCGCAGACTCCTGTGCTTGGTTACTTTGTATCTCGTAGCTCCCGAGATCTCTGACCTACTGTTCCGGAGTGCACTTTCACAGAGCGGTCGAGTTGTTGGCCCCATCATTTTTCTTTCAGCTGCTCCTGCTGGCCAGGATGATAAGGGAATTTTTGGTCTGCGTAGACAGGCACGCATAGTGTTTTCATCAGAGGATGCTGCACCAGATTGCCTTTCATCTCTTGAGTTCATTATTGGCGTCAGCGATTTCGCATGAATGTCATTACAGCTCTTCAATGCTTCCAGTGTAAGGGCACTGGTCACGTTCGTTCCCGGTGTCCTCACCGTTTATCTGTTCCACCTCCTGCTCCCTCGTAACTTCCTACTGGTTCTCGATCTTCAGATACACAAACACCAGCTTCACAGCTCTCTATGTTATTTCCTCCTAGTGCTACAGATCGCTCGCTAGATGATACGTCTGCTGCAGTGATTCCCGCTTCTCCAACTAGTGTTTCGTTAGCCCTATATAATGTATTAGCTCAGTCGTGTCTCTCCACGTCAGTGCATATTGTTTCTCCTCCTCTCCTTGCAAGTTCTTTGCCGGCTAGAGCTCAATCTCTGCCCTCACCATCTGCTATTGTGCTCCAGTCTTCAGCTGCAGTGTCTCCAGCTCAATCTCTGCCCTCACCATCTGCTATTGTGCTCCAGTCTTCAGCTGCAGTGTCTCCACTTGTTCCTGCTCTTGAATCTTCATCTGTTACTCCCGAGATTGTGGTTCCTGGTGATGTGATACCTGGTTCAACGCCTCCACAAGATGCCCCTGGCTCTGGTACCCAAAGCTGGGCGGATCAAGCTCTTCTTGTTGACGCTGAATCCCAAGATGTCCCTGAGCTCGACTCTGCATCGAATTCTTCTGACACTTCAGCCCTAGACGAGGATGTTGCTACTGACCCTGATATCCCTGTGCCTACATTTTCATCGCATGGTTCTGTCTCTTCCGCACGTCCCTCTCCCAAGGCTGTCGGGATTCTTCCTCTCGTTGGACTCGCTGTCGGACCGTCTGGCTTGCCAGCAGTTCCAATTCCGCTTTTCTGACCACCACTTGCAGCGGTTCTCCCCACTGATGACTTTATCCTTCTCCTTAGTGCCGTTTTCCGTCTGTATTGCCAAGATCTTGTTGGTAGCTCTCACTTTTTGATGACCCTGAAGTCAGTATCGAAACCTGGGCTAACTTCGCAATAAGACGATATTGGAAGGTTCATTAACGTTCCCGACCTAAATGTCCGGAGCTTCCTGATTTTGCACTTCGTTATTCTGCTGACTTATTTTTAGACTACTGTAATACTGTTTATTATCTTGATAATGAGGATTATGAACTTTTCAATTATGTTGAGAAAGATTGTGCCTCTGTATGCAAGAATTTTTGGAACTTTTTGTATACTTTCCGTAGATTGCGCTTATAGACTGCCGTTTGTGTGTTCTTTTTCTTTCGCCTTGCTTCTTGTTTGCTGGTCTGAATACTAGAATGTACTGTGAATTTCATTTAGCTCTGATTTAGACATACACTGCCCTTTAGCTTATAGACTCTTTGTCTCACTGTTTTGCCGTGGTGTTCCCGGCAGAGCTACAATTACAGTTCTTCCACGGTGGCACATCTATACCTGTTTATTTCAACTTGTTGTACCTATTTTTAATTTTTCTAGCGTCGGGTACTGTGTACCCCTTCCGGATGCACATGTAAGTTTCTAGTGTCAAATAAAAAAAAAATAAACCTCCTATCAAAAAAAAAAAAAAAAAAATGCTCATCATTCAGACCGAGGTTATAGTGGCTGGAAGAGTAAGTGTGACGTGCTTTAATACCTCACTGTTTAAATTTTAGCTCCTACTTTTCATGAAACCGCGAGATGGCGCTCCTGCGAGTTTCGATGCTATGATTTCTAAGCATTATCATGCTCTTCTATGGCGTGTTCGGTGGATAACGATTGAATAGACGATTTATTTGTTAGATTGGTCATGAAAAGTAGTGGTAAAAAGTGTAACGTTGAGAACGTGCTTCGTACCTGGATGCAACAGTGGTCACAGGTCCTGTAAACAAAAGGTAACTATTTTCCGTGCCGAAAGATGAAGCAAGGCAGAACGAATGAATTTTTTTACTTGTCCTAAATCAAATTGGCAGGCACTCAGTAATTATTTAGTTGAGTGTGCCCCCTTTTTATTAGTCTTTTATATATCATCGCACTTTGTCTAAAATGATTGAAATTGGGTGCTGCTGCTTTTCTTTTTTTTGTCCAAAGTTCTGTAAACTTTATCATGGGAAGATTATGTCTAAGTAAAGTACACTGCCGGACAATTGCTGAGGACGGATGACAATAGCAACGATATCAACCATAAAATGGAAGGCAGGAAAATGTGGAAATCAGCATAAGTGCGGGATACAGTAAGACGTGTTGTGCGTATGCAAATTTTGGATTGCCGAACTTGTTCGTGACGTCATAGCGCTGATAAGAGATATAAAGGATTTGACGCGTATTGACCGTTGTTGTTCAAACGCAAAGTTGAAAGGGAAAGAATCAATTGACGAACTTGCAATTTTCAGTATGTCTTCCCGACATCACCTAGATGATTTTACGCATGGCCGTATTATTGGAAAGATTGAAGAAGGGCGAAAAATAACAGATATTGCCAGGGAGTTCGACGTCAGACACAGTGTTGTTTCAAGGCTTTGGAAATCATTTCAAACGTCACGTGGGAGGTCGTATTCGCAGTACGACACCTGCAGAAGATCGGTACAGAGTGCTATCAACAAAAAGACACCGGCGCAGCACAGCTAGTGAGGTAGCAAATCAGTTTATGGCTGCTACTGGCAAGCGGATCTCCCGAAAAACTGTCGCCAGACGTTTGCATGAAGGAGGACTATACGCCCGCCGTCCTGTTGTGTGCATCCCATTGTCCAGACGTCACCGTACCGCCCGTTTGCAATGGTGCCATCAACATCGAAATTGGACTGATAACGACTGGTCTGCTGTCCTCTTCTCAGATGAGAGTAGATACAGTCTATCGTCTGATTGTCGACGACAACTGATCTGGCGTGATAGTGGTACTGCATGTTGTCCAGCAAACATACAGGAAAGGGACCGATACCCGACATGTAGTGTCATGGTATGGGCTGGCATCATGATCAATGGCCGTACGTCCCTCTATGTGCTTCCAACTGGGACTATGACTGGCCAACGATACATTAATGATGTTCTGCTACCTCACGTTCGCATGTTCCGTGGTGCTGTCGGTGATAGATTCATTTTCATGGACGACAACGCAACATGTCATCAAACAGTCGTTGTCCAGGAGTGTCTTGAGAGCGAGGATATTCAACGCCTCGTATGGCCAGCACGTTCTCCAGATCTGAATCCCATTGAAAATGTGTGGGATGCTTTGGGGAGGAGTCTTGCTGGTCGCCAATGCCCTCCAATAAGCAAGGACACCCCCATCCGTGCACTGACAGAGGAATGGGATAAATTACCCCAACAGCTGCTTGATAATGTTGTGCAAAGCATGACACGACGTGTGGAATCTTGCATCGCCCTCCATGGTGGCCGTATCCCGTATTGACATCTTACGCCGGAACGCCTGCGGACGGTAATTGCATTTTTTTCACGTTTACGTATTCTGCACAAAATGGCCTGTTTGTCCTTTGAACACGTTCCAAAGCCTTCTGGATTTCAGAGCACAATAAATTGTCTTTCTTGTAATGTCCTGGCATTCTGACATTATTTTATTTCCCTTGGCATCCAACCGCACTTAGTTTTTTATGCGCTATATAGCCGTTTATGATCCGTCCTTAGCAATTGTCCAGCAGTGTATCATGTGACACCCAATTAAACATTTTGTGTCCTGTTGAGACATAGAAAAGAGTTCCAATATGATCAGAACGGAATTCAATACGACGATTGGGCAAAAATCCCAATAATTACGGAGAAAATTTGCGTAAAATATTGTGTTTGCACTAACTAGCCTAGTGACACGTAGATTCAATGCGAAATTATGCATTTCCCGAAGAAAGTTGACGAAGCTTCCCCAAAACACACCATTTGGGAATAATATTCACATCTATCTATCCATATATGACATTCATCACTTTTAGTATAACTGCAGGATAAAATAAAAGAGATTTTTTAGTAAAATTTTAGTAAAATTACTATACTGCACGGAACGAGAAGCACGCATATCTATAAGTATAGTTTATAGCAATAGCATCGAAGCTAATTTCAGCGCCCTTTCTGATTTCATGATTTTAAGAACCCGTCTACAGAAGCGTACGACACCCTATCTCTTCTAGCCACTATACCGAGATTCGCCGTACGAGATATTAGACATTAAGTGGAGCTGCTATAGAGTGATGCAGTTTTACTGTACCACGAATTAATTCCCTTAAAGAATGTCTATGGTGATCCGCCTGGTGTCCCTACGTTTACAAATTCAGGTCACTTTTTAGTATATTCTAAACATTAGGATGCTTTTCTATGGCGTGTTCGGTGGATAACGATGGACATTTATGTCCTAGGCAGCCTCGTCTGTTACCTCTCCAGCCGCCGTTGCCCTCGAACATCGAGCAGTTGCTTTCTCCCACAGGAAGAGTGCTGCCTGCTGGTTTTGTTGTTTGTGCACCACTCATTGTAAATTCTCGATACAGTTGTTCTTGCATAGCTGAGGTTTGCCTTTTTTGAGATACTTGCCCGCTTAGCGCCAACTATCATGCTTCTTTCATAGTCGATACGTTAGTAAGCATCCGAATCCTTTGCAGTGAGCTGTTTAAAAGCCACCACAACGTCATAGTTGCGTACGAAAATGAGGATAGGACGTGCCTGTCTGACTTTTATTGGGTGTTCCTAATAATTCGCTCAGTCTCTCTCCATATTTTATGGCAATGGTTTTATGGCAATAAAGATATTTTGAAGTTCTGCTCATTCGTCCTAGATGGGTCCGGGTTCAAATCCCGCGAGCCATGGATGTTGTGTTTGTGTTACGACACTGGCTCTCTCCCCTCCCTGTAACGCGTGACTCTGGATTAGGGATGGGCGGCTGCTTATAGCTCACCGAGTTGCTCACGGTGGACGTTATACTCCCCCCCCGAAAAAAAGAAGATATAAGTTTTTTTTTATCATGTATTTATAGGAATCGGAAATAGGAATGGCATTGGATTTGGCCTTTTCAGCATATATTTTGTCAAACTAACTATGAAAATATTCGTACTATCGAAATGTCAGTCTGTATTTAAGCATCATATCGCTGTCCCTACTAGCCCTATTTGAAAAGTTCTTTTTCCTTCGGTAGTTTAAACTATAAGAACAATATTCCATTTTGCCGATGCAAGAATTGCCGTTATGAGACGAAACTATTTTCATTTTGTTCCATTTCATTGCTTCTATAAAGCCGACTGACTTTTTTTGTCGAATACCTTTTACCATAAAGAAACTTTTGCGCATATTTTCAGCATCAAATAATTCTGCTTCCAAGGTAATGAGTAACCGTACACTAATTCTACTTCCTTCGCTATTACTGCTTCTAAAAGTCCGATTTAAAAAGTTATTTTCTAAGATAACTTCCATTATGGAGAAAACTTGGCGTGCGTTTTCTAATACTTCGTAATGTTACATTTCTACCTTTAGGGAGCGTACGTGCATATTTTTATTTGCAATGCTATCTTCGCATCTTAAAATCGGATTGAAAGAAGTACTTTTGCTTCCGACACTATTCAATGTGAAGTATATTTTGTGCACATTTTCTACGTATTAAATGCATAGCTTTCTTGCTAGGTGCTGTAAATGCCTACTCCTACGCTATATCTCCTTCAAAAATTCGATTTGAATAGTTCTTTTTGCGTCGAATAGTATCCAATATGAGAATCATTTAGCGCATGTTTCCACAATGTGCAGTTTTGCTGCTAGTGGGTGAGTGTAAGCATTTCTTTTTGAAACCGTATCTGTACTTCTAAAAATCCGATTTAAAATTTTTTCCCTAGCCGGAAATCTTTCTCTATAAAAAACATTTTCCTCACATTTTTTACTTTTATTGGTGTACAGTTTCCTTGCTAGGGGAACATTTACGTACATTGCATTTCTCTAATTATGTCATTTCGAAAACGTCAGATATAAAAAATTACTATGTGTTGGAATTGCCCACCATGAGAAACATTTTGTGGTCATTTTCTACTTTTCCATGATGCACACTTCTGCTGTCCGTGGCATTAATGCAACTTTTCATATGAAGCTACAGTTAAGCAGCTTAGTGGCCGCCCCGGTGGCGCAGTGGTCGTTGAACAGGCAAGTCGCATTTTTTTCGGCTCCTGCGTAGAAGTCAACGTTCGTTTGTTTACTTGTTCTTTTTGTGGTATTTCGTCGTTTTGTGTTTTGGTTGCAGTGTTTCGTACCCTCGCTTCACGAGCAGTGAGGCTGAGTGCCGAGTGGGTGCTCATTTTTTGTTTTCTTTAATTTTCGTGTGTCGTCAGTTACGACACATGAGTTTTGGTGGGCCAGAGGTCGAGAATGTCCACTACCACTGTAAATAAGTCACTGTCGTCTACAGCTGCTTCGTCGATTGCTGATATGTCTTCGCTTCATAGTTCTGTGTCTTCTTCGGGGAATGTTGCGTCGACTAGTGCTGCTGCACTTCCAGAGACTGTGCGTCTGGCCACCCGTGTGCCGGCTGCGTCAAATATTCCTGGTTCTGCTAGTTCTACTTCAACGTCGTTCGCACAAGCTGTGGGAAGTACCTCATATATTTCTAGTGATTCTGCACCACATTTCAAACGTGTAGCTTCGGCGTTGAAAATTATTCTTCCAAGTGATTCACCGCAAGGTAAGCAATTGTCGTCTGCCTTATTATTAAGTGTTTTCATTTCTGCTTTGCGTGACACCCCCTCCCCCAGCATCTGCATGCTGTGTCGAAGGTCGTTCCAGCCGAAAGCATTGTGTCCATTATTCGCTTGGGTGGAGGGGTGGTTGTTCACTTCACCCACCAGCAAGCAGTAGATTTAATTATAGTTCATGGGGTTGATATTGGGTCCTTTCATCTACAACCTGTCGCTGCAGCCCAAAGACCAGTTACGGTGACCCTCTCTCCTGTACCAACGGCTGTTCCTGATTCTCTGTTGATTGATGCCCTCAACACGATGGGTCGGGTTGTGGGAGTGACCAAGATTCTTCCAGCTGCAGCCCGTGATTCCCACCTGAAACATGTGCAGGATGGGCGCCGCCAGTACCTGGTTATTTTCCCAACTTCTCAGTCAATTGCGGAGCGCCCTGCAACTCTGGAATTAGTCACTGATACCCGGACGTACATTTTTAATATTTTTGCAGGGGGGTTCAGTGCTTCCGCTGTAAAGGGGAAGGTCATCTCGCTTCTGCTTGTCCTCATGCTACTCCTGGTGCTAGATCTGTTTCTTCATTAGCTACTACAGTTCCGGTGGCCGCTGCCCTGCGGATGTTGTGCAGGCCGCTGAGGCACCTGCTCACATTCTACCTTCATCAATTTTGCCTGCTGTTTCTCCAGTCGTTCCTTCCCTCCCGGTTCCTGTCGTCGTACTGGATGGTTTGGAGCCCTCCAATGAGGATTTTCCATCGCTGGAAGTGTCTGCACCTAAATCACAGCGTAAACGCCCCAGCTCACCTGGTGTTTCTACTCGCTCTTCCCGTTCGTCTCAACGTCTACGGTCCAAGAAACCAGCCCATTCTACCTCGGGTTCACCTAGCCATCATGAGCCAAATTCTGAATTACTAGTTTCGAACCGATTCGCATGTCTCCAGGATGATGATGTTATGGACACGGTCGCCCCTGACCCTGATGACACTGCAATGGTTGACTCTGACGATGAATCTCCTTCTCCTACACTTCTTGACATTTCTACTATGTTTGAAGAACTTGCGGTGCCTTTGCACCCTCTTACCTTATCTGATCTGCATGCATTGACCACTCGCCCGCGTAAGGCGAAGTTGATCACACTACCTTGCATTAAGAGTAAGCTTCACTTGCTGCCTGAAATGATTGCACAGCTAAACCAGTTCCATGCATTTATAACTAATGTTACTTTGCCTGGCGGGACTGAGCAATATGCTCGCCGTCTGGGATACTTACTCAAGATTTTGAGGACTGAACTGGAAGGCTGGATGCAACCTACCAGTGATGTCCTTGTTCACACTACTTAGCTTTAATTGTAGAGGGCTTGCGTCTTCTGCGGCGAATGCTTTGGTTTTTGAGGACGTTCGTTACCTGGGGGCTAATATCCTCTTCCTCCAGGAGACGAATTGTTTCTTGGATGCCGGGTGTTCCCGCTGGAGACGCTGGCCGTATTTTTTATCATAATTACCGGACCCATCTCAGTTCTGGTACCGCTATAGCATTTCATGTGCGTTTTCATTCTTCCCTTTCTGATCTTGTTGAGTCACAGAGTCTGCTGGGTTCTTTTCAACATATTTCTTTTTGTTTTTGTTCTAAACGTATTCATGTTTTCAATATCCATATTCCGCAACCTGCTACGGATGCAGAAACTCTCCTCCAACATCTTTCTTCTATCCTTTCGACCCTCCATCCAAATGATACAGTCATTGTTGCAGGCGATTTCAATTGCACTTTGCAACCCGGTTTTGACCGAGATGGTTCAACCGAAAGCCGTTCCGACCTTGTTTCCAATCTCACTCAACTCGTTGTTAATTTTGATTTGATGGATGCATTCCGTTCCCTCCATCCCCGGTCCAAGGAATTTTCCTGGTTCCCCCCGGCTGCTTCACGCTGTGTCGCAGCACGCCTAGATAGGTTCTATGTTTCCAGTTTTCTCCATTCCTCTCTAGTTGTAGTTACTCATCATCCTTCCGTTTCGTCAGATCATCGCCCCGTTCTTTTAAAACTTTTTTTGCATTCTTCCTCTGTTCCCCCTTCCCCAGTCTGGTCGCTCGACGATTCAGTTTTAACTGATCCTGTTTTTTGTGCTGAAATTCGCTCTATGATCTCGTCTTCTGTGCAACAACTTTCTTCGTCTGACGACCCAGTGGCTTTGTAGCTTTCCACGAAAATTTCGATTATTTCTTTCGCACGTCAGTTTTCTTTCTCCTCCCGTACTTCTCGCTTTCAAGATATTGATGTTCTCCGTTGTAAATTGCAGACTATTTCTCCTTCTGATCCTTTTTTTCCCGTGTTTCAAGCTCAACTTCGTCGTATTCTGTTTACTTTTGCTTCATCAGCCCTTACTCGTCTGAAATTCACTCACTTGCGGTTTCACGACGACCCCTTTTCTAGTTTGAAGTCCCTTGAGGAGTATCATGTTAAAAGCAACACAATTTCCTTTCTTTCACTACCTGACGGATCTACAGTTACCGACCCTTATCGTATCTGTGAACTTACTTTTTCCCATTATTCTGATCGTTTTCAACACCGACTCCTTTCTCCTGCAGATACCTCCCCTCTTCTTCATGTCCTCCCTCAGGTTCCACATTGTTTTTTTGATTCTCTTGTTTCTCCTATCTCTCCTTCTGAAGTCCGCTCTGCAATTTCCAGTCTGAATGACCGTTATTCCCCTGGCGCGGACGGTCTTCCGCTCTCATTTTATAAGAAGTTTCTTCCTTCTCTCCTCCCGCTTCTGGTTGCTTGTTTTAACGCCGTTTTTACTTCTTCAAATTTTCAGTCTTCTGATTTCACTTTTGCTATTCTCCGTCTCATCCCCAAAACTGGAAACCTTGGTAATTTTTTCTAACTGGCGTCCTATCTCTATTCTTAATACTAACTACAAAAGCTTTGCTAAAATTCTCGCTCTTCGCCTCAATCCCGTCTTGCAGCATTTAATCCACCCCGATCAAACTTACACTATTCCCTCCCGTTCGATTACTACCAACATTTCCACCATTCGCAACTTATATTTTCTTGTTTCCCATCTTTCCGAACCTCTCGCAAATTTTAATATTGATCAGAAACAAGCTTTTGACTCCATTAATCACTCTTATCTCTTTGCTGTTCTTCGTCATTTTGGCTTTCTTACTCTTTTCTGTCAAGCTCTTATTAATCTTTACTCTCACTCTTCTTTCCGTATTCGCACTTCCACATTCATGACAGCTACCATCCCCTTTGACAACGGGATCCGGCAGGGTTGTTACCTTTCGGGTCAACTTTTTACGCTTGCATTTGAACCTCTCTTAATTTGTCTGCCTTCTCGTTTGTTTTCTGTGATTCCTAGCAGTATTGCTCCTACTCGTCCCCACCGCATAGTGTTGTCTGCATATGCTGATGACCTCACTCTCTTTCTTCGCACTGAACGCTCTTTCGGTGTTGTCCTTTCTGCTTATCGTGAGTATGCTTCAATTTCCGGTTCCGAACTTAATCTGTCTAAATCTGTCGGTCTGTGGGCCGGATCGTGGGTGGCACACGGTGATCGCCCTTGGGGTGCCCGTTGGTCATCCTCGGTCATTAAACTTCTTGGTGTGTACGTTGGAAATCCCGTGGCGGTTGCTGATGCCACATGGATTCCTTTGGTTCAGCAGCTCAATATTTTCTGCCGGTTATGCCACATGGATTCCTTTGGTTCAGCCGTCTTGTTCCTTTCTGCCGGTTCAAACCTTTTTTGCCCTTTTTTAGCAGAGCACATCTGGTTTCTTCCTTTCTTCTTCCCATTCTGACACATTCGTGGTTTGCTTATTTTCCCTCGCCTATTTTTCTCCAATCCGCTCAACGTTTGATTACTGATTTCATCTGGAATAAAGTTCACTGGGTTCATCGTTCTACTCCCGTCCTTCCTCTGTCCTTTGGAGGTCTTGCTCTCCCAGTACTTTTTCAAAAATCTAATGCTATTCATCTTCAGACCTTTCTCCGTTCTTTTGCACATCCTCAGATTTCATCGATTACTATTATTGATACTTTACTCTTCCCTCGCAGTCCGTTTCTCACTCTCGCTACTTTCCTCCGTATGGATCTGTTCCCCTTCATTCCAGATCACTTTCCCGATACTTATCGCACCTTTTTTTCCCTCTGGCATTCCTTATGTCCCGTCCGTCTCCCACCTACCTCAACAAATGATCTGCTTGCGGAACCTCTCTTTTATTCTTCTGCACTCCGTTCTCCCTCTTCACCGTACTTGTGCTTCTCCACCTGGTTCGCCAGTGGTGTGGTACAGGTATCCCAACTTGTAGATGCTTCTCTCCGCTGGAAGTCTCTTTCCCAAATCGACCCCTCTCTTGCTGACACTCCCTTACATCGCGCCCAACTCCGGTTGCTTCATATTCAGCTTCAACGCCTTTACCCGTCCCTCGTGAATTCTTATGGGTTAATTGTTTCTTCTTCGGCGTCCCCTTGCCTTCCTTTTCTGGTTTATTTGAATGATGTTCCCTTTCTGGTGCATCAAATTACTGCAAAACTCTTGTACCGCCACTATCTTACTTATTTTAGAACACCTCTTGCTATTACTTTTGTGCCACCTGATGAAACCTCTCAGACATGGATCGATTCACACACTTCTCTGGCTTCCCCAAAAGCTACTGATATTCATTGGCTCCATTTCATTGTCGCTTGCTCACACCACGGACTCTTCATCGTTTTGGTCGCCTGTCTTCTCCCTTGTGTTTTTTCTGTTCAACGCTCGGTGATGTTCATCACGCATATAACTCCTGTTTAGTTTTACAGCCTCTTTTTTCATTGATGTTTGCTGTTCTCTCCAAGCTCTGTCCTTCCTTTCACTCTGTTTCACATTACTATTTTCTTCGCCGTCATCATCCTTCCGATACTGTTCACAATCCAGTTTGCGCGTTTTTAATTTTGCAGGCCAAACTGACTATTTATTTATACTATCATACCAGTGTTGATCGGCCTGCTCTTCGTCGATATCATCCTGCGAGAGTTTTTCTGTGCCGTAGGTTTCGTTCCTCGATCAAGTCCGTCATCCAACTTGAGTACGAGGTAGCTCTGGCCCGGCAGGCAGTTCCTGCTTTCTTCTCGATCTGGTCCCCCCACCTCCCATGGTTTCGGGTTGAGCATGGGTTGATTGAATTCGTTTGATGAGTTTTTTCTTGTTTTTGTTTTGGTGTACTCTTTTCTTCACTTTGTTTGTTTTTGCTTTTCCGGGTTGTTGTCTTGTTCTGTTTTTGATTGAGCTGCAGGTTTTTTTCCCTTGTATTCATTCTTTTCCTCTGATCCTGTTGTTTTTCCTTTTAAATTTTTTACCGATTTCCTTTTCTTGTTTTTGATGGCCCTTTGGTAATGTTGTACTGTTTTGCTTCCTTGAGATTCCGGTCTTTTTGTTGTTTTTTCCCCGGTGCTTTGTTAGCTCATTCTACTGGTCGGTATATTCTTTCTTGGATAGTGCTTTTCTATACTTCTCCTCTTACTAGCGGCCTCGGCCTCTTTGTCTGAATTTTCTTGCCGTTTTGCGCTGTGATTGGATGTTTTACAGCTAGTTGCTTTGACTTTTTTTCTGTCCGGAGTCCGTGGGCATTTGTGTTCCTGTGTTCTGTATGTATTTTTTTCTGGTTCTTGGTGGTGCTGTGCAATCGGTTATTGTTTTTTGTGTCGGTATTTTTGTTGAGTTGTTTGTCTATGTATTATTGTGTGCTTGCTTTCTATGTTTTCGTCGGCCACAGTTGTTGGTCGACACATTTCTTGCTGTGGTGTTTTATTGTACTGGTTGGCCACCAATTGTTTGTGATCAGTGTTATTGTTTGGTATAGTGATGCTTGTTGGGTGTTGTTGTTTTCCGTTGGGCTAGTCTGTGTTGTCTAGTTTTGCAAAGTTTTTTTGGCGTGTTGTGTTTCTTTTGTGCTTGTTTGTTTGTTGTTGTTCCTGATCTTCGTTTTCGTACTGTGTTTCCTGTATGTGGTATTCCCGTGTTTTTGTAATTGCTCTTGCTTTTTGCACGTGTTTTGTTTAGTTGTTCGGATGGTGGCTGTCCTACTCGCTCTGCTCCTGTGTGAGTTTTTTAATACAGTGATTGTATTTTACCTATACTGCTAATGTGATAATCTTGTTTTTTACTTGTTTGTGTATGTTCTACTTTCGTGTTTCAGTTGGCTCCGCAGTTTAGGGAGCCTTTTTTTCTCATGCCCTGTGTTTTCATGTTCACTTGTTTTGCTTTTTTTATGAACTTTGAATTACTTAGTGTGGCCCTGCTGGTCTCGTTGTGTTTTTTCATTGAGTACTCAGCCTTATCTCTCGTTTTCTATACAGTGTGCTTCTCGTGCGTATCTTGTCTATTGGGTTACGTTGACCCAAGGAGTTGGTCAACGCACTATTTGCCTTGTGCTCATTTTTTTTTACTGTGCCTCTTGTGTTTTTTTCTTGACTGTATGCGACTACATGTGTAGCAAAGTTGTCGTTTGAGGCAGTTTTGTCTTTGATTATGTTTTAAGTGTACTTTTTGTGTTTTCGTTTTTGTGTTTCTTTGCACTCAAGCTAGGATTCTACGTCTTGCTTCGTGTTTCTCCTGTCCGGCTTTTTCCTGTAATATTGTATTTTTTCTCGGCCCAGCCCTCTATTGCCGTGCACGACTGGACGTACATTGTGTTGTTTTCAATGTGTTATGGTGCTATGCGATCTTGTTTCCGCGTGATTCTCTCTATAGCGCCACGTCGGCTTTCGGGGTTTGTCAACGCGCGACTTCTTGTTTTGAGTATGGAATTTGAATTGAGTGCGATTTTTTTTTGTGAACCTCGTGTGCCTTTTTGGCTACATTTATTTTGTGTGATGCGGCGGTTTTCATCCTTATTATCACGTATTCTTCTCTACAGTGTTCCTTCTGACATACATGCGTCGCTTCGTATTTCGTTTTTAGTTATAGCGGTTGGTTAACACCCCTCTTTATGTGCACGGTTTTTTGTTTTTTATGTTCTTCTTGTACTAATGTTTTGGCCGCTGCTGCATGTTTTCAGAAGTACAGTTTTGTTTCTCCTGTCACTGTCTTGCAGTGTCAGTCAATTTGTGTTGTGTTGTATTGTTGTTGTGTTTTTTACCTGTCACTTTTGTGTTCGCGCTGATTTGTACTAGTCTTTGGAATGTGTTTTCTTCCCTCCCTCTGGGGTTTGGGTTTTGTGATGTGTGTGTTTTTGTTTTTGTTTTCTGTGTTCCTTATTTATCTGTATATATTTTAATCTTGTTCTGATGTCACCAGTTTTCTTTCCTCCTTTCTTTTGTGTTGAGACTTCTTGGCCTCGTCTCTTTTAATACAGTCTCATGTGACTGAAGCGTATCACATGTACCTTGCTTTTAGACTAATAAAGGTTTCTTTTGAAGGCAGTGGTCTAAGCGATGGCCTCTGATCGTTCGTCCTAAAGGGGTCCGGGTTCGAATCCCGGTGAGACATGGATGTTGTGTTTGTCTTACGGCACTGGCTCTCTCCCTTCCCTGGAACCAGTGACCCTAAATTAGGGACGGGCGACTGCTTATAGCCCATTGAGTTGCTCACGGTGGTCGTTAAACCTCCAATCAAAAAAGAAAAAAAAATAAGCAGCTTAGCTTTTAAAATGTCCATTAAAAAAATATTTTCCATTGGACAATGATCAGTAGAATTTGCGTGCGTTTTCCGCTTCTTATGTCGTGCAGTTTCTCCCCGAGGAAGCGCGGTTTTTTTTATTTCTGTTTAAGACAGTTTCGTTTCTGGATGTTCGAATGAAACAATTCTTTTTCCGTGTGATAGTTTTCTTCATGGCAAACAAGTTGTGTGCATTTTCCTCTTTCAGTAATGCACAGTTCTATTGCTAGGTCATGCAAGTGCGTGTTTCCATTTGCGATTGTATCTCCCCGCTTCTAAACGGCCGATTTAAAAATCCTTTTCAATAAACTCCATTAGTTCTGACGAATTTTTGTTGTTGTCATAAACACTTTGTTTTACGATTTCGAATGCCAATAAATGTTTAATTACTACTATATCTCGTACCATCTGGGTCAGAAGGCGTACTTCTTACATACACCCTAAAACTCGTTGCTATCCCCCCCCTTTTTAGCACGTCGTCTTTTGTAAAAAAAGATCGTGCTTATGTCACCGGTTCGTCCGTCCGTCTGTACCCACGATATCTCTGCAACTATTAGTCCTTTAGTCCGATTTGAAAAATTCTTTTTGCATTCGGGAGCTTGAAATATGCGAATGATGATAATTTATTTCTTTTTTTTTTTACGATGTACAATTTCGCCGCTAGAGGACGTAAATGCAGATCATGTCGAATTCAAAAATATGTTTTATTCCTCATAAAAACATCCGATTGAAAAAATTCCTTCTAAACAACCGATTGAAAAAATTATTTTATCTTTCGATTCCATTTATGTCGAAGAGTATTTTAGATAACGTTACTTTTTCAAATTACGCATAGATTTTCCGCTAGGAGGCGTAAAAGTAAATTACATTTTTCCCGCTAACTCTTCTTCTAAAACTTCGATTTGAAATTTTTTTCCTTCAGCGGATACAACTCCTGATGGACAATCTTTTGCATATAATTTCAAATTTTTGGTAAAGAATACTTTGGCCACCAGGGGGCGAAAGTGTTAATCTTTGCTTCGATGTATTTGCCATAAAATCTGAGCTTCTAAAATACCGATTGAAAAAATTCTTTCGTGGACTGATGCCCCTCACATCGATAAACAATTTCGCAATATTTTCTTCTTAAAATATTCCACAGTTTCTCCGCCACGGAGCGTAGATGTACATCTTATTTTGTCAATATCTCTACTTTTAGGAGTCCGTTTTGAAAATTTTTTTCTTTGTTGTATAGTGTTTTCAGTGTGACATGTTTTTCATATAATTTCAAAATTTTCAAGTAATTCATAGACTTTCCGCTAGGAGGCGTAAAGGCAAATTGCTTTTACTCCTATATCTCTGCTTCTAAATCTCCGATTTGAAAAATTCTTTCTGCATCGGATACAGCTCCTGATGAGAAATCCTTTGCACGTAATTTCTATATTTTGTAAAAAATGGTTTGGCCACCAGGTGGCGTAAGCTTTAATTTCCGCTTATGATGTATTTGCAGAAAAATATGAGCTTCTAAAATCTCGATTGCAAAAATAGTCATTTGTTGACCGATACTATTCATGTCGACAAACCTTTTAGGAACATTTTCTTTCAAACTTTTTAGGAACATGCATGGTTTCTACGCCAGGGGGCGTAGATGTATATCTTCTTTTTGTCAATATCTCTACTTCTAGGTGTTCGATTTGAAAATTTCCTCCTTTATTAGATAGTGTTTCCGATGCGAAATGTTTTTCCTATAAATTCAAAATGTTCAAGTAAATTATAGACTTTCTGCTAGAAGGCACAAAGGTAAATTGCGTTTTCTGTGTTATTTCTGCTTCTCAAACTCTGATTTGAAAAATTCTTCCTGTATCGCACACAAGATCTGATGGAAAATATTTTTCACAGAATTTCTAATGTTTGGTAAAGAATGGTTTGGCCACCAGGTGGCATAAGTGTTAATTTCTGCTTCTGATGTATTTGTAGTAAAATCTAGGCTCCTGAAAACTCCACGAAAATTTTTTTTTCTTGGACCGATAACGCTCATATGGAAAAACCTTTTGAGAATACTTTCTTCCTAAAATAATGCATAGGTTTCCCCCAGGGGACGTAAAGTCACATCTTATTTTTGTCGATATCTCTGTTTCTAAGAGTCCGATTTGAAAAATTCTTTCGGTGTTGGAGAGCGTTTCCGATGCGAAATGTTTTTCATATAAATATATGTTTTTCTTACCGCACAAGTCTGCAACCAGAGGGCGTAAGCTCACGATTCCGTTTACAGCAATATCTGAGGGATTACAACCCCGATAGAAAAACTTCTTCCGTCAGATACTATTGTTTTCCATACCGGTTCGATTGACTTTGAATAGCTTTGATAAATTTAATTTGCGTCAGAACGGATTCAAAAGACGTGGTTATTACACCTAAAAATTTGGTGTCATCTTTCTTGTTTATATTATAATCGCCAAAATATTGGAAACGGGTGGTCTTCAAAATTCGCTTATTTTTATTGTTTTTTGGCAAAGTTGAAGGTTCAAGTTATATACACCAATGTTCATAAAAAACAGAACCCCTGAAAGGAGTCGAGCTACGATTTTGATTTTTTCAAGAGAAACTAATCGAGCATTATTGCAGAAGTGATTAGCATTCTGAAATCATAGGTTCATGCTTACCGCGTCTAGGCAATTCATTTTCGCGACGTCACAGACTGGAACCCAACCACTTTTTCTGTTAAAAGAGCCATGTATCTCTGTCGGCGTCAGCAGTAATGTGGGCCGAAAAACATTTCTTTTCGAGATAGCTATTCTAATAGGGTGAAAAGGGTGGCCACTGAGATCAATAAAAAGGGTGTAAAATATTTTCTTGATTGGATAGTATCTTCTGCCTCCGCATTGCACTTGAAATTTCGAAATTTGGGTAAAATTTGGCACTTTTCACCTGTTATAGTGAAAACGTTATTTTCCGAGATCGCTATTCTGTTAGTGCGTAAAGTATGCTCAGTGTGATCAATAAAAATACTGTAAAATAATTTTTCGATTGGATAATATCTTCTGCCCCCGCATCGCACTTGAATTTTCGCAAATTTTGTTAAGAAGTGAACTTTTTAATGTTATAGAAATAACCCAAATACGCGAAAAATTTGTCCAAACAGTATTTATTGCTGTACAAAAGAAGAAAATGGTCGCAAATTATGTGTGCGTGTGGGAGTGTAGGGCTCGTGCCCAACTACCCATACGGCATTGACCTGCCCGGAGGGGAGGGGTTTTCATCTACGCGCGCTCCTCCGCATTGTCACGTGGTGCTGTCGGCGAGGGTTACCGTTGAAGGGACTCTATTTCGATGGACGCAAGAATGATACATTGGTAGAGGAGAGGGTAGATACCAAAAAGTACACCAGAACAGCAAAAGAGGAACATTTATTCATTATTGAGGAATCGGGCTCAGACTATTTTACCTACTTGAGACCACCATGTGGTAGCGCTTTGCAGATTTCCAAGACCATTACTAAATATTTCGAAGGGACCACGAAAGATCTTTCCCAACTTCTTGTAACTGGCTGTGACGGCACACCCATTAACACTAGCTGGAAATCAATAAATAACTTATGTAGTTAGGTGTAACTAATCATTTATTTATTTACTAACCGAGCTTCCGCACCTCAACGGAGAGCCTTTTCAAGGCTTCTTACAACTTTTAAGAATAAGTTACATGATTTGAAATATAAACAAAGGATAAACATAACAAACATTAAGACAATGGCCATGAATCTACTTCCGCGTGCATCAAACGCTATTGCATATTAAGCATTCTTTCTGTGATGTCACATATTTGATTTTAAACTGATTAATACATAAGATAGTACAACTATACTAGTATGAAAAGGAAATAAAATATCCGTTTATTGACGTGCAAGTATTATTAATAAAGCGTAAGCTTTCAACACCAACGGGTGCCTTCTTTAGACTTGTTCGTGGTTAGGCAAGGCAAGAGGAATAAACAATAATAAAAAAAAATAAACATGAACAGAATTTGAGAACGTAATATGTTGCGTCGGGTGCATGCGACAACGACAGATGTCAACAGAAGCGTGCTAAGCGTGATGAAATGTGCGCCATATTTGGGGAAGCTCAAGTGAGACGTCATCGTTGCAAACCACAGGGTCACTCAAAATCTCCATGATTTCCCTGATGGCAGTGCCACTGGCGGTAGTATAAGGAGCAATTCGCTCTATCTGGTCCCATTTCGGGATGGCGAAATGGGTAACCTCCCTGGATAAGGCGGTTGTCAACCTTCCTTGCGAGACGTCCCGCTTGTCTTCGATTAGTCGAAGAGCGAAAGAGCGTTTTGTCATTCCGATGTAATGCTTGGTGGTACCATCCATGTATTCCAATGGTAGGGAGTACACTCCCGCATCAGTCAGAGAGGTATGGGTGTTCCGGGATGATAGCAGGTGGCGTGATATCGGTCTTGGTGAGCGTATCCCAAAGCTAAGCCGAAGTTTCTTTAAGGTGTTCTGCAAGAAGTAGGTCAGGCCGGGTACATAAGGGCAAGCCCCAGTGTATTGCAGAGAAGGCTTGGTATGGCGGCTACCCGGGTTGGAGAAAACAGCGTCGGCGTTCTTGATAATGTCCTCGATCACTTGCACACTGTAGCCGGAGGAAGAGGCCAGATCTCTTAGGTTGTCGACTTCTTCAAGTCTGGATGCAGTGTCCGAGGAGAGAATAAAGGCACGTTTAGCCCTATGTCTGAAAATGGTTAATTTGTGCGTAACGGGTCCCATAGAGGTGGGTAGGATTACATTCGGGACATATGTTGGCTTGTAATAAACCTTGTTTTGGAGGTATCCAGAACGAAATTTCTTGACTAAGACGTCCAAAAATGGGAGACTGACATTGTCCTCACACTCCATGGTGTAACATATGTTCCGGTGGAGGGTATTAATGAAAGCGAAAAAAGCGTTCAGTTCATCAAATCCATGCTGCCAGATAAAAAATACATCGTCGGCGTATCGAGCCATATAAGAGGAGCAGCTTAGCTTCATTAAGAATTTTTGGTTCCAGCGGTCTGAGGATGGCCTCAGCTAGTACAGCAGATAGTGGTGAGCCCATGGCAACCCCTTTGCACTGCTTCTAAATTAGGTTATTAAAAGAGAAAAAAATAGATTCCGTCACCACTTCTAGCGCATAGGATATACCCAGTAGTGAGTCCCGTGAGAACATTGAAGTATCAGCAAGTGCTCGCTTCAAAGTGTCCACTGCCTCGTCGACAGGTACTGACGGATAAAGTGACATCACGTCAAAACTACCGATGATGTGGTGCGGAGCCACAGTGAAGTTCTTCAGCCTTGTGACGAAGTCACCCGAGGACAACAGGACTGTTGTAGAGGCAGGCAGGAAAGCTGTTAGGAATGTTACAAGTTGACGCTCGAGATTGATGGATGGGGCTGTCCTCCGTGAAACAATAGGCCTAAGCGGGAGTTCTTGCTTGTGATGTTTAATTCTTGCAATAAGCGAGGGTATCTTCGGCCCCGGAGGAAGCCATGTGACTGATCTGAGGGTGTCTGGGATAGCGGGCATTTTCGCCACTCTCTTAACTTTCGCAATCCACCTATTTAATGGGCTAGAGGTAATTTGGATTGAATCCGACTGTTACACGAACTCCATGATTTTACGGTTGTATTCATCGGAGTCCATCATCGCAATCTGGCCTGATTTATCAGTGAGTGTGAAGATAATCGATGGGTCGTCCTTTAACCTTAGGACAGCTGTTAGGTCATGTGGCCTAGAGTGTCGAGTCTTGGGAAGCTTATTCGATTTGTTCAGGCGCTGGAAGCATTGAAGACGGATTGAGTCCCTCTGTGCGGTTGGCACCTTATGGATACGGCTTTCAATTGCTAGGATTAGCTCACGGATGGAAGGCTGGGTGTTCAGGCAGAACTTTGGACCCTTTCCCAGTATGCTTAGTTCCTTTTGCGACAAGATTTTTGACGAGACATTGATTACTGGGATGATAAACTTCCGTGGGATGATAAACTTCTCTTGATTTCCTGAGACGGGAGAGCTTTTCATTGTGGGTGAACACTGTTGTGATTTTTAAAGAGGTGGAAATATTAAATTAAATAGAACACCAACTCCCCAATTGCTCAGTACGCAGTAGAAAAAATACTTCTCTGCTATTCTTCATTCGTGGTAAAGAAATGTATGCTTAACAGTAAAAATAGAACAGATGAATGACTTCATACAAGCAATAATAAACTCTCATACAGACCTGAGTTGTGGCAGTAAAAAATGAAATTTAATTATAATATAAAAGGATGACAAGAAGATTATTCATTTGATGAAAGTACATCAGCAAGTTGATGCGCTAGTAGTGGAACTGAAGATCAATCGAACAGACGCCATGTTTACTGGCCATAAAAACACTTCAGTTCATCACACACACAACTCTTTGTAAGTAGACAGAATCTATGTAGAAACAGCATAAAGCGTTCTATAATTTGCAGATATTAAACATCTTGCTAAATAGCTCTCGTTCCAATAAAAAAGGAGTAGTTCTATTTTACAGAACATAGACGGAACGTCACAGACACCCTTTCTCACGCAAGCAAAGAAGGCAACAACAACAACACTGTTTTTAGAAGAAGGTTCAAGTCTCGACTTCACTACGTCACAGATCACGTGAGAGTAAGATGCACGCGTCGTGACGTTTCAAGATTGGCTACGTGTAGTTACGTCACACAGTTGCGTCTGGCACGTGGCAATTCATTTTGGAGTGTTTTTAAGATTCCCGTCTGACGATCTGCGTTTTTTTTATCGCCGAGAGGCTGTGATTCCAACGCTGCCACTCGATCCAATGAATTGGCATGTCAGCTGAAGACTGTCTCTCAATTTTTCAATTTTGGCTCTAGGCAATGGTTTAGTGAAGAGATCAGCTAACATCTCACTAGTATGACAATATTTTAATGTCATGGTAGATGATTGGAGGTTTTTGATGAAATTATATTTAACATCAATGTGCTTGGTTCTAGGACTCGTTTCTTCATTCATCACCAATTTGATGTACGACATGTTGTCCTCGAACATGGTGGTTGGACTTTCCAGCTTTAGAAGAACATCTGGTAAGGCAGGTCTTCTAGCAGTTGTCTTAACCAAATTAGTTCTTGCGATGCTTGAGCAAGAACTGTTGAAGACAATGTGATACAATTTTGCTTCTTACTTGCCCATGAGATGCAACTATTCCCTAGTTTATAAATATGCCCACTTGTTGATTTTCTATCTTTTGTGTCACTTGCCCAATCTGCATCTGCATAACCTGTCAAAATTAGCTCTTCCTTAGCACTAAGCAATAGCTTCATGTTAGATGTGGCTTTAAGATATTGCAGTACCTTTTGTAGGGCTTTCCAGTCGTTAACTGTTGGGATTTCTACTCTTCTGCCTGAAATTCCAACGGATGTAGCTATGTCATGTCTAGTAACTGTAGATATATACAGCAGAGCTCCTACTGCTTCCCTATACTTCCCATTGTCAGCAAATTCATCTCCTTCTTTATTATTATTACGATAGAAGTCTGTACTCACAGGTATGTAACTCTTTTTCTGTTCAGATTCATCAAATCTTTTGATGATTTCTTCAATCTTGGCTGATTGATTTATTAAATAACTTCCATCCGTTTTTCTATCTATTTGTGTTCCTAGGTAATGAATGACATGTCCTAAGTCTTTTATGTCAAAGATCTTAGCAAACATTTCTATATTTTTCTCCATGTCTTCTTTAATATCACATGCAACTAGAATGTCATCCACATAAACAATTATGTAGGAAACGCTGTCTTCATGCTTGCTAATAAAACAGCATGGATCAGCTTTACTTTGACTACATCCATTATTCTGCAATACTTCTGAGTTTGTTTTGTTCCATATTCTAGCCGATTGTTTAAGACCACAGAGACTTTTATTTAATTTGAAAACTTTGTTTCTATGCTTAGGATCCTCATATCCTTCGGGCTGAATCATATAAATTTCTTCATCTAACTTGCCATAAAGATAGGCAGTTTTGATATCAATATGATTGACATACATCTTTCGATGAGCAGCAACTGTTAGAAGGGTACGAATGGTGCTATGTTTCACCACTGGAGAATACGTTGCTTCATAGTCTTGACCAGGTTTCTGATTGTAACCTTTTGCTACTAAACGGGCTTTATATCTGTTTATAGTACCATTTGCATGATACTTTATCTTAAAAATCCATCTGGATCCTATGGCTTTCTTTGTTTTAGGAAGGTCTACTAGTTCGCAAGTGTTATTTTGATGAAGTGATTTCATTTCTTCATCTGTTGCCTTGGTCCAATGCTGTTTTTCTACATCTGGAAGTTTTAGCATTTCTTTCCAGGTTTTGGGTTCAGTTTTAAACTCAGTCTTGGCTATGTATGCCAGTCTAGTTGGTGGTTTCTCTTTGGTTGATCTCGTGGATCTTCTTGGCTGTGTGACAACGCTTTCACTTTCTTCTATTTCACCAGCCGAGTCTGATTGTTGAGGCGGGTTTTCCAGCTTTAGAAGAACATCATTATTTGGTTCTTTCTCTCTATCGTTATCACATCCACTGATTTGTTGTTCACAGAATTTTACACTTCTTGTGCAGATTACTCTTTTTGTTCCAGGTAGAAGGACTCTGTATCCTTTTATTCTTTCAGAATAGCCTAATAAAATTCCACTCTGTGAATGATCATCTAACTTTCTTCTAAGTTGTTTGGGTACATAGCAGTACACTTTACATCCAAACACTTTAATGTGCCCAATATATGGCTCACGACCATTCCATAATGCAAATGGAGTTTTCGCTGTTGCTCTGGTTGGCAATCTGTTTTGAAGATATACAGCTGTGCATAGGGCTTCTCCCCAATAACTGTTATCCAGTCCCGCATCTAAGAGCATGGCTTTGCACATCTCCTGCAGATAGCGATTTTTGCGTTCTGCAACTCCGTTTTGGGGTACTGAATACGGAACGCTTGTTTGGTGATCGATGCCTTCCTTGGCTAGAAATTCTTCGAATTCTAAGCTGGTATATTCACCTCCATTATCTGTGCGAATAGTTGCAGGCTTTTTGTCAAATTTGTTGCTTACAAAAGAAATGTATTCCTTAAATTTAGCTAGAGCTTCATTCTTGTGGGACAGCAAATAAACATATGTAAAACGCGAAAAATCATAGATAAAAGTAATGAAATAGCGTTTTCCTCCTGGTGTGGTTGATGGCATAGGACCACATATGTCTGAGTGTACCAGTTTCAATACTTCAGTAGATCTATGTTCACTCATTTTTGGATATGGTTTCTCTGCTTGTTTGCTCTTAATACATTCTTCACAACTATCAATAGCTTTACAACCAGATAGTTTTATACCTTTCACCAGACCAAGTTTTTCCATTTGTTTTATGCTATTTGTATTACTATGACCTAAACGTCTGTGCCATAAATTAATTCAGTTTTTATTTCTGCATTCCGTAGCCACTTGATTTACAGTTATTGTCTGCAACTTATACAAACCATTTTTCTCTAGTATGCCTGTAGCAATGATTTGGTCATTATTCTGTATAATGCATTTGTTACCTTTAAAAATAACCTCATGACCCTTACTACAGATGCTCTTTACTGAAAGTAAATTACTCTCAATTTGTGGCACATACAAGACATCTCTAAGCTCTAAATCATGCATCTTCCCTGTTTCAATTTTATAGTGAACTAAACCAGTTCCTGTACCTTTAGATCTAATTTCTGAATCATTTGCAGTAGTTATAACATCTACTTTACTAGTGTCTAACGATGCGAAAAAATTTCGGTCGTTGGTCATGTGGCTTGTGGCTCCAGAATCAATAGACCATACATCATAGGTGTCGGTTTTATTTATTTCAGTTTTTAACAGGAATTTCTTATTTTGTTGTGCATTAGAGATATTTTTATTTTTCTTGTTACCAGGTACTTCATGTTTGGCTTGTTTAATTACTATATCACTCTTTTGGGACTTAGCATTTTTGTGCTCCTTATTTTTATTCTTATTCCAATGCCAACACTCATTTTTCAAATGATTAGGTTTCTTGCAAAAACTGCAAAATTTGTGCTCTTTATTTTTATATTTGTTGGCTTGGTTTTTGACTTTAAGGACTTTGCTTGATGACGCGTTGTTGTCATTCGACTTTTCCATTCTTGAATTATACTCATCAATTAATTTATTCTTAATAAGCTCAAGAGTTAATTCATTTTCTGGTCTTGCTTCAAGGGCAGTTACCAATGTATCATAGCTACTGGGTAAACTACACAATATAATAGCAGTAATGTGCGAATCTTTTATTTCTTCCCCTATTGCCCTGAGTTTATTATTGATTTCTAGTACTTTGTTTATGTGTTGCTGGATTGGTTCATGTCCGTCGTACCTTACGCTGTAGAGCTTTCTAAACAGATACAATTTACTTGTTAAATTTGTACGCTCATGAACACTTTTCAAAGCATTCCACATATCAACAGCTGATGCTTCATTTCTAATATGAATAATTTGATCATCTTGTACCGATAAAGAAATTATAGCCTGTGCCTGAGCGTCTTGTTTACGCCATGCATCAGTTCTTTCTTCGTTAGTAACTTCACGTGAAATTAAGTGCCATAAATCTTCCTTAATAAAATACATCCGCATTTTATATTTCCACAGGTCATAATTTGTATCACTTAGCTTTTCAATTGACAAAAACGAATTCGTTTGAGAATTCATTTTTTACAATGTTCTTATTTTTTGTTAGCAAATCCAAATTTAATTTTCCTTATTCTACCATGAATGAGATTTCAGTCTTCTAATCTTGTTATCAGTCTCATAATCTGTTGTGATTTTTAGAGAGGTGGAATTATTAAATTATATAGAACACCAACTCCCCAATTGCTCAGTACGCAGTAGAAAAAATACTTCTCTGCTATTCTTCATTCGTGGTAAAGAAATGTATGCTTAACAGTAAAAATAGAACAGATGAATGACTTCATACAAGCAATAATAAACTCTTATACAGACCTGAGTTGTGGCAGTAAAAAATGAAATTTAATTATAATATAAAAGGATGACAAGAAGATTATTCATTTGATGAAAGTACATCAGCAAGTTGATGCGCTAGTAGTGGAACTGAAGATCAATCGAACAGACGCCATGTTTACTGGCCATAAAAACACTTCAGTTCATCACACACAAAACTCTTTGTAAGTAGACAGAATCTATGTAGAAACAGCATAAAGCGTTCTATAATTTGCAGATATTAAACATCTTGCAAAATAGCTCTCGTTCCAATAAAAAAGGAGTAGTTCTATTTTACAGAACATAGACGGAACGTCACAGACACCCTTTCTCACGCAAGCAAAGAAGGCAACAACAACAACACTGTTTTTAGAAGAAGGTTCAAGTCTCGACTTCACTACGTCACAGATCACGTGAGAGTAAGATGCACGCGTCGTGACGTTTCAAGGTTGGCTACGTGTAGTTACGTCACACAGTTGCGTCTGGCACGTGGCAATTCATTTTGGAGCGTTTTTAAGATTCCCGTCTGACGATCTGCGTTTTTTTTATCGCTGAGAGGCTGTGATTCCAACACTGCCACTCGATCCAATGAATTGGCATGTCAGCTGAAGACTGTCTCTCAATTTTTCAATTTTGGCTCTAGGCAGCCAGCTTCAGGTGTAGATGGAATAAACGGTGCTCCATGGACATGACGCGTTTTCTTTTAAGCTGTACAAGATGGGATAAAGTCTGGCGCTGGAATTTCAGTTTTCTTCTGAAAAACCACTGGTCGCTCACTGCAGTCTTGAAGCGAAGGAACTTTGGAATGACGTCGTAATGTTTGCAGTCCATAAGGAAGTTCAGATGACATCTCTCACTCTCCAGCTTTAGCGTCAAACCTAGTTATCCGAATTTATTGGCGTAGATAAAATCAAGGTTTCCAAGCTTTCGCACATCAACCGGATGGCTTTCTCAAGGAAGGTAGACAGCAAACTGAATAATAGAACATTTCAACAATTTGAACGCGGTGAGTTGACTTGACAATAAACGAAGAGATGCGAACGTAATTATTCAATAAAAAGACGAGGCATCATGCTCGTTTTGCACGCAGAATCGTTGGAGGAAAACAAAAGGCTTTCATTATTTGAAGAATTGGTTCCAAATTCGTGGTAATTCTAGCGAGACGCTATCATTGCAGGCCTCATCGTTGGTAATGATCTCCAATGTTTCTCGAATGGCAGTGGATTTAGGAGTAGAGTAGGCAGCTAATTTCTTTATGTCATCCCACATAGGATCGGCGGACTTGAACTGGACTTCTGTGGATAGGGCCCTGGTTAATTTGCCGTTCTTTATGTCCCTCTTATGCTCGTTGACTCTAATTCTAAATTAACGTTTAGTCATTCCAATGTAGTATCGCTTGGAGCCATCCGGATATTGTAGAGGGATGGCATAAACACCTGCTTCGTTGGAAAGTGGGAGCTCGTAAGTATTACGCTTAAGCATAGCATATAAAGGTGTCGGTGATCTTATGCCGACACCGAGGTTCATCTTTCTGAGCGCGTTCTTGAGTTTATAGGAAACATTTGGTAGGTAAGGAATAGAGCCCAGATAGCGTAGCCGCGGCATAGAAAGATCGGCATGCCTCTTTCTGTTTCTTTCGATATATCTATGTACCATGTTGTAGACTGTTATAAATACACAGTCTATACATTAAACAGTCTATACATTAAAAAATGTTTCCATAAATTTGGAATTTCGAAACATACACTCTCATTACATATATTCGTCGTAGACGTAATTTCAATTGATTCACTTATTGCCGATTCATATCTCGTAGTGTATGTTGCAACGCACTTTGTTTCGCCCCAATCAGGTCTTCCCCCTTTCAAATAGTACACCTCTTGTTATGGCTGAAACAGGCTGTTCATTCTTCAAATTCTTTTTGTGTTCTTATATACGAACCTTAATTGACCGTTTAGTTAGTCCAATATATAATTTCGTGTTTCCATCTTGGTATTTTAGAGGTACTGAGTGAATTCCCGCTTTTTCCAATATTTCTCCTCTATCTTGGGAGTTCTTATAGTTTCGCAATGCGTCATGTAATGATCCTGCTGTGCGGATCTCAACATTACATTGGAATTTCATCAATAAATTTTTGAAGAAAAAGGTGATTCCCGGTACATATGGTATTGCTCCTACGAAATTCAATTTCTTATCGTTCGGTGTTATGTCCGTTCTCTCTCTCACTCTATATACTTGGTTTAATATTGTATCTGTAGTTTCCCAACTGCATCCCGCTTGTAACCCTTGATTCATCACGTTTTTAATTTCTTTCGTACGAAGGGATTCATTCGAACATACGAAGAACCCTCTACGAAATCGTGCCCGGAAGGCTGCCATCTTGTATGGCCATGGGGCGTATGAACTTGGGCTCATGAAATTATTCACGGCCATCGGCTTGTAATACACTGAAGTGTCAGAAAAACTGGTACAAACGGCAACACCGCCCTGGACACTTGATGACTGGAAACAAGTAGTCTTGTCTGACGAATCGCATTTTCAACTGTATCGGGCAGATGGAACGATTCGTGTGTGGCGCAAACCCCATGAAGACATGGATCCCGCCTTTCAACAGGGAACTGTACCGGCTGGTGGGGGTTCCGTAATGGTATGGGGTGTGTTTAGCTGGACTTCGCTGGGACCCCGGGTACGTCTAAAAACGTCTGTGACCGGCCAACGCTATGTGCGCATTCTTTCTGACGAGATATACCCGTTTATCTCCCGCATTCATGCTGATGGGTTAGGCCTGTCCCAACAGGACAATGCCCCTCCACACAAGTGTCGGGACGCCACATTATGGTTAAAGGAGCATTCATCTGAGTTTGGGGTGTTGCCATTCCCAACCAAGTCCCCAGATCTGAACGTAATAGAACACATTTGGGATGTATAACGAAGTCAATTTCTCCGTCATTTTTATCCACGCCGGGGCTCGAACCCGGGTCCCCTCATTCCGGAATAAGTCACTCTACCAATTGAGCTACGCGGACGTTCGTTCTGACTGCTACGTGCCTTTATGTCGTGTGCGTCCTGCTGGCCGGTACGTCACATCCCTCCCCCAAGGAGGGCCGGGGGCATGGCCCACGGGTCAGCCGTGACCATGAATCGTTGCAGGCAGCCATCCTCTGTAGAACGTGCACTTGAAAACTGGCAGTCAATTTGGTGTGTGGAATGCAACGTCACACACATTTATTTTTCGAAGCGCTGGAGAAGGGATTCTCTTATTTTTCCCATCTCGCGGTGTGGAAAGAACATCACACCATTGAGAGATTTTGAACGGCCGGGTCATCCGGAAAGTTCGGGCGCCATTATAACGAAGTCAATTTCTCCGTCATTTTTATCCACGCCGGATCTCGAACCCGGGTCCTCTCATTCCGGAATAAGTCACTCTACCAATTGAGCTACACGGACGTTCGTTCTGACTGCTATCTGTCTTTATGTCGCGTGCGTCCTGCTGGCAGGTACGTCACAGATGCCATGCAACGCGCTATCGAACACAGGAATCCAAGACCTCGGAATACACCCGAATTGTGGAACGCTCTGCAGGAAGTATGGTGTGCATTGCCTACAGCATATTTCCAGAAGCTAGTGTAGTCCATGCCCCGCCGTATTTCTGCAGTCCTGCGCTCCCGTGGAGGACCTACCAAGTATTAGACTGGTGTACCGGTTTTTCGGGCACTTCAGTGTATACCTCCGTGTTAACTTTCTTATCATCTTATCATTTCTTCTACTTATCAGTACATCCAGGAATGCAATCTTACCTTCTTTCTCAACTTTCATCTCAAACTTTAATCAAATATGTGACATTGCAGGAAGAATGCTTAATATGCAATAGCGTTTGATGCACGCGGAAGTACTGTAGATTCATGACCATTGTCTTAATGTTTGTTATGTTTATCTTTTGTTTATATTTCAAATAATGTAACTTATTCTTAACAGTTGTATGAAGCCTTGAAAAAGCTCTCCGTTGAGGTGCGAAAGCTCGGCTAGTAGATAAATAAATGATTAGCTACACCTAACTACGGAAGTTATTTATTGATAGACATGGGTGTATAATATATTATTACATATAATTGCTGTTCTTCCGGGCAAGATATCAAATCTTCGTTGTTATTTAATCTATAGAAGGTGCAGGTTAATGGCAGAGAGAGAGAACGATGGCATCTTGAATTTTTGACAAGTTGTGAAGAGGCAAATGTGATTCCAAAGTTCTTGAGATTTAGAACGGACATAAGGGCTGAATGGTTTATGAAGAAGAAAGAAAACTCCATTAAACTAATATTTTCAAGAATTATCAACATAAGGAGAACAACGATGGTGAGGTAAGAAACCCATGCATACCGATTACACCTCCAAATGATAAACGAAGCACATCCGATAGAACTTTACGAATTGTTAACCAAGATTGACATGCTCATAATGAGAGAAAGACATATGCTAGAATTGCGGCACAGAGCCAGGTTGAATAAATTAGTGAAACCAAACATTGTGAATAATGAGGCGAAAAAGCTTCTATATATAAACGTCTCGAGCCTCCAACTTACAGAAGAAACAAAGAATCTGTTAGACAAAGGACCGAAATACCGTTTTCAGAAAGAAGTGAGTGTTAAAGAAATTATTCCAGCTCTAGAAAGCGCGATGTCCCACGTCCCAAAGGAACATAGAGAAGAAGTGAGAATCCAAATAGCAGCCAGACTAAAAAACGATAAAACAGGAAGATCGGAAGGTTACGGAAGGAGTCAAAGAAAGAAAAATTCTAAAAAACCTGAGGACTAACAAGTCGGTTTGTTTTACGCTCACAGACAAAACAGGGCAAATAGCTATTATGGATCGTACCTATTATGACAAAAAACTTGAAATCTTTATAGCTGAATCAAAATCACAAAGATTAATCAAAACCCCGTTAAACTCTCACTCATCTCAAGGGTCAAGAAAATATATAAACGCCCAGAACTGCCAAAGGATTCGTCGCATGGCTCAAAATTACCACCTGGAGCATGCCTACCTCATTTATTCGGAAGACTGCAGACCCATAAACCGGGAGAAAAACTTTGCCCCATCCTATCAAAACGAAGGTGCCCCACAAATGGTCTAGAAAGAAGTATGGCAAATTAAAAAAAAAATGTTTACCCAATTTTGATAAGGTCATTGACTCCACAAAGGAATTGATTCACAAGAGCAAAGGTTGGAGTATACATAAGGAAGATATATTAGGCAGCCTTGATGTATGTTCGCCTTTTTCTTCAATACCAGTAGCAGAGGCTAAGAAAAACCTGAAGGACTGGGTAAGAAATTTGGAACCCTACACAGACAATTCTCTTACAAGCATCGAGAGTGCAATGCATGCAGTTATCGACTACAGCTACTTCATAAGAATGAGGTTTATAAACAAATAATAGGAGCACCCATGGGTTCACCCCTATCAGGGATATTAGCAGAAGCAATTCTTAGACCATTAGAGGACAAAATATTTAGTACTTTTGACAAGAAGCCGTCCACATGGGTGAGATATATTGATGATGCATTGTTCATTTGGCCTCATGGGAGTACCGAACTAGAAATGTTTTTAACTAGATTGAACTCCTTAAGTAGCAACATAAAGTTTAAGATGTAAGTTGAAAAAGAAGGTAAGATCGCGTTCCTGGATGTACTGATAAGTAGAAGAAATGAAGAAATGATAAGAAAGTTAACACGGAGGTATATTACAAGCCGATGGCCGTGAATAATTTCATGAACCCAAGTTCATTTGTCCCATGGCCATACAAAATGGCAGCCTTCCGGGCACGATTTCGCAGAGCGCTCTTGGTATGTTCGAATGACTCCCTTCGTACGAAAGAAATTAAAAACGTGATGAATGAATAAGCGGGATGCAATCGGAAAACTATAGATACAATATTAAACCAAGTATACAGAGTGAGAGAGAGAGAGAGAGAGAATGGACATAACGCCGAAAGATAAGAAATTGAATTTCGTAGGAGCAATACCATATGTACCAAGAATCACATTTTTCTTCAAAAATTTATTGAAGAAATTCCAATGTAATGTTGGGATCCGTACAGCAGAATCAATACATGACTCATTGCGAAACTATAAGAACTCCCAAGATAGAGGAGAAATATTGGAAAAAGCAGGAATTTACTCAGTACCTCTAAAATACCAAGATGGAAATACGAAATTATATATTGGACTAACAAAACGGGCAATTAAGGTTCATATTTAAGAACAGAAAAGGAATTTAATGAATGAACAGCCTGTTTGAGCCCTAACAAGAGGTGTACTATTTGAAGGGGCGAGACCTGATTGGGACGAAACAAAGTGCGTTGCAACATACACTACGAGATATGAATCGGCAATAAGTGAATCAATTGAAATTATGTCTACGACGAATATATGTAATGAGAGTGTATCTTTCGAAATTCCAAATTTATGGAAAAATGTTTTTAACGTGTAGAATGTTGTTATTTATTAACGTTTTATCGATTGTATTAATCAGTTTAAAAACAAATATGTGACATCGCAAAAAGAATGCTTAATATGAAATAGCGTTTGATGCACGCGGAAGTAGATTCATGACCATTGTCTTAATGTTTGTTTTGTTTATCTTTTTGTTACATTCCAAATCATGTAACTTATTCTTAATAGTTGTATGAAGCCTTGAAAAAGCCCTCCGTTGAGGTTCGAAAGCTCGGCTAGTAGATAAATAAATGATTAGTTACACATAACTACGGAAGTTATTTATTGAGAGACATGGGTGTATGATATTTTATTACATACTAGCTGGAAAGGTGGTGTCATTCGGTGCTTGGAACGGAAGCCAGTGGATGGTATGTCTTCTACATTTCAATGAACTACCTCTGAGGCATCTTTTTGAAACATTGAATGTGCAACCACAGGTCCAAGATCATATTCGGGTACCATTGGAAAGGCGCTCGTTACATGTGAAACCTTGACTGTGACTGATTTTGAAAGCAATGATTGCGACTTACCAGCTATTGTTGCACGTGACTTGAGCAAGGACCAAAAATACTTACTCGAAATATCTCAAGCGGTCCGATTGGGTAATTGTTTCTTTGACCTGGCGAAGGGCGATCCTGAGCCTTCCTTGGAACTGAAACCCATTGTTGAGTTTGTTATGAAAGTTCACACCCCAAACTGGTTTGATATAAAATCTAAACACTCGCTGAAAGATGGTGCTAAACATGTGTGGACGGCGATTTCTAGACCCAGGTACTTACATCACGACCGCAAGGACGTCGTTGACTAGGTAATTTTTCGAAATGCGTTCTTCGCACATCCGGAGGACCTCTTGTTGGGTATGCTCACCGATGAAAGACCGCACATCAGAACTTACTGCACGACGCATAATTAAGTCAAGAGTGTCACCTTCCAATGTATAGGAATTTCGCACATTTCGCCCACCAAAGCTGTACTTTGAAGCTGAGGATTATACGGATATGATTGACTGGTCATCCACTACTACTACTTCTCCTCCAATCCTGCATGATGTATCCACTGACGAATTCTGTTCCATTGTGAATGATAAGACCAACCCGGACTGGGACTTCGTTCACTTTCCATGTCACACGTAGGCAGTTGAACGGTGTGTGAGGTTAGTGACAGAAGCATCAGCCAAGCTTTATGGAGCTCAAAATAGAGACGGATTCATTAGAACCACGTTCTTGTCACGTTCAGTTATGCCCGAATTAGACCATAAGGCTGATTTCAAGCCTTTTCCTGCTGGTCATCTGTAAGTGTAAGTATACTTTTGCTGTTACCAGTGTTCGTCTCCATAGAGACTGTTAGGGATGCAAAACATTTTCATCTTTTGTACAATGCAGTACAGCAATAAACACTGTTTGGACAATATTTTTCGCGTGTTTGAGTTATTTCTATAACATATGAAAAAATGCACTTTTTAACAAAATTTGCGAAAATTCCAGTGCACTGCGGGAGCAGAAGATATTATCCAACCGAAAAAAATATTTTACAGCATTTTTATTGATCACACTGAGCAGCCTTTCCGCACTATTGGAATAGCCATCTTGGAAAATAACGTTTTTACTATAACAGGAGAAAAGTGCCAAATTTTACCCAAATTTCGAAATTTCAAGTGCGATGCGGAGGCAGAAGATATTATCCAATAGAGAAAATATTTTATACCATTTTTATTGATCCCAGTGGGCACCCATTCCACGCTATTAGAATAGCTATCTAAAAAAATGTTTTTCGGCCCACCCTAGTCAGCATTGAGTAAGGATGCCTCGTCGTCGTGTAAGACAGCCGTACAGTCACATCAGCGAACTCGACAGAGGTCTCATTATCGGCATGAGAGACTGCAATGCTTCCCTCCGGGAGATTTCCTGTCGTGTGAAGCGCATTGGCACTTTGTCCGTCGTAGAAAGAGCGCGTACAGAATGGTACGAAGAAGGGAGTAGGACACGAAGAGAAGGTTCTGGACGTTGTACAGAAACAACGCCGAGGGATAACCGTCATCTCATGAGGATGTGTTTGAGTGATCGTTCTGCATCAACAACGGCGTTGGCGCAGCAGTGGTAAACTGTGATGCATTGTCCCATGTCAGCTGTAACAATATGCCGACAGTTATTATAGTTCAGATTGCAGGCTCGTCGACACCTCCTCAGGCTACATTTGACACCGCAGCAAGGGACTGACAGTCTACAATGGTACATCGAACGAAAGGAGTAGTGTTACGAATTGCACAATATCGTACCCTCGGACGAAAGGGGCTTCTGTTTAGGAGAAAATGATGGCCGCATCTATGTACGCTGACGACAGTGGGAAAGGGCGTCGGGAAGAGTGTATTCGTATCAGGCATACTGCATCAACACGAGGTATGATGGCCTGGGGTGCTATCGGGTACGAAAGCAAATCACCTTTCATGAGAGTTCGTACCACCATAACGAGTGCCCATTACTTCAGTAACATTCTATCGCCGGTTACCCTTCTGTGCCTACAGGACATTCACGGTGACATATTTCAGCAGGAGCATGCACACACCGCATGTTGCAGCAACAACACGTGCCTACTTCAGGGATAACAATGTTCCACTTCTACCATGGCTGGCTAGATCGCCGGATTTATCACATATAGAGAACCCCTGGGACATTCTCAAACGACAGGTACAGCGGTCCGACCGTCCGCCAGAAACTCTTGATGAACTTTGGAAGCGGGTCAACACAGCATGGAAGGCCTATTCCATAGGACACCATTCACACATTATTTGATTCGATGCCTCAGGGCGAACAGCAGGTGATACAGGCCAGAGATGGCCATACCGATTCTTAGCTACATCGACGCACCTGGTACGTATGACACCGATATGCTAATCGTTTGTTCTGTATTGCTAAATGAACATGTCCTGTGAAAATCAAAGTCGTAGTTCGACTCCTTTCAGGTGTTCTGTTTTTTACGAATATGAGTGTATATTTGTTAAACCATTCCGTTTACTAATGACATTGCGTTTATAAAGTAGATGCTAATTAAAAAAAATCTGTGTCATGTTTTTGTTGCTTTACCGAAACTTTTGAAATGCATACGCACACAATCTCTCTCCCACGCGCATTCATACGGCGTATAATTAAGGAAAATATAGTTCACAAAAAATAATACTTTAAGTCCAAAATAAATTTGATTAACGTTTATTTACGTACAATCGTTTTAATATTCTAGACATACCCGTTCCTCCAATATGTTTGGGGTTGAAGAATGCAGGAATATTTCGCCATTTTCTGTCACAAAAACGAAGTAAGTGTTAATTAAAAATATCTGGGTCATATTGAGGGACATTTCTTATTACCATATGTAACTGAGGCAAACATTCCATTTCATTCCGAAGTTGTTTAAAGGTTAAAATAGAGACTCAGTTCTTGCTGGCTTATTTGAAATACTTTATTCCGCGCATTTCGTGCATGTGGGTACAAGACTGGCTTTAAGGCACGGAACATTTCCGTGAAAAGATCGTCAAAAGTAATTCGTGCAATATTGTCAGTGTGTTGGTCGTAAAGACTCAGAAATTCCAAGCACAACGTGAAATCATACAAAACGATCTCACACCTCACATTTCCTCTTCCATATTTCATCACTGTGAAGATAAAAGTTGAAACTCGTTTCGTGTTTTCTCAACCAACATCCAAAGGTCGGTTTCAACATGATGAAAAGGAACTCATTACTCTACAGAACTCGTTTCTACTATTATCATATCCTAGAAATGATAAACTTTGAACTAGATTAAGAGATGACCTCTCTACTGTGCTGTGATGCATAACTAATGTACAGTCACAAAAACAATGTGGAGTTTTAGTGTTTCCTGGATGTGATACACTGCTGGACAATTGCTAAGGACGGATGACAATAGCAACGATAGCAACCATAAAATAGAAGGCAGGAAAATGTGGAAATTAGCATAAGTGCGGGATACAGTAATAAGTATTGTGCGTATGCAAATTTTGGATTGCCGAACTTGTTCGTGACGTCATAGCGCTGATAAGAGATATAAAGGATTTGACGCGTATTGACCCTTGTTGTTCAAACGCAAAGTTGAAAGGGAAAGAATCAATTGACGAACTTGCAATTTTCAGTATGTCTTCCCGACATCACCTAGATGATTTTACGCGTGGCCGTATTATTGGCAAGATTGAAGAAGGGCGAAAAATAACAGATGTTGCCAGGGAGTTTGACGTCAGCCACGGTGTTGTTTCAAGGCTTTGGAAATCATTTCAAACAAATGGAGAGTGTAGCAAACGTCACGGGGGAGGTCGTGTTTGCAGTACGACACATGCAGAAGATCGGTACATAGTGCTATCAACAAAAAGACACCGGCGCAGCACAGCTAGTGAGGTAGCAAATCAGTTTATGGCTGCTACTGGCAAGCGGATCTCCCGAAAAACTGTCGCCAGACGTTTGCATAAAGGAGGACTATACGCCCGCCGTCCTGTTGTGTGCATCCCATTGTCCAGACGTCACCGTACCGCCCGTTTGCAATGGTGCCATCAACATCGCAATTGGACTGATAACGACTGGTCTGCTGTCCTCTTCTCAGATGAGAGTAGATGCAGTCTATCGTCTGATTGTCGACGACAACTGATCTGGCGTGATAGAGGTACTGCATATTGTCCAGAAAACATACAGGAAAGGGACCAATATCCGACATGTAGTGTCATGGTATGGGCTGGCATCATGATCAATGGCCGTACGTCCCTCTATGTGCTTCCAACTGGGACTATGACTGGCCAACGATACATTAACGATGTTCTGCTACCTCACGTTCGCATGTTGCGTGGTGCTGTCGGTGATAGATTCATTTTCATGGACGACAACGCAACATGTCATCGAACACAGTCGCTGTCCAGGAGTGTCTTGAGAGCGAGGATATTCAATGCCTCGTATGGCAAGCACGTTCTCCAGATCTGAATCCCATTGAAAATATGTGGCATGCTTTGGGGAGGAGTCTTGCTGGTCGCCAATGTCCTCCAATAAACAAGGACACCCTCATCCGTGCACTGACAGAGGAATGGGATAAATTACCCCAACAGCTGCTTGATGATGTTGTGCAAAGCATGACACGACGTGTGGAATCTTGCATCGCCCTCCATGGTGGCCGTATCCCGTATTGACATCTTACGCCGGAACGCCTGCGTACGGTAATTGCATTTTTTTCACGTTTACGTATTCTGCACAAAATGGCCTGTTTGTCCCTTGAACACGTTCCAAAGCCTTCTGGATTTCAGAGCACAATAAATTGTCTTTCTTGTAATGTCCTGGCATTCTGACATTATTTTATTTCCCTTGGCATCCAACCACACTTACTTTTTTATGCGCTATATAGCCGTTTATGATCCGTTCTTAGCAATTGTCCAGCAGTGTATTAATAATTTTGTACTTGACAACGTTTATCGTTCAAGTAAAACCACAACGTAGCTTCGCTGTAAAGCTCTCCCTCTTCTTGCTTAAGCGTAACCAGCTGCGGTAACTGGCTGCGCTGTAAAGCTTACTGAAATGTTCCGGATGGATTAATTACAAGTGCTAGAGGCACTGAAAAAATGTCCAGTGAATGGAAAAGGCTTACTTACGATGTCCACTACTTCGTTTTTGGTCTTTTGTAGGAACACACATGTCAGCAAAACATCAAATGCAGAACGTGACCCCAATTCGTAATAGATCAACTATCTCTTCAACATCAAAATAAATCAAGTGCTCGAGACCCAGAATAATCGCAAAGTCTCGCGGGTCGACAAACAATTGAGATTAATAATTTAAGGAATCGTAACATTCAGCGTAAGTAACTCAAATCAAAGCTCATATAAATCAACTCTCTCCGTACAAAATCAGCTCTCGCCAATCCCACTGATGCAATTCAAATCAGCACTCTTATTCTTCTCGATCGTATACGTCCTTCTCTTGACCTGTCGTCAGGTTGCCAAAACAGGAATTCGCCGAGAGAGAAAATGTAGCGTTAAGACGAGAAAATTCTTAACGAGAATAAACCAAAATTTACATAAGAAACAAGAACCAAAAAGGAAGGTTACATTAGACTATACGTTACACCAAGGCTAAGAATATCATTGCAAGCATTGGAAGCACTTTCCTACACACTTAAGGACATCTGATCGCAATTTTATCATTGGTGACTATCCTCTAGTAATCGAGGTTGTTGACTTAGATGCACGATCTTGATAAGAAGAATCACATCACAATACAAATTCAAATTCATAGGCTGAATTTAAAGATTTTATTGTATATACATGTATAAGAACTTTCAGGTTTCCCTAGAACCCATCGTCAGATACATAAACAGAAGAAGGAATACGTTTAAATAGAATGTTACCTGACATGATATAGATATCAGATATTAATATGTGATACAATGTCACGTGGCTTCAAATTGCTAATGACGAATACGAAACGAAGTCACTAGGACATTTCATTCCAGAAGTTTTAGATAGATCCAAATCACAAACAAGGTCGGTAAGTTCCTCCAATGTGATTCTGTGTGGGCAGATGTTTCATCATCACATGTACATTCGCCATCCTTAGTTTCATGAACCTCTGAAGTTGACAGTTGAGGATACATATCGTGTTCCTCGCCCTCGTCTGAATTGATGACAAAATCTGTCGGAGGCTTGGGAATGGGAAGTTCTTCGCAATGCTGTGGTACAGGTAGCACAGCAGAAGCTATGTTAGGGTAATCTATAGTCCACTTCTTTTTCTTCGTTACGCGTCCACAAACAGATGGCACCATACAAAAATAACAGTCATTTACTGTCATTTACTCTCCAAATCATGGGAACAGCAAAAGGCATCGCCTTTCTCTTGCCATTAAGCCACTGTGAAAGATTCGTTGCACACGTGCGACAACCAGTGGCGGCTTTTCAGGTGAAGTAGGTGAAGTGCCTCTTCACCTATTTTACTTAAAATAAAGTTTCATTCAGTAATTTCTATAATATATTCTTTTTTGCCTCTATTGTGCTACAAAATTCTCAAAATTTTGATTAGATATCAATTCACATAGCGCGTTTAATACGGAAAACAAGTCCTCATACGCAAAACAGTGCAAGTGAAGAGCCGAAATGAAAACGCTTGGAAGTCTGCAGCTTTCGATCGAGTTGCTATGGTAACCGTGACGTCAAAGTCCCCTATCTGGCACGCAAGTGAAGTGTTTTAGCTTTCGGCGCCGAGGCTCTGCAGTTGGAGTCGTGACTTTCGAAGGAGATTACGGGACGGTTTACCCATGGTGCCTTGCAATCCACTAGGACTTTTTCCTTGCAGTGTTGTGGTACATGCTTTCCAAAAGGGATTAGTTTTTTCGTGTTTTGCGATTATTTGTCAAACTGTTTAGCTGTTGCTGTAGTTTCGTGTACAGTTTAACTGTTAGTGATAGTTTTAATAAAAGTATGTATCCTGTGAACGACGTTGTTTGCAATTTATAACAAACTCCATTTAATCGGTGGAAAGATGGAGATAAACGAGACATTTTACTTCAAGGACGACCGACGGATTCACTGGCAATTGTTGCCAAAAACGAAAGCAAGAAGAGCGATAAATTTTACAATATTAATTTAAAAAATTGTTGGTTTACTGAATATAAATGGCTTTGTAGTACTTCTGTGTTACAAAAATTATTTTGTTGGCCCTGCTTACTTTTTAGTAATAAACATTCGGCGTGGAATAGACAGATTCTCAGATTTATTAAATATAACACGCTCACTTCATAAACATGGTGATTCTGACGAACACTTGAAATGCAAATTAATGCTAATGAATTTTGAAAAAAAATCAGAACACAATTACCGATGCCTTGAGGGAGAATGCTAGGCTTTTGAAAATGCATTTCAACGAAAACGTTCGTTTAAATAGACTTTTCCTGCAGACAGTGATTGATGCAGTATTATATTTGAGCAAACAAGAACTAGCATTCCGGGGCCATGACGAAAGCATGGACTCGATAAATCGTGGAAATTTCAAGCAATTACTTTCACTGTTGGTATCAAGAAGTCCTTTAGAAATTCAAAATCAATACGAAAAGATAAAAAATGTCTTCACATTTGACTCAAAAGCTATTCAAAATGAATTGATTGAATATATTTCTGAATATATAAACGATCATGTTAAAAATGAAATAAATGAAGTGCAATGCTTTTCTATTCAAGTAGATGACACCACAGATATAAATCAGACTTCTCAGTGCTCTTTAATAATAAGATTTGTTGATTCGGAAGGTGTATTAGCTGAGAGATATTTGGGTTTCCACGACGTGAGTGGAGATAGAACGTCAGAAGCTTTATGCAAAATGCTAGACAAAATTTTGGAACAATTCGATTATCAACACAAATTAATAGGACAATGTTACGATGGGGCAAGTGTAATGTCTGGACACTTGAATGGGGTCCAGAAAAAAAATCAAGGATAAAGCTTCTCAAGCTGTTTTTGTTCATTGCTTAGCTCATCTTAAATCTTGTATTACAGCAGAGTTTTTCTAAAATTTCTAAGTGTCGTATATTTTATGCAAGCCTCACTGGAATTTCTTCGTTTTTTCACCACTCAGCGAAGCGATCTTATACACTCACATCTACAACCGCAAGACGCATACCAACCATAGCAGAAACTCGATGGTCCTCCACTTCGAAGTTAGTAGGTGTAATTGTTAAAGATTGGGATAAATTGAAAGAAGTATTCGAATTTCTGACAAATAGTGAACAATCAGACAAAAAATCCATTCAACTTGCCAAGGGGTTTTTAAACGATATGAAAACTTTTGAATTTACATTTTTGGCAATAGTATTTAATGAAATTTTTGGCCCCACCGATCTATTATTCAAAATTTTGCAGAAAAAATCACTAGAAATAAACTACTGTGTAACTCAAATTAAAAGAACTCGTGAAATTTTGAGTCATAAAAGGAACGATGAAGTATTTGAAGCACTGTTTGGAAAAGCTAGCGAATTCACAGAAATAAGCAGATCTAAACGGGAATATGCTGATCTTACACAAGAAACAATTTTTCAAAATTATAAAAAATTGTATTTTGAAATTTTAGACCACATTCTTATGGAAATGGATACACGATTTCAAGACTGTGAAAAACTTCATTTGTTTGTCTTGCTGACACAACCAAATTCAAACAATTTAATTCAAGCTTTCCCTCTCACGCTTTTGAAAATCTACAACATTTTTACGGGAAAATATTTACTAAACTCCAGCGCCTTAGAAATGAACTGAGTCTGGTATATGCCAACAAAAAAATCAAGGAATATATCGACTCAAGAACTTCTTCGAGTGCTTCATGAAGATAAAGACATTTTTACAGAAGCTTATAAATTGGTTTTCCTCATTTTAACCATTCCATCTACAAGTGTGTCAGTGGAAAGAAGTTTTTCTTGCCTTAAAAGAATACAAACTTACTCAAGAAACACTATTTCTCAAGACAGACTTGCTTCTTTGACAAATATTTCTATTCAGAAAGATATTTTATTCATGCTCACGAAGAAACAATCATTCTATGACGACATAATCGACAAATTTGCAGCTTTAAAAGAAAGAAGAATTGATCTAATATACAAAAAATAGGTCAGTCCTCATATTGTGATTTTCATTGAAGACAGTGGATATCTTTTCATATTACTCTTGTAGCTCTTCACCTATTTTTTCAACCACGAGCCGCCACTGGTGACAACATATGTATGGAGCCCAGTCTTTATCTTGGTCGCCTACCCTGCAGCTGAAACACAGATACGCTTTTTTAACTACCTTAGTGATGGCCTTTTCTGTGCTGCAAATGTAACTTTCCCGCAAATATAACAAAAACTATTTCCAGTATTAAAACACGTACGTGGCATTGCTACTGCTAATTTTGCAGTGCAAGGATCACTTGTATAGGCGAGCTCTTCGAAGTAAACAGCAGAGCACGCTCCCCAACGAAATGAAAGAAACTGAGTCAGGGAGCGCCGTCTCGCCTGTAAAAACTAACGACTGCATCACCTGGCGTCATAAACACGAAGTTGCCGTCAGTCTAGACGTAGCACAGGATAATGCAATAACTTCTCGGTATGGGGTAAACCAAGGATTGATGAAATATGAAGCAACATTTCGTAACCTTGTATAATAATAATAATAATAAATAACAAATTATATCAATAACTTATTAATAATACATAAATAAGATAATATTAATTAATATTTTAATAAATATAATTAATAAATAATTATAATAATAATTAATAAAAAATTAATTTATTACTTAATATTATAAATTATAATAAGATTCTTAATCTCATTATTCAGTGCATTACATTACTGGAGAGCACCCCAATATCTCCGAAACGAGAGCCAATAAAATTTTTTCATGGCGATATTCGTGTTCAGCACGTTAATCCTATACAAGTGATCCTTGCACTGTTAAATTGATAGAGGATTGCACACCTTCACTTCAGAAGCAATTCCACTGTTGTGCAGTGTTACCAGAAGTCCCTATGGAATCAAGTCAGTACAAGATGACTGTTGCACATTTAAACGAACAACTATAAATTTCACAGACAAAAATCGATCACGTCAAAATCCACATGCGCTTCATCTGGAGGATCATACTGTACTTGATGACTATGCTCTATAAATATAGTTGGTCATCTTTCCAGTTGGATGCTCAGATCTCATTCTATTCATTTATTTTGTGGGCGGTGATATTCTTTACGATGGAGCACTCTTTTAACATTCTTGTTTCAGCCATTCGAACGACCAAAAGTAAAAAAGAAGTACGGACTTGACAGAAATGCACTATATGATCAAAAAACATCCGGATGCTCCTTTTTATCAGTAGATTTGTCTACATACGTCGCACGTTGACCCGTACAGGTATAAAAAGACCCACGTGACCTGGCAAACATCATAGATGAGCATGAACAGTGCAATCGCCCATACAGCCGAGCTCAGTGACTTTCAACGTGTCATGGTCATAGAATACTGCCTTAACAACAAGTCCGTCCAGGAAATTGCTGCCTTGCAGCATCTGTCCAATCAACTGTACGTGATGTTATTGTGAAGTCGAAATCACTAGGAACAACAACAGCGCTGCATGATAGGCCAAGTAAAATTACAGCGGGACCGCAGATTGCTGAAGCGGGTGGTGCTACAAAATCCCCTGTTCTCGGTTGCAACACTCACCGCCAAGTTCCAAAATACCTCGGGAAGCAACACCAGCACATTAACCGTTCGTCGGGAGGTGAAGCGAATGGGTTTCAATGTCCAAGCAGCTTCTCTTAAGCCTAATATCAGCAAAATTAACGCCACACATTGGTTTTAGTGGTGTAAAGCTCAAAGCCGGTGGATTCTGAAGTCGTGGAAACACTTTATTTGGATTTATGAACCACGCTTCACCATCTGCAAGTCTGATGGACGAATATGGGAGTGGAACAAGCTAGGTGAACGCCACCTGCCCAACTGTGAAGTTTGGAGGAGGAGTCCTCATGTTCTGCGCTGGTTTCCATGGTTTGTGCTGGGGACCCTAGTTCTAGTGCCCGGGAATCTAAACGCTGATGCCTACGCATAATGACATTCTGGATAATTCTGTGCTTCCAACGTTATGACGTTATACAACAGTTCGGTGAAGGCTCTTCCCTTTACCAACAGGAAATGCCCCTGTCAACAGAACGAAATCTGGGCAAGAATGACGTGATGAAATGAGTGAGGACAAACTTGACTGGCCTGAACAGAACCCCAATCTCAGCCCCATGGAACACCTTTGGGATGAATTGGAACGCCGACTGCAATCTAGGCCGAACTTTTCGATATATGTGATTGACCTGACTTACACTCTTGTATTAGAATGTAAGGCAATTTCTGTTGCAACGTACTGAAATATAGCCCAAAGCCTTCAATAACGTAACGCTTTTTACGTTATGTAAAATTTCCGGCTGAATAGATGTTAAAATAAGGGTAAATGCGAAGCAACTAATTATGCCGGATAGCTCACGTTAGAGTAAGGCTTTTACAAAGGCCAAGTGAAACGTATAGAGAAGTCCAACTTATGTCAACTTTTTATTGGTCCAGCAACATTAGACCAAATCCAAAACACACCACTTCGTATATCTTTGTCAAGAAGTATACAGTCAAAACTCAGTAACGATCTAACATCTCCACACCACAAAGCAACTGCTGCATCGTCATTTTATCTAACGTTCTTATCACATACATACGTCACTCTTGTTCCGACCTCAGATTGTTGCCAACATTATTCTCGTTTGAGGGAAAAGACATAACGTTAAGGTTTGAAAACGTCTAAGAGAACGAACTCAAATTTACATAGAAAAAGAAACTCAGAAGGAAAGTTAAAATAGAATATACGTTACACTTCCCAGCAGAATGAAGGCTGTGAGAGCAAACAAGGGTAGACCAACTCGATATTAATTGCTTTCCTATTACATGGAGTTTGTGGAGAGGCATGTGTCCTGGTAATTTTGACCAGATAGTGTATTATCGGTCATGGCAGATCTTTTAAACCGCGTGTCTTGTAAAACAGCTGATACTGGTTAGTAAGGCATTCATTCCTTACCCTTGCTTACATCAAACTGCGTTGTCACTTAAGGTGACAAACCACTAATGAAACACAAAGGGTATCCAGTTATTTTTATGTACATATTATGTGCCGATTAATGGGCGCGTTTCTATTCCAAGAGAAATCTGTTCAGTTTTTATGACTGTCAGTCTCACACTTGACATTTTCACTTAGTTTTCTTATACCAGTTTTGGAGCACGCTCATACAGAACTTCTTACCGAAGCCGCGAGTTTTTGAAGGTTTTCTTCTTCAATTCTTTGCAATTGCAAAAGAAACGAAAAGTGAGAAGAGGTTTTTTTTCTGCGTCTCATAATCTATGTATTTCATGATTTACCTTACTTGTTTCCATATGCTTTGTAAATGTTCACTTTGTTGCTTGAAGCTTTAGTGCCACCATGTTGACGTAATGGAACTGGAAAGGGTTCCCTTTAAATTAGTTTCCCTCTCTGCTATTTGTTATAAGAGTGCTGAACGAAGCGATCGATGGCACACAAGCTATCGATTCTGTCGAAAAGCCCCTCACCTGACTTAGGGTAAAGAAGACATCTCTCAAAAGGAAGAATTCGGTATTCACTGTGATATCGCCCTTTTCCTCGAAAACCAAAAGGTCAGCAAATATATTTCATTTCTTCCATTTTTGATTTTGCGAAGATATTGATGCTTAAAAAATTTATGCTGTTATGTAGTATTATTTTTGAAAAAAGAAAGCAGCGTCAGGTTGAGTTGGTGTAATTGGGATCCCATGTCAGCGAAACTAGTATTAAAGGGGAAAAGTTTTCATTTGTTCCAATCCAATGGAAATAGAAAACCAAAAAAAAAAAAAAAAAAAATTTTACATCAAACATCCCATCTCTTTCATTCCTTTATTTCTTTGAAGTACCGCATGGTTTTTCTTCTTTTTAAAACTAGATTAAATTAACGATTACATGAACCAGTTACTAGTTTTTTAATTTTTTTCTCACTGAAAATCGCGGATGGTATAGTTATTTTTTTACCCATACCGTTGGTGACTTTGCAGTAATTTTAATAAAGCGTTTATTTCTCCGAGTCGACTCTGAAAGCTCTGTAGTCCCTTTTTTAGAAAGTCTTTTGTAAAAAAAGATCGTGCTTATGATACCGGTTTATCCGTCCGTCCGTCTGTACCCACGATATCTATGCAACTATTAGTCCGATTTGAAAAATTCTTTTTGCATTGGGAAGCGTGAAATATGCGAATGATGATCCTTTATTTCGTTTTTTTACGATGTACAGTTTCGCCGCTAGAGGGCGTAAATGCAGATGATGTCGAATTCAAAAATACGTTTTATTCCACATATTTGCTTCTAAACATCCGATTGAAAAAAAAAATTATCTTTCGATTCCATTTATATCGAAGAGTATTTTAGATATAGTTACTTTTTCAAATTACGCATAGATTTTCCGCTAGGTGGCGTAAAAGTAAATTACATTTTCCCCGATAACTCTTCTTCTAAAATACCGATTTGAAATTTTTTTTCTTGAGCGTATACACCTTCTGATGGAAACTTTTTGCATATAATTTCAAATTTTTTGGTAAAGAATACTTTGGCCTCCAGGGGGCGTAAGTGTTAATTCTTGCTTCAGATGCATTTGCCATAAAATCTGAGCTTCTAAAATATCGATTGAAAAAATTCTTTCGTGGACTGATGCCACTCACATCGATGAACCTTTTCGGAATTTTTACTTCTTAAAATATTCCACATTTTCTCCGCCAGGGGGCGTAGATGTATATCTAATTTTTGTCAATATCTCTACTTCTAAGAATTCGATTTGAAAAATTCCTTCTTTGTTGGATAGTCTTTCCGACGCGAAATGTGTTTCGTAGAAATTCAAAATTTTCAAGTAAATCATAGACTTTCGGCTAGGGGGCAGAAGGGTAAATTGCGCTTTCTGCGTTATTTCTGCTTCTCAAACTCCGATTTGAAAAATTCTTCCTGTATCGCACACAAGACCTGATGGAAAATAATTTTCATATAATTTCTAATGTTTGGTAAAGAATGGTTTGGCCACCATTGGGCCTAAGTGTTAATTTCTGCTTCTGACGTATTTACAGCAAAATCTAGGATCCTGAAATCCCGATCAATTTTTTTTCTTGGACCGATACCGCTCATATGGAAAAACCTCTTGAGAATACTTTCTTCCTAAAATAATGCATTGTTTTCCCACCAGGGGACGTAAAGTCACATCTGATCTTTGGCGATATCTTTGTTTCTAAGAGTCCGATTTGAAAAATTATTTCTGTGTTGGAGAGCGTTTCCGGTACGAAATGTTTCTCATATTAATTCATGTTTTTTTCCTTAACGCACAAGTCTGCAACCAGTGGGCGTAAGCTCACGATTCGTTTACAGCAATATCTGAGGGATTAAAAACCCGATTGAAAAACTTCTTTCTTCCGTCAGATACTATTGTTTTCCATACCGGTTCCATTGACTTTGAATAGCTTTGATACATTTAATTTGCATCAGAACGGACTCAAAGGACGTGCTTATTATACACCCAAAAATTCGGTGTCATCTTTCTTGTTATTGTTTCTGAAGACAACCGTAATTCTTCTGTGGCTGCCATTTCGGAATTCTTGTTGCTACTGAATGGACTCACTGCATCAACCTGACGTTTGTTGTACTAGTATAAAGATGCTATAGGATGGCAACGAGTTGGTGAGGTGGAAGTATTGTGAAAACACAAATTTGCCGGTAGCAAAAACTGAACCCGCATTCTTCTGTTCCGGAACGGAATGCTTTCTCAATTAAGCTGTAGCGACGGAATTTATCGGCGAAACTTTGCCGTCCTGACATATGCTTCACGTCTGTTGTACGTCACACATATTCAAAGGGGGGGACGAAATCGCAGCTTTCGGATCCGCCGTAAACCATGCTTAAAGTAATTCTCTGTAGGAGAAGGAATCTTAACTAATTCCAGAAAAAGAAGCATCACACATTTTTCGAAGCGAAGAAGGAATTCTCATTAATTCTAGACAATGTATAGAAGGAACATCATACATATTTCGAAGAACCCAACGACCAGTAGATCCATTTTCACGATCGGGCGCCAACGTGAAAACACAGATTTGCCGGTTCGAACCCAGCATCCTACTGCTCCGGAGACGAGTGCTTTCCCAATTAAGCTACACCGATGGAATTTATCGCTGCAACTTTGCCGTCTTGACATATGTTTCATCTCCAAAGTACGTCACAGCGTTTAAAATCGGAACTCTTTTCCTATAACTAGCAGAAGGTATTTTATGTTTAGCAAACACAGTACGTCTGTACACTTAAAAATTTCACCGCTTTTCCTTTCACTTTGTATTACCTGTACATAGATATTACCAAAGTACGCAGACGGTAACTGCTTTAGTTTAAAGCTGGCGTACTTTGACTTATAGAAAGTGCAACGCCCGGTAGATGTAGAGGCATTAGATTATTTTTGTCATTTAATTTGAAATTAGTATTCTGTCTGATTAAAAAAAAACTATAGACAAACCATAAAAGGCTGGAATTTTAGATTAAGAAGCAAACAAGTGCTCAGAGGAGTCTAAAATGCTCAGCACGTGGTTTTGGGCGATAAAATGGGTATCCTTGGTGTGATTGTTCGTAGAACAAGTAATATTAAAATGTTTGGAAGTAGTAGATAATAGTTGTGATATGTGATTGGTTGATCATTTGGTGATAATAGTTATTGCCATGACCGTGCAAATGAAAAATGGGAACTAAATGCGTTTGAATTCACATATTAAATGCAGCTCTGTGACGTACTACAGGGATGAGCACATGTCAAGACGGCAAGTAACACCTGTCGGTATAGCTTAATAGGGGAAGCATTCGGCTCCAGAGCAGAAGGATGCGAATTCGAGTTCTGCATCTTGTTTTTTCACATTGACATTTGAACGAAAAAATCTATCTACTGGCCGTTAGGTTCTTCAAAAAATGTATGATGCTTCTTCCACTCATCGTCTGGAATTAGTGAAAATTTATTTTTCTAGAGAGCTACTTCAAGTATGGTTTGCGGCGGATCTGAAACCTGCGATTTCGTGCCCCGTGGCCAGGGCCGGCCCGTAAAATTTCAACCATTACCAAAACACGAATTTGACATCTGGTGCACTCGGTCATTCGACTGCTTCAGAGTTTTCGTTTTATTAATTGCTACATGTATTCTATTACAATAAACGTTAATTCAGAATATTTATGAGACTCTGTATGTATAAGTCACGTGACGTCCGAGTAGGGGGGGGGGGGCTTGTATACTCAAAAATACTGCATGAAAAGTAAATGTCTGAAATTATAATCTTCTGAGTTATAATCTCTCATAAAAACACACACTTTGCATATGATCAATATCACATCTTTTTGCTAGTGTGAAACACAAAGTGATACGTGTACTTTCCCCAAGAGCTCACCGTTGAAAATTAACACATTTTAATTAAAGTGTGACCAAGTTTTTGGAGGTCCCATCCACTTCACTCAAAAAACCCTATGCTTTTTCAGTTCACATATTATAGACTATACGTTTGTATTTATTCCTATCTCATAGTTACACCATATACTTCCAAAGATATCTAAAATCCTTTTAATGGTACAATTTTTTACAATATCTTATTTTTCTGCTAAACTGCACATATTTTAATACACTGACAAACACCTACGAATTAATTGTTTTTTTTTGGTAGTACTTTGTCTATGTTATGTTACCAAGTACAGTAAAATTCACATACTCTACTGTAATGATATCTATTGTTCAAAAATTCTTAAAATTTAGTTATATATATATATATATATATATATATATTTATACGCATGAAAAGAACAATTTCCATGCCTTTGAAATTTTTCGGGTTTTCAAATTATCATTCCCTACCGCCGGACCCGGAAATATCCTTAGGGATAAGGAGGGGGGGGGAATTCGAAAAGTACGAAATATCCAGAATTATGAGTCCAATCGTTCTACTGGGAGAAGATTTTATGGCTTTATAAACTGCACCTATCTCTATTGGCATATCATATCGCTAGAACCCAACATGTCTCTTGTGTGTGCGGGGGAACACATTTGTGCCGCTTAAAATGCGATGTCCCAGATTTTGTGCTATCGTAACTCAAAAAGTTTTTGCATTTAGTGCACTGCACAACGTTTTCCGGCAGACTGGTTTCAGAACGGGACAGTAATTTAAAATATTTCCAAATATCGCGTTTCCCCTTTACATTGTCTACAAGCACATATTTTCCGGAAGAGATTTTTTCACGAAAATCTTTCGCTTTCTTAAACTACATAATAAGTATAGAAGAGTATTTATCAGCAACATTGAACTGAACATATGCTAAGGGAAAACAACAACAGACTGCCCAGCTAACCAGTGTCACAGAAGTTTTGAAAACGGCTGACTGAGAGTACAAATGGGGAAAATAGGGCACATATTTATACACAGAAGTAACTTTCTCCCAGCCCATTTCTCCCATGCCATTCAAGACAACTTAAAAGCTTTTCACACATCTAGAGAACAAAGTGCCGCCGACCAGAACAATGAAAAAGATCGTCTACGAGTGGGTGCCTCGGTTTATAAATGGTGCAGTTAATAGCCTGCCCTGAAGCATGAGAGAAGGGTGGAAGTTAGAGAGAGATAGAGAGAAGGGACCACACACACATTGAAAAACTAAGGGAGCTGACCCACTCCAATTGTTTGGTAGGAGGAGAGGATGTCATAAAACTTCTATTTTTTCCATCAGCGGAAACTATTCAATCGTATCCTGCTGCTGTATGTTGCGAGTTTTCCAAACGAGAAAGGCACCGTGCAACGATTGTTTTGCTCATAAAAAAAATAAACCCTACTCGGCCCGTGTCCGTTTTACATTAAATATTTAAGGGCCGGCCCGGCCTGTTTTCCCAACTTAGAAATGAGCAAAGGCCCGACCCGGCCCGGTCCCGTGCAAACCTCTAGGGGAAGGGTATATGTGACATACTTAAGTGATGACGCACCTGTCAAGACGGCAAGTAGCAGTGACAAGCGCTTGTCGGTGTGTTAGGGTTATACAAAAGTTTTCGCCGTCCACACTAGCGGGTGATGTAGGGGTCTAACCGGCCGGCGACCCACGCTGTCAGTTCGTACATGAAGCCAACCATGGTGGTCGATAAAGTTCATTTGTGGCACTGTTTGTTATTCATGTTTAATTTAGGGGAAAGTGTGAGTGAAGCATACGGTTCAGTATATTAGGCGTATGGTGAAACGTTTATGGGTGAGGGGACGTGTCGAAAATGGTTTGCCAGGTTTAAGAGAGGTGATCTTAGCTTGAAAAACAAACCACGTGCAGGTAGACCGCAGGAACTCGCAGACGAGGAGCTGGAATCGCTGTTTCAAGAGGATGCCACACAGTCGACCACGCAACTGGCGAAATGTTTGAAAGTGGCTCAATCGACGGTGGTACGGCGTCTACAGGCCTTGGGGAAGATCCAGAACATTGGTAAGTGGGTTCCACATACTTAAACGGAGCGTAATATTGGTCAACGATTGGACATCTGCATGTCGTTGCTGAAGAGGTTTCAAGGGAAGAATTTATTGTGGAAGATTGTCACCGGGGATGAAAAATGGGTCTATTGCTACAACCCCGTACGTAAGCAATCCTGGGTCGAATCAGGTAGCCATCAACATCCACTGCAAAACAGGATATCCACGGGAAAAAGGTGCTGTTGTGTGTGTGGTGGGATATGCATGGAGTGCTGTACTTCGAACTGTTGAAACCGGGCGAAACAATCACTGCACAATGATATAGCGATCAGTTGATGAAACTGAACACCGCAATCGAGCCAAAACGCCCATAGACAGGTAAAGGACGCTGTCTAGTCATCCTGTCACACGATAATGCCAGACCACGTGTCGGTGCCACCACGAAATCATTCCTTGAAGAGTTACACTGGGAGGTTTTACCGCACCCTGCTTACTCCCCGGACATCGCACCCTCAGACTTTCATCTGTTTTGCTCTCTGCAACATGCCCTAGCCCAACAGCGGTTCACCACACTTCCAGAGGGGGAAAATTTCGTCATTGCGTTCTTCAGCTCAAAACCCGAGTCCTTCTATCACAGGGGCATTCATTTGTTGCCAGAAAAATGGCAAAAGGTCACTGATGCTAAAGGCCAATATTTCGTTGAATAAATGTGTACTGGTTTCCGTATTGTTCCTGTCTCCTTTCTTCTTAAAACGGTGGAAACGTTTGCATACCCTAATAGTTTAATTGGTTAAGTATTCGGCTCCAGAGTAGAAGGATATTGGTTCGGGCCTCGCCGTCGGTAAATTTGTGTTTCCACAACTCTCAAGCGCCATTTTTTAAAACATGTAATTGCTGTTTTTCTGAGCATAAGAAACTGAGGTGGAACTGGTCCATTTATAGGGTGATTCGATTTCAATAAAATCTGGTGATAATGTTTAACAACTTAACACACACACACACACACACACACAGCGAAATTTGTTGATGGTAAGCTTACACATAAATAAATGTTTATGCTTCTAGAAAATTTGGTTTAACGCTAAAAGAGATACAACACTGTTTGTAAACTAATCATACACTGAGATTATTACCATAATGATAATTTTCAATCACTAGAAATCTATATATTACTGAAATCCATTTTCCTATGTAAGGGATTTGGTCGCATTTATTTCAAAATTTCTTAAAGCAATTTAATAACACGCGCTTGCTAACTTTCTTCCTGAGAAAAAGTCTAAAGTTTTAAGTTTTCTAAAAACTCTGAAGTGTTCTGGAAGTTTGCTTCTTGAATTCAGTTTAGCTGATAGAATAACACCTGCGTATTGGGTTGGTACGAATGAAATGTCCGGCAGAGGACCAGCACACATGGACGCCGAGAACGGAAAATCATGACAACTTACCTACCTAGGCGAAATAATTCCTGTCGGCAACGACACATAGTCCGGCAAGGCCATGATCCCGGAACGAAAAAAGTCTTGTGGCTGAGACCCGAAGAAGTCATCAACTGCACGTCGAACCTCGTTGTCTGTCGTGAATTGTTTCCCTGACAGGAAGTCATCCAGGCGACGAAACAGATGATAGTCTGTCGGAGACAAGTCCGGGGAAAGGCAGGATGAGGCAGTGCTTCATAGCCAAAGACACGTAGTGTCAGCATCGTTCGTTGTGCGATATGAGGCAGGGCTTTGTCCTGGAGCAGAAGAACACAGTATCTGTTGACTAAAGCCGGCTGTTTCTGCAGCAATTTCCGCCGGTGCATCTGGTGTAATTCAGCACAATAACGTTCTGCAGTGATGGATTGGCCTCTTGCCAAGAAACTCCGATTAATTATCCCGGCTGTGGGCCACCAGACAAGGAGCATCATCTTCTTGGTGTGGAGTGGTAGCTTACGATGCCGTCCAACATGCTGTGCCTTGCTTTACCATTGTGCAGATCGTTTCCAATTATCATAAAGGACCCACTTCCCGTCGTAGGTGACCATTCGATGCAGCAGAGGTTCCTGTTTATTCCTGGCAAGGAGCGACGTGCAGACTTCCAAACGCCTAGTCTTGTTGCCAGTTGTCAACTTATGCGGCAGCCACATGTCCAGCTCTTTGACCTTATCCAGCGCAGCCAGACGCCGAACAACTGCAGTGTGGTGAACACATACCTGTGCCGCTATCTCACGACACGTTTTTCGGGGGTTCGCCTCAACCACACGTAACATAACATCGTCAGAAATAGCAACAGGTCGGTGACCACGTGATTCGACTTACAGGTCCGTATCTCCGCTTCGAAACTTCACAAACGATCGCTGAATGGTTCGTTCGTTGGCTGTATTCTCCACAAACGCTTTGTTAACGTTTCGAGCGGCAATTCCTGCAGAAAGGCTCAGTTTAAATTCATACAGGAAGATGACTCTCGAATCCGAGGTCTGCATGTTTCCTTTGCAAGCCACGTTACGTCCAAACAAACCACACCTGAACCTTGTTCTTCACACACCTGCTAGCTATTTATAGTAACTCTAGGTCGTTCCATTCCGCTGTGGTGGGGGCCTGTCTCCACTGATCGTTCGCTCCGGGCATTTCATTCGCACCAACCCAATATTTTCACGCATTGATAAAATAATAGAATTTTGTAGAGTTGCTGAATATTTGAAAGCGTGTTAGAAGGTAATGGTAGAAATTTGAGAATTATGTTGGTGATACAGCCATCATTTGCTATGTGTTTCGATTTTAGTTTGAAGAAAGGAAATTATTTCGGAAACCTTGATACGTAGCGGGCAGGGCAAGAGCAAGCTTTTTTCATTTGGGAGGGCGAGACTTATGCCAATAGAATTCAAAAGTTTTATACTTCCACACAAATAGTACGCAGTTTTTACTTTCTCATACCTCTATTATAAGGAAGTATTATGGTTGATCAAAAATTTCACTTGTGGTTTCTGCCATATCTTTACTAAAATATGAAAACTAGGTAAACATCTTAGAATCAAGTAAAACGTAAACGTTACGTGAACACAGACGACACAGCACTCCGCAGAGATGCAGAATAATAAAAATCCTGAAGCAGTACAGAAAAGATGAGTATCAGACAGTAAACGTAACAGTAGAAAGACGATTTCGGGTTAGGGCGTGAAAAAATTCCATTGAAGGTTAAACGACTTTCTGCGACGGACCACATAGTAAGATAAATTAGCTCTTCATCCCTTCAGCATATTCGGATAGGACACAGAAGTTGGTACTATCTGTATGTTGTTTTAAATGCCTCTCTCCTCTGTTTAGGACCATTCCGTTCGTGCTCATGAGGAGGACACACCGAACTGAGTAGATTACTCTATGCCCTGGTTAGCTGCACGGGATATTGTATACGGCTAAATAAAGTCTTAAACAGAAAGGAAATTCTAAAGCGTATAACCACCTTTTTCAGTTAAAAATTTCAGTAAATTTATTCACACGTTGAGAATATCTATTTTTTACGTCCCTTAGAGCAGTGGTTCTCAAACTTTTTTGCCTGTGGAACCCTTTTCCTACAATGTCTAGCAATGGAACCCCTCTATAAAGACCATTTCAAAAAATATTATACCTATATGCCTATTTTTTATCACTGATTTGAAATAAAAATAAAATGAAAAAAAAATAAGCAATCAATAAAAAGGTAATACTTACAGAAAGGTAATGTAGATCCAAGAAAAATCTATTATGCCAATGACGCAAGTTTTCATTAACGAAAAATATTAATGTGATGAATGGCTTTGCTTTTTATTGCCACATAATTCTTTAAAATTCGGTTCTATCGACGAAAGTTGTAATCTTATATGGGGCTCTGCATTCAGCTTATTCCGGTGCTTTGTTTTTGTGGAGGCATACACAGAAAAGCCAGTTTCACACAGACAGGTTGTCGTAAATAGTAAGAGTACTGACACAGCTTTTTGCGAAAATAATGGATATTCTTCTTTCAAACTGGACCAAAATTCTGCCACTGACACTGTTTTATAAAGAGATGTCACTGAAGAATCTGACGTCAGTTCAATATTTTTTTCATATTCATCAAATGAAAAGCGTGGAGGTTTATCATTTATAACAAATGGATTTTTAATCCATAATTGACTTTTTGTTTTTTCGTGCTGCTCATCAGGAAAATAGCGCCTCATTGAATCGCGGAGAGCTTCCAAATGCTGCGTGATTTCATCATATTGTTTGTTTTCTGTTTCTGAGTCCAACTCTGACAGAAAGTTTCTCACGGTTGGAAAGCAGTCAAGTTCGTGGCTGCGGACACAACTGGTCCAAAATTGTAGTTTTTTTTAAATGCCGTAATTTTGTCGTTGGTAGTGAATACATCAATTTGCTTTCCTTGAAGTGCAAGATTGAGCTCATTCAGTTTTGAGAAAATATCAGATAGATAAGCCACTCGAAATAACCACTCTCTATCATTTAATCGATCTTCCAAATAAAAGTGGTTATCTATGAAGAAAGCATACACTTCAGCTCGAAGTTCAAAAAAGCGTTCCAATATTTTACCTCGAGATAACCACCTCACTTCAGTGTGTAGAAACAATGACGTATGCACACTTCCTATATCATCGCACACGATTTTAAACAATCTATTATTCAGAGGACGAGCTTTTATGAAGTTTATCATTTTAACTACTTCATCCTGGGCGCTTTTTATATGGAGAGGCAAACTTTTCGCGGCAAGAGCTTGCCTATGAAGCATATAATGACTACTGGTACAGTGCTTTGCAATCATTATGATGCGTGCGACAACACCAGATGTTTTCCCCACCATAGCTTTAGCACCATCTGTACAAATATAACGCAATTTTACCACGGAATTTCATTTTCTTCAAAGAAGCAATTTAAGATATTGAAGACCTCTGCTGCAGTTGCACGTGCTATTAGCGGCTTGCATAAAATATCTTGTGCTAGAGATGCTTCATACGGATATTTTACAAAGACGAGCAATATCGCGAAACCCGACACGTCTGTAGACTCATCCATTTGCAAAGAAAAATCGCAAAACTTGATGCGAACAAGAAGTTCCTCTTTTACGCTGCCTGCTATTTCCTTCACTCGGCGAGACACTGTATCATTTGATAGCGAAATTTTCGATATTTCTTTGGCCGATTTTTCACCAAGTATACACTTAACCATGTCAATAGCACATGGCTTGATTACATTCTCTGCTATTGTATGAGGTTCATCTGCTCGTGCTATTTAATAGCTTACTGAAAAGGAAGCCTCTGTAGCTCTTTCATTCGCTGTATGTGCTGCATGAAAAATATTTTTTTCCAATTTTAAAAGTTCATCACGCTTGCGCACAAAAAAATCAACATTCTTATCTTTCAGTTCTTGATGTATAGTCTCCAAATAGCGTCGCAGTTTAGCAGGTGCCATTGAACTATTATGATAAACTTTGCGGCATACGGCACACTGCGGATTATCATCAGCATTCACAAATCCGAAACCAATATAACTCTCATAATACTTTCTTCTATTTGCAAATTTGGCAGTTTTATCTTGATCAGACCTTCCAGAACGTGTATCATTTTCTTTAACTGAAGCAAATTCTTTTGTTTCTTGGTCATTATCATTCTCATCTATATGAGAAGTTCTAGGCACTGATGGAGAATTCGACACAAAAATTTCGGAACTTGAACGTTTTAACGTACCCTGTTTAAGCCAACGATCCATTTCCAACGTTAAGCGGAATATAGAGCATAGTTCAACAAGCACACACTAACTAATATTGCCAGGCCAAATACGTAGCAAATTCTGGATTCTCCGGCACTCTACAGCCGTCCAGACCTAGGCAACAGTGAAGGCCATAAATTGCCTTATCAGCGTTTCAGGCGCCCCTCCACCCTCAATCTTTTTGCACCCCTTCTTTGAGATATTCTGTCCCACGTAGTTTTCATGGCTCTCTATCACATCTTTTTTCCTGTTTTTTTATTGGTTGCAAAGAATTGGTTGGTTAAGCCTGTCATCGGGAAAAATATGGAATTAACAGATTTCTTGAAAATTTCGGCGATGTTTTACGAACTGCTTGCGGAACCCCTGGAGGGTTCCGCAAGTTTCTCAAAGTGTGTTCCGCGGAACCCCAGGGTTCCGCGGAACACACTTTGAGAAACACTGCCTTAGAGGATGAAAAAAATAGATATGCAGAACGCGTAAGTAAATTTTTAACGCTCCTAGTATGATCTTCTGGAGAGCACCTGCATCCCGGCCCTCCCGGCACTTACGGCGCTAGTAGTAGGTCTTCGTCATCTTCTATTTTATAGGCAGACTTTTCTGGCAGCGGAGGCTTTTCAACACTTACTGGGAGATAGAGATCTTATCGGATTGTCGTTGTCCACGGAACGCCACGGTGCCGACCGACCACCTTACTCTGGAACGAAGTTCTCAGTATATGACTGCACTGCGCATGAAACGAAGCGAATAATTCGGCTCAGTGTGGTAGATTGGACGGCAAGAGAAGTGTGAAGCAGAATTTATTAGGCTTTTAGTTTTAATTCGTCCAACTCCCATCTTATGATATGTCCTCCTTGCGTTGCCCATTTCGGATTTTAGAAATAAATGGGAAGCGAATCCCCGGAAGAAATAATTCTTTACAAATACATTAAAGGTACACACACCGACAACTGAATTATAAACCTTTATGAAGATGTACATAAATGTCGCTTACCATATTGCAAAATACGTGGTCACTTGCGTCACCATGTGATCTAGGCAACTAGTTAAGACTGCTGCTAGTCAGTAATCGTCAGTAGTGTTGATCACAATGGGAAAAACAAAGGGTCTTTCGGAGTTCGATAAAGGGCTTATTGTGGATGCCCGTCTGGCTAGAGCAAAGACTTTGAAAACAACAGAGCTGACTGGTTTCTTGAAAAGTGAGATTTTCGGGTCTGTTATCAGTGGATATGACCCACATGACTTCTCTAAGAGGGTACCTTTGGACGACGACTATTCGTCAGGAACGAGATCGCCATCGTCTGAAAACGGTGGTGGCCATAATTTCGACAGTCAAAATGTCCACAATTCAAATTGTTGCACGGTTATAATGTCGACAGTCAAAATGTCGACACAGTCATAATGTCGACACGGTCATAATGTCGACACTCCAAATGTCGACAGGGTCTAGAAAATGTCCGCATGGTACTCTAACTTAGACCGTAGACGGTTTTAAGACGAAGCCGGGGCCCAGAGTCAAGATGCCCCAATAAAATTTCCCCCTAAAATCTACCGGTTTCACTTTAGAACAACAGAACCTCCAAATTTGGTAACTATCTCATGGTACTCTAACTTAGCCCGTAGACGGTTTTCGGAAGGGGTCGGGTCCCGAGGTCAAGGGGTCCCCATAAAATGTTTTCGTAAAATTTACAGTTTCTAATTTAGAACCACCAAATTTGGTATACTATCTCATGGTACTCTAACTTAGTCTGTAGACGGGTTTTTGGAAGGGGTCGAGGTTCGGGGTCACGGGGCCCCCATGACCCCGAACCCCGACCCCTTCCACTATTCGTCGGGAACGAGATCGCCATCGTCTGAAAACGGTGGTGGCCATAATTTCGACAGTCAAAATGTCCACAATTCAAATTGTTGCACGGTTATAATGTCGACAGTCAAAATGTCGACACAGTCATAATGGCGACACGGTCATAATGTCGACACTCCAAATGTCGACAGGGTCTAGAAAATGTCCGCATGGTACTCTAACTTAGACCGTAGACGGTTTTAAGACGAAGCCGGGGCCCAGAGTCAAGATGCCCCAATAAAATTTCCCCCTAAAATCTACCGGTTTCACTTTAGAACAACAGAACCTCCAAATTTGGTAACTATCTCATGGTACTCTAACTTAGCCCGTAGACGGTTTTTGGAAGGGGTCGGGTCCCGAGGTCAAGGGGCCCCCATAAAATGTTTTCGTAAAATCTACAGTTTCTAATTTAGAACCACCAAATTTGGTATACTATCTCATGGTACTCTAACTTAGTCTGTAGACGGGTTTTTGGAAGGGGTCGGGGTTCGGGGTCACGGGGCCCCCAAGCAAAATTTTCCTAAAATCTACAATTTTCAATTTAGAAGCACCAAATTTGGTATACTATCTCATGGTACTCTAACTTACACGGTAGATGGTTTTTGGAACGGGTCGGGGAACGGGGTCAAGGGGCCCTCATAAAATTTGTACCTAAAATGCACAGTTTTCAATTTAGAACCACAAAATTTGATATACTATCTCATGGTACTCTAACTTAGTCTATAGGCGGGTTTTTGGCAGGGGTCAGAGCCCTGGGTCAAGGGGGCATACAAAAATTTCGTAAAATCTACAGTTTTCAATTTAGAACAACCAAATTTGGTACATTATCTCATGGTACTTTAACTAAGTCCCTAAACGGTTTATGGATGGGTTCGGGGCTCGGTGTCAAGGGTCTCCCCACAAAATTTTTTCGAAAATCTACAGTTTTCAATTTAGAACCACCCAATTTTGTATACTATCTCATGGTACTCTAACTTAGACGGTAGATGGTTTTTGGAAGGGGTCATAGAAAAATTCCGTAAAATCTACAGTTTTCACTTTAGAACCACAAAATTTGGTATACTATCTCATGGTACTCTAACTTAGTCTATGCGTGGGTTTTTGAAAGGGGTCAGAACCCCGGGTCAAGGGGGGGCATACAAAATTTTCGTAAAATCTAAAGTTTTCAACTTAGAACAAACAAATTTAGTATACTGTCTCAGGGTACTCCGTAAACGGCTTTTGGAAAGTTTCGGGGCCCTGGGTCAAAGGGTCCCCATAAAAGTTTTACCTAAAATCTACAGTTATCACTTTAGAACCCCCGCACGGGGATAACTGGTTTTCCAGTTATTTGGGGAGCGGCGCCTCCACGGCCCGAGCTGACCTTGTGACTGGTCAACATCTTATGTCATGCCACCGCTTGTTTTTTATTTTGGTGCTGATGGTGTATGCAGGGACGGCTGTTCATCCAGCTGTTGGGGAGTCGCGGCCCCACGATCCCGAGCTGGTCTTGTGTCTCGCTTTTTCGTTTTTATTTATTTTCTCCACTGGCTAGTTGCCCGTGTTGTATACTTTACCTAATCGCTACCACGTTATGCACTAACACCCCGGTCTTGTGGTTTTGTTACCCTCCACCACTAACTGTATTATATTAACCGCTCAGTTCGTAGGTTGCTGAGATTCCGTTTAGGTTCCCTTCCAGGATTTGTCTTCTTTGGATTTCTTTTTTTCCTTTTAGCTGGTTTGGGTGCTAGACCTACCTGCATGTTTGCCGCGTGCGGAGACCCGTGAGGCGGAAATGGGATGTCTGGCGGCTGAGGTCGCAGGAGACCGGATAAGTGCCTCCTGTGTACCAACACTCCTCTTCGACCCCGGCTTCGCTGTAAACGGGAGGCTAGAGACTAACCCACCTCTAGTCAGAAGTCTTGTACCAGGTTGTGTACACGGCTTTAGCGGCTTTTTTGTCGTATAGCACGGCAGGGTGAGCCCGGGGGCTGTGGGATCATGCCAAAGGCGTTGGCATGACGGTACCCGGAGGCCGAAGTGTCCGCCGAGTGCGTGTGATCACAGCCAACGGACTATATCTGCAACGTATAAGCTCCAGAACTGTGTCCAGCGTCATTTTCTTGGCTTGCAGACCTCCAGTTCTCCCTTGTAGGGCTCGGTGGTGGGTGGAGTAGTCTGCAGACGAATCTTCCTTCTTTTTTCCATGGGTAAACCCAAACATAAACACTCCAAATTTAAGTCACCTGAAAAAATGATAGTTGCAACCGACTCTCCGTCTTCTCAACCTACCAAGTCTCATACCCTTAAACGGTCTTTAGACCTTGACCAAGAATGTGGAACCTCTTCTTCGGCTGCTGTACCAGTCACTCCGAAGCGTCGTCTCCCCTCGATTGCTGTGACTACGCATGCTACACACTTACTTGTAGAATCCATCGATCCGAATGAGAGACTGTCCACCAGATCTCCATTTTTTATTTCTAAAGCTTTGGACGCTGCGGTTGGCCCCTTGAAGTCTGTGAGGAAGCTTCGCTCTGGGGACCTGCTTGTTCAAACTTGCAGTGTTTCTCAGAGTAACACTCTTTTGCTCCTTACTAGTCTTCAAGGCATTCCTGTCAAAGTGGCTCCTCACCCGTTTCTTAACACCTCTCGGGGTGTTATTTCGGAATTTGATCTCTTACCATGCAGTGAAGAAGAATTGGTGTCTGAACTTGCAGATCAAGGTGTTCTTGCTGCACGTCGTATGATGTTCCGGCGCGATGGTTCTTTGATTAAGTCTAAAAATGTGATCTTGACTTTTAACTCCCCGAAAGTTCCGACCGAAATAAAGGCTGGCTACTTGGTCTGTGGAGTTCGCCCGTACATTCCCAGTCCTCTGCGCTGTTTCAGGTGCCAGAGGTACGGGCATTCCCAACGTTTCTGTAAGAGTTCCGCTCGTTGCGCTAATTGTGGCTCCAGTGAACATGACGGGGAAGGTTGCACTTCTGCGGCCTCCTGTGTTAACTGTGGTGAGGCCCATGCAGCTTACTCCCGCAACTGTATGAAATGGAAGGAAGAGATGGCGATCCAGCGCCTCAAGACCCTGGAAGGCCTCTCGTACCCTGCTGCCAAAGCCAAGTTGGGTATTCCCAACACCCGACAGCGTAGTTTTGCCGCAGTTGTTCAGTCTCTGCCACAACCCGTGCAGACCTTTGTTCCGCGCCCTGTAGCTCTCGCCGCACTTGCCAAGCGATCTACAGTTGAACAAGCGACACAGGTGGATTTCACTGAGCTCCAGCTTATTCGACCAGCTGAGTCTGCGCCTTCTCTTTTGAAGACGCCCGCCTCTTCCGGTTCCCAGCAGACAGCCTGCACGTGCGGAAGACCCGGCCCTCAATCCGCAAAGGTGTGCGGTGTCCATCAAACTGTCTCGGCCTCAGCGAGGTCCCCACCCTCACCCAACATTATAGAAGAACACGGGGGGAGGAGAGTGACAGTTCGTCCCCAGCCTCTACCAGCATTGCAGAGGAACATGGGGGGGGGGGAGGAGAGTGACAGTTCGTCCCCGCCCTCTGCCAGCATTGCAGAGGAGTGTGGGGGGAGGAGAGTGACGGTTCGTCCTTTTCCATTAGTAAATATGTTACTTTTAATAAACTTCATTAACTACCTTTTCTTCACTGCTTTCTTCATACTCTTTTTCAACTTTTACCAAGCCTGTCTGATCTTAATCATTTTCCACGTTTTTAAAAATCTGTGGCTGATCGTTCTTTGTCTGGCGCTCTTTGGCCAAACCTGGCCCTTGCGCCAATAAAATCCAACAACCAACCAACCAACCAACCACTTTAGAACCCCTAAATTTCGTATACTATCTCACGGTACTCTAACTTAATCTGTATACGGTTTTTGGAAGGGGTCGGGGCCCGGGGTCCTGGGGCCTCCATACAAAATTTGCCTAAAATCTATAGTTTTTAATTTAGAACCACAAAATTTAGTATACTATCTCATGGTACTTTAACTTAGTCCGTAGCCGGTTTTCGGAAGGGTTCGGGGCTCTGAGTCCAGCCCCCCCCCCCCCATACAAAAGTTTCGTAAAATCTTCAGTTTCCAATTAGAACCCCACAATTTGGTATACTATCTCATGGTACTCGAACTTAGCCCGTACACGGTTTTCGGTAGGGGTGGGGTCCCGAGGTCAAGGGACCCCCATAATGTTTTTCCTAAAATCTACAGTTTTCAATTTAGAACCACCAAATTTAATACACTGTCTCATGGTAGTCAAACGTAGTCTGTAGGCCGGGTTTTGGAAGGGATCGGGGCCCGGGGTTGAGGGGGGGGGGAGGCGGCATGCAAAATTTTCGTAAGGTCTACAGTTTTTAATTTAAAACCACTAAATTTGGTAAACTGTCTCAGGGTACTCTAACTTACACGGTAGACGGTTTCTTGAAGAGGTCGGGGACCGTGGTAAATGGGTCCCCATCCAAAATTTTCGTAAAATCTACAGTTTTCAATTTAGAACAACCAAACTTGGTATGCTATCTCATGGTACTCTAACTTAGACGGTAGATGGCTTTTGGAAGGGTCGGGGCAAGGGGTCAAGGGGCCCTATAAAATTTTTCGTAAAATCTACAGTTTTCAATTTAGAACCACCAAATTTCGTATACTTTCTCATGGTACTTTAACTTAGTCCGTAGACGATTTTTGGTACGGGTTGGGTCCCGAGGTCAAGGTGCCCCCATAAAAGTTTTTCGTAAAATCTACAGTTTCGAATTTAGAACCCCTAAATCTGGTATAATATGTCACGGTACCGTAACGTAGTTTGTAGACGGGTTTTGGGAAGAGGTCGGGGCCCGGGGACCGGGGCTACAGGGTCACAAGGCCTCCATACAAAATTTGCCCAAAATCTTCAGTTTTCAATTTAGAACCACCAAATTTAGTATACTATCTCATGGTACTTTAACTTAGTCCGTAGCCGGTTTTCGGAAGGCGTTGGGGTTCTGGGTCAAGGGCCCCCATACAAAAGTTTCGTAAAATCTCTAGATTCCAATTTAGAACCACCAAATTTGGTATACTATCTCATGGTCCTGTTAGTCCTTTGACGGTTTTTGGAAGGGGTCGGAGCTGGGGCAATGGGCCCCAATAAAATGTATTCCTAAAATCTACAGTTTTCAGTTTGGAACCACCAACTTGGTATACTATCTCATGGTATTCTTACTTAGACGCTAGATGGTTTTTGAAACGGGTTGGGGCCCGGGGTCAAGGGGGCCCCATACAAAATGTTTTTTTAAATCTACAGTTTTCAATTTAGAACAACCAATTTTGGTATACTATCGCATGGTACTTTAACTTAGTCTGTCGACCGGTTTTCGGAAGAGGTCGGGGCCTTGGGTCAAGGGCCCCATAGGGAATTTTCCTGAAATCTACAGTTTTCAATTTAGAAACACCAAATTTGGCACACTATTTCATGGTACTCTAACTTAGTCCGTAGACGGTTTCTGGAAGTGGTCGGAGCCCGGGGAAAGGGACCCCTATAATTTCTCCCCCTAAAATCTACATTTCAAAATTGCCTTTATTCTTCAGTAATATAACATTTCTATGTACATGACAATGGAATTCTGCCAATAAATACAGCGGTATATACATCAGCTGGAAAATTCCAGTGAAACGTAAAACAAAATATTGTTAAAATCATAAAAAAAATTATTTCGACACGTAGGGCGAAGGAGAGGCAGACAATAAAGCACGAGCGATACAAACGAAAATGTTTACCTACAGTATTGTAGACAGGGCAAGACATGATTCTATACTATGCACAAATTCCAATTAAGCATTACTACCATACTAAAGATTAAACAGTAGGTACTAATTCACAGAAATGCAACACTACAGTTTTCAATCTAGAACCACCAAATTTGGTATACTATCTCAAAGTACTCTAACTTAGACGGTAGATGGGCTTTGCAAAGGGTTTTGGCCCGGGGCAAGGGGCCCCCATACAAATTTTCATAAAATCTACAGTTTTCAATTTAGAACCACCAAATTTAGCATACTATCTCATGGTACTGTAACGTAGTCTGCAGACGGGTTTTTGGAAGGGGTCGGGGTCCTGGGTCACGTGACTCCGACGCAAAGTTTTCCTAAAATCTACATTTTCAATTTAGAAGCACCAAATTTGGTATACTATCTCCTGGTACTCTAACTAAAACCGTAAACGGTTTTTGAAAGGGGTCGGGGCTTGGGGTCAAGGGGCCCCAATAAGCTTTTCCCCTAAAACCTACAGTTTTCAATTTAGAATAGAACCACCAATTTTGGTATACTATCTCATGGTACTCTAACAGACGGTAGATGGTTTTTGGAATAGAAAAATTCCGTAAAATCTACAGTTTTCAATTTAGAACCACACAATTTGCTATACTATCTCATGGTACTCCAACTTAGTCGGTAAACGGGGTTTTGGAACTGGTGTGAGCCCGGGGTCAAGGGGAGAGGCGTACAAAATGTTCGTAAAACCTACAGTTTTCAATTTAGAACAACCAAATGTAGTATACTGTCCCCGGGTACTCTAACTTAGTCCGTAAACGGTTTTTGGAAAGGTTTGGGGCCCTGGGTCAAGGGCCCCCATAAAATGTTTCCCTAAAATCTACAGTTTTCAATTTAGAATCACCAAATTTGGTATACTGTCACATGGTACTTTAACTTACTCTGTAGGCGGGTTTTCGGAAGGGATCGGGGTTCGGGGTCAAGGGGCCCCATACAAAAACTCCGTAAAATCTACAGCTTTCAATTTAGAAATACCATATTTGGTATGCAATCTGATGGTACTCTAACGTAGTCTGTCTGTGGGTTTTTGGATGGGATCGGGGCCCGGGTCCACGTGGCCGCCATGCAAAATTTGCCTAAAATCTTCAGTTTTCAATTTAGAAACACCAAATTTAGTATATTATCTCATGGTAAACCACCTAGAAAACCGTAGCAGGTTTTCGGAAGGGGTTGGGGCCCTGGGTTAAGGGCCCCCTATACCAAAGTTTCGCAAAATCTACAGATTCCAATTTAGGACCACCAAATTTGGTATACTATCTCATGGTACTCTAACTTAGACGCTAGATGGTTTTTGAAACGGGTTGGGGCGCGGAGTCAAGGGGGCCCCATACAAAATTTTCGTAAAATCTACAGTTTTCAATTTAGAACCACCAATTTTGGTATATTATCTCATGGTACTTTAACTTAGACGCTAGATGGTTTTTGAAACGGGTTGGGGCGCGGAGTCAAGGGGGCCCCATACAAAATTTTCGTAAAATCTACAGTTTTCAATTTAGAACCACCAATTTTGGTATATTATCTCATGGTACTTTAACTTAGTCGGTAGCCGGTTTTCGGAAGGGGTATGTGTATAAGAGCGTTTGGGGCCGTATGAAAAATACATAAATCTAGTATGTGTATTTGGGGCCTTATGAAACATACATTTTTTATTTTAACGTGAGCCGCTACGGTGGCGCAGTGTTCTAAGTGATGAGTGCTGACCATTCGTCCAAGATGAGTCCGGGTTCGAATCCCGATGTGGCATGGACGTTGTGCTTGTCTTAGGGCTATGGATGTCTCCCGTCTCTGAAACCAGTGGCCCAAAATTAGGAACGGTCGACTGCTTATAGCCCACTGAATTGATCACGGTGGTCGTTAAAATCCCAACTAAAAAAAAGATTGCGACGTGCCCATTGCTATTTATTATGGAGCCGAATGAAAGTTCGTTTTTGATATCAACGTGTCCACTTCCATGTAGGGTGGCCACGAAATTTTAGGGAACAGTACATAATCGCACTTCTGTTTTCACCTTGTCCGCGCTTCGGCATATGGTTGAAGTATAGGTATATATAGCTGGGCCATTTCAGCACGTAGTATGGTTTATATAGGTAATAAAGATAATGTTACACTTTAATCAGTTACAACACATTAATCCCGAAGGCTATTTCTTGAAATTTTTAATCCGCCGTGCTCATATTCACAACTTTAACAAAATATGTCAAGTTATTAATGTTGCACTTTTACTCTGCCACAAAACCTTAATTACAAGAACATTTTTAGGAATTTTTAGTCTTCCTAGTCTTTTTTAGGAATTTTTAGTCCGACGTATTCATAAGGTTTCGATAATATGCCAAGGTTTAGGCACTGCGTTTTTACACAGGCACGAAAATTCATAAACAGGCCTTAAGCCTTTTTATCAGTTTTCAATCAACCATGCTCATATGTATAAAATGTTCTCCGAAAGTCAAGTTTGTTGTGTTGCGTTTTTACTCGAGTACAAAACTTTAAATAGCCTTAGGAACAAGTCTTTTAAGTAATTGTATGCCATTAAATAGCCTTAGGAACAAGTCTTTTAAGTAATTGTATGCCATAGTCATATTGATAAGGTTTGATGACAAGTCAGGTTAATAATGTTGCGCTTATTAAAGATTTTTAAAAAGTATAGTGGCTAATAATTATTGTTTGAAGCCTAAGTAAAAGCTCATTTTTAATTTGACTTGTCATGCAGTCCTTATGAATATGGCATTTATTTTATTTTGTACATTTTACATAGCGTGTGCATTTTTGTTTTTGTTTTGGCATTTGTTTTATTTTGTGTTGTACGTGTTACATAGCGTTTCGCATTTTTGTTATACTTGTGACTTTGTAACGGCATTTTGAATTTTTATTTGTTTTACATTTTAGATTACATTTTGACATTTTATGTGTTTCACATGCTATTTTAAAAATTTTGTCTTTTTGAATTTTGTGTTGCGTTTTACATTCTTGCATCTTCGGCAGAATTACATTCTTGAAAAATTCAAATACAAGTTCGAAAAGGTATAATTCAATTAGTGAAAAATACCAGCACATTTTAGTAAAGGGTAGAATTATAAGCAATTCCTCTTAAACAGTCTAGCACGTTAACATTGTCTCTGTGCGCCAAATAAGTTTGAATTCCTTTTTCTCTTGCTAGCGTTTCTCTTCTGGGTGGATTTGTTAGAATCTGTGCTATCAATCTTTCAATTTTAGCCATAGTTGTTCTCTGCTCTTTCGCAATTTCACTGATTATTTCGTACAGTCACAGTTTTTTCTCTCCCAGAATTGTATTTCAGCGTCTGTGCCATCCTTTTAGTTTGTTTTGAGTTCTGGGAAAGCCAAGTAAATTGTTTTCACTTACTGACCAAATTCTTGGCGGGAAAAGCGGAGGGCTTCTGCTCTGATTGTTTCTTCTGCTTCCACGAAATCTTCCAAGAACATAATTTTTTCTCAAACCACTAAACTACAGAATCTGCATATCCTAGTAAAATTGATTTCACTTCTTTAAAAGCAGCTATAATTTCATCAGATGAAAGAAATGCGAGTACTTGAGAATGTCTGACTTTGAGAGCAAACTCATTGTTTTCCCCATATTCCGAGGCTATGCCAGAAGACTGGATATTCCTCCACACATTTTTTGCGAGATGAAATCAACAACATTTGTGTGTGCTGCTCCCAAATTCCTTTTTAGCAACATTACTATTTCAAAATCTGTCATTATGTGTATATTGTGGTGCAAGCTGAATAACATAGTCTAATGCATAGTTTTGTAAATCCTGCAAAAATCTTGTATAATATAAAATTCTTCATTCTTGCTGGAAAGTAGCCCATAAACTAGTGTGACAAATCTTTGCATATCTGGATTCGTTCCAACCATAGCATGAATAGTATATAATTGCCTGAATAGGGTTGGACAAATTTTAAATGTCCCATCCATAAACCAGTAAAGTGCTTCTTGAAGCTTTCGTAAATTATTTTCTGTTAAAAATAAAAAAAAATCTTAGATTTCCAAATGCGCTGTCTCTGCCAAGAAATTTTGCACTATCCATTTCCTGTAAATCTATTGGGACATCGATCCCTTCTAAAGTCGTAGGCTCCGCAGGCATGTCTTCTCTTCGTATTCGTCTTACAACTTGCCTTAGTGCATCCATATTAGGCATGTAAGCAACACTTACTGAAGCCATTCACGTTGTCACGGTTTGAATAATTTGTGCAGGGACTTCGTCCGTATTTCTCGCTCGTTCTTTTACTTGCGCTCTTGCAATCGCAACATCACTTTTCTCCGGTTTTGGAGCATGATTATGTGGTTTCTCACTGCGCATCCTGCGTTTATCTCTAACAAGAATAGTACTAGCAAAGCAGGTACAGTTACCATAATTTTCTTCAATACAGTGCCAATACCATAAAGCACCACGCACTCTGTTATGGGGGAATAGATACCCTTTCCATTTCAGCATATCATTTCCTTTTTGTGAGTTAACTATGTTGCGTACTTCATCTGCCATAGGGTCTTCGGAAAACAACGCTCTTTATCCTTGCAAATTATTTAGAACTAGACGAAATCCGTCGGAATCGACGGTTAGTTTTTTAAAGAATAAACTCATATGAAACGACAAATGTAAACTTTATTTGATTGACAAATTCTTTCAACCATTTCAGTAAAGACAATAGTTCAGGTTGTGATTTTTTTGGACTGAAGGTTTAACGACCGGAGTGAGCAACTCAATGACATATAAGCAGTCGCCCGTCCCTAATTTAGGGTCACTGGTTCCAGGGAAGGGAGAGAGCCAGTGCCGTAAGACAAACACAACATCCATGCCTCACCGGGATTCGAACCGTGAAGAGTCTCTTCACGAACGAATCATCATAAGCCAGCGCTTAGACCTTTCGCGAAGGTTACCTTCACGAACGAATCATCATAAGCCAGAGCTTAGACCACTGCGTCACCGGAGGGGGGCAGGTTCGTGATGAGGATCACGACTGCACCCTTTTCCAGGCGCAAAATGTGGAGCGGAAGTCCACTCATCTCGATCGTGTGCAAAAATTCAACTGGATAGCGCACTCTTTCACTCTCATTTTCAGTCAGCCGCCTCGGTGGCGCAGTGGTCTTAGCGATGGCCTCTGATCATTCGCCCGAAAGGTGTCCGGGTTCGAATCCAAGTGAGGCATGGATGTTGTTTTTGTCTTACGGCACTGGCTCTCCCTTTTCCCTGGAACCAGTGACCCTAAATTAGGGACAAGCAATTGCTTATAGCCCATTGAGTTGCTCACGGTGGTCGTTAAACCTCCAATCAAAAGACAAATCTTCAGTCACAACTCTGTTTGTAAATGTTGTTGGAATGAGATTTGCGTTGCGAATACTCTTCATTCTCTCTTGTCTGAGACATATAGTTGCGACCCATTGATCGCACATGCCTTCCAGTTAGGCTCTTAAGTTTTTTGTTTTTGTTCTGCGGGAGAGACATTCTTTTAAGGGTAAGTATGCAACGAAGTATTTACTTACTTTAGGACTGACCGTAGAAAACCCTGCACACACAAAATCTGACACTGAACTGAGCGCCTGATCTAGATAAGGGCCGCACGCTTCTCCCACAGACTTTACATGGGAACGTTGCCGCCCAGCCACGCCCGAACCGTTGCCCCAATCTCAGTTTTCTCGTCGACTGGTACATCTACATGGTAAGACCTTTTATTTTGATACCTGAACTATATTTTTACGTTCAGCCGTTCTCTCAAAATAGGCCTCACAGTAAAAAACCTTATAGAATGAAGATATGGATTTAAGAAAATTTTGTATGGGGCCACCTTGACCCCGGGCCCCGACCCCTTCCAGAAACCCGTCTACAGACTGAGTGTACCATGAGATAGTATACCAAATTTTGTTGTTCTAAATTGAAAACTGTAGATTTTAGGAAAAATGTTAATGGGGCCCCTTAACCCCGGGTCCCGACCCCTTCCAAAAACCGTCTGCGGACTAAGTTAGAGTACCATGAGATAGTATATAAAATTTGGTGGTTCTAAATTGAAAACTGTAAAATTTACGAAAATTTCCATGGGGCTCCCCTTGACCCCGGGCCCGACTCCTTCCAAAAACCATCTACGGACTAATTTAGAGTACAATGAGATAGTATATAAAATTTGGTGGTTCTAAATTGAAAACTGTAGATTTTACGAAAAGTTTGCATTGGAAATTTTGCCCCTTGACCCCTTGACCCCGGGCCCCGACCCCTTCCAAAAACCGTCTACAGTCTAAGTTAGAGTACCATGAGGACATTTTCTGGACCTTGTCGATATTATGACTATGTCGACATTTTGAGTGTCGACATTATGACCGTGACGACATTTTGACTGTCGACATTAAAGAAATTACAACGTAGAAACAATAACAAAATAAAACAGAGTAAAATAAAGTAAAATAGAATAAAATAAAATAATGTAAGATGCAAGTAAGGACGCGCCAAGCAGCAAACCAATAACCACATTAATACACGTTCAATAAAACTTTAACGAACCACAAGAACTCCAAGTAAGTAAGATTCAAGTATGAACTAAAATGGCAGAAGCCAATAAAATAATAAAAGAGCCCATAAACAGAAATATAATAGCATGGAAGACACAAAGCAAAAGCGAAGAAACAACAAAAACACTGACCTACAACTCCAAGGGGTGAGATGGTACGCCAATCGCCAGAAACCTTTAAATATGACAATAAGATAGAAATGTCGCTTTCATCTGGAGAACACCGACATTTGGAATGGCTTTTCTGGACTCCACAAAGGTTGGATACACCAAAAACATGCGGAGGTGTTCTCAAAGCCATCAAACCTGAAAAAGACGAAGCTAGAACCTTAAAGGTACAGTATAACAAATAGCTTGACCCAAATTGGCAAATCGCAAGATCAAAGAGCAACAAGCTACAGTAAACCAGAAATGGTAAAAAAGAAGGCTGCGGTTAGAGAAAAACCAAAAACCATACGAAGGAAATTAGCAAAAACCAATAGTAAGCAAAGGGTATGTTCAATATACTAAGTGTTCAATATCCAAAGACTCAAGAAACGGAAATTTACGTTTCTTGAGTCTTTGAATATTAAAGTAAAATGAGTAAAACGATTTCATAAAAAACCTGATGTGATTTTGATAATTTCTACGCAAACCGCGTTGCCCTACTCTCAAAACTCCACGAGTTACTACGTTTTCAAAATGTGCAAGATTTTTGGATCACCCGGTTTTACAGGAAGCCAAGGGGATAATTATTTGCCTTGAGGCGAGAAAAAAGTATAAACAGTTCGTTATCTAATACTTTCGCGCTGTTCCATATAGATAAACATCTATAAATTTGCGAAATAATAATGTTCCTATGGACTCCTCAGGAAACTTGGGATTCCTGTTTTGTATAAAATATAATGTCAAAGCCCAACGCCATTCTTTTATCATACACTGATGGAAAAAAAAAATCCCAACACCAAGAAGGGGTTGTGTTAGATAAACGACTGTTGGTAGGCGGTGAGAGTACATCTGTAAGATGACGTCTATGCAAATTTTGCGCTCGGCGCATACGTGCAAAGCAGGTTTGCTGTAAATACGCGCTGTAACGTTCGTGAGCGTTAATTATCGTTGAGATTCGACGTAGTGTGTTGATGTTAGTCAAGAATGCCTTTAAGAAGACGAAGAAGCCATTATCAATAGCTCACGGAGATTGAACGAGGTCATGTAATAGGGCTACGAGAAGGTGGATTTTTGTTCCGCAATATTGCAGAACGACTTGGCAGGAATGTAGCCACTGTGCATGATTGTAGGCAGCGGTGGTCAAGGAAGGTACTGCCTCAAGAAGACCGGGTTCCGGCCGGCCACGTGGCACTACTGAGAGGGAAGACCGCCGTGTACGGCGTATGGCCGTGTCGCATCGTACCGCGTCTGCGGCAGCAATTCGAGCTGCAGTTGCCACCACAGTGACACAACGAACTGTTACAAATCGGTTACTTGAAAGACAATTCCGAGCCAGACGCCCTGTAGCGTGCATTCCACTTACTCCAAACCACTGCCGTTTGCGACGTCAGTGGTGTCAAGCTAGAGCTCATTGGAGGACGGAGTGGAGATCTGTTGTGTTTTTTGATAAAAGCCGGTTCTGCCTGGGCACCAGTGATATCCGTGTGTTGGTTAGAAGGAAGCCAGGTGAGCGCCTGCAACCAACCTGTCTGCGGCCGAGACACACTGAACCTACACCTGGAGTTATGGTCTGGGGAGCAATTTCCTATGACAGTAGGAGCACTCTCGTGGTTATCTCACGCACCCTGACGGCACAGTTGTACGTCGGTCTGGTGATTCAACCTGTTGTGCTGCCATTCATGAACAGCATTCCAGGGGGTGTTTTCCAACAGGATAACGCTCGCCCGCATACCGCTGTTGTAACCCAACATGCTCAACAGAGTGCCGACATGTTGCCGTGGCCTGCTAGATCACCAGATCTTTCACCAATCGAGCACGTATGGGACATCATTGGACGACAACTCCAGCGTCACCCCCAACCAGCATTAACCGTCCCTGTATTGACCGACCAAGTGCAACAGGCATGAAACTCAATCCTACAAACTGACATCCAGCACCTGTAGGACACAATGCATGAACGTTTGCGTGCTTGCATTCAAAATTCTGGCGGTTACACCGGTTATTAATGTACCAGCATTTCACATTTAAAATGGCTCTTCTCGCGCTTACATTAAGCTGTGATCTTGAAACCTTAATCGATTAAATATGTTACCTATACAAATGTATTGCCGCCATTTCATTCCTCTACAACTATTTTGTCGTGGTGTTGGGATTTTTTCCCCGTCAGTTTAGATATTGATAGTAGGTTTCTTGTCAGTTAGGCTTATTTCCAAATCGAGGTAGTTGACCTCTCTGCTGGTTACATTATTTTTTTTTTCAACCTCAGGTTCTTCGGATAGATTTCGCTAGCCAAAACTGCAAAGTCATCCCAGTCATAAGTCAAAACATCATCCACGTATGTCATAGCGTTTTGATTGTTAAATTTAAAATTAGCTGCGAAGGCTTCTTCATAGTGGTGCAGAAATAAGTTTGCAAGTACATATCCATCGGTATGCCTTTGCTCGGCACGAACAAATCTTCGCCCATGCAAATAAAATTATTAAACGGATAAATGGTTTTTAGGTTCCAAAATTCCTCTGAATGTTCAAAGTGGTTGAGAATTTGACAAACAACTGGTCACACATGCTACTTAGGTCCTTTAGATCTATTGACGTAAACAAGTTCTTGAAGTCAAATGTATGTATGCACGTTATCGGCGAGGGACAGTAGGAATTAAAGAACTGTAGAACTGGTGTGTTATTACTAACAATCAATGAGCCTGAAATATACTTTTCAGCAGATTTTCGAAAACATGTCCTGCTTTTGTGATGTAATTGCTCCTGCCGGAAGTAATAAATCTGAACGTAATCAGGTCCTTGTGAAATTTAGGGATCACATATATAAATGGAAACTGCAGCTCCGAGCCACAGGTGAACTCCAGTTTTTTATGAAACCCAAGGACTTATTAACAAATAGTTGTTTTGTCCTGTGTAATGTGCATATAAGTTTCTCCATTTAATAGTTCTTCCCGTATTAGTCCAGCGTAAAACCTCGTACACACAGAGCAAAGTTATTTTTTGCCTTGTCTATGAAGACAATGGTGAATCTTTTTTTAGGTTCAGTGAAGCTCCCATAGTTCACTTTTGTGTGTCGATAACAACCTGAAACAGACAAAGTAGCAATTCTATTTTGTATTGAATCAATAACCAAGCTCAGCCACTGGAGGAATGCTTGCTATGGTACTCTGTGAGTTAAAGACATTTTCATAGCAAATCTTACCTAGTCGGACTTAAGAGTCCTGATAGTAGATTCACGGTTTTTTTAATATGTAAGTCTATCGTTTGTTCCTTCCTTCATTAACTCACCAAGAGTTTTATTCGTGATTACATTCAGGTCACCTGTTAGTACAAGCCCCTACGTAGGATTAACGTATACTATCAGAGAGTAACTAGCAATTTATGTGCAATTCATGTTCACTTATATACAGTGCAAAAAAAAAAAAAAGGTCAAGAAGAAAAACTCAATTTTTTCCTGTGTTTTTAAATTATTACCAAAGGCTCAATAAAACACTTTTTAACATACATACAGAGAATTGCTGCTTGATCAGATTGCATCAAATAAATTATGATTTTAAGAAAATTACTATATGGTTGGTACTCCTCCTTGTAGCAAAAAGCAAGGGAGTTCTTCAGTTGTGTCCTGCAGGCAATTAAATCTGGATATCTCCTTGTAGTTGAACAATTGTCTACCCAGGTTCGGCCCATAACTAAACCTAGAGACAATGTCAATATGTTTTATTGGAAAAGCGTCCTTAGTTTTGAGAAGACGCTTTTAAAATGAATTTTATCATAAAGACTATCCATGTATTGTATAACACAAAAGCATCTACTGACTCCTGCCTTATTTTTACTTTTAACGGAGATAGATAGTCTGTGACTGGCACGGTCCTCCACAAGAAGTTTTATAACTCTATTATGGTATTCAAAGGTTAAATGCACACGTCTTAGTGCCTTTAATGTGCTAATATTTAAACCAAATAGTTTTTCTTTACAAGGTGTAACAATATTATCTCTGCAAGAGTCCAGTAGCCTCAATAAGAAATCAAAGTACACAAAGGCACACCCTCTGCTGCTATTACCCCTATTACGTCTAGTACGTGTGTAACGAACTCCAAACGGCTTATATTTAAACAATGAATAAACAGTTTCAGTGTTCAATTTACCGTCACAGGAAAGCTTTTTGTTACAGAACATATCGTTGAGTCCATATGCGTAAAGTGTCTCCATCTGCAGCATAAACAAGTACTCCAGTTCCAAACGCCTCGGAAGTGATTACTCAAAAGCCAAAATTCCGATGAAAATGCTGTTTAAGCCAAACCTTTGAAAAGGTTGAATTTCAATATCGTCTTTTTCTTGAAGAGCCTCACATCTGAACGATGACCATTCATGCGTACATTAAGAGTGCAGGAAGTTTGTCCAATGTATTTTTGTCCACTGGTTTTACAAGTAATGGAGTACACCAAATTTTTTGCCTTACAGAGCAGATCCTTACGATCCCTTACGATCCCAGATTATGTGGGTGCATACAACTGCATGTTATTATATTTCTGTTTATGGACTCATTTATTATATTTATTAGCTTCTGCCATTTTAGTTCATACTTGAGTCTTGCTTACCTTGGAGTTCTTGTGGTTCGTTTGGGTTTTATTGAATGTGTGTATATATAATCATCATCATCATTGTCAACCATTATCAATCCACTGCTGGACGAAGGTCTCCCCACGTTTCCTCTACAACGGTCTGTCTTGTGCTAGTCTCCTCCATGTCACTCCCGCATACTTTCGAATTTCATCCACCCATCTTCCATGTGGTCTTCTTCTGGGTCTTTTCCTGTCATTTGGAATCCAATCTAAAATTTCGGCTGTCCATCGATGGTCTGTCCTTTTGGCAGTATGTCCAGCCCATTGCCATTTCAGGGATTTAACTCTGATCATGATGTCTTCCACTCTTGTCATTTTTCAGATCCACGAGTTCCTCTTCTTATCTCTCCTGGTTACACCAAGCATGCACCTCTCCATGCTGCTTTGAGTTGTCTGCAGCCTTTGTATGTCTCTTTAGTTAAGGTACACGTCTCTGCACCATACGTAAGCACTGGAAGGATGCATTGATCAAACACTTTTCTTTTAAGACATAATGGCATATTGCTCTTGAAAATTATGCTGTTTCTTCCAAAAGCTCTCCAGGCAAGTTTTGTACGCCGATTAATTTCTTCATCAATGTGACCCTCACTTGATATCTGCTGTCCAAGATAAACGTACGTGTCTGTTATCTCCAGCTTTTCTCCATCAATCGATAAATCTTCATTTCTTGTAAAAGCATTGAACATCACTTTTGTCTTCTGAAAGTTCATTTTTAATCCCACTTCTTTACTCTTGTCAGCAAGTTCCTGGATCATACTCTGAAACTCTGATGCGGTATTTGCAAAAATGACTACGTCATAAGCAAAACGAAGGTGAGCTAGATAATCTCCATTAATCTTTATCCCTTTGTTTTCCCAGTTCAGTGATTGAAAGACATTTTCCAATGTGGCATTAAAGAGCTTCGGAGATATGGTGTGACCTTGTCTCACTCCCTTTCCAATTTTTATGTGTGTTGTATTTTCAAACAGCCGAATCTTTGCACTTGCATTTTCATAGATGTTATTAATAATATTAATGTATGCATCTTCAATACCGCAGGATTTTAGAGCCATTGTAACTGCTGATGATTTCACCGAATCAAAGGCTTTTTCATAATCGATAAAAGCCATGCACAATGGAAGTTCATATTCCCTCGCTCTTTCAATTAGTTCTCTCAGTACGTGGATATGATCTATTGTGCTGTAGCCACTCCTGAATCCAGCTTGTTCTCTCGGTTGAGCCATGTCCAATGTTACCTTCAAGCGGTGTGAAAGAACTTTAGTGAAGATTTTATAAACCACTGATAGGAGGCTGATAGGTCTGTAGTTCCTGAGATCCTCAATGTCACCTTTTTTATGTAGCAGGATCATTGTAGCATTGTTCCAATCCTCAGGAATCTTCCTTTCATTAAGGCATCGAGTGAAAATTTGGGAAAGTACTGTTTCGATATCTCCACTTGCTTCTTGTATGATGTCTACAGTAATTCCATCTTCTCCTGGAGCCCCGTTTCATGTTCTTGATTGCATGTGCAACTTCTGCTGGGAGGACTGGAAGAACTCTGGTACCTTTCATGATGTCTGGAGTACATGTATCATCACGAAATAGAGGCGAAATTGTCAAAATTTCGCCTCTATTTCGTGTTACAGGACCATCTTCTTTTCTCAGTGCCATAATATGTTTTCTTCACTTTCTGAGATGTCCCTTTGCTATCTTTAGGCTTTGATTGTTTTCAATTGCTTTCCTCACTAGTTCACAGTTGAATTTCCTTACGTCTTGAATGATACTTTTTCGTACTGTCTTGCATAGCTCTATATATTCCACTTTGGAAGTCACATCTTCTTTAGTTGTCCTCATCACTCTTCTTTTTTGCATCAACATTTTGGTTTTTCCTGATAATTTGTTCACATGCAACTTGTTCTTAGACCCAGCTAATTTTGTTGCTGTTTCCATAAGAGTTTTGGTTACTTTTCTGTTAACTTCAGAGATGTCCACTTCATCCGATTTTAGGCCTTCTAAAGCAGAGAATCTGTTCTTCAGTTCCAACTTGAAGGTATTATGGTGTTTTTTAAGGTTGGTTATGTCAATACATTTTGTTTGTCTTATGAGCTTGCCACGTTCAAGTTTAGTGTTGAGGTGCATCTTACATCTCACCAATCTATGGTCACTACCTGTGTTGAACTTGTTTAGCACACTGCAGTCTTCTATGACGAATTTTTTGTTACACATAATAAAATCAATTTCACTTGTCGTCCCATTTGGATGTCTCCATGTCCATTTCCTGCGTGGCTTTTTCTTGAAAACGGAGTTCAAGATGAAAAACCCTTCTGCCTCTGCAAACTGAATGAGAGTATTTCCAAGCTGGTTTCTGTTGCCGTGACCGAATTTACCTACTGAAGTTTCATTCTGTTTCTGTTGCCCTGTTTTTGCATTGAAATCTCCCATAATTATCTTCAAGTGTTGGTTACCTTTATTATTTAGATGACGAATTTCCTCATAAAATTCTTCAATTTCTTCTTAAGGATGACTTGTGGTTGGCGCATAAGTTTGAATATATATATCATCATCATCATCATCATTGTCAACCATTATCAATCCACTTCTGGACGAAGGTCTCCCCAAGTTTCCTCCACAACGGTCTGTCTTGTGCCAGTCTCCTCCATGTCATCCCTGCATACTTTCGAATTTCATCCACCCATCTCCCATGTGGTCTTCTTCTGGGTCTTTTCCTGTCCCTTGGAATCCAATCTAAAATTTCGGCTGTCCATCGATGATCTGTCCTTCTGGCAGTATGTCCAGCCCATTGCCATTTCAGGGATTTAACTCTGATCATGATGTCTTCCACTCTTGTCATTTTTCGGATCCACGAGTTCCTCTTCTTATCTCTCCTGGTTACACCAAGTATGCACCTCTCCATGCTTCTTTGAGTTGTCTGCAGCCTTTGTATGTCTCTTTTAGTTAAGGTCCACGTCTCTGCACCATACGTAAGCACTGGAAGGATGCATTGATCAAACACTTTTCTTTTAAGACATAATGGCATATTGCTCTTGAAAATTATGCTGTTTCTTCCAAAAGCTCTCCATCCAAGTTTTGTACGCCGATTAATTTCTTCATCAATGTGACCCTCACTTGATATCTGCTGTCCAAGATAAACGTACGTGTCTGTTATCTCCAGCTTTTCTCCATCAATCGATTAATCTTCATTTCTTGTAAAAGCATTGAACATCACTTTTGTCTTCTGAAAGTTCATTTTTAATCCCACTTCTTTACTCTTATCAGCAAGTTCCTGGATCATACTCTGCAGCTCTGATGGGGTTGTTGCAAAAATGACTACGTCATCAGCAAAACGAAGGTGGGTTAGATAATCTCCATTAATCTTTATCCCCTTGTTTTCCCAGCTCAGCGACTGAAAAACACCCTCCAATGTAGCATTAAAGAGCTTCGGAGATATGGTGTCACCTTGTCTCACTCCCTTTCCAATTTTTACGTGTGTTGTATTTTCAAACAGCCTAATCTTTGCACTTGCATTTTCATATATGTTATTAATAATATTAATGTATGCATCTTCAATACCGCAGGTTTTCAGAGCCATTGTAACTGCTGATGGTTTCACCGAATCAAAGGCTTTTTCATAATCGATAAAAGCCATGCACAATGGAAGTTCATATTCCCTCGCTCTTTCAATTAGTTCTCTCAGCACGTGGATATGATCTATTGTGCTGTAGCCACTCCTGAATCCAGCTTGTTCTCTCGGTTGAGCCATGTCCAGTGTTACCTTCAAGCGGTGTGAAAGAACTTTAGTGAAGATTTTATAAACTACTGATAGGAGGCTGATAGGTCTGTAGTTTCCGAGATCCTCAATGTCACCTTTCTTATGTAGCAGGATCATTGTAGCGGTGTTCCAATCCTCAGGAATCTTTCCTTCATTAAGGCATCGAGTGAAAATTTGGGCGAGTACTGTTTCGATTTCTCCACTTGCTTCTTGTATGATGTCTACAGTAATTCCATCTTCTCCTGGAGCTTTTCCCCGCTTCATGTTCTTGATTGCATGTGCAACTTCTGCTGGAAGGACTGGAGGAACTCTGGTACTGGTATCTTTCATGATGTCTGGAGTGCATGTATCATCCCTTTCATATAATTTGGAGTAGAAATCTTTCACTATTGTCAAAATTTCGCCTCTATTTCTTGTTACAGAACCATCTTCTTTTCTCAGTGCCATAATCTGTTTTCTTTCCTTACTGAGATGTCCCTTTGCTATCTTTAGGCTTTGGTTGTTTTCAATTGCTTTCCTCACTAGTTCACAGTTGAATTTTCTTACGTCTTCAGTGATACTTTTTCTTACTGTCTTGCATAGCTCTATATATTCCACTTTGGAAGTCACATCTTCTTTAGTTGTCCTCATCTCTCTTCTTTTTTGCATCAACATTTTCGTTTTTCCTGATAATTTATTTACATGCAACTTGTTCTTAGACCCAGCTAATTTTGTTGCTGTTTCCATAAGAGCTTTGGTTACTTTTCTGTTAACTTCAGAGATGTCCACTTCTTCTGATGTTAGGCCTTCTAAAGCAGAGAACCTGTTCTTCAGTTCTAACTTGAAGGTATTATGGTGTTTTTTAAGGTTGGTTATGTCAATAGATTTTGTTTGTCTTATGAGCTTGCCACGTTCAAGTTTAGTGTTGAGGTGCATCTTACATCTCACCAATCTATGGTCACTACCTGTGTTGAACTTGTTTAGCACACTGCAGTCTTCTATGACGAATTTTTTGTTACACATAATAAAATCAATTTCACTTGTCGTCCCATTTGGATGTCTCCAAGTCCATTTCCTGTGTGGCTTTTTCTTGAAGAAGGAGTTCAAGATGTAAAACCCTTCTGCCTCTGCAAACTCTACGAGAGTATTTCCACGCTGGTTTCTGTTGCCGTGACCGAATTTACCTACTGAAGTTTCATTCTGTTGCCGTTGCCCTATTTTTGCATTGAAATCTCCCATAATTATTTTCAAATGCTGCTTACCTTTATTATTTAGATGACAAATTTCCTCATAAAATTCTTCAATTTCTTCTTCAGGATGACTTGTGGTGGGTGCATAAGTTTGAATAATCTGAGCCTGGTATCTTTTCGAGAGTTGGATAACAAGTCGTGCAACTCTGTCAGAGGAACTTTCAACTTCTACAACTTTATCCTTCAGTTTCTTGTTTATTATAAATCCAACACCACTAGTTCTGCCAGTATCTGTCCCACGATAGTAGAACAGATGTCCACTTTTCAGTTCGATGAGATCTTCTCCTTTTCTCCTTACCTCACTTAGCCCCACGATGTCCCACTTGATCCTTTGTAGTTCCTCTTCCAATTCAAGAAGCCTTGAATCAGAAGATAGGGAGCGTCCATTGTACATAGCCAAGGTCAGCATCAGATGGCAGCCTAGTCCGGTCCTCCGGGGATTCTTAGCACCCTCTGCCTTCATGTCGCACTGGCCGCTGCCTTGGCCAGGTACATTCCAGCTGCCGGAGACTGAGGGCCAAGATTTAAGTTGTGGAATCATTTTGGAGGGGTTTGGCCATAACTCACCACGCTGGCCAAGCGGGTTGGTGAGTGTGGGATAGAATTTCCTCTAATCCCGATGGTATAGTTATACCGCTATTGGCGGTCGTCAGAGCCCCTTTAGTGGGAACAGGATGCACCACGAGAAGGCGGGGTTGACATTTGTCAAGGAGAGGCTGTGATGTTACGCATTACCTGACCTTACATCCCTATATATATATATATATATATATATATACGTATATACGAGTATATACACTAAATTGATAAAATTTACCAGACACCCCCTTTAAAGGTGAACGAACGGACCCGCTACGTTGTTAAGACGCGTGGTACAGCTGCAAACGGTATAAAAACAAGCCTGCAGCTGACCGCGATTATATCGCACTGTGAGGTTGAGTGAAAATATCGCGGCGGGAGAGAACTGACTTTGAGAAAGGAAAGATTGTTGGGTGTTATATTAGTCGGTTGTCCATAAGTGAAACCGAGAGGCGTTTAAACATACCCAAGTCAACTGTTTTGGATGTACTGAATAAGTGGAAGACACATGGCGTGCCTGAAGCAGCAAAATGTACCGGCAGACCAAAGATAATCAGTGCTAGAGGACGTCGAAGCCTCAGGAGAGTCGTTACAGTTAATCGACGGAGACCTCAGCGTACAGATGAGTAAAAATGCTGGAACTTCGGTATGTACACGTACCATTCGCAGAGAACTTCATTCCATGGGTTACCGGGGTCGTGAGGCTACTCATAATCCTTTTATCTCTACTCGGAATGCTACTCGTCGTTTAGCATGGTGTAAAGAACATTTATCGTAAACCGTAGATCAATGGAAACGGGTCCTATGGACTGATGAATCTAGATACACGATCGATAAGTCTGATGGCCGTGTGTGGGTATGGCTGCAGCCGGGGGAAAGCTATTTACCACGGTGTACTGTTCCTACGGTCAAGTTTGGAGCTTGCAGTGTTCTCGAGGGGGGGGGTGTTTTTCGTGGTGTGGTCGCGAGCCATTGGTTATCGTGGGCAAACCTGTTAACCAGCACGTATACCTCGATATTATGGACAATTATGCCCTACCAACTCTGTGGCAATACTATTGAACCGAGCCTTGTTGGTACCAGCAGGATAATGCACTAAAGCAAGGACTGTTACGGTGTGGTTTGACGATAATTCCGTATTGTGTGTGGACTGGCCAGCACAGAGCCCTGATCGTAATCCCATAGAGCACCTACGGGATGAATTAGAGCGCCACATAAGAAGTTTGGAACCAAGGCCTACTACTAAGTAACAGTTAGCGGCAGCATTATGTACTGAATGGAAGCACATGGCTATCGCTGTGTTCCAAAACCTTGTCGAAAGCATGTCTCGAAGGGTCAGTGCATGCATTAAGGCCAAAGGTGGACCGACACCGTACTAAGTATGTCAATAAATGCTATGTTGTGTTTCTCTTCGAAGTGCTTAGTGACTTTTGTCAATATAGTGTATATTGTATATCATTGCTGGGAATATTAATTTTTTTGGTCATTATTTTGGTTCTGCACCGTGCATGCATTTCTTTTTCGTCCATCTATTGAAAGACCTCTGCAAGCATCTAAGTCTATAAAGTGTTGCCAATTCCTAATTAAGGACTACTGGTTTCAGAGAAGGGTTAGAATTATGCGACAGACACACTTCATCCGTGGCTTGAACCCGGACTCAAATCACAGGCACTCAGATTTTCTACGATATATTGATTTAAAAGTTTCAAATTATTTATTTATCACTTTATTTCCAAATTTTAATTCCATTCCTGATCGTCTGTAGGAGGTCACGAAGATTTGAATGGAATTGATCTTGTCAGCTGTTCCCGTTTTTTTTAACAGTTTGCGCCCGGTTTCCTTGGTCAGCTGACCTTTATACATTATTATATTTAAATGTGTATAATTTCAACTGTATGCTATGTAGCGCCCTTCACAGCAAGCTGCCAAATCCAATTTCCGTGGTGTTCCCCATCTTGATTGATGACCCGATGTTATCTCCTTCCCTTGGTAAGACTGCTCGCGATCTTTAATTAATTCTAGTCCTCCTTACGGGACCTGTTTTTGCTATTTTTCAGTTAACTATTTCTGTTTCAGTTTTTATTATTTACGAATTTCCTTTGGTCGCATTTTTCGCGGGCTGAAAATTTCTCTCTTTACCGCTAATTTATTTGTCAATTTATCAATTTTTATCTTACCTCTGAATTTTTACCTGAAACTTAGCGCGGTATTTTCAAGTTTTTGCTCTTCTCCCGCTCCTTGCCTTTTACTGTTTAATAGAAAAAGTGAATCCTTTTCAGGCTTTACTTTTTCCTCTTTCTTCCGTAAAACCTTTTTCTTTTTCATTCTCTCTCAATTCCCCACAACTGTTTTCTGGGATGACGCATTTCTTTCTTTATTTCTATTTTTTTCATTTGTCTTTCTTAATGCACTTCAAGGTTTTCAGGATTCCATTTTTCAGTTACTTCCACCTGAGTTAAGGTTACCGGCATCGACATAGGAATTTAAGCATTAGGTTTTTGGTGTATGTTACTGACATGTACTGCTAAAAGGTGCTAGATCCCCAAGTGCTGTGAACTTATTGAACGTTCCACAGTTTTGATAACCTTATCCGATTGAAAAATTGTAAAATTTTCAACTTTGTTTACGGCATTACCTCTGGGGTTGTTGTGTGAACTACGTTGGACAAAGCAAACAATCTCCTAATCTTAGAATTAACGACCATAAGTAGAACATTAAGAATCATAAATAAATCTACTGCAAGTTTTGTACTAATAAGGAGAGCAGATTATATATTTAGTAGTCTGTGTCATTATGCCTCATATTATGTAAGAAAAGGCTACTTGAAGGATTTTAGGAAATTCTTAAGAATAACTTCTTCTTTTTTTCTTTTTGTTTGGGGATGATTTAAAACTGGAACCAGTGGCCTAATTTAAGGCAATTGGTTCCAAGCAAAGGAGAGAGCCAGTGCCGTAAGACAAACACCACATCCATGCTTCTCCCGGGATACCAAACTGGACCCACTAGACGAATGGTTAAAACCAACGCTTCGTACCGCTCGGCCACCGGGGCAGTCTTGCCAAATTTAATAGAATGCTTTTGGTAGGTTAAAAAAATTGTTAAAAATGTTTCGTTGTGAAAGATGAATTTTTCTGCTATTATTGGGTGTGTGCAAAAGTTCTACCAGTTTTTGTAATAGATGCAAATTGCGATCGGAGTAGTTACGTCACAGATGACGCTGCGATGCAGAATTTTTGGCCAATAAAGCGTGGAGCAGTAGAGCATATAGAGACATTAGGTTTGTGCTAGTAAGTCATTCGTAACGGAAATCACGGACGGTGTAACATCACATGCGATAAGGAACACACTAGACATGGTTTACTGTACGAGTTCGATAAAGGCAGTACTGCAGCCTCGGCTTGCCGCAACATCTGTCAAGGGTATGGGGAAGATGTAGTTGATGATAGCACATGTCGCCGTTGGTTTCGGAAATTCCGGGACGGAAACAGAAGCTGTAAAAGTCAACCACGTTCTGGACGTCCATCTGTGGTTTCTGACCAGGATGTGGACCAAGCCATAACAAATAACCCACATCCAACCATTTAGAAATTAGCGGAAACGTTGTCGGTACACAGAACAACAGTCGAAAGACGGATGCATGCGTTTGGGTTTATCACCAAGTTCGACAACTGGGTTCCGCACCAGCTTTCTGCAAAGCAACGAGAGGAGAGAATCCGTACCTGTGTTTCTTTGCTTTCTCGTCACAGAAATGAACAGTTTTTGGGACGAATTGTAACGGGTGATGAGAAATGGGTACTGTACCTTAATGTAAAAAGTGTCGACGGACTGTGTGTCAAGGTGAGGAGACAGCTCCATCGACCTAAAAAGGAGGACTGCATCCCAAAAAAGGTTTTGTTGTGTGTTTGGTGGGATGTCCAGGGAATAATCCACTGGGAGGTGTTGGCACCTAACCGAACGATAAATGCTGACCTCTACTGCCAACATGGACAGATTGCGAAAATAACTGATATCGAAGCGGCCAGCACTCGTCAATAGCAAAGGCGTGATCTTTCATCATGACAACGCCAGACCTTATGCTGCTTTAATCACTTGGCAAAAATTACTGAACTTTGGTTAGGGCACGTTACCTCCCCCGGCGTATTCACCCCTCCTGACACCTACAGACTACCACGTTTTTCGATCGTTACAGAACGCCTTCGCTCTCCAAACCTTCGATGATGCGGACGATGTGAAAACGGCATTACATGACTTTTTTGACTACACCAATAAACGGATTCACATCTTCCAAATTTGTATTGTACAATGGTGTAATCCCGTATTTAATTCACTGATATTCTGCGCCTCTGGGCAATCACGGGAATGAATTCAAAACCTCCAGATTCGCTATATATCAATGCCGGTTGCTTCGGCTAGCGAATCCTGTGAAGGTTATATTCAAATTAATTGGAAACTTGGGCGTTCTGGGTAGTGTAGTAGTTAACATACTCGGGTTCGAAACGCGGGTTCGATTCCCGCTCTAGGACGACGAAATTTTCAAGTTTTCGGATATTATCTGATTTAACACCCATGTCATATTTACACCAATAAACGGATTCACATCTTCCAAGTTTGTATTATGCTTAACATTTTTTGATGTTTTCAATGCTGTTATTATCTGTTCTACTAGAACAGAGTAATGATCCTCATCTGATTTTGATGAAGCTGTGTGTGTGTATCGTGTTTCGAAAGTTAATTTCCATTGAAGAGATCGCTGGCGTCCCCCTGCTATCTATTCAGGTTTTTGTCATAGTTAGTAATCAGTGCTTCATTTCCGTCTTCTAATGTCCATATTCTTGGTGTAAAACGATTCTGTTAATTAATTCATAGCCGCCCCGGTGGCGCAGTGGTCTAAGGCGCTGGCCTCTGATCATTCGTCCGTAAGGGGTCCGGGTTCGAATCCCGGTGAGGCATGGATGTTGTGTTTGTCTTACGGCACTGGCTCTCTCCCTTCCCTGGAACCAGTGGCCCTAAATTAGGGACGGGCGACTGCTTATAGCCCATTGAGTTGCTCACGGTGGTCGTTAAACCTCCAATCCAAAAAAAAATAATTTATGATTTGAAATAAATTAGATTGAAAACAAAGCCAATTTTTTACAGGTATTAAACGGTAATTGGGTATTTTACCTCAGATTTTAGAATTTCAATCTTCATTTGTCTTGAGTCATTCCCATAGGGTTAGTGATTATGTTGAATGGATTTGCCAGCCCACATGATCGCTGACGTTGGCACGTTTTTGTTCGAAAAATTTCTAGTGATACTTTCAGTTTGCAGATGACCGTATTCGCTTGACAATTAATCACCGTTAGAGAAACCCAGTCCATTTTTTTGTTCCAGTTAGTTGTAAGTGTTGATCCTGTCCTGTTTTATCTAAAATATTTAGAATTGCCGTTTCATGTTCAATCTAGCATGTAATCTTATTTCTCCAATATGCGGTAATCTGCAAGAGCTATTTAAAATAATTTTTTTCTAACTTTTTCAATTATGGTAAATAAATTTCTATTTTCTTGTTCAAACCAGGAGTATTTCTAATGTATTTTTCAATTATTTGCTTAAAGTTTTCAAACAGGCCTCTATAGTAAATAATGTTGCTTATCAATAAAGGTTTGCTATTGCTTTTTAATAAGGTTGAGGAGCTTATAGAATTATTTATTTTTATGAAATTTTTAATTACTTGAAGAGAGTAATTTCTAGCTAACAATATGGATTTTAACTAAGTTTTTATGTTTTTCCTTTGCACTTTGAGAAGAGTTTTGTTTTTCTTTTTTTTTCAAAGAATTATAAATACTCTTGATATAAGATGAATTCTCCGAGTTGTAATGCAGTAACTCATTAGAATGACCAGGTTTCTTGTATAGCTCTGTGGTGATTTTATTGTCTTCCCATTCAAACGTGACATCCAAGCAATTAAATTTGTTGTATTTTTTCCCTTCGAAAATGAATCTCAGAAATTCGACTTGGGTATTAAACCTTTCTAAAATCATGGATGGTAAGTTTGTAGGGTTGTTATCCACAACGAAAAGAATATAACCCATGTAACGAGTATACATGCAGAAAATAAAAGATTATAGGGTGAAGTTTGCTTCTTATTTTGCTAGTGGAGACCCCATTGCTAGTCTCTCTTTTTGCTTAATTCGTTCTCTTAAAATAAAGAAAAAACAATAAACAAACCACTAGTTCAGACAAGTCTTCCACTAAGAGTTCAACGAGATTACCAATGTTTATTTTTCAAAATATCGACACTGCATCAATGCATACATATCACTAAGCTGTTCTCGGAGATTCTGAGGTTAGCTCTACAGTGGGACGTGTTGTATCGAGCTCCTGATTTTTGGAAAGTTTTGTGAGTTTATACTACTAGTTTTGGCGTTTGTACTAACCTGAGTTGTGTGTGAGTGTTCTATCCTTTATCCAAGAGCTTCCAGGGCGTTGGTAAGTCCTTTCGAACATTATATCCTCACTTTTTCATTCATTTCGGCGATTTTTTACACTCGCCAAAATTACAAATGGTGGCTTCCCGTTCTAAAGGCATACTAAGCTCTCAACCGGAAACTTCTTCTTCCCGGCCCGTCATTAGTCTTTAGTTCGACTGACTCTTCACCCCTTCGCCCAAAGTCAAGTAGTCAAGTAGCCAAGAGCTTACGTCATTGAGAGAAGGCAACTATGACACAGTATTTCCTGGAGTTCAAGAAACCTCTTCTTCTCCTGTATGGAAACGTAGAATTTCTGGAGTGACGCTGAAAAACATGCATGTTATGGAAAAGACTCAGGCTGCTACACGGAAACTTACTTCTACGTCCACTCAGAAGTTTCAGTCCCCACCATCGGTTTCCAAGAGTTTTGCTCAAGCGCTTGATCCAAATGCAGCACCTATTCGTTCTTTTGTCGCAAATAACTTAGCTAAGCAACATAGTCGACCACAGGCGTTTGTTGAGATTGCGCCTGATTCAGATATAGGAAAACAGCATTTGTCATTAAAAAATCGGACTGTGTGGTACGAGGACCTTCCACAGACGTGGATTCCGAAGTATTTGGAAGCAATTGAACATATCGTTCCTAGAGAAGCAATTGAAGGTGTTACACGGTGGCCTCGTGGTATATCTGTCCTTTTCTCTGAGCAGAGGTATGCAAATATTGCTTTAAAACAGAGTACCATTATTAATTCACGTAAATCAGTCTGACAAGTAAACCAATGTGGATTACATTTTACCCGGTACCATTGGAGGTACTAGATGGTGCCTTGCCTTGTGTTGTTTCTCCTTGGTGCAAAACCGTGGACTATGTACAACGGATCTTGGATGCTTCCCGGAATTCTCAACATAGCCAAGTCGCGGGCCTTAAACGACAAGTTCGTGTGGTCTTCCCTACATAAGAAAAAAAGAAGACCTTCCCGAATCAAGGTGTAGTTAAAATTGATAATCAAACTTACGTTTTTGGAATTTATTCTGAAGACTACTGTAACTACTGTCGTGCTGCTGGACATATAAGGCAACAGTGTCTAAATAATTGCACCCCTGCTGAGCAGCCCCAACCAACACTTCTTCCGTCACAATCCACTGATCAACCCGCTCACTCCTCTGCGGTTGTTTATATTGTGCTTTCGTCTACTCCACATACAAATCTACCCTCTTCACCAGTTGTTGCAATGAGTGTGGATGATCCACCGCTGAGTGAGTCCATCCAGCTTCCTGCGGATCATGCTCCAATTAATGCCATTCAAGAACCTCCTCTGCTTGGGATCAATGTTCCTGTTGTTTCACAAACAAGTGACCTCCAAGAAGCACAAGATCAGATGAATGTGGATGAAGATGACAATGTGCTCGCTACCAAGCATAGTGGCCCGTCCCCAAAGCAATCTGGCAGTAAACGCTCTCGTGCTGCACTTTCACCACAGACTCCCTGCGAAATTGAAGGCCCTGTATCGGGGTGGGGTGTCCCTGGGGTGCCTTCAGTCCTTGCTACATCTTCACAATCAAGTTCCTCTCCACAATGCGGGAGTACAAGTGAGACCATGGATCAAGATCCCTTGATGATGTCGATTTTGTCACATCCTGCGTGTCCTTCTGGTTCGTTACCAACTGAAGCTCTTGCGATTGTGTTCTCAACTGAAATGAGTGATGAAAGTCAAAAGAAGTTACTCTTTACTCCAGAGTTTTACAGGAAATACAATGTTGACATCCCTGCTGGTCAACAGCAACTAAATGACTGTTATAACTACCTTAAGGGTCTCCGTGACTCAACCCCGTTCCTCACATCGAAATCGATGGGACGTTTCAGACAAAGGATAAGGAATTATCTGGACAGAGCGGAGAGGCAGCTGTGCGATTTGCGTTATGACAAACCAACTTAGCCTTGCTTCCTTTAATTGTCGAGTGTGCTCGAGTCCCTTTGCAAATTCCCTTGCTGTCGAAGACTTTTCTCCGACTTTGCCAGATGTCTTTTTTTACATGAAACTAATTGTTCTAATTCCACTCCTTTTCATCGCTGGAGATAATAGCCCTACAGGTTCATACACTGATATGGCTCACATCCAAGTTCCGGAGTAGCCATAGCAGTGCACCATAAATTCTCCTCCACTTTTTCAACTATTTCTGAGATTGCCAGACGGCCGGGGATCTTTCTGGCACTTCGTCTTGTGGTCTCCGGTGTTGTTTTTCATCTTTTTAATTTACACATGCCATCGAATAATGCTGATGCCCGAGGATTGTTAGAAGAACTTTTTCAGTGCATTGATCATATCTTCTAAACGGATGTTATGATCTTAGTAGGAGATTTTAATTGCACACTTGACCCAGACTTAGATCGCTCTTCTTCCCGGGAATATCGTCATCCTACATCAAGTTAGTAACCTCTCTTTTCCATAAGGCTTCTTTACAGGGTGTCTTTCGTACTCTTCACCCTTCCACACAGGTTTTTTCTTGGCGGACGACTGGGGCATGTACTACAGCAGCCGCTCGGCTTGATCGCTTCTGTATTTCTTCCCCCTTTCGTTCTGCGTTCCGCTCAGCCCACTATACCTTGTTTACTTCCTCTGACCACGAAATGTGCTACATTTCTCTTTCTTTCCCAGAACAATCTCTCCCAAAATTTTGGCTATTGTCACTTTCTGAAGATTTACTTTTTGATACGGTCTACTGCTCTGAAATCTCCTCTATTTTGCAATTCGCTGTTGGTGGCCTAGGGTCAGTTTTGACACTATTACACATTGGTTGACTACCAAAACTAAGGTTATTGCTTTTTCTCGTCAATACTTCCCTGCAAACTGCCTTCAACATTCTATAGATGTTGTTCATTTATGTAATGTCCTTAAATGTCTCTCTCCTGTTTCTTCTACGTTTCGTACAATTTTTTTGATTGGAGATTTAACGACCACCGTGAGCAACTCAATGGGCTATAAGCAGTCGCCCGTCCCTAATTTAGGGTCACTGGTTCCAGGGAAGGGAGAGAGCCAGTGCCGTAAGACAAACACAACATCCATGCCTCACCGGGATTCGAACCCAGACCCTGTTCGGACGAATGATCAGAGGCCATCGCTTAGACCACTGCGCCACCGGGGCGGCCGTACAAATTTGGCTGCCCTTCGACATCTTCAGGAGAAAGCTGCCCAACAGGCCTTACGACGCCTTAAGATTCAACCACTTGCTGCTGACATCCAAGAACCGGTCTTGCTTGCTGAGTCTGAACAGTTTCTCCTCTCTTCCGCTACACTTACACATCTCACTCTAGACGATGGTACGGTCACTAATGACCCTTCTCTTCTCCAACAGTTCATTTCTAAACATTTTTATCAAAGTTTTAACCACCCGGTTCCCACTCTTGATCTCACATCCTCTTTATTATCGCTCCTTCCTCAAGTTCCGCCTTTTCTCTTTTACTCTCTTCTTTCCAAGATCTCTTCCGATGAACTTTCGCACTCTCTTAACTCAGTAAATCAGCATTCCGCCCTCGGTCTTGATGGCCTTCCTACTGTTTTTTATCGTACCTTTGCTCCTCTCCTTGTACTTCTCCTAATTGAATGTTTCACTGCTTTTCTTTCTGGACAACCGCTTCCTCCCACTTTCACCATTGCTTCTATTCGGCTCCTACCAAAAAAAGGTGATCTGTTTGACCTCAACATTAGCGTATTAAATACTGACTATAAAATCTATACAGAAATTTTTGCTTTTCGGTTAAATTTAGTTCTCCCCCATGTCATCTCCGGTGACCAAGCTTATTCCGTCCCTGATCGTTCAATCCATGATGCTGTCCTCCTAATTCAACATCAGTTTTTCTGGAAGAACGTCGAGCCGAACCCCTGGGCAGTGTTTTCCTTGAATCAGCGTCAGGTGTTCGACCGCGTTACTCACTCGTACCTCCTCCAAACTCTCCGATCCTTTGGGTTTCTTGTCCTTTTCTGTTCCGTCATTTTAAATTTATATCTTGATTCTTTTGTCCTCATTCGCACTGCAGCGCTTCTGACCGAGGGCATCACCTTTAGTACTGGTATTCGGCAGGGGTGTCCTCTTTCTGGTCAGCTGTTTTCACTTGCTTTCGAACCCTTTTTAATTATTTTGTGGGTCCGCCTTGCTCCATCTCCACTTTCTTTAACCCCTGTTGATCGTCATCATACGTACGTGTTAGCGGCGTATGATAACGATCTTACTGTCTTTATTCGGAATGATGCTTCCTTTCGTCTTCTTTATTATCTGTACACTGACTATGCGAGAGCGTCCGGGGCGGCGCTGAACACCTCAAAGTGCACAGGGCTGTGGTGTGGAGTTCGGAGCTCCCGCACTGATCGGCCCTGGGGCGCTGCTTGGTCTAACACCTGTCAGCGTTTCCTTGGTATCTCTATTAGTTGGTCTTCGATTTTGTCTCTTTCTTCTAGCACTACCATCCTTAATTCTTTCCTTCAGTCTCTCTCACGATGGCGTCGGGTCCGTTCTTGCCTATCCAAGCGAGGTCGACCTCGCGTCGTTACCACTTTTCATCTTTCTGTATTTCTTTACTTCTGGAGCACCCAGGCTGTTCCGCGTTCCTTTTTGAATACTTTTACTACAGCCATTTCTGATTTTCTCTGGACCGGTCGCCATTGGGTGGCGCCGCGGATCCTGGCCTTTGCCAGTGTCATGGGGAGGTGTTGCTCTCCCTGACGTTCACTTACTTTACAAAGCCACTCGTGTTGGGTCCCTGCTTCGACTGCTTTCACTCCCCGATCTCCAGCATTATGCACTTTAGACGCAATTCTCGCTCCACGGAATGAGCGTCTCACGTTCGTTCTCCTCCTTAAGATGGATCGGCTTCAACACGCCTTCACGTCTACCAGCTGCAGTGCGTGAGGGGTTACGGTTTTGGCGTGAACTCCCCCTAACTAGACTTCCACCAAGTTGTGTTCATGATCTTATGGACGCACCTTCGTTCTGTTCTTCAATTATACATCAGCGAATTGGGGAGTACTTCGACTTTCCGGATTGTATTCCAGCTGGGATTCTCACAGTGGCTCAGTTGGTTGGTCCGGATATGCGGTGGCTCCCAATGTCCAGTCTCTCTTCTCACCTTCCCAATACACAAGTGAATGTAGACCTTTTTACCCTATTGCATTCGACTCTCTTCAGTACATTCCCCCAATGGTTTCCAGTCTTGGTCTTATATATCAGTCTTCTGTTTCCCTTGCACTTACGTTTTATTTTACTACGCCTGTAGGTCCTGTCCTTGTACATACCTTGAAGTCTAGCTCCTTATACCATCATTTGCTGGTTGATTCTACTTTTCCTGTCTCAATCTCTTTGCTCCTTTACATGTTTGTCCCTCTGGTATGGTTAGCTCCTCACAAAACGCTCGGCCTCCCCCCGAACTTCAGTGGATGTTCCTGTTGGACCGTCTCCTGACCCCCAAACGTCCCGCTCGTTGGGGTCTACTTCAATCCTCTGATTGTCCTTTTTGCTTTACCTTTGGGGACACCTCCCACATTTACAACAGTTGTTTAATTCTTGAACCACTTTTGCAATTTATCAATATTCTACTCAGCTATGTTTGTCCCCTCTCTCACACTCAGTTTCATTTCAACTTTTTAGTCCCGTATGGCCAGGCTGTTCCCCATAAGCCCAACATTTGTTCATATTTCTTTCTCCTTGCTAAATTAATGATTTATCAATACTGACAGGCGCTTCGAGACCTTCCCGTTCTTTCATCGACAAGAGAAGCTTCCCTTAGATGCCTTTTAGAGATTCCCTAACTGCTAGACTAACTCAGGAACTTACCGTTGTTTCACAGTCTGCTGATCGACGGGCTGCTCAGAGCAAGTGGTTTCCTCTGAGCCAAATGGTTCTCTTTCCACCATGGTTCCTGTAAGCTCTTAGTGTAATACTAATTTTCCACTGGCAGGGTTTTTTTTTCTCTTTTTTCTCCTTTTTCTATTTTCCTTTTGATGTTGACACATTTTCCCCCTCCAGCACAGCTGCATCTCCGCCGTATGTTTTGTTTTGTCGCTTTGGGATACTTTTGTCTGTTTAACAGACAAGCCCATCCCAAGGCTTTTGTAACTGTTTACTGTAATATGGAGATTTTGTGAAATGAATATTTTTCTGGGTGGAAATGCCTTTAAAAGGTTTCCACAAATTTTCATAGTTGTCTGTATAATGTTACACTGTGTATGTTATGGTTTCAACCTGCATTGTATCAATGATAACTTTTGAATTTTGTTTTCCGTCGGCTTGTTGCCTTCGGTCAACAAACTTCACCCAACTATTGTGCTGTATGTCATGACTTAAGTTATAGGTTTTTCCTATTGAATGATGAGAAAATCTGTTCTCATTTAGTTCTTCAGACCCCTATATCTTTTTAGTCTGCATTGTTTGTACTGTACTATGTCCTTACGCACATATTGTGTTTTCCATGCTAGTTTTCCTTAACGGTGTTAGGGGTCTGCCATGGCTGAACTCGTGCGACTTTCTCTTTTTTTCTTTCCTTCCCCTGGTCAGTTCCCGCTTGACTCGCGCAAGAGCGCCTCTGATGAGGGGGTGGGGGTGTAGGGGCGGGGTCGGTTTTGTGGAATTGGAGCTTGGGTGCCCTCCGAGGGGATGTCCCGTGGTTTTCGCTAGGCTGACAAATTCTGTTTCGTACCCGCTTATGGTGTCATAATTTTTTTGACACTCAGATTTCGAGTGTGCATCATGGTTTGGGTTTTGTTAAAGAGGCGTTTCCTCCTCGACGAATTTGTTTTGTTGAGTCGGTTGTGTCTCTCTAGGATGTACAGGATGTATATTATACAATCTGGTTTTTCCTTTGAACGTTTATGACTGATTAATGTTTCATGAATGCTGTATACTTGGCCTTTGAGAGTAATGGATACTCATGTACACTGTTGGCCACCCAAAATGCAACACTAAGAAGGAAGCATCCGATTGGCCTGAAATTTGCAGCATGCGTCGCCCGCAAGAAGACATGCAAATCTTGTGTGTCCGGCACGTCATCGAGAAGCACTATAAGAAGGGTGCACAGAAGGCGGGGTGTTAGAAGTGGAAGTGTGTTGTGCTGCCGGACCTGTGCGCGGGAAGCTTCCTGATGCCTCGTCGCAAAATACGGCAATCATTCCAGCACGTTTCGGAGTTTGACAGAGGACGAATAGTCGCTTATCGCGACAGCGGTTTATCGTACCGAGACATCGGCGCCCGTGTGGGACGACATCCAGCCACAGTGAGGCGAGTATGGATTCGGTGGGTGCAGGAGGGATGGACGGACCGACGTGAGCGATTGCCGAAGCCGCGGCGGGAGGACTGGCATGTTGTACGGCGGGCATTGACGGCTCGCATCGCCACATCACGTACGTTAGCGCTGGAATTAGGGTGTGTTGCGCAACAACCTGTGTCAGCACGTACCGTTCGTCGTCGTCTGCAGGAGCTGGGACTTGTCGCACGGCGCCCAATGCTCCGTTTACCATTGACGTTATACCACCAGGGAGTGCGGCGGCAGTGGGCCGTTAAACGCCGCACCTGGACTACGGAATGGCACGACATTGTCTTCTCCGACGAATTCCGTTTTGCCTGGAACACCACGATGGCCGGATCCGCGTGTGGCGGTACCGCGGCGAGAGACTGTATGACGCCTGCATAATGCATCGCCATACCGGTCCGTCGCCTGGCGTTATGGTTTGGGGTGCAATTGGATATGAGATAGCAAAGCCAGATTTACTGGACACGAGATAGCAAAGCCAGATTTACTGGACACGAGATAGCAAAGCCAGATTTACTCATCCGCACCCCTCTGGTACGCATCGCCTGTACACTCAACAGCCACCGCTACATCTCCGACGTTTTGGAGCCTGTAGTACTCCCTTACCTGTAGGACCTGCCAGCGGTCACGTTTCAACAGGACAACGCGCGCCCGCACGTGGCACATATCGTGCAACAATTCTTCACGGCCCACCGGGTGTCACTTCTTCCGTGGCCCGCCTGTTATCACGATATGTCGCCCATCGAACACGTCTGGTCGCTGATCGGTAACCGAGTGGCCCGGCAAGCACCACCCGCGGCTACGCCTGATATACTGTGGCAACGTGTGGAAGCAGCCTGGACCAACATACCCCAAGCCCACATCTAAAGCCTCTTTCGTTCGATGCCGCGGCGTGTAACGGCCGTTATTGCCATCCATGGGGGCAACACGAACCATTGATGTCTGCGTGTTCCGCAAGTCGCACGGGCCTGTAAGCTCAATCGTTTCATCTTTGTATCTGTTGTTATGTGTCCAGTAAATCTGGCTTTGCTATCTCGTGTCCTTCTTGGTGTTGCATTTTCTGTGGCCAGCAGTGTATTTATCAATTGACATCTGTTGATCACATATTGCTTGTTATGTTAATTATCCACATAGCCTTTTCACCGAGTCTCCCCGTGGGGCCATAACAACAAGGTTTTATCTCGGTTTGTCAAAGTACATTTTTTGTTGGTAATTTATGCTGTCTAGTTGGAGGTTAATATGCGGAAATGACGTGTGCACGTATGTCCAGAGGGGTTGCGCTCCTACTGGTGTGAGTGTTTTTAAAATAAATCGACCTCCGATCGTTAGTCAACATGTTACTTTGGTTGACGTTTATGGTTCTGTACAAATCGGTATGTCTTTTTCTTTTGTAACCTAAATGATGAAATTATCTGCTGTACATTTGTATATATGTTTTAAGTAATGGTACTAACATAATTGATTGTGGTGCATATATTGTCACCGGAACGCCTGCATTTTTCGGCGTTTTATCATTTTCATTGATTCGTAGATATTAGCTGAAATAATTTATACTTAGCTTTGAAACATATGTTCACGCACATGGATGTTCTTACAGTTGTTTTAGATTATTTTCAATACGTATTGTCACCAAGTGAATGCTTTTCGTTTACCAGGGTCAGAGTACCCGGGGTTTTTTCTAGTGTAATACCTGTACTACTGATGCCTTTGCGTACCAATTTTGGTTCTATGAGCTCTTTTAATTACAAGTGTGTTGTGTGTTATGAGGATGTAACTATCCTTCTTTAATTCAATGAGACGTTATGCTTATTTTTTCCCATCAGGTAGTGTCATATCTGTATTTTTTTCACTTTTGTTATGTCTTATGTGGTCCAAATTCCTAATACTTTTGACACTAGCGATACATGCATTCCTGTTCCTTTGTGTTTTCCCTGAATGAGTGCTTTCTCATAACAACTAGCTTCTAGCCGTTGATTAATGTTCTACTCTAGATTGCAGATTATGGTGGGGGTTTCTCAATGTGTTTCATACCGCATACGCCTCACGTCCTGTATTTACGATTTACAGATATATTTAAAATCTATGTGTCTATATCTAATAATTCAGTGGCTTGGGGCGCTGTGTCTAATAGTGCCTAGCTCCAAGAGGTGAGCACTATTTCCGTAGGGTATTTAATGTTAGTGTCTCATCATTTTGTTTGTTGGATTACATTTTTCCATATTTAAATGCCTGTGCCCATTTATCTTGTATTTAAACTAGCAAACTTTGTCAATTGTTCTACGACCATTTGCTCCTTTTCGAGGCACCATAAGAGTGGTGTTGTTTCTGCTAACAGGGGCAGAGTACCATACTTATTTTTCTTCATGACTGTCACAAATGTACACATGGAATTTCTTTGTTTACTTTGTTCTTATTTTTATGGACTCTTTTAGTTTTAACGTTTTATATATTTTGAGACTATTGTTGTCTTGAATATGGTGAAATACCTACAGTTTTACCACCTCCACAAGGAAAGACAATCCACCAGATAAATGCTTAACGGATTATTTACTTACTCTTGGTGCATGAAACGTCTCCATTTACAGCGATCCTGGCGCAAAACCCGAGCTTACTTACATCTATCACACGACGTACACAAGAACTTCTGTACTTAATGCTCATAATCTTTTTCTCATGCAGACACTTCTGAATCTGGTCCTCCCATGATTTCTTTGTCTTTCCTCTACCTTTCTTTCTTGCCACTTGGTCTGAAATTTTTTTAGTAAGCATCTCATTACTCATTCTTTCAACATCCACCTTACTGACAACATTTTGCCTCACATTACACAACTGCAACACATCTTCATTCCTCGCAAGATCAGAGTGTCTTGTCACAACCCCCGTAAGTATCGTATCCCTCCCGAACACAAAAGATTCCTGTGTCTCTTCTGCAGTACACAGGGTTTCACTGCTATGCATCAGAGTAGGAACAATTACACTTTCATACGTAGCCATTCGGGACTTTCTCAAGAACCCATCATTCCTGTGAAATCCTCCTAAAGCAGCTATGACTTTCAATGAAGAATCCACTCGCCTACTAATTTCCCCTTCTAATCTGTTCTTTCTGCCAAACATGCTTCCTAAATATACAAACTTAATCACCTGGTCAGTTACTGTACCATTTAAACTTATATTGCATTCATTACTAAAAGTTCCTCGCTCAAAAACTATAACTTTGGTTTTACCCCTATTTATAGTCAGTTCAATTTCATACAAACTTCACACATCTGGGGCAACATACTCTGCAACTCACTTTTGCTCTCGGTCATTAGGACTGTGTGATCAGCATACAGCAATCTGCACACACAGATATTACCAAGACATAAACCAGTATTATCTAGTATTAAAAGAAATCCGTCTTGTTGCACGATGATATTTATTCAGCTAAAAAACAAAATCTATGTACAGGGTAAAAAACATGAGCACTTTCGGTGTCACAGTGACACCTTCATCAGATGTGATTTCCATCATGTGGTTACATGCTGGTCTTAAATACGTGGAGCAGATGCATCATTGAAAAGGTAATGTCAGTGTCACATGATAAACCAGATAACAAGACAGTCAAAAAGCATAATTAGCCAACGAAAATTACTCAACATAAACAATAGTTATTGTGCTGTCCTCCCTAATCAGATTGCTCCAGGGTTCAGGTAAAACACAAGGAAAATAGTCATTACAGCAACGTGTATTATAAGCCGAAATATAGAGGCTTTCTGTAAATAACATGGAATAAACAGAGTTAGGTGTGTTTATGATCTTAGCGTTGTCCCAATTCGGGATGGAATTTCTAGCACTTACAGTTCTTGCAAAAGAGGTACTTTGGTGATTCATTTTAAAATTATATCTGTGTTCATTTAATCTCAAATCCAAATTTCTTTTGGTTGAACCCACATAATGATAATTTAGTTCACCAGAAGTAGTGTCGAGTATAGGAATAACATACACACCCCATTTTTTTCCCTTTGTTAATTTTGTCACGATCTTTGCGAATAATGGAATATAGATTGCATGATCGTATTCCAAATTGTACTTTATGACGGGAGTATATGTTGGTAAGAAGGTTTACAATATGTGGATTGAAATCAACAGATCCAACATACTTTTTAGGCACTTGTTCACTAATTAAAGCAGTTGACATAGCAAACCGTACTTTATTGTGCAACCCCTTAACAACGTCGCTCGGTTAACTATGTTTTTTAGCAAATGATGATATCCATTGTAGTTCTTGAGATCTGGCAAAACTGCTAGAAGAATGTGAATATGCTCTTCTAAATAGGAAGTGCAGAGCAGATATTTTATGCTGAAAAGTGTGGGCAGAATTGTACGGAATTAGAGTGGGTGTAGAAGTGGGTTTTCGATAAACGGCAAAAGACAGGGAATTGTCAGAAGGGTTACGAGTAATTTGAAAATCTAGATAAGGTAAAACAAAATTATGTTCAAGTTCTATCGTGAGTTTGATTGAGGGGTATTGACAAGACATAGCGTTGACAAACTGATGTAACTCATTTATGGTATATGGCCAAATTACCAAGATGTCGTCAACGTAACGGATATAGAAACTAGGTTTTTGTGGGAATTCTTGTATGACTTTATTTTCAATGTGCTGAAGAAGAATTTCTGCTAAGACTGCAGATAAAGGTGAACCCATGGCTGTCCTATCGGTTTGTTGATAAAAAATGTTCTGAAATTTGAAAAATGAACGTCTTTTAATTAGATCAAGAGCATTCATTATGAAAGAAATATCATTAGCAGAAATGTTAGAATCAATGAGTAAAGCCTGAATTAACTGAAATGTAGCTTCCATAGGTACGTTCGTGTATAACGAAACTACATCTAGGGACGCCAAAAAATAAGAAGTTGGTAGTGTCTGAATTAACTTTAACTTATCAATAGCTTGTGTGGTACTCTTTATTGAGTAGGAAGAATTCGCGGTAAATTTGGTGAGATAACTTGCCAAGGCTTTTTCCAAAGGTCGGGTAGGGGCAATGTAACCTGACACAAGAGGGCGAATAGGGTACCCTTCCTTATGTAGTTTTAATCTTCCAAATAAATCAGGTACATGGCAGCCGGGGGTGGATTGAAGGCTTTTGAAAAGGAATCCGGAGGAGCTGAAGAATTCTTAAGGCGGCTTAAAGCACTAACAGTAGCCCTGGTGGGGTCTCGTTCCACAATTACATGAGGGATACTAGAAATGGCATTAAGCATTTTTTGAACAAAATCACAACTTGATTAGTTTTATCAGCTAAAGGAATGGCAATATGTGGGTCCTTTTTCAATTCAATCAGTTGTTGCATTTCTTCATGAAGCTGGAATTCTTCGGTGGTTTTGCACCATCTTGGATTATTTTTGTTAAAAGACCTTGCAATTTTCATTCTTGCAAAGTTCCTATCTTCAATTGGAAGTGAATGTAGAATTTGCTCAATATGCGGAACAGTGTTAAATATGTCCACTTTACGTTGGTTAGGGTAAGCGAACTTGTAACCCGGTTGTAAGGCTCTTAGTTGAATGCGATTCAGAACCTTATCACTAAAATTTCTAACTCCATTATGTGAATCAGAGTTATAGCTGTCATGGTTCAGTTCATGCAAATCCAATCCATTACCCACATCAGATGATCCTTGTTCAAAAAGGCCGATATAATGTCTTGTTTGAAATCCGAACAGCTTATGCGTTCTACTACGAACTTCAGAATCCACCAACAATCTCAGTTTTTTCACATGGGTGTTAAATAAAACCTTCATTTCATTTTCAATTATTGCTGTAATTACGAATAATGAACGGTTCAAAATAATTGGCTGTGAGGAATCAGCTAGGAATGAGTAAGAGGTATAGCATTTCTTATTAAAGAAGTCGATATTACTACGCTTACTTCTGATCTGTTGAAGTAGACTCTTCCTTTCGGCGATCCTTATGATCTTGGCGTCTCGTCTGGTAAATGGAGTATTGAAAATACGCAGATGCCTTGGAATGACATGTAAATCTCTGCAGTTTAGTAAAAATGACAAATGTGCCGATTCCCTTGAATAGTATTATCTATTTTGGCATCATGCATCCACGCATCCATAATATATGTATTAAACAGCTATGGTGACCTCCTGAACCAATAGAAAACCATTTTGATAAAACACCATTCACTTGTACACAAGCTCTACTGCCAGCATACATGGCTTTCACACTATTGAGTAGATTTCCAATGATACCATGTTTATTTAGTACTTTCTACAGAAGAGTTCTATTTATTCGATCATAAGCTTTCTCTTAATCTATGAAGGCAGCAAAAACTTTCTTACCAACACACCGATACTTTTCGATCAACATGCGCAATACCAAAAATTTGATTAGTGCAGACCTTACCAGGCGTAACACCACTCTCAACATCCCACACTTTCTCTGATGTAAGACCTCGTACCTTATCAATAATGACTTAACACTAAAAAAACAACAACATTTCTCTGGCACATTTAGCAAGTTAATAACCACGATAGTTCTTGCATTCAGTCTGATCACCTTTTCCCTTATACAAGGGAACAATGATAGCATACCTCCAATCCTGCGGTATCATTCCTAACTCCCAGAACAATTGGCAAATTTCAGTTAACTAGTCAATTACAGAGACACCATCATATTTTAACATCTCAGTAGTTATTCGATCTACTTCCGGAGACTTATCATTCTGAAGAGATTTTAGAACTTTAAACACCTCTTCTCTTGAGATCCCTCCTGTGCTTCCACCTCTCACTGTGACATGATCTGCTTCTGCCTCAGAATCACCTTTGCTCTCATGATCTAATAACTCACAGAAGTATTCACTCCATCTTTCACTTAACTCATTGGGCTCCCATATAATTTCTCCGACCCTATTCTGACAAACCAGCTTACCTGCCTCACGCTTCTTACAGGGATATTCATCCTCAGAATCTCTACCTTGCAACACCCCCAAATATGCTTCATTCTTTCTCTTTACTGCTTCTTTAGTCTCACTGTTCCACCGAGCATCCCCTCTAACGTTACCCACTATTGTGGTGCCACAGACCTCTTCAGAGGCAGTAACAACACAGTTCTTAAAACATGTCCACTTCTTATATATAATTTACGACTACTAAACTCGGGGTGTTAAGATAGAATAACAAGAAAGATGACACCTAATTTTCGGGTGTAATAAGCACGTCTTTTGAATCCGTTCTGAGGCAAATTAAATTTATCAAAGCTATTCAAAGTCAATGGAACCGGTATGGAAAAAAATAATATCTGACAGAAGAAAGAAGTTTTTCAATAGGGTTTTTAATCCCTCAGATATTGCTGTAAACGGAATCGTGAGCTTACGCCCTCTGGTTGCAGACTTGTGCTTTAAGAAAAACATGAATTTATATGAGAAACATTTCTCACCGGAAAGGCTCTCCAACACAAAAAGAATTTTTCAAATCGGACTCTTAGAAACAGAGATATCGACAAAAATAAGATGTGACTTTACGTCCCCTGGTGGAAAAACCATGCAATATTATAACTTGATTGACATTAAATGTCCGTCATTACTGTTTCACACGTTATGCAAGTTCGGCAATCGGGAGATAATTAAATGATGATAGATACGTATCGGGCATAATATCGGCAATTAATATCAAGATATAATGAACTATATATGTACTTATTATATTCGTAGTCGCTGTCGGGGTTTCTTATGAACGCCTGTAATGTGTTTATTCACAAGACATTGCCATAACTATCCGACTGATTCAAAGAATGCGAACTTTTTTCAATTGTGAAGTTGAAAAAATAAAATTCATGATATTGTAAAATCTGCACCAGATAAAATTGAACAAGATGAATTTTTACAATGAAGTTAAAAAATTCTATTAAGAACAACGAAATATGAAACTGAATTAAAACCTTGCCGACTTTTTTTAAAAACGAACTATAATCTTGAAGAGGAAATCATCTTGATTGCGAAGCACCACGACACCGAAACATGAAAACGAATTACCACATTAATAAAAGATCGTAGACCAGTTAAATATGTGGGAACACTACCATACATTACGAGCATCATCAATATACTCAAAAACGTTTGTCATCGTCACAATATTGGCTTCGGTGTACGAACACACAATGTACTATCAGGAATAAAAAATGATAGAGACGTTGTTCCTTTGGACAACCGATATGGAGTACATGTCATCCCACTGAAGACAATAGACATTCAAGATGAAGATCGTATGTGTGTTGGATCTACACTTCGCTCATTAAAAACTCGTTTAAAAGAGCACCAATATAACATAAAGACAAACTCATCAAGGACTTCCCTATCAAGGCTATCATACAAAGGATCTCATTACCCATGTTGGAGCGAAGCCAACATCCTCGCCACGCCCTACTCAAAAGCACCAATCCTACTACTTGAAAGTCTATTTATTCACAAATATGGTAAAGTATGTTGCAATGATGATACTTCTTGTCACATCCCTTTACCTTGGAAAACGATGCTTAATGAGTTATAACATATATAGACTTACACCAATTATTTCCTTCAGACATAGTTTGTAAAACGTTGCTTGACACGTAATATATTTACCGATGTTGACAAACCTTTCACGAGATATGATGTCAATCACGAGCAGGTCACAATATCAAGAAAACCACATAACATTAATGTATTTAAATCATACTCAGTTCCATTCTGCTAATAACATCTGAAACTGGGTCCGTTGCGGGCCTGATAGTTCTAATGTTTTCTATATGAATTTAATAATTAACTTCATCACATTAAATCATCTAAACAGTCAAATGTGTTATTTGAATCTGTTATTTGAATGATGATCGTGTAAAGACGGCGGAAATCAACATAAAAAGATGAGTAGTATCTGTCAACAAACGACTATTTTTGCAATCGAGATTTTAGAAGCTCATATTTTGCTGCAAATACATCAGAAGTGGAAATTTAGACTTGTGTCACCTGGTGGACAAACCATTTTTTTACAAAAATTTGAAATTATGTGCAAAGGATTTCCCATCAGGAGCTGTATCCGGGGCAGAAAGAATTTTTCAAATCGGAGATTTAGAAGCAGAGATATAAGGAGCGAGCAATTTACCTTTACGCCCCTAGCGGAAAGTCTATGAATTACTTGAAAATTTTGAAATTATATGAAAACCATGTCACACTGGAGACACTATCCAAAAAAGAAGGAATTTTTCGAATCGGACTCCTAGAAGTAGAGATATTGACAAAAATAAGATATACATCTACGCCCCCTGGCGTAGAAACCATGCATTATTTTAAGAAGAAAATGTTTCTAAAATGTTTGTCGACATGAGTGCTATCGGTCTACAAACGACGCTTTTTTCAATCGAGAATTTAGAAGCTTATATTTTGCTGCAAGTACATCAAAAGCGGAAATTAATATTTAAGCCCCCTGGTGGCCCAACCATCTTTTACAAAAATTACAAATTATGCGCAAACGATTTCCCATCAAGAGCTGTATCCGGTGCAGAAAGAAGTTTTCAAATCGGAGATTTAGAAGCAGAGATATATGGGGAAAGCAATTTACTTAACGCCCCCTAGTGGAAGGTCTATGAATTACTTGAAAATTTTGAAATTACATGTAAAACATGTCACACTAAAAGCACTATCCAACAAAGAAGAAAGTTTTCAAATCGGACTCCTACAAGTAGAGATATTGACGAAAATAAGATATATATCTACGCCCCCTGGCGGAGAAACTGTGGAAAATTTGAAGAAGAAAATATTCCAAAAAGATTTATCGATGTGAGTGGCATCAGTCAACGAAATAATTTTTACAATAGATATTGAGAAGCTCAGATTTTATGGCAAATACATCAGAAGCAAAAATTAACACTTACGCCCCCTGGTGGCCAAAGTATTCTTTACCAAAAATTTGAAATTATATGCAAAAGATTTTCATCAGGAGGTGTATCCGCAGAAGAAAAAATAATTTTTCAAATCGAAATTTTAGAAGAAGAATTATCGGGAAAAATGTAATTTACTTTTACACCCCCTAGCGGAAAATCAATGCGTAATTTGAAAAAGTAAGTATATCTAAAATACTCGTCGACATAAATGGAATTTTTTCAATCGGATGCTTGTAGCAAATATGTGGAATAAAACGTATTTTTGAATTCGACATCATCTGCATTTACGCCCTCTAGCGAAGAAATTGTACATCGTAAAAAACAAACCGAAATAAATGATCATCATTCGCATATTTCAAGCTTCCGAATGCAAAAATAATTTTTCAAATCGGACTAATAGTTGCAGAGATATCGTGGGTACAGACGGACTGACGGACGGACTGACAAACCGGTAACATAAGCACGATCTTTTTTTACAAAAGACGTGCTAAAAATAGCAACGTGGTTGAAAAATATACTTGTGGTTAAAAATGTATCAGATACATACACACAATTCTCAATGCAGAGTCCAATTAATCTTTCACTACATTAAGGTTAGCTATATTGGGGTTATGTAGTATCGATAGATTACCGAGCTTTAAAAGGAGTTTTTCTGTGATTTTAGCATGTGTTTTGTACAAAAAGATCGTGCTTATGTTACCGGTTTGTCCGTCCGTCCGTCAGTCCGTCCGCCTGTACCCACGATATCTCTGCAACTATTAGTCCGATTTGAAAAATAATTTTTGCATTGAGAATCTTGAAATATGCGAATGATGAGCCTTCATTTCGTTTTTTTTACGATGCACAATTTCGCCGCTAGAGGGCGTAAATGCAGATAATGTCGAATTCAAAAATACGTTTTATTCCACATATTTGCTTCTAAACATCCGATTGAAAAAGTTTTTTTTATCTTTCGATTCCATTTATGTCGAAGAGTATTTTAGATATAGTTACTTTTTCAAATTACGCATAGATTTTTCGCTAGGGGCGTAAAAGTAAATTATATTTTCCCCGATAACTCTTCTTCTAAAACTCCGATTTGAAAACTTTTTTCTTCAGAGGATAAACCTCCTGATTGAAAATACTTTGCATATAATTTAAAATGTTTGGTAAAGAATACTTTGGCCACCAGGGGGCGTAAGTGTTAATTTTTGCTTCTGATGTATTTGCCATAAAATCTGAACTTCTAAAATTTCGATTGAAAAATTCTTTCGTGGACTGATGCCACTCACATCGATAAACCTTTTCGGAATATTTTCTTCTCAAGGTCGGTGTAGTTTAGTCGAGAGAATAACCGGCTCCGGAGCGGCGAGTCATGGTTTCAAATCCCCCCGCCTGTGAAAAGGTTTTACGTTATATTGACGCCCGAACGATAAATAAATCTCCCGGCCGCGAGGTTCTTCGAAAAATGTGTGATGCTTTTTCCTCACATCGTCTGGAATTAATCAGAATTCTTTCTTCTACAGAGAGCTACTTCAAGCATGGTTTGCGGCGGACCCGAAATCTGCGATTTCTTCTAAATAGACAAAATCATCGCTCTTTCCACGTCTTTCTTTAATAAACACATAGCAACCGAAAAATTGTATTTCGACACCGCTGGGATCGAATCCCAGATCTCTCGATAACTAGTCGAGTGCGTTCGCTATACGCTAAGGTGCCAACAATCCACGGCGCTATGTGTGTTTATCTGTCAGCATCTGACTTCACAAATCCGTAAAGATGGACTCAGCAACTGAGACGTCTCCATCTGGTGAGGCTCAATGGCACAAGCTATTAAATTACAGCTAATAAATCCAAAGGGCGAGAGTGATAGTGAAAATCTTTCAAATACGCGGAGACAATGTTGAATAGACAAAGTCATCACTCTTTCCATGTTTTTCTTTAATTAACACACAGAATCGGAAAATTGTATTTCGACACAGCTGGGATCGAACCCCAGATCTTTCGATAACAAGGCTAGTGCGTTCGCTTTACGCTACGGTGCCAACAATCCACGGCGCCATGTGTGTTTACCTGTCAGCATCTGACTTCACAAATCCGTAGGGATGGGTTCAGCAAATGAGACGTCTCCATCTGGTGGGGCTTAATGGCACAAGCTGTTTAATTATAGCTAATAAATCCAAAGGATGAGAGAAATGGTGGAAATATAGGAATTCCATAGAATGTTTCATATAGGAATTACATATGAAACTTAATAAGTCTATTTACATTATCTCCACGTGTTTGGAAGATTTTCACCTGTGATTTCTTGCCCTTGCCTTTCTCGGGGGGGAGGTATATGTGACGTACCATTGAGATGACTCAAGAGTAAAAACGGCCGGCACGTTGCAGCGATAAGCCAAGGTCAGTGTAGTTCTATCGGGAGAATAACTGGTTCCGAAGCGGGAAGACGTAAGTTCGGATCCTACCACCGAAAAAAAAATTGAGGCCACATATTTAAAAATTACTGTTTGAAAAATCCGTTAAAAACATAGAAAGAAAAACGATCAATAGAGTCATTCGGAAAAAAAAAATATAGAAACTTAAGTTATCTTAGGCTCATGCGGAATTTAGATCTTGCGTTTTGAGATGAGTCAACTAAGTTCTAAATAAAAATTAAAAACTAGCTAATTCAAGCACAATCATATGCAAATAAGGAATTCCATATGGAACTTAATAAGAAAAGAACCAACATACTCTCTACCACTCTAGTGAAATTTCCACTTTTAAACACGTGGTAGATCGCACAGGAAAAGCAAACAAAGCTCTTCTGAGTGCTTTGGATAAAGCAATCGATTTCAATATTCTTAAACAAGTTAGTAAAATCATGCAATGCATTGATTATGATACACTTTCCAATATACTAGAAATCATTACTCAAGCTATTAGTCAAGTTATGAGGAAAATGGCTGTGGAATAAATCCCACCCCTGTGCCCTGACCTTTGATCCATTTGGATGATATTGAACAGAACTGGTTCAGTATATCTCCGAAATAACATGATAAAGTTTTGTCGCAATCGAAGCAATTTTACGTAAGTTATGATGCATAAGCGCTATGGAATAGATCCTGCTTCTGTGTCCTAACCTTTCACCCTATTTCGTCCATTTTTAATGGGATTCGTCTTCAGACAGGTCCCTACAACATACCAACATTTCATCCAAATCGAAACATTTTTACGTAAGTTATGACTCATAATGGCGATGGAAGTCATTCCGCTCCTTTGTCCTAACCTTTGACCCCATTTCGCCAATTTTCAATAGGGTTTGTTCCCAGGTGGTCTCCTACCACATACTAAAATTTAATCGAAATCGAATCTTTTTTACGTTAGTTATGACGCATAAGAGCGGTGGAATGGATCCCGCTCTTATGTTCTGACCTTTGACCCCATTTCGTTCACTTTCAATAGGGTTCCTTCCCAGGTGTTCCCCTACCACATAATAAAATTTCATCGAAATCGAACGATTTTTACGCAAGTTATCGTGTGGACGAACATACGCACACAACGCGTGACGTAATGAGGCAGATGGGAATCTCGACCATCTGCTAGCAAGGTGTGACGTCATAAAACTTTAATAGGATCCACAAACAACGCGTGACGTAATGAGATAGATGGCATGACCGCTCACCAACATCTAATGGGGCGACGCCATGACACCACACTACAAACTTGGTAATTCGGGGTGGTTATTTAACCCACTAAACAAATTTTCTTAAAGTCGAGATCAAGCTAAATCGATTTCTAGTACTAAAAAACGGTAGGTTAACGAGTTTCATAAAAATCCTTAGAGCCGTTTTCAAAATAAAATTTACATACATACAAGAATTGCTCCTTTAAGGTGAACGTCAAGTAATTTTGCTTCCTGTACTTCGAATGGAAAAATTTCTGTACACATTTTCTTCCCAATTAATGCATTCCCAAGGATGAAAATTTGAACATCGATTAACATATCTTCATTTTATAACTTGGAATACTTAATATTTTCTAAAACATAACCATAATTATGCAATACAACATTTTTTTGTCTGCTGACGTCATGAAAATACAGGTCGCGCCATCTTTTTCTGGACAATTAATGCATTCACAAGGATGAAAATTTGAACATCGATTAAAACAGCTTCATTTTATAACTTTAAATACTTAATATTTTCTAAAACATAACCATAATTATGCAATCCAACATTTGTTTGCCTACTGACGTCATCAAAGGACAGGTCGCGCCATTTTTTTCTGGTTTCAACACCACCAAAGGAAAAGTTTTTGATTTTTAATATAATTATGGTCATGTTTTAGAAAATATTAAGTATTCCAAGTTATAATAAAGTTATTTTAATCGATGTTCAAATTTTCATCCTTGGGAACACATTAATTGTGAAGGAAATGTGTACAAAAGTTTTTCCTTTGGAAGTACAGGAAGCAAAACTGCTTGACGTCCACCTTAATAATATGGGATAAGAGCGATGGAATGGATCGCAATCCTATGTCCTGACCTTTGACCCCATTTCGTCCACATTCAATAGGGTTCGTCTCCAGGTTGTCCCCTACCACATACTGAAATTTCATCGAAATCGAACCATTTTTACGCACGTTATGACGCATAAGGGCAATGGAATGCATCCCGCTCTTATGTCCTGATCTTTGACCCCACTTCACCCATTTTGAATAAGATTCGTCCCCAGGCGGTCCCCTACCACATAGTAAAATTTCATTGAAATCGAACCATATTTACGCAAGTTATGACGCATAAGGGCAATGGAATGATCCCGCTCCTACGTCGTGACATTTGACCCCATTTGTCCCATTTTCAATAGGGTTCGTCCCCAGGTGGTCCTCTACTACATAGCAATTTTTCATTGAAATCGAACCATATTTACGCAAGTTTTGACGCATAAGGGCATTGGAAGGATCCCGCTCCTACGTCGTGACCTTTGACCCCATTTGTCCCATTTTCAATAGAGTTCGTCCCCAGGTGGTCCCCTACCACATGCTAAAATTTCATCGAAATCGAACCATTTTTACGCCAGTTATCGTGCGGACGGACAAAGCTGGAGCATATACGCTTCTTCAACCTATGGTTGGAAAGCGTAAAAAAGAAGTTAGATAAAAGAAAGAGTAATGAATCATCTGCTCTTCTTTGGATAAATAAAATTCAAAAGCCGCTTTAGCTGTAAGACAAGAATATAACATTTGTCGTACGAAATTTAACACTTCTAAAACATCCCATTCTCATCTACCTGAGGAAGAATTCACTGCGCTAAAAATTTCCGTAACAAAGAAATTCTTCTTTTAAAAGCAAATAAAAAAATCACTGCTTAAAAATGACATCTACTTACTTAAATTGGAAGCAGAACTACGAGTAAAAAAACAAAAAAAAACACTTTATGAAAAGTTAGATAGTGGTCTTTTAGACGTACTGTTAAGATAAGAAATTATTTGCTTACCTCAAGAAAAACAATATGCTCTGTCGATGCTTAAATGACTACAATGATTGACGCTAATTATTTGGATTTCGGACGTGCTCGAAGGCTACGGAACAAACAAGTTGAAACTTTGACTCATAGCTAAGCTTCCATTGCTAGCTTTTGTAATAGAAGCTTTGGTATGGAGCTAAGCTTTTGTTCCCTAGAAGAAGCTTAGCCACCCCTAAGCTTTTGTTTCAGAAGTGTTTGATTGCGCCTAATTAAGTTTTCATCTGCTACGACTGGGACCCATCCGAAAAAACAACCTTTAAGCAAAGTGACTATTTAGGTCTTCGGAGAAACGTTAAGCGAAGCTGAATTTAAACGGTTAATATAATAGTTATAGGCATTTTCAATTATTTAACTGTTATATTATACTCTTTAGACCCATCCGCTGAATTGTGTGCTCGGAAACGTTCCTCTGTGTGCCCTCTTTGTAATCTGCCACTAATTGAGGAATCATAAACCGTCTGTGTCAAGATCGTAAAGTGTCAATCATCTGTTTTCAAGGTCATAATGGGTCAATCATCTGTTGTCAAGGTCAGCACGTATCAGTCAGTGGTGGTCTCCATTTTGTGGCACGCTGTGTGGATCTGTGTCCCTCTTCTGATCATTCTCGCCAACAATGCTACAGTTGCTGAGATGCTGGCCTATGCCTTTCACACTCCGATAATCATTCCTTGTTCAAACTCCGATCAATCTTCCCGAATTCAGGGGCTGCGTACTGGCGAACTGATACGCCCTGCCCTTGTCATCTACATGCATTGCTTGCGAATCGGTGACATTACTTCTATATTCTGTGGAACGCTTCTACTCATGTAGAGAGGGCGGTCATAATGATCTGGCCTATGAGCGTATTTTCGTCTTTAAAATTTTTGTCTTAAAACTAATGCATTTTATGTATTTGACGCTGTAACCCTGGCGACATTTTCAATGCATTTTTCAAGTTTTCATCTCCAAGATTTGTCTGTTGGTATCGTAAAATTGTGTTTTTTTTTCTCACAGTAACCTATAGATTCCGAATAACTGTCACGGGCTTCGCTAGTTCATTTCATTTTCAGGAATCTTTTGGCGTAAGAGAGATGCGAAATTGAGTGATCTCAAATGAATAAGTTTACATATATATATACGAACGATGAAAAAGCGGGGTTCTGTACGCCAAATTAATGAGAAGATGACAAAAAAGTGAACTCCGTTTATTAGGCGTATAAACGATGAGAAACAAAGAGATGCTAGCTTTCGCTACCTCCGGGTAGCTTCGTCAGACATTTAGCAGTTAAGATCGCAGAAACAACAGGAAAAACACTTCTAAGAATATAAGTAAATTCAAAATAGGAAAGACACTCGTACGGTGTCACGAGTGGTTTGATCCCAGGGCCGGATGCTCACGTGGAACATCAAGAAGCCGGAACCATATCAAAGGAAGGCTCGTGGTTACGTCCTTGTTGCACACATTCCGTCGCGTGATGATCTCAATGGTTTCGCGGAGCTCAGTAGCTCTTGCGCTATCGTAAGGTGCTAGTTTCTTAACGTCTCTCCACCTGGGTACTGCCTCCTCAGTTGCAACATCACAGGCTAGGGCCGTCGTAAATTTCCCAGCTTTAACGTCCCTTTGATGCTCAGAAATCCGGATCTGGATCGACCTCTTTCTCATTCCGATGTAGATCTTAACGGATGTTAAGGAATTTGTCATCCCGATGTAGAACTTAAAGTTCTACACGTTAAGTTCTACATGACGAAATTAAGTTATGCGACGGAATGTGTGCAACAAGGACGTAACCACGAGCCTTCCTTTGATATGGCACCGGCTTCTTGATGTTCCACGTGAGCACCCGGCCCTAGGATCAAACCACTTGTGACACCGTGCAAGTGTCTTGCTTATTTTGATTTTACATATATTCTTAGAAGTGTTTTTCCTGTTGTTTTTGCGATCTTAATTACTAAATGCCTGACGAAGCTACCCGGAGGTAGCGAAAGCTAGCATCTCTTTGTTTCTCATCGCTTATACGCCTAATAAACGGAGTTCACTTTTTTATCGTCTTCTCATTAATAAGTTTACTTTATTGTTATTCTTTGTCTTTGCAATTTCTTATTGTCCTGGAGAAGCTCGAGGAGAAAGGTAAACAACATGCGAACAAATGAACTGGTGTGTAGAACCTAGGGTTACTCAGAGAAAAGTCATCCTGAACAGACTGAAAAAATCAAGTGTTTGGACAGCATTTATTTGCCATTCTGCAATAAATGAGGTCGGAAAATCTAACACTGTTACACTTCGTCACTTGAGAGTTATCCCACAAGTTCTTAAATAGCGCGCGAACAACATTAAGTAAATGAATAAATAAATCATGAGCATTTTCTTATTGACAATTAAAATTTTTTTTAACCTTTTTGCGTAATGCAAGCCCGTGTTCACGACTCCGAGTTTCGTTATTAGTTGCACCTTTTATTACCTTTCTCACTCCACTTCCCCAGGAAAAAAGTGCTTTCTTTTCTGTGGAAGCCGCGAAGTAAATCGTATTTCTCTGGAAGTTGAGTCAGTTTACTCCAGTAAGGTGGAAAGAGTTCTGCATTTTTTATAGATCAATCTCCTCCGACGAATGTCGCCGTCAAGTTGAATTAGAGAACCTTCTCTAGATGTCGCTTCAACTGAGCATCAAAGGGTTAATGTGGCAGTGCAATTTTTCGGCTAAGCGGCAAAGAAATCTTCCAAATCAGCGCCTGAAGTTCTCAAAGTGTGATGAAGATTTATTCTCATCGCTTACCCCTCCCCGCGTTTTTCTTCTTTCTGTTTTTACTCCTACTCCTTATCATCTTCTTGGAGCTTTCAGTGAGGATTAGAGTGCTGAAAAAGAGGAGGTGCTGGAGTAATCCTTGTGCGAAGACAACAGCTGACGCTTGCTTCCTGCTCATCGCTCGTCCACTGCATCCGCTGAATGAACTCCCCTCCACTCACACGAAAAGATAGATGAACCGAACTAGGAGTTTCAATTGCGCTCTGTGTTTCTTCCTTTCACGTGGGCTCTGTGTTACGCAAAGACTTTGGCAAACGGAAGGAGGCGAAGGATTGAATGAACGGAGAAAGGAGCCCGTCGCTGAGAGCATAATATTTTTTTCCTTACCCATTTTCCATGCGACACACATACTGCAAGTTTCATCAGCCTGTTTTCTTCCCATATGCGTGAACAAGCACTTTCTTTGATCGTGGTGGTTTTATGATTAAAATTCAAGCGGAAAGAGAATTGGGAAAGAAATAAAGTGCCGGTTATCGCATATTCTATAGAAAAATGTCCAAGGAGAGCTTTGCAAATTTCGCATGTGCCGATTTCCATGAAATCTAAAACATTTACAAATGTGTCCCTGATATTTTGCAATAAAGAGGTAGACTTTATTTTACATTATTTTTGAAACCTAAGCAGACTGTTACAGAAATGTGAATAGAGATTACAGAAAAAAGCTACACAGCACCCAAGATATTTGCAAATTCTTTGCGAAACGGAAAGAATGGACAGTTCATGAAAAAAAGATCTGGTGATATATGGAACCACAATGCAGGACAAATCAGGTAACACGTCCATATTATTCTTCAGCACTTGAAGGAGAGACCGTGCCAGGAAATGTCGTTAGGTGACTTTGAGAAAGGTCAAGGAAACGGAATGTACCAAAAGTAATGTCATAGCCCGAAGTGATATGTCGTGTGGCTCGGCGTCATTGCAATAACAGTGGATCCAGTGTTGTAAGGTTAGGATGGAACAAAAGCATACAGAGCGTATGACACTGCATGACGGGAACGCCATCGTACCTCAGTTTTCCGGCAACTGTCGTTGGCAGATTGCCTACAACCGCTGACCCACGTATTATTTGCGAGGATATCTAACTTTGATTAAGGTAATGCGAGATTAAAATAGAGCTGGGACAGAACGACAAGGGAATGTACACAGTTACAAACGATGTTGTTCCGTGGTGAGTCAAAGTTTATTTTCTGTCGTCATGGCGGAAGACACTGAGTATATTGTTGTCCACTGGAAAGTGATATCAACCAATTTTTGCACTAAAGAAAGACGGATACGAACTAAGTGTTATGGTGTAGGATGCTATTAACTTCACGCCACGGTCAACACTCATCGTCATACGTGGCACATTAACGCCATGAAGAAAGTCATGTGAACGGGATTTTAGAACCCGTTACTTTAACGTTTCAGCACAAGAGCATGATGTGTTTCAGCGACATAAAGCCAAGTGCCATGAAACTACTTCTTCTAGAGCTTGCTTACAGGATCATGAGATCCAGATTCTGTCTGCACTGGTCAATCCCTTTGAGCATAAGTGTGAGACCGCATGAAAGGAATATTTCTCCATAAATGATATGGAGGAAGGCCAACGACATTTCAAAATTACAGCAACACCGCCTGAATACGGAACACCACACTAAGAACGTCACTGTAGGCCTTCACGACAGCTAGTCACTTCGTCTGCTCAGACACGCTGAGACTTCTTGTGGTTCGATACCCTACTGACTTAAGGTGTCTAAAATGCTATGACTTGAGCATTTCAGCTTGAAGGTAAAACATACTGTGTTTTTATAATTTGTGTATAGTCGTTTTACGCATGAAAGGTGCAGTTTTTTCTCCAGCAGTGTAAAAGGCAAGGTTTGAAAATTTACTTCTAACAGCTAGTGAAAATAGATTAATCGTACTTTTATACCACCAGCAGTAAGCAACTGTAGCAAATAATATAAGCAATGCAGAGGGTGTGACAAAAGTCGGTATGCTGTTGCATGCATCATGTATGTCGCTGTCATTTTTCAATTGCAGTAAAAAATGAAAACGAAAAAATAAAAAATAAATTGGCAACACAAAACAGTGCACTTTAAGAAATCAATACACTCATAGAAACGAAAAATTTCAGGTACTCGAAGTGAATGTTCTCAGTGTTATTGAATTTATTAGTATGATGTGAATAAACGGAATATTTATGTATCTATTCTACACTTGTCTTCGGTATGCTTATAGCGTTACGTTTCAATGGACGGACTAGAAACTTCGGAAATTATATATGCAGATAAATGATTCACCTTGAATAAGGTTATCCAATAAAAGGATGAAGATGACGAAGTACGTAGGAATATATATATAATATAGGAGCACGCACAAGGAGTGGAAAGTAAATGGTGTTTTTCACACGTAAAAAATAAATAAATATGGAGTTTCAGATAATATACGAAGGTTGTACCGAAAGTAATCCAAAAGTGGACATAACTTTTTTATTAACTGACAGAGGTCGTTCAAATTGCACATGTTGGTAGAGTAACTCTTTCTCTACACAAAGGTACTGCTCAACATAGTCTCCATCACAAGCGATGCATTTGCACCATCGTTGAACCCAACTCTCGAATCCTCTTTAAAAAAATTCAGGTGTGGACTGTTGTACCCACTTCTTCACAGCAACGTTCGCCTCGCTTGTGTTATCAAATTGTTGTCCCCGAAGACTGTACTCCATTGGGTCGAACAGGTGCGAGTCGGAGGGCGCCAGATCTGGGCTGTACGGTGGATGGTGGACCACCGACCAGCCTAATTTGCTGATCGCCTGATATGTTGCCAAATATGTGTGTGGTCTCGCATTATCAAGGTGAATGTGAATCCTTTTCAGATTGTTGTTCGGTCTCTTCCATCTTACGGCTTCCCTAAGCTTCTTGAGTGTCTCAATGTACCGCTCGCTGGTCACGGTACGGCAACGTTCCAGAAAATCAAGGAGTATAGTATCGCTGTCATCCCACAAAAAAGAGTCACCATGCCTTTATGTGCTGTTCATTGGCTCTTGAACTTCCTAGACCTCGGTGAAGAGGTGTGACGCCATTCCATGGACTGATTCTTTGTTTCTGGATCGTAAAGATACGCCCATGGTTCATCCACTGTCACCAGATCGGAGAAAAACGTATCTTCATTGGCTTCAAACGCTTCCAGAAGATCAGAGCAGACTTTTACCCTTATTCCTTCAAATCGGACGTCAACTGCGAGGTACTCACTTTGCACACACTTTCCGATACCCCAAGCCTTTCACCATCTTCTATATGGCATTGTGATCACAGTCCAGTTGTGCAACAAGCTCAATTAGACTCATCTATCCGCTCGAATCAATTCATCCACTGGCTGACGATTCGTGTCAGTGGTTGCAGATAATGGTCTCCCACTGCGTGGTTTGTCTTCAATGCTAGTTTTCCCTTCTTTAAACTTTTTAATCCATCTGCGCACATTGTGAAATGAAAAAAATAAGCAATGAATAAAAAGGTAATACTTACAAAAAGGTAATGTAGAGCCAAGAAAATTTATTATGCCAATGATGCAAGTATTCATTAATGAAAAATATTAATGTGATGAATGGCTTTGCTTTTTATTACCACATAATTTTTTGAAATTCGGTTCTATTGAAGAAAGTTGTAATCTTGTATGGGGCTCTGCATTCAGCTTATTCCGGTGCTTAGTTTTTGTGGAGGCATACACAGAAAAGCCAGTTTAACACAGATAGACTGTCGCAAATGGTAAGAGTACTGACACAGCTATAACGAAGTAAATTTCTCCGTCATTTTTATCCGCGCCTAGTTTCGAACCCGGATCCCCTCATTCCGGAATAAGTCACTCTACCAATTGAGCTACGCGGACGTTTTATTCTGATTCCTATCTGCTTTTATGTCGTGTGCGTCCTTCTGGCAGGTACGTCACATCTCCTGGTACGTTACATCATCTCCCCCTTATTTTTTTTTTCTTTTTATTTATTTTTTTTTTCGAAGTGCTGGAGAAAGGATTCTCTTATTTTTCCTATCTCGCGGTGTGGAAATAACATCACACCAATGCGAGATTTTGAACGGTCGGGTCATCCGGATAGTTCGGGCGCCATTATAACGAAGTAAATTTCTCCGTCATTTTTATCCGCGCCAGGATTCGAACCCGGATCCCCTCATTCCGGAATAAGTCACTCTACCAATTGAGCTACGCGGACGTTTTATTCTGATTCCTATCTGCCTTTATGTCGTGTGCGTCCTTCTGGCAGGTACGTCACATCTCTGGGTACGTTACACAGCTTTTTGCGATAATAATGGATATTCTCCTTTCAAACTGCTCCAAAATTTTGCCACTGCCACTGTTTTATAAAGAGATGTCACTGAAAAATCTGACGTCAGTTCAATAAATTTTTCCTATTCATCAGATGAAAATCATGGAGGTTTCTCATTTATAACAAATTGATTTTTAATCCAAAATTAAGTTTTTATTTTTTCGTGCTGCTCATCAGGAAAATAGTGCCTCATTGAATCGTGGAGAGCTTCCAGATGATGGGTGATTTCAACATATTGTTTGTTTTCTATTTCTGAGTCCAACTCTGACAGAAAGTTTCTCACGGTTGGAAAGCAGTCACGTTCATGGCTGCGGACACAACTGGTCCAAAATTGTAGCTTTTTTTTAATGCCACAATTCTGTCTTTGGTAGTGAATACATCAATTTGCTTTCATTAAATGCAAGATTGAGTTCATGCAGTTTTGAGAAAATATCAGATAGATAAGCCACTCGAAATTACCACTCTCTATCATTTAATTGATCTTCCAAATAAAAGTGGTTATCTATGAAGAAAGTATGCACTTTAGCTCGAAGTTCAAAAAAGCGTTCCAATATTTTACCTCAAGATTACCACCTCACTTCCGTGTGTAGAAGCAATGACAAATGCACGCTTCCCATATCATCGCACAAGATTTTAAACAACCTATTATTCAGAGGATGAGCTTTTTTGAAGTTTATCATTTTAACTACTTCATCCAGGGCGCTCTTTAGATGGAGAGGCAAATTTTTCGTGGCAAGAGCTTGCCTATGAAGCATACAGTGACTACTGGTACAGTGCTTTGCAATCATTTTAATGCGTGCGACAACACTAAATGTTTTTCCCACCACAGCTGTACAAATATCAACTCAATTTTCCCACGAAATTTCATTTTCTTCAAAGATGGAATTTAAGATATTGAAGATCTCTGCTGCACTTGCACGTGCTATTAGCGGTTTGCATAAAAGAAGATTTTCTGCTAGAGATGCTTCATACGGATATTTTACAAAGACGAGCAATATCGCGAGACCTGACACATCTGTAGACACATCCATTTGCAAAGCAAAATCACAAGACTTGATGCGAAAAATAAGTTCTTCTTTTACGCTGCCTTCTATTCCCTTCACTCGGCAAGACACTCTATCATTTGATAGCGGAATTTTCGATATTTCTTTGGCTGATTTTTCACCAAGTATACACTTAACCATGTCAATAGCACATGGCTTGATTAGATTATCTGCTATTGTATGAGCTTCACCTGCTCGTGTTATTTGATAGCTTACTAAAAAGGAAGTCTCTATAGCTTTTTCAGACGCTGTATGTGCTGCATGAAAAATATTATTTTCATTTTTAAAAGTTCATCACGCTTGGGCACAAAAAAATCAACATTCGTATCTTTGAGCTCCCGATATGTAGTCTCCAAATGACGCCGCAGTTTAGCAGGTGCCATTGAACTATTATGATAAACTTTGCGGCATACGACACACTACGGATTATCATCAGCATTCATAATTCCGAAACCAATATAGCTCTCATCATACTTTCTTCTTTTTGTAAATTTGGCAATTTTATCTTGATCACAACTTCCAGAATGTGTATCATTTTCTTGAACTGAAGCAAATTCATTTGTTTCTTGGTCATTATCATTCTCATCTATATGAGAAATACCAGGCACTGATTTAGAATTTGACTCAAAAATTTCGGAACTTGAACGTTTTACGTACCCTGTTTAAGCCAACGATCCATTTCTAACGTTTAGCGGAGTAGAGAGCGTAATTTAACAAGAACACACTGACTAATATTGACAGGCCAAAACTACGCAGCAAATTCTTCCTTCTCCGGCACTCTACAGCCGTCCAGATCTAGGCAATAATGAAGGCCATGAATCGTTTTAACAGCGTTTCAGCCGCCAAACTGTTTTAACTTCTCCCTTAATCTTTTTGCACGCCTTCTTTGAGATGTTCCGTCCAACGTGGTTTTCATGGCTCTCTGTCACATCTTTTTTCCTGTGTTTTTATTGGTTGCGAAGAATTGGTTGGTTAAGGCTGTCATTGAGAAAAATATGGAATTAACAGATTTTCTTGAAAATTTCTGCGATGTTTTACTAACTGCTTGCGGAACCCCTGCAGGGCCGTCGCAGAACCCTGGTGTTCCGTGGAACTCACTTTGAGAAACACTGCTATAGAGGAAGACTTACTCTACCAATATGTGCAATTTGAAAGACCTCTATCAGTTAATAAAAAAGTTATGCCCACTTTTGCATTACTTTCGGTATAACCCTCGCTGTATTTGAACGACAAACATGTGGTATCAGAGCACAACACCCATTAACTGCTTACAAGAAAACATCGCATCAGAAGACAGAACGACCATCAAAAGAGTATGGTCGTCACAAAGCGTGTGAGAGCTTGTGAAGATAAGCTAATTTAATTTTTCACGCAGGTGTTTATCTACGAAGTGATCACGTGACACTTTTAGTACTTAACGTAGTTACGTAGTTACCACAGAGCTGTAAGAAATAATAAGCAAGTATTTCTTTCCGCACGTGGGAACAATGTTTGGCGACTTCTGTGAGACGTACTTACAGTACGTTTCCAACACTCACTACTTACACATTTCTCGAGTCCGTTTACTTCATAGCAATTCACTTTGCTGTTAAAAACAAATTTTTGTGCGTTTATTTATTGAAATGAAGAAAAGCTCTTGAAATCTCCTTGTATTTTATCCTTTCTTCTCCAAGAAATCCCATGGGCTTAAGTCTGGCAACGATGGAAGGTACTCCATTTGTTTCCTCCTTGTGAAATGTGAAGAAATTCTTGCAGAAAATAGGGAGCATTTTCGATAATTGCATCCGTTTGTTTCATGACGGTGTTCCTCAGTCTGTTCTGGTACTTGTCAGCAGTGAGTGTGTTATCGTAGAACACAGGTTCAACGATGCCAAGAGTTGCAATGTGATTCCCACACTGTGAACTTTGCTTGTTTGATCTGCCCCTTTATGGAAACGCTGATGAAAAGCTAGGAGGAGGAGAGATAGAGGTCCAACTCTCGTGTTTGATACAACGCTCCAGTTTTCGGACACGAAACTACGATAGCGTCTGTCACGTGATACGGTACCAGTGGCTATATAAGTAGCACCGCGGAAAGAGTTGTAAACTCTTGAAAAACAAAACAAAACAAAACAGAACAAAAGAACAACAAAAAAAAAACAAAAAAAACCAGACAGGCGGTTAAGGTTCGATGTTTTAGTACCATGTACCTCCACTGGCGCGCTATTCTATTGAGATCTTCGGGGCCAAATTGTTGCTATGTATCTCTATGGAAGATTAACCTCTGAGTCTCCTGCTCTGTGATGAAAAGTAAGCACTTTGTATATGTTGTCATCGATCTGACAGCTTGAAACATTTTTCATCGGACCATTCAATGTTCAGTAATGCACTGCTTTTCGATTTCTTATGCAGAATGATCTTGCAGAACTACAAGTGATGGATGGTCTGGGTCATCTTCTAGCAAACCGCATACTAAATTTTGTCGGTACGACTCCACAAGCAAACGCACCATTTGTCTATGGATGGAGGTGTGCGAAATCCAGTTTTTGAAAAGCCCTCTTTTGTGAACTTCCACGAATGTTTATACCACTAATATTCTACATGTATTTTCAGGAGTTCTAACAGTTGTTGGTCGACCACGTTTTGAATATTAGCGATGGATCCAGTCAAGTTGAATTTCTTACCCAGAGTGAAAATGAAGGGCTTGCTAATAGGAGCTGTACTTCATGTCTTTCGAACAGATTGCACATCAATAGCTTCACCGGTGAGTTGGCAGGTCTGGACTTTTGTTTCGACAGAAATCTCTTTTTCTCTGGAGAAGCTAAAAGGTCACTCTCCAAACTGCAAGACCAATTTATTTTTACCACTACGGATAAAGCTAGCAATAATTTTGCAATTATCTGTAAGAAGTTCTATTTTGAATTGTTAACTATGGAACTCAATAATAGAGTAACATACGAGCCCGTAAGTTATTCTACCAAGCAGTTAGAAAATCGGTTTAAGGCATTCTTCAAGAAACTTAAAATTCCACAAACTAGAAGATATGAGCCTGAATTTCCATTTCTTTTTGCAACGGTTAAGTTTCATAAGGATCCTGTGAAGTTCAGGTTCATAGCTAGTGGAGTAAGGAGTCATAAAAAGAAAATAGATCTTGCTTTTGAAGATGTCTTAAAGAAGGTTTTGAAACACATTAGAAACTGTTCTAACTTGATGTACAGAGATTTTTGGATAATTAATAATAATGCAGAAGTAATTTCTACTATACTCAAAGTTTGTCCCCTAGATATTAATAGTTATGATTTTGAAAACCTGTATACTAATCTGCCTCTATCAGATATAATCACTACCTTTAAAGAGCTGTATGCAGAATTTAAACTTAACCAATTTGTTGATGTAGGAACTTGGAACTCTTATCTCAATTGCTGCATAATAAATAACCATATCTTATATAATAATACTCTCTATAAGCAAGTGAACGGTATTCCAATGGGAACATCAACGTCCACGCATATCGCTAATCTATTCCTGTTCTTTAAGGAATATAAATTCATTAAAAATCACCCCACCTGCTCAGATAACTACCTTTACACTTTTAGATATATTGATGATCTGCTGTGTATCAATAATTCAGAAGTTATAGAGAGTGATTTTGATAATATCTATCCTAGCTCTCTTAACTTATGTAAAACCAACCACAGTAATCAGGAACTTGAGTTCCTAGACTTAAGCATTAAGCTCAACAGAGGTAACCCATCTATTAGCCTCTATGATAAAAGAGTTAATTTTCCTTTCAAAGTAATTAAATATCTACACTGGAATAATAACATTTCAACCAAAGTAATTGAGAATGTACTAATTTCTCAGGTCCTAAGAATTTCAAGAATTTGCAGCAACAATTTGGACTTCAATTACAACATTAATATACTATTAGAAAGTTTTCTAGAGAACGAAATTCCTTCTTCTTTCATCAAAAGAACTTTAAGAAAAATTATTCTGAATAATAGAGTAAGGTTGGCAGATCTGCTTTAATTTTCTACACAGTTAATAATATGATTCTGACCAATCAAAGCCGTAAGGAAGTTGGCTAGAGGATGCCTATTAACTACCTAAAGGAACCTTAGTGCTATGGATATGACGGTCCTATTAAAACAAAAAATTAAATAATATAAACAAAATCACAAAAAAAAGCTTAAAAATCCGTTTATAAAAGAAAATAAAAACAAATAAAAAAGAAAACTAGTTATTCATCACTAGGATAGCTATACTAAAAATAGTAAAACCAACATTAAAATTAATAAGATTCTGATTAATCTATAGAAGCTCACTAAGGTGATTTAATACATGCAAAGATTATTAAATAAACTGCTCGTGTATTTTATAATATTTCTCATGTATTCTGGAGAGTTAATACTGCTCTTTCTGATCATACAGATCCACAGTCTTATGTTTATATATTTTTTTTCTCTGGTTAAAATCTCCGCGCGTTGTTTTCTTGCTGTATGAGGAGGCCATCAGCCCCACCCTCACTGCCCCCCAGCGTCTAGGGAGTGGCAGAAGAGGTCAGCCATGTTCTTCTCTTGTGAGGAGAAAAGTTTTTGTAACACAAGAGGTAAGCTCTCTTCCTTGTTTTTGGGTTCTAGGTTTTATAAGTTCAATGTTTGTACTTCATGTACCTTTTCTCTGTCGTTTTTTAGCTTTTCAACTTTTAGGCATTGATTTGTCTGTTAACATTTTTGCGGGTTTTAACTCTTTCTTTTCTTTGTAACTTTGAGCGTCTTTTGGGGTACCTAGGAACAGAAGATGGCTTAGCTTGTTCCTTTTCTATGCGCTGTCTATGCGCTGTTTTTTCAAAGTAGTTAAGTTCTTAATACTAATTAATTATGCACTTAAAGCACTGCTGAAATACTTTGTACATATTGCAACTAACTGTTTAAGGTATATAACTTTCACAAAGTTTTCTTTAGTTAATTATTATCTTTAACTTATTCTCGTTTTTGTGTTGTCATAAGTTGTAGAGTAGGGGGTTTTAGACTCAAGTTTTCTTTCAAAAATCTGTTCGTTATAAATTAACATTTCCTTTTTTAATTGCAATGTAAAATTTGGATTTCTTTTGCATTGTTTTTCAGGTTTAAATTCTCTCTCAAACGAACTTGGAATTTCGTTATGGCTGAAAATCATTTCTAATTATTATGTCACTCTCACAGCTTGAGTTCTCTTTAATCTTCTTCTCTCTGTTTAATAGTAACAGATGAAGAGTATGGGTCGGGCCAGGAAGGTTAATGGATGCAAGCGAAAATGTTAACTAGTGCTAGGTCATGCAACTCTAAGGAGGACATGACTTATATATATATTTTTTAAACTATTTTAGGTGGGAATGTTACTTGCATCTATGGCCTTGCAGAAACCCATTTCCAACTAGGTCTTTGTGGAAGTGAGAAAATGCAGAGTTTTTGCTGGTCCTTGATAAAGCCAAGGCTCAGTATTCTCGACACCTTCTACATTCAGTTGTTTTATTTTATTTTTTACCTTTTTTCCTTTTGATCACACAGGTAGATACATAACCTTTTCTATGTTGTACTAGGTGTGAGTCAAAATTATATATGTATTTTTTTGCTTAGGTATCTTCTTTATAGAATATATATATATATATATATATCACAGGACTTAAACATATCAGTAGAAAGCCATACCAATGTAACGTGATCACTGCAAAACCGCGCCCAGCTGCAGGTTTCAAACATGATCAGCATAGAAATAGAGTCAACCACAAGTAATTTACATTCCCAATACAATACTACTGAAACAACACCCTAAAAATCCTGAAAAGTGAATTAAAATAGTTAAATACAAAATAATAGAAATTTGAAAATTCCATACATTTTAAGGTTGAAGGACACCGGACTACCAGACCACTCATCAGGGAAAGACGTCGGGAGCCCCAGAGCTTGAGGTTAAGGCTTCGAGAGAGTGCTGAATTTTTCATAGCAAAAGGACAGACGTCTTAAGTAATTTAGTATCAAATACTTCCTTAACATTCTGTCTTTCCTACCTGCACCGGTGAGTAAAACATAAATGACGTAATACATCTGGAACTTACATGTAACTCACAAATAAATTAAACATAACCGTAATTAAAATCATGAAGCACACAAGTTCCAAACTTAAGCTCCTCAAGGCAGAAATGTAAACAAGGACTGGCAATTGCGGTCAGAACTTACTTCTTAAGGTGAAGGGTAAGTCCGTAAGGGTAATTTCCGAAAATAGTGAAATGTTTTAGATCACGTCATGGATGAAAGTTCGGGTTGTTAGAATTATCCGGGGTGACTCGGAGGAAATCAAGTTTTATTGTAGCCCTAAGAAATGCTTAAAATAGAAATTAAGTTGTTGTAATATTACGTAATTTAACTGTAAAACTTGAAAAGGAATTAAAAGACGACAATAGATTTTGAAAGTGGAACTTGAAGAAATTAAGAGGATAGTTATTATTCAAAAACTTGAAACACAGTAACTTTAGAAATTCTGTGGTACTACCCTTATTACTGCAAACACGCGAAATTCGTAGGAACTGGGAAATTATAATATCCCTGTGAATTGTTTTAGGGATTTTTGAAGACCAGACACTCAAACGTTGAGGGACAAAATCAAATACAGTTCTTTTGTCGAATAATCCCGTAAGAATTCCTTCACGAGTCCGAACAATTTCCAAATCCAGAAACGTAACTCTGGAACATTTGCTGGTTTTTTCCATGCTTAGTCTCAAAGGGTAATAACTCTCCAGGAGGAAATCCTACTTATCGACCTTGAAATTGATAAGGTCATCCATGTATCTACATTTTGTCATTTTATCACAGCTGATATTCTTTTCGTAGTGATGAAGATAAACATTTGCAAGAAAATTGGAGAAAGAGGTCCCCATGGGGATACCCCGACTCTGGATTAATAGGTTCCTCTGATCATAAATGTAATTTTGAGAAACACAAAAACTACATAAAGTACACCAATATTCCATATTCTCGGGAAACCTCCATTATATGTCCAAATTCTTCATAATATTTCAAAAGCACTCTGTTAAGGCCTTCAAGTTCTATGGAGGTAAAAAGATTCTGAAAGTCATATGTATTAATATCTCCTGTGAATTGTCTATTATTTTTATAAACTGTAAAATCTTATTATTATTTGTAACAATCCAACTACTCTGTAAAATATTATCATAAAGAAATTGCAATAATCTTTGGAAGTCCTTTCCTGCTTTGATATTATATCCAGAAGATCCACATGTGATAAATGTAAATCCCACAGAATCTTTGTGGAATTTTGGTATTGCATACATAATACAAATGTATACATTGGAAACTCAATTTTATATTCTTTGATTTTAAATATTCTAAGGTAACTCAAAATTCTCTTTTGTACAATTTTAAAATCAGAATGCCGCTTTTTTAATAGGTTCTTCCATTGCCTAATTTTGTGGTCATAAAACTGAAATACAGTCTCTTGCACAAAAAGGCAAAATTTTTTCCAAATTTATCATTAGGTGTGATTATAAATTTCTTCTTCAAATCCTTAGTTTCTGTCTTAATTTTTCTCCACCCAGGGAGAAATTGCTTCTTATCATAAAGTCTATCCACTTGAATAAAATTTTTCTGTAATGCATCAGATATCCATTTAAAGAACTCTTGCACTAGGACCCTGCATGTACCCGAAAGATAGTACATAAAGCAATGTAATTCCCCAGCAATGTGATTCTTGATTTTGAAAAGTGGGAAGAAAATCTGAGGCCAAAATTTGTCACCTTTCTCCAACATAACCTTGAGTTTCTTGTGAACCAAAATGTTTAAATCACCTGTCAGAATATGTCCCATAGTATTTATTAACAAAAGGTTTACAACCCCTTTCTTGACAATAACAGAGTAAGCTTTCAACATCAATCTCAACCAAACCCTTGCAGAAGCTATTGTAATTAAGGACTCTTCTTCCTAAAGTTGGTTCTAGTTTAAAAGAAGGGATAACTTTATATGTATTTTTTAGTGGAAAGATAAGAGAACTTTCTTGAAAGATCTTCTTGAAGGGTTTTTACTCCATAAATTGGGCCTGAAACTGAAATGTACAAAACTTTTTTTGTGGTAGATCCCTCTTAATGGTTCTTTTGTTAATCCTGTGGAGGCAAAAATCTACCAGTAAGTCTCTGGTGGTCAAATTCTTAAAATTGTAACTTTCAATTTTATTCAAAAGAGCTCTGACTTTTGATAAATTGAGATATTGTAGTGCTGCATTTATTTTACTCACACCATAATATTCAAGAGCAATAACTTCAATCTCATCCAGGAAGTTATGGAAATCAAACCGTGGTTGCTTGTGTTTGCCATAACCCTTACAACATCTTTTTCTGGAGTTATTATTTTCCTCCAATCCACGAAAAGCTGTAACAGAGATATCTTGTATATTTCTTTGCTCACTGTTTGCAAACATTCTGATGCCATTAAAAAGGTTATAATGAATATAACGCTTCACTAATATTATAATGAATTCAGCTTCTTCTAAGCTAATGCTTCTTCTAATGCTTGTTGTTTGTTAATTATATCATGAATAAACTTTCCTGCTAGTAGTGTAGTAATAATAATGAACAAGCTTATAACTGGTAGTAATGTTGTAGTAGTAATTAAGATGAATAAAGTCTTATGCTGGTTGTTACTAATAACACTAAATGAAATAAACCTAACAGCCAGACAGAGGTCTGACAGTACTATGAACTGAGAAAGACGTACTTACTTAAAACTCTTTTATTAGATAAACTCTTGAATCATCCAACACACACTAATCGTATCACAATAATGAAGAAAAAACCTAATCACATAGAACGAAGCTCTCCCTACGCACATCAACAAAAAGCTCTCTCCATATAAACAAACGCTCTCCCTACGTATCGTTGAACGCGCCTATTTATACTGGCTACCACCACGTCATGACTTACACTCATTGCCAGATCTCATTCAGCGGGTGAAATAACATCTCGTTCAGTAAGAAGATAATTTACATAGGAAAATAAAATAACCAGAGATAGTAAAAATCAAAAGGAAAGTGAATCGAGAGTATACGTTACAAGGTTATTAAGTCCATATGGGTAAAGACTTTCATGATGCAGCATTTCATGATTTCCCAAAGTAATTCTTTTATGCTCATTGCTCTCAAAGCCATGAATTGAAAATGTGATGTTTTCAAAGTCAGGCAACTGAAAACGGGCCAACTCAATATCATTTATGTTTCGAAATATCTTGACGTCGGATCTGTGTCCATTTATTCTAAGATTTAAGTGGGATGAAGTTTGTCCCACATGAACCTGATGGCATGTATTACATAATATTTTATATACACAATTTTGTGCCTTACAGAACCTCTGTGATTCATCACCTTCTCCTAACTGGTTGTGATCCATAGCCTTGCAGGTGAGACACCTGGAATCTCCAGATTTTCTGAAGACTAATTGAGAGGTAGATATGTCCAGGAACGTGAATTCCCAACCCCGGGAAATATAGAGCAGGATTCAAAATCTTTTTGTGGTCCATTGTTTTTAAAATTAATTTCCAATCTCTTTTATTTTTTCGGAAAACTTAAATGGAGACAGTGGTATACTTGTCATGCCAGGACCTGCTGCCTCATCCTGACACACAGCCCTTTTTTTGGGAGGGCGACTGCTGATGCTGCATGTTATTCTCAAAATTTGTATTACTCATGAAAATTATTTCAGTGGCTATCACACAATCATGCATTTACATATTTACCCCTCAGAATGCAGCGCAAGCAGCTACAATACATGATGGGCAACAATATCACAAGACTTAAAAATATCAGTTGAAAACATACCAGTGTAACATGATCACTGCAAAACCACGCCTAGCTGCAGGTTTCAAACGTGATCAGTACAGCAATAGAGTCAACCACAAACAATTTACATTCCCAATACAATACGATCGAAATAACACCAAAAAATCCTGAAAAGTGAGTTAAAATAGCTAAATACAAAAAGATAAAAATTAGAAAAATCCATACATTTTAAGGTTAAAGCACACCGGAGCACCAGACCTCTCATCAGGGAAAGACGTCCCGAGCCTCGGAGCCTGAGGTTCAGGTTTCATGAGAGTGCTGAATTTTCCGTAGCCAAAGGACAGACGTCTTAACTAATTCAGTATCAAATACTTCCTTAGCACTCTGTCTTTCTTACCTGAACCGGTTAGTAAAACATAAATGATATAATACATCTAATTGTAAAATTTTGATTCCTGCTCTATATCTCCCCGGGGTGGTGATTCGATGTTCCTGGACACATCTACCTCTAAATTGGTCTTCAGAAAATGTGGAGATTCCACGTGTCTCACCTGCAAGGCTATGGATTACAACCGGTTAGGATAAGGTGATGAATTACAGAGGTTCTGCAAGGCACAGAATCGTGCATATAAAGTATTATGTAATACATGTCATCGGGCTCATGTGGGACAAACTTCATCCCACTTAAATCTTAGAATAAATGAACACAGATCCGACGTCAAGATATTTCAAAACATAAATGATATTGAGTTGGCCCATTTTCAGTTGCCTGACTTTGAAAACATCACCATTTCAATTCATGGTTTTGACAGCAATGATCATAGAAGAATTACTTTGGGAAATCGTGAAATACTGCATTATGAAAGTTTTTACCCATATGGACTTAATAACCTCTTTAATGGCATCATAATATTTGCAAACAGTGAGCAAAGAAATATACAAGATATTTCTGTTACAGCTTTTCATGGATTGGAGGAAAATAATAACTCCAGAAAAAGATGTTGTAGCTGTAATGGCAAACACAAGCAACCACGGTTTGATTTCCATAACTTCCTGGATGAGATTGAAGTTATTGCTCTTGAATCTTACGGTGTGAATAAAATAATTGCAGCACTGCATTATCTCATTTTATCAAAAGTCAGAGCTTTTTTGAATAAAATTAAAAGTTACAATTTTAAGAATTTGACCACCAGAGACTTACTGGTAGATTTTTGCCTCCATAGGATTAACAAAAGAACCATTAAGAGGGATCTACCACAAAAAAGTTTTGTACATTTCAGTTTCAGGCCCAATTTATGGAGAAAATACCCTTCAAGAAGATCTTTCAAGAAAGTTCTCTTATCTTTCCACTAAAAAATACATATAGAGTTATCCCTTCTTTTACACTAGAACCAACTTTAGGAAGAAGAGTCTTTAATTAAAACAGCTTCTGCAAGGGTTTGGTTGAGATTGATGTTGAAAGCTTACCCTGTTATTGTCAAGAAAGGGGTTGTAAACCTTTTGTCAATAAATACTGTAGATATATCCTGACAGGAGATTTAAACATTTTGGTTCACAAGAAACTCAAGGTTATGTTGGAGAAAGGTGTCAAATTTAGGCCTCAGATTTTCTTCCCACTTGTCAACATAAAAAACATTGCTGGGGAACTGCATTGCTTTATGTACTATCTTTCGGATACATGAAAGGTCCCAGTGCAAGAGTTCTTTTAATGGATCTCCGATGTATTACAGAAAAGTTTTATTCAAGTGGATAGACTTTATGATAAGAAGCAATTTCATCCTGGGTTGAGAAAAATTAAGACAGAAATTGAGGATTTGAAGAAGAAATTATTTATAATCACACCTGTTGATAAATGTGGAAACAAATTTGTCTTTTTGTGCAAGAGACTGTATTTCAATATTTCGACCAGAGAATTAGGTAATGAAAGCCCCTATAAGAAAAAGGGGGATTCTGATTTTAAACTTGTACAAAAGAGCATTTTGAGTTACCTTAGAATATTTAAAATCAAAGAATATAAAATTGAGTTTCCTAATATGTTTGCAATATCAAAATTCCACAAAGATCCAGTGGGATTTAAATTTATCACATGTGAATCTTCTGGATATAATATCAAAGCAGGAAAGGTCTTCCAAAGACTATTGCAACTTCTTTATGATAATATTTTACAGAGTACTTGGATTGTTACAAATAATAATAAGATTTTACAGTTTATAAAAATAATAGACAATTCACAGGAGATATTAATAGATATGACTTTCAGAATCTTTTTACCTCCATAGAACTTGAAGGCCTTAACAGAGTGCTTTTGAAATATTATGAAGAATTTGGACATATAATGGAGGTTTCCCGAGAATATTGGAATATTGGTGTACTTTATGTAGTTTTTGTGATTTTCAAAATTACATTTATGATCAGAGGAACCTATTAATCCAGAGTCGGGGTATCCCCATGAGAACCTCTTTCTCCAGTTTTCTTGCAAATGTTTATCTTCATCACTACGAAAAGAATATCAGCTGTGATAAAATGACAAAATGTAGATACATGGATGACCTTATCAATTTCAAGGTCGATAAGTAGGATTTCCTCCTGGAGAGTTATTACCCTTTGAGACTAAGCATGGAAAAAACCAGCAAATGTTCCAGAGTTACGTTTCTGGATTTGGAAATTGTTCGGACTCGTGAAGGAATTCTTACGGGATTATTCGACAAAAAAACTGTATTTGATTTTGTCCCTCAACGTTTGAGTGTCTGGACGTCAAAAATCCCTAAAACAATTCACAAGGATATTATAATTTCCCAGATCCTACGAATTTCGCGTATTTGCAGTAATATGGGTAGTACCACAGAATTTCTAAAGTTACTGTGTTTCAAGTTTTTGAATAATAACTATCCTCTTAATTTCTTCAAGTTCCACTTTCAAAATCTATTGTCGTCTTTTAATTCCTATTCAAGTTTTACAGTTCGATTATGTAATATTACACTAACTTAATTTCTATTTTAAGCATTTCTTAGGGCTACAATAAAACTTGATTTCCTCCGAGTCACCCCGGATAATTCTAACAACCCGAAATTTTATCCATGACGTGATCTAAAACATTTCACTATTTTCGGAAATTACCCTTACGGACTTACCCTTCACCTTAAGAAGTGAGTTCTGACCGCAATTGCTAGGCCTTGTTACATTTCTGCCTTGAGGAGCTTAAGTTTGGAACTTGTGTGCTTCATGATTTTAATTACAGGTATGTGTAATTTGTTTGTGAGTTACATGTAAGTTCCAGATGTATTATGTCATTTATGCTTTACGAACCTGTTCAGGTAGGAAAGACAGAGTGCTAAGGAAGTATTTGGTACTAAAGTAGTTAAGACGTCTGTCTCATATCTACGGAAAATTCAGCACTCTCACGAAACCTGAACCTCAGGTCCCGAGGCTCGGGACGTCTTTCCCTGATGAGTGGTCTGGTGCTCCGGTGTGCTTTAACCTTAAAATGTATGGATTTTTCTAATTTCTATCTTTTTGTATTTAACTATTTTAATTCACTTTTCAGGATTTTTAGGGTGTTGTTACGATAGTATTGTATTGGAAATGTAAATTACTTGTGGTTGACTCTATTGCTACTTATGTATTTCGTGTTAGTCTTTTCAAACGATTACTGTGTTTACTAATTTGAGTTAATTCGACTAAGTGCCTATTGTGTTATTGGAGCTATGATTTAGTGAAGTGCAGCAGAAATAAAAGCGAACGGTAAGTAAATCGTTGTTGAACTTGGTTTGAGTGACTTTATTTTGTTTAAGGTAAGTGAATAAGAAAAGGAAATTTTACGTAGTGTTCTCAAAACCACATACACACGTTTCAAATAGCAAAGAACGATACACTTATTCTATTTGAAAAATGGTGTCACCTTAGGGGGGTTAAATGTAAATTACATTAACCCCGAAATCTAAGCTTCTATTGTAAAAATCGAATTCTATGGATTTTTTTGCATTAGGTAGAGGTCACTACGATGAATATTTTGCATGCATTTTACAATATCTTGTAACAAAATTCGTTGTCAATAGGAAGCGTAAATGCGTATTTCTGTTTTTAACATGTTTACGATTCGCTTCTAAATAACAAGCTGAAAAAAAATATTCTTAGTGAGACTCCACTCCCAGCGGAATATATTTATGTGTGCGTTATTTTCTCAAAATGATGATTAGTTTTCATGCTAGGGGCATTCATGTAAATATCTGTGGTGTGTGTGTGTGCGTGTAATGATGCTGTCTCCGCTTCTGAAAGTCTGATTTAAAAAGTTCTCTTTCCGACTGATAGCGTTTGTGGAGGAATAATTTTAATATATTCACCAATTTTTGTGCTCCGCATAGTTTTGCTTTTAATGGGTGTAAGTGTTTATTTCTATTTGTGCCCTTCTTGGAACTGTATCCTCGTTTCTAATAAGCCAATTTGAAAAATTTCCTTTTTTTTTGGATATCTTCCGTTATGAGAAATGGTTCGTGAACATTTGTGATTTTCCTATCTCACATTTCTGCCGCTATTGGCCAAGAGTAACTATTTCTATTTGTGGACGTTCTACCGATTGCGTGAAATCTGGCTGATATATATATATATATATATACACTGCTGGCCACCCAAAATGCAACACCAAGAAGGACACGAGATAGCAAAGCCAGATTTACTGGACACATAACAACAGATAGAAAGATGAAACGATTGAACTTACAGGCCCGTGCGACTTGCGGAACACGCAGACATCAATAGTTCGTGTGACCTCCATGTCTGGCAATAACGGCCGCTACACCCCGCGGCATCGAACGAAAGAGGCTTTGGATATGGGCTTGGGGTATGTCGGTCAAGGCTGCTTCCACATATTGCCACAGTTCATCAGGCGTAGCCGCGGGTGGTGCTTGCCGGGCCACTCGGTTACCGATCAGCGACCAGACGTGTTCGATGGGCGACATATCGGGAGAACAGGCAGGCCCCGGCAGCAGTGACACCTGGTCGGCCGTGAAGAATTGTTGCACGATGCGTGCTACGTGCGGGCGCGCATAGTCTTGTTGAAACGTGGCCGCTGGCAGGTCCTGCAGGTAAGGGAGGACTACAGGCTCCAAAACGCTGGAGATGTAGCGGTGGCTGTTGAGTGCACCGGCGATGCGTACCAGAGGGGTGCGGGTGTCTCATCCAATTGCGCCCCGAACCGTAACGCCAGGTGTCGGACCGGTATGGCGATGCATAATGCAGGCGTCATACAGTCTCTCGCCGCGGTGCCGACACACGCGGATCCGACCATCGTAGTGTTGCAGGCAGAAGCGGGATTCGTCGGAGAAGACAATGTCGTGCCATTCCGTAGTCCAGGTGCGGCGTTCAACGGCCCACTGCCACCGCACTCGCCGGTGGTGTAACGTCAATGGTATTCGGAGCAATGGGCGCCGTGCGACAAGTTCCCGCTCCTGCAGACGACGTCGAACGATACGTGCTGACACAGGTTGTTGCGCAGCACACCCTAATTCCTGCGCTTGCGTTCGTGATGTATCGGTGCGAGCCGTCAATGCCTGTCGCACAACATGCCGGTCCTATCGTTCGGTGGTGTGCCGCGGCTGCGGCAATCGCTCACGTCGGTCCGTCCGTCCCTCCTGCACCCACCAAATCCATATTCGCCTCACTGTGGCTGGATATCGTCCCACACGGGCGCCGATGTCTCGGCACGATAAACCGCTGTAGCGATAAGCCACTATTCGTCCTCTGTCGGACTCCGAAACGTGCTGGAATGACTGCCGTATTCTGCGACGAGGCATCAGGAAGCTTCCCACGCACAGGTCCGGCAGCACAACACATTTGCACTACTCGCCTTCTGTGCAGCCTTCTTATAGTGCTTCTCGGTGGCGTGCCGGGCGCACATGATTTGCATATGCCCTGCAACGCTAATCGTTTGCATGTCCTCTCGCTGGCGACGCATGCTGCGAATTTCAGGCCAGTCGGATGCTTCCTTCTTGGTGGTGCATTTTGGGTGGCCAGCAGTGTATATATATTTGTAACAGGTTCAATACACAAATATAATTACTGCTTACATTGCGCATTTCAAATTATGCACAGATTTTCTGTAGAAGCGCAAATTCGCCTTCTTTTTCGCTGAAGTTTTCTTTTTGAAAATCTGCTTTGAAATAATTTTTTCGTGTCGGAAAGGATTTAAAAGATGTGCCCATTACATCAGACAATTCGTTGTCATATTTCTTGTTTTCAAACTGGAAGAGAAATATCTGCCCATGAAAAGAATTTAGAGTTATTAGCTCCACATGAGGAAGAGAAACAGAGAACTATCCTATGAATATTTAACTTCGAACAATCTGGAACAAGTAAGTACGATAAATCTATTCTGTGGTGAGAAACATTCCATAAATCACTGCAATGCGTAACTGAGCTAATTTAGGTGATTTATTTTTAGCTATTAAACGACTTCAGTTTTTTATATTCTTCATCGTTGGGAATGATAATATAATAAGTTTTGTTAACCTTCTTTAGATTTCGCCCCCTCTTCGTTCCACAAATTATATTGTACCAGGAATAATTAAAGTACACTGGTATCCAAAATTAACGTGACAAATACAAATTCGAGATGAACAAAAGGAGAAAACTGATTGTAAAATTTTTCAGAGACATGTATGTTCAAGGGGAAACACTAATTCGACGTACCCAACGAACATTGTGTTAGCTCCTATGGAAATATGCAAATGACGACCTACGTCATCGAGCTGGCAGCCACGCGACCTTGATAAACTGGACGACCGGTTGTAAAGATTTTTCAGAGCAATGTATGTGCAAGGAAAAACGCTAGGTCGACGTAACCAAGCAGCATTGTGCTAGCTCCTATGGAAATATGCAAATGACGACCTTCGTCATTGAGCTGGCAGCCACGCGACCTTGATAAACGGGACGACCGATTGTAAAGAATTTTCAGAGACATGTATGTGCAAGGAAAAACGCTAGGTCGACGTAACCAAGCAACATTGTGCTAGCTCCTATGGAACTATGCAAATGACGAACTACGTCATCTACCTGGCAGGTACGCGACCTTGATAAACGTTGCTCTGAACGGGGTGCGGCAATTGAAACCGTTATTTTTTAGTCTGCCGTGTGTTAATTGCTGGACTGTTAGTGGAAGAATGGCTCCGCGCTATCGCTTAGAAGACTGCTTTAAGATAGAGAGCGATTGGTAGATTGAAAGCAGGGCATTAGCAAGCTGAGGTAGCAAGATGGCAGAATGTGTTGAGGTAAGTAGTCTCCAATCCCTGGTGAGAGTCACAGAAAACCGAAACTAACCAAAAGGTCGTGGAAAGGACGCCCACGAGCCACAGCAAGTCAAAACGACCGGTATTAGTCTAACTGCTCGCCGCCATAGGAAATCGATAGCCAGGCTACTCTTGCAAGAGCTCTCTTTTACTGAGGGAACCGCGATATCGAGGCAAACAGTTTACAGAAGACTCCACGAGAGAGGTCTGTATGCTAGAAGGCCATTGTTTTGTATCCCGCTCGCTGCATTGCAGAGAAGGGTCCGTCTGAATTGGGCCCGACAACATCACCACAGGACTCCTGATCAATGGGTCTGTGCTCTCTTCAGCGACGAGTCGCGGTACAGCCTAAACACGGATCTCAAATGTTTACATTTAGAGAGGGGCGGGAAGCCAAAATCTTCCCTCCAACATTAGGGAAATTGACCATTGCCGTGATGGAGAACTCCTGGTTTGGGCTGGCATCATGTTGAATGAATGCACGCCGCTACACGTGTTTCCAGGAGGCACCCTGACTGCTACACTTTACAGAGAGCCCTATGCACGGCTTTTCAGGGAAGCTGTTGGCCTCCAGTTACTTTTTACGGACGATAACGCCGTCTTCTTAGCATATCTGCCAACTCTTCCGAATTTTGCGGAAGTTTTCCGATTTTTTATACGGTTTTCTGGACGGAAGAACTTTTCTTCCGGATTTAAAACTTTTCTGTATTTTTTGCTAAAAATATCCATATAAATAAAATATATAACAGAGATGGGAGTGCTGCGCCATTCTGCGCCAGAACTCCCTTGCCCCGTCGTCATCGTCGGGACTTCGTCACAGTAAATTCTCCGTCCACACCGTTCCTCTTGACGCTGAATAAGATCACGCGGTGGAAAGAAAGATTTAGAGATCCAAGTTCTGCGGATTTTACGTAGTCGCTACGGAAATCATCGGTCCTCTACGGACGACGAAAAACATCGAGTATGCTATGGAAATGGTCGATCCGCCGCGGACGACGGAAAACATCAAGTATGCCATGGAAATGGTCGATCCGCTACGGACGACGGAAAACATTGAGTATGCTATTGAAATCGTTCGTCCGGACGACGGAAAACATTGAGTATGCTATTGAAATCGTTCGTCCGGACGACGGAAAACATTGAGTATGCTATTGAAATCGTTCGTCCGGACGACGGAAAACATTGAGTATGCTATTGAAATCGTTCGTCCGGACGACGGAAAACATTGAGTATGCTATTGAAATCGTTCGTCCGGACGACGGAAAACATTGAGTATGCTATTGAAATCGTTCGTCCGGACGACGGAGTAAGCTATGGAATCGTCCGCTACGGACGACGGGAAAAATCGAGTAGCTATGTAAATCATTGGTCCGCTACGGGCGACGAATAAATAACATCGAATATGCTCTGGAAATCGTCGATTCGCTGCAGACGCATGCCATGGAAATAGAAAATCTCAGTGAAATAACGTTATTTAACATCTGTGTAAAGCTTATTTTCATGTTTTCAAGATCCTAAAAGTTGTTAATGGGTTCCAGAGACCACCATGAGCTACTCCCAGTCTGTGTAGGCATTTATTACATTTACTGCAGGATTCCTATTGGTGTTTGAGGAAAACTAGAAAAAATGTTAGCTCCACATAATGTTTATCTCAACTTCAGAACAGGTCTGTGTCCCTGATAATGTTAAATAAAGCAGAAGCAAACAGCATAGCTTTGAAAATAAAATAAATGTGGATATTGGAAGTGGCCAGGTACTTCTTAAGGAATCAAAAACGAAAATTGTCCGATATCTTGACACGTATTGAAAAAAGACGAGTAGCAGCAAGAAAAAAAGTGAAATTCTGCGTAGGTATCCAAAAGGATAGAATTTTATTACCGACTTTGTAACGTACCAGGAGATGTGACGTACCTGCCAGAAGGACGCACACGACATAAAGGCAGATAGCAATTAGAATCAATGTCCGCGTAGCTTAATTGGTAGAGCAACTTATTCCGGAATGAGTGGACCCGGGTTCGAACCCCGGCGCGGATAAAAATGACGGAGAAATTCACTTCGTTATAAAGGCGCCCGAACTATCCGGATGACCCGACCGTTCAAAATCTCGCATTGGTGTGATGTTATTTCCACACCGCGAGATAGGAAAAATATGAGCAGCACTTCAAAAGAAAAATAAGGGGGAGATGATGTAACGTACCAGGAGATGTGACGTACCTGCCAGAAGGACGCACACGACATAAAGGCAGATAGCAATTAGAATCAATGTCCGCGTAGCTTAATTGGTAGAGCAACTTATTCCGGAATGAGTGGACCCGGGTTCGAACCCCGGCGCGGATAAAAATGACGGAGAAATTCACTTCGTTATAACTTGTATGGATGGAGAGTTCCAAAATTTAGTAAATTATACATAACGGACTTCTTTATTAATCTATCCCTTGTTTTGTTGAAGTGCATATAAAATTTCGTGTGTAACTATTGCAAGACAAGATCTGTGTGTGAACATTTTATATTGTATAACACATCAACGTCAGAAAAATCTTCCTGATTATTATGCAATCTTCTGGATATTTTTTGGCAATCTTCTGGATTTGTTTTCGCAATCTTTTTGTTTTTCATTACATTTAGTTGGCAGTTAAGCCATAGAGCTCGGCTAGTGGACGAATACCCGGAGAGTGAGAATATTCACAGGATGAGGTAGCCAGCGATATCACCGGATCTGAACCCGACGGAGCCTGTCTGAGATACTCTGGTAAGAGTAATTGCAAGTCGTCAGCTCCCTCCCGGAACTCCCGCGCGCTTTGGTGGAGGAGTGGCACTTAATGCCCCAAACTCTCATTGACAGCATTATGAATAGCATGAGGGCTCGTTGTGCAAGCTGCATGGCTGTTCGGGGTAATTACACTCCCTATTAGCCCCTCGAAATACACGCCACTTTCTGTATCACTTTTGGACTGTCATGCTCCTCATGCGATGATGACATTCCTTTTCTTTTGTGTATTTCTGCGTTATCGATATACACTATATTGACAAAAGTCACCGGACACCTAGAAAAGAAACACAACATAGCATTTATTGACATACATTAGTCCGTCCACCTTTGGCCTTAATGCATGCACTGACCCTTCGAGACATGCTTTCGACAAGGCTTTGGAACACAGCGATAAATATGCTCTTCCATTCAGTACATAATGCTGCCGCTAACTGTTACACAGTAATAGGCCTCGGTTCCAAACTTCTTGTGCGGCGTTCTAATACCTGTGCTGGACTCACACGATACGGAATTATCGTCAAACCACGCCGTAACACTCCTTGTTTTATGGCTCGGTGCATTATCCTGGTGGTACCAACACGGCTAGATTCCATAGTATTGCCACAGAGTTGGTAGGGCATAATTGTCCAGAATATTGAGGTAGACATGCTGATTAACAGGTTTGTCCAGGATAACCAATGGGACGGGACCATACCACGAAAAACACCCCCACTCGAGTACACTGCCAGCTCCAAACTTGACCGCAGGAACAGTACACTGTGGTAAATAGCGTTCCCTCGGCTGCCGCCATACCCACACACGGCCATCAGACTAATGGATCGTGTATCTGGATTCATCAGTCCATAGGACCCGTTTCCATTGATCTACGGTCCGCAATAAATGTTCTTTATACCATGCTAAACGACAAGTAGTATTCCGAGTGGAGATGAAATGCTTATGAGCAGCCGCACGACCATGGTAACCCATGGAATGAAGTTCTCTACGAATGGTACGTGTACATACCGAGGTTCCAGCATTTGTACTCACCTGTACACTGTCTGTGCCGTACTCCGTCAATTAGCTGTAACGACTCTCTTGAGGCTTCGACGTCCTCTATCACTGATTTTCTTTGGTCTGCCGGTACGTTTTGCTGCTTAAGGCACGCCATATGTCTTCCACTTATTCAGTACATCCAAAACAGTTGACCGATCCAAGTGTTTTTCCCTGTTTGTGATTGGGTATGTTTAAACGCCTCTCGTTTTCTCTTATGGACAACTCACTAATATAACACCCAACAATCTTTCCTTTCTCAAAGTCAGTTCTCTCCTGCCGCGACATTTTCACTCAGCCTCACAGTGCGATATGATCGAGGTCAGCTGCAGGCTTGTTTTTATACCGTTTGCAGCTGTACCGCTCATGTTAACAACGCAGCGGATCCGTTCATTTGCTTTTGAATGTTAGTCCGGTGACTTTTCTCAGTATAGTGTATGCATATCCGTACGAACAGTCATTAAACTCTTTCGTGTGAATTTCGCGTTGTTCATTATTTTATGTGCGTCTCGTTAATTTCGGAAACCACTGTAGTTATATTTTCTTTAACATTCGTCGTCGTAAAAGACAATATTATAGTTTGATCTGTTTTCAGCTCACCATTTGTTCTAGCAATTGCGCTGTACCACCTGAAATATTTTGCATTTCGATTTTCCAATATATGAGTAAATTTTATTTTTCCAGCGTCAATAACAGTGCAGACGTACTTGAGTAACAAAGGTGCCTTTTACATTTCACGGCTCTCGGATTTCTATGTGGTAAACATCTGACAGTGCCAGAGATTAAAAAAAAATGAGAAAAGGTAATTTATCACGAGTTCATATATTGGTACTATTGAAAGCTATTACTCGCTCAGAGGGATTGCTTTTAATTGTGTGTTTTTGAGCCTTTTTTCACGCAAAGTGAAATTTCATCTAACCTAGGAGCTTGAGGGTATTTGTCGCTCTCAACACCATCCGCTATTTTCCTGTCAAGAATGCCATTATAACTCTCATATTACGCCTTTTAATTAACTTTGCCGATCCAAGTGTTTTTCCCTGTTTGTGATATGATGTCGGAGTGGTAACCGAAGCCCTGCTGTCTGTTTTTGGTGTTCCAGAAAATCTGTCTTGAGCGCGCGAGGATGCAAGCTATCGGCGAGCCTCGAATTACTCCTTCAATCCACACATACTTTTCCAAGCGGAGTAATACCCCATCACAGTTTTTAATTACTCAACCTATTTCTGTTGCTAGGCACGGAACGGTATTTCTCTTTGTAATCTTCATTTCCGACATACAAGTACATTTAGAGGTCGTCTATAAAATTCACACGGCGAACCACGTGCCGAAGTTTGAGAAGAACATTAAACTGCAAACACGTAAGAAAAAACAGTCAGTTGTTCAACTATGCATGTTTAACAAACACTCTTTTGGAAGTTTGAAAGCAGTGAACAAGTGAAATGGCTCTCACAAAAGCGGAAAATAACGTCAGTAAACTAAGTGATTTCGAAATGAGAGACCATTGTGTGTGATGTGCATAAAAAGCCACGACACTGAAGAAGAAAAATTTAAATTGGAATTGGTGATTCAAAAGCTTTCAAATACTTTTCCTAAATTCTCAGAATATTTGCACTTGAAAGTGAGACGGGAAGAAGTAAGTAGCGTTCATTATATTCGTATTTTCACTAAGAGAAATGTGAGTCCTTAATTTTGTCCTTGTGGAGTCAGTTTCAGATAAATTTTGTTTGGCATTTTATCAGACATTATAGCCTGAGTCTTTCAAAGAATTTCTAATTTTCTATACTTAGAAGATGTCTCACATGTAAAACCGTCATACGCTCCGAAAATTTCAAATTAACGTGAGATATCATTTTTCGTCTTACATGTTCGGCTTGCCCGTGCATATGCCGGCTTTACAATAGAAAATTATCATAGTTTCCGTTATTTATATAGAAAAGAAAGTAAACGCAAAGAAATAAACCATTGCGTGTTGTACAAAATAAAAACATAATTGGGCCCCAAAAGTTTCTTGTATCAATTATTGTATTTGTATTCAAATCGGTAACGAAAGACACCATCACAGATGGTAATATCTCCATAGAAGTGAACAGAGCGATTTAAAAGCAAAGCACATTAAAAATGTATGCAATCATAAACATTGTTAGAAAGGTTTTTTGAACAAAATTGCAAAACACAAATGAAAATTAATAACATTACGATCAAGTTCAATGCTAAAGGAATGGATACAGTCATAACCTTATTGGGCATTTAAAAAAATTCTGTCCTCCATTTATTCCTTATTTTCAGTTCTGTAATACTTATATATTCGCTATATCTCTATTTTCAGCCTTTAGAGATACTTTAATATAAATATAATAAAGCTGTTTATCGCGCACGTTGTACGCGAAAAATTAATACAGTCGTAGAAATACGTAGACGTTAAGGAAAGTCTTCAGCTAATGGGACCAAATAGAGAAAGCCAATCCGGTGGCTCTGTCGTCTAAGGCCCACTTCTGACCATTAGTTTGAAATAGGTGAATGGTCAGAAGCACAGAATTCGGACGAATGGTGGCTGACAATTCGTCCGAATCCTGCGAGGCATGGATATTGTGTTTGTCTTACAGTACCGGCTCTTTTTCTTTCCTGGATTGGGCCCTAAATTAGGGACGGGCAACTGTTTATAGCCTATCGAGTTGCCCACGGTGGTCGTTAAACCACTAAACAAACAAATAAAAAATGCAGAAAAGAACGTCTGGAATTAGTAGCACGTATCTTCTCTTGTCTGGAAGGGGAAGTACAAAGGCCGTTCCATAAAAACTGAAAGTAATTTGTTTTGAGTTGGGAACAGTGCGAATGGGAAAAATAGCCCCGCAGATGACTAACTGAATAAAAGAAGTATCTATGGCAACAGTTATTAGCAGTGGCAGACGATTCTGGTTTTGTTATAGCGCAGTTGTTTAACGTACGTCTGCATTTTGCCATACAGCAAAGGAGGTGAGTGATTCAGAGTTAAGAAGTGAAATGCGTTGTGGTATAAAGTTTGCTATTGTTTGAGTAAAACGGCTCCAGAAACAGTTGAGTTAATGAAACAAGTTTGTAAAATCATGCAATGCATTGATTATAATACGCTTTCCAACATACCAGAAATCATTACTCAAGTTATCACTCAAGTTATGAGAATAAGGGCTGTGGAATAAATCTAGGTCCTGGGCCCTGACCCTTGATCCCATTTCAATGATATTCAACAGAACCGGTTCGGTATACCTCCGAAATAACATGATAACGTTTTGTCGCAATCGAAGCATTTTTACGTAAGTTATGATGCATAAGGGCTATGGAATAGATCCCACTCCTGTGTCCTAACCTTTGACCCCATTTCGCCCATTTTCAATAGAATTCGTCCCCAGGCAGGCCCCTACAATATGCTAACATTTCATCCAAATCAAAGCATTTTTACGTAAGTTATGACGCATAATGGCGATGGAAGTGATTCCGCTCCTATGTCCTGATCTTTGACCCCATTTCGCCAATTTTCAATAGGGTTTGTGGCCAGGTGGTCCCCAGCCACATACTAAAATTTCATCGAAATCGAACCTTTTTTACGTTAGTTATGACGCATAATAGCAGTGGAATGGATCCCGCTCCTATGTACTGACTTTTCACCCCATTTCGTTCACTTTAAATAAGGTTCCCTCCCAGGAGATACCCTACCAGCTACTAAAATTTCATCGAAATCGAGCAATTGTTGCGCGAGTTATCGTGCGGACGGACAACGCACACAACGCGTGACGTAATGAAGCAGATGGGAATCGCGACCATCTGCTCGCAAAAGAATGACGTCATAAAACTTTAATAGGATCCACACACAACGCGTGACGTAATGAGACAGATGGCGTGACCGCGCCCCAACATTCTCAAACGCGAGATTGTGACGTCATAAGATTTCTAAGCATTGGAAACATTAATGGAACGACGCCATGACACTAAAAACGTTATGATTCAGGGTGGTTATTTAACCCACTAAACGATTTCTCCTAAAGTCGAGATCAAGCTAAATCGATTTCTAGTACCAGGAAACCGTAGGTTAACGACTTTCATCAAAATTCTTAGAGCCGTTTTCAAAATAAAATGTACATACATACATACATACATACATACATACAAGAATTGCTACTTTAAGGTGGACGTCAAGTAATTTTGCTTCCTATACTTCCAATGGAAAAAGTTCTGTACACATTTTCTTCACAATTAACGCGTTCCCAATAATGAAAATTTGAACATCGATTAAAATAGCTTCATTTCATAACTTGGAATACTTAATATTTTCTAAACCATAACCGTAATAATATTTTCTAAACCGTAACCGTAATTATGCAATCCAACATTTATTTGTCCACTGACGTCATCAAAGTACAGGTCGCGCCATCTTTTTTCTGGTTTCAACACCACCAAAGGAAACGTTATTGTTTTTTAATATAATTATGGTTATGTTTTAGAAAATGTTAAGTATTCCAAGTTATAGTATGAAGTTATTTTAATCGATGTTCAAATTTCCATCCTTGGGAACACACTAATTGTGAAGGAAATATGTACAAAAGGTTTTCCATTGGAAATATATGCCGTCCCGGTGGCGCAGTGGTCTAAGGCGCTGGTTTCTGATCATTCGTCCGTAAGGGGTCCGGGTTCGAATCCCGGTCAGGCATGGATGTTGTGTTTGTCTTACGGCACTGACTCTCTCCCTTCCCTAGAACCAGTGACCCTAAATCAGGGACGGGCGACTGCTTATAGCCCATTGAGTTGCTCACGGTGGTCGTTAAACCTCAAAAAAAAAAAAAAAAAAAAAAAAATTGGAAATATAGGAAGTAAAATCACTTGACGTCCACCTTAACAGTGTGGGATAAGGGCGATGGAATGGATCCCGATTCTATGTCCTGACCTTTGACTCCATTTGTTCCATTTTCAATAGGGTTCCTCTCCAGGTGGTCCCCTACCACATACTAAAATTTCATCAAAATCGAACCTTTTTTACGCACCTTATGACGCATAAGGGCAATGGAATGCATCCCGCTCCTATGTTCTGACCTTTGACTCCACTTCACCCATTTTCAATAGGGTTCGTCCCCAGGTGGTCCCATACCACATACTAAACTTTCATTGAAATCGAACTATATTTACGCAAGTTATGACGCATAAGGGCAATTGAATGGATCCCGCTGGTATGGCGTGACCTTTGATCCCACCTCACCCATTTTCGATAGGGTTCTTCCCCTGGTGGTCCCCTACCACATACTAAAATTTCATCGAAATTGAACCATTTTTTACGTGAGTTATCGTGCCGACAGACGGACGGAAAAAGCTGGAGCATGTACGCTTCTTCAACCTTTGGCTGGAAAGCGTAAAAAAGCTTACAAAGATAAATGTTTTGGTGAGTCAACGATTTAGATGGCACCATGATTTCAAACAAGGGCATTTGTCGGCAGAACTCGTTCCTAGGCCTCGTCGACCTGAAAGTATTGTTACGGAGCGTATTGTTAACACTGTTTGGGCTATCCGGCAAAAAAGATCGACGAATGACGTGCGAAAACATAGCGGCGTCAATTAATATCTCATAAACGTCGGCATTCCGCATTCTACGTGAGAAATTACTGCTGTATCGTGTGTGTTCCAGATGGGTACTTCATCACCTGACGAGAGAACAATTGTTAGCCAGAATTCAGGTGCGTCATGAATGGAAACAAATGATTGCAAAGGATCCAAACTTTCTAAATACAGTAATAACTGCCGATGAAACATGGGTACACTATTTCGACCTCCTCACGAAGCGCGCAACGAGTGTTTGGAAACACACAGGTTCGTCTCCTCTGAAAAAAGTTCCCCAAACCAAATCAGCTGGGAAGATGATGACGATAATTTTCTTTGATCATAAAGGTGTAATCTACCAGCATGCCGTTTCTCCGCAAATTACTGTAATGCTGAGTATTACATTTAGTCTTGGAGCATCTGCGACGACACATATCGATTAAGCTGCCAGAACTGGTGGGCAAGTGGACCCTACACCATGATAACGCCCGCCCACATGTGGCAGCTTGTGTTTTACAGATTCTCACGAAATGCAATATTGAAATCATGCCACTGCCTGCCTACAGTCCTGACCACGCCCAGTGTGATTTCTGGTTGTTTCCAACAATGAAGGAGAAGTTCCATGGCGCAACATTCAACACAGATGCTGACGTTATTCAAGCTGTAGAGGGGTCGCTAAAGCAGCTTCCACAAAATGTCTTCGCCACATGCTTTGAAAAGTGGATTGAACGATGGGACCGTTGTATATCATCCTAGGGAAGATACTTTGAGGAAGAATAACATATATTTTGCTGTACTTATATTTCTTCATTTTGTGCGATTCTACTCTAAGGTTTTATGGAAAGGATGTTGTAATTTAACGACCGCCGTGGGAATTTCTAGGGCTATAGTTAGTCTCCCGTCTCAAATTTAGGGACAGCGACTGACAGAAGGAATAGGGCCATCAAACAAACACACCATTAATACCTCCTCCAAAACTCGAGCCAAGTCCTTTCTGGGCAAATCATCAGAAGCTAGCGCCTCAGACCACTCTGCCACTGGGATGGTGTGTCTATCTACTCTTTGTTCCAAAGCACATTACCATACGCGTTATCTATACATTTGTTTGCCGCCCCGGTGGCGCAGTGGTCTAAGCGATGGCCTCTGATCATTCGTCCGAAAGGGGTCCGGGTTCGAATCCCGGTGAGGCATGGATGTTGTGTTTGTCTTACGGCACTGGCTCTCTTCCTTCCCTGGAACCAGTGACCCTAAATTAGGGACGGGCGACTGCTTATAGCCCATTGAGTTGCTCACGGTGGTCGTTAAACCTCCAATCAAAAAAGAAAAATGCATTTGTTTGACACTTATCTTTTGTGTCCATGGGGATTTTTCTTTGTATTAGGGTTGGAAAACCACCGTGAGAAACTCTAAGAGCTATAAGCAGTCGTCGGTCCCTCATTTTGGTCTACTAGTTCCAGGGAAGGGAGAAGTCCAGTGTCATAAGACAAATACATCACCCATTCCAAATCCAGGACTCGAGACCAAACAAATTCGAACGAACGGTCAGAAGCCTGTGCCACCTGGAAAGCCTTTTAACGTTCAATAAATTACAGACATTTCATGCTGAGTATTAACAAGCTGAAGGTAAATTTATTATCCGACATTAATGTACTCCTGAAAATTGTACTTCATTATATACCATAAACATATAAAAAATGCTCTGTCAGTCAAAATAATCTCGAGCGATTCCACTGAAAAAGTGTTTTTTTTAATAAATTTTCTCTCACTCGGAGGAGGTGTTGTTAGCCTTTGTTTTCTCAGAAACGGGGTACCTGTTCAATACTCCTGGAAGCAGAGATCGGACAGCAGTTAGGATTTCTCTGCAAGTAATGGTAGGCTTGTACGGGTCAGATGAGAAGACTCGTCAGCAATGTGCTCGAAGATGTCATTCACAAAGCTGATCATAATAGACATGATTTTCCTGGAAATCCCAGTGTCCGGAAGAAATTGCTTAAAATTGCCTGGAGAGTAAAAATTCGCTTGAAAAACTTTAGCTCTTTCTTTCTGAAGTGAGGTAAGTTGACGTGGGTGCTACTTCGGTCGACTTGGTTTTTTAAATGTAGCTCCTGCTGAGTTATGTAAAAATATCACACTGGTATATAATTTACAAAAGTTTATCAAATTAAGCCGATGAGCTTGACTTGTTGGATTTCGGTAAGTTATAATTGAGCTAAATATAAAAATATTCTGCTGAACTTCTGATGTTTAGCAAGATGGCAAAGACTCTGAGGGCATTCAAGATTTCATGAACCGCATTTTGAATCCTTAAACTGATCAAAGTAAATAATTAACAAATGCAAAAATTCCACAAAAGTACCCAATATTATAATCAACTTTCATAAATTTAGAAATGCGCTTAAATAAACTGACAGAGAGAGAGAGAGAGAGTATCATCATAGTTGTAGTTTATGTGCTGTTGACTGTATGTCGAACTTTAGCTTGCGGAGACGATGCGTGTCAGTCACCATTCCCTTAGGAATTAACAACCGTACCATATGTCAAGAAGCAGTCTCGAACAATTTTTCCTGAAGCGGTCTCGAACAATTTTTCCTGAAGCGGTCTCGAACAATTTTTCCTGAAGCGGTCTCGAACAATTTTTCCTGAAGCGGTCCCGAACAATTTTTCCGGAAATGATTTGTCCAACGCCGATTCGTCCAAAAGTTACAATTCGTGCAATCTCAATTGGTACAATGGACCTTTAGCCCAATGGTACGATTCGCAAAATACTCCATTACCACGTTGATAGGTTACGTCCAATACATATCCGTCCAATGAACATTTTATCTACTGTTCTCGAGGTCAGATAAAAATACTACTGGTGTAGAACTGCTCGTGGTCAAATTGAAGTCGTGTTTAATTTTGAAAAGTTAATAACAAAGCAAATTTACTGTCCTCTTTATAGTGCTTCCCGAAGTGATTTCTATAACGAACATTAACATTTCAACTAGATTTTACGGTGAAAAGATAATTTAATAAATATTCAAATAAAATCAGTAAGCTTTTAATTCTAATATCCAACTGAGTTAAGCCGTTCAAATTAATAACTGTTTAATAATAAAAAAATCCTTCATAAAGTGCTTTTCTCATGTGTGATAAGTATTACACACTGCTGGCCACCCAAAATGCAACACCAAGAAGGACACGAGATAGCAAAGCCAGATTTACTGGACACATAACAACAGATACAAAGATGAAACGATTGAGCTTACAGGCCCGTGCGACTTGCGGAAAACGCAGACATCAATAGTTCGTGTGGCCCCCATGGCTGGCAATAACGGCTGCTACACGCCGCGGCATCGAACGAAAGAGGCTTTGGATGTGGGCTTGGGGTATGTCGGTCCAGGCTGGTTCCACACGTTGCCACAGTTCATCAGGCGTAGCCGCGGGGTGGGCTTGCTGGGCCATTCGGTTGCCGATTAGCGACCAGACGTGTTCGATGGGCAACATATCGGGAGAACAGGCAGGCCACGGCAGCAGTGAACCTGGTGGGCCGTGAAGAATTGTTGCACGATGCGTGCCACGTGCGGGCGAGCATTGTCCTGTTGAAACGTAGCCGCTGGCAGGTCCTGCAGGTAAGGGAGGACTACAGGCTCCAAAACGCTGGAGATGTAGCGGTGGCTGTTGAGTGCACCGGCGATGCGTACCAGAGGGGTGCGGGTGTCATATCCAATTGCGCCCCAAACCATAACGTCAGGCGACGGACCTTGTATGGCGATGCATAATGCAAGCGTCATACAGTCTCTCGCCGCTTTGCCGCCACACGCGGATCCAACCATCGTGGTGTTGCAGGCAGAAGCGGATTCGTCGGAGAAGACAATGTCGTGCCATTCCGTAGTCCAGGTGCAACGTTCAACGGCCCACTGCCGCCGCACTCGCCGGTGGTGTAACGTCAATGGCAATCGGAGGAATGGGCGCCGTGCGACAAGTCCCCGTTCCTGCAGACGGCGTCGAACGGTACGTGCTGACACAGGTTGTTGCGCAACACACCGTAATTCCTGCGCTAACGTTCGTGATGTGGCGGTGCGAGCCGTCAATGCCCGCCTCACAACATGCCGGTCCTCTCGTTCGGTGGTGTGCCGCGGCTGTGGCGATCGCTCACGTCGGTCCTCTCGTTTGGTGGTGTGTCGCGGCTGCGGCAAACGCTCACGTCGGTCCGTCCGTCCCTCCTGCACCCACCGAATCTATACTCGCCTCACTGTGGCTGGATGTCGTCCCACACGGGCGCCGATGTCTCGGTACGATAAACCGCTGTCGCGATAAACCACTATTCGTCCTCTGTCGAACTCCGAAACGTGATGGAAAAACTGCCATGTTCTGCGACGAGGCATCAGGAAGCTTCCCACGCACAGGTCCGGCACCACAACACACTTCCACTACTTACACCCCGCCTTCTAGTGCTTCTCGGTTGCTTGCCGGGCGCACATGATTTGCATATGCCCTGAAATGCTAATCGTTTGCATGTCCTCTCGCGGGCGACGCATGCTGCGAATTTCAGGCCAATCGGATGCTTCCTTCTTGGTGTTGTATTTTGGGTGGCCAGCAGTGTATATTCGCAGTAAGTCCTTTTTCCATTCAGATACTGATAAGTGTCTTCTGCAGTATTCATGTTTTATTACAATAATAAATTATTTTCCGCGCAATGAGTGGCTTCGCACTTTATCGCAAATGTTTGCCTATCTCACCAGTCGTTTTATGTACCCTATATTTTTTCATTCGTTTCTGTTAATCAGTTTCTTACATATTAGGTCATCGGCACAAAGCTCCAAAGGCAAATGTGGACAGATAACATAAATGGTAATTAAAGTCTTGTTGCTGAGAAAACTTTAGGGGCACGTGTGTAAAATTTTCTAATAATACTGTAAGACAAGTAAAGGCGTGCCTCGGAGGTAATGAGAAGGATGTCAGCATTATGGCAAAATACAAAGTCATACACATAAAACAAGGAGTAATTTGTATTAATCGTGGTACTTTCTTCACTTTTCTTATTTTTATCTCAATCCTGGCTTCGAGGAAGTATGGTCCGCAGCATAAATTTTTCTATCCAAGGGCATGAGTACACATACACTCATCGTCAAAAAAATAGTTGCACCCAGAAGGAATCAGCCGACAGGAATGAAACTTAGTGGGCAGGTTTGACATTTTGAGACATGCGAATGATTCAAGTATCACCCTCGGCCGCGCATGTGTAGCAAGCAAGGAGGGGTCGTAGCGCTGTGCCTGACCGGCTGCATAATGTCGTTCGGTTGCGCGTGCTTACCATTCTGACTCGTGCTGTTGTGTTTGTTGCATCCTTTGCAAGTGAAGTATGCCTTGGAAAAAAGTTCAGAAGCAGTTCGAGCAGTTGGAGGAGTTCGAGAGGGTCCACGTCGTCGGGCTCTGGGAAGCGGGATGGTCTTATCGCCGTATTGCGTGCCGTACCGGTCGTGCGGATATCACCATAGTACGCTGTTGGCAGCAGTGAATAGAACAAAACACGCAGCAGTGACAGGAAGGGTCTGCGAGACCTAGACGAACCACAGAGAGAGAGAGACAGTAACGACGGGCTGTCCGACATGCTTGGAGTGACCCAACAGCGACGATTGCGGAAATTCAGTGAGCAGTGGTGCCCTTCATTCATCGTCCGATTTGTGCCAGCAGCATTGGCAGACGGCTGCACGACGTAGGACTACACGCACGCAGACCGTTACGACGACTGCTCTTAACACCATTGCATCGTCGCCAAAGGCTGCAATGGTCTCGTGCCAGACTGTCATGGAGCCACTTAGAATGGCAACGAGTGATCTTCAGTCACGAGTCCCGCTTTTGCATTGGAGGAGACGACCAACGAATCCGTGTGTGGAGACACCGTGATCAGCGCCAAGATAACGGTTTGTTTTCGAGCGTCACATGTCCAGAAGGCCTGGTGTCATGGTGTTGGATGCAATGCCAAATCACTTTTGGTGTTCATTACAGAAACTTTGACAGCCCAACTTTACGTTAATAAGGTCCTGCAACCAGTGGCTGTACCTTTCCTGAACGCTCACTCCGGTGCGATTTTCCAACTGGACAGCGCTCGTCCGGATACTGATGCTGTCTCGAGAGCTTGCCTTGAAGGCACTGACACTCTTCCATGGCCAGCCACATTGCCCGACCTATCGCCGATTGAAAATGTGTGGGATGCTACCGCACAATCTGTAGGAACTGCGTAAGAATATTCAAGCTGCATGCGATGGCTTATCGCAGGACACCATTAGGAACCTGTACAACTCCATGTCGAGACGTCTGGCATGCTGTATGAGCAAACACGGCGGCCTGACGCCAGAGTTGGAAACGGGTCAAAAATTTAGGACCCGAACCCGGATGTTCCATAACTGGACCCGACCGGACATTAACCCGACCCGTAACTGACCTGGACAAATCTGCTTTGAACTATAGATTCGAAACTCAATTTACATATATATACATATAAACGTCATATATATATATATATATATATATATATATATGACAATAACTATAAAACCGTGTACCATTGAGTTGTATCACTTACCGGGGATCCGCACTTAGCTGCTAGAACCACTGGTAGAGTATATATCCATACCTCACTTCCCGCTAAGAACCTTCATTGGACCCCCCCACTATTTTCCAGGTGTCCTAAATTAGTAAAAAGTTTGGTAATAATTTTTTTTAACCCTCGTTTCGAGAATTCGTTTTAAAATTTTCTAACCTGGCACCTGCACGAAACTCGAACCTAACTCGGATGTCGCGGGACGTCTTTCCCTGATGAGTGGCCTGCGGCACCCGAGTTTTTATATTTCTTTTTGTGTTTTTTCTTATTATATTTCCAGTGTTACTTTTGGTTAGTGAGATTTTGTACCTTGGTTCGTTCTCATACACTTTTCGAGTTCCAAACCAAGAAAATAGTGGGGGGTTCCAATGAAGGTTCTTAGCGGGAAGTGAGGTATGGATATAGATATATATTCATTCCAATAACTGCTTGATATTTAATAACTGAAATCCTTTTTTAATAATAAAATTTGGTTACTTGCTAAATTTTAGTGCCGTTTTTAGTGCCACTATTTTGCGCAATCCAGAAGTAATGGCTGACTATGACCATGGAGTATATTACAAATGGGAATCATATTTTACGATTACACAAATGTATTTTTTAAAATGTATTTAGATTGTTCTCTCTTTCCACGCTTTGATGGAGGTGCACATACTTTCATATAGTCCGTTAGATTTCTGGTTCCATAATCTTTTATTACACTGTCGACATCTTTCTTTGTAACTATACACTTTCCACATTTTGAACAACAAGCGAGATCAAACAACACAGAGTTATTCACCGGTTGCTTAATGAGACGAAACAATTTCCAGCATTCACTCTTCCCCTTGTGGTTTTCAACAAGCACGTATTTGTTGGCCTCGATGCATTTCTCAACCTCCTTAATATTAAATCCATCCATATTAACAAATAAGGAGATAATTTCGAAATGACATGTCATGGGAACGAGATGTTAGCACATCAATCGAAAACCTCTGAATGCTCAATGTAAAAGATGCGATGTGAAAAGTAACTGTTAGTCATACAGTGAATTTCGCACGGAGAGAGTGAATCAGCTGAGAAGCAGGCGAATGGCGTTTGCCTGTACCTTGCTCTGGACAATTGCACTGTAAAAGAACGCAAAGGATATAACGAAGTAAATTTCTCCGTCATTTCTGTCCACGCCAGGATTCGAACCCGGATCCCCTCATTCCGGAATAAGTTGCTCTACCAATTGAGCTACGCGGACGTTTTATTCTGATTCCTATCTGCCTCTATGTCGTGTGCGTCCTTCTGGCAGGTACGTCACATCTCCTGGTACGTTACAAGGAAGTATCTTTTTACGATATGGTGTCGATGTGTCTGACGTCGGTAGGTGGAAATCTTCGTTGCTTTAAGAAAGAGACGACAATATTTTAGCATGGCAAATCATTATTCACTCCGTGGGCACCAGCATCAACTACAGAATTCCACAACGCGCATTTTTCTTTGGAATATATTTTTCTCTTTTCAAAAATAAAACGGGAATAAAACCGGGTCAAAATCGGATGAGGAACACCTTGGCCCGACCTGTTGGACCCACAAGAAATTGTCGACCGGTTGACCCGTGACCCGTTTCCATCTCTGCCCGACGCCATATTGAGAGACACTACTTATTGGCCTGTAGCTCAATAAATATTGCCCATATCAGTTTCAATGTTTAATCATTTATTGTTCCTGGTAACCTTTATCTACCTCCCGAATAGCATTGCAATCCGACACGTCCTTCTTTTTTGACGATGAGTGTACATAAAAGCGATGCCACCGAATTTTCGGCTGCACGTCTTTTCAAAGTGTGATATGTGAAGGGTATTATCACCCTTTATTTTAAGTGTGATAATGTGAAAGGATCAAACATTTATTGGCATCTTACAGTTAGGGATTTATGATATCTAGCAAAATGTTCGTCACAGAGAATGGAGTCTGATGCAGTAGAAAAATCGCGCCAATCTTTCGTCATGATTAATGCCCTCCAGTGATAAAGGGATATATTCAGTCGACTTTTTTAAAGGTCAAAATACAATTGCAAATAGAAATATATATTTACCATTGTAGCGACAGAACTTTGCATTATGAAACAGTGGGAAGACGTACGCCAAATATTTTACATAGAAGTTATCCTAATGCAATTTTTTTTTCAAATTGGACTTTTAGAAGCGTGGACAGGAAGAAAATCTGAACGCACGCGCACCTACTTTAAGTGAAAGACCTATGCATTGTTTGAAGTAGAATATGCACGCAAAATATCCGTCATAGTGAAAGAAATCCGCAACAACCGGACATTTTCGCTTTATCCTAAGCAAAAAGAATAATCGATGATTCGGTCCGGTAGTAGCATGTTTTTTGTCACAAATTAGTTCCTCTCTCAGCACGCTTTCTTTTTTGGTATCAAAGGGAGCTGCAAATAAATAAATAAAAGAAAAACAGTTTCTATATCCTCCATAAAAAGCACGAAAAGCAATGTTATTTTATGGCCTTCGGACTGTCGGCACTTTTTCTATGAGTTTTCCTTTGGACAAATCTGCTTTGGATGAATCAGGACTTTGGACCCGTTGTCCTTTAAACCAGGTGTCCCCAAACGATTTGAGAGGAGGGCCACATAGAACAGATCGAAAAAATGTCACATTTTACAATTTTTGCTGTACTTCCTTATAGAGTTGACATAGATACCCAACTATATTTAAACATGAATAAATATAAGAAAAAATATTGGACAAAATAAAAGTCGTTGTCTCTTATAAAATATTATTCATACTTACATGTATTATGTATACCTGTTGAATGTTAAAGTACTAATGTGAAAATATGTGCCCGCTTGTTTGATGTTTAAATTACATGATCAGTATTTTGTGTTAAATTGGAAAAAAAATCTTTGAAATTTCCGTCGATTAATCTTGAGCAATTTTCGATTTTATATATTTCATTCTGGATAGCGATTGTTCATAAATACACGTGGTTTCAATTATCAAAATCATTTTCCTAGAAACATTCCTGATATTGCTATAATTGCTTTCGGGAAACAGAGAGTAAAACTTAAATTTTCGCTTTTAAATAACAATTTCAGTGTGTTATCTGATAACAAGATCAAACAACCACGCGAGGTCAGAAAGTTCTGGTACAGGTTTATATTTTTCCAACGTAAGTATATCAATTTCAATTTTGAGCTCCGATTTCATATTGAAGCTCAAAAAAGACGCTTCAACACTTAACCACAACTTAACCACCGTACTTCACTGTAGTACAACAAATTCCCGTATTCAGCTTTATACATTTCTAAAAAACTTTTAAAGTAATAATGATTCATTCCGGCTATTATGATATAACTTACAGCAGAAACGACAGTAGATATTCGTAAAAGAGTAGACCTCTGTCATACATAACACGATAGACAACTTGTTCAATAACCATCCTTGATAAAGTGATGAAGAGCACTTACACATTTAATCAGATTAAAAGACGGTATTTACAAGTTTAAAACATATGATAGGTAAAAAACACGAGATCTTTCAATCACACTAGTGATTTTCATCAGGTCGCCCACCCAATGACATCAGAGTACAATGACATGCAACATATATAGGGATTTGATGACACATCAAATCCATATATATTCACAGATTATATATGGATTTGATGCCATTGGATGGGCGACCTGATGAAGATTACTAGTGTGATTGAAAGATCTCGTGTTTTTTACCTATCATATGTTTAAACTTCTAAATACCGTCTTTTAATCTGATTAAAAGTATAAGTGCTATTCATCACTTTGTCAAGGATGGTTATTGAACAAGTTGTCTATCGTGTTATGCATGCCAGAGGTCTACTCCTTTACGAATATCGCTTGCAACACGAAAAACTCATCTACTGTTACGACAGTAGATATTGTGGAACTACGAACTTTTCCATATAATGAGTGCCGCCCCGGTGGCGCAGTGGTCTAAGCGATGGCCTCTGATCATTCCATTCGTCCGAAATGGGTCCGGGTTCGAATCCCGGTGAGGCATGGATGTTGTGTTTGTCGTACGGCACTGGCTCTCTCTCTTCCCTGGAACCAGTGACCCTAAATTAGGGACGGGCGACGGCTTATAGCCCATTGAGTTGCTCACTGTGGTCGTTAAACCTCCAATAAAAAAATATATATAATGAGTTTGTGAATGACGTAATATGTCTGCTCCTGTTTCTAGATACCTTTACTTTCAAATTCTTTGTAAATACTCTCGATTAATCCAACACTGCAACGACAAATAATATTTAACTCCGTCTGTAGAAATGCAAGTAATCAATTCCCAATTCAGTTCTACAGATATAGGCCAATGAATTAGAAAATTTTATTAAATACTGGGTTCGATCTCCTTTTGCCCGAATTACAGCACATATGCGGCTTGGCACAGATTCCACAAGGTGTTGGAGTGCATGTACGTCTACAACATACAGAGCGTTCACCAGATAGTTCTTTAAGGGTCTCAGATTTGACGGAAGAGGACTTTGTTCCCTGATCTACTTTTCTAACACGTCTCATACATTCTCAGTGAGTCCAGATCCGGTCTTTGTGATGGCCAAGGAAAATGGTGGAAGTCGCTGTCATGCTTGCTGAACCACTGCTAAACACATCTTCCGCGATAGACAATCGCATTGTCGCATATGAAACAGTGTAGGGGAAGAACAGAAGAACAAGTTGAGTGTAGGGGAAGAACAGAAGAACAAGTTGAGTGCAGGGGAAGAACAGAAGAACAAGTTGAGTGTAGGGGAATTTGTTTTGGCAACGGAAAAATCTTCAGTTCGAAAACGCAAAGAGAGGGAGCGCTTTACACGCGCTGCAAACCATGAAAGATATGCAAATGTGATGCCTTTAAAAAAAGCACTAAGTGATGAGCTGCAGCTATTAGTCGTCTGTGAATTGCCTTCATCTCTCTCGTTATTGAAAACGGTGTTCAAGAAAAATGTTGTCACGATGTTAATGCCTAGTTTGTGAAGCTTTTTTATGTAAGCCAAGAATCGGCAACATAATTTTTGGAAAAGTTCCGAACATAGAAAGGACTAAAGAAGGGCCAAGGTCCTGTCACCTGTACCAGTTTGCAGTGTATGGTGAGACGATTTGAGGAAACTAGAAGTTTGCTGGTTCGCTCCCGACGCGAGCTACCAATTCTGGTTAAGGGAGTTCCGTTCAAAAGCTGTGACATCCCAAATGGACGAACTAGCATCTCAAACGGCAAGTAGAACAAACAGTGCTCGTAAAGCGGCAAAATGCTTGAGCATACAAAGAGCATCGGTTAATCGTATCCTTCACGGTGTATTAAATCTGTACTCATACAAACTACAAACTTTACACGGCCTGTTACCGGCGGATACCTCACAGCAGGAGGAATTTCAAAATCATTGATGATCCCCAGTGGGTGTTAAATCTATTGTATGCTTTCAATAATTGAACTGGGAAGAGAAGGAGATAAAGATCTCCATTAATCTATATCCCCTTTTCTTGCATCATAAATACCGCTGGATTTCAAAGACACTGTAGCTGCTGATGGTTTCACTGAATCAAAGGCTTTTTCATCAATAAATCTATACACATTGGGAGTTCGTATTCCCTCGTTCTTTCAATTAGTTCTCTCAGTACATGGGTATGATTTTCAGCGCTGTAGCCATTCCTGAATCCAGCCTGTTCTCTCGGTTGAGCCGTCTCCAGAGTTATCTTCAAGCAATGTAAAAGAACCTTAGTGATGATTTTACAAACCACTGATATCTATCTATCTATTTTTTCATTTCAAGGACAAATACCGCATTGATGCTCCTCAATATGTGCCGAAGGAAAATTCCGATATACGGTGCTACTGAGTTGAAGCAAATTTCACTTATATGGCAACTGTTTGGAGGTGGGGTCTTGCATTTGTCTCCTGGGAGCACAGCTTGGTCACGGAAACCACGAGAACTTAACAGCGGAGCTGATGGTCCTGCGAGAGCGTTTTCTGCCCTATCCTTCTTGCTACGGTGAAGCTTGAAGCTTTAGTGTTTGCAGCGTTCTCTAGGTAAAAGGATTAACATCTCTTGAAGAGGTCCGAGAAATGTGCGAAATTTAAGGTAACAGGGCTGTTTCTATTCATTGCTCAAGCTTGGTTCAAGATGTACAAAGGTGGTGGCAGGAGCCTCGAAGATAAGTTTCGATCGGGTCATACAATCTCGGTAGCAGTATTCTGTGTCCGCTGTTAAAGCTGATCCGTCGACACGCTATTGCAGTCTCTGGTCCGACTTTGGTTGCGCACAAGCAATTCTGTTTTGTCATCTGCGACTCATCAGTAAGGTACAAAGAGTTACCGAAGTGTACTGCATGAACTTTGGAGGACATTTTAAGTGCCATGACGGATGCCGACTCAAATGGTAAGCTAACAACATGCTATGCTTTGCGCCTAAATGACATCCCACCTCCCATGAATATATCAGAGATCCTCTACTCTCTCCAGGCCGAAATCTGCATAATTAAAGCTATATTGCAAGTTCTCAAAACCGAATTGAAAGTACTAAGGATGTACCTGTTCGGAAAGTGTCCTTGGAAACGTAATTGTCAACCAGGGTGTCAACAGGCCCCTGAGCTCTGCACAAGGCGAGATGAACAACAGCACCCCTTCTTCTCTCTTAATGACTTAACATAGCAACAGCATCTGCCACCCCTCAGGCTACAGATCTCAAGGAGCTTATTGCCCTGTCTTGACCTCCTGGAAAGCAGTGTTTGGGGGAAAGAAATGGTACTCCTCCTCGTCGTTCGTATGCCCAAGTCACTAAAACTCAGCCACCCCTCAGTCCCACCCACTAAAACCACCAGCTCCCCACCATGCAAAAGCTACCCAGCGTCTAGGTGTCATCGGAAGCGGTACTAAACCGGTCAGCATTTCTGCTGTTCCCCGTCGTCAGCAAGCCCCATCGATTTATATTGACAGATGTAACCAGAGCACCAAAACTGAAAATATCACTGAATACCTAAAATCGGAGGGCATCAATGTTATAGACTGTGTACACCTAAGTTCTGAAACTGCGTATGCCTCTTCATTTAGAATAACTGTAGAAAATGAAAAATATGACTTTTTATTGTCAAATAGCGATTTTTGGCCAGTTGACATAACCGTTCGTCCATTCCGGTTTCCCAGAAAACATCAGATAAATCATAATGATCAGTCTCCACGTAAACCTAATAAATATTTCCTGGAAAGTAAAAATTCGCGTAGTATGAATACTGAACCTTTTGTCTTCCTTGGGACGCATTGCAATAACGCAAATGCAGATAATGTTTCCTTAAGCTCGGAGAAGAATTTGTGTTCTGATGAGGTTCACTCAGAAAAAACAGGTGAGCAGTCAAAATGACTGTGCTCTAATATTAGGATTTATTATCAAAATGTTGGTGGTATGAAATCCAAAACTCAGGACTTTTACACCTCAGTTCTTGCTGAGGATTACGATATTATTTGTATAACTGAAACTTGGCTCCAAGATGATGTGTTTGATTCTGAACTCTTAGACTCTCGATATACATACTGTCTAAAGGAAAGACAGAAATTTATACGCGACTAATAAGAATTGTGGTGGAGGCATCTTAATTGCTGTTTAGAACAACTTTCACAGTCACAGAATGAGTGATTTAGAAAACTCTGATGAAAATATTTGCGTTAATATTAAAGTGAATCACTCAAAATCAATTTATATCAGCACCATCTACTTCCCCCGTCCTCCAACTCACAATCTTATTTAGATTACTTTAATCATGTTAGCTGTCATCCGGCTGTATGTAATGAAGATATGATATTTGTTGGCGACTTCAACCTACCATCTTATGTACCTGGTACTAACTTGGATTTCCGTACGTACGGGAAAAAAAAGCTCTAACTGAATTCGCTAGTACTCTTAACTTGTCTCAGTTGAACAACACTGTGAATGTCAACAATAAATGCTTGGATTTAATTCTCTATAACAGCTTCAGCTTTCAGTGTGTGGTATCCCCTGTTACTTCATCGCTCTTGAGAGAGAGTGGACATCATTCAGCTTTAGTTTTATCCTTTTCTCGGGTTCGCTATGCTAAACCCCAACGTAATGCTCCGCTTGTTCACTTTAACTTCCGCAATGGTGATTACACCAAGCTTTATACTTTATTAGAGACTTGCGATTGGTCCGATCTTTATGAGTAAACTCATAGCATAGATGCCTTGAACTGCTTTTGTGGCAAGTTCTGCAGTATCCTCAATGAATGTATTCCCAAGTGCAAAGCTTCCAGGAATAAGTACCCCCATGTTTCAATAGGTTTCTTATAAAAATTCTTGCTCTGAAAAACCACTACAGAAGAAAATTCATGAAACATAACAATATTGATGACTACTGACAGTACAAATATCTCCGCCACCCCATGTAGCGCAGTGGTCTAAGCAATGGCTTCTGATCATTCGTCCAAAAGGGGTCCGGGTTCGAATCCCGGTGAGGCATGGATGTTGTGTTTGTCTTACGGCACTGGCTCTCTCCCTTCCCTGGAAACAGTGGCCCTAAATTAGGGACGGGCGACTGCTTATAGCCCATTGAGTTGCTCACGGTGGTCGTTAAACCTCCAATCAAAAAAATTATCTCCAGGCCGAAGTTAAAAAAGCAGTAAAAGCAGCGCATATCTCGTTTACGAAAGAAACTGAAGAAGTTATCACTCGCGGTCCATCCAAATTCTGGGAATTTACAATTCTTAAGAAGAAGCGATGCGTCCCACTCAATATACTTACAGTCACCGGAATATGCGGCGATTATCTGGAGTCCTAGCTAAGTAACTCTAGTAAATGAAATTGAGAAAGTTCAGAAAACGTTTCTTCGAAACCTTTTTTATAAATCGACCGGTGTTTATATAGCGGACATCCCGACTGCTGACATTCTGACTTTCTTCAAGATGACCTCTCTGCAATTGAGAAGGAAGGTTCTCCAACTCAAGTTCCTGTACGGCATCATCAATAGGGAGGTAGATGATACTCAAATTGTAAACCACTTAAGTTTTCGTGTCCCATATTTACCGAGGACAAAATGTGAACTATTTGCAGTGCCATTTTGCAGAACTGATGCTGGAAAAAGTTATCCGTTATGTAAAATGTATGGGCTTCACAACTCACTTGAAGAAATTTTTAATGTAAGTAATAATTTTTTTCATAAAGCATGTTTTGTAAGATTGTAAATGTCACTTGGTAATTATCACTGTAAATATAAAATTAGGAATTCCTGTAAACAGATTTACAGTCTGTAGGGATGTGCAAACCAAATGTCGTATCGAGACAGGTACACATGCTTGCCTCAGAAAACCTGAAAATTACCTTCTGCTCGCATTCTGCTAAGATGAAGAATCATATATGCTTCGATTTGCGCACGGCAGAGCGTTTCATCTGAGTCTTGAAACACATTCTCAGTTGCTTGGAGGTTCTTTGTTCTGGGTGGAGTAACAGTAACATACCTGAACGTAAATCGGGAGCTGTGGGTTCGATTCTCATTCCAGGACGATGCAATTTTCAGGTTTTCTGAGGCATGCATATGTACCTGTCGGATTAAGTTGGCATCCATCTGCTTGCACATTTATTTAATTGTCGTGTCCAGATCTACAGCAAACGTCTCGCAAATCTACGTAACAACCATTTCGTCAAACGAATTTTTACCTCTCTAAAATGGATCTACTTCAACAATCGGAACTACCAAGTGCAATAACTTGACCCAGGTTAGCTGACCCTTCCTGTCCCAAAGATAAGACGATTAAACCAGAAAGTAATTTTTTGTATTTGGTGGAATTTTGAGGGTGTAGTGAACTCTCTCTCTCTCTCTTCGAACTGATTCCTGAAGGACGCGCCATCAATGCCGACTTCTACTCTACCCGATCGTAAAGCCTGTACTCTGTGATGCCTCGACGCTACACAGGGTTGGAAAACAGACAGTAGATTCTCCTCCGACAGGACAGTATAAAACATCACACCGCGGTTCGGGCCACAGGAAAACACAGAATTAGAATTTGAGCTGCTTGCTTACCCAACCTGTAATACAGATCTAACTCTTTCCGAGTTAGATCTGTTAATGACTGTGAGTCAGGAATTTAACAACTAATTAGGACTGCTGATTTATTGATGTTCCTACACCGATGAGTCATTACATTATGACCACCTACCTAATAAGCTGTAGGACCCCTTTAGCGCGCAAAACAGCGGCCACTCGGCGAGGCATCGATTCGATAAGGTGGCGTTAGGTATCCTGGGGTACCTGGTACCCTAATGTCAACAGCAGGTCCTCCAGTTCCCGTACATTTCGTGGTGGTGGGGATTTAGCGCGAACTCGCTTTTCCAAGTCGAACCACAAATGTTCGATTGGGTTCATGGCAGGTGAATTTGGAGGCCAGGGCATGAACAGAAAGTCACCAGCATGTTCCTCGAACCACTCCTTGACGAATCTGGCAGTGTGGCGTGGCGCATTATGCTGTTGGTAATGGCCACGAGCAGCAGGGAAACACAGTTGCCATGAATGGGGGAACTTGATCCGCATCGTTGTTCAGATACCTGACAGCTGTCAGGGAGTGTGCTATTGGGATAATGGGACCTAAATTGTTTCAAGAAAACATCGCCCACAGTATAACACCACCACCGCTGGCCTGTTTCCGCCCAACATTGCATCCAGGTGCCATAGCCTCCGTTGGTAATCGGCGTATCCGCGCTCGGCTGTCTACGTGATGCACCAGGAATCTTGATTCGTCAGACCAGGCCACTTTCTTCCAGTCATCCACGGTCCAATCTCGATGATCTTGGGCCCATTTCATGAGCTGTTGGCGATGACGTGCAGTGAGCATGGGGACCCATCTGGGTCTTCGGCTTCGCAGGCCTATGCGCAGAAGGCTGCGATAAATTGTGCGCTGTGACACATTGCCCTGATCATCACTGTTGTATCTGCGGGTGATTTGTCGCACTGTGGTGCTGCGGTCGCTCTGAACAATGCGCGACGGTGTCCGCTCCCTTCTGACATCAATGACCTGCAGACTACACAGATCGTAGTTCCGAGGCACCGTGCCGTGCCAGCACAATTTGGCCTTTATCAAACCGATAAATCGGCAGCTTTTCCCATACTGACTCCGAGCACTCTACTAACCGAAACCCGTCCTCTTGTTGTATGTATACTGCTGTGTGAACGTCACCTGCGCCACCGTTCGGTCTCCAGGCGCGCTCATTTTTCTAGGCTAGGGATAGTCATAATGTAATTGCTCATCGGTGTATTTGTTACCTTATTTTGATCATGTTCCTCTAGATCTCTAGATTTTAAATTTAAGACAGTAGCAGTTCTGCTCTTAAAACTTACCACAAATCTAGCTGCTCGATGCATAAAACAAGACATAATAAAACAACAGTTGTTTTGCACTTAAAATGAAAACTTGTTAAAACGCCAGAGCCACTTAACGGTGCTCACGGCAGGAGCCGAACTTTATATATACTGAATGTGTTATGACGATCTTTAGCTAAACACGGCTCTTGCACACGAGATTTACAATACATAGCAACGACAATACAACGCAAACTGTTCTGCAATTTAAACAAAAGAGCGTGCAAAGGAAGATGTTTAGCGGATTGGGTAGCTAAATCCTCGCAGCTATGATCGAACATTATTCTTTCCACAACAGGCGACACACACCCCACTAGACTCATAGACAGTTAGGAAGTTTCGTTCATACGTTGTGTCATATTGAAGTATTAGCTTTATATATACAGCACACTGGTGGGAAAAATTAAAGGATAGTTTACAAAATTCTACATTACTCGTGATGGATGAAAAGAAAAGCAATGAAATTTGCTTGGAAATTTAATTGAGACATATTGCAAAATTTACGTATGGGTCATATTCGCAATTAAATAATAAAGAGAAAATATGAATTCGAGAGCAGCAAGAGTAAAATTGGAGTTCTCCGTTGTCGATGTCCAGTCAGAAAAGGCGTTTGATGACTTTTAACAGACATACAGCGCTCGCAACGACTCCCCATACTGTTAACGAGGCTGTCATTGTCTTGTTGAATTAACCGCCACTTCTGTAAAAGGGAAATTCGGAGTTCATGGAGGGTTCTAGTTGGGGGGATGACGTTCTGAAACATCGTCTTCCGAAGGCATCTCAGACATGTTCAAGAGGACTCGTGTTCGGCGAATATGCTGACCCATCCATTCGAGCGATATCTGTGTTTCCAGATACTCATCCACCAGTTGACTTCGATGCGATCTGTTGTTATTGTACATCAGGAGAAAATCTGGGCCGAAGGCACCCTTGAACAGCCTAATATAGGTTTCCAAAATCTCATCTCTGTATCTCTGCCCGGTTACTGAACCACTCTGAAAGATGTGCAGGTCGATGTGTCCATGTGTAATTATGCCTCCCTAGACATGAAAATCACCTCCATGAAAACTGGTTATTTCACAGATATTTGAGGGGCTGTAGCGAGTCCCTGGTTCTGGCCAGATGAATGTGACCAGATCATATGAATAGGATTTTAAGAAGGGGTGTCTGATTTTAGTTCCTAAACTGTCCTTAGAAGTAGGAAGCTAGTAGATTTAGGCTAGGGTACCCGACAAGAAAGTCACAGGGCAGCGCGGTAGAGAGAGGGAAGAAGACGGCCTGATTTATGACGAAGGGAGGGGCAGTACCCAGGTTCCGACGGCTTAACGTGCCCATTCGACGCATGGCGAATGTTTAGTGGTTCGAGTATACCTACCTGCCTGGTATTGATCCTGAGACTTTTCCGTGGCATCCACAAACGTTGACCACTAGGCCATCCGCGGCCTTCCAGATGAGAGCACGTCGGGAACCAGTATTTAAACTGCATCGAGACGAATCATCCATGAAAATCACACGTTCCGAGTTGACCGGGCTCCCCAAGCAATGTCGGCTACTCCAACATAAACGCACCCCTCTGGAGGAGGGAGTAAGGGGGACACAAATAATAAGTCTCCTCGTATAGAGAGCTCTTTCCGTGCAACCTTCGGTAAACTGTAAATCGAGTTAATCTCGTGCGAGTGGCAGCTTCGAGCTCCAGAGTCAGTTGTGCACCTGTTATTTGTCGATATCTGCTTGCTGTTAAAGCCATATAGCGGTCTTTGTCAGCAGTGACGGCCTGGTTCTTGTCGACGATGAACCTCTCCTGTACTGAGGAACCGCTTCTATAGTCTTCAGATGACATTTTGTGGTATATTTAACGTTCAGGACACCTACGAGTGGAATTGAGGTTTTTCCATCCTACCGATTACACGCCGCCACTGTGAATCCTCCAAATGCTGTCTTCGAGACATTTTCAATTCAATCTAACACCGCAATAGTGTCGAGCCTACTTGGAGAAGGGATACGAGGTGCGATAAAAGCGAGTCGATTTACCTTCTGTAAAACGCGATCCTGATTTGCATAACCTGCTCTAAAAGGGATGCACGTGCAAATGGGTTCTTCTTTGGTATCACTATATTTGCGTATTCATCTGTTTTCAGTTCATTTCCGTCCATGCACCACGTCATCATCCTCATCATTGTCAACCATTTTCGATCCACTGCTGAACGAAGGTCTCCCCAAGTTTCCTCCACAACGGTCTGTCTTGTGACAGTCTCCTCCATGTCACTCCCGCATACTTTCGATTTTCATCCACCCACCGCCCATGTGGCCTTCTTCTGGGTCTTTTCCTGTCCCTTGGAATCCAATCTAAAATTTCGGCTGTCCATCGATGGCCTGTCCTTCTGGCAGTATGTCCACCCCATTGCCATTTCAGGTATTTAACTCTGACCATGATGTCTTCCACTCTTGTCATTTTTCTGATCCACGAGTTCCTCTTTTTATATCTCCTGGTTACACCAAGCATGCACCTCTCCATGCTCCTTTGAGTTGTCTGCAGCCTTTGTATGTCTCTTTTAGCTAAGGTCCACGTCTCTGCACCATACGTAAGCACTGGAAGGATGCATTGGTCAAACACTTTTCTTTTAAGACATAATGGCATATTGCTCTTGAAAACTATGCTATTTCTTCCAAAAGCTCTCCAGGCAAGTTTTGTACGCCGATTAATTTCTTCATCAATCTGACCCTCACTTGATATCTGCTGCCCAAGATAAACGTACGTGTCTGTTATCTCCAGCTTTTCTCCATCAATCGATAAATCTTCATTTCTTGTAAAAGCATTAAACATCACTTTTGTCTTCTGAAAGTTCATTTTTAATCCCACTTCTTTACTCTTGTCAGCAAGTTCTTGGATCATACTCTGCAGCTCTGATGGGGTAGTTGCAAAAATGACTATGTCATTAGCAAAACAAAGGTGGGTTATATAATCTCCATTAATTTTTATCCCTTTGTTTTCCCAGTTCAGTGTTTGAAAGACATTTTCCAATGTAGCATTAAAGAGCTTCGGAGATATGGTGTCACCTTGTCGCACTCCTTTTCCAATTTTTATGTGTGTTGTATTTTCAAACAGCCGAATCTTTGCACTTGCATTTTCATAGATGTTATTAATAATATTAATGTATGCATCTTCAATACCGCAGGATTTCAGAGCCATTGTAACTGCTGATGATTTCACCGAATCAAAGGCTTTTTCATAATCGATAAAATCCATGCACAATGGAAGATCATATTCCCTCGCTCTTTCAATTAGTTCTCTCAGTACGTGGATATGATCTATTGTGCTGTAGCCACTCCTGAATCCAGTTTGTTCTCTCGGTTGAGCCATGTCCAGTATTACCTTTAAGCTGTGTGAAAGAACTTTAGTGAAGATTTTATAAACCATTGATAGGAGTCTGATAGGTCTGTAGTTCCTGAGATCCTCAATGTCACCTTTCTTATGTAGCAGAATCATTGTAGCGTTGTTCCAATCCTCAGGAATCTTCCCTTCATTAAGGCATTGAGTGAAAATTTGGGCGAGTGCTGTTTCGATTTCTCCACTTGTATGATGTCTACAGTAATTCCATCTTCCCCTGTAGCTTTTCTTCGCTTCATGTTCTTGATTGCATGCGCAACTTCTGCTGGGAGGACTGGAAGAACTCTGGTACTGGTACCTTTCACGATGTCTGGAGTACATGCATCATCCATTTCATATGATTTGGAGTAGAAATCTTACATTCTTGTCAAAATGTCGCCTCTATTTCTTGGTACAGAACCATCTTCTTTTCTCAGTGCCATAATTTGTTTTCTTCCCTTACTCAGATGTCCCTTTGCTATCTTTAGGCTTTGGTTGTTTTCAATTGCTTTCCTCACTAGTTCACACTTGAATTTCCTTACGTCTTCAGTGATACTTTTTCGTACTGTCTTGCATAGCTCTATATATTCCACTTTAGAAGTCACATCTTCTTTAGTTGTCGTCATCTCTCTTCTTTTTTGCATCAACATTTTGGTTTTTCCTGATAATTTGTTCACATGCAACTTGTTCTTAGACCCAGCTAATTTTGTTGCTGTTTCCATAAGAGCTTTGGTTACTTTTCTGTTAACTTCAGAAATATCCAATTCTTCCGATGTTAGGCCTTCTAAAGCAGAGAATCTGTTCTTCAGTTCCAACTTGAAGGTATTATGGTGTTTTTAAGGTTAGTTATGTCAATACATCTTGTTTGTCTTATGAGCTTGCCACGCTCGAGTTTAGTGTTGAGGTGCATCTTACATCTCACCAATCTTTGGTCACTACCTGTGTTGAACTTGTTTAACATCACAGAACACTGCAGTGTTCTATGATGAATTTTTTGTTACACATAATAAAATCATATTCATTTGTCATCCCATTTGGATGTCTCCATGTCCATTTCCTGTGTGGCTTTTTCTTGAAAAAGAAGTTCAAGATGAAAAAAACCCTTCTGCCACTGTAAACTCAATGAGAGTATTTCCACGCTGGTTTCTGTTGCCGTGACCGAATTTACCTACTGAAGTTTCATTCTGTTGCCGTTGCCCTATTTTTGCGTTGAAATCTCCCATAATTATCTTCAAGTGCTGCTTACCATTATTATTCAGACGACGAATTTCCTCATAAAATTCTTCAATTTCTTCTTCAGGACGACTTGTGGTGGGTGCATAAGTTTGAATAATCTGAGCCTTGTATCTTTTCGAGAGTTGGATAACGAGTCGTGCAGCTCTGTCAGAGGAACTTTCAACTTCTACAACTTTATCCTTCAGTTTCTTGTTTATTATAAATCCAACACCACTAGTTTGCCAGTATCTGTCACACGATAGTAGAAGAGATGTCCACTTTTCAGTTCAATGATATCTTCTCCTTTTCTCCTTACCTACTTAGCCCGACGATGTCCCACTTGATCCTTTGTAGTTCCTCTTCCAATTCAAGAAGCCTTGAATGAGAAGATAGGGAGCGACCATTATACGTAGCTAAGGTCAGCATCAGATGGCAGCCTAGTCCTGTCCTCCGGGGATTCTTAGCACCCTCTGCCTTCATGTCGCACTGGCCGCTGCCTTGGCCAGGTTCATTCCTGCTGCCGAAGACTGAGGGCCAAGATTTAAATTGTGGAGTCATTTTGGAGGGGTTTGGACATAACTCACCACGCTGACCAAGCGGGTTGGTGAGTGTGGGATAGCATTTCCTCTAATCCCCATGGTATAGTTATACCGCTATTGGCGGTCGTCAGAACCCCTTTAGTGGGAACAGGATGCACCACGAGAAGGCGGGGTTGACATTTGTCAAGCAGAGGCTGTGATGTTACGCATCACCTGACCTTACATCCCTACATCCACCTTCCACCATCCACCTTACATCCACCTTACATGTACCACGTATTTAGTAGATTTTCTCTGTTAACCTTTAATTTTGCCCACCAGTGTAAATCAGGCGCTTTGGTAAATTTCGGGCTCAAAATTAACATTAGATATAAATTACTTACGTATTGTTAACCCATACAATACTGTATATAGAATTTTAAATGAAAAAATCTTGTAGAGAGTAAAAGAGAAACCGGGAAGGAAACATAATTATAAAAGTGCCTTAAAGTTGAAAAGTTGAAGAGCTCCTATTCTGCCGTATTTGACAGAGTATGTAACACAGCATCCCTCGTATATACTACGAACAAAAAGAATCTCATAAAAATAAAATGAATCCTCTCATCCATTTCTAAGGAAGCCTTTCTGTAAGTTAAGTGGAGGCTTAATGATGCTACGTTTCTTCTTAGATCGCCAGGTACTTGCGTTAACGAGACCTGATATAACACACAAAGTTAAAGGACTACATCTAAGTTAAACATTTCCTCATTAAACTCTCCTTTTAGAATTGCTCTTTGCTCTTGAGGAATATGACTCCCAGTTCCGTTCGTTACGAAATGGATAACAATTACTGAAAAAATGACTAGCAGTGTGTTCAGTCCTTTTTCATTTTATCATGCTTTCCAAAGTTTTAGCTGTGGTAGCGGGTTTACCTTGAATTAAATATATTCACTGTTTTCTTTACTTGACTTTTCAGGAAATACAACATTTTGCTTTTGATCGGACTGACCAATTATCATATTTTTTTTATAATTATCACGTCGTGTTCTGTATTTGCATCAATATGACTGTTAGTTAGCATATTAATAAGCGATGCTGTTTTCAATGCGAAATCAATGAAATTGGATGATAATTAGATAAATTATTTGTATCAGTTCTTTTTATTCATTTATAGTTTGCATAGACTGTTTCAGACATATTTCGTCTCTTTTTTCTTTATCGGAGGTAGAAAATCTTCGGAGGGTTTTGGTTATAGTACCATAACACATTTTCATTGATTTGCTATAGGAGAGCTTTGTTTGCTTCCGCTTTTCTTGATTCGTTATATGCTCAATATTTATTCGACTGTTGTGTTGTTGTTTTTTCTCGACAGCATTCGATCGTACTTTTGCATTTAAAAATCTATTTAACGACATACTCTTTGTAAGCAAGCTTTTCGATTAACATACCCAATGTGTTCGATTTCTCTCCTGTTAACACCCCTCTTCATTAAATTCTGAAAATCACTGTGATTGAAGTATTGAATAACTACTCTGGACTGATGCTTTATTAAGGTTACCACATGTTCCCTTAGTTCCGTAATGTTCCTCTACATTTCAAGTTTGAAGTCAATTGGCCGCCCCGGTGGCGCAGTGGTCTAAGGCGCTGGCCTATGATCATTCCCCCGTACGGGGTCCGGGTTAGAATCCTGGCCAGGCATGGATGTTGTGTTTGTCTTACGGCACTGGCTCTCTCCCTTCCCTGGAACCAGTGACCCTCAATTAGGGACGGGCGACTGCTTATAGCCCATTGAGTTGCTCACGGTGGTCGTTAAACCTCCAATAAAAAAAAAGTCAATTGAACACTAGATAACTGATTGCACATGGAAATTACGAAGTATCGTATGCTGTGGACAAAATTCAGAATATATTTAAGTAGGGAGATACAAGCTTCGTTAATTTGATGAAAAATTAGACTGATTAAATATAATAAAATAGTTGTTTTGTAATGCAGAACGTACCATCTCATGGGTCTCATAACGAAGTAAATTTCTCCGTCATTTTTGGTCCACGCCGGGAATCGAACCCGAGTCCACTTATTCCGGAACAAGTCGCTCTACCAACTGAGCTACGCAGACGTTCGTCTCGCTGCTATCTGCCTTTATGTCGTGTGCGTCCTGCGGGGCAGGCACGTCGCATCTCTCCCCTCCCCCGAAAGAGGGCCGGGCGCATGGCCCACGGGTCAGCCGTGACTATGAATCGTTGCAGGCAGCCATCCGCTGTAGAACGTGCACTTCAGAACTCCCAGTCAATCTGGTGTGTGGAATGCAACATCACACATTTTATTTTTCGAAGCGCTGAAGAAGGGATTCTCTTATTTTTCTTGTCTCACGGTGTGGAAAGACAATCATACCATTGCGAGATCTTTAACGGCCGGGTCATCTGGGAAGTTTGGGCGCCATTATAACGAAGTAAATTTCTCCGTCATTTTTGGTCCACGCCGAGAATCGAACCCAAGTCCACTTATTCCAGAACAAGTCGCTCTACCAACTGAGCTACGCAGGCGTTCGTTGTCGCTGCTATCTGCCTTTTTGTCGTGTGCGTCCTGCGGGGCAGACACGTCACAGTCTCTTGTTAAAAAATTCTGAATTTGTCATCCTACTTAACCATCTTTGGATTATCAGTGTAATAGAGTTTACACTGATGTAGCATATTATTAAGAATACTTAATAGCAATCAGACACGTGCCATCCTCACAAGGGACGCCCGTACATGTGTACGGTGTTCCTTGATGAAGAAGGCAACTTACAGTAGTATAATGCGCCATGTCACAAGGCTCCAATCGCCACACAGTGGTTTCCCGAACACGCCAGTAACTTCAGAATGGTAAAATGGCCCCCACAAATCCATAACTTAAACCGATTGAACACCTAGGGAATGATATTAAGAGAGCCTTCGCAACAAAGATCCTCATCCAGCGAACGATCAGCAGTTGACGGACGCCATTACATCCGCTTGGATAAACATACCTGTCGAAAGCTATCGTTGAATCATGCCGTATTAAATCGAGGCTGGTTTGAAGGCCCAGGGCGTACAGTGGTCCCAAATAGGAATCTAGCGGGACAAAATTATTTGTGACCTGAAACTGACAGAACTTGTAGTATACACAAAGAAAATCTCCAAAATAGTGAAACTGCATGTAGATTTTTGTTATTGTGACTGTTAGTTATGAAGATAGATAAAAAACAAATTATAATTTGATCAGTCTGAAAAAAATGCAGGGCATTGTTTATAGCATACTTTAAATGTAAGAACAAATACCTCGTATAATACATCATAAGAAAATAATAAAACAAAATAATATAGTTTATAATATATGTATTTTAATATAATACACTGGCGGAAAGTGAAAAACGAACACCAAGAAGGAGACGTCTGATACCAACGAAATTTATACAGCATAATAACGGAATACATAGGATAACGTGATCAAAACATTATGGCAAAATACAGCTGTATTTGCTGGTAACCTGAAAAATAGCATTTCCATGTAACATGGTTAGTACGAGGTTGAACCGTCATGAACTGCGTCACACTGTGCAATTCTGGCACGGAGTCTGTCGTACAGATGTTGGATGTAAGTTTGGGGTATTGAGTTCCAAGCATCCTCAACCTGGACGCGTAAATCGGGGATGGTCGTGGCTGGCCGTGGAGACCGGATAAGTCGTTGTCCCATAAAATCCCACACGTGCTCAATGGGGGACAAATCCGGTGAACGTGCAGGCCATGGAAGTTGTCTCACACCCTGAAGTGCATGTTGCGTTGCACGTGCCGTGTGTGGGCGTGCGTTATCTTGCTGTAAAACACCACAATGGAACGACCTTACAAATGGCACAACAACAGGCTGAATGATGTTGATGATGTAAGAGGTGCTGTTTAACGTACCCGGTACAAACACTAGTTATGTACGGGAGTGATAGCTGATCGCTCCCCACACCAGGAGACCAGGTGTAGGCCCTGTGTGTCGCTGGCGGATGCAAGAAGGGTGGAGACGCTCCCCTGTGCGTCTGCGAACTCGCATACGGCCATCGGAGGCTCCCAAGCAGAATCTGCTTTCATGGCTGAACACGACAGATCGCCATTGCGTTCTTCAGTGCAGACGTTGGCGACACCACTGCAGCCGTTCCTGAGGGTGGGCTGGAGTCAGAGGTACACATGCCAGAGGCCCACGTGCACGTAGTCCTGCATCCAGTAGACGGTTTCGGATTGTTTGCACAGTCACCTCAGGTGCAACGGCAGCTCGGATTTGCGTCACAGTGGATGTTCTGCTTGACAACGCCGCTTTTCTTATGCGTCGATCGGTCCGCTCATCAGTCCGTCTGTGACTCCCGGTTCCACGTCTTCTCGTGTGAGAATGTTCCTCGGATCATCTACGCCACCATCGTACCACCACCGATACTTCCCGTCCAATTCGCTCCGCAATACGACGATACGACCACCCGGCCTCGCGGAGTCCGACCAGGTGACCTCTCTCAAAGTCCGATAACTGCTGAAATCTTACACGTCTTCCATGTCCAGGCATTGCAGCTTCTTCAGGGTCTTCGCACGTGTCCGTACGCCGACGACTGATTACATTCACTTCGCCGTACTCCTTAAATGGCACCGACGATAATTTGCATATTATGCCGTGCTGTGGCGTAAGCGCTCACCGGTTGGTCCCGAAATTAACATCACACCTACGTAAACTCGACCCCATTAACATATGTAAATTTCATGATCGTCCGCCAATTCCTTCTTGGTGTTCTTTTTCACTTTCCGCCAGTGTAATATAATATCACGATACGTTATTAATTAAAATATTACTTCTTTATCTCCTGACATACATACACATATATTATTACCAGATATTCTCATCGCTATCATATAATGAAGTCAATTTCTCCGTCATTTCTGTCCACCGCAGGATTCGAACCCGGATCCCCTCATTCCGGAATAAGACACTCTATCAATTGAGCTACGCGGACGTTTGTTCTGACTACTATCTGCCTTTATGTCGTGTGCGTCCTGCTGGCAGGTACGTCACATCTCCCTCCCCCGGAAGGGGGCCGGGGGCATGGCCCACGGGTCAGCCGTGACGATGAATCGTTGCAGGCAGCCATCCGCTGTAGAACGTGCACTCGAGAACTCCCAGTCAATCTAGTGTGTGGAATGTAACATGACACATTTTTATTTTTCGAAGCGCTGGAGAAGGGATTCCCTGATTTTTCCTATCTCGCGGTGTGGAAAGAACATCACACCAGCGCGAGATTTTGAACGGCCGAGTCATCCGGAAAGTTCGGGCGCCATTATAACGAAGTAAATTTCTCCGCCATTTTTGGTCTACGCCGGGATTCGAACCCGAGTCCGCTTATTCCGGAACAAGTCGCTCTACCAACTGAGCTACGCAGACGTTTGTTCTGACTACTATCTGCCTTTATGTCGTGTGCGTCCTGCTGGCAGGTACGTCACAATCCTCAATAACAGAAATTTCTTCATAATTTTCTTCCTCATCATTATCAATAGAAGAAGACTTCTCCTCTTCATCATCTTCGTTACATTCCTCATCTTCTACAGGTGCTGCATTTTTCTCCTCCCCTTTGTCTTTCTTGCTTTTAATTAAGTGTGGTTCTTTCAGGAGCTGTCGGATTTCCAAGGGTAAAAAAGATTTATTGTGGGTTAAAGGGCGTATATTTGAGAGGAAAGTGATCAGCATTAGATTCAGATCATCTTGCATTGTCTTTCCGTGAAGTTTTTCGTGCATGGCTTTTACGGAATTTTCTTATCTGCTTATTCCTGGTTTTCTGCGCTTCTTCGAAAAGCATGCAAATCGGAAACATTGCATATTCAATAACCTGTGTTCCATGTGTAAGCACCTTATGCACAGTGACAGGCATATAAAATAATCGATACAGCTTTTAGTGGGGGAGGAATTTAGAAGAATCGTGCACTTCGTGCTAAGTTTTTAAAATTTGGCAAAGTGTTAGGTACGGTTATAAGGTTTCAGGAAATAATCGCAAGCAATTTGTGGGCGACCTCTGGTGGCCTCTTTGCCATAAATCCAATATGGGCGCTACAGGTACAAGTCCTTGTCATGGCTTGGCTCCTATTAGCCAAAAAACGTTTAACACCACTTTCTCTAGGTTCCTTGATGCGAGGAATCCATTTTTGAGGTCAATTTTGTGTTTTAAGGTCATTTTCAAGATTAGTATACAATAATAATAAAATGCGCCCTTCGAAGTGATTTTTAAATATGCAACATTTATTGTCATTTACAATATTGTGTTGAAACAAAAAACATGTAAATGTAATTTTTAAAATGAAGCCTTATAATATAATACAGTTTAATGACATTAATAACAGCCTTGAAACAGTATACAAATTAGGTCTGTGTCCGTAGCATTGTTTGTGCAGCCTGCTTGACAGTTGCATAATGGACTGCAGCGAATTCTGGTTCGATAACACTTGCAGTTGCCATTTGCATGAGATCAAGCAGCCACAATTAAGTAGCAATGAACAGCCATGGCTGGAATTCGGCAGATCCGTCCAGTATGGTGTTCATATTTTGGTTCTGTTATTCCATTCCCAACCCCATTTACCAGGATCAGGGATATCAGGCGCTTTGGACAGGGTGTGCAGCGCCCGCTTTTCATGCTGAAATAAGGCATGCTGTGACGGCGGTATGGATTCAAGAGACTTCAGGCCGTGGGTAAACATCAACTTCTTTGCTTCATTGACTGAGTGTGCGCCACAGTTTTTGCTGTACATCAAAACTGTAAAGCGCTCCAGACGGCGCATGTTATGTGATTCTAGCGTGAAGCTAGTCTGATTATTTGTCACGTTAATGAAGGTGTCAGTTACCTCAGGATAAGCAGCTCATACACTTCAGGCTGTCTTTTTACCTATTCCAAACATCGAGGACGTTACATAACACCCCGTGAATGCATGGAAGAAAAGTAGGGCTTCACATCGTTGAGGTCCCAGGTGTTGACAGATGCGATGAATTGGAATCTCTCTGAATGCCTTTCCCGATCCAAACCCGATCCATACTACTGAGACATTTAACTTATTGAAATGATAGATGGCCTGAACCACCACGTCGGTGTCCACTGTCCTGAGATACGCCTTGCTTTGTCCCTGCGCAGCAGCGTGTTGCAAGTGTAGCATCATTCTAGTGTCAGCTTCTTCCTGCTGGTATAGAGACATGGTTGACACGTCAGTCGGTCTGTTGCTAAGCACGAGGTTAGCCTTTGTGCTGAACAGATGATACTTAGCACCAGTGGTAAGTTCTGCCAATTGCTCTCTCAGGAGGTTAAACAGCTCATCTTTGTTGTGAGAGTTTAAGAATTTCTGCCATTCTGATCCCTTGGGTATAGGCGTTTTTTCCGACACTCTAGTTCGACACCCTGTAGTATCACCTCGCTTGACCCGAGTTTGTGATTTGAGGCTGGCATCATCATAGCTGTCCCACACTGCGTCTAGTCTCATGGTGTTACATGTCATCAGACTTTCTATAAATGGCAGAAGGTGTATATGCGTATATTCCCCGAAAACAGTGGCATGCCGTGGTTTGATAATATGAATGACTGACGTCATATCCAGCACCAGCACTGAGGCCTCCTGGGCTGCTTGAGAGCGTCCGGAATCAGGCATATCAGTCAAGCAACCAAGGAGAGCTGATTTAGTTCCTGACATTAGTTTTCCCTGATTTGATAATGATGGAGGCTCACGTTGGTTTTCGTGTCTGAAGAAGTCATCTATGTCAGCCTGCGGCCGTGCTTGTAGGCATAAAAATTGCTTAGTGATGAGCGCTGCATTTGCCTTGGCTGTTCCCAACTTATTGGACCCCTTCTTAAGATCAACAGGTGGCCGGTTGCTGAACGTGTATAGGTTGACCCTTGGAATGACGTCCGAGAGGGGTTTTGTACCGTTTTTAATTCTGTCTCTCACAAACTCCGTAAACATGGTTTCCCCAATCGTCTTGGCGTCCCTCAGGCATCTGGTAATCTCAGGATCCATGACTTCACCAATATCTAATGTCACGAGCTCGGTACCTATCTCTTTGAACGGATTAATAATTGTTCCATCCTGTACAAGTTGAAGAAGGGCTTTGAGGTGCTGAAGATACTTTTTCTGTTCAGCAGCTGAAAATTCTGGGTGCTCTAAATGTACTCGGTACGAGGAATGTAGCGAATTATTTTCAAATTCATCTATTACCTTCAACACCTCAGGTTTGGAAAGTTCAATAACGTCCTTCTCTTCTTTCTGACCATACAGACCCTTAGCGCCACTCTCCGCCTTTAGGAATTTGATACTGTACGCGTGGCTCTGATCAAGTGCCATGAGAGAGAACTTCTTCTCACTTCGTTGAACGACAAACTGCCCTCTCATGAATGCTTCATGGACACTTGGATGGATATCCTGTCGTTAAAAAACTGGCATTCAGCGTGCATAGTTCGTGCGGCCGAAGGCGAAGAACCATGGGCACAATTCTTCGCAAGAACTCAGAGTCAGTGACCAGTCACCCACTCGCTGACTTTTAATAAAACGACAATTTAGCAGGAGATAGTCTCTAACAGTTATCCAGTAAAGCACGGTTAGTGTTTGGGCAGTGAGTGACTTCTTCCACACCTCCATGGGTTCCTGAGGCTCAGACCTCTCTTGACAGTACTCTTTGTACGCCTGAACTTCAAGGATGTGCTGCCATGCAAGGGCAAGGTGGTAAGCATACCGAGTACGCTTGACATGATTGCCATCTAGGAGGGAAGTTGTGATGCCAGACGTGAATACTTTTGCTTGGGGAAACACCGGACCCACCCCGATCCGGCTAACAACTCCCCCACACATTCTTGGAAAGCCATCTTAACATGTAGAAAACCCATAAAGCACACCATCTTCGATTCGCCAACCTCATCTGGATATACCCACTGACTCTTTTTCTGCAGGGCGTAGAGGGGGTAGTCTCACACAATCACTGGGATGTGGCCGGGATTTAAAAATTCTGTAGCCTCCATAGCAATACGCATTGAATGTTTCTGCATGGCCATGGATGGTGACTTCTTGTAGAGTATAGGAAAGATTCCAACAGTCGCCCTTGGTCTGACATATTTTGAATGTTGCCCATGAGAGAAGAAACCGGAATATATCACTAGAGTTTGTTGCAACTGTCCACCATTGTCAATCAGCACCATGTGCACATGCTGTAACCATGCTTCTTCGGCCGTCCATATTTGCAGATTTTTGTCAATACCTGGCGTAATCGATGCATCATCATTCGCCGAAATCATGATGTCGCCAGCACATTCATCAACGAAATGTACAATTACATAGTCGTTAGGAAGCCGGGCAGTGCTGGATTCAGGAAGGTCCAGGCTGAGAGGTGGAGGTTCCTCCCCCTTGTTGTCAGGGATGAGGTGACTGGTCAGTGATAGGGCAGTGCCATGAAGTTCATAACGACCCGACTCGTCAATGTTGTCCACTGCACTTGTCACAAAGACTTTCCTCTTGACGTTTGTAGGCACCACGACTCCATTCTCAGTCTACCGCTTAGAGACAGCTTGGGCAAACGCCTTCCTAACTTCCATGACACGATCATATGAAACCGAAATGCCCAGAGCATGGAATGTTCCAATATTTACTTTATGTCGGTCGTTGGCATGAAGTTTCAAACTCATGTAAAGAGGAAAGGGGGTTTCTATCTCCTTTCGTTAATACAGAGTGACCGCTTTACTGGACTGTTTTGCAGCTTTGCTACACATTATATGAGAAATGGAGCAGGCCACTCTGAGTCTGGCACTTATGTTGGCCTGATCATCTGTAACATTTTCTGCTATGGAACTTAACCCTTCCACCATGACATCTATAAGGGTCAAAAGAGGCTTGGCGATAGGTTCACTAAGACAACTTGCGTTAAATGACCCATTGAAAGGCATTTGCTAGAGAAGGATGTATTTGCGCATTAAAAGAACAACATCCACAATTTTCTCAGCCTCATCTTCTGTAAGCTGCTAGCCAATCAGATCCCAGTGTTTCGAGACGGTTATGATACCATCTTCCCAATTGAGATAGCTTTTGAGGAGAGTTGTTAAACGTAACTAAAGCTAAGAGCTGTGCAGTTATCAAGGGATCGTAGGTTTGCTGTTCGAAAGCGCTTCTTGACGACTTTGTTCTGACTGCACGGACTTCAGATTTCAGCTTCTTTTTTTTTTTTTTGGTTGGAGGTTTAACGACCACCGTGAGCAACTCAATGGGCTATAAGCAGTCGCCCGTCCCTAATTTAGGGTCACTGGTTCCAGGGAAGGGAGAGAGCCAGTGCCGTAAGACAAACACAACATCCATGCCTCACCGGGATTCGAACCCGGACCCCTTACGGACGAATGATCAGAGGCCAACGCCTTAGACCACTGCGCCACCGGGGCGGCCGATTTCAGCTTCATATAGCACGATGGGTGATAATGAATATCCGCAGCCTCTGCATCTTCTGCGTTGATTGCGGTACTGAGCCGTGCATGCACCACCCAATTTTGAGATTCCGTTGCCCATTGGAACAGATTTTTGCCGCAGTCAGCACTTCTGGCACGATATATTGGTCCATCACCATCCGCTTCGTACCTTTCACAGTAGACACACTGCGTTTGACGATCGAGGGTTGCATTAAAACTTAATCGCGTTTTTTGGGACTAACTGTAGCTTTTGCAATCGCTGCATTATCCGTTTCTCTCTTCTTTAGTTGTCGCTGCAGCATACTAGAGCGAGAAAGTGACCGACATCCATTATGATATGTTGCCTTATTGTTCTTCAGTGTGTTCGCAATCCCTGAGCCATCGTCTAAATGCTCCAAGTTCACGTCAAGTGGTATAGGTACATCATTGTCGACAAAGTTTTTCAGATCTACTTCTAGAGAATCATATGCTTTGTGATGACACTCTTTGTTATATGGACATCGCAAGTCTTTTCTAGATTCTTGCTGGCATAAGCAACACAAGTATTTCGGAAACTCATGTTGACAGAAGACACTCGTTATGGTTTTCGGAAGTGGCGTTCAGCATCTAAACAGAAAAAATACATATGCATAAGTTTCATGGTAGAGTACATTTTTAAAGTCCCTGATCAAACATTGCACTATACTATTACAGCTAAGTCGTAAACACCCTTGTGCACTAATCGATATTTTGATTAAAGATGGCACATCAAAGTAACTATTAATCTTAGAAATAATCCTAAAATACTAAATTGACTTCAAAAATGAATTCCTCGGATCAAGAAACCTAGAGAAAGTGGTGTTACACAACGTTTTGTGGCTAATAGGAGCCAAGCCATGTAAAAGACTTATACATGTGGCGGCCATATTGGATTTATGGCAAACAGGCCACAAGAGGTCGCCCACAAATTGCTTTCGATTATTTCCTAAAACCTTATAACCGTATCTAACACGTTGCCAAATTTCAAAAACTAAGTACGAAGTGCACGATTCTTCTAAATTCTTATCTATTACCATCCAGCTATTTAAGAATAGATTTTTTGTTTCACGTTCGTAAAGATCAGATCTTTTAGGATTTGATCCTAAGAATTTTAATTTACCGTAAAGCCAGAAGAAATTAGTTCTGAGAATGGTTCCAAATCTCTGTATTAAACTTTTATAAAACCAATTACTTCTGCTGAAAGTTTTGGGTTCTGACAAAAGCGGGATGCTGTGTTGCCGCCATTGGAATTTCCAGTTCGTCCGGGGGTCAACTGCTCTATTCCTATCTGAAATTTTTGCTGTAAGTTCTATTCCTATTTTCACTGAAGCCTTTTCTTCTTTCCTTCTAATCTGCCACTTCTTCAGATCCAGCTTATACGAACTGTGGAGTAGGTATTTAGAAAATCTTATCCAGACATGTAAGGAAGAGAGGTCAAATTTATATGTAGTAATATCGACTACATCCTTTCTCATCTTGTCTCCATTCATGTATTTGGGAGTGCACCCAAATACACTGTCTACCAACAAGTAATTGGACAACTGTGATAGCAAAGCAAAACGAAGTTTATTCACCTTCAATAGTTGGTGGAGCCTCCACGAGCGGCGATTACAGCTGCGACCCTCTCAGCCAGGCGTTGTACGGCTGCTAGCGGTAATTTCTTCCACTCGGCTTGGAGAAGACAGGTCAGTTCCTTCACCGATTTAGGACGGTGTGGGCACCCCTTAAGTCGACGCTCCAACTCGTCCCAGAGGTGCTCGACAGGGTTAAGGTCCGGGCTCTGCGCAGGCCAGTCCATTCGATTAACCCCATTGTCACCATACCAAGCCATGGTGGACTTCGGAACATGACAGGTGGCACTGTCATCCTGAAAGTAACAAGGGTCCACCACGTGAAACAGCCACAACGTAAGAAGCGCATGGTCATTCAAAATGGTGCAGTTGGCCTCGGCGTTGAGTTTACCAGGAATTGCGACCAAGGGTCCCGTGCCATACCAGGAGAAACACCCTCATAGCGTAATTCCACCGCCGCCGAACTTCACAGTTGGCACAATACATTCCGGCAGGAGGTGTTCTCCAGGCAGACGCCAAGCCCAGACCTTGCCATCCGAACGGTAGAGGGTGAACCTTGATTCGTCGCTCCAGAGAACCTGTATCCACTGTTAAACGGTCCACTGTCGACGTTCTTTGTACCACATTTGCCGAGCAGCGCTATAGGACTTGGTGATCAAAGGCTTGTGGGCGGAAGCACGTCCATGATAACCGAGCAGATGGGCTTCCTTACGGAGGGTATTCATCAAAAGAACACTCCCGGATGCCTGTTGAAACTCCTCGCGGATGTAGCCCATCGATTTGGCGAGGTTCTTCCGAATTTCTCTGGCCAGCACCCGTCGGTCTGTAGCTCTTAGTTTTGTGGGTCTGCCGGGTCGGGGCACATTCCGACAGTCACCTCTCATGTTCCACTTGCCGATCACGTAGGCCACTGTCGGTTTTGGGTACTTCAACTTGCTGGATATGTTACGAATGGATCGGCTATTTCTGTGATACCCGACAATTACACCTTTCTCGAAATCAGAGAGCTCCGAACTGCGTGGCACCTTGCATGCGACTGATTGCGTTGTTGTTTTCCACGCGATATTTAACGCCGGCGGCCGTGACGTGTATCATTACCACAGATATCGTCGATTGCAGGGGTGTCCAATTACTTGTTGGTAGATAGTGTATAACAGGTCTGCAAAGAGGTGTCTGTTACAGCATTGCATATTTTGCCGTCCACTATTGCAAATATAAAAATTCTGATTTTTTTATTATTTTCTTAACTAATAATATATAAAAATTTCTAAAGAATTTTGTAATAATAGTAAACAATAAGTGTTTAATGAGCATTATAAAAACACCAAAATCCCGAAGGTTCAGCCTATGGATTTAATACGATAAATTTGACTTTTATTCCAAGATTAACGCTGTGATATCGACGCATTAAGTTAATATAAATTTAATTCAATTGTTGTATTTACTGAAATCTGCATAAATAAAAATCTTATGTACTTTGAAATGGGGTTTATTGCCAGTTTGTGCCGATTTGGTACGGTACTGATCCGACGTCCTGATTTCGATAAAGAGCAAGTCCTACTTTTAGGATTTTTTAATTGTTAAACACTTTGGAAAGAAACACAAATATCAGAAAAAGGCGCAAGCGGCGCATGTTGCGGTTTGAAGCCCCGTATAGTCTATAAATATCTTTATAATATACTTATTTTTAATGGATATGTTCGGGCATGTTTTATTTAAAGTATCTTAAAAGTTTTTGAAAATATGAATTATTAAATATTTTCTCCATAAATAATACTAGCTAATAACATGGACACACAATTCTTTGTATATGTTTAATTATTATACCAAGAGGTTAAGTAAAATGTCCAGTAGGAATAAAAGCTCCCACTTGTTCAAACTCTCTTGCAGCCACTAACTAATTTTATAGAGACATGAACCGTTTGACGTCGGACGCAAGGTCAGCGATCCCAACATTCAACTTTGAGGCTCTACCACGCAGTCATATTTCTGATTATTCTTGTTTAAAGGTTGAATCATGATAGGGCAATATGTTTGCAATATTACTGAACTATTTTTACCTATTTTTTTAAGAGTGCCCAAAATGACTTGTCCCACTAGATTCGCGTTTGAGACCACTGTGGGGCGGCCCGATACATTATTAGGTAGGGGTTTCTAATAATTTTCTACATCGGGGATCTTCATTTGATCCTATATTCAATTGCTGGCGTCACAAAATTCTGAAAATATCGATTGATAAAGATACATTGAGCAAAGACACCCTCATGTCATATTTTTCGGAAGGAACAGTCACAGGTAGTGTAGTGCAGTCAGCGTGGGAAGCAGGCGCTCTGCGTAGAATTGCAAATTACGACATCCCCCCACAAATGCAGCTAGTAAATACTTTTTTTAGTTTCTTGTTCAATTTCACTGGTGCGTATTTCACAGATGTCAAAAAGTTTCTTTGTCTTAATACGACGAAGTTTTACTTTTGATTTACATAATCAGATTAAAATCATTAACGCGTGGTATAAGAAAAGAAGAAGCGTTAAAATGATTAAAATATAAGTTATTGTTAAAAATCATTAACTGATTGAAAGTTTTGCAAACTAAATGTAAAACTGCTCAGTTTGCAAAGTTTTCTGAACAGTCTTGATCTCAACCCCTTTCTACACTTATTACTATTTCCGATTTTTTTGTTGTTGGTTTCTTTGTTTTAGGTTCGTTCGAATTTCACGCAGAGAAAAAAAAGACTTGTTTGTTTATATCCTGGTCAATAACCACACTTCAGAGAATTAATGGTGCAACAGTTCCAGCTGACTCGACTTGTGAAATCCAACCTTGTCTCAGGTTTTATGCTTATTAATGAAGCATCGCAGTAATTTTGATAAATTACGAAAAGTAAATGTTCGGTGTAATTTATTGCGTCATCCATTTTCCTCTGGATGGTGGTTCAACACTCTCCAAATTTTCGTTTATCTGCAGTTTTGTGGAAAGTATGGCTTCAGGCTTAAACACAACTATGGTTGTGCTTAAGCCTGCAGCAATACTCTTTAATCACAACAGTGTTTGTGCCTAAGGAGTATTGAACCAGAAGAAACCTACTCAAAACAGTTAAATTTATCATCATTTATTTATCATATTTCAAGAATGTGGGAAAGTAAATATACTGAATTAGTTCCCTATTATTTCCCCGAGTTGTATTAAAATTTGGAAAATACTGCAGAGTTAATATGTGTATGAGCTCAGTATGTAAAAGCACGGATGTACAATATTTTTTGTAAATTTTGTCCAGAAATCGGGAGGGGTAGGGAGAATAGTCATGTCCTAGAGTAACTGTTTTGAAAAAAGTTTAAGCTTCCACATTTTTATATTAGGTCTATGCATAAGTTTCGAGCGTTTGATGGTCAAATTGATGCCGTATTTACACAAGCAGGTTGCATTTAGTCATCATCGGAGCGTGTGCCTCCATGAGGTGCATTGCTCCATCTATTCGATATTTGGCGAATGCCGTCGTAGAAGAACGACACCGTTTTCGATATGTTAAAATCGTCAACGGCTTTTTGGACATCCTCAACTTTGCCGAATTGCTGTCCTGTCAAGAAGTGTTCGATCGAGTGAAACATGTGGAAGACCAACGAGGCTAAGCCTGCAGAGTAAGACGCATGACGGCCAACTGCCCAACCAGCTGTATGATAGTTCTTAAGTTGCTGCAGTGACACGGGGCCATACATTATTATGCGAAAGAAGGACCTTCTGACACCTGCGTCCCAAAAATGGTCGTTTCCGTTGCAGCTTCTCGTTCAAATGCATGTACTTCATGACTACAGAGTTTCTCAGTCACTGTTAGACCTGGTAGTATGATTTCATGATGCACCACACCTTGCATGTCCCACCAGATACAAAGAAGAACTTTCTTGTCATGGTTGTTGGGCTTCGGTGTTGATGTCGTTGACAGGCTGAGGTCTGCCTCTGAACTTTCTCGTAGCGGGTTGTCATAATATGAACCCTTTTTCATCACCCGTAATGATTTTACTCTGGAAGAATTTTCTTTGGATGTCTGGCAAGTAATGAAACACATGTGTTCAGCCTCTGTTCAATGATGCAGTGTCAACTGTTTCGGACCATATTTGATAAGTACTAACTACTGCATAGCATGAGCAGCCTACCAGCATCGCTGTTTCGGAGATGCTCTTACCAAAGCGTCTTGCCGTAATGATCTGGCTTTTGTCGAAACCAGATATATTCCTTGCTCTTCCCATGTTGAAACGAAACGAAATACTCACCGAGAGAGCTCTGGCCCAGGTATTATATACTTTATCATTCGTGACCTTGCCACGTAACACTGATTGGCTACACGCGGGCTTATTTGCAAAACGCAGAGGTGATTTTAATGTTTTGGCTGATCGGTGTTTCTGAAGATTTTCTTCTATTTCGCAGGGAGGACCTAATCATTTGCACAAAACAAATGTGTGTTAAATTTTCCTCCCAAATATCCTTTCCTTTTATTGACTTTTGTGGCCATTCCCGCATGTCTTCCACATGTAAATTCAATAATATTGTTGAGAAACCTCTGCACTGAACTAGTCCATTGTTTATTTTTATTGCTTTTGATAAATAGCAATTAGTTCAGTATTCACATACTTCTCTGGAAGTGTGTACCCAATTGCTTTTGCAATTTTCTTTGGAAAGTTCACCAACTTCGATTTCTGAAGTTGAGAGAGAGAGAGAGAGAGAGAGAAAGAGAGAGAGAGAGAGAGAGAGAGAGAGAGAGAGAGAGAAAGAGAGAGAGAGAGAGAGACAGAGACAGAGAGAGAGAGAGACAGAGAGAGAATTTTCCATTCACTCTGTCCTAAGCCTTTCCGAAGTCTATGGAGGCCAGTGTAATTGGTAGATTGAACTCGCTTCTTTTCCTTTTCGGCTATTTAATAGTGACCGGAGCATCGGTATGTGATCTACCGTTTCTGAAAACATGGGTTTTTCTCTAAGGATTCCTTCCCTAAGAGGAGCAATTTTAATTTTTAGCATATTCAGATATGTACATTTTGTAAGCAGTGGTGAGTAAAGTGATGCGTCTAAAAGTTTTACAGTCCTTTTTATATTTTTCGTGTGAATATTTATAACGATTCGTATTTTCCATTATTTGGGTATTCTCCCTTCATTCCAAACTATACACGTAGTGCTCATTCAGTTATGATCACTTACCTTATACTTCGTAGACCGTCACCCGGCGTGGCATCGATTTTACGAGGTGTCTGTACAGTTGTGTGGGGATCTGCAGCCCAGCAATTTGTATTGCGGTCTACAGTTCAGGTATGGAACTGGGTGGGGTATCCAACTGCCTCACCTGGCGATCCACAACACCCCACAGATGTTCAATCAGGTTGAGATTCGGAGAGTTTGGGTGCCATTAAAGATGTCCCACAACAGCATTGTGTCCTCCAAACCATTCCTGATAGAGGTGGGCCATCGTGTAGGAACGACATGCAACATTATGGTCTTAGAAGAACCTACATCCTCTGGTTGGAACTACATCATTGTGGGGTGTAGATGGTCTGAAAGCAATCCCTGGAAGTAGTCGTTGTCCGTACTTTGGTCCACAGGATCCAGGAATTGCAGTTGATGTCAGGTAAACATGCCCCATACCATACAACTGGCCACATGGACCTGGATTGTCGATACCATGCATGAGGGATACATAGCCTCATGCTGCTGACACCAAGTACGGGCTCTACCATCGGAAGAATTTAGTACATCATGATTCAACGGACCAGCACAAGTGCTTTCCAGTCTTCCATCGTAAAATCCACATGCTGTTGGCACCAGGAGAGTCGTTTACGTCGATGGACTGTTGTTAGCGGCTATGCGTAGCGAAGCATAGCCGCGCGGGATATTGTTTATAGTTGACCCTTATTGTACTGGGCCTTCAAATGCAAAACTGTACTGCGCCGATTTTCCAGTAAAGGTGACATACCTCTCGATCACCCCGGAATCCACCTTTAGCTGCCCTTTGCAATTACGTCGGCAGTTGGTAGTTTCGTGAGTTTGGCATCACTCCTCGTACACTTTCACTATGTAGGCCCGCGCAAAATCCCCAACAGCGTTGCCGTTTCCGAAATGGGCGCACCAACCCTTTTTGCACCCACAATTTGGCCTTTCGTAAACTCTGATAAGTCCTTAGTTACACCCATCAAGTCCGTAACTTCGTTCTCAAATAAACCATCAACCGCTTGTATACACCCCTGTAGCCTACAGGCCCGCTGTTTTTCTTATTGCGCCAGTAGCGGGTGTAACGTACTGTGCATAGGGTATGACGTACTACAGAGGTGAAACACATGTCAAGTCGGCAAAGTTGCAGCTATAAGTTTCGTCGGTGTAGTTTAATTACTAAAGCAGTAGGCCCCGGAGCAGAGGGAGGCGAGTAAGTTGTTTCTTACACCGGAAAATTTGTGTTGTGGGTTCACAAGGGGTGTTTGTAGTTCAGTTTATACTAAGTTTATATAAGAATCTATTAAACCATTCTCTAAAGCTGATGGATCAATATTCATAAAATTCGGGATTAGTCCAATCTTTTCCCAGAGACTTCCTGTTATTTAAACGATCAAAGTGTCCTCTTGTTCCTCAATGGTAATGAGTTTTCAGCTGCGATTTCTTTCAGTGAGTTGTCTCTTACTTCAATTAAAGAGCCATCATGACAGTTGTGTTGTTCTGTGTCATTCGAAGTACCTCCCAGCAGCAAAAGGTGAATCCATTCCTTTTTCCGTGGTCCAAGCAACTGTAAATTATCATCAATGTCTTGAGGTTGAGAATTGAGTTGTATTCTGTTTACATTATTTTCAATTCTAAAAACCAAAGTTTCCGTACCATGTCTTTTAATTCTCCGCGATTCATTTCTTACAATTGCCCTAATACATTTGCACTCTATTTCATTCTCTTGAGACCAATTGTTGACCCATTAATGGCACTCACTTTTCCTTCTTTGACTTTATCAGCAACTTAATCTCACTGTTCCGTGCTCTGAAACTTTTCTTTTTCTTTCTGATCTCTTATTCCTACAGCCTCAGATGCCGATTTCTTAAGAACATTTTTGGTATTTTTCAATTTCTCTTCAATTTGATTCAGTTTCAGCTGTGTAGTTCATGATTCTCTTTTGAGAAAAGAATTTTTATACTTTATCTTACATATGTTCTGGTATGAATAATTTATATGTGCTCTGGTTTTTGCTTTATATTTTTGCTATATATTTAAACTGTGTTATGTTGGAAGACAATCTGACGAAATAGTGATCAAAATCCAAGGAGCATCCTCGGCTTTCCGAGTATCCCTTTGTTTGCTTTAAGTTTTTCATGCAGGCTGTAACGTACCAGGAGATGTGACGTACCTGCCAGAAGGACGCACACGACATAAAGGCAGATAGGAATCAGAATAAACGTCCGCGTAGCTCAATTGGTAGAGTGACTTATTCCGGAATGAGGGGATCCGGGTTCGAATCCGGGCGTGGACAGAAATGACGGAGAAATTTACTTCGTTATAATGGCGCCCGAACTATCCGGATGACCCGACCGTTCAAAACCTCGCATTGGTGTGATGTTATTTCCACACCGCGAGATAGGAAAAATAAGAGAATCCCTTCTCCAGCACTTCGAAAAAAAATAAAATAAGGGGGAGATGATGTAACGTACCAGGAGATGTGACGTACCTGCCAGAAGGACGCACACGACATAAAGGCAGATAGGAATCAGAATAAACGTCCGCGTAGCTCAATTGGTAGAGTGACTTGTTCCGGAATGAGGGGATCCGGGTTCGAGCCCCGGCGCGGATAAAAATGACGGAGAAATTTACTTCGTTATAAGGCATTTCCTTCAGTTCCCCAAATGTGTTTACGGATATTCTTGTGTCTTAAGGAGCTATTGGTTATTCTTATACTATTGTAAGAAACAAAATTTCTGAACTGTTTATCATTGCTACTTAATATATCTTCTTCAGAATTTCCTGTTAGACCTCTAAGCTTTATGTTCCCAATCCTTTCATTAAATTACTTGGTAATATGAGGTTGCCCTGTTTGTTCATTGTATCAATTTTTTCGTATAGTGTATTTTTTACAGTGTATTTATTATAGAATTCATCGGTTTCATCTTTTTGGTTTTCTGTTGGTGCGCATGCGCCTGTTATTGTCCAGTGATTTGAAAACAATTTTAGCCTTGCAGTTCCAATGCTACCTGAAGTCATTTATATGACATAATCTTATTTTTCATGGTATCATATATGGGGATGGCTATCTTAGAAGCATCCCTTCTCGCTCCTTCTACGCCACTGAATACACACACAAAAGTACATACTTCTCTTGATCAGTCGTCCCTTTTAATTTTTATTTTCTTTGTTTTGGAGGTTATTACCATTTTTATATCCTGTAGTTCTTTCTGTAGATTTTCCAACTTGTGTTTAATTCTTCTAATAGTCACAGTTCCAATGGGTAATATTTACTGTTCGTGTATTCCATGGTGAGTTCGATGACCAGGTCCTGAGTCGTTAACCAAAGTATCAGTCTGGCAAAATCGTATTTTGAGTAAGAGATATACTAACAAGTAAGTGAGATTTCAACTGGTTGGGTACCAACAATGTGAAGCCTAGTTTGGTGGTGGGGCTGTTATCTCAGAGCTGTCAAGCTTGTCCACTACCCATATTTGGACGAAATGTTCAGGGTTCACCTCAGGCTACTGTAGTGGCTCAGGACATCCAAAGTCTCAAAAGTACTTCACGCCAGCACGCAATCGCCAGCTCGACGTTTTTCAGCTCCTACTGTGAGGAGGTAACTGACAGATACAGTATTAGGACCTGGCTGCTTTCCTCATACACAATGTGAGGATTCGCATCATATAAGGAAGTCCTCTGTGCGTAGTAATAAATTTTATTTTGTTTCTAATTTAGGACTGTATTTTTGCACAAGTACACTTGATGCCTTCATGGGCAGCAGATTTCAAGGGGATTTTTTGACAGTTTTAGAAAAAACGCACAGAAGTGCATTAAAGCACGCAGAATTACTGTTTTACCCAAATTCATCGATTTAAAATCTTTTATCATATCTAAAAATATGCAAAGAGAGAGCAATATTCTGCCATAAAGTTCAGGCTAACGAAAAGAATGATGTGTTCGTGTTAAAAGGTCTGGGCTATCACGATGCAGTTTAAACAGGAGTACCACGACCTGTTGCCTGCCATTCTTCCCAAAAGTGTTCCAAAACCTCTGTAAATTTCCGACCACGATGGGAAAATTATAACTCAGAATTACAAGAGAAAGAAAATTAGAAATATTTTATGGTCTATGTGGCAGAAAAAGAATTTTTGAGCCCGCTTGAAACGCCTTGTGACAAAATCATATAAAGTATTAAAATTTCCCTACTGAGGTATCCACAACGGAAAATTTGCAATGCAAATAAAAATTTAACATCTATAAAAATATCTAGTTTTAATTTACTTTGCAAATGTTTGATAAGGCTCTGTTTTCGCTCTCATTGAAGTAGTCTTCAAATGCGCAGTCAAAAAATATGCATGCCGTCAAGGGCTCCTAGCGAGAAATATGAGAAATAGATGGAAAATTAACACACACAAAACTCACTGTTTTACAACAATACAAATACTTTATTTTTCTCTATTTCAAAGAGTCACTTCAAAAATGTAAAAATAACGCCTTTCAGCGCTCTTAGCGAGAAAATCGTGAAATTTATTGAAAATGCACATGAGTAAAATTAAAACATGGCAAATTTAATTTTTCATTTTTTCATCTGATCAGCTACAAAAAGAATTTTTGTAAGTTTCAAGAAAAGGTTGATGTGCATGGTTAAACTGACGGACAGACAAAGTGGTTATTTAAGCCTTTTTCTTTCTACAAAATGCGCTCAAAAAGAGGGTTATCAATTAAGAAGTTACACAGTTAAAATATTTCCTTTAGACATTTTTTCCTTGTGAAGCAACAATTTTGAAAAAGAAAATTACTGAGGAAATAAGGGATGGCCTCAAAAAGGTTGCTTCTGGTGGCAAAAAAGTCAGATTAATTCCTTCCGAAAACATTTATTAGCCTCGAAAGTGATTTTCCTATAAAGGCGCATCCTAAGTGTTTTGTTTTGTAGAGTAATCCTTTTTAAGAAAGAAATATTTTAGTTATTATTACGGATATTCCCGATTACTATTATCAACAAGATTTTCTTGTCTAAAATCATCGGTTCTCGTCGAGGATGGTCAGAGATTGTTTGTAGTGATCTAAAGATGTTTAAAGAAAAAAATTCCAGTTTTTAACCTTGACATCTGCAAATAACCTCAGAGGTTTCACTGAATGCTTCAATGGGAAAACAAATATTTTTTTGTATTATTTTGCTGTCGATATTCTATTTCTTTCGCAAATGCCATTTACATTGCGCACCTCATTTTAGTGATTTCCATTTGGAATAACTGAAATTTCAAAAATCTGGGCTAAGAAGTTTATTGCTAGGGATCCCAAGAATTGCTCTTGCAGCCATGGGGTTTTGTTACCGAAATCCCAGAAGCAATTTTTGAAAAAAAGTAAAAAAAGAAAAAAAAAGTACTGGTCTCCAAAGTATGGAAGATGTATAATCGACCGCCTGCGCTGCGTTTAAAAATCACCACATCGTAATGTTAACTCTCTCCTGGGTGTAATTTCCTCCCGAGAAGTAAGATGCGAGTCTTAAAAATAGCATCACAGTTTAGAAACCTCATCTGCAACTTCCTCCATCTCAGTAAATCATTTTCAAACTTGCTCTTTCAGGTGATCAATCCTGAGAAATCGAATATCAGATGAGGATTTCGTTTTTTCCGGAAAGAAGTATCGTATCACCAATGACACAGTTCAACTCATTTTTAGGAAGACCGAATGACGTCGCACGTACTATTTGATACCTAGATGATTATACAAAGTAATAGAGGTAATTCAGTTCAGGTTTTTAAAATAATGAAAACTTCAGCTGTCATTCCGTTTACTTAAGTTTTCTTTATTTTCCGGAATACTTAAAATGGTTGCCCGAGAAGTATAGAACAATTTTTTTTTCATAAATGACTGATTTATAGGATTACAGTTAAAATATTTTTCTCTGTAAACAGGAGTTGTTTTCTCATTTTTAGCGCTTGTCGCTCCGTCCTGAGATTATTCGTGCTCCATATACAGACAAATGAAACTCGTAAAATTAGCTCCTACGTTTTTCCTCAATATGTTTTTCCTAATTTCTATCGTTCATTCATAGCACCTTTTGCTTCTATTGGAAATCTTTCTCTGTCCTGTGACATTTGCTGGAAGCAAGAGTCTCCTCAGGACTCCGTTGTATAAACAACTACTTCCGGCGGCTATTTAGGGTTTCACCTTTGCCCTCTATTTTCTGGAGCCTTTCTGACACAGTTGTAGTATCAAACGCTAGAAGCGCTAGCAAACTTCTTCACTTCAGCTACATAATTCTCCAGTCTTAGTGATAAAATATTATTGCCAATTTGTAGATTTAATTCGAGACTTTTGGTGTAGATATAGTCCATGAGTACATATTGAATACCAATAGCGCCAGCGCATTTTGGATATTCTACACATTCAGATCTATCTATCAAAGCGACGATTTTGATTATTTAAATTGCTTTCTATGTATATTGTACTGATGGGCTTCTAGAGAACGAGTCGTTCAGAGCGGATAACTCTTGACAGAAAGTCATTTGTTGTCGCTTCGATTCAAATGCTTGGCGATACGGTGACTTGACCAACCGGCCTCTCTCATACCAATTATACGTCCTCTCCCATACTCGCTCAACTGCTCGTATTGTGCACCGATCCGACGTCGAGGCATCCTCACAGTACGTGGAGGTTAATGCAACCTCAATGTGCTGTCACAATTGTACCTGCGAGCGAGCTTTGCTCTTGATACACCCTCCTCAATGCATGGGTCCCATATGCTGTGACCAGGGTTGGCCGCGTAAAATACACGATGCATATTTTACATAAATTACGCGCTAATTTATACGTATTTTACGACGCGTAGAAAACTAATTTATGACAAAATTTTCTACGCGGCGTAATAATTTATTTACATGAAAATAAATTAATAAATAACCATGTTAAGGCAAGTAAGCATTTCTTTTAAATTGTTTAGTTTATAACCAAAGAAATGAAAATAATTACAGTAGTGAAATATCAAAACCACACATAGGTAATGCGAATGACAGAACATTTTATTCAAAAAGATGTACGTTTCTTTTAATATGGCAGTTGTTAATGTTCATGATTACTCACCTAAACTAATATCACTCTTAACAACTTCAGTGCCATTCATGTTATCCAAAGCAACCAGAAAAATTAAATGTTTCTTACAATTGAACTAGAATTGCACTTTTTTGTAACACTAAATAATATGTTATACAGTGACATTAATTTTATTTTAAGGAAAACAAACAAAAAATAAAACGTTACGACGTAAAAGTTTCACACTTTTCACTGTCATTTTTTAAAATTGAAAGATTACTAACCTGTGAATTTTCCATGAACTTTTTGGTGATTATCCAGGCGATATTGTTGCTTTAATTTGTGTTTTACTTTAATAATGTCACATTGTTAATAATTTTATCAAAACTAAATTCAAACTATAATAACATTTGGCGTCACATTATCACACATTGTCTACATACAATCTGTATAACACTTACCTAACAGTTTCATTCATTCTTATTTTTGTTGCCACTTTTTTATTTTTCTTATCACATGCTTGATCTTACATATTTAGTGTGTAATATAATATACACGATATTGACAGAAGTCAACGGACACCCCTTCAAAAGCAAATAAATGGATTCGCTGCGTTGGTAAGATGCGCGGTACAACTGCAAAAGACATAAAAACAAGCTTGTAGCTGACTGCGGCAATATCGCACTGAGAGGTTGAGTGAAAATGTCACTGCGAGAGAGAACTGACTTTGAGTAAGGAAAGATTGTTGGGTGTTATATTAGTGGGTTGACAATAAAAGTAACCAAGAGGCGTTTAAACATACCCAAGTCAACAGTTTTGGATGTACTGAATAAGTGGAAGACACATGGCGTGCTTGAAGCAGCAAAACGTACCGACAGACCAAAGAAATTCAGTGATAGAGGACGTCTAAGCTTCATGAGAGTCGTTACAGCTAATCGACGGAGAACTGCACAAGACTTCAGTGTACAGGTGAGTAAAAATGCTGGAACCTCAGTATGTACACGTACCATTCGCAGAGAACTTCATTCCATGGGTTACCGTGGTCCTGCGGCTGCTTAAAACCTTTCATCTCCACTCCGAATGCTACTCGTCGTTTAGCATGGTGTAAAGAACATTTATCGTGAACCGTAGATCAATGGAAACGGGTTCTATGGCGTGGTGAATCCAGTTACATGATTCATCAGTCTGATGGCCGTGCGTGCGAATGGCGGCAAACGGGGGAACGCTATTTACCGCAGTGTACTGTTCCTACGGTTAAGTTTGGAGCTGGCAGTGTACTCGTGTGGGGGTGTTTTTCGGTTTTTCGTGGTATGCCCATTGGTTATCGTGGACAAACCTGTTTACCAGCACATCTACCTCTATATTCTAGACAATTATGCCCTACCAACTCTGTGGCAATACTATGGAACCGAGCCTTATTGGTACCAGCAGGATAATGCACGGAGCCATAAAGTTAGGACTGTTACAGCGTGGTTTGACGATAATTCCGTATCGTGTGTGGACTGGCCAGCACAGAGCCCAGATCTTAATCCCACAGAGCACCTATGGGATGAATTAGAGCGCCGCCTAAAAAGTTTAGAACCAAGGCCTACTACTAAGCAACAATCAGCGACAGCTTTATGTACTGCACTGAAGCGCATACATATCGCTGTTTTCCAAAACCTTGTCGAAAACATATCTCGAAGGGTCGGTGCATGCATTAAAGGTGGACCGACACCGTTACTTATGTATGTCAATAAATGCTATGTTGTGTTTCTCATCTAGGTGTCCGGCGACTTTTGTCAATATAGTGTATATGCACTAGTTTTTTACCGGGTAGAATTTTCAAAGCTGAGTTGGTTTCTTGTTGCGTTATGAATGTACGATCAGTTGGAAAACAACCTTTCAAGCTGTGCTGATGATGCTGGTATGTTGAGTAATTTACGCTGCCTACCCTGTGGCGAGTAGCAAAGCAACACGCGGAAACCAATGTATGGTGTCGGCGTGACGTTGAAAATGATAAAAGAAATGAACTAGGTCGGGAGAAACGGGGCAACTTTTCCGGGCGCAGCTGAACAGAAAGCGAACAAGAAAGATGACACCGAATTTTTGGGTGTAATAAGCACGTCTTTTGAATCCGTTCTGACGCAAATTAAATTTATCAAAACTATTCAAAATCAATGGAACCGGTATGGAAAACAATAGTATCTGACGGAAAAAATGAGTTTTTCAATCGGGTTTTTAATCCCGCAGATATTGCTGTAAACGGAATCGTGAGCTTACGCCCTCTGTTTGCAGACGCGTGCGTTAAGAAAAACATGAATTTATATGAGAAACATTTCGCACCGGAAACGCTCTCCAACACAAAAAGAATTTTTCAAATCGGACTCTTAGAAACAGATATATCGACAAAAATAAGATGTGACTTAACGTCCCCTGGTGGAGAAACCATGCATTGCTTTAGGAAGAAAGTATTCTCAAAAGGTTTATCCATATGAGCGGTATGTGTCCAACAAAAAAAAATTAGTCAAGTTTTTAAGAGCCCAGATTTTTCTACAAATACATCAGAAGTAGAAATTAACACTTATGCCCCCTGGTGGCCAAACCATTCTTTACCAAACATTAGAAATTATGTGAAAAATATTTTCCATCAGGTCTTGTACGCGATACAGGAAGAATGTTTCAAATCGAAGTTTTAGCAGCAGAAAAGGCAGAAAACGCAATTTACCTTTGTGGCCCCCTAGCGGAAAGTCTATGATTTACTTGAAAATTCTGAATTTATAGGAAAACTATTTCGCATTGGAAACACTGTCTAACAAAGAAGGAATTTTTCGAATCGGACTCCTAGAAGTAGAGATATTGACAAAAATAAAATATACATCTACGCCCTATGGCGTAGAAACCATGCACTATTTCAAGAAGAAAATGTTCCTAAAAGGTTTGTCGACATGAGTAGTATCGGTCAACAAATCACTTTTTTTTCAATCGAGAATTTAGAAGCTCATGTTTTGCTGCAAATACATCAGAAGCGGAAATTAATATTTACGCCGTCTGGTGGCCAAACCATTTTTTTTACAAAAATTAAAAATTATGTGCAAACGATTTCCCATCAGGAGCTGTATCCTGTGCAGAAAGAATTTTTCAAATCGGAGATTTAGAAGCAGAGATATAGGGGGAAACGCACTTTACCTCTACGCCCCCTAGCGGAAAGTCTATGAATTACTTGAAAATTTTGAAATTATGTGAAAAACATGTCACACTGAAAACACTATCTAACAAAGAAGGAATTTTTCAAATCGGACTCCTAGAAGTAGAGATATTGACAAAAATAAGATATACTTCTACGCCTCCTGGCGGAGAAACTGTGGAATATTTTAAGAAGAAAATATTCCGAAAAGGTTTATCGATGTAAGTGGCATCAGTCCACGAAATAAATTTTTCAATCGATATTTTAGAAGCTCAGATTTTATGGCAAATGCATCAGAAACAAAAATTAGCACTTACGCCCTCTGGTGGCTAAAGTATTCTTTACCAAAAATTAGAAATTGTATGCAAAAGATTTTCCATAGAGAGGTGTATCTGCTGAAGAAAAAAATTTCAAATCGGAGCTTTAGAAGAAGAGTTCTCGGGAAAAATATAATTTACTTTTACGCCCCCTAGCGGAAAATATATGCGTAATTTGAAAAAGTAACTATATCTAAATAACTCTTCACCATATGTGGAATCGAAAGATAAAATGATTTTTTCAATCGGATGTTTAGAAGCAAATATATGGAATAAAACGTATTTTTGAATTCGACATCATCTGCATTTAAGCCCTCTAGCGGCGAAATTGTACATCTTAAAAACAAAACAAAATAAAGTATCATCATTCTCATATTTCAGGCTTCCCAATGCAAAAGGAATTTTTCAAATCGGACTAATAGTTGCAGAGATATCGTTGGTACAGACGGACGGACAAACCAACAACATAAGCACGATCTTTTTTTACAAAAGACGTGCTAAAAATGTAATATGGAGAGCTCGTTTGATTTGCCGCAAGTAACCCACGCACGTATCGCTGTTAGCCTGGGAACTCGAGTAACATTGTAGCACTTCGTTTTGTTATTTTATTAAAAGCAAATTTTGAATTCATTACCTTTTTTACATTTATGACATAAATTACGCATTTTTTATGCGCATTTTACGCGTCACGTGGAAAATAATTTCTTACGCGTAACTTCCCAACACTGGCTGTAACGTGCCACTATTTAGTAATTGGTCATTATTTTTTAATCATTTGAATTTTCTGGCATGCGGAGTTTCATCAGGATCGAACGACTTTCTGGCGGTGCTTCCTTTTATTTGCTTAAGAATGTATTTTGGAAAGAACTCCTTCTTGCGGCTTTGTTTAGAACTATTTTAAGGGGTTTTAATTTTTTAAAACGGAATCGTGTAAATGTTTCGAGTACATCAGAAAGAGAACACTGAAACACTGGATCGCAGGAGAGAAGTCAGACCTCTTCATGGAGAGCTTCTACTGTACAACGTACAGCTAGTTCAGTTCCTAGAATTCTTGGACGAAGTGAATTGAATTGCGCTGCCCCGTTGATGCAGTGGTCTAAGCGCTGGCTTCTGACTATTCTTCCGAGACGAGTCCTGGCTCGGCCGCCCCTGTCGCTCAGTGATCTAAGCGATGGCCTCTGATCATTCGTCCAAAAGGGGTCCGGGTTCGAATCCCGGTGAGGCATGGATGTTGTGTTTGTCTTACGGCACTGGCTCTCTCCCTTCCCTGGAACCAGTGACCCTAAATTAGGGACAGGCAACTGCTTATATCCCATTGAGTTGTTCACGGTGATCGTTAAACCTCTAATCAAAAAAAAAAAAAAAAAAAGTCCTGGCTCGAATCCCAGTGAGGCATGGTTGTTGTGTTTGTCTTTTATGGCACTAACTTTCTCCCTTCCCTGGATCTACTAGCCCTAAATTAGGGACGGGCGACTGCTTATAGTCTATCGAGTTGCTCAGGATGGTAGTTAACCCCCAAACGAAAAATGAATGACCTGTTGATGAGTTAGTGTTGCACTGATATCGCCAGAAAGCACAAGTCCCTTCCTCCCTTCATTGGCGTTAGGCATTTACAGAAAGCGTCTCTGGCCGCCCCGGTGGCGCAGTGGTCGTTGAACAGACAAGTCGCATTTTTTTCGGCTCCTGCGTAGAAGTCAACGTTCGTTTGTTTACTTGTTCTTTTTGTGGTATTTCGTCGTTTTGTGTTTTGGTTGCAGTGTTTCGTACCCTCGCTTCACGAGCAGTGAGGCTGAGTGCCGAGTGGGTGCTCATTTTTTGTTTTTTGTTTATTTTCGTGTGTCGTCAGTTACGACGCATGAGGTTTGGTGGGCCAGTGGTCGAGAATGTCCACTACCACTGTGAATAAGTCACCGTCGTCTACAGCTGCTTCGTCGATTGCTCATATGTCTTCGCTTTTTAGTTCTATGCCTTCTTCGGGGAATGTTGCGTCGACTAGTGCTTCTGGCCACCCGTGTGCCGGCTGCGTCTAATATTCCTGGTTCTGCTAGTTCTACTTCAACGTCGTTCGCACAAGCTGTGGAAAGTTCCTCATATATTTCTAGTGATTCTGCACCACATTTCAAACGTGTAGCTTCGGCGTTGAAAATTATTCTTCCAAGTGATTCACCGCAAGGTAAGCAGTTGTCGTCTGCCTTATTATTAAGTGTTTTCATTTCTGCTTTGCGTGACACCCCCTCCCCCAGTATCTGCATGCTGTGTCGAAGGTCGTTCCAGCCGAAAGCATTGTGTCCATTATTCGCTTGGGTGGAGGGGTGGTTGTTCACTTCACCCACCAGCAAGCAGTAGATTTAATTATAGTTCATGGGGTTGATATTGGGTCCTTTCATCTACAACCTGTCGCTGCAGCCCAAAGACCAGTTACGGTGACCCTCTCTCCTGTACCAACGGCTGTTCCTGACTCTCTGTTGATTGATGCCCTCAACACGATGGGTCGTGCTGTGGGAGTGACCAAGATTCTTCCAGCTACAGCCCGTGATTCCCCCTGAAACATGTGCAGGGTGGGCGCCGCCAGTACCGGGTTATTTTCCCAACTTCTCAGTCAATTGCGGAACGCCCTGCAACTCTGGAATTAGTCACTGATACCCGGACGTACATTTTTAATCTTTTTGCAGGGGTTCAGTGCTTCCGCTGTAAAGGGGAAGGCCATCTCGCTTCTGCTTGTCCTCATGCTACTCCTGGTGCTAGATCTGATTCTTCATTAGCTACTACAGTTCCGGTGGCCGCTGACCCTGCGAATGTTGTGCAGGCCGCTTAGGCACCTGCTTACATTCTACCTTCTTCAATTTTGCCTGCTGTTTCTCCAGTCGTTCCTTCCCTCCCGGTTCCTGTCGTCGTACGCGATGGTTTGGAGCCCTCCAATGAGGATTTTCCATCGCTGGAAGTGTCTGCACCTAAATCACAACGTAAACGCCCCAGCTCACCTCCAGCTCACCTGGTGTTTCTACTCGCTCTTCCCGTTCGTCTCAACGTCTGCGGTCCAAGAAACCAGCCCATTCTACCTCGGGTTCACCTAGCCATCATGAGCCAAATTCTGAATTACTAGTTTCGAACCGATTCGCATGTCTCCAGGATGATGATGTTATGGACACGGTCGCCCCTGATCCTGATGACACTGCAATGGTTGACTCTGACGATGATTCTCCTTCTCCTACACTTCTTGACATTTCTACTATGTTTGAAGAACTTGCGGTGCCTTTGCACCCTCTTACCTTATCTGATCTGTATGCATTGACCACTCACCCGCGTAAGGCGAAGTTGATCACACTACCTTGCATTAAGAGTAAGCTTCACGTGTTGCCTGAAATGATTGCACAGCTAAACCAGTTCCATGCATTTATAACTAATGTTACTTTGCCTGGCGGGACTGAGCAATATGCTCGCCGTCTGGGCTACTTACTCAAGATTTTGAGGGCTTAACTTGAAGGCTGTATGCAACCTACCAGTGATGTGCTTTGTTAACACTACTTAGCTTTAATTGTAGAGGGCTTGCGTCTTCTGCGGCGAATGCTTTGGTTTACGAGGACGTTCGTTACCTGGGGGCTAATATCCTCCTTCTCCAGGAGACGAACTGTTCCTTGGATGCCGGGTGTTCCCGCTGGAGACGCTGGCCGTACATTTTTTATCATAATTACCGGACCCATCTCAGGTCTGGTACCGCTATAGCGTTTCATGTGCGTTTTCATTCTTCCCTTTCTGATCTTGTTGAGTCACAGAGTATGCTGGGTTCTTTTCAACATATTTCTTTTTGTTTTTGTTCTAAACGTATTCATGTTTTCAATATCCATATTCCGCAATCTGCTACGGATGCAGAAACTCTCCTCCAACATCTTTCTTCTATCCTTTTGACCCTCCATCCAAATGATACAGTCATTGTTGCAGGCGATTTCAATTGCACTTTGCAACCCGGTTTTGACCGAGATGGTTCAACCGAAAGCCGTTCCGACCTTGTTTCCAATCTCACTCAACTCGTTGTTAATTTTGATTTGATTGATGCATTCCGTTCCCTCCATCCCCGGTCCAAGGAATTTTCCTGGTCCCCCCGGCTGCTTCACGCTGTGTCGCAGCACGCCTAGATAGATTCTATGTTTCCAGTTTTCTCCATTCCTCTCTAGTTAAAATTACTCATCATCCCTCCGTTTCGTCAGATCATCGCCCCGTTCTTTTAAAACTTTTTTTGCCTTCTTCCTCTGTTCCCCCTTCCCCAGTCTGGTCGCTCGACGATTCAGTTTTAACTGATCCTGTTTTCTGTGCTGAAATTCGCTCTATGATCTTGTCTTCTGTGCAACAACTTTCTTCGTCTGACGACCCAGTGGCTATGTGGCTTTCCACGAAAATTTCGATTATTTCTTTCGCACGTCAGTTTTCTTTCGCTTCCCGTACTTCTCGCTTTCAAGATATTGATATTCTCCGTCGTAAATTGCAAACTATTTCTCCTTCTGATCCTTCTTTTCCCGTGTTTCAAGCTCAACTTCGTCGTATTCTGTTTACTTTTGCTTCAACAGCCCTTACTCGTCTGAAATTCACTCACTTGCGGTTTCACGACGACCCCTTTTCTAGTTTGAAGTCCCTTGAGGAGTATCATGTTAAAAACAACACAATTTCCTTTCTTTCACTACCTGACGGATCTACAGTTACCGACGCTTATCGTATCTGTGAACTTACTTTTTTCCATTATTCTGATCGTTTTCAACACCGACTCCTTTCTCCTGCAGATACCTCCCCTCTTCTTCACGTCCTCCCTCAGGTTCCACATTGTTTTTTTGATTCTCTTGTTTCTCCTATCTCTCCTTCTGAAGTCCGCTCTGCAATTTCCAGTCTGAATGATCGTTCTTCCCTTGGCGCGGACGGTCTTCCGCTCTCATTTTATAAGAAGTTTCTTCCTTCTCTCCTCCCGCTTCTGGTTGCTTGTTTTAATGCCGTTTTTACTTCTTGAAATTTTCAGTCTTCTGATTTCACTTTTGCTATTCTCCGTCTCATCCCCAAAACCGGAAACCTTGGTCTTTTTTCTAACTGGCGTCCTATCTCTATTCTTAATACTGACTACAAAACCTTTGCTAAAATTCTCGCTTTTCGCCTCAATCCCGTCTTGCAGCATTTAATCCACCCCGATCAAACTTACACTATTCCCTCCCGTTCGATTACTACCAACATTTCCACCATTCGAAACTTATATTTTCTTGCTTCCCATCTTTCCGAACCTCTCGCAATTTTTAATATTGATCAGAAACAAGCTTTTGACTCCATTAATCACTCTTATCTCTTTGCTGTTCTTCGTCATTTTGGCTTTCCTACTCTTTTCTGTCAAGCTCTTATTAATCTTTACTCTCACCCTTCTTTCCGTATTCGCACTTCCACATTCATGACAGCTACCATCCCCTTTGACAACGGGATCCGGCAGGGTTGTCCCCTTTCGGGTCAACGTTTTACGCTTGCATTTGAACCTCTCTTAATTTGTCTGCGTTCTCGTTTGTTTTCTGTGATTCCTCGCAGTATTGCTCCTACTCGTCACCACCGCATAGTGTTGTCTGCATATGCTGATGACCTCACTCTCTTTCTTCGCACTGAACGTTCTTTCGGTGTTGTCCTTTCTGCTTATCGTGAGTATGCTTCAATTTCAGGTTCCGAACTTAATCTGTCTAAATCTGTCGGTCTGTGGGCCGGATCGTGGGTGGCACACGGGGATCGCCCTTGGGGTGCCCGTTGGTCATCCTCGGTCATTAAACTTCTTGGTGTGTACGTTGGAAATCCCGTGGCGGTTGCTGATGCCACATGGATTCCTTTGGTTCAGCAGCTCAATCGCCGTCTTGCTCCTTTTTGCCGGTTCAAACCTTTTTTGTCCTTTTTTAGCAGAGCACATCTGGTTTCTTCCTTTCTTCTTCCCATTCTGACACATTCGTGGTTCGCTTATTTTCCCTCGCCCATTTTTCTACAATCCGCTCAACGTTTGATTACTGATTTCATATGGAATATAGTTCACTGGGTTCATCGTTCTACTCTCGTCTTTCCTCTGTCCTTTGGAGGTCTTGCCCTCCCAGATCTTTTTCAAAAATCTAATGCTATTCATCTTCAGACCTTTCTCCGTTCTTTTTCTCATCCTCAGATTTCATCGATTACTATTGTTGATACTTTACTTTTCCCTCGCAGTCCGTTTCTCACTCTCGCTACTTTCCTCCGTATGGATCTGTTCCCCTTCATTCCAGATCACTTTCCCGATACTTATCGCACCGTTTTTTCCCTCTGGCATTCCTTATGTCCCGTCCGTCTCCCACCTACCTCAACTAATGATCTGCTTGCGGAACCTCTCTTTTACTCTTCTGCACTCCGTTCTCCCTCTTCACCGTACTTGTGCTTCTACACCTGGTTCGCCAGTGGCGTGGTACAAGTATCAAAACTTGTAGATGCTTCTCTCCGCTGGAAGTCTCTTTCCCAAATTGACCCCCCTCTTGCTCACACTGCCTTACATCGCGCCCAACTCCGGTTGCTTCATTTTCAGCTATAACGCCTTTACCCGTCCCTCGTGAATTCTTTTGGGTTAATTGTTTCTTCTTCGGCGTCCCCTTGCCTTCGTTTTCTGGTTTATTTGAATGATGTTCCCTTTCTGGTGCATCAAGTTACTGCAAAACTCTTGTACCGCCACTTTCTTCCTTCATTTAGAGCACCTCTCGCTATTCCTTTTGTGCCTCCTGATGAAACCTCTCAGACATGGGTCGATTCACACACTTCTCTGGCTTCCCCAAAAGCAACTGATATTCATTGGCTACATCTTCATCGTCGCTGCTCACACCACGGACTCTTCATCGTTTTGGTCGCCTGTATTCTCCCTTGTGTTTTTTCTGTTCAACGCTCGGTGATGTTCATGACGCATTTGACTCCTGTTTAGTTTTACAGCCTCTTTTTTCTTTGATGTTTGCTCTTCTCTCCAAGGTCTGTCCTTCCTTTCACTCTGTTTCACATTACTATTTTCTTCGCCGTCATCATCCTTCTGCTACTGTTCACAATCCAGTTTGCGCGTTTTTAATTTTGCAGGCCAAACTGACTATTTATTTATACTATCATACCAGTGTTGATCGGCCTGCTCTTCGTCGATATTATCCTGCGAGAGTTTTTCTGTGCCGTAGGTTTCGTTCCTCGATCAAGTCCGTCATCCAACTTGAGTACGAGGTAGCTCTGGCCCGGCAGGCAGTTCCTGCTTTCTTCTCGATCTGGTCCCCACATCTCCCATGGTTTCGGGTTGAGCATGGGTTGATTCAATTCGTTTGATCAGTTTTTTTTTCTTGTTTTTGTTTTGGTGTACTGTTTTCTTCACTTTGTTTGTTTTTGCTTTTCCGGGTTGTTGTCTTGTTCTGTTTTTGATTGAGCTGCAGGTGTTTTTCCCTTGTATTCATTCTTTTCCTCTGATCCTGTTGTTTTTCCTTCTAAATTTTTTACCGTTTTCCTTTTCTTGTTTTTGATGGCCCTTTGGTAATGTTGTACTGTTTTGCTTCCTTGAGATTCCGGTCTTTTTGTTGTTTTTTCCCCTGTACTTTGTTAGCTCATTCTACTGGTCGGTATATTCTTTCTTGGATAGTGCTTTTCTATACTTTTCCTCTTACTAGCGGCCTCGGCCTCTTTGTCTGAATTTTCTTGCCGTTTTGCGCTGTGATTGGATGTTTTACAGCTAGTTGCTTTGACTTTTTTTCTGTCCGGAGTCCGTGGGCGTTTGTGTTCCTGTGTTCTGTGTGTATTTGTTTTCTGGTTCTTGGTGGTGCTGTGCAATCGGTTATTGTTTTTTCGTGTCGGTATTTTTGTTGAGTTGTTTGTCTATGTATTATTGTGTGCTTGCTTTCTATGTTTTCGTCGGCCACAGTTGTTGGTCGACGCATTTCTTGTTGTGGTGTTTTGTTGTACTGGTTGGCCACCAATTGATTGTGATCAGAGTTATTGTTTGGTATAGTGTGATGCTTGTTGGGTGTTGTTGTTTTCCGTTGGGCTAGTCTGTGTTGTCTAGTTTTGCAAAGTTTTTTTGGCGTGTTGTGTTTCTTTTGTGCTTGTTTGTTTGTTGTTGTTCCTGATCTTCTTTTTTGTACTGTGTTTCCTGTATGTGGTATTCCCGTGTATTTGTAATTGCTCTTGCTTTTTGCACGTGTTTTGTTTAGTTGTTCGGATGGCGGCTGTCCTACTAGCTCTCCTCCTTAGTGAGTTTTTTAATACTGTGATTGCATTTTACCTATACTGCTAATGTGATAATCTTGTTTTTTACTTGTTTGTGCATGTTCTACTTTCGTGTTTCAGTTGGCTCCTCAGTTTAGAGAGCCTTTTTTTTTCTCATGCCCTGTGTTTCATGTTCACTTGTTTTGATTTGTTTTTTTTATGAACTTTGAATTACTTAGTGTGGCCCTGCTGGTCTCGTTGTGTTTTTTCATTGAGTACTCAGCCTTATCTCTCGTTTTCAATACAGTGTGCTTCTAGTGCGTATCTTGTCTTTTGGGTTACGTTGACCCAAGGAGTTGGTCAACGCACTATTTGCCTTGTGCTTTATTTTACTGTGCCTCTTGTGTTTTTTTCTTGACTGTATGTGACTACATGTGTAGTGAAGTGGTCAGTTGAGATAGTTTTGCCTTTGATTATGTTTTATATGCACTTTTTGTGTTTTCGTTTTTGTGTTTCTTTGCACTCAAGCTTGGGTTCTACGTATTGCTTCGTGTTTCTCCTGTCTGGGTTTTTCCTGTAATATTGTATTTTTTCTCGGCACAGCCGTCTGTTGCCGTGCACGAATGGACGTACTTTGTGTTGTTTTCAATGTGTTATGATGCTATGCGATCTTGTTTCCGCGTGATTCTCTCTATAGCGCCACTTCGGCTTCCGGGGTTTGTAAACGCGCGACTCCTTGTTTTGAGTATGAAATTTGAATTGAGTGCGATTTTTTTGTAAACCTCGTGTGCCTGTTTGGCTACCTTTATTTTGTGTGATGCAGCGGTTTTCCCCCTTATTATCATGTATTTTTCTGTACAGTGTTCCTTCTGACATACATGCGTCACTTCGTATTTCGTTTTTAGTTATAGCGGTTGGTTAACACCCCTCTTTATGTGCACGGTTTTTTTGTTTTTTATGTTCTTCTTGTACTAATGTTTTGGCCGCTGCTGCATGTTTTCAGAAGTACAGTTTTGTTTCTCCTGTCGCTGTCTTGCAGTGTAAGTCAATTTGTGTTGTGTTGTATTGTTGTTGTGTTTTTTACCTGTCACCTTTGTGTTCGCGCTGCTATGTACTAGTTTTTGGAATGTGTTTTCTTCCCTCACTCTGGGGTTTGGGTTTTGTAATGTGTGTGTTTTTTGTTTTTGTTTTCTGTGTTCCTTTTTTATCTGCATATATTTTAATCTTGTTCTAATGTTACCAGTTTTCTTTCCTCCTTTCTTTTGTGTTGAGACTTCTTGGCCTCGTCTCTTTTAATACAGACTCATGTGACTGAAGCGTATCACAAGTACCTTGCTTTTAGACTAATAAAGGTTTATTTTGAAGGCAGTGGTCTAAGCGATGGCCTCTGATCATTCGTCCGAACGGGGTCCGGGTTCGAATCCCGGTGAGGCATGGATGTTGTGTTTGTCTTACGGCACTGGTTCTCTCCTAAAAAAAAAGCGTCTCTGCTTTTTTTTTTCTTTTTGATTGAAGGTTTAATGACCACCGTGAGCACCTCAATGGACTATAAGCAGTCTCCCGTTCCTAATTTAGGGTCACTGGCTCCAGGGAAGGGAGAGAGCTAGCGCTGGAAGACAAACAGAACATCCATGCCTTACCGAGATTCGAATCCGGACCCTTCACGGACGAATGATCATAAGTCTTTGCTTTGTGACCTTCATTTCGGGATTTCCGTTTTCCTAGTATAACTTTCTAAGGCATATTTATAAATAAAACTTTTCATTGTATTCATTACGTTTTTCGAAAGTTAATTTCTTTCGTACACGTGGTGTATGCTGTTACTCTGACGTAAGATATTCACACACTGTATTTTCTACCCCTCAGCCCTTCTTTTTATCTATTGCCTGAAGATACTGCATTCAAAACGCCACAAAACATGAGCTTCCCTTTAAGAAATGACGTTATTTCAAACAGAAAGCTATCTGAAGCCATGCCACTTCAAGACACAACGTCATTGCACCGCAGGACGTCATTTTTATAAAGCAAATTCATTGTCAAATGATTGAGATTAAATAAACTGGAAAACGTTGGACTTTCGCAATATTTCCTCTCTTTATGCGTCGCGAATAGTCAGTGTTCAAATTGTTTCCTTCTGGATCATGTAGACAATGATTTGAATCACATGAAGTAGTTAGATGGTATTTTAAGGAGCAGTGAGATTCGAAAATGTATCACCATTTTATTTTTGCATTTTCTTCTTCTTAGTCATAAAGAGACAGCAAGCAAAATGTCAGTTTCCTAGCTCATTCAAAACTTAGCAATAAATGCTTCATACAAATATGTTATAACGGTTTGCAATTAGTTTCGAAAAGCGTATAAATTAAAATATAAGATATTTCAGGAGCACTTTTTAACTCAAAAACAGCTGTTTTATCAATTTTATCTTTCTTTCATCTTTGTCGGTATTCGAAAGCAGACAGTGAATTACATGAATACTTTTGTAATATATAGATATGTTAAAATTTAAATTTTATTAACGTAAATAATTTGAAATGTAGCAGAAACCCGAATGATGCTACAAAGTCCCTCTTTCTGCGTAAGATAATTACTAGTGATGGGCAAAAAGTATTCATAAATCGAATACGTTATTCGTGAACCGAGTAGTTATTCGGAAACGGAATACATTATTAAGAAACCGAATTATTGATCCGGAAACCAAATGAAAGAAATTTTAAGCGGAAGAAAGTGCCCTGTTGACCCCTGAAGCTCAGGACTTCGACTCAATGGTGTCCCTTTCCATCACAGTAGTTAGGACCCTGGAGTCTATGACGTTACCGCACAACACAGTGATTAAGCGCCGGTACCTCAAGACTATACCTCGCCAGCTTTTTATTGCGTCGAACGCAACCTGTGCAGTGGGGGTCATAATGTCGATGGTAAAAATGTCGACAGTTAAAATATCACCATAATGTCGAGACGGTCATAATGTCGACAGTCAAAATGTCGGCAGTTAAAACGTCACCATAATGTCCAGACGGTCATAATGTCGATAGTCAAAATGTCGAGAGTCATGATGTCGACAGTAAAAATGTCGACAGTTCAAAATGTCGACACTCAAAATGCCAACACGGTCATAATGTCGGCAGGGTCCATAAAACGTCCGCCGCCCCGGTGGCGCATTGGTCTAAGCGATGGCCTCTGATCATTCGTCCGAAAGGGGTCCGGGTTCGAATCCCGGTAAGGCATGGATGTTGTTTTTGTCTTACGGCACTAGCTCTCTCCCTTCCCTGGAACCAGTGACCCTAAATTAGGGGCGGCCCACTGCTTATAGCCCATTGAGTTTCTCACGGTGGTCGTTAAACCTTCAATAAAAAAACAAAAAAACAAAAAAAACGTCCGCATGGTACTCTAACTTAGACCGTAGACGGTTCTTGGAAGGGGTTGAAGCCCGAGCTCAAGAGGACCCCATACAAAATTTTCGTAAAATCTACAGTTTTCAATATAGAACCACCAAATTTGGTATACTATCACATGGTACTCTACATTTGTCTGCAGATGGTTTTCGGAAGGCGTTGGGGCCAGGGATCAAGATGGCCTAATACAAAATTTTCGTAAAATCTACAGTTTTCAATTTAGAATCACCAAATTAGGTATACTATCTCATGGTACTATTTGTCCGAAAACGTTTTTAGAAGGGATCCCGGCCCGTGGTTAAGGAGCCCCCATGCAAAAGTTTTGTGAAATCTACAGTTTTTAATTTAGAACCACTAAATTTGGTATACTATCTTGTGGTACTCTAACTTGGACCGTAGTCGGTTTTTGAAAGGGGTCTCTGCCCAGGGTCAAGCAGCTATCATGCAAAAGTTTCGGAAAAAGTCCCATTTTTTATTCTTATTCTTTTTTATTCTCAATACCCAATCTACGGGCCAAGTTAGACACCGTAGATAACAATAAAGTGCAAAAATATCCGGTTAATGGTGTATTAAAATAACACAAATGAATAAACGTTATCCTTCACCACCAACCGGCGGCTTCATCAGGAAGAAATACAATGTAATGTAAATAGAGAGTTCCACATATTCAAAACGATAAACAAAAGGATGGTCAATGCCAATGTCAAGTCTCATGCACTCGTAGGTACACTGAATTTCAGTGTCGCGGGATTCTCATAAGCACACGCCAGATGTACGGCAGTTTTATAGATTTCTCCTCGAAGGTAAGTGTTTCCATTCCCCTTCCTTTCTTCTTTGTTTCGAAAAATTAAATTAACTAAATCAAAAAATTTAACCCCGGGCCTTGACCCCTTCCAAAAAACGTCCACGGTCTAAGTTAGAGTACCATGCGATAGCATACCAAATTTGGTGGTACTAAATTGAAATCTGTAGATTTTACGAAAATTTTGTATGGCGCCCCCTTGACCCCGGGCCCCGACCCCTTCCAAAAACGTCTACGGACAAATAGTACCACGAGATAGTATACCAAATTTGGTGATTCTAAATTGAAAACTGTAGATTTTACGAAAATTTTGTATGGGGCCCCGACCTCTTCCAAAAACCGTCTGCGGGGACAAAGGTAGCATACCATGAGATAGTATATCAAATTTGGTGGTTCTAAATTGAAAACTGTAGATTTTACGAAAATTTTGGTTGGTTGGTAGATATATTTTAACGGCGCAAGGGCCATTGTTGGCCAAAGAGCGCCAAACAAAAGACATCAAAACAAAACAAAATCAATAAAAAACGTACACAAGGTTAAAAACAGGCTGATGTAGTAAAAATGAAGTATGATAGTGAACAAGTTAAAAGCTAGTTAAGTTTAAAAAAGGCAATTTCTTGTAAAAACGAAAACACTGCTTTCATGTCGCAGGCTTCGGCAATAATAGTTTGCAGCGTAGCTGCTCCTTCGTCCAACAGATGAGAGTGAAAATGACGAAAACGATGATCACAAAACCGAACACAAGTACACAAAACATGAAGGACAGTGAGACGACAGTTGCACGCCTCACACACCGGGACACCCTCGCCACACAGCAAAAAGCGGTGAGTAAAACGACAGTGCCCAATGCGGAGACGTGCAAGAACAACTTCCTCACGACGGTTCTGCCGCAAACTAGACTTTCATAGTCCGATCTGTGGTTTGATAGAATGCAGCTTATTGCTGCCCTGCTGAGACCACAGGGACTGCACTTATTGCTGCCCTGCTGAGACCACAGGGACTGCCACTCGTCCAGGAGAAATGTCCGGATCAGAATTCTAAAATCGCGAAAAGACAGTGGCAGCCGAGCTGGCGACATGGAGGAAACAGACCTGGCAGATAGATCTGCCAGCTCGTTACCCCGGATCCCAACATGGCCAGGAACCCAACAGAATCGGACCAGGAAGACATCACCCTCCAAAGTTCCAAGAAGACGATGGACATCACGGATGACAGGTGAGTCCGTGTCCTCTGGAGAAGATAAAACTTGGTTGACGGACTGGGAATCAGAGCAAACCATAGCGCGACGATGTGATCGAGACTGTATGTGGCACAAAGCGAGGTGTACCGCACGCATTTCTGCCGAAAAGACGGTGGATTCAGGCGGAAGCCTCTCAGCATTTGAGGCATCGTCACACACAAAAGCGGATCCAACGACATCCCTGGATTTCGAGCCATCGGTGAACACAGGCACGAAATCCGGGTAGACAGGCTGTTTTTCAGCAAAGAGCTGCTGGTACACCAGAGCAGGAGTGGACGACTTAGGCCACACACAAAGAGAAAGGTCAGCCGTTGCTTGAACGGGCTGCCAAGGAGGTTGGTTAAAAAAGGTGGATAAACCAATCCCAGACAAGTTTAGACCAGCATCGCGCACTATGGCAGACATCCGAATCCCGAACGTCGGAACACAGGAGGGGCGGTGGGAAAACAAGCGGGCACAGTCCGGTAGGAAGATGGAACTATGCAGTGGATGATCAGGAAGAGATTTCAGTTTTGCATAAATCTGAAGAGACAGCTGCTTACGACGGATGCATAACGGCGGCTCATGAGTCTCCGCACACAGGCTATGTACGGGAGAGGTACGGAAAGCACCAGTACATAGCCGCAATGCCTGGTGATGGACGGGGTCCAAAGGCTTTAAAACCGATGGACATGCTGAACCGTACGTAATGCACCCGAAGTCTAACTTCGACCGAATAAGAGAGTGGTAAATGCGAAGCATTGAGCACCTGTTAGCCCCCCAAGATGTTCGAGAGAGGACCTTCACGATACTCAATGACTTCGTGCACTTCACCTTCAAAGACTGAATGTGAGGCCGGAAGGTGAGCGCTCGGTCAAAAGTTAGCCCACGAAACCTGGCTTCTGACACCACAGGGATGGTAGAACACCCCAGACGGAGGCTGGGTTCTGGGTGAAGACCCCGTTTTCGGCAAAAATGCACTCAAACGGTCTTCTGCGACGAGAAGCCGAATCCATTTTGGGAAGCCCAGTGAGAGATCTTGGTAATGGCAGACTGGAGCTGTCTTTCGATGGTGCGCATGTTAACGGAGGCGCAAGAGATCTGCAGATCATCCCCGTACATGGTTCCACGAACCGTCGGAGGAATCAGTTTGAATATGTGATTCACATGAAGGATGAACAGAGTGACTGATAAAATGGAGCCTTGAGGTACACCCTGTTCTTGTGGGTACATCGCAGAGAGGGTCGACCCGACGCGCATACGGAAACTCCGGTCCTGGAGAAATCCGTCGATGAAAGATGGTAAGTTTCCCCGCAATCCGCACTCGTGCAGATCACGGAGAATGCCGTATCTCCAGGTGCGGTCGTAAGCTTTCTCCATATCGAAGAACACGGAGACCATGTGCTGACGCCGGACAAACGCCTCCCTGACAGATGTCTCAAGGCGAAGATGATGATCGGTGGTGGACTGAGATTTGCGAAATCCACTCTGATGAGGTGAAAAAATGCGATGAAACTAAAAATAAAAAATTAGAAGAAAATTAATGATACGCTCAAGTACTTTGCAAAGGCAGCTCGTCGTAGCAATTGGCCGGTAGTTCAACGGGTTGGTGGGATTTTTACCAGGTTTGGGAACAGGAACGACAATGGCAGCGTGCCAAGATTCGGGAAAGACATGCTCGTGCCAAATCCTGTTAAACAGGATTAGCAGACATTCAAGAGAGGACGGAGAAAGGTGCTTCAGCATCTCGTAATGGATGTTATCTGGTCCGACAGATGTCCGGCCGGACCTATTTAGAGCGGTCTTCAGCTCCACGGCAGTCAGCGGGCTGTTATAATCTGTGGAAGAAAACGGTCCAAAAGAAATCTTGGACCGTTCAAGCCGCGGCTGTAACTGCCGGAACGAAGCAGGGTAATTGCTGCTGCAGGACACCGAAGAAAAAGCGGCGCCCAGAGTGTCAGCAATACCCTGAGCGTCAGCAACTGTTCCTGCATCACTCTCAAGAATGGAGATTTCCCCAGATGGGTACTGTCCCCGAATCTTACGGATCCTGTGCCAAACGATCTTAGGGCTAGTATTAATGTTAATCCCGGATACATATTGTATCCAGGACTCCCGTTGACTACGCCTACGAACCAATCGTGCGTAGGACTTGGCTTTCTTGAAAGCAAGTAGGTTCGCGTCGGTGGGGTACCGACGAAACCTACCCCAAGCCCGATGTTGGGCCTGACGAGCTGCCATGCAAGTGGAATTACACCAAGGTCTCGGGCAACGTGGAAGTTTAGTCGACGTCCTGGGGATGGTAAGTTCAGCCGCGTGCACAATACAATCCGTTACCGCCGCAACAGCGTCATTGACCGTTCCTGAGGTCACCATAGCTGGATTAATAAATGCCGAAGCCGTGAATGTGTCCCACTTGGCTCGATCAATATTCCATCTAGCAGGGCGAGTAGGGTAACGGTACCCGCTACTCGCTAGATGGAGTAAGATGGGAAAGTGATCGCTGCCAAGGGGATCACCAGACACGCTCCAGGACCAGGCAGGATATAATGATGGTGAACTCAGAGACAAATCAATGGCTGAGTACGAGCGGGTGGGTTCATAGAAATGAGTGACTGCCCCGGTGTTGTGGAAAGAAGGGACTCAACAACACGGCCCCTGGAGTCTCGAGTGGTAGAACTCCACAACGGATTGTGTGCGTTGAAATCCCCTAAGATGAAGAAAGGAGGCGGCAGTTGGTCGACCAAATCTTCCAGATCCGAAAGGCTCACAGCTTTATCTGGTGGTATGTAGACAGAACACACCGTGAACAGAGTGTTCACAGATAATCTCACTGCCACTGCCTGCAAAGTCATCCGAAGGGCAACTGCAGTGACAGGAACACCATGAGGAACAACGACGGCCGCTCCTCCGCAGGCGATAACGCCATCCTGGTGATCATTGCGGAAAAGGGAATGTCTCCGCAGCGAAGGAGTGTACGTCGTGCGAAGCTTTGTCTCCTGGAGACAAACGCACACAGGTGTGTGCGAAGACAGTAAGCCTTTCAAATAATCAATGCGTGATCGCAGACCTCGGCAATTCCACTGAATGAGCGTGGCCATAATGAAAAATGAAATGAAAGAATGAAGACAGACGACTAGTAAGTCTCCATGTCGTCAGTCACCTCCAATCCCTCAGCAGTGTCTGGAGGTAACACAGGGCTGTGTTTACCCCCTGTGTTGAGAGGTTGTTTTTGCCTGCTCTGTTTCGGGGAGGATGATCCTGGTTTCAACTTCTCCGGCTTCTTCTTTGCAGTGCCCTGGGTCCCTGTGCTGGCAGAAGATGTTTTCGGCAAAGAGGAAGGTTTAGACGACGATGTTAATGTCGCCTTGGAGGCAATGCGGCGAGACTTCAGTGCCTCTAATCCAGCAGTAACGATGTCCTCAAAATCATAAGGACACCGCGCTGGGATATTTACCTCAGTCTGGACCGCCGCTGAAGCCTTCTGCACCACAACTGAAGCATATGACCGCCGGCCTGGTTGGAAAGGGGCGATCCGCCGTCTAGCTTCGGGATACGAGAGATGCTCAGTTGTCTTCAGGCGTTGGATTGCCTGTTCCTCTATCCACTTTGGACACTGTTTAGAAGATGCAGGATGAGTCCCTTCGCAGTTGACACAATGATCAGACTCTGCAGAGCATTCCGCCAAAGAGTGTTCTGTGGAACCACTGCGACCACACTTTGCAACATTACGGCAAGACTGCTGGGAGTGACCGTAATGCTGGCACCTGAAACATCGCAAGGGGTTCGGGATATACGGCCGAACATCAAGCCGTAAATAACCTGCCTTGATGGAAGTAGGCAGGGTTGGGGAGTCAAATGTTGGGATGATGTTACGGGAGGGAATAGATTTCCCATCCCGCCTATAAAGAATCCGCCGAACACCAATGACATGCTGTTCACCAAGTTTCTCCAGGAATTCCTCATCGCTGCATTCAAGCAGGTCGCGGGAGTTGACGACACCGCGAGAGGAATCGAGGTAACCATGGGGAGAAACCTGAACAGGAACGCCAAGCAAAACGGTCGTTTCCAGCAAGATGGCACTGTGGCGTGGAGTAGAAGTTTCCACGAGAAGATCCCCGGAAGGGAGCTTCTTGACACTCTTTGGAGAGCCAGCAACGGCTTGCAGAGCCTTGTTGATCGAGAAAGGACTCTTGTTACTGAGTGACTGTGAAGAGTCACCAGATTTAATCAAAAGAAACAGAGCATTGCAATTAGATGTCACAAGTTTCTTTGTGGAGGAAGGTGTACTTTCCTCCACAGGGCGCTTTAAATTGGTAGCATGGGAAACAATTTGGGTTTCCATGAAGAAGGGAAAAGATTCGTCCGCCGACCTCCCCACCCACTACCGAGCCCAACGAGGGAGAGCCGGAGCTCCGCAAGCCCAAGAGGACGCAGGACACGGTTCTAGGGACAGTCAGCGGATATAGCAAGTTGGTAGGGCAGACACAAGCTCGGCGTGCACCCAGACTTTCCCGTGCCCGGAGAACACCCCTTTGGCATGCCCACCCTACCCACAAACTCACACTGCCGAACAGAACGACAAGCCGCTAGAAGTCTGGACGCCATATGGCCACAGACTTCCTGACTAGGAGTGGGTTAGCTCCCAGCCTCCCGTTTAGGGTGAAGCAGAGGGCAAAGAGGAGTGTTGGCCTCTGGAGACAACTACAACCCGGCCCCCAGATGCCGCAGCCTCCAGAATCCCCGTTTCCACCTGTACGGGTCACCGCACACGGCAAACGTGCAGGTAGGTCTAAGCTAACCAGCTCCGGAAAAAACAGAAAATGTAACATAAAAGAGAAAAGACAGGGAAGGGAACGAGGAACAAAACCCCGGAGCTGGGGCCTCATCACAACCTCAGCAGCCTACAACTGATGCGGGTACATGTCAATATATGAACTAAAGACGAAAAAGCAAAATAATAAGAGAAAATCGGCTCGGGCCGTGGGGACGCCATCCCCCATCAGCTGGATGAACAGCTGTCCCTTCGGTGATGTAATCGTCAAAGCCGCAGAGGCAAGAGAAACCGTCACAAGGTTAGCTCGGGCCGTGGGGGTGCCGCTCCCCAAATAACTGGAAAACCAGTTATCCCCGTGCGGGGCGAAAATTTTGAATGGGCCCCCCTTAGCCCCGGGCTTCGACCCATTCCAAAAACCGTCTACGGTTTAAGTTAGAGTTTGGTGAGATAGTATACCAAAATTGGTGGTTCTAAATTAATACTGTAGATTTTACGAAAATTTTGCATAGGATTTTACGAAAACCTTGCACCCGGGCCCCGAATCCTTCCAAAAGCCGTCTTCTTCTAAGTTGGAGTACCAGGAGATAGTATACAAAATTTGGTGGTTCTAAATTGAAAACTGTAGATCTTACGAAAATTTTGTATGGGAGCCCCTTGACCCCGGGCTCCGACCCCTTCCAAGAACCGTCTACGGTCTAAGTTAGAGTAACATGCGGATATTTTCAGAACCCTGTCGTCATTAAGACCATGTTGACATTTTGACTGTCGACATTTTTACCATCGACATAATGAACGCCACCGCACAGGTTGCGTTCAACGCAATAAAAAACTAGCGAGGTATAGTCTTGAGGTACCGGCGCTTAATCACTGTGTTGTGCGGTAACGTCATAGACTCCAGGGACCCAACTACTGTGATGGAAAGGGACACCACTAAGTCGAAGTCCTGAGCTTCAGGGGTCAACAGGGCAACTTCTTTCGCTTAAAATTTCTTTCGTTTGGTTCCTGAGTCATTCATTTGGTTTCCGGATCAATAATTCGGTTTCTGAATAATGTATTCCGTTTCCGAATACTGTTTTCTCTTAACGAATAAAGTATTCGGTTTACGACTAAAGTATTGGTTTTCCGAATAAAGTATTCGGTTTCCGATTAACTACTCGGTTCACAAATAAGGTATTCGATTTAAGAATATTTTTTGCCCATCACTAATAATTACACATTTCCTTTGCATTCACATGTATCTGTAGTTAGAACCTATAATGTTTTTCACTATCTTGTTTTTAACATATTTATTCAAAACATAATCTACAGGTATTTGCATACGTTTCCGCTTCCTAGTATGACTGTAAAAGTTGGATTTTTTCTGTTTAAAAGGGAAAAAATGCGTGATATCTTTTTAAATTTTTATCTTCGATTCTTTTTGTAACTTGCTTCTATGATTGCTACTAATTGGCAGTTTGGATAATCGGAGTTCGGATTATAACTTTACTGGACTGCTAAATATCAAAAACTTTTAGAACTGCATTTTTAGGCAGTTCTCGTTTATACAAATCAGAACAGTTTTACCTGTGTGTAATATATACGCCTTAAATTGCTACACATTCTTTGATGAATGTGCAAGGTTGTTGGAAATAATTCTACAAACAAATATTAGGTAAAAGTTTAGACCTATTTTATATCCTCGCCCGGGCAGTTTCATTGAAGGGTAAGTTCAAAGCTCGAAACCAAACTCAACTCGGACGGCCGGTCAGAAGCCTACGCCTCTGAACACTCAGCCATAATCCGAAGGTGTATTTTCTTTTAATTTATAATCGTAGAAAAACTGCTGCCATTGTAATAAAGAATATTTGTAGGTACTACAGTAGTGCCTCTGGTATCAGAACGAAAGTGTTTCTGATTCTAACGCCTGTCTCATACGTCACGTAGGATATACAGGAAGTAATATATTTTCTGGTAATAACGTCTATATTATAACGGATAGGTTCCTACGTACATCCGCGGTTGCTCTTCCCTAAGCCACCGTTCAAAGCAATTTCCCGCACACGCGATTCATTTGTGCTACCTCTGCGCCTAACACTAGTCCCGTTTGGAAACACTGTCGTGAGCAGTGGCTGATCCACGTCTTCAGGCAGTCCATGTCACCACCATAATTTTGACTCATGGTCCTGCTTTCATGAAGCCGAAAATGTGAATATCCTACGGTACTGAATCTGGACTCTTTGATGAAGTGGAAGCACAGACTAGCGCAATTTAACATGTGTCTGACTTGTTGCAAAAGACATGTGAGGAAAGGTGTTATCGTGGTGTAACTGGATGGATTTGAGATCTTTTGGCAGTCACGTTTATCTGATAGCTTTCTGAAGCTCTTCAAATGCCACAATACGTAGTGCGATCAAACAGTTCCGAGACTAGGTACGTAGAGCGCAAACAGATGGCAGTACGCGGATGCGCGAGCAGCGGTCGAGGGCAGTGATATTCTTGAGTCATTGTGCCGAGTGGCATCGTTCTGTGAACATCGGGAGCTGTGCTACACGATATTTGGTGACCACGTGCAGAACATAGCTGCGATTTCGGTATGGACTGCAAACTAGAGCAGCAAGCGAGAGAGCATCAAATTCTGCGTCAAACTCGGCAAATTGGAAATGGAGACGCATGAAATGTTGCGGCAATGAAGCAATGAGTCGTGCGAGGTGTTTTGAGTGGCACTCGCGCTTCAAGAGCGGCAGAACGGCACTGGAAGACGACGGACGAGAGATCAGGGCGATCGTCCACGAGCAAAACCCCCGAAAATGTGGACAAAATTGGGGAACTGCTGCAGGAGGATTGTCGGAGAACCATTCAAGACATTACTGCCGCCGTCAATGCGTCATACGGAACAGTGCAAGAAATTCTGACGTCGGTTTTGAACATGCACCGCATTCTGCAAAGTTTGTGCCAAAGATTCTGAACCCCGAAGAAAAGGCGCTCCGTGTCAAACTCTGTCAAGATCTTCGTCAGCAGGTGGTAAACGAACCAACGTTCCTGTCGCGTGTCATCACTGGGGACGAGACTTGGGTTTACGGTTACGACCCGGAGACCAAACAACAGTCGTCGCAGTGAAAGAGCCGGCATCTCCAGGACCGGAGAAGGCCCTACAGGTCCGGTGCGCAACCAAAAGTATGATCATCGTGTTCTTCGATCGTGGGGTTGTTCACCGTGAATTCATCCCCCAGGGCCAGACCGTCATTGCCCTTTTTTTACTGCGATGTTCTGTGACGTCTTAGGGAGGACATTCGCCGCAAACGACCTGAAATGTGGCGCAGGGGTGATTTCCTGCTCCATCACGACAATGCAGCAGCTCACAGAGCGTTAGCAACATGCCAGTTTTGCAGCCGCAACAGCATGATTACCCTTCCTCACCCGCCTTACTCGCGGGATTTGGATCCTTGCGACTTCTTTCTGTTTCTGAAGATGAAGCTGAAGCTCAAGGGTCGCCGTTTTGAAACCGTGGACGAGATGCAGCGCGAATCTCAAACGGTGCTTGACACGATTCGCGAACAGGACTTTCAGGGAGCGTTCCAACAGTGACAAAAACGCTGGCAGCAGTGTATCGATGCCCAAGGAGAATACTTTGAGGGACATCATTGCCACCAATAAGCAACGTAAATACTTTGTTGAATATCGGCTAGTCTCGGAACTTTTTGATCGGACCTCGTATAGTAATAATTGTCCATTGTCGCATTATACCTCAGGAAATCCGTGAGGACAATACCATTGTCATCCGAAAAGGACGATAATCTTTTTTTTTTTTTTATTTGTAGGTTTAACGACCACAGGGAGAAACTCAATTGGGTTTAAGCAGTCGCCCGTCCCTAATTTAAGGCCACTGGTTAAAGGGAAGGGAGAGAGCCAGTGTCGTAAGACAAACACAACATCTATACCTAACCCGCATTCGAACCAAGACCCATCTCGGACGAATAATCAGAAGCCATCGCTTAGACTACTGCGCCACCGGGGCGGCACGATAATCTTGTGTGTTGACCGTTGAGTTTGAACTTAGGTCTGCGTGAATTGAGGTGCTGTGCCACCACTGAATTGACTTATTCATCGTTCCTGGATAATACATCTGTCTCATATCTCATTTGCTATCACAACTTTGTAAAAAATATATCTTGGCCTTCACTCATAGCTAACAGCTCATGGTGCTCTTGAACTTCTAAGTTTTAAAATAAAGTGTCATCTGACGAAGAACCCATTTGGTACGAACTGTCCAATAACCTGCATCGCTGATTATTTTATCTACGGCATTGTGACCGCAATGCATGTGATTATGGATCTCCCAGATGGTTATGCGCCCATCCTTCCGAATCAAGATCTCCGCATGTTGTCGGCTGCCTCCATGTGCAGAACTGACGCCTTCTACAGGGTGGTCAAAAAGTCGCCCTAGGGTTTTCGATTGACAACTGTGCACAAAAACGAACTGATCTACAGCAGTGCGGTTTGCGGCATTTGAAAGAGTAAATATTCGAGTTTAATAATCTTACCTTAATACACCTCTACATGTGCGCCTTTGGTGGCACGTAACACATCCCTTCGGTATTCAATTTCTTGCCATGTGCGCTCCACCATGTCAGGATCGATTCTACCAAACACTGCTGTAATGTGCTTTTTGAGCTCCTGAAGGCTGCTTAATCTTTCCCGATAAACCATGTCCTTGACATAGCCTCGGAGGAAGAAATCTAAAGGAATGATATACGGGGACCGGAGTGGCCAAACAATGGGACCATCTCTGCCAATCAATCTATCGGGAAACTCACGGTTCAGGTATTTAGGAACGTCAAGTCCCCAATGTGGGGGAGCGCCATCTTGTTGCAGTATGACGTTTGGTTGCAAATCCTGTAGTTGAGGAACCACAAAGTTCTGAAGCAGGTCCAGGTAAATATTCACTTGCTCTGTGGGCTCGAAGAAGAAGAATGGACCATTTACACGATTATGAATGAGCCCACACCAAACATTCACCTTTGGACTGTGCGTGGCGTGCTCCCTGACTGAATGTGGGTTTTCTCTACCCCATATACGAACGTTCTGCGTGTTGACTTTTCAGTGCACGTAAAAGGTTGCCTCATCGGAGAACATTATACGGCGTAGGAAACTTTCATCAACTTCCAGCCGCTCCAACATATCCCAAACGAATGCTAAGCGCTGAGGTCCATCGTTCGGTTTAATTTGGTGTAGGAGGTGCACTTTGTATGCGGTTAGTTTCAGGCGTTTGTGAAGCACTCCCATCAATGTGGATCGTGGAACATTTAGTTGTTAAGAGGTCCTTCTCGTGGACTTGCTAGGACTGCGAGCAAAAACCTGCATGCTCTGTGCAGTTTCTTCACTGACAGGGGATCCACCACTCCTTTGCCGGCCCAGGACGCTACCAGTATCCAAGAATTTCTTCTGCAACGCTCTGATACTGAAATCACTCGGTAGATCTTTCCCATATGTCCGACGATAATTGCTTTGTACCGTAATCACAGACTCCGTCTCAAAAAACCAACGCACGCACATTGCTTTGCTTTCTCCTGCGGCGAGGACATTTTCAGTTTTTTTGCATTCGGCGTCGGTATTTTCGAGCACGTAACGCAATCTTTTGGAAGGAGATGGCGTTAAAACTCTAATATGTACTCTTTGAAATGCCGCAAACCGCATTGCTGTAGATTTGTTCGTTTTTGTACAATTGTCAATACAACCCCCAGGGGCTTGTCGACCACCCTGCACTTTGTACTCTAATTTTTTCGAACGTCTCAGACAATTTTCTGAAAAATGATAATACCCGTGTGCATACTTTTTTTAATCAGTGACAGCATTTGGGGAGTTTCCCTTCTGGTTTGACCGTCACCACCGATGAATTTGACCCTTTCTTCCATTCAGTACGTTTGATGTTATATTGTACAACTTGAAGGCGACAGTTTTGTTCACAACTAAATCAGTGAATTTCTTTCCATCTTTTTGTATGTCGACACAGGTAGACTGCTTCACAGATTTGGACACGAATGACGGACTGATTGGAAGTTGGTCTAAATATACTGTCGGGTCACATTATTGTGACCCCTCCTACTTTTGACGTCAACAGCGAGTAGCCAATGAAAGAAGGCGCGTGTCGTGAGCTGGCTTCGAGGGTATATAAGGTGTGCTGTAGGAAATCTGAAAACATATTACTCGTTGCTGTCATGGACAAAAGGAGCGATTTATCAGATTTGCAAAAAGGGTTGATTATCGGCTTTCGGGCCAAGGGTGGCAGTATTTCAGGAAAGCGCAGTTTGTGAACTGTTCGCGTGATACTGTTGTTAAAGTATATCGTGATTGGAGAAATGGCGCCATTGCGAATAAGCGATGTGCAAACTGCGGAGCCCCACGTGTATTTGATGTGAGAGGTGAACTTCGGCTTCGGAGGTGCGGGAGGGACGATCGACACGCTACAGTGGAGCAACTCACTGGCCGAATGAACCAGGGGGTATCGGAAGTGTGTCTAAAACGACAGTTCAACGAACCATGCTGCGTGTGGGGCTTCGATGCAGACTGATGGTCACTGCACCTATGATGACGAAGATGCATTGGCAGAAAAGGCTTTCATTTGCCCGACAGTATCGGAATTGGACCTCCGCTGACTGGCAAGGGATTGCCTTCTCCGATGAGCCACATTTTCTGCTGCATCCAACGGATGGACGTTGGCGCATAAGGCGAGAAACATCGGAGAACAAACACTCTTCAACCATTGCTGGCAGAACACAAGCTAGTGGGGGCAGTGTTATGGTCTGGGGAATGTTTTCGTGGCATTCTCTGGGTCCACTAATACCTGTGAAATGGACTATGGACCGAATTCACTATGAATCCATTCTTGCAGACCACGTACACCCATACATGCTAATTGGCGTCCCTGGGGCGGATGGGATCTTTCATAACGACAATACGACGTGTCACACAGCTAGAAACGTCTGAGAGTGGTTGGAAGAGAACGATCAGCAGCTGTTATATGCACTGCAGTCAGCATGGCTTAACATAACTGTGAACACCTTCCAGCACCTTATTGAGTCACTCCCAGCCCGTCTAGCTGCTGTCTGCGCTGCACACGGCGGTTACTCTTGATATTAGCTGGTGGTCACAATAATGTGACTCGACCGTATATTTTGGCACCAGCGTTACAGCCGCTAATAAGCGAGCATGCAGTTAACTGAACAAAGGTTAAAGTTTAGGGCGTTTATATCTCTAGATTTAATTGCTTGCTTTTTACGCTGCCCGTTCGGATGTACACTGAGATGCCAGTTTATTAGGTATAACTGGCATCTCACTGTACATAGAGATCATCCCTTGTCACATAGATGGTTCACTCCAACACGTAAGACGGCACGTGAGCGCCATAGGCGGTATAAATCAGGCTCACCGGATCGGCAAGCGTCATTCAGGATTTGATTGAGGGTCGAAATTGGCCAAATGATTGATCTGAGATAGTCTAAACGTGACATGATAGTTGGTGCCTGTTCGAGCATCACCCAAACGGCCGTCTTTGTTGGTTCTTCACGCAAAATCACAGCAAGAATGTACCGTGAAGGGTGCGGCACCCAAAGAAATTATAGCAATCGACGATGGACAAAAACAACTGGTGTATCACTGCAGTGGCGACATGGTCATCGGCAGTTGTAGACCTGTGGCGACATGATGTGATACGTGGTGCTCTTGGAGATATCGCTCGGTACACCTGAGTTGAAATCTGCAGTGGTTTGTCAGGTTGTGGTCCGTTTGTTTTCTTGCACTGTTCTCTCCAGTCTGCTTTGACCCATTTGATCCCCCAGCTATTTTTGTCAACAGGATCGCCGATTTCTGAAGGATTTGTGCGTGTCGCCCCATTCACGGTGAATACTTCGTACGTTTTGCGTGAAAAGCCCAGGAGAACGGCCGTTTCAGCGATGCTCGAACCGATGTACCAGGCGCTATATATTATGCCACTTTCAAAGTCACTCAGATCACTCGCTTTGCCCACTGCGATCCTCAGTCGAACGCTAGCTGATGTTCGACGAGCTTCTCTGCCTGTTGTACACTGCACACCGCGCTCGCGTTCTTTCTTACGTGTTGGAGTGAGTCATATGACGTATACCCTAATTTAACCTTCCTTTATAGTGCTTGTATTCTTATGCAAATTTGGTTTATTTTCGTTAAATGTTTCCCTATTCTTAACGCTACAGATAATCTCTCGACGAATTTAAGTTTGACAACCCTAACAACAAGTAAAGAGTCAATGATGTAAGCTCAAGCGGGAGATGAGAGCTGCCGTTTTGAATGTTTCAGTCTCGCTTTCTGGTAGACTATGGTTTTGATGACCAAGCTTTGAGCACTATGTTTTGGAGTACGCTGTCTTTGAGCTCTGTTAATATTGTATGCTTAAGCGAGAGTTATATGCTCAAGTTGTGACGAGTGGAGAGGATATTGATGCGGATGGTTGATTGATTACTACTTACGTGTTGTGTGATAAACAAGATTGAACTGATTTATTTAAGAACCCTTATAGTTATAAGAAGTGTTTTGATGTGTGCATAGTTAAGTTTTCTGCTAGTACGACTGAGAGTCATCCAAGAAAGGAACCTTTGAGGAGCGTGTAGTGAAGTAACAGACAAGCTAACGTTAAACAAATAGTTCAAGTTCAAATAACGTTTAAAAATAATTAATTCTCACTAAGTTCCACTAATTCAAGTTGTGAAGGAAATCCTTTTTTGCCGGTGATGGGATTCAAAACCTCGTCTGCCTACTTTAGAGCAGAATATTCTCCCGACTGAATTAGGCCATCAAGGCTTATCGCTGCAACTTGCTGTTTTTGACTCACGTGTCGCCTCAGTAGTACGTCACAAAGTTAAGCATTATAGTCCTTTATATGATGAGAGCAGTAATTAACTGACATCTCAGTATACGTCATTACATTAGACTTCTTCATCAATTTTCTGTTGTTACTTCTGCGGTATGCAACAGGATACGTGTCAAGACATATTTATATTTTCATATTAACATCAGATTTTAATTTTATTTTAAATGAAACTAAATTTTTGTTTTGGAAACACAAAATATCTGAGTGCAAATGAACTGCAAAAATCTGCTGTAGCGCTCCTCGCAACCCGCAGTTTATTTACTACAAGTCTGAAGATCGGAGCGAGCGCGCAGGTTTCTCCCTTCAGATCCATCCAAAGGAACCATATCAGTCGCTATGCACCAACAAATCGATTTCATTCAGGGACTGACTGCCCTTTGTCTCTGAATGGCGTTGGGCCCACTTCCGGGTTTTCCTTTCCACAGTTTTGGAAAATGAATCTCTCAAAAGTTTTGTTTCGTCAAGGTAATTTGCATGAAAATTTCCATTGCCCAAAAGTAGGACTTAAATACTTCGCGACACGTGTGATTTCTGACTGGATACGTAAGGCATGCGATAACTCCCTGTTGGTGGTCTTAGATGTAAATGAAATTCGGCTCAATAAGTACGATGAAAATCATCCAAATACGTGGCGTCAGTGAATAAACAAAGACATTGCTCTTTCCACGTTTTTTAGCAACACACAGCAACCGAAAAATTGTTATTCAGCCACTGCTGGGGAATTGAATCCCAGATCTCTCGATATCCAGCTGAGTGCGTCAGATAATATAACGCGCTCAGCTGGATATCGAGAGATCTGAGAATCGATTCCCCAGCAGTGGCCGAATAACAATTTTTCGGTTGCTGTGTGTTGCTAAAAACGTGGAAAGAGTGATGTCTTTGTTTATTTATTTAAGTACGATGATTTCCCCAGAACTTGCCAAAAACTTATTTTGAAAGCATTAAAGAGGCAAAGACCAATGCTCGACATTCTTCTACTTATTCGGACTGCCGTTAAAAGAAAAGTATTAATACGAAATGTTTCTTATTTTCTTTAAGCACTTCAAATGTGTAGCACCGTTTTCATAAATATTTAGTTCTTTAGCAATACGCATTTAAAAGAAACAAGGTGGATTTTGTGTAACTTTCGAGTAAAATGAGTATATTTCCTGTACTAAGTGTGAAAGATAGTATCCAAAGATTCTATGAGGAACTTTAGTTGTTGAAGTAGCAGTCCCCCTCCCTTCCCTCCAAAAAAGAGAAAAAGTCCACATGTTCTTCACAACACGTGGATAATCTTAACCTCATCCTCAGCTACATAGGTATAATACACTGGTGTGCAAAAATTAAGGACGAAGAGGAGAAATTAACATAACAGCGGAACGAGCAGGCAGAACGGACCGAAAGACCACTCAGGAGATAGACTAGGGTTCGGTACGATAGGGCATGCGCATATATGCAGCATGACGTAGGGGGGGTCTGAAGGGCATAAAGTACACGGGCGGTGTACGCTCAGCAATTCGGTGAAAGCTATTGCACGGTGTACATCGGTTTGAACGACGTCGAGTTGCTGCCACCGTATGATATGGCCAACAGGCAATCCAGTGGACGACATCTGGATGACTTTACCCGAGGTCGCGTCATTGGGAGGTTGGAAGAAGGTCGAAGTGTGACTAGTGTGGCCGAGGAGAGGAGTTCGGGATCACGAGCTTGGAGAGCATTTCAAACGACAGGAACAGCTGTCCGAGAGTTTAGCGGTGGTCGTCCACGAGCAACCACTGCGACGGACGACCGATATATTGTCCTACAGGTGAGAAGAGACAGACGGCAGACAGCGGGAGAAATCGCAAGGCACATGCAACGGACAACTGGACGTCCGTTATCGCGTTTTACCATGGCCAAGAGGCTGCACAAAGGTTGTCTATTTGCACGACGACCAGTACGGTATATGCCATTAACGCCTGCTCATCGGAGACAGCGGTTTCTGTGGTGCCAGGAACACAAGAACTGGACACATCAGCAATGGGGCCGAGTTCTCCTTATGGATGAGAGCCGATTTAGTCTGACGAGCGATTCTGGACGTATGCACATCTGGAGAGAGCAGAGAACACGCAATCACACCTCCAACATCATCGGAAGGTACCGGTTTGGAAATGGCGGAGTTCTCGTTTGGGGCGGTATCATGCTTGGTAACCGTACTGACCTCCACATCTTCCAATGAGGTTCAGTCACTGGTATCCGCTATTGTACCGATGTTCTGCTGCCTCACGTGCGTCTGTTTAGAGGTGCTGTGGGTCCTGAGTTCCTCTTCATGGACGACAACGCTACACCTCATCGTACAGTGGCTGTCGCAGAGCTGTTGGAGAGTGAAGATATTCAACGCATGAATTGGCCCGCAAGGTCCCCGGACCTACATCCAATCGAACACGTGTGGGACCTTCTCGGGAGACGCTTGACAGCACGTCACCAGCCGCCAGCAACGATTCCGCAGCTGCGATTGGCACTATAAGAGGAATGGGCCGCGATGCCTCAACAGCTCCTTGACAGCCTCGTCCTCAGCATGGACAGACGTTGTAAATAATGTAACGCAGTCAGGGGTGATCATGTCTTCTACAAAAGACTGGATTTTTCTTGGCAGCCGCCTGTCACATGGACGTTTCTGTCTTCTGTCCAGTTTTGCTCAAAGCTACCTTTTCAATAAAGTGGCTTTGTATCCTTTGGATTCCTTGTTTGGACGGTTTTGCTGACTTGTCCCATATTCTTACATTTTGGGGATCTTATAGTATGATTTGAGTCGATGTGGAGCACTTACGATGTTACATTCGAAAAACCGTCTCGTCCTTAATTTTTGCACGCCAGTGTATGTAAAGAATTACTTCAGTTCGGCATATAGTAGCAATGATATGATGTAAAATGCAAATATTCACGTACATTTACATCACTCACAAGGAAAGTTTTTCAACCGAAAAACTTTGGAAACGCATGGGAAATATTGGGTCTGTTGACAGCTGAGCGTTGAAACAAATTATTGCACGGAGCGAGCTGGTTTTTTCAATTGTTTGGGAGTTAGCGTTCTTATTATAAAAGCAAACTTCTGTAAATATAAAACATGATACGGAGTTTTTTGTCCGAATATGGCTCCTGCGGCATTCAAATAAACCGAATAATCGACCGATAAAAATTCTTTTATTTAATCCGCTTACTAGAAGAGCAGACAGCGTTCCAGACAGAAATGTAGTATTACCGAACGTAGCGGAAAATTGTGTATGTTCAAACGTTTGGAAAATGAAAGTGAAATCTTGGTGAAGGTAACATGATATAAAAACTTTTTCAGAGATGATACAAAAACGTTTTTCAGTCCGATTTCTATGAATGCTACGAAACTGAAATGTAATATTATGTGCTGAGTATTTTAGGCGATAACTTACTTTAGAAATCCGAAAGCCCTGATAATTAATTTTTAACACTGAGAAAAAGACTCCACATGTCCCGATCTGTCAAATTTCCTAATTTGTCCACTTTCTTGTGTTTTGTGTTGCACCATAAATATCTAAAAACCAGCCAACCAGCATGCAATAGATTTTGAACATAATCACAAGTTTTTGAGTTTGCCTTTCAGAGAAGTAACATTTTTTCTAGATAAAGGCTACTTCAGAGCAACGTCTTGATATTTGTTTTCTCACCTGAACATCTTTCTATGAACTGATCGTTCAATGCAAGTCGCTTTTTTGCAAATAACCTACAGATGAAATGATCTTCCTGTATAGGAAGAATATTTCATCAAGTGTGATTTTCGATGAAGTGAAACTTCTAATGAAACTCTGCTTTGTAAAAAGTACTTTCTGAGGAGAAGCAGTTTTCACAGGGAAGTGACCATTCCATGAAGTTACCGCCTTAAAAAAGTGGACTAAACTCCACTGTTCGCAAGATATGAGTCTGGGTTCGAATCTCTGTGAGACATGAATGTTGTATTTAGCTCTCTCCAATACCTGGAACCAGTGGCCCTAAATTAGGGATGGGCGGCTGCTTACAGCCCATAAAGTTGCAAACGGTGGTCTTTAAACCCTCTACCTCCGAAAGATAATAAATAGCTTGATAATTTTTTTCAAATAGATATGTTGATCAGCAAACAGATGTACGCCACGCTTGAGTGAAGCTAGTGGTGTAATCCAAATACGCGAGCTGTAACTAAGCAGCATGAGTCAGAATGGAAAAGAGCCGTAATTAAACTTAGTAATAACAACCTCTTGCATTAAGATCACTGCTGAACGCATACCTAAAAAACATGTTTATATTTAATCGCTTTAAAAACTGTGTTATTAAACAAATTAAATAGAACTCATATAAAATTCCATTGCACCTAGAGTGAGAGGATTTTGATAAAAGTTTATTTGTGGGATCTTTATTGATTCTTTGACTCAGAATGGTAACTATCACATCGAAATGTTTTACGAAGTCTCTATAACCCCTTTTGTAAGCCAGAAAATTTAATTATATTTCAATGTGTATATATTTTTTGAGGTTTTAGACACTGAAAAGTCCTATGGACGATAATGTTCTAACGCGAAATTATCTTATTAAGGGACTATAATCTTATCTATTCTGCGAAACTGGTTCATTATCATAAGAAAACAATTACCCCTCCCGAAAAGAGTAAAGTGCAGGGCAATAATATACGCAGACGAAGGGAAAATCGGGGGGTCATTGTGCATTTAAAATGCAGCCGATGGGACACATTTATATGTCGTCGGAAAGTTCCGAAAAGTTCGGAAAAAAGTGCAGATGAAGGTAGATCAAAGAAACCGAAATTGACCTTTAAAAATCTAGTTACCATAAAAATGGTAATGCAGTTTAATTTTCGTAGACGGACGTTTAATGAACTGAGCGAATTCGACCGAGGTCGTATCACAGATCTGTGTGAAGCAGGATGTTCTTCGCGCCGAAATGCTGAACATTCGGAACCTTATGCGCCAACAGTTCGTAACGTATATTGTAATATACAGGAGTTGTCCGAAATAATTGAAACACCTCGAAACAATAGGTGTTACGCACCTAATATGATGTGGGAGCACTCTTGGCATTTAAAACTGCTTGAATTCTCCTTGGAATGGACGCATACAAGTCCTGGATGGTGGTAAGTGGTATGTTATACCATTATTCCTGCAGAACCTGCTCCAATTTCTTGAGAGACGCCGTAGGAAGATAATGGGATCGCAATCTGTTTTCCAACGCAGACCACAGGGGCTCAATGATGTTTAAGCCCGGTGATTGTGCAGGCCAGGGAAGGTGTGCAATTTCATCCTCATGTTCCTCAAACCATGAATGAACAGTTTGACTTCTGTGAATCGGGGCATTATCATCTTGAAATGTGTAATCCCCTGACGGAAACAATGTCTGCACCATTGAATGCACATGGTCGGCCAAAAGAGGGACATAGACACCGCTAGTGATCCGTCCGTGTAAGGCGATAACGGGACCTTCTGCAAAACACGAGACCATGGCCCAAACCATTATGTAACCGCCCCATGCTTCAGTGTAGGAAGGAGATAGTCTGGGTTGTAGGCTTCTGCGGGAGTTCTCCACACGTAAACCCATCCTGTGGTGGGGAAAAGTGAGAAACTTGATTCATCGGAAAACAAGACATGTTTCCAGTGATCCACAGTCCACGTTTTATGTTCCTGGCACCACTGTAGTCTCCGTTTCATATTCACCTGTGACACCAGGGGTTTTGCAATCGCAGCTCTGCCGTAAATATTGTGTTTATGCAATTCCCTTCGCACGGTATGGGTCAACACTGGGTTTTGGAGATGTGCATTAGGCTCAGCAGTCACTATCGTCGCCGTGGTCTTCCTCCTTGCGGTCACAATCTCTTTTAATGTCCTCCTGTCTCTCGCAGGGAGTTTGGTTTTCCTTCCACAGCTGTGTCTCGCAGATGATGTTGTGCCGTGAACATTGTATGCTGTCATGACCTTCGACACGATACCTCTCGATACCTCTAATACCTGAGCCACTGTGGTTACCAACGCAACAGCCAGACGAGGCTCCTTCAATCTGCCCGCTTTGGAACTCCGACAGGCCATTCATTGTTCCTTCACCTGGAACGAAATTATGCAAACACCGATTTACCATGCAATCACACAGACCCTTGAGACTATAAGCAACACTTATTTATTTATTTACAAAAAAAATTGTAGCTACATGTTCGTTTTACTCAAAAAGCAGCACATATCAAAGTAACTGTTTTCAGCGAGGTGTTTCCATTATTTTGGAAAACCCTGTACCCTCACGGACAAAGAAAATTTTGCACCAAGAAGGAAGCATCGGATTGAATTGAAATTTTATGGACGTAATGATACAAATGAACGATACACATGATGGCAAAAACAGAACTGCAGGACAATTACAGAGGGATCTGTGTTACGCAGTCCGGTCATCTTCAATAGCGCGTCGCACCGCCTCGTGCAGCGATAGATGCTGCAATACGGTCCGGCATGGAGGCGAACAGACGCCTGATGTTGTCCTGCGGTAGACTGGCAGTGAAATTGCAAAAAATGTAGAAATTGTTCCTTGGCTGTCTTGGTTATGTGGTCTTCATTGTAGATTTTAATGAACTCATGCGTTTTGGTAAAATTTATTTGCCTTTTTTTATTCCATATGACTGTATGTCTACCGCGTAAGACGAATCAGAAAACCTTTTTGCCGGCGGAAAACAAAATATTCATAAACATGCACTTGTTACTTCAATGTAAACCTACCTATGGTTTTGATTCTAGAGACTTTTTGCAACTTTTAAACTCTATATTATAAAGTCAGATGTAACTCTATCAAGTAGGATAAAAGGTTTATAACTGTTAACATAAAGACAAAGCAGACCTTAATTCAAATTATAGTAATATCTTAACAACTGCATTGCGTGGAGACAGACCAAATAAAAATGTAATAGATTTGGATTGTATTTACTATCTAAGACTGATGTCGAAGATTGTAGATGGGTAAAAAGAATAAACTTTTATCCAACTGCCTAGTATTCGCTCGTTCAGAACCAGTAATTTGAGCCATATAAATTTAATACCGGTTTATTTGATCATTACTGAAACAATCTGAGACTTCACCAGAAAAAAGACTTGTATGTGATCGTATTGTGAGTAAACTTACGTCATCATTAACAGTAATATGTTTTTTTGTTTAGAGGTACTGTTCTCAGAAAAAAGGAAAATAGTAATTGAATTTTGATTTCAAAGGTACTATTCTCGGAATAAAACAAATATTGTAAAAAAATAATATTGATTATTTCAGACGTACTATTCTCAAAAGCAAGGAATTGCAATTCAAATCTCTAGTTTCAGAAGTATTTTTCTGAAGTACTTTTCAAGCGATGGCCTCTGATCATTCGTCCGAAAGGGGTCCGGGTTCGAATCCCGGTGAGGCATGGATGTTGTGTTTGTCTTACGGCACTGGCTCTCTCCCTTCCCTGGAACCAGTGGCCCTAAATTAGGGACGGGCGACTGCTTATAGCCCATTGAGTTGCTCACGGTGGTCGTTAAACCACAAATAAAAAAAATAAAAAAATAAAAACAAGGGAAGGTAAATCTTATACATTTTAACACCATTTTCGTCGACTGTTTATTGTGGAATACACAATCATCTGATTTGTTTTCTTCTTTCCTTCCCGATAGCGGTTGTGGTCAGTGGCGCGTGCTTGTGGCCAGTCATCTGAGCTGGCCCTGCCTGAAGAAGACCGGGATGCGGCATAGGCAGTGAGTTTGTACTACGGTTCCGGTCCTCTCCCCTTCTAGGAAACTGTGACCCTAAATTAGGGATGGGCCCATTTAAAGCGCTTGATGCTCATGGAGATTATTGAACACAGAAACAAAAACAATTTTGAAAAATCTCATAATTGAAATATAATTATTCTTACGCGTTATTAGCCGGACACTAAGCTCTAAAGTGTGGAAATCAGCTTGAAGCTAGAATGGAGCCTCAAACACTTTTAAATAAGTGTCACTTAAGCATAATTGAATGTAGAGATAAAGTTTCGTAGTTCTCTTATGGAATTAAAAAAAAGTAAATCTGATACATTTTAAAACCATTTTAACGATTGTTTATGGTGAAAAACACACAATAATTTATTTTCTCGTTAAATATCTCATAATTCAAATACGGTCATTTATGCGCTTCAGGAAAACGTTTCAAGCATAAAATGAAGTACATGAGTACGTGCAGGTGTAATAAAAAATACCAAATATTTTTTAAACGAGATATGAACAGTTGAAGAGCGATTAAGGAACTAAATTAGGCAGAAGAAATACCGATTCAAGATTTATACATCGCAAACCATAAACTTCGGAAATAGCACGATACTACAGACGGTAGAAGACGGTCATAAACACGATACACCCAGGCTTTGGAATAGAATCGTTTGATGAAGGATCTTTCCTCTAGTCCACTCTGCAGTTCCCGAGCAGACTACTGTTCGGAAATTGCTTTGCTTAAAATACCAGGCCGTAATGTAAGGCGGTTTTAATTGAAGATACTATCATTTATCAAGCTTTCCCAGCCGCTCAGCCGATATCAGTTTCCGGGTATAAATTATCCGGTGTTGATATCATTAATCTTCATCAGACTCAGCTGAATCGGAAAACTCATGTCCCTTGCAAAATGAGTTCCACTAATTCTTCCGAAACGGAACACTCCTGTGATAGTTTCATTCAAATTCAAAATATTTGCTGTGGGTCCATTCAAATCACATGTTAAGTCACTAAAGGATAAACTACTCGTACGAAAATAATCAAAACATTCCTGCCTCAATACTTAGCGTGAGAGAATGCAGAAAGAATATGATTTCTGATATTGAACCAAGGAGTTTTGTTCCCATGTCGTGGAACGATCATTCAGCTGAACTGTGTGCTCCTCGTCGTGGAAAGTTATCTGCGAATATGATCATTTTATTGAACAACAAAGTAACGAAAATAGTTTGCTTCACAACAAGTTCGTTTTTTCAAAAACGTTCGTTTGATTGAATTTGTTTTTCAATTTAATGACGGTAATGAGCCCTTAACTCTAGGAGGAGATGCCGTTCCTAATTCAAAGTCAAGGAATACGTTTCTTATGAACAAGTACAACGTCCATGCTTCGCCCGGCATTCGAACTCAGCTATTAAGTAAGTAGACATTTGTCAAATCTTCATTGGACCTTTCCAGAAATCTTCATTTGACCTTTCCAGAAATCTTCATTTGACCTTTCCAGAAATCTTCATTTGACCTTTCCAGAAATCTTCATTTGACCTTTCCAAAAATCTTCATTTGACCTTTCCCGCAGTGCTAAAAGTTTCTTAACTAAAGTGTCACTCATGAATGTTTAGAAACGCTATTCTACAGAAATCTTCAATTGACCGTTCCAGCAGTGCTACAGATTTCTTAACTAAAGTGTCACTCACGAGTTATTAGAAGAGAGATGAATTATTCAAAATGTGTGAAACTTTAGGTTTACCTTTTTCGCACGCTTCCTAAAATGAATCAAATGATATGACACTTGAGCCAGAAACTTTCAACTGGCCAGGATTGAAAACATGTTTAGGCAAATAATTGATTATTTTGTGTCCTTGTGATTGCTATTGAAAAAAACAATCCTGCTTGTAATTGTTTTGTTTTGAAAGTGAGTGGCGAATTCAAACTCGGTAACTGAATGGGATTATTGGAATTATGCCGTGTCTGAGTTTTCTGTGCTATAAATTGTACTTCGTTTATGCATGTGTGTATTCGTGAAATAGTCTCGTACCATGATATTGAGTTTCTTAGGAGCACAGTAAGTCGGACTGTAAGTTTTTTTTTGTAATGAGACATGCAATTTTCTGAAAATGAAAGTTGGTCAGCATTGTCAACATTCACATAAAGCTGTTTTTCGAAGAATCTTTCTGCTGCATTGATTATTCTGAGTAGTTCCCTATTGCAATGAAGTTACGTTTGTGACATCCAGCACTCCAAATTTCTGGGTTGCTGAGGTGAAACCGTAGAAAATTCATTATCCCTGAGTTGTAGCACGATTGTGTCTTGCTGTTGAGCACAGCATTGTAAAAGTAATGTTTTTTTCATTTTTTGTTTGTTTGAATGTTTGATGTCCACCGCGAACAACTCAATGGGTTATAAGCAGTCCCTAGTCTCTAATTTGGGTCTACTGAGGCAGAGAGCTCACCATCTATGCCGTACTCAGGATTCGAACGGGATCCATGTCGACGAGTATTTAGAAGCCAACGCTTCGTACCACTTAATGTTATGGCATTACCTGTTCTTCCATTACAAACGTCTAGCACTTAATTCCACAAATTATCATTGTATTCAATATCAGGCTACTTTGATGAGATGGTTCTTAGATAACCCGATGCCACGTACCTGAATTGAAAGACAAGTCCAAAGTACCATTGCGTCGTCATAAATCTTTAAATCGCACACAACTGAGCTGTTGCTAGTTATGTGAAGCCCGAATTTGAAATTCCTGCAGAAAGTACGACTGCAAAGTCGTGTTCCGTATCTTTTACGCTTGACGCAGTATGCAACCAAAATGCGGCCGCCTGCGTGAAATATGAAATTGAAACTGTTGCAGATGTACTCAGAGTTGATTCTTCGCAATGAGAAATCCAATTTTGGGATATCACGAACATGCAACAACTTTCCTGCAAATCTGCAGCAGAAGCAAGTACATTTTTACCTAATTTCTGTAACTGGAATACTTGGTGTATAGAATTTTTTTAGTGTTTCCTTCAATTTAGACTTGTTAAAAATCTACTGTGTCAGAAATCACTCGCGGTCACCGTGCTCACAAGGCATAATGCCGTTTGTCAGTTATAGAGTAACAGCAAACCACTAATCTCATTATCAATTTTAATTTTGCTTTCTCGGACTGGACACAAGTGAAAAAAATTGATTTTTCATATAGTTATAGTGATTTCATCAATTTAAAGTTCTTGGGCTTGTTTCGGTTTCTCATAATTTTTAGAGCGGTTTTTGAACGACTTCCTGTAGAAATGTTCTCTACTCATAGGTAAATTGGACTCAATTTATTTTGCACAAGATAGATCTCTACTCATAGGTTAATAGGAGTCAATTTGTTTTGCACAAGATATATCTCTACTCATAGGTAAATAGGAGTCAGTGTTTTTTCACAAGATAGCGTTAGTCACAATTGTGACGATTCATGTATCTTCAAATTTTTGTGATGTATAGGTTTTCCGCTAGGTGGGTCGATCTTGCTTTTTTAAGTAGTATGTTATCTACACTTTTAACATGTCAATTCGTAAAATTGTTTTATAATTCGATAGCTGGAACTATGAGCAAAACTCTTCATTCATTTCTTGCTTTGCGCAATGCAAAGTTTCCCGATAAATGGCACAAATGTATATGTTTTCAAGATAACCTAATCGGATATTTGGATTTAGCTTGATATTTCCACTTCCAAAAATTAGATAGATTTTGTTTTAATTTTGGCATCCGATAGCTATAATTCCGACCCATTTTTCATGCAGCTTTAGACATTTTGCTTTGTGAAATGTGCCAGCTAGGTTTTGTAAATTTAATTCAACAGTGTCTCCGTTTTTCAGATTGGAAATATTATTTTTACCATAGTCTTACTTTAGCCATGATACGTACGATGCACACACCATCTGATTCTTCAGATGCCGTGTTTTTCCGCTAACGGCGTTATGGTACGCAAAATTTGAACTATTACCTGCGCATCTAAAACTCCATTTCGGATGTGTTTTTTTTTTTGTATGCGTCCTATTGTTGAAGTCGGGATTAACATTTTTTGCCTTCCTTAGTTCTTTCGATGGACCATTTTCTAAAAAGGTGGCGTAATTTAAGATTTTTCATTCGACGATAATGCAGTTTCTACTCGTCGAAATTGAAAATAAGTAACGTTTGCGGGTCATTATTATTGCTAGATAATATTATTATCCGCACGCCTTCCGTGCAGATGCACTATTTTCCTCACTAAGGTGCGCGATAAGTTTTGTTTTTCTTCGAATATTGAGAGAAATTTGTTCATTACACCCGAGAATTCGATGTTATCTTTCTTGTTTTTTTTTTATAATGGAATTTGGTTTCCTTACCTGCTTATTTATCTTGCTCCTCCCATTTATTAACCTCGGGGAAAGTACTTGACTTTATCTCGTACTTTTTCGTTAGCGATGTTGGTTCCCCTACATGCAGCACAAAAGCAAACGTACTTTGTGCTTCAAGTATTTTACGCTCAGATGAAAAGTGTTATTCGTCATTTTTAATATTTTTTTGTTAAACAGAAAAGGTTTGAAAGATGCAAAGATCCCTTTTGGAAATGTATTATATCCAGTTTTATGGTAGTTTTCTTAGTGGTAACTGGCATTATTATACAATCGAGTTTTAGCTTTCGGAATTAATCTGTTTTACGAGTTCTCCAGATGACTGCGTCACACTTGATCCTTATCTCGTGGGTGAGAAGCGACCATTCCACGTAATGTGGAATGGCTCCTTCGTACTCACGTAATAGCGATGAAGTGTTCTTTTACCTCAGATTTCATACATTTAACTTTTTGACGTCTTTTTTTTAAGGTTAAGTGCCTACAGTATGATTTTGTCCGTCCGCCCGTTTGGGGACATTATATCTACGAAACCATTAGTTCAAAATGTGAGAACGATTATTCATGCACCATCGAATTTAAAATACATTTTCTTCGATATAATTGCTTCTAAATGCCCTATCGAAAAAATTATTTATTTCTTTCGATACCATTTATAATGAATACTATTTTGCGTAGTTTCTTTTTTCAGACAATGCGCAGTTTTTTGTCTACGGGGCGTAGAAGTAAACTGCCATTTCCCTGATATGTATGCTTCTAAAAGTCAAACCTGGAAAAGTCCGGATAGAGTTCCTGGTGGGGAATATTCTGCATATAATTTCTAATTTTTCGTAAGGAATTGTTTTGTCACGAGAGGGAGTAAGGGTATATTTCTGTTTCCGATGTGTTTGCAGCAATATCTGAGCTACTAAAACTTCGATTAAAAATTCTCCTTTGCTGTCAGATACCACTCAACACGAATATCCGCATGCGCATAATTTCTACTTAAAAAAAGTCTACTTAAAAATACACACTGGGGAAAATTGCTCCGGTGGCGCAGTGGTCTGAACGTTGGTTTCTCACCATTTGTTCGATAGAGGTCGGGTTTGAATCCCAGGGAAGCATGGATGTTGTGTTTGTCTTAAGGAACTGGCCCTCTGCTTGCTCTGGAAGCAGTGGACCTAAATAAGGGACGGGCGCCTTCTCGAGTTCCCTACATCGAGTTCCTCACAATTGCCGTTAAACATCCAAACAAATGAAAAAAAATAACGCACAGTTTTTTGGCCAGGGGGTTGATATATGTTTATTTTTATCGGTATCTCTGTTTCTAACAGTTCGATTTGAAAACTTCTTTCTTTGTTGGGCAGTGTTTCTGGTTCGTAATGTTTTGTGCATTATTTAAATTTTTTCTTAAAGCACAAGTTTGCCGTCAGCTGGCATAAGTTTACGTTTTCGTTTACGGCACATTTGCAGCACTGTCTCCGCACCTAAAATCTCGATTGAAAAAAATTCTTTTTTTATCAGATACTACTAACTAAAAAATTCTTTTTTTATCAGATACTACTAACTAAAAAATTCTTTTTTTTATCAGATACTACTAACTAAAAAATTCTTTTTTTATCAGATACTACTAACTAAAAAAATCTTTTTTTTATTAGATACTACTAACTAAAAAATTCTTTTTTTATCAGATACTACTAACTAAAAAATTCTTTTTTATCAGGTACTACTAACTAAAAAATATTTTTTTTATCAGATACTACTAACTAAAAAATTATTTTTTTTATCAGATAGTACTAAATAAAAAATTATTTTTTTATCAGATACTACTAACTAAAAAATTCTTTTTTTATCAGATATTACAAACTAAAAAATTCTTTTTTTATCAGATACTACTAACTACGAAAACATTTTGTGCTCATTACCTGCAAGAAATAATACACAATTTTTCCTGTCGGGGCGCAAATGTTTAATTTCTTCTTGATATCTAAAAGTTCAATTTTAAAAATTCCATTAGCACTGGTTACCATTCGGCTTATGCAACATTTTGCACGTAATCGTGGGCTTTGGTAGTCAGAGTTCTGGCATTAGGAGGTGTTAGTGTGTATTCTGTTTGCAACTGTGTCTCCGCTTCTAAAAATCCCATTGAATTTTTTTACGGTATGCCATTTGCTACAGTAGAGATTGGGAACATTATCTTCTTTAAGTAATGCATAGTTTTCCTCGCTAGGGGGCGTAATGTCAAATTTGTTTCCTCGCTATCTCTACTTCCAAAAGGGGTATTTGAAAAATTAATTTTCCTATTGCTAAGAATACTTTTTTATTATTCAAAATTCTTCCGCCAGGGAGCGTCAGCGCTTGTTTTTATTTGAAAGAGCTTATTCTATTATAAAAATCACTTAGACCCCCCCCCTTTTGGTAGGGTATTCTTCATTATGAAGAGTATTTCGCAAAAAGAGTATTATGGAGCGCACGAAAAGTATTACTGTGACCAACCTTCCCATTGGACCAGAGAATGTGTGTTTTAAAATCAATTTACCTTGGCTTGTTTGAGATTTTTCGCTTCGCATAATCACTGTTACCAATAAACAATGACTATCGTATAACTGCGGCAGACATGATCGGCTGTAAATTGATCTTACTACCCTCCCGCACGGAACCCAATGGTACTCCTCTCCAATACCGTAAACGGGGCAATGTGACTTACGTAGTAGGCATTCGGCATCTGATGCTATTCCTACAGGCTTCATCATGTGCTATGGGATCATTCAGGATCCTACTGGCTGCACAGTTGCGGAACTTTTGGTCAAGCCGGCGATATGCCTTGACTTGTAACGTCGATACTTTCTTATTCGTTTATCTGAAAATATAATCGTTTGCAAATCCTTCGAACTGCGCCTATCTATGGATTTGCGCAAAAATTGGTAATGCGGTTTCAATATTGCAGTGCATATTTTTTCTTATGAATGAAAGTTCCGTTCATTGTCCATTATATGCAACCCAAAACTTAGGCTATAGGTCACCGCAAGACATCATTTTTTCTTGGTACCACTAATTTTTTCTCAGCCTTTTCTTTAAGTGATGTCACTATCGCTTTTTGTGGCTTGCACTTTTTTCTGTATAGCGGTGTAGCGATCATCAAGTGCAACTCCGAGGGATATAAGCAGAGCCGGTACTATCATTTGGCCAATTAGGCAGCCGCAGGGCCAAATGGGGACGTAGTACTGACCTTTGAGGGGCACAGCTGAAAAATTTTTAACCTATGTAAAAATGCAATTGACAATTTACACTTTTTAGTTTTAGATAAATATCACAACAAGGCCAATGAATATAATTAACTATAAAGTCTCATGAGAAATTTCCGTATGCTGTTTTTTATTTATCCTTTAATGTTTCATTTTTTTTAATGTTGTGATAAATTGAAGTTGGCAATTTTTTTAGGGAGGGTTGCAAGTAGTTGGCCTTGCCTTGGGTACAAAATAGCCTGGCACCCACACTGGATATAAGCAGTAGCACATCCCTTATTTAGGGACAATGATTCCGGGAAAAGGACATCCAGCGTCATCGGACCAGCACACCACCCATACCTGGCCCCGTACTCGAACCCTTGCCTATCTCGGACAAATGATCAGAAGCCAGCGCCTCAGACAACTCGGCCAACGAGATAGACTTTCCCTTCTGCGGTTTAAATCATCGATACGCTTTCTTCACTTGTTTCTGTAAAACATTTGATATAAGCGCGTGTATTTTATTACTTGGTTTTACTTTAGGTCTTTAAAACTGCTTGTCTCACTCCTGAATTATTCGCAGTTTTGTGCTATCAGATTTTCGTATTGAATTTTTTGACATTCTGATTATTTCATAAACATGGGTAAGCTTGTTATTCATCTACGCCTAAAGAAATATCCAGGGTGAATTGATTAATTAACTGCCATTACAAAACCATCAATCTTGCTGATACTGATGGCTGCTAATTGATCATTCCACTAAAGACAATGTTCCCACGGCTGAAGTAATTCATCGTACCTTTTATTCCTTCTCTTCCTCGTTTCCAACCATTTTGTAGGAAATCCCGAATACACATTCGCCCATTCCTTTTTCACGAAAATACCATTTTAAAAGTGAATTCAGCTTTTAAGAAATGCCAAACGCACACATATGCATGTAATGCGTTCACCCTAATTTATCTCTTTTGAATGAAACCTGCAAATGCTATTTTCTATGTGGCATGATCCAAGTCTGTTCGTAGGCGAAAATGCAATACGCACAATGCTACGTACTTACAGAAACAGATGTACGTGACTAACTGGCAACACTTGCGCCGTCGTTTGCTCAATTTTCTTCCACCTAAACAAGTAAGGAAGTTTATTAAACTCAGCCGGTACAGTTTTCATGTGAATGAAGTCGTCTTCCTCACGTTTATAGAGCTACTTGCTATCACCCCTTTTATCTTGCGTTCTTGTTCCCAGTGGTGTGATCGATACCGTTGTTCTGTTTTCTCCCTTGTTGATCATTATGTCACTTTTTAACTGAAGACGAGAAGAGAAAGAGGAGAAAGAGAACTGCCCAATATTTCACTGCGCGACCATTTCTGCTGGAAGACTTGAGGGATTTTCTCAATTTATTTTATGGACGATCGTGTTTGCTTTTATGGGGTAGGCATTGATTTTTTCTACGGCTTATGTGTTACGCGAAACAAAGGAAATTCCTTGATCACAGCTTGGGAAAGCTTACTGAAACCACCAAAGCCTGACTTTTTTGTTTTGCTCATTGAAGAATTCTTATCTTGACCTAACAACAAGCCTTAGGACAAAAAAAAAAAGAACTGGAATAAAGTTAATTCCGCTGCACAACAAATGTAAGGAAGAGAGGAAATGAGCTCAGGACAATAAGCATTTTTCAGCCAGAAAGGTTTAAAAACTATAGTAAATTTACCTGCGAAAAGCGACACTCACAGAAAGCTGTTTCCAGGTTGTATTGTTCCAGACCTCAGGTACAGAGTCTCTACGGGCATTTAGAATTTTCCCGTACAGGTTCCAGTCTGGCTCCGTGAACAGCGTCGAAGTAGTACCTTAGGCATAAGAAATCGATGGCCAGTTTTCTGATTGCATAGCACAGAGAATCATTTTTTACAAAGCTGCTTTGGAGTGAAGATCACCTGAGGTGCACACTAGTTCTACTTCTTTGCAAATTTAGAATACACGAAAACCCACCAGTCATGAAATTTAAATCGAAACTAAAATTCAAAATTTGTTTACTAATTAATTAAATTCAACAATAATAATGCACTCCGATGTAACGCTTCTCACACGTTTCGAATGTTAGTGAGGCAGAGTAAGGTAAGTACCGATCTCAATAAGTACGCTAAATATTCGGTACGTAACGCAGATGAAAATTTATATAGCTCCATAAATGCTGGAAAATTAGCCATTGCTACAGCATATGAAATGGCTGGTGCCTTTTCTTCTGTGCGATCACAGAGTCCAGCAAACCAAGTCTTCGAAATCAACACCTGCGTGATTTTCACCTTGAATGATCACAGCACGGAGCTCGAAGCTCATGTAGGAGTTCATATCCCGCATCCCAACAAACCTACCATTCTCACATAGCGGCAGTACTGTTTTCAAGCAGGCTTGATGGTCCATTCAAGATGGCAAAAGAAAACATCGCTGACTTTAAGGAAGAGTTGGAGGGTGGAACGGCTTCAAAGCTCAACCGCAGTAGTGCTTCTATTGCACTAGGCATCTCCTTACCTTCCATTTCGTCTGGGCGGCGCATGTGGTAGGAGTGCCCCATTGGAGATACACAACGTATGTTTCATTTCTCAGCCAGACTCCATTCCCCAGTCTTACTTATGGCTCTTCGTGAGAGATTTCGTGAATATTACTAAACAACAAAATGGCTGGGAAGAAAAAAAGAACTTCATAGCAGGCTGTATTAAAATCGGTAAGTTTTTTTGTCGGTCACCTGTTAAAATGGTAATTTTTTCATGGAACCGTGCTGACCTTGACAGACAGGTTCCACCGGATATACACTAAGGTCCAGAAAAAAAAAAAGAAAAAAACAACCTGGGAAGGGCGCTACCATTTCCAATACATGCCACCACACTCATGTGTTAAATGATTCGCCGTTCATATGGCAGCTTATCAGGATTTAATCGATTTCGAACCTGATATGATAGTCGGTGCCCGGGAGATGGGTCAATCCACCTCCGAAATTACCAAGAAATTTTAAATTACAGGTTCAACATTTGAAGGGTGTACCTGGAATACACAAACTCAGGAAAAAAAATACAGAGTGACAGACCAGTGGGGAAATAGAAAACCCGTGGACGATCGTGGACAGTGTCGTCTGTCACTCATCGTAACATCCGCCCGGCGTTCAACATTGCCGCAAATCACAGAGCAATTCAATGCTGGGGCCAGTAGTAGCATCAGCGTTCGGACCGTGCAACGTTACCTGTGTTCTATTGGGTTCCAGAGCCGACGGTCTACTCGGGGGGCTATTGTTGACCCGACGACACAAGGCTGCGCACCTCGCCTGGCCTTGGGAACACCGTCATTGGACGCAAGATGACTGAAAAGGTGTAGTCGGGTCCGACGACACAGGCTGTGCGCCTCGCCTGGGCTCCGAAACACCGTCATTCGACGCAAGATGACTGGAAACGTGTGGCATGGTATAACGACACAAGGCTGTGCGCCTCGCCTGGGCTCGGGAACACAGCCATTGGACGCAATATGACTGGAAAGGTGTAGCCTGGTCCGACGACATAAGGCTGTGCGCATCGCCTGGGCTCGAGAACACAGCCATTAGACGCAAGATGACTGGAAAGGTGTAGTCGTGTCCGACGACACAAGGCTGCGCGCCTCGCCTGGGCTGAGGAACACAGCCATTGGACGCAAGATGACGGGAAACGTGCAGCCTGGTCCGACGATACAAGGCTGTGCGCCTCGCTAGGCCTCGGGAATACCGTCATTGGACGCAAGATGACTGGAAAGGTGTAGCCTGGTCCGACGACACAAGGCTGTGCGCCTCGCCTGGGCTGAAGAACACAGCCATGGGACGCAAGATGACTGGAAACGTGCAGCCTGGTCCAACGACCCAAGGCTGTGCGCCTCGCCTGGCCTCGGGAACACCGTCATTGGACGCAAGATGACTGCAAAGGTGTAGCCTGGTCCGACGACACAAGGCTGTGCGCCTCGCCTGGGCTGAAGAACACAGCCATGGGACGCAAGATGACTGGAAACGTGCAGCCTGGTCCAACGACCCAAGGCTGTGCGCCTCGCCTGGCCTCGGGAACACCGTCATTGGACGCAAGATGACTGGAAAGGTGTAGCCTGGTCCGACGACACAAGGCTGTGCGCCTCGCCTGGGCTCCGGAACACCGTCATTCGACGCAAGATGACTGGAAACGTGTGGCATGGTCCAACGACACAAGGCTGTGCGCCTCGCCTGGGCTCGGGAACACAGCCATTGGACGCAATATGACTGGAAAGGTGTAGCCTGGTCCGACGACATAAGGCTGTGCGCATCGCCTGGGCTCGAGAACACAGCCATTAGACGCAAGATGACTGGAAAGGTGTAGTCGTGTCCGACGACACAAGGCTGCGCGCCTCGCCTGGGCTGAGGAACACAGCCATTGGACGCAAGATGACGGGAAACGTGCAGCCTGGTCCGACGATACAAGGCTGTGCGCCTCGCTAGGCCTCGGGAATACCGTCATTGGACGCAAGATGACTGGAAAGGTGTAGCCTGGTCCGACGACACAAGGCTGTGCGCCTCGCCTGGGCTGAAGAACACAGCCATGGGACGCAAGATGACTGGAAACGTGCAGCCTGGTCCAACGACCCAAGGCTGTGCGCCTCGCCTGGCCTCGGGAACACCGTCATTGGACGCAAGATGACTGGAAAGGTGTAGCCTGGTCCGACGACACAAGGCTGGGCGCCTCGCCTGGGCTCCGGAACACCGTCATTCGACGCAAGATGACTGGAAACGTGTGGCATGGTCCAACGACACAAGGCTGTGCGCCTCGCCTGGGCTCGGGAACACAGCCATTGGACGCAATATGACTGGAAAGGTGTAGCCTGGTCCGACGACATAAGGCTGTGCGCATCGCCTGGGCTCGAGAACACAGCCATTAGACGCAAGATGACTGGAAAGGTGTAGTCGTGTCCGACGACACAAGGCTGCGCGCCTCGCCTGGGCTGAGGAACACAGCCATTGGACGCAAGATGACGGGAAACGTGCAGCCTGGTCCGACGATACAAGGCTGTGCGCCTCGCTAGGCCTCGGGAATACCGTCATTGGACGCAAGATGACTGGAAAGGTGTAGCCTGGTCCGACGACACAAGGCTGTGCGCCTCGCCTGGGCTGAAGAACACAGCCATGGGACGCAAGATGACTGGAAACGTGCAGCCTGGTCCAACGACCCAAGGCTGTGCGCCTCGCCTGGCCTCGGGAACACCGTCATTGGACGCAAGATGACTGGAAAGGTGTAGCCTGGTCCGACGACACAAGGCTGGGCGCCTCGCCTGGGCTCCGGAACACCGTCATTCGACGCAAGATGACTGGAAACGTGTGGCATGGTCCAACGACACAAGGCTGTGCGCCTCGCCTGGGCTCGGGAACACAGCCATTGGACGCAATATGACTGGAAAGGTGTAGCCTGGTCCGACGACATAAGGCTGTGCGCATCGCCTGGGCTCGAGAACACAGCCATTAGACGCAAGATGACTGGAAAGGTGTAGTCGTGTCCGACGACACAAGGCTGCGCGCCTCGCCTGGGCTGAGGAACACAGCCATTGGACGCAAGATGACGGGAAACGTGCAGCCTGGTCCGACGATACAAGGCTGTGCGCCTCGCTAGGCCTCGGGAATACCGTCATTGGACGCAAGATGACTGGAAAGGTGTAGCCTGGTCCGACGACACAAGGCTGTGCGCCTCGCCTGGGCTGAAGAACACAGCCATGGGACGCAAGATGACTGGAAACGTGCAGCCTGGTCCAACGACCCAAGGCTGTGCGCCTCGCCTGGCCTCGGGAACACCGTCATTGGACGCAAGATGACTGGAAAGGTGTAGCCTGGTCCGACGACACAAGGCTGTGCGCCTCGCCTGGGCTGAAGAACACAGCCATGGGACGCAAGATGACTGGAAACGTTCAGCCTGGTCCAACGACCCAAGGCTGTGCGCCTCGCCTGGCCTCGGGAACACCGTCATTGGACGCAAGATGACTGGAAAGGTGTAGCCTGGTCCGACGACACAAGGCTGTGCGCCTCGCCTGGGCTGAAGAACACAGCCATGGGACGCAAGATGACTGGAAACGTGCAGCCTGGTCCAACGACCCAAGGCTGTGCGCCTCGCCTGGCCTCGGGAACACCGTCATTGGACGCAAGATGACTGGAAAGGTGTAGCCTGGTCCGACGACACAAGGCTGCGCGCCTCGCCTGGGCTCCGGAACACCGTCATTCGACGCAAGATGACTGGAAACGTGTGGCATGGTCCAACGACACAAGGCTGTGCGCCTCGCCTGGGCTCGGGAACACAGCCATTGGACGCAATATGACTGGAAAGGTGTAGCCTGGTCCGACGACATAAGGCTGTGCGCATCGCCTGGGCTCGAGAACACAGCCATTAGACGCAAGATGACTGGAAACGTGTAGCCTGGTCCGACGACACAAGGCTGTTCGCCTTGCCTTGGCTCGGGAACACAGTCATTAGACACAGGATGACTGGAAACGTGTAGCCTGGTCCAACGACACAAGGCTGTGCTTCTCGCCTGGGCTGGGGAACACCGTCACTGGACGCAAGATGACTGGAAACGTGTAGCCTGATCCCACGAATCGCGGTACCAACGGTTTTGTGAAGATGGCCGACTACGGGTGTGGCGGCAGCTCCACAAGGCAGGAGATCCCGCATGCCTAAAAGGAAGAGTGCAGGCCGGCGGTGGTTCTGTTATGGTGTGTGGTGTTTTCAGGTAGCACGCATTAAGATCCCTCGTACGTCTGTAGACCGCTCAGACTGGTGGAGGTTATGTAACCATACTTGAGGATCATTTGCACTCGTTCATGCCATGCAACCACTCCGACGAGTGCGCCCTCTTTCGACATGACAATGAGCCACCGCACAATAACATCAATTCCGACCTCAGTGTGTTGCCAACATCATTCTCGTTTCAGGGAAAAGACATAAGGTTAAGGTTTGAAAATGTCTAAGGGAAGGAACTTAAATTTACATAGAAAGAGAAACTCAAAAGGATAGTTAAAATAGAATATACGTTACATCTTCCACAGTTGTCTGTCTTGAGCCAGTCTACTCCAGCATGCTTCCGAATTTTATCCATCCATATCCATTGTGGTCTTCTGGATCTTTTTTCGTTCCTTGGTATCCAGTCACATTATGTGGTTTTACATTTTTTCTCGGAAGCAAAAGAGAAAGAAACTTTAGGCACGCAGAGTAAGCACGAAATAGCTGGCACGCCAAAGATTTACTGTAAATGTAAGAATGAAACATTCAGAGCCGGACCATTTATGAGTAGTCGGGTCCGACGATTCGACCGATGTCAATATCTTGTTGAAAAATTGCTGGCAACGAACTTCATTTCAAATTGTGAGTGTTCATCACTAAGCGTGTTTCTCTGCTTGGATATATCAATTTCGAATAATAAAAAGACCTGCTCGTATACATGCGTACTGCCAAACAGAGCAATAATCATTATAGCAAAAGCTCTTCACTGATTATACTTGTGATCTGTTTCTCGAAATTTTTGAATAAGGTAAGTATCACATTACAGTTTAATGCGTTCCATTCGGAAATTTTTTGGTGTCTTGTCTTCGTCTAGTTTTAAATGCGATGTAAATATTGTGTGAATTCTAATTATGAAAAATCCCTCATCGAATTCTAGTCGTATTATTAATCTGTGGTGTAGAAACTATTAAGCAGTGGCTCAGCGCGACTTAGCACCGCTAAGACACTTTCGTCGTTAGATGGTAAGGAAAGCAGGACAAAAGAAGTTCTTTGGAGGATCATGTACGCAGAAATAACTATTGCTGTGTTTTATGAATATTCGTATATTGAATGAATGTTCGTATTAGAGGATCAGGCTAAACAGTTGGTTCACGCAGTAGGGCGTTTCTTGGATCACAAGAGTTCTTTAGTAATTAATCAGCCAAGACTGCGATTTTAAAAATGACGTATAAGAGGTGGCTTGTTCGTGTGGCAAAGCTTCGCTGCTCTGAGAGAATCAACACAGAAACATTAAACAGATATATAAGCTTAGTGACAAGTGTTCTATGGCTGCGATTGGGCATTTCTGCTAAACTCACAAAGGGCTTCAATAAAAGTAATCTCCTGAGCCCATCTCTTGGTTCTTACTGGTAGCGCAAAAACGGTGGCCCGGTGGCCGAGTAGTCAGAGGTGCTGGCTTCGGGATAATTGCTGGAGCCAGACCCGAGCCCTGGATGAAGCAAGGCCGATGAACTCGATCTACGACGTTGGCCCTCCTTCCTTCCCGGAAACAGTGGCCCAATACCAGGGGCGGGCGACTGTCCGTGGCCCTTGATGCTCACGGTCCTCGTTAAAACCCAAAACAAACATGAAAAGTTGCACAAAAGGTAACCTTTACTGCCATCCCAAAATCACAGATAAAACGGACTATAATTCAAATGTATTCAATTTACGTGATTCATAGAGGGTGAGTCGAAAGTTTTGCAATATTTGCATAAACGCATGTCCTGCAGCGGGTATGTCACGTGTTTAAACAATTTCAAGTCGCGCACTGCAGTCTGTTGAAAGGGATACAAAGTGGTAGTCGTTTTTTTCATTTTTGATTAAAGGTTTAACGATAACCGTTAGAAACTCAATGGGCTATAAGCAGTCGCCCGTCCTTAATTTAGAGACTTTGACTCCAGAGAAAGGGGAGAGCGCCAGGGCCTTAAGACAAACACAACATCCATGCCTCACCGGGATTCAAACCCGGGCACATCTTGGACGAATAGTCAGAAGCCATCGCTTAGATCACTGCGCCACCGAGGCGGCGTGGTAGTCGTTGCTGTGAACAGCATTGCATGTCGTCGTTCTGTCTGTGGTTGGGACGCCTAAAAGATGAACAGCCACAACCGGCTAATTAGGGAACTTTTGCTTTACGAGTTTGAACTTGGCCATAACGCTGCTCAAGCAAACACGGAACATTTGTCAAGCGAAAGGGGAAGCTTCCATGGACCACAGCACCGCAACCATATGGTTCAAGAAATTTCTCTCAGGTGACAGAAACCTCGACGATCAGCCAAGCTCAGGTAGGCCGCGAACCGTGTTTTCGGAGGCCGTGCGCTAGGCCGTAGAGACAAATTCGACAACCAACACTTGGATATTGTCCGGCGAGCTGGGCATATCCCAGACCACCGTGGTTCGTCACCTTCAGGACCTCGCTAAGGTCTACAAGAGCTGCCGCATTGTTCCTCACGAACTAACGCCAGCTGAAGCAAACTGCCGAGTGGAACGGTGCACGAAACTCATACAAAACCCGCGCGATGTACGTTTCACCAAGAGAATTATTACGTGCGATGAAAAGTGTGGGTCTGTTTTCGCAATCCTAATACAGAACGGCAGTGATTGAGCCCAGACCAGCTTCCTGAACCTGTTGCTAAACGTTGGCGCTTCGAGCACAAGATGATGCTCTGCGTCTGGTGAAATTTCGAGGGGATAATCCATTACGGATTTGTTCCAGACGGTTTGACCATCAACACTATTCTTAACAGCTGGAGCGGATGTTTGCGGTTTTGGAGTAGAAGTACCCGGCAAGGGTGAACAAAAAAGCGCGCTCTCCCACAGCAGGACAACACTCGGCCTCATACCGCGCGAACGACCCGAGATAAACTCCAGGAACGTGAGGGTATCGAACTAATCCCACACGCAGCATATAGTCCGGACATTGCCCCGTCGGATTATTACTTGTTCTGGTCCATGGCCCACTTCCTTCGCGGACGACACTTCAACAATCAGGAGGAGGTGGCAGACGGGATGAAAGTGTTCTTCGCCTGGAAGGATAAGAACTGGTAACACCGCGGAATCGAAGAACTGGCAGACAGATGGCTAAAGACGGTGCAACACGATGGCCTATACTTTGAATGTTAGTCAGCTTTGGTTGTAAAGGTACATATGAAGACATAAAGTGATCCAAATATTAAAAAACTTTCGACTGGCCCTCTGTATTATGTACACTGAATATTTGAAATCGCTTAAAACGACGTTCCCCGCTAAGGCACTTCTTTTCTAAAACAATAGTGATATTCATAGCATGTGACTCCCACGCAATATCTTTTTGTTTTAAATTGCCTAAATTAAGCATTTAAACGAAATTGGATGAAATAATTAATAAAATTTAATTAAAAAGTAACAATAATACTCTTATGCACGTTTGAAATCTTTGAGGGTATTCTGTCTGGGTTGGTTTCACCTAATTCATTCACCGTTAAGGCTCTTAGAACTACATCACTGTTATTAATACTTTCTTAGCAAAGAAAGGCATTTAAGATAAGAAAAATTTCAATTCCATCTGTTATTCCACAACTGCAATTTAACTTTACAGCCTTAATGCTATCAAACATGCCGGTTATTAGTTTATTTCCCCGCACGGGTATAACTGGTTTTCCAGTTATTTGGGGAGCGGCTTCCTCACGGCCCGAGCTGACCTTGTGACTGGTTAACATCTGGTGTCATGCCACCGCTTGTTTTTTTTTCGGTGATGTTGGAGTTTGCAGGGACGGGTGTTCATCCAGCTGTTGGGGAGTCGCGCCCGCACGATCCCGAGCTGGTCTTGTGCCTCGCTTTTTCGTTTTGATTTATCTTCTGCACTGGCCAGTTGCCCGTGTTGTACACTCTACCTAATCGCTACCCCGCTATGTACTAACACCCCGGTCTTGTGGTTTTGTTACCCTCCACTACTAACTGTTTATATTAACCGCTCAGTTCGTAGGTTGCTGAGATTCCGTTTAGGTTCCACTCCAGGGTTTTTTTCCTTGGATTACTTTTTCCCTTTTAGCTGGTTTGGGTGCTAGATCTACCTGCATGTTTGCCGCGTGCGGAGACCCATGAGGCGGAAATGGGATGTCTGGCGGCTGAGGTCGCCGGAGACCGGAGAAGTGCCTCCTGTGTACCAACACTATTCTTCGACCCCGGCTTCGCTGTAAACGGGAGGCTAGAGACTAACCCACCTCTAGTCAGAAGTCTTGTACCAAGTTGTGTACAGGGTTTTAGCGGCTTTATTGTCGTATAGCACGGGAGGTTAAGCCCGGGGGCTGTGGGATCATGCCAAAGGCGTTGGCATGACGGAACTCTGGAGGCCGAAGTGTCCGCCGAGTGCGTGTGATCACAGCCAACGGACTATATCTGCAGCGTATAAGGCCCAGAACTGTGTCCAGCGTCATTTTCTTGGCTTGCAGACCTCCAGTTCTCCCTTGTAGGGCTCGGTGGTGGGTGGAGTAGTCTGCAGACGAATCCTCCTACTTTTTTCCATGGGTAAAAACAAAAACAAAAACTCCAAACTCAAGTCACCTGAGAAAATGATAGTTGACAACGACTCCCCTTTGTCTTCTCAACCTACCGAGTCCCATAACCTTAAACGGTCTTTAGATCATGACCTGGACCAAGAACGTGGAACCTCGTCTTCGGCACCTGTACCAGTCGCTCTGAAGCGTCGTCTCCCTTCGATTGCAGTGAATACGCATGCTACACACTTAGTTGTAGAATCCATCGATCCGAATGAGAGACTGTCCACGAGATCTCCCTTTTTCATTTCTAAAGCTTTGGACGCTGCGGTTGGCTCCTTGAAGTCTGTGAGGAAGCTTCGCTCTGGGAACCTGCTTGTCCAAACTTGCAGTGTTTCTCAGAGTAACACTCTTCTGCACCTCACTAGTCTTCATGGCATTCCTGTCAAAGTGACACCTCACCCGTTTCTTAACACTTCTCGGGGTGTTATTTCGGAGTTTGATCTCTTGGCATGCAGTGAGGACGAAATGGTGAGTGAACTGGCAGATCAGGGTGTTATTGCTGCACGTCGTATGATGTTCCGGCGCGATGGTTCTTTGATTAAATCTAAAAATGTAATCTTGACTTTTAACTCCCCGAAAGTTCCGACCGAAATTAAGGCTGGCTACTTGGTCTGTGGAGTTCACCCGTACATTCCCAGTCCTCTGCGCTGTTTCAAGTGCCAGAGGTACGGGCATTCACAACGTTCATGTAACAGTTCCGCTCGTTGCGCAAATTGTGGCTCCAGTGAACATGACGGGGAAGGTTGCACTTCTGCGGCCTGCTGTGTTAACTGTGGTGAGGCCCATGCAGCTTACTCCCGCAACTGTATGAAATGGAAGGACGAGATGGCGATCCAGCGCCTCAAGACCCTGGAAGGCCTCTCGTACCCTGCTGCCAAGGCCAAGTTGGGTATTCGCAACAACCGACAGCGTACTTTTGCCGCAGTAGTTCAGTCTCTGCCACAACCCGTGCAGCCCTTTTTTCCGCGCCCTGTAGCTCTCGCCGGACTTGCCAAGAGATCTACAGCTGAACAAGCGACACAGGTGGATTTCTCCAAGCTCCAGATTATTCGCCCAGCTGACTCTGCGCCTTCTCTTTTGGAGACGACCGACTCTTCCAGTTCCCAGCAGAAAGCTTGCACGTGTGGAAGAGCTGGTCCTAAATCCACAAAGGTGTGCAGTGTGCATCCAACCCATCCAACTGTCGCGGTCCAACTGACCAACATTGCAACTGTCCCAGACTCAGCGAGGTCCCCACCCTCAACCAACATTATGGGGGAACATAAGGGGGAGGAGAGTGACAGTTCGTCTCTCTCCTTTGACTCATCTTATGTGTAGTTGTGTTCGTTTCCGTGATGTGTGTTTTCATTTTTTTCATTTGTTGATCGGGTACGCAGCTGCACTGCAGCGGCTCCTAAATGACCACTGCGATACTGCTGCGGTGTTGTCATTTTTTTAAACAAATTGACTTTTGTGAACGTATCTGGATTTTGGCCCTATCATCATTCTCATTCCTCAGTTTTACTTAATCAGCTAGTTTCTAACCATTGTACCATGTTTTTAATACTGTTTGTTTCATTGTCTTTTTTGGCCCTTCCATCATTCTCATGGTTCGGTTTTACTGGGTCAGCCAGATTTTGGGATTTATGCCACGTTTTTTAATACTGTTTGTTTGTCTTGTGTCTGGCGCGCTTTGGCCAAACATGGCCCTTGCGCCATAAAAATCAATCAATCAACCAACCAACCAACCAACCAACCAACCAACCTATTAGTTTATTCTTTCTTTGTAACTCTTTGTTAAAAGGATTTCAGAACCCGACAATGTGAACAAGAAACGTTAAATAACTATAACGAATAGAATTCTCCGGCTGGACGTGTAGTGCAGGAAAGCTTACGTTAAGTCACGTTAGGGTTATTGAAAGGTTACTTGACGTAGCTAAAGTGTGCTTAATCTTCAAAGTGCTAGAGTTTGTTTAGGTAAGACACGCACGTGCAATAAATTCCAAGAATATGGAATTTATTTTTTCTCAGCGTTCCTCATTATCTTGAATATCAGTAATATAACTTCGGTTTTAGTACATTAGTATCTTGAAGGCTCCTTATTAGAGCTGTAAACACAATATTCCCTGAACTTAACGTAAACACTCAATGAAATAGACTTAACGGCTAGACAGAGGTCTGACAATAAAATGAACTAAGTAAACGTACTCACTTTTAACCTCTTATTGGGGAACTCCTGGTATTACTCAAATACACACTCCAAAATAACACAACTACTGATAGTCCGAACTTTCGTAATATCGTAGAAAAGTAGGTAAATCGCATATCAATAATCAGGAAGAACCTATCACATATAAAACGAAGCTCTCTGGTATACTTGAACGCGCCTATATATACTGCATACCTCCACGTCATGACTTACACTCATTGCCACATATAATTCAGCGGGAGAAACAACATCTCGTTAAGTGAGAAGATAATTTGCATAGGAAAATAAAATAACAAGAGATAGTAAAATCAAAAAGAAACTGAATCTAGAGTATACGTCACATCATCTCCCCCTTATATATATATATATATATATATTTTTTTTTTTTGTTGAAAAACCTATCAAATTTTGAGTGTAGTCTTACATTTCGCTGACTGACGTTTGTCGTCCTACTTTTTTTTTTTTGTGGCAGCAGTATTTACAACTTCAAGCTTGGCATAGCAAATTCAGTAAACCTGTGTCCGCAGCTATTGTCGTCTGTAAAGCAGGAAACACTTTTTATATGTGTACAGAACAAACCTGCATCGGCATACCTTATTTTTATTCTGCCCAGCAGGAATCACTTTTTTCATTTCATTTTACTCCTCATATTTTCAACTCTATATATATTTATCGTTGATTACAAACAAACTGTATCAGCAGCGAAGATTGCCTGTAGCTGCCTAACAGTAACAATTTTCACTATTTTACCCCTAACTCACATATATATATAAAAAAAAATTTGGAATAGTAGACGGACATAGAATATATATATAAAAAAAAAACTACATATATACACAAAAAGAATGCGTAGGCCCACACGGAAAAAAACAAAAAATTCTGTCACGCCAACTGGTCGTGCAGGAAAAACAACATAATGAGAAAATAACCTGTCCACGAGAACTTACTTATCTCGAGGACGCATAAAAAACCCTAGTACGATATCTTTTTCCAGACCTAATCGGACTGGTAAATTCTGGTGGCGCCGATCTTTTGTGCGACTTGAATGGATCTGGAACATCTGTAATCTGTCGGTCAAGAAATTCTGAAGTCTGTCGGTCAGGAATTCCCTGCGTCTGACAGGAACGGTCAGGAACGGCTGAAGTCTGTCGGTCAGGAAAGCTTACGTTAAGTCACGTTAATGTTATTGAAAGGTTACTTGACGTAACTAAAGTGTGCTTAATCTTCAAAGTGCTAGAGTTTGTTTAGGTAAGACACGCACGTGCAATAAATTCCAAGAATATGGAATTTATTTTTACTCAGCGTTCCTCATTATCTTGAATATCAGTAATATAACTTCGGTTATAGTACATTAGTACCTTGAAGGCTCCTTATTAGAGCGGTAAACACAATATTACCTGAACTTAACGTAAACACTCAATGAAATAGACTTAACGGCCAGACAGAGGTCTGACAATAAAATGAACTAAGAAAACGTACTCACTTTTAACCTTTTATTGGGGAGCTCCTGGTATTACTCAAATCATCATCATCATCATCATTGTCAACCATTATCAATCCACTGCTGGACGAAGGTCTCCCCAAGTTTCCTCCACAACGGTCTGTCTTGTGCCAGTCTCCTCCATGTCACTCCCGCATATTTACGAATTTCATCCACCCATCTCCCATGTGGTCTTTTTCTGGGTCTTTTCCTGTCCCTTGGAATCCAATCTAAAATTTCGGCTGTCCATCTATGGTCTGTCCTTCTGGCAGTATGTCCAGCCCATTGCCATTTCAGGGATTTAACTCTGATCATGATGTCTTCCACTCTCGTAATTTTTCGGATCCACGAGTTCCTCTTCTTATCTCTCCTGGTTATACCAAGCATGCACCTCTCCATGCTTCTTTGAGTTGTCTGCAGCCTTTGTATGTCTCTTTTAGTTAAGGTCCACGTCTCTGCACCATACGTAAGCACTGGAAGGATGCATTGATCAAACACTTTTCTTTTAAGACATAATGGCATATTGCTCTTGAAAATTATGCTGTTTCTTCCAAAAGCTCTCCAGGCAAGTTTTGTACGCCGATTAATTTCTTCATCAATGTGACCCTCACTTGATATCTGCTGTCCAAGATAAACATACGTATCTGTTATCTCCAGTTTTTCTCCATCAATCGATAAATCTTCATTTCTTGTAAAAGCATTGAACATCACTTTTGTCTTCTGAAAGTTCATTTTTAATCCCACTTCTTTACTCTTGTCAGCAAGTTCCTGGATCATACTCTGCAGCTCTGATGGGGTAGTTGCAAAAATGACTACGTCATCAGCAAAACGAAGGTGGGTTAGATAATCTCCATTAATCTTTATCCCTTTGTTTTCCCAGTTCAGTGATTGAAAGACATTTTCCAATGTGGCATTAAAGAGCTTCGGAGATATGGTGTCACCTTGTCTCACTCCCTTTCCAATTTTTATGTGTGTTGTATTTTCAAACAGCCGAATCTTTGCACTTGCATTTGCATAGATGTTATTAATAATATTAATGTATGCATCTTCAATACCGCAGGATTTCAGAGCCGTGGTAACTGCTGATGGTTTCACCGAATCAAAGGCTTTTTCATAATCGATAAAAGCCATGCACAATGGAAGTTCATATTCCCTCGCTCTTTCAATTAGTTCTCTCAGTACATGGATATGATCTATTGTGCTGTAGCCACTCCTGAATCCAGCTTGTTCTCTCGGTTGAGCCATGTCCAGTGTTACCTTCAAGCGGTGTGAAAGAACTTTAGTGAAGATTTTATAAACCACTGATAGGAGGCTGATAGGTCTGTAGTTCCTGAGATCCTCAATGTCACCTTTTTTATGTAGCAGGATCATTGTAGCATTGTTCCAATCCTCAGGGATCTTCCCTTCATTAAGGCATCGAGTGAAAATTTGGGCGAGTACTGTTTCAATTTCTCCACTTGCTTCTTGTATGATGTCTATAGTAATTCCATCTTCTCCTGGAGCTTTCCCCCGCTTCATGTTCTTGATTGCATGAGCAACTTCTGCTGGGAGGACTGGAAGAACTCTGGTACCTTTCATGATGTCTGGAGTACATGTATCATCCCTTTCATATAATTTGGAGTAGAAATCTTTCACTCTTGTCAAAATTTCGCCTCTATTTCTTGTTATAGAACCATCTTCTTTTCTCAGAGCCATAATCTGTTTTCTTCCTTTACTGAGATGTCCCTTTGCTATCTTTAGGCTTTGGTTGTTTTCAATTGCTTTCCTCACTAGCTCACAGTTGAATTTCCTGACGTCTTCAGTGATACTTTTTCGTGCTGTCTTGCATAGCTCTATATATTCCACTTTGGAAGTCACATCTTCTTTAGTTGTCCTCATCTCTCTTCTTTTTTGCATCAACATTTTGGTTTTTCCTGATAATTTGTTTACATGCAACTTGTTCTTAGACCCAGCTAATTTTGTTGCTGTTTCCATAAGAGCTTTGGTTACTTTTCTGTTAACTTCCGAAATATCCACTTCTTCCGATGTTAGGCCTTCTAAAGCAGAGAATCTGTTCTTCAGTTCCAACTTGAAAGTATTATGGTGTTTTTTAAGGTTGGTTATGTCAATACATTTTGTTTGTCTTATGAGCTTGCCACGTTCCAGTTTAGTGTTGAGGTGCATCTTACATCTCACCAATCTATGGTCACTACCTGTGTTGAACTTGTTTAGCACACTGCAGTCTTCGATGACGAATTTTTTGTTACACATAATAAAATCAATTTCACTTGTCATCCCAATTGGATGTCTCCATGTCCGTTTCCTGTGTGGCTTTTTCTTGAAAAAGGAATTCAAGATGAAAAATCCTTCTGCCTCTGCAAACTCAACGAGAGTATTTCCACGCTGGTTTCTGTTGCCGTGACCGAATTTACCTACTGAAGTTTCATTCTGTTGCCGGTGCCCTATTTTTGCATTGAAATCTCCCATAATTATCTTCAAGTGCTGCTTACCTTTATTATTTAGATGACGAATTTCCTCATAAAATTCTTCAATTTCTTCTTCAGGATGACTTGTGGTGGGTGCATAAGTTTGAATAATCTGAGTCTGGTATCTTCTCGATAGTTGGATAACGAGTCGTGCAGCTCTGTCAGAGGAACTTTCAACTTCTACCACTTTATCCTTCAGTTTCTTGTTTATTATAAATCCAACACCACTAGTTCTGCCAGTATCTGTCCCACGATAATAGAAGAGATGTCCACTTTTCAGTTCAATGAGATCTTCTCCTTTTCTCCTTACCTCACTTAGCCCGACGATGTCCCACTTGATCCTTTGTAGTTCCTCTTCCAATTCAAGAAGCCTTGAATCAGAAGATAGGGAGCGTCCGTTGTAGGTAGCCAAGGTCAGCATCAAATGGCAGCCTAGTCCGGTCCTCCGGGTATTCTTAGCACCCTCTGCCTTCATGTCGCACTGGCCGCTGCCTTGGCCAGGTACATTCCAGCTGCCGGAGACTGAGGGCCAAGATTTAAGTTGTAGAGTCATTTTGGAGGTGTTTGGCCATAACTCACCACGCTGGCCAAGCGGGTTGGTGAGTGTGGGATAGCATTTCCTCTGATCCCGATGGTATAGTTATACCGCTATTTGCGGTCGTCAGAGCCCCTTTAGTGGGAACAGGATGCACCACGAGAAGGCGGGGTTGACATTTGTCAAGGAGAGGCTGTGATGTTACGCATCACCTGACCTTACATCCCATTACTCAAATATTATTATTGATATGCGATTTACCTACTTTTCTACGATATTACGAAAGTTCGGGCTATCAGTAGTTGTGTTATTTTGGAGTGTGTATTTGATATATATATATTACTCAAATACACACTCCAAAATAACACAACTACTGATAGCCCGAACTTTCGTAATATCGTAGAAAAGTAGGTAAATCGCATATCAATAATCAGGAAGAACCTATCACATATAAAACGAAGCTCTCTGGTATAGTTGAGCGCGCCTATATATACTGCATACCACCACGTCATGACTTACACTCGTTGCCACATATAATTCAGCGGGAGAAACAACATCTCGTTAAGTGAGAAGATTATTTGCATAGGAATATAAAATAACAAGAGGTAGTAAAATTAAAAAGAAACTGAATCTAGAGTATACGTCACATAACTTATCCATAAGTCATTACTAAATTTGTCGAGTGTTTTATTCTTCAGCGTGATGAAAATTTTGATTTCATTAACAATTCAAAAACTCGCCTTGACACAGACCCTCGACTTAGCCACCTAATGTTGCTGTAATAAAGTACTCGCTAAACACATTTACAGTTTCATCCAATAGTTTTACAAACTCACGATGTTCCGGTCCACGAATATATTTTACAACTTTAGCTGTTATTTCGTTTACATGGTCCATCTGTAAACTTTAGGTGTAAAGTGTTTTTTCATGAATGATGCAGTGTATTGTGAAAAAGAATTCCAGCGGGTTCGTTTCTTCAATTTTAGTTTGAATTTTTCCGTAACGACATTTCGTTTGGTAAATACAGCAGCTGCCCCGTAATTTGCAGATCTGATCTTTCTATTCCACTGTAAATGATGTTTCTCCGGTACAGCCACTATTTCAGAAAAAAATCAGATGTAGCTTTTCTTTTCGTAGGAGTTATTTCTAATAGATTTTGTAGGAGTTATTTCCAATAGCCTGTCAGTTCCCTCGTCAACTGCAATAGAGAGTGTAAAACACAGGATTTTGCTTTGACACCGTTAATCGCCGGTCATTTCATTTACGCGTTCTGCCATCGCATTTGCAGACAAATTTAGATTTTTAAAGTACTGTTGTGTTTCAGCAATTGAGCAGTTTTAACTAAGCACCGTTTGACAAAAGGGTTGCAGCACCTCACCAACGTACGAGCAGTAAACGGCTGTTGAAACTGAATACGCTCTAAACAATGATACCAGACTGAGGAGCCGTAAGACGCTCACGGGTGGCAGCCATGTCAGATCCCGTGACCACATCGTCTCTATACTCTCAATCGGTGGTAGTCGACGCTGAGACAGAAGCGAGACTCGTCGCTAAATACGACATGCCTCCATTCGTCCCGACACATAATGCTACGGCACCACTGCAACTTTGCTCGACGATATGCTGCCGTGAGTGGCAGTTGCGCAATGGATGGCGAGAGCGCAAAGTTATCTCAGGCCAATCTGCGATTCACACACAGTCTGTGTCGATACGGGAATATCCATAGCTGCCTCCGACGAGAAGGACAACACCCGACGAAGTGTACAACGTCGTCGAATGGCGCCCGTTGTGGATTGTGGGACTGCTACGACTTGCCGTCGAATGGGGCAATCGAGGCATTCGGATGCCTGCCTACGTGTACCAGTTCCACTACGGCGACGTACGTTATCTTCCTTCAACCACTTTCATCACATTCGGCCGACGATTGTTAAATACTGATTTGCTTCTGTCCCAGTGCGCCGCAGGGACCAACCAGAAATATGTAGCTCTATGATAAAGCCTCTGGTAAAGGTGTCCGTGTGATGGCAGGATTTCTGATGACATCACCCAGGCATTCTCACTCCGTGTACGTACTTTCACCCACGAGATCACTGCGTTGTAGCAGTCACACGCCGAAATTTAGGTTCTCGAAGCCGTTTTGCCATTTTACCCCCTCACCTATTACGTGATTAATTGGCAACTGCAATCATTTACATAACCCAAATGCAGACACATACAAACCAATTTGCATGAGGACCCGACAGATATTTCCTGGTGTGGTACTTTCTATACCGAGCAGTGCATTAGAACTTCGTCGTGCACAGTTCTTTTACTTTTTGAAAGGGACATGTTAGGAGATAAAATACTTTGTGTAAAAAAATCAGTAATTGTCTCAAAGCGAAGATACGTTTTTTGTTAACATTTGGATTGTTAAATGTTCTAGTTAAGAAAAAAAGATAAGACTGCCGCTTTCGGAAACCATTTTTGGCATTCAGGTAATAAGCAATAATGCCAAACGTACCTTCCCATAGTTGCCTGCACTAATGGTACGCGGCAATGATGTCCATGCGTACAGTATAAGGCTACGGACAATTCCAGTGCCTTTAAGGGATCAGTGGCTGAATGAGTAGTGTATTCTTGGGCTATTTGTGTTTATACGATATGTCCCTTAAGCGGATATACTTCAACCTTAGAATTTTTTTGGAAAGCCTGGTTCCAAAATGATTCGCCAATAAGATATGCCCTGTTTTGAATTTTTCGTGAAAAACTATTTCTCTCACACAGGAAGCTACCCTCGCATTCATATTGTTCCTTTACTGCCGTAGGAAGGTTGTCATGCTGCACGTAAGGATTCATATCCGCATCCCTTCAGTATAGGATATTATAAGAAAATAAATTATGCTGTATTACTTACTACTTAAAAGTGGAAAATGGCTTCTGTTTGGGAAGAAATCTTGTTTTTACATCAAGTACAACACTTAACAACCCAAATATTGGAGAAAAATGTGCTTTAATTTAGCTCAGACCCTAAACATACTTACCGAAAAATCACTGTAATTATAATTCTCAGTTGTTCACCCTATTGACAAGTATGTGAATATTAAAATAAATTATGTCAGAGTGACCTTGTTCACGAAACACACAAAACACGACTTTTCGGTGCAATGGCTGAATCCTACAGAGGGTGAATAGAAAGTTTTGCAATAATTGGATCATTTTATGTTTTCATACGTTTCTTTACTACGAAAGTTGACTAGCATTCAAAGTATAGGACATCGTGTTGTACCATCTTTATCCATCTGTCTGCCAGTTTTTCGATTCCGCGGCGGTACCAGTTCTTGTCCTTCGAGGCAAAGAACTCTTTCACCCAAGCTGCCACCTCCGCCTAGTTGTTGAAGTGCTGCCCGCGAAGGAAATGGGCCATGGACCGGAACAGGTAATAATTCGACGGGACAGGATCCTGACTTTATGCTGGGTGTGAGATCAGTTCGATGCGCTCAAGTTCCTGGAGTTTTGCCAGGGTCGTTCGCGGGGTATGAGGCCGAGCGTTGTCCTGCTGTAGGAGAGCGCGCTTTCTGTTCACCAGTGCTGGGTACTTTCCCTCCAAAACGGCATACATCCGCTCCAGCTGTTCAGAGTAGAGGTTGGCGTTGATGGTCCGACCGTCTGGAACAAATTCGTAATGGATTATCTCCTCGAAATTGCACCAGACGCAGAGTGCTCGAAGCGCCCACGTTTGGCAACAGGTTCAGGAAGCTGGAAAGGGCTCAACCACTGCCGCTGTGTGTTAGGATTATGGAGATAGACCCACTTTTCATAGCACGTAACAATTATGAAACGTACACCGCGCAGGTTTTTTATGAGTTTCGTGCAGACTTCCACTCGGCGGTTTCTTCAGCTGGCGTCAGTTCGTGAGGGACAATGCGGCAGCTCTTGTAGAACTTACCGAAGTCCTGAAAGTGACGAACCACGGTGGTCTGTGATATGCCCAGTTCGCCTGATAATCTCCAAGTGTTGGTTGCCGAATTTCCCTCTACGGCTTGGCGCACGGCCTTCGAATCCACGGTTCGCGGCCTACCTGACCAAGGATGATCGTCGAGGTTTTTGTCATCTGAGCGAAATTTCTTGAATCATCTGGTTGCGGTACTGTGATCCACGGAACCTTCCCCTTTCGCATGACAAATGTTTCGTGTTGCTTGACCAGCTTTATGGCCGAGTTCAAACTCGTAAAGCAAAAGTTCCCTAATTAGCCGGTCGTGGCTGTTCATCTTTTAGGCGTCCCAACCACAAACAGATCGACGACACCCAATGCTGTTCACAGCAACGACTACCACTTCATATCCCTTTCGCGACTTGAACTAGTTTAAACACGTGACATACCCGCCGTAGCACACGTGTCTATGCAAATATCGCAAAACTTTCGACTCACTTTATGTAACTGGAGAAAGAAACTTAGAGGACAAGAGCCAGTAAGTTCAGGTGGCTATGTTTTCGGCGCGTAAACAACTGATCCGGTTCCTGACACACGTCCTCCAAAACCTAGATCTGAATGCCCGCTCCGAGGGCTAGAAGTAGCTTCTAATAATTCCTAGTTAGTGAAACAGCATGCATATGGTATTCAGTTAGATGGCAAAATTTGAAGAAACGTTGCACAACATCTATCCCTCCGACCAAATATCTGATAGAAAATGCTTCTCACGAATAACTATTCATGCATGAAACTATTTTGATAAATTTCCCCCTCTTAATTGGGCTGTGTTTTTCTAAAATAGTTTAAACTTGACGTGGATCGCACTAAATCCCTTCGAAGGCCGGATGCGGCTCACTTCCTGCCAACTTGACACAATTAACGCACACTATTAAAACATTTGTGCGCAATCGTAGTTATTTTTCCAATTATTATCATTTTATTTATGCATACCAATCGGATAAACAATATTTCGGCCTTGTTTAACGTTACTCAAAACACATTGACCATACCAATACAAAGGTATATCTGTATCACATTTGGTTATAAGAGTGACAATAAATTATCTGAGAAACGACGTAGTACAGTAAAAAGTAACGTGTTTGTTTTTTTAACAATATGATATAAAATATCACTTATTAGACAGCTACCTTTTTAAAATTATCTAGCTACTGCTACGGCTACATTCTTGAAAAAAGTAGCTTGCTATAGCTAATACTACGTTTTCCGAAAAGTAGTTTGCTACACTACTTTTTCTGAAAAATTGGTACTTTCTCTACATTTTAGCTACTGTTTTCTACATTTATTTGGTTTTAAGTTAAAAGCAGTGCCTCCGCAGTGACGTATTGGTCTACGTGTTGGTCAGAGATGGGTCCGGGTTCGAACACCGGTGGGGCGTGGTGGTTGCGCTAGCTTTACGACAATGGATCTCTCCCTTCCCTAAAACTAGTAGCACTAAATTAGGGGCGGGCGACAGCTTATAGCCCATTGGTGGTCGTTAAACCCAGAAACCAAGAAAAAAGTTAAAAGCGCAAATGGTGAGGATGATTCTGATATACACTGATGAGCCATTACATTGTCTAGAGAAGTGAGCGCGCCTGGAGACCGAACAGTGGCGCAGGTGAAATTAACAGAGCAGTATTTATACAACCCGAGAACCGGCTTTCGGTCAGTAGAGTGTACCGAGTCACAATAGAAAAAGCTGCCGCTTTATCGGAGTTTGATAAAGGACAAATTGGGATGGAACTACGATATCGGAAACGGCGCGGCTTGTGGGTTGTTCACGTGACGCTGTAGTGAGTACGTATCAAACTCTCACTTTTTCTCTTTCTCTGTCTCCCTCCATCTCTCCCCTGTCTCCCTCCATCTCTCCCCTATCTCTTTCTCTCTCCCCTCTCTTTTTCTTTCTGTCAAAACTGGTGCACAGATGGCCAAACGACGAACCGTCGTCTAGCAATGTGTCGTCCGCAGCTCACTGATGCCAGAGGGGAGCGGAGACTGTCGCTCATTGTTCACAGCGACGGCAGAGCCACAGTGCGACAAATCACCAGCAGATACAACAGTGGTGATCAGGGCAATGTGTCACAACACACAGTTTATCGCAGCTTTCTGCGCATGGGCCTGCGTAGCCGAAGATCCAGCCGGGTTCCCATGCTCACTGCACGTCAACTCATGAAATGGGCGCAAGATCATTGAAATTCGACAGTGGATGATTAGAAGAAAGTGGCCTGGTCTGGTGAATCAAGATTCCTGGTGCATCACGTAGACGGCCGAACTCGGATACGCCGACTAAGAACGGAGACTAGGGCACCTGGATGCACTGTTGGGAGGAAACAGGCCGGCGGCGGCGGTGTTATGCCGTGGGCGATGTTTTCTTGGGGCAGTTTAGGCCCCATTATTCCAATAGAAAAAATCCCTGACAGCTATCAGGTATCTGGATATCGTTGCGGACCAAGTTCACCCATTCATGGGGACTGTGTTCTCTGCTGGTGATGGCTATCACCAACGGGATGATACACCATGCCAAACTACCAGAATCGCCAAGGAGTGGTTCTAAGATCTTGCTGGTGACTTTCTGTTATGCCCTGACATGAACCCAATCCAGCATTTGTGGTTCGACTTGGAAAAGCGGGTTCGCGCTAAATCACCACCACACCGAAATGTACGGGAACTGGAGGACCTGATGTTGACATCATTGTACGAGATACCCCAGGATACCTATCACCACCTCATCGAATCGATGCCTCACGGAGTGGCCGCTGTTCTGCGGGTTAAAGGGGGTCCTGCAGCTTATTAGGTAGGAGGTCATAATGTAATGGCTTATTAGTGTATACTTTCTTACATATGGCATCGAGAGGTAAATTACACAAGTAATTTTTTTCAATTCTGATCACCGTATGTAACACATTCAGTGGCTTATATTTTAGGCTAGCTGATATGCCCAGGGAATTAAAATAAAAATACTATCAACAAGTATCTATGAATTAATTTTCTTTACTGAGAGAATTGAATGTTGTTATCAAATGCCATCAACAGAATCGCTAGCTCGATCATCTCGTACACGCTGTCTTCTAAGGTTGACAGAAAACTTCCTTGAAAATGGCATAAAGTAAAGAAGATAATAATATATGGTTAACAGCCTGGCTAACTTTCACAATGCAAGTCAAGTTTGGTACCTAATTGTAGGCAAGGTATCCACAAAATCCGGAAATGTTACGTCAGTTGAATATTTTTTTTTTGTTAAAGTAGCACGCTATATTTGTAGCGTAATTAACCGCTACAAGCTACTTTGTTTTGTGTTTTGTAGGGTGCTACTTCTCAAACTACACTGAAGAGCAATTGAATTAGAGACAGCTGGCGTTATGCAAATGTGGCGCTGTGGGCGGCCCTGTAAACGGAAACGACATGACGTATGCAGCCATCCGACAATATAAGGAGTGATGCGACGGGAATCAGTAAAAGTCGAACGCAGTATGGGTAAGACGAAGGATCTAAGCGCAATTGATCGTGGGCAAGTTGTCGGGGCCCGACGAATGGGTCAACTCCATCTCGGAAATCGTGTTGGCACTGGGATTTTCACAAGCCACTGTGTCCCGGGTGCACCGTGAGCACATCGAATCCGGTAAAAACATCCCTGCAAGGGCCAATTGCCGTGGACAACAGCGTGTGGATGAGCTGGGTCATCGTTGGCTAGCTCGCATTGTAACAGCGGATAGACGGGTAACAGTGCAAGAAATCACTCGGCAATTTAACGCTGGTGCACAAAAACGTGTAAGCAGCCACACCATCCAGAACCATCTCCTCGCTATGGGGTACAGAAGCCATCGTCCCACGAGGGTACCGCTGCTGACCGCACGTCCCAGGGTGCAAAGATTAGCATGGGCGCGGGAACATCGCCACTGGACCCTAGACATGTGGAAAAATGTTGTCAGAACTGATGAGTCGAGATTCACGTTGGTACATGCGGATGGCAGGATACGAGTACGGCGCAAACCACATGAAGCGATGGATCCTTCTTGCCAGCAGGGTACTCTTCAAGCTGGTGGGGGTAGCATTCTCGTTTTCGGACTGTTTACGTGGACTGAAATGGGACCCCTGGTACGTGTGACATCGTCCCTCACAGGTTAACGTTACTTGGATATCCTGGACGACCATTTGCTCCGGTTTGTGCGTCTTCAACATCCCACTGGGGACCTCATCCTGCAACAAGGTAATGCACCGTGCCATCGTTCCCGAATTGTATCCGAATGGTTGGATGAACACTCCACCGACGTGACCTCGCTTCCTTGGCCAGCTAGTTCCCCTGACCTCAATCCCATCGAGCACATCTGGAATGCCATCGAGAGAGTTGTTCGAGACTCTGACCCCCTCCATCAAATCTTCGTGAACTGTGGGAGCTTGTTCAGGGGTCGTGGATCCGTATGGCTTCCCAACGCTTCCGGTGTCTTGTCGAGTCCATGCCGAGACGAATCGCGCCGTCATCAGGGCGAAAGGTGGTGCTACACGTTACTAGACAGGTATCTCTAATTTAATTGCTCTTCAGTGTATATTTCTGTACTTGTAGAGATGCTACACGCCACGCTACTGTAAATGTAGCATACTACAATACCAGCGCTACATATAGCGCGTTACTTCCGATCACTGTCAAATATACTCGTATATAAAAATGTCACCAGATTAGGTGGTCCGGCAAGAACAGTGATGGCGTTAAATGGTTGAGCCATTCCAGGAATACGTATGTTATTAATGAGGATTAAAATTAAGAAAAATATTTTTTTCCGCTGAAGTTTTATTTTTTTCGGAATTGAAACTTAAATACCTTACTACGTAAAAAAAAAAACATTCCGGCTTTAAATTTTATGTTAATGTGAAGCATATTTACTAAAACATTGGCTGGTAAATGTGCTTTCAACAGGAAAGGAAGTAATTCTTATTTTCTACACGAGAGCGGTCAAATGCTTAAATTAGATATGTTTTAAGAAGGTGAAATCATTCAACACACGTGTTTGGTAGCGCGTAGGTACTTTGTATTAGGTGTATAAATAAGTTTTAAAGCGTTTTAAGACAACGCAACATGTCATTTGAGAGAAAACAACAATACCTTTACGAATCAAAATATGGACCGTCATTATCTATCAATAGGACAGTAATTTTATTGCGGGAAAAAAAGGCAAAATTCGCGGGGCGGTCGCGGGGTAAATTGTGAAATTTCGCGAAAATTCGCGGCCGATGATATACACTAACATTTCGAGAAAAAAGAGTCTACAAAGTTACGAAGAAGTAATGGAAATGACTAGTACATAACTAAATAACCATTATAAATTTATAATTTTTTTAAATTGATACATACATTTTCAAACCATTCAAATTCTGGCAATCTTATCACGCCGTTACACGAGATCAAGATTTCTATTTAAGTGGACGGCATTTTGATACATTATATTGTACATACACAGATTTTCTTCTTTAATGCTGTGTCTGTTGTCCTGCAATACGTTTTTAAATTTAGAAAAGGATCGTTCAGCATCGACATTGATTGTGGGTACTGACAGACAACGGATGGCGACCTTATGTAGCTTAGGAAAACGACTTTTTTTCGTTTTCCAGAAGTCTAGCAAACATTCTCTGACATGAAATTCTTTTACACTCACTTTATATGAACGAAATTCCCATTTTAGTTGGTCCCCATCTTCGAACATAGCAATGTCCCTGAAAACAAACAAATCTTCTTCGTCGTCTGAAAGGTCCAAGGACTTAAATTGATCATGATTAAACACACTACATGCTTTGAAGAAATTTGCGGTTGGTTGACAAAGCCGATGCTTTTTATCTTAAAAAATACTGAGCTTAATGTTTTCATAACAAGTGGATAGAGCTCTTTTTCAGAGACGTGATCGCAGTCTTGATTCTTGCTAAGAAGACTGTTGGCGATGTCCGACATTTCATTATATATTTTGTGCGCGGAAATTCGCTGTTTTTCAAATAAAGTGAGCTGTCAGGAAATATACGACGCATGAACCTCAAACTGCTTCAGGTTTTCTTTTAAATCCCTATCTTGACAATACCCAATGATTTTATCCAGAATACAACTGCTACTCTTCTCTTTTTCTTTTTCAAAAAAACTCTGCGTATTCTTCTAAATGTCTGCAGTGAAAAAGCATGGCCTCAAACCAACTGTTCCACCTATTCTGCACAGGTACTGGTGGTACGCAAGGTATTTCGTCCCTCTGTTGCAAAAATTTATGCAAATGTGGCGCTGTGGGCGGCCCTGTAAACGGAAACGACATGACGTATGCAGCCATCCGACAATATAAGGAGTGATGCGACGGGAATCAGTAAGAGTCGAACGCAGTATGGGTAAGACGAAGGATCTAAGCGCAATTGATCGTGGGCAAGTTGTCGGGGCCCGACGAATGGGTCAACTCCATCTCGGAAATCGTGTTGGCACTGGGATTTTCACAAGCCACTGTGTCACGGGTGCACCGTGAGTACATCGAATCCGGTAAAAACATCCCTGCAAGGGCCATTTGCCGTGGACAACAGCGTGTGGATGAGCTGGGTCATCGTCGACTAGCTCGCATTGTAACAGCGGATAGACGGGTAACAGTGCAAGAAATCACTCGGCAATTTAACGCTGGTGCACAAAAACGTGTAAGCAGCCACACCAACCAGAACCATCTCCTCGCTATGGGGTACAGAAGCCATCGTCCCACGAGGGTACCGCTGCTGACCGCACGTCCCAGGGTGCAAAGATTAGCATGGGCGCGGGAACATCGCCACTGGACCCTAGACATGTGGAAAAATGTTGTCAGAACTGATGAGTCGAGATTCACGTTGGTACATGCGGATGGCAGGATACGAGTACGGCGCAAACCACATGAAGCGATGGATCCTTCTTGCCAGCAGGGTACTCTTCAAGCTGGTGGGGGTAGCATTCTCGTTTTCGGACTGTTTACGTGGACTGAAATGGGACCCCTGGTACGTGTGACATCGTCCCTCACAGGTTAACGTTACTTAGATATCCTGGACGACCATTTGCTCCGGTTTGTGCGTCTTCAACATCCCACTGGGGACCTCATCCTGCAACAAGGTAATGCACCGTGCCATCGTTCCCGAATTGTATCCGAATGGTTGGATGAACACTCCACCGACGTGACCTCGCTTCCTTGGCCAGCTAGTTCACCTGACCTCAATCCCATCGAGCACATCTGGAATGCCATCGAGAGAGTTGTTCGAGACTCTGACCCCCCTCCATCAAATCTTCGTGAACTGTGGGAGCTTGTTCAGGGGTCGTGGATCCGTATGGCTTCCCAACGCTTCCGGTGTCTTGTCGAGTCCATGCCGAGACGAATCGCGCCGTCATCAGGGCGAAAGGTGGTGCTACACGTTACTAGACAGGTATCTCTAATTTAATTGCTCTTCAGTGTATATTTCTGTACTTGTAGAGATGCTACACGCCACGCTACTGTAAATGTAGCATACTACAATACCAGCGCTACATATAGCGCGTTACTTCCGATCACTGTCAAATATACTCGTATATAAAAATGTCACCAGATTAGGTGGTCCGGCAAGAACAGTGATGGCGTTAAATGGTTGAGCCATTCCAGGAATACGTATGTTATTAATGAGGATTAAAATTAAGAAAAATATTTTTTTCCGCTGAAGTTTTATTTTTTTCGGAATTGAAACTTAAATACCTTACTACGTAAAAAAAAAAACATTCCGGCTTTAAATTTTATGTTAATGTGAAGCATATTTACTAAAACATTGGCTGGTAAATGTGCTTTCAACAGGAAAGGAAGTAATTCTTATTTTCTACACGAGAGCGGTCAAATGCTTAAATTAGATATGTTTTAAGAAGGTGAAATCATTCAACACACGTGTTTGGTAGCGCGTAGGTACTTTGTATTAGGTGTATAAATAAGTTTTAAAGCGTTTTAAGACAACGCAACATGTCATTTGAGAGAAAACAACAATACCTTTACGAATCAAAATATGGACCGTCATTATCTATCAATAGGACAGTAATTTTATTGCGGGAAAAAAAGGCAAAATTCGCGGGGCGGTCGCGGGGTAAATTGTGAAATTTCGCGAAAATTCGCGGCCGATGATATACACTAACATTTCGAGAAAAAAGAGTCTACAAAGTTACGAAGAAGTAATGGAAATGACTAGTACATAACTAAATAACCATTATAAATTTATAATTTTTTTAAATTGATACATACATTTTCAAACCATTCAAATTCTGGCAATCTTATCACGCCGTTACACGAGATCAAGATTTCTATTTAAGTGGACGGCATTTTGATACATTATATTGTACATACACAGATTTTCTTCTTTAATGCTGTGTCTGTTGTCCTGCAATACGTTTTTAAATTTAGAAAAGGATCGTTCAGCATCGACATTGATTGTGGGTACTGACAGACAACGGATGGCGACCTTATGTAGCTTAGGAAAACGACTTTTTTCGTTTTCCAGAAGTCTAGCAAACATTCTCTGACATGAAATTCTTTTACACTCACTTTATATGAACGAAATTCCCATTTTAGTTGGTCCCCATCTTCGAACATAGCAATGTCCCTGAAAACAAACAAATCTTCTTCGTCGTCTGAAAGGTCCAAGGACTTAAATTGATCATGATTAAACACACTACATGCTTTGAAGAAATTTGCGGTTGGTTGACAAAGCCGATGCTTTTTATCTTAAAAAATACTGAGCTTAATGTTTTCATAACAAGTGGATAGAGCTCTTTTTCAGAGACGTGATCGCAGTCTTGATTCTTGCTAAGAAGACTGTTGGCGATGTCCGACATTTCATTATATATTTTGTGCGCGGAAATTCGCTGTTTTTCAAATAAAGTGAGCTGTCAGGAAATATACGACGCATGAACCTCAAACTGCTTCAGGTTTTCTTTTAAATCCCTATCTTGACAATACCCAATGATTTTATCCAGAATACAACTGCTACTCTTCTCTTTTTCTTTTTCAAAAAAACTCTGCGTATTCTTCTAAATGTCTGCAGTGAAAAAGCATGGCCTCAAACCAACTGTTCCACCTATTCTGCACAGGTACTGGTGGTACGCAAGGTATTTCGTCCCTCTGTTGCAAAAATAGTCGAAAACGTCCTTTACGGGAACGACAAGTTGTGAAGGCACGTTTAATAACAGCGACTAAAGTATTAACATTTTTAAATTCATTCTGTCAAATTTCGCCCAAAAGATTTAAAAGACGCACATTGCAGGTGACGTGGACACCATTCAAAAACAGGACTTTCAGGCTCTTTCCCCCCACGCTTTGGACATGTAAAATGCATTGTCTGTCACAAAAGCGGTTATATTAGCAAAAGGTATTTCATACTTATTAACGCACTGGAGTATTGCATAGCTGACTGCTTTAAAATTTACGGATCCCAAAGTGATGCACTCAAGGAAGTTTGCATTCAAAGAGGTTTCATCATTGCAGCTTTCAACATTCGATTCAGCTGATGGAACAGCAAGAATAGTCAAAATGTATCTATCTTCTGAATCAGTTGTTTCGTCGGCTGCGATGCTTACACCGGATACTGATTTAAAAAATCTTCCACTTTTGTTGCTTTTTTAATATCATATATTTTCTGCAAATAACATTTCCGCATCCAGTTTGCATTTGATAACATCAATATCTTTCAACGAATTTTCCAAGTAAGTTTTTAACGTAGGATTATCCAGTTTGGAAAATGGGATGTTAGCAGCATAAGAGGCACCAGTTAATTTCAAATTTCCATTGAGGATGTTGTTCTTGCGCAGTTCTTTTCTCAATTAATTCATCAACATTTAATTAAATTATAACTTATTATTTCAATTAATTCATCTTCATTATTTTCGGTTGACTGTTCAGACACACCCTTTTTTTTATGCTCCTTGCTTGCTAAATGCTTTTCACAACTGTCCTTTTTTGAAAAATCCACTGGTATGTTGCAACACGAACAGAACAATAGACTTTTGTTCACATTAAACGTTCCCTTGCTGCACTGCTTGCATCTTTCATATGCACTCATTTTACTCACGTGGCTCATTCCCAAAATTAAAAAAAACAATATCTAGAAACTTCATAAACTACTCACACGAAAACACAAATTTTCTAAGCTAAGCGCCTGCGAAGCACACTTTTCTGTGAGCTGCTTTCCAAGCTAAAATTACTAATACAACTGACGACATACGTTTTCGGTTTTCTAGTTCGGCAAGTTGCAAAGGTCATTCAACAGTAGCGGGGAGAAATCACAAAAGACCACGTCTGCACTCTTCAGTAGAGTGCATGTGACCTTGAATTACACGTCAAGCTTGTTCGAAAACAGTATCTTCGTAACGAACAATCTTGTGAGGTAATTCAAGGTTTAAAGCTCTAGTTTGGACTTTCGGGTAGGATTACTTTGTGGTATATTTTTCGCGTAAACTCCAACGAAGGCAGTATTAAAATTATTTAATTATGGAAAACACAGTAATCAAAAAATATGAAATTAGGCAAAAATAGATAAAAAATCTGAAATTCGCGGATATATTTAATATTCGCGAAATTACAGAAAAAACCCTAATATTCGCGGAAAAAACCGCCGAAATTTGCATTTGCGCTGCGACAAAATTATTGCCCTATCTATCATCTTCCGCCATCGGTCGGGCAGCTGACAGATTCCAGTCATGAAGAATACTTCGTCGTGTGACGCGATGAACTCGTCAACCCATTTTTGCACTTCGTCACATGTCCGGAACCGTACAGCAGACAAACCACGTTGCATCGATCAGAACAAATAATAGTCTGAAGGGGCTATTTCTGGACTATACGCTGGGTACTCCAAAACGTCCCAGCCAAGCGTCAATAACGTTTCCTTGACCTATTTCGCGACATGCGGCCTAGCGTTGTCATGCAGTAATTTCACGTGACGCAATACTTTGCCTGAGAATGGACGTTTCCGACATATTTCCTGGTTCAGTCGTAGCAAGTGTTGCTTGTAGCGATCAGCAGTAGCAGTTAGACCCTGTTCCAATAATTCATAATAGAGCACACCCTCTATTATACCCTACCAGATGCACAGCAGAACTTTCTTGGAGTGAATATTGCGTTTCGGTGTCGAAGTCATTGCTTCACCGATGTCTACCCAGTGTTTTTTGCGTTTGGGATTGTCGTGCCATATCCACCTTTCATCACTCGTACCGATTTTCCACAGGGAAGACTCCTGTGTTGTTTATTCAACAGATTCAAACACTTCATGACACGCTCATCTTTGTTCCTCTGGCTCAGGTCATGTGGCGCCCATTTTCCTTCCTTCTGAATCTTTCTTCCCATTGCGCGTAAACGATTGGAAACGGTTTGTTGAGTTACCTCCAGTTGTTCAGCTAATTCCTTTTGCGTTTGAGACGAATCTTCATGCAGAAATACTTGCAGTTACTCATGTGCAACCTTCTTCGGGGCGCCGCTACGTTTTCGATGGCTAATGTCAAAATCACCTGCTTTAAACCGTCTAAACCAAAACTCACACCTGATTTTCGATACAATATTCACCCCCAAAACAGAACAGATCGATGCACATGCTTTTACAGCACTTTTTCCTTGATGGACTTCGTAACGAATGCAGTGTCGAATAAATGCAGTATCGCTTGCCAGCTTTCACCTACCGATGTGCAAGTGCGTTTGACTGTTGGGCAAACTTCTGTGTCACATTTTATACTTTGGACCAGTTGCGATCACATAACAGCAACGCGGGTGAATGTCGGATATGTAAATTAGCAGTATACGTCACACAAAAACCGCTTTAAAACTTATTTGTACACCTAATACTAATGCATTGATCAAATGCGAATGTTCTGGCATAGAAGTAGCTCAACGGTGCCATGTAACATGTTCATAAAATGAAGTTCTAAACGAAATCTTTGCCACCATTGCCTTCCAAATGATCGTTGAATGCAATTATTCATTGAATATGTCAGGTCACGCTGAGTTCGATCTGCCACTAGGCCTTACGGAATCCGAATCTCTCAAACGGGCCTGACGTAGGTTCTTTTGAGAGCCGTCGAGTTAAACTCAATCGTTGAAATATTGGAACGTGTAGTCAGCAATTCTTAAGATCTACAATGATGAGGAACTCCAATAACCAGTCATTGGTTAGACTAAACAAAATTTAATAGATGAAAGAATAAGTTCCGTTCGATTGGCTATCTCCACGTGTCAAGAGGTTTCCAACTAGCGAACACTTCACTATCTCACTTATATCCCGGAAGACCCTCCGCCACGTGGACTTGAGTCGTTCCATCAAAAACTCCGGTCGATCTCCTATCGCCGAAAAACCCTGACTATTCCGTTAGTGAAAACGAAAAACCCAGAGAGGTCTGACCGACACTCTCTGCGTACAACACGTCTTACTTCGTGAGAGGTGAAACGCGAAAAGCCTCTCTAGCGAACGTGTCGTTTCCTTTTATATCCTTAATCTTCTATCCGCCTCTGGAAATCCTATTGGTGTGAAGTTAGCTGTTCACTTGAAGTGGTGAACTTTGACCTATACATCAGATCCCGTCGACCCGGTCGCGGTCAACGGATCTTGCTAGTCACGTGCTTCGCTCGGTGTTACACAATCCGTCATACAAAGTAAACGTAACACGTGCTAACACGTGCGTTTGAATTTGCATTGCATTGCCTTTGAAATGAGAAATAATTACAGTAGATATTACTACATGGAAATAATTAGCGGGGCCCGACCCCGTCACCTTACAGAATGTTTAGAAACGTTTCTACAATTTCCGATTCCGTACTACCGTATTTCCCCCAAACAACAAGAGATTGAAACTTCCTCAAATGCTAACAATTATGATTTCACATGATAACACAGCAATCAGACATCTCGTATCGTAACACAGCAATCAGACATCTCTGAATTGACTGTCATTCAGAAAACTTGAAAATTTCATCGCCATGGAGCGGGAATCGAATCCGCGTCTGCCGATTACCTTTCGATCATGCTAACCGTTACACCACCCAGGACGAAGTCCGAAGTGTCTGAGTATTAAGAGCATCGGAATATTCTTCGACCGCATTCTTAATCGAAGCAAACTGTGCTGCCATCTAGCGTTGTTAAGCATATCACCAGTCGTTCAGGTATATAGTGTGGAAATATTATTCTCATAATACGTGAAAAATACGTCACGATAATTAACACAACAATCAGATATCTCTGAATTGACTGTATTTTTACTGTTCTCACGTAATATCAATCACACAGAAAATTTCATCGCCCTGGAGCGGAAATCGAACCCGTATCTCCCGATTACCGTTCGATCATGCTAACCGAGTTCGATTCCTGCTCCAGGGCGATGAAATTTTCAAGTTTTCTGAGTGATTGATATTACGTGAGAACAGTAAAAATACAGTCAATTCAGAGATCTCTGATTGCTGTGTTAATTATCATGACGTGTTTTCCACGTATTATGAGAATAATATTTCTTCCACACACTATATATAATTATGATTTGAGTTATGACTCCTTATAAGAAAAAGTCTGCATTTTCCCGGGTGATTTAATGATCCCCTAGAGTATCGAATGACACAAATCCATCTCAGTTATGGGTAAAATGCACGTAAAATATTTATCATACTGAAAGATATCCGACCGCAAAATATCTATGTTCGTTAATGTTCTTTTTCTGGTTCGGGGGTTAACGAACAATACGAGTAACTCTGAGGGATAAAAGCAGTCTCCCGTCCCATATTTTGGTCCACTGGTTCTAGGGAAAGGAGAAATCTAGCGGCGTATGAAAAACGCACCACGCATGTCTCATCCGGGACTCCAACCATGGCCTAATCTCGAACGAATGGTTGGAAGCCAGTGCTTAGGTCACGTCACCACTGGAGTGAGAGTTCGTTAGTTGGATATTTAAAAGCGGTGATATGGAAAAAAATAATATCGTAGTAATTATCCTGGTGCATTTACTTCCTCTAACGGAAAGGTTGTACTCTAGAGATGAACTCGGGCCCGGGCACAGACCGGGTTCGGACGGGCTCGGACGGGCTCAAAATTCATTAACTACCGAAAACCTCGGGCCCGGGCTCGGAATTACACGTCTTGAATTTCAATACTGTAATTAATTCAACACGTGTTATTCCGAGACCGGTTGAATTACACGTGCTGAATTTTATTGTGGATCTGTTACCATGGTGGAAGGATTTTCAATTTCCTAAGCTAGCTGCCATTGCAAGACAAAATTTGCATTATGCATTGTCCAAAGCTATGGCCCAAGCAAGGATTAGTTTAAGGAGGTCTGGTATCGAAAAATTGGGAAAACATCACATTCCCATTTTTTATTTTATTAAAAATCAAAAAATCTTTTCTTTAAAATGATGTATTAATTTCCAAAATTGTGCAGTTAGAAGTATTGTTATTTATTGTTTTAAATTTCCTCACTCCCGCGATTTTTGGGGTGACGTTGGTTTTTAGTGCAGCAGGTCGAGTTTTAGAGAAAAGAAGATCAAGTTGAAGCGCTGAGGCATTAGATGCAATTCTCTTTCTCTCTTTTTTCATGATGAACTTGATCTGGAAACTGCACACACATATGACAATATTGTGATTATTATAATATTAAGCGCAAAGCTTTGTTAATGTTAAAAATGCAGAATAATCTGGTCTGGAATGCTTTTACGTACTTTTTTTGTTAATTTTGGAAATTTCCCTACATGCGTTTTTTTATATTCTACTACATCACTCTAAACTACCTTTACCAATTAGTATATATGTAAATTATATTACAAAGATTGGTTTTATAGAGTCAAAATTTCAAACACTTGCAACTGTCTGTACAGCGTTGTACGTTTTATAATGCAATTTATTCAAAATAAAAGTAAATTTAGAAATAAAAAAAAAATAATGAATGGAATTTTTGTTTCTAAAAGATTTTCTTTTCTTCAGCTTTTACCAAAATTACTGATTCCCCTGATACGGTAGAAGGGCACGTTGATTATTTATTTATTTTCAAATCCACATTTTAGAACATTTGGCTTTATGCGTAGTATTTCGAAAAACATATTAATATTGTGAAGTGGATTAACTGAACTAAACTTTTTAAATTAATGACTTTTAAATTAATACTTGCTTGGGCCATATCTTTGGCCTGTGTATAATGCATAAATGCAAGCCTTGATAAGCAAAATTTTCAAAGAATCCGGGCCCGGGCTCAGCAAACACATGTAATCAAAGAAAGCGGGCCGGGCCCGTGCTCTAGGCCTTTGGACCCCGGCTCCTAAAATTGAGCCCAAACTCATCTCTATTGTACTCACATCGGCCACTGAATTAAAAAGCTTTATGCAGATGCAAGTAAACGTCATTTACACAGCGTACATGCAAAATACGTGGTCACGTACGCCACCACGTGATCTAGACAATTATTTAACACTGCTGCTCGCCAGTAATCGGTAGTAGCGGTGATCACAATGGGAAAATAACGGACCTTTCGGAGTTTGGTAGAGGGCATATTGTGTGTGACCGTCTAGCTGGAGCAACGATTTTGAAATTGAGTGGTCTCTCAAAGAGTGAGCTATCCCGGGTCTTAAATCAGTGACTAAATGACACACATTTTTTGTCAAAGGGGCGCACCCGTGGCGCGACGACAATTAGTCAGGAACGAGATCACCGTCGTCTGAGAAGGCTTGTACCGAGAAACAGGTCTTCCTGCGTGCAACAATTAACCGAAGCATTCAATGAAGGCAATTCCCGACCCATATCTCAGCGAACTGTGTGAAAGGAATTGAATAGAATCGGTATTGGCAGTCGTACGCCTATACGCAAACCATTGATTTCTGAGAAGAACCGGAAAGTTCGTCAGTAGTGGTGTCAAAAACACCGTGAGGACAGTGAAAGACTGGAAAAAAGTCATGTCGTACGACGATTCGCGTTACATCTTGTTGTGTGCCGACGGTAAGCAGAGAGTTTGGCGGGAGCCCCATGATGCAGTGGACCCAGCTTGCCTTGTAAACACAACTCAAGGTACTGGAGGTGGTGTCATGGTGAGGGGCACGTTCTGTCTGTAGAGAACGGGTTCCCCTGATATTGCTGGAAGGTCGGGTGCCCTCCACTAATTATCTGAACATTGTTGCCGGTTAAGTCCATCCTGCAATGTTGACTTTTTATCCAGCTGGTAATGGTTGTTTCATGGAAAATGCATGTCGCAAAATGTGTTAAGAAGTGGCAAAGCGTGTATGACAGCCACTTCCACCATCTTCCCTGAGCCCAGATCTGAACCTCATTGAGAATGTATGGGGGATGCTAGAAAAACAGATCCGGGAAGAAAATCCTCTTCCGTGAAATCTGAGCCAGTTAAAAGACTGTAAGTTGAACGTCTGGTTTACTGTAGACGTAGATGCACTCCAACACCTTGTGGAATCCATGCCAAATCACATACGTGCTGTAAGTCCGGCTAAAGGAGGTTCAACCCGGTATTAAATAAACGTTTCTAATTCAATGGCCGGTATGTATACATCGGAGACAATGCAAATTGTGTGGATTTTCGCTGCCCTGTTTCAAGTTGAAGAGAGAATTTTTAAATTCAGACCAATAGGTGAATAGACATAGGGTATACAGAGGGGTTGACGAATATACTTATGCCAATGACATGAACTTTTTTTTTTTCGGATGCCAGAAGATATGCTAAAAATGAGAGAAATAAATGAGAAGTTGTGAATGGTGTCTTCTGTAAAATGAATGTGAATTGCGACAAATTTTATGAATAAAACCGTTAAGTGTGGTAACACAAGGTGCTGTCGTGTGCGTCCTGCCCCGCAGGACGCACACGACATAAAGGCAGATAACATCAAGAACGAATGTCTGCGTAGCTCAGTTAGTAGAGCGACTTGCTCCGGAATAAGTGGACTCCGGTTCGATCCCCGGCGTGGACCAAAAATGACGGAGAAATTTCCTTCGTTATAATGGCGCCCGAACTTCCCGGATGACCTGGCCGTTAAATATCTCGCAATGGTGTGATGTTCTTTCCACACCGCGAGATAAGAAAAATAAGAGATTCCCTTCTCCAGCGCTTCGAAAAATAAATGTGTGTGACGTTGCATTCCACACACCAGATTGACTGGGAGTTCTCAAGTGCACGTTCTACAGCAGGTCACGGCTGACCCGTGGGCCATGCCCCCGGCCCCCTCTCGGGGGGGGGTGACGTACCTGCTACGCAGGACGCACACGACATAAAGGCAGATAGCAGCAAGAACGAACGTCTGCGTTGCTCAGTTGGTAGAGCGACTTGTTCCGGAATAAGTGGACTCGGGTTCGATCCCCGGCGTGGACCAAGAATGACGGAGAAATTTACTTCGTTATAAGCTTGTCTTTGACCGTACATCTCATATGTATTCCAGCAGATCTTTAGCGAAAACGTGCCGCAAAATCAGTAACAAAACACTTTAATTAAGGCACATTTTCCCGTTTTTTAACGAAGTTAATTCATTATCTCGATATACAGAGTAATGCCCATATCTCTGTTTTAAGCTTGTTGTTCACATATCACGATTTTTGGTAGAATAAGATTTCATTAAATTTTAATGACCAGCATCCATGTATAGTATTTTCAGAATAAATCACTTAATTAGGATCACCATTTTAATTAGTCGTGAACTTAATACACCTTAAAGTTTGCTGATCTCGCAAAGAATTCTAGAAAGCTTTACATTAATATTTAATTATTCGTAAGTTTTCATTTTTCCAGTTGAATAAATTAAGCGTTGTTTTAGAAAAATCACAGTTTTGTTTTCCGAACTTTAGCTACTTCAGCAGAATTCAGATTCAGACAGCCCGTAATGAGAAACCTGCAAGCTTAAAAGAACTCTCTTTATACCAGTGCTGTTACTTTATACCTACAGTTCATATTGGTGCTGCTATTTATATTTCAGCAAATAGTATTATGCATGATCATCAGTTCAAAATATCACAGAAGGTGAATTAAAAATGTCGCCGAAGTTTACTCAACGAGAATTCACTCCATAAATCTTTTCCATATACATACTGGGTATATTGTAGCTTTGTATAATAGCTTGTCTCTTTTTTTCAGTTTTTCTTGACTCATATTGCGTTTGCAAGATCGCTTCCTGTGTGAAGTACAAATATAATAAAAACACACGAAGTCAAAATCCCCAGTTCTTCAAAATCTGAAGTTATGTTCTTTCTATGAAAATCTACAGAGGTAAGAACTTCAAAACTTTTCATCTCCCCGAAATATAATTGAAAGGGTGAGCTCGCAGAATCATTGCAGAGAAACAATATTTTACTAAGTAAGTATAATATATTTACATATTAGGAAACATAATTCTGAGAAGCGATGTAACACCATTTTTCCCTGTAATTAGTTGCTGAAATTCGCTTTGCCTTAGAACAGAATACAGAGAACTAAACAAAAAGGCGAAACGACTTTAAGCAGTGAAGGGCACCGTTAACAAATATTACTGCAGAGAGATCTTTGGAATCTAATTTCTACCTTCCGTTTGATAATATTGAGAAAAATGTTGAGAAGTGTTTTCGAAGAGTTGTCGAAAAAGAAAAAAAAAGCTTGATTGGATTACTTATTAGCGAGTTTCTTTCTTCATCCGTTTATCGATTGCGCATCGCTGCCGGATTCAGACAACAAACAGAAAGAATCTATCGCGTGAGCTCTTCGGGTGTTAGAAAATTCCAAAAGGGAAAGGAGCGCCTAAATAAATTGGAAAATAAGATTTATTCTGCATCGCGATGTTTTGCTCAAGACAAGGTCAATAAGAGATTCCAAAGGAATGACTGATTGAACAAAATCTCTTTCTGCAGTCCTAGATGATCCATCATTTCTTTCCACCATTTTTCTTTTTACAAGTGTAAGAGAAAACTGGTGTCCGAAATATGATACACGGTCATTATGAACCAAGAGTATTCTTCAAACACTTTATGGAGGATTTAACTAGTAAATACATAAGTGAGTTTTAAGTAAATCGCAAAGCATGTTGTATTAAGTGGATAAGACATTCAAAGGATAATGTTGGCTGAGTTCATTCGCTGTGATGGAAGATTTATGCTGAATTCATTACAAGAAAAACACTTAGCTTGATTTAGACGATTCCCTGTGAAAACGGCAAGGCAATGTCGGACATTAATGATTAAAGCGTTTTCTCGGGGAACCAGACTGAGAGTTTCACGTCTGAAATTACATAGACTGATATACCTCTTTGCCAGAAAAAAAAACAACAAAAAAACAAAAAAAAAAAAAAACAACAACAACAAGAAAAATAAAATAAAAACGAAGCATCCCGAGAAAGTCGTTCGATCCCGATGAAACTCCGCATACAAGTACCTCAGGGCCGAATATGCAAATGATTAGAAATAAGGACCAATGATTAAATAGTGGCCAGCCACAGCGTTTGAGAACCATGTATCGAGAAGGGTATATCAAGAGTAAAGCTCATACGCATGAACAATTGTGACAGCGGATTTCGGCTGAATTAACCTCCACGGACTGTGAGCATGACTCGAAGTCGGATCCGTGCACAAACGAGCAGTTGAGTGAGTTTTAGAGAGGAGGTGCAATTGGGCTGACAGAGGCCGGTTGGTTAATTCGCTGTATCACCAGGCATTTGGTTCGGAGCGACGCAACAATCGGACGATGTTAAGTCCCAATGAGTCGAGAAGGGCACAAGCCAGCGGTACTCGGGCAGGGGACGGCCAAGGGCAACGACAGAACTAGAAGATCGAGCGATTGTGAAAGCTGCATGAGAAGAACCGAATTCTTCGTTCTCAACCATCTGCGGCCATTTTGCGTCGTCTACAGGTACGCAAGTGGCAATCCGGACCGTTGCCAGACGACTTGCGGCACGGGGACAACATTCGAGGAAGCCACTCCGCCGACTATCATTGACTAGCGAGCATCACTGGCACCGGTTGTAGTAGTGTCGGGCCCGATCAACGTGGGATAGTGTCCAGTGGTGTCGTGTTATCTTCGATGATGAGTCACGGTTTGCACTTGGCGCCGATGACCAGCGCATACATGTCTGGAGACGAGCCGGCCAGCGCACGGATCCTACCTTTACCATGAAACAGCACATTGCTCGCATAACTGGAGTGACTGTCTGGGGAGCCATTTCCTACGATAGCCGGACGCCCTTCGTGGTCCTCCGTACCATCTTCTTGGCTCAACGGTACGTCGACGGCATTCTACGACCTGTTGTGTTGTCATTCCGGTCAAAAGATCACCGAGGGATTTTTCAACAGGATAATGCACTGCACGGCTCTCCCAGACCTGCTTCCGTAATGTCGGCACCCTTCAGTGGCCAGCCCGATTGACCGACCGCGCACCGATCAAACGTATTTGGGACATGTTGGGACACCACCTACGCCCATCCTGGAATGTCGGCGAACTGGCCCGCAGTTTGGACACCATCTGGCATGCTGTGCCTCAGGACAGTATCTGTGAGCCACCCCGGTAGTGCACTGGTCTAAGAACTGGCGTATGACTGTTTGTCCGAGAAGGGTCCGGGGTGGAATCCGAGTGAGGCATGGTTGGTGTGTTTGTTTTATGACACTGGTTCTCTCCCTTCCCTAGAACCAGTGGCCTTAAATTAGGGGCGGGCGCCTGCTTATAGTCCATTGAGTTGCACACGGTGGTCGTTAAACCTTCAATCAAAAATAAAAAGTATTCATGAACTGTATGCGTCTATGCCACGTTGGATAACCGCTTATATCCAAGGCAGAGGTGGCGCTACAGTGTACTAACTTGTTCCACTCGAGTATATGTTTTCCCCGAATAAATGGCTGAACTGCTTTGGAATTGCAACCATTTTCTTTCCTGTAAATGTGCATTGCACATACCAATTTTCATCTCGATTCGATGATTCCTTCTGGGTGCTTCGTTTTTTGACAATGACTACCTCGCAAATGAGACTGAAGCTTCCGGTGCACGAATAAATTTTACAACTTTAGTTGTTATTTCGTTTATAATTGAAACGTTCCCCCCTGTGGCGGAGGATTAGAGGCATGCAAGTTACGGAGCGCCTAGCATACAGCCTTGCTCCATGTAGCCTTCTGCTTGTTGTAGAAGCTCATATTGTCCTTCCGGTAGTTTCTGCAAGCACAGATCGAAGATGGGTCAGCGTAGCAGTCCTGTTCCGGCGCGCAGATAGCCGCAAATACCGATCTTGTGAGGAAGTTGTTAGCCTAGGCCTGCCTTAACTGTACCTGCGGGAACACGACTCTGTGGTTTGGAAGAGATTCCATTGCCTTTGGACCACAGAACGACGTACATTCAGCCATCTGGTGATGTTCGCCTGACTTTGGCCTGCTTGGAGTCTGCGTATATCTCTGTAACGTAATTGCACTGGTAAATTTTGTCTCGAAGGCATTACAACACAATCTATATCACGAAATCCTTTCTTGAATTTCTGCACGTGAATTCGCCACTCACTGAGAAACAACCATCTTTATGCTGTTGTTAATTTGCATAAAGCTATGACAGCGCCACTCATTTGCATCCCATTTACTGATTCTGTAGGACTTTGCATGTAACATATGCAGATTTTGTGCATATTTAACGGTAGTTAGCCAACTTATCGCGATTTTTCATTTTGTCGGTTAATTTATGGTAACCCGTGTATTATGGTAGATCGGGACTTTGGGACGAACAATCCAAGACTTGGACGTTCTGTTTCTCAAACGAGTCCTGGGCAGAGAAGTTCAGTAAGGCAAGGCTCTTGATTTCGCTGAAACAGACAGGGATTTGTGCTAAAATACGGCAACAGCGTAGAAACTCAGTGATTCTAGCCGATTAATTACCACTGAAGTCTAAGAAACCGTTTTATCCATTTACTAGTCTGTTCCTTTCTTTTCGCAGATCTTTTGGAAAAAAAGTACGTGCCTATGGTACCATCCAACCGGTCCGTCCGTCGGTCCGTCTGTGGACATCATATCTCTACAATTGTTAGTCGGATTTGAAAAATTATTTTTGCATCGGATAGAGTTTCTCGTGGAAAACGTTCAACATATAATTTATAATTTTTGGCAAAGGTTGGTTTGATCATTAGGATGCGTAAATATACGTAGTGCGATCAAAAAGTTCCGAGACTAGGTACGTAGCGCACCAACAGATGACAGTACGGGGATGCGCGTTCAGCGGTCGAGGGCAGTGACCTTCAGGAGTCATTGTGCCGAGTGGCGTCGTTCTGTGAACATCGGGAGCTGTGCTACACGATATTTGGTGACCACGTGCAGAACACAGCTGCGATATTGGTATGGACTGCAAACTAGAGCAGCGAGCGAACATCAAATTCTGCGTCAAACTCGGAAAATCGAGAGCGGAGACGCATGAAATGTTGCGGCAGGCTTATGGCAATGAAGCAATGAGTCGTGCGAGATGTTTTGAGAAGTACTCGCGCTTCAAGAGCGTCAGAACAGCACTGGAAGACGACGAGAGATCAGGGCGACCGTCCACGAGCAAACTCCCCGAACTTGTCAACAAAATTAGGAAACTGGTGCATGAGGATCTTCGGAGAACCATTCAAGACATTGCTACCGTCGTCAATGTGTCATACGGAACAGTGCAAGGAATTCTGACGTCGGTTTTGAACATGCATCGCATTGCTGCAAAGTTTGTGCCAAAGATTCTGAACTCCGAACAGAAAGCGCTCCGTGGCGAACTCTGTCAAGATCTTCGTCAGCAGGTGGTGAATGAACCAGCGTTCCTGTCGCGGGTCATCACTGGGGACGAGACTCGGGTCTACGGTTAGGACCCGGAGGCCAAACAACAGTCGTCGCAGTGGAAGAGCCCGGCATCTCCACGACGGAAGAAGGCCCGACAGGTCCGGAGCGCAACCAAAAGCATGCTCATCGTGTTCTTCGACATTCGTGGGGGTGTGCACCGTGAATTCGTCCCCCAGGGCCAAACCATCACCACCCGTTTTTAATGCAATATTCTGCGGCGACTTAGGGAGAACATTTGCCGCAAATGACCTGAAATGTTGAGCAGGGGCAATTTCTACTTCCATCACGACAATGCAGCAGCTCACAGAGCGTTAGCAACATGCCAGTTTTGCAGCCGCAATAGCATGACTACCCTTCCTCACCCACCTTACTCGCCGGATTTGGCCCTCTTGCGACTTCTTTCTGTTCCCGAAGATGAAGCTGAAGCTCAAGGGTCGCCGTTTTGAAACCGTGGACGAGGTGCAGCACGAATCACAGACGGTGCTTGACACGATTCGCGAACAGGACTTTACATGTATTATATACATTATATACATGTAAAGTTCTGTTTCTGATGTATTTGTAACAATATCTGCACTTCCGAAAGCTCGCTTGAAAAAATTCTCTCGCGATCCGGTAACTGTCACCATGCAAGCCTTTTGAGAATACTTACAGCTTAAAGTAGCGTGAAGTTTTCCACTTTCCGGTGTAAATTTTTATCATATTTTTGTCGATATCTATGCTCTTAAGGCTCTACGAGACCCGCCATCTTGTATTGTGCCTTCTCTTGTTAACCAACGGGCAAGCGTATTTCACAAATTGCTCGGGCAATTTTGCACATTTTGGAACACCGTTTGTGGCTAACGTAAGATATATGATAAATAAAGAGTTCCCTGGTTTCAGATTTTCATTTTGGACTCGTTAAGTATTTTTTATTAATTAATAAAACTATGGAAGACGCCTTGGTACGACTTTCGCTGCATATAAAAAATGAAGGGAAAGGTCAATAAAAATTCTGAAACCAGGGAACTCTTTATTTGTCATATATCTTGCGTTAGCCACAAACGGTGTTCCAAAATGTGCAAAATTGCCCGAGCAATTTATGAAATACGCTTGCCCGTTGGTTAACAAGAGAAGGCAGCAATACAAGATGGCGGGTCTCGTAGAGCCTTAACTGTCCAATTTGAAAAAATTCATTCTTGTCAGAGAGCGTTTCTGAAGCGAAATGTTTTGCATATAATTCCAAATTGTATTGTACTTAACGCACAAGTGTGCCATTAGAGGGCATAAATTGTTGTTTCTGAATGCAGCGTATTCGCGATCCGCGCGTCTAAAATTCCGATTTGAAAAAACCTGCCAGATACAAGTAACTACCGAAACTATTTTTTTCGTGCATTTCCTGCCATAAATAATGCACAATTTTCCCGCTAGGGGGCGGAAATATATTATCTGTTTTTGTCGATACCTTTGCTTCTCAAAGTGCGGTTTGAAAAATTCTGTTAAAACCCGATGCCAATTGCCTTGTGTAACACTTGCCTTATACTCGTGGGTTTTGTGTAGTTGACAGTTCTGGCGCTAGGTGGTGAGTGTGTATTTCTGTTTGCAGCTGTATCTCCGCTTGTAAAGATCTCCTTGGAAATTTTTTACTGTATACCATTCGCTACAGTGAAGATAGAAAACATGTCTTCTTTAAAATAATTCAGTTTTCCCGCTAGAGAGCGTAAATGTCAAAACCTTTTTTATCGCTATCTCTGATTCCATTATTCAAAGTTCTTCTAGTGGGTGTTAAATTATATGATGTTTTCTTCTATATTTTTTCTTCTAACAGTTTGATTTGAAAATTTCCTTGTATCTTATATCTTCCTTCATCTATGAAGGACTTTTTGTGCAGAATTTATTACTTTTCGTGACATACTTTTTAGCTGCTAGTGGGAGAAAATAGCTATTTCTATTTCTAAATGGCCTATAGATTGTCGAAATCTGATTGATTTTTAGCACGCCTTTTGTAAAAAAGATCGTGCTTATGTTATCGGTTTGTCCGTCCGTCAGTCAGTCTATCTGTGAACACCATATCTTTGCAACTAATAGTCCGATTTGAAAATTCTTTTTGCATTAGGAAGCGTGAAATGTGCGAATGATGATCCTTTATTTCGTTTTTCTTTTCACGATGCACAATTTTGCAGTGTAAATGCAGATGATATCAAATTCAAAATATATTTTATTCCAAATATTTACTTCTAAACATCAGATTGAAGAATTCTTTTACCTTTTGATTCCATTTATGTAGAAGGCTATTCTAGGTACAGTCACTTTTTCAAGTTACGCATAGATTTTCCGCTAGGGGGCGTAAAAGTAAACTGCGATTGCTCGATATCTCTGCTTCTAAAACTCCGATTTAAAAAATTATTTCTGCAGCGGATACAGCTCTTGATGGGAAATCTTTTGCATATAATTTCTACTTTTTGGTAAAAAAAACGGTTTGGCCACCATGGGGCGTAATTGTTAATTTCTGCTTCTGTTGCATTTGCAGTAAAATCTGAGCTCCTAAAATCTCGAATGAAAAATTTCTTTGCTGGACCAATGCCAATCACGTCGATAAACCTTTACGGAATATTTTCTTCTTAAAGTAATGCATGGTTTCTCCGCCAGGGGCGTAAATAAATATCTTATTTTTGTCAATATATCTGCTTCTAAGAGACCGATTTGAAAAATTCCTCCTTTGTTGGATAGAGTTTCCAGTACTAAATGTGTTTGATATAATTTCAAAATTTTCAAGGAATTCATAGACTTTCCACTACGGGGGCGTAAAGGTAAATTGTGTTTTCCCCGATATATCGGCCTCTAAAACTCCGACTTGAAAAATTATTTTTGCACCGGATACAGCTTCTGATGGAAAATGCTTTGCATATAATTTCTAACATTTGGTAAAGAATGGTTTGGCCATCAGGTGGCGTAAGGGTTTATTTCTTCTTCTAATGTATTTGCAGCAAAATCTGAGCTCCTGAAAACTCGATTGAAAAAATTCTTCCGTGGACCTATACCGCTCACATCGAAAAACCGTTTGAGAATACTTTCTTCTAAAAAATAACTTATAGTTTTTCGCCAGGGGAGTAGATGCATAGCTTAATTTTGCCGATTAGAAAAATTATTTCTCTGTTTGAGAGCGTTTCCGCTGCGAAATGTTTCTCATATAATTTCATATTTTTCTTAATGCACAAGTCTGTCACCAGAGGGCGCAAGTTCACGTTGCCGTTTACAGCAATATCTGCGGGACTAAAAACTCAATTAAAAAATTCTTTCTTCGGTCAGATACTACTAAATATGCACACTCTGTATGTGTGTTTTCTTCCCAAAATAATGAACAATTTCGCCGCTAGGGGGCACAAATGCCTAGTCTGTTTTTCTGAATATCTCTGCTTCCACATGGGCGATTTAAAAAATTCTTTCAACAGCGAATGCCATTTACCTTGTAGAATACTTTAGGCTAGTGTATGAGGAATTTTGCACTTCACAGTTCTGTAGGTAGGTGGTGTTTTTGTACCTCAGTTTGCAGTTGTATCGCGGTTTCTAAAAACGCTATTGAAAAATTTCTTCTTTACTGTATGCCATTCGCTACACTAGAGATGTGGAGCATTATCGTCTTTAAATAATGTCCAGATTTCCCGCTAGGGGGCGTAAAGGTCGAAACCTTTTTCTCGCTATTCCTGTTTCCGGGAGACGTATTTGAAAAGTTCATTTTCTTTAGCATAGCTTTTTCCATGCAGAATACTTTTCGCCTTTTTTCAACTTTTCCGTTACGCAAAATTCTTTCGCTTGAAAATAGAGTTATATAATGTTTCCTTCTTTCGTATATTTCTTCTTTTAACTGTTTGATTTGAATTTTTTTTTGTGTCTGATACCTTCCTTGTGCTATAAGAAACTTTTGTGCGCCACTTGTTAATTTTCGTAACATGCTTTTTAGCTGCTGGTGGAACTAACAAGGAAAGCCTTTCAACTGTCACTCTCCAACATTGAAGAAACGTGGCTAGGAGATAGTACTAAAGACAAAAACCAATGGGTGTACTTTCGTTTTGGCCCAAATGAACTGACAAAGGTGAACGAGTGTTTTAACTGACAAAGGTGAACAAGTGTTTTAACTGACAAAGGTGAACGAGTGTTTTAACTGACAAAGGTGAACAAGTGTTTTAACTGACAAAGGTGAACGAGTGTTTTAACTGACAAGGGAAGCCTTTCAACTGTCACTCTCCAAAATTGAAGAAACGTTGCCAGGAGATAGTACTAAGGGCAAAAACCAATAGGTGTATTTCCGTTTTGGCCCAAATGAACTGACAAAGGTGAACGAGTGTTTTAACTGACAAAGGTGAACGAGTGTTTTAACTGACAAGGGAAGCCTTTCAACTGTCACTCTCCAAAATTGAAGAAACGTGGCCAGGAGATAGTACTAAGGGCAAAAACCAATGGGTGTATTTCCGTTTTGGAACAAATGAACTGACAAAGGTGAACGAGTGTTTTAACTGACAAGGGAAACCTTTCAACTGTCACTCTCCAAAATTGAAGAAACGTGGCCAAGAGATAATACTAAGGGCAAAAACCAATGGGTGTATTTCCGTTTTGGCCCAAATGAACTGACAAAGGTGAACGAGTGTTTTAACTGACAAAGGTGAACGAGTGTTTTAACTGACAAAGGTGAAGGAGTGTTTTAACTGACAAAGGTGAACGAGTGTTTTAACTGACAAAGGTGAACGAGTGTTTTAACTGACAAAGGTGAACGAGTGTTTTAACTGAGAAAGGTGAACGAGTGTTTTAACTGACAAAGGTGAACGAGTGTTTTAACTGACAAGGGAAGCCCTTCAACTGTCACTCTCCAAAATTGAAGAAACGTGGCCAGGAGATAATACTAAGGGCAAAAACCAATGGGTGTATTTCCGTTTTGGCCCAAATGAACTGACAAAGGTGAACGAGTGTTTTAACTGACAAGGGAAACATTTCAACTGTCACTCTCCAAAATTGAAGAAACGTGGCCAGGAGATAGTACTAAGGGCAAAAACCAATGGGTGTATTTCCGTTTTGGCCTAAATGAACTGACAAAGGTGAACGAGTGTTTTAACTGACAAGGGAAGCCTTTCAACTGTCACTCTCCAAAATTGAAGAAACGTGGCCAAGAGATAGTACTAAGGACAAAAACCAATGGGTGTATTTCCGTTTTGGCCCAAATGAACTGACAAAGGTGAACGGGTATTTTAACTGACAAGGGAAGCCTTTTAACTGTCACTCTCCAAAATTGAAGAAACGTGGCCAGGAGATAGTACTAAGGGCAAAAACCAATGGGTGTATTTCCGTTTTGGCCCAAATGAACTGACAAAGGTGAACGAGTGTTTTAACTGACAAGGAAGCCTTTCAACTGTCACTCTCCAAAATTGAAGAAACGTGGCCAAGAGATAGTACTAAGGGCAAAAACCAATGGCTGTATTTCCGTTTTGGCCTAAATGAACTGACAAAGGTGAACGGGTGTTTTAACTGACAAGGGAAGCCTTTCAACTGTCACTCTCCAAAATTGAAGAAACGTGGCCAGGAGATAGTACTAAGGGTAAAAACCAATGGGTGTATTTCCATTTTGGCCCAAATGAAATGAGAAAGGTGAACGAGTGGTCTGAAAATGGCCTTAGAGAACAAGTGGGAAAATCATCTAACATGTGCTTTGGTGCGTGATATGTAACCCCAAATATCAGCTATGTCCCCATGATTCAAAATAAGCTCATGTCATACAAAAAGCAACAAAAACCTTTGTTACAGGTGTAAAGGAACATTTGTGGCATTGAACACATGACCGAAGCAAGTAATTTGGGAACAATGAGAACAACGCAAGATCCTAAAGTTATCACAGTACTGAAAATTGTCATTGATATCTGAAAAACAAATACGTTGAACATTATCAAAAGAAGCTTCATCACTTTCACAGTATCCAATTTTTATCCACGGATATAACAACATGTTGTTGAATCTTTTTGACTACCATTGATTGTTCATTTATACGTTCGATGATTTTTACCTCTTGTGCTCTAAGGCCATTTTCAGACCACTCTCGTTCACCTTTTTCAGTTCATTTGGGCCAAAACGGAAATACACCCATTGAGTTTTGCCCTTAGTGCTATCTCCTGGTCACGTTTCTTCCAATTTTGAAAAGAGTGACAGTTTAAAGGCTTCCCCTTTGAGCAGATGTTTCTATTTCTGGATGTTTTATCGATTGTTGAAACCAGCTGATTGTTTTCCTAAACGGTTATACTCACTTTGAATAACTTTTTTTTAATTGGAGGTTTAACGACCACCATGAGCAACTCAATGGGCTATAAGCAGTCGTCCTTCCCTAATTTAGGGTCACTGGTTCCAGGTAAGGGGCAGAGCCAGTGCCGTAAGACAAATGCAACACCCATGCCTCACCGGGATTCGGACCCGGACCCATCTCGGACGAATGATCAGAGACCATCGCTCAGACCACTGCACTTGAATAACTTTGATAAATTTAATTCCCATCAGAATGGATTCAAAACAAAAATTCGGTATCATCTTTTTTTTTTTGTAACGGGATCGATTGACTATAAGTAACTTTGAAATACTTTATTTCTGTCGGAAAGGATTCAAAAGACATGCTCATTACAATCGAAAATTCATCGTCATCTTTCTTGTTTAAAACTGTATACGTTCTGTATCCGCTTTCTGTGGCATTTCATCAATCATAAAAACGCAAACTCGTAGCTACCGCCATTCTCGGTCAGGAGGTGCGCCCTCGCTTCACCAGACGAACAACAAGGATGATCTGAAAAATTTCTGTTCGTGTGGAGAATGATGTGCGCATTGTGGCCATATATGTTATTTCCACTTCGGATGAAGAATTCAGCTTCACAAAAGACACGAAACATGACCGATTGCGTGGTGCAGGGATTCTGGGAATGTCTCTTTCTAAGGTCTTAGTGAGCGGAACAAAAATCCGATTTCTACGATCACGTCATGGATGTCAATCAGTAGAAATAATTATGGCACGAAATGCAATTTTTTTATTTGAGGTTTAACGACCACCGTGAGCAACTCAATGGGCTATAAGCAGTCTCCCGTCCCTTATTTAGGGTCACTGGTTTCAAGGAAGGGATATAGCCTGTGCCGTAAGACAAACACAACATCCATGTCTTACTTACTAGTTTATTCGAACCCGGCCTGCTCAACGTTCCGTTCTTATGGTATTTGTAAAATTGTCCCTTGCATGAGTTCTTTCCAGGATTTGTTTTATACACACACACACACACACACACACACACACACCAGTCACTGAATTAGAAACATTTATGCGATGTACGTAAAAGTCACTTACGCAGATTACAGTATATGCAAAATACGTGGTCTTGTGCGTCACCACGTGATGTAGGCAACTATTTAAGACTGCTGCTCGTCAGTAATCGTCAGTAGTGTTGATCACAATGAGAAAAACAAAGGATCTTTCTGAGTTTGATAAAGCTCCTATTGCGGGTTCCCATATGGCTGGTGCGACGATTTTGAAAACAGAAGCGTTGACTGGTTTTTCAATGGGTGGAATATCCCATGTCTTTAATCAGTGGTAAAATAACACACATTTCTAGTCCAAGAGGCGCAACTGCGACGCGACGAAAATCCACCAGGAACGAGATCGCCGTCGTTTGAGAAGGCTCGTACGGAGAAATAGGACTTCCCATGTGCAACAATTGACCGAATCGTTCAGCGAAGGCTGTTTCCGACTTATACATCAGCGATGTATGCGCACGGAATTCAAAAGGATCGGTACTAGTAGTCGTATTCATGTACAGAAACAACTGATTTCTGTGAAAAACCGGAATGTTCGTCTGTAGTGGTATCAGGGCACACCGTGACTGTACACTGGAAGGCTGGAAAAAGTCACGTGGCCCTACGAGTCGCGGTACAATTTGTTCTGTACCTACGGTATGCAGAGAGTTTGGCGGCAGCCCCATGAAGCAATTGATCCAGCTTGCCTTGCAAACACAACTCAAGGTTCTGGAGGTCTGGAGGTGGGGTCATGGTGTGTGGGCCACGTTCTGTCTGTATGGAACGGGTTCCCTGAGATTACAGGAAGGTCGGGTGTCCTTCAAGGATTATCCGAACATTGTTGTCGATCAAGCACCTGATATGTTGACTTTATCCAGCAGGTGACGGCTGTTTCATGAACAGCAATGCTACTACTGTCCATCGCGCAAGATGTGTACAGCAGTGGTTTCGTGAGCACGACAGCGACTTCCATCTCCTTCCCTGGCTACCACAAAGCCCTGATCTGGATTCCGTTGACAATGTATGGGGACATGTTAGAAAAACAGATCTGGGAGCAAAGTCCTCTTCCGTTAAATCTGCGCAGTTAAAGGACTGTTCGGTAAACGCCTGGTACGCTGTAGACGTAAATGCACTCCGACACCTTGTGGAACCTATGCCAGTTTTCACACGTGCTGTAATTCGGGGTAAAGAAGGTCGAACCCAGTATTGAATAAACATTTCTAATTAAGTGCCCAGTATGTGTATGACCTTAATTCTTCACTTTGAAGTGACGACTGTAAGAAAAAAATTGGACTATTTCTCAGTCGATAAATAGGTATTAAACAAAGATAGATTACAAAGGTGCGAATTTGATAAAACTGATTCTGTTTTAGATTTGAATGTTGTGTTCCTTGATTAACGTATGTAAACATCAGAGAGAGAGAGAGAGGGGGGGGGGGGAGGGAATACCTATGAGAAAAGCCTTTGACCCCATAAATATTATTAATAACCTTTGACAAAAGTATATAACTAATAAGTAAAACGGTGGGTCATAAATGATTAGAGGGGGACTCGTTTGGAATATAAGACTCAAGTGTTGATGGTAGGAGCACTGTTACGCAGTAACACATTCCGCATATTCCCCACCGAGGCCATTGCACTGTTGCTATCTTTCTGGAAACTTGCCATTGCATTGTTGCTATCTTTCTGTAAACTTGCCATTGCACTGTTAATATCTTCACCGAGGCCATTGGACCGTTGCTATCTTTCTGTTGCTATCTTCCCTATAACTGTAGCATACCAATCTTTGAGAAGACCACGAACAGACGCGCGAACACCTCTCGGTTAGACATTATCGCAAATAGACGAAGTTATCGCTCTATCCACGTTGTTTAAAAAATAACAGGGATAGAGCGATAACGTCGTCTATTTGCACTAATTCCACGTATTTGTAATATATTCACTAGATATCATCGTTCTAGGATCGTCGAATGCGCAATGGTTCTTTAAGCTTGTCAGATAGGCTGTAACACGATGGGGCCAAATCAAGTGAATATGTCGGATGTAGTAGGACTTTGAAGCAAAGGGTGTTAGTGTTTGTGTTGTTGTTAGGTTCTTGTGAGGGTTGGTATTCTTATGTTGTAACAGCACTTGCCGTGCCCATTTCCCTTTCCGCAGGCACTCCTGAGGGTTTTGATGTGTACTCCACTATTTATTGCTGCCCCCTGTGGAAACGTTTCCTCCATCAGGAGGTTCACCACATCCCCGAAGACTGTGACCACCAGCTTGCCAGCAAATGTCTTGGGAGCAGGACTTCTGTGACATTTACACTGCACGGATTGCCGTTTCATTTCAGTAGTGTCGTAATAAAATCACAACTCACCACCCGAATTGTGCTTTCACTAAGATTATTTGATTCAGAACGTGAACCAAATAAGCTTAGAAAGTTTTTCATAGTTTGGTCTGTCTCCCTGTCATACATATACATTGTTACTGGAACTGAATCACTTGGAAGAATCAATGGCAGTCAGGTGAAAAATCGCAGACAAATCACTTTGGAAGATGCGTGGGACGAAAATACAATTTTAAAGCAAAGGCACAAATCTGTGCTATACATTAACTGCAAAGCTGCTGTTCGCACATTGTAAATCCTTCACAATTCGCAGCATACAAAGCCACACAGGCACACCGAAGAGCGTCTCGAGGCACAGTTAAGGCGTTTATTGGCTGCACAATCTTAACAACCCAACAGAGTTAGGATTGTCTCACTTAGCTGTTAAACCGAAACAAAATCTTCGTGGAAAATAACCTAAAACGTGCATTTATTCTTTAGCAGTGAAAACACATTTAACAAAGCGAAACATGTGCTTTATCGAAACTAATTAAGTATTGATTTTTTTCTATATTTTTGTTTCTGATTATAACTAAGATATTTCATTACAGAATGATCTGTTAACTTCAGTACTTGCGAAAAATTTGCGCATTTCAGTAATGCGTTCTATAAATTTGAGAAAATTTCTAAGTGCCGTACGACAGATGGTATAAAAGTAGTTTATCGGTAGCATTCATGGTATTCACCGAAAAGATAATACATTAAAATAAAGAAGAAACAGCCATATTGTAATGAAACACGCTCTTACTGGAGTAGCATTAAAATGCTATACTCCAAAAGTGAGGTGGTTCGCTGCGCAGAAATAATTTCTCGTGGCGCCATCAGGTTACAATCGATTATTTTTATAGGTAAATAGGTTTGGCGTGTTTCTGAATAATAAGCAATTGCTACTCTGATCATTAAAGGCATTTTGCCTGGGGAGGTGCAATTCATTTTGCAATGCGCAGACTTTGAAACATTGCATTAGCATTTTAAAACGTCGAGGTACGCTCTTATCGGAATTTGAAATCTCGCGGAATTACCTTTCATTCCAAAATAAAAACCGAAGTTTCCAAGGAAAGTGCGGAAGAAAAATGTGAAAACACTGTTTCCTCAATTCTGTCGATCTTGAAATATGGTGCAACGCGATGTCCGGCGTTTTCCATATCGGAAACATCACATTAGGCAAATTCCCTCATGTTCTGTTCTTTATTCTTTTTCGTCGCGCTTCCTTTTGAATATGCTAATACAGAGCATTTCTGTCCAAGAAATACATTGGCTCGCTCCCTTCGAAATTCTTTTGTTTCTCTTTTTCCTCCTTTTGCTTTCATTCCTCTCTTCCTGCTTTTTTTTCCTGTGAGGGTTAAATAACGCTCGGAGAGACGTTTACTTAATTCGCTTTTCAAAGAAGGAATTGTTTCATTTTACAAAGACTAGACAAAGTTATTTAATCCCTTAATGTATTGGTTCGGAGTGACACATGAACCTGCAAAAATACTCATTACAAAATACGCATCACCTGTTTGCAGTCTTGATCTACGTATATTTGAGTTAAATAAAGAAAGGAATCCCTTGCTATAGTAAGAAAACTCACAACTGTATGGACGATAACTGTACGAATACTGTATGGACAATATCTGTAAGAATACTGTATGGGCGATAAATATGCAGTTTAATCCTCGCAGCTTGGGCACAAGAAGTTCCATATCACTTATTTCATGGCATCATTAGGGTTCGCATAAGTTAACTATCATCTGAATTTTATGTCAACAAAACCGCACATTCAAGATGAGAAACTTACTTTTTTGAGAAATTCATTTACCCATCCAATAATATAGGGAAATAATGGAACATACAGCCTAATAACTTCTGCATCAAGAGTTTTGCGAAAGTTAGGTATCACATTTGCGTTTTGTACCTACGCACGAAAAATCTAACGACTGGTTCAGGGTTGCTGTCAAAACTCAATAACACGAGTATAATGCATTTTCACTATAAAGTAGTTGCATATTTTCGTGGAGAACGCGTAAAACAAGCACAGAGACCAAAGTTGCAGAACTAAAAGAAACATGTCTATAGTACCGAAATATAATTTTTGATATTTATTGAATTAAAAAGAATTCTGATGCAGTATCTTATATTACAACAGTAATGTTGAGCAATCTAAAGTACAGCGCTTCCCGTAATCTGTTTAAAAAATATGGGATTCATTAAGTACTGGAAAATTTGTGCTCTCGGTGGTCGAGTTGCACAACGCGTTAGCTTCTAACCCTTCATCTGAGATGGGTCCGGGTTTGAATCTCGTTTGATGCATTGATAGTGTGTCTATTTTACTACACTGGCTGTCTCCATTTCTTGGAAGCAGTGGTCCTAAATTAGGAACGGGCTACTGCTAATAGCCCACCGAGTTGTTCACGGTGGTCGTTAACCCTTCCCCCCAAAAAACGTAAAAATGAAATAATGAAATATGGGTTCCATAGTGGTAAAACACTCTTGCATTAGCATACAGTGGCTCCCACAATTGAGTATACACCATTCACTCCCTTCTTTAAAGGTATAAAAATATTATTAAATCTTTATTGAAAATTAATATTTATAGGAACAATAAAATACACATTAAGAAATGTATTAGGCTAGAAAACAAATATGAAGTCCCTGTAATATTTTAATGACATAATTTTTATGTCGAAGTTACAAAATTCGAAGTCATAAAGTGGAGTAAACATCTTGTATAATTTGTTAACAAAAAGAAAAAACAAACAAACATGAACTAATATTTTGTTGCATACCCTTTTTGCATGTAGAACGGCTTTTAAACGGCGTGGCATTGAGTTAACAAGAGTTTGTGTTGTTTCGCTGGATATTTTTGCCCATTCTTCTCGTAAAACTGTTTTTAATCGTTCTTTGCTCCTAATATCGGGTTTTTGAACCGATATTTCCAACTGGGACCACCCATTTTCATTAATGTTCAGATCTGGAGATTGCGGTGAGGTGTGCAATTGCATTTCACAATTATACAACAACCACAGCTAAACTATTTTAGCGGTGTGCTTCGGGTCTTTATCTTGTTGAAACACAAAATTTGAGCCTAAACCCAACTTTTGAGCACTTGGTTTTAAATTATTTTTTAATATGTCCAAGTATTTTATTTTATCCATGATTCCATCAAAGAATATTAAATTTCCCACACCTTTTGCCTACGTACAGCGCCATACAAGCACCAATCCACCTCCATGCTTGATAGTGGGGACGGTGTTTTGGGGAAGCAGTTCACGGTTAGGCTTCCGCCAAACATAATATTCACCATCACTTCCCAAAACATTAAACGTACTCTCGTCATTGAATATTACTTGATTCCAGAAGTCTTAAGGCTTACAAATATGAGTTCTAGTGAATAAAATCTATTTCTCTCGATTTACTTTAGAATTGAAAGGTCTGTTTTTTAGCTATACGGCCATTAAAACCTGCTTTTCTGAGTACTCTTCGAATTGTTTCTGCGGAAACAGGTCTTTATATCGTTGTAGAAGTGGTTGCAGCATTTTTTTGAGCACTCACCTTGGGATTTTCTTTTACTTTTTGAATGATTCGTCTTTTGGTCGCAGACTAAAGATTCCTTTTCGTCCTCTTCTGGGCTTATTTGCAATATGTCCAAGCTTTTTATACTTCTGGATAATATTTTGAACACATCTGTGACTGCGTTGAACTGACGTCGCAATTTCACGCAGAGATTTACCTTCTTCAGACTTTCGAATCACAAGTTGCCGAGTTTCAACACTCGTTTCCGTTCTGGAGCTCATTCTGTTTGTTGAAAATTGTATTTTCACTGGGATATCATAGTTTAGAATCTTAAGTTAATAAAACTGGTATACAGATTCATTTAAAAAATATAGAGGCAGCCAAATCGCATTTTTTATGAAGTTTGTACTCAGGGCCAGCGTAAGGCATGCGTGAAGTGTGCCACCGCACAGGGCGGCGCTATAAGAGGGGGGGGGGGTGCAAATTTACCTTTTTTTCTTTTATAGCAGCGAAGAAGCGTAAGAAGGGGAAAGTGACCTATCCAATTTGTAAAGGACTTCTTTCATCCAATATTAAAAATATGCAGAAAAAAAGAGTTGTGTTCATCCTTTTAGTGTTGCTTACATGAAAAGAAACAACTGGATCATGTGTTAGTCCACAGCGGACGCAGTTGCGTTCGCGTCCTTACAGCGTGATGAAAGGGCGGGGGGGGGGGGGGGGTGTTCTCCTGCTCCAAGGGTTGGAGGCAAAATCTGTGAGAGAGAGGACGGGAAAAAACTTTTTCACGTTCCGCCATGATGCGTTTGTTTCGGTACGAGAGGGTCCTATGTCCTGCTCCTACCATGACTGGATTCTTATTTTGGATTCTCGTTGTGAGACTGCATCGTTTGAAGAGATATTTTTGAGGAACTGATGCATATTTTATTAAAAGTGACTTAACTTTTATGAAAAAGTTTTCTTCGTGTTAGCAACAGCCTCACTGGTGACTTATCTCAATATACCTTTGTTGGAGGTCTATGTGGGGAACCTTGGGTCATTCCTTGCTTTGGGACGGTATCTTCTCCCCGGGCCGGCTCTAGCCAAAATGCCGCCCTGTGCGACTTTCCCTTAGCCGCCTCTTCCCCTCTCTAATTGCCGCAACATTGTCATGAACTCGTTGTTCTTATTATTCTTTATAGCAAATTTTTCTTAGCTCATAGTCAACCACAGGTTCCACTCTCTTTCCTTCTCTCTCTACTTCACATTTCAATACCAAATGTCTTAAATATTTTTCTTTCATAAATAAAGTTTAAATTTCCCCAAAATTTTATAATTATTACACCAGACACACGAAGTTCAAACATTGGAGAAAAACATTGTCACAATCTAAAACGATATTATATACAAAGTTACTCTTGGATTAATAAGGAAGCCAATCACATTTTTTTATTTCCATATTCATTCCTTTAGCTGCAGAAAGCCTGCTTGCGGTGGAGTACTTAGTATTCTAAACGAGACAAGACAAAAGTTGGAATAAAATAGATAAATTTATGAGCCCGCTGGCGAATAAACGGATTTATTGAACTTTTAATACAATACACATAAACGTACCAATAAAATTCTGTGATATAATGAAAAGAAAAACTACATTTTCATTACATCACAGAATTTCGTAATCAATAAATTACGCCAAAATAATTGATAACTTTGTTTAAACAGGAAAAGAAGAAAATAATGTAAAGATAGTTCAAATACAAGGAATGTTTCTGGCTTTAGATTTTACAAATTCTTTGACATCTTCTGTGTAGTCTAATTTTTTAGCCAATTGATGTTCAATTGAAATCCTTGCCAGTCCACTCAAACGGCTCTGTGACATAGTTGACCGCAATTATGTCTTGATAACCTTAAGCTTGGAGAAATTTCTCTCCCCACTAGCTAGAGTTACAGGTAAAGTCAATAGGAAACGGAGTGCCACACTTTTATTTGGGGCACAACTGTGTTGATTAATGAATTTTAAAGTTTCTATCGGACCAATACCAGGCTCCACTAAAGTCGAGAGCATTTTGAGTTCATCTTTTAACTCATCAGAATTCATGTCTTTCGAATCTTTGTCCTGTAAAACATTGGAAAGGTTAGAACATTTTTCCCTGAGTAGATCAATGGCTATGTCTTGGAGCTAGCTTACATTATAAAGAAAATCAAAGGTATCACAGTGAGATTTCATTTGTATGAATCTTTCTTCCAAAGATGCAATCATAATGTCTAAAAGGTGGAAATAAAATTTAACTTTATAACGCATCATTAGATCTTCAATAGGCTCATCATCTCCTTCACAAGTGAACCGCTTTGTTTTATTCCGCCTCCACGTTTTAATCGTTTTTCTAATAGTCAGGTCCTCGATTTCTAATTCTGTTGCCAGTTCTTTTGAATCTGTCAAGTACACATGAATTTCTCCTCAGTTCTACATTTTTCAAAATACTCCGTCTTTCCGATCATGTTTGCAGCATCTGACATCAATTTTGATGCTTTGGAGGTTCTAACTGACAACATTAATATGGAGCGATATGTCATGTCAAATTACCAATGAACTGAGGAGTGTGTAATTCTTTATTTCATTGGCCAAAGATTTGGCCTCACCGCAGTCATGCTGTCGAGAGCAATGTAGACTTCTCATATTTGATACCTCAAGGGTGTGAGAGCTTCAATTCTACTCTCCCAGCTGGTGTTACTTAGTGGTTTTAGTGAAAGGTTGTAATGTGCTCTTTAAGAACAGCCCAGCGCCGAGTTGAAGCAGAAAAATAACATCGCACATTTTTTTAACAATAAAGTAACATTAAATGTTGCGATGATATTGCAGAATCGTTCACAACAAGCTTCAAGAATGGCTGCTGCAGGGAACATAATATGTCCTTTGGTTGAAAAAAAAAATTGTAGCCCTGGATGCTTGCTTTTCATGTTCTCACCATTATCGCAGCCCTGGCTTCACATATCGGATAGCGGGATGTTCATTTTTTCCAAGTATCTTAGTACTACCTGGGTTAGAGTGGAACTGGAAGCTGCTGCAACTGGAAGAAATCTAAGAAAATGTTCGCAAAGTTTGACATCATATTCCCTATTTGTACAGGTCGCATGAAAAAAACGTACAATAATAGTCATTTGTTCCGTTTTTGAAATATAAAGAGTACAGTCCAAAATTATGCTGTAATATTTTACAGCCTTAAGCAATGATAATATGTATTTCATTTCTTATCTGCGATTGAATTAAATGGATAATTTCATTCTGAATTTCTTTCCCTGGGTACTGATGGCGTTTATTTTCCCCAGTTATTGTTTTGTTTATATGTTCGGTCATGATAACATCACATTTTCCAAGCAACTGGACGATGTTTAAAAAGTTTCCATTATTGTGTTCAAAAAGTTTATCAGGAGTTCCCCGTAGAGGAACACATTGCTGAGCAAGGACATTAATAATGGCAAACGTTCCAAGACATATTTCCATCGTTGCGCTTCTGTGTCTATAAGCTTTTGTTGTTGGCTGTCGATGGTTTGAGCTGTTTTCAACCCTACTGTTAACTGAATCCACCTTCTGTGTGAATCTAGGTGCCCAAAAGACCTACCATGAGACTCCAGTTGAGCAGATAAATGACGCCAGTCGTTTAAACCGCCCGCTGTAAGCTTCGTTTTCAATGATGAAAATAGCTTACAGCAGAAACAGAAAACCGCGTCCTTACTTCTTGAATACATCAGCCAATTCCTTTGAGCATTTTCAAGGTTACACAAAGTGTAGATGTAATGTGCAGGAGTAAATCGGCGATTGTTTTTATCTTTTGGGTACATTTCAGATTCCGCAATGCGTTCAGGAGGGCTTCTCTTAACCAACGTTGTCCTGATAAACTGGTATGCAAAAATTAAGGACGAAGAGGAGAAATTAGCATAACAGTGGAACGAGCAGGCAGAACGGACCGAAAGACCACTCAGGAGATAGACTAGGGTCCGGTACGGTGCGGCATGCGCATATATGCAGCATGACGTAGAAGGGGCGGGGGAGTGTCGGAAAGGTATAAAGCACACGGGCGGGGTACGCTCAGCAATTCGGTGAAAGCTATTTCACGGTGTACATCGGTTTGAACGACGTCGAGCTGCTGCCACTGTGTGGTATGGCCAACAGGCAATCCAGTAGACGACATCTGGATGACTTTACCCGAGGTCGCGTCATTGGGAAGTTGGAAGAAGGTCGAAGTGTGACTAGTGTGGCCTAGGAGTCCGGGATCGCTCACAGCATCGTTTCACGAGCTTGGAGAGCATTTCAAACGACAAGAACAGCTGTCTGAGAGTTTAGCAGTAGTCGTCCACGAGCAACCACAGCGGTGGACGACCGGTATATTGTGCTACAGGCGAGAAGAGACAGACGGCAAACAGCGGGAGAAATCGCAAGGCACATGCAACAAACAACTGGACGTCCGTTATCGCGTTTTACCGTTGCCAAGAGGCTGCACAAAGGTGGTCTATGATCACGACGACAAGTAGGGTGTGTGCCATTAACACCTGTTTATCGGAGACGGCGGTTTCTGTGGTGCCAGGAACACAAGAACTGGACACATCAGCAATGGGGTCGAGTTCTCTTTCCGGATGAGAACCGATTTAGTCTGACGAGCGATTCTAGATGTATACACATCTGGAGAGAGCAGGGAACACGCAATCACACCTCCAACATCATCGAAAGGGACCGGTTTGGAGGTGGCGGAGCTCTCGTTTAGGGCGGTATCATGCTTGGTAGCCGTACTGACCTCCACATCTTCCAAGGAGGTTCAGTCACTGGTTTCCAGTATTGTACCGAGGTTCTCCTGCCTCATGTGCGTCTATTTAGAGGTGCTGCGGGTCCTTAGTTCCTCTTCATGGACGACAACGCTACACCTCATCGTACAGTGGCTGTCGCAGAGCTGTTGGAGAGTGAAGATATTCAACGCATGGATTGGCCTGCAAGGTCCATGGACCTAAATCCAATCGAACACGTGTGGGACCTTCTCGGGAGACGCTTAGCAGCACGTCACCAGCAGCCAACAACGATTCCGCAGTTGCGATTGGCGCTACAAGAGGAATGGGCCGTGATGCCTCAACAGCTCCTTGACAACCTCGTCCTCAGCATGGACAGACGTTGTAAATTCTGCAACGCAGTCAGGGGTGATCATACCCTCTACTAAAGACTGGATTTTTCTTGGCAGCCGCCTGTCACATAGATGTTTCTGTCTTCTGTCCAGTTGTGCTCGAAGCTACCTTTTCAGTAAAGTGCTTTTGTATCCTTTGGATTCCTTGTTTGGAGGGATTTGCTGACTTGTCCCATTTTCTTACATCTCGGGGATCTTATGGTATGATTTGAGTTGATATGGAGCACTTCTGCACGACGTTACATTCGAAAAACCGTCTCGTCCTTAAGTTTTGCACGCCAGTGTATAATCATTTATTTTTTGTGGCCACTTTCCAGATCTGACTCAAGTAAAGTGCTTTCAAATTCAGTCTTGTTCTCAATGTCCTCACCTTTGCCTAACTCATTTTCCTTTCAGTTTCCCCCAGGATGTAAGTGTCTCTTGCGTTACTTGATTCTGTAGGTAATTCACTAACTGATTCTGTAGGTATTTCACTAACTACTGATGATGAACTACTTTCTGATATTGATGGCAAATCCTGAACTTCTTCTACTGACTCCTCTTAGACACTAGTACGTTTCTGTTTAGAAATCAGTGGAGTGAAGATTTCTGTTTCATTTCATCTTCTCTCAGTGCTCTTCTTTTCCTGTATTCACTGCCAGACAGCGTTTTCCTGCCATCGGACATTTTTAGGGTTGAAACTGCTGCGTTGGTTCTCTGGAAAATCTAGAGAAAAGGGCATTTAAGAACACTTAGTAGATTTCAAGTAGTTATTTACATGTTTAATAATAGTTAAGAAGAAATTATATTTTTGAAGATCCATACTATCCACTCCCGCCAAATTTTTATTGCTTTTTGTTAAGTGATAATTTCAGAATATACTTTTTGTTAACATTTTTTCCTTCTTTCCTTCTTTTATTCTTTTTCACATGTTCTTATCTAGTCTGAAGTATTTAGTTCATCTGACTCCATCTGATAAACGTAATGTAAGAACAACAAAAAGAAAACTTAAAAAAAAAAAAAAAAAACATACGTTTTGGCTGCGTCTCCATGAGAGATGACTCCTTAGGAAATAAAAAAAAGGTTAAAATCAATTTGCGATGTCTCATCAAAAGTCATTGGCGACGAGGATTCCAGCATTTTAGGCAGTGCACAACTAATAAGTTCTGTCACGGAAAAATGCCGGGTAGCACGTCACAAACACATTTATCTCCAACAGTCCGAATCCAAAACCAGCTCACAGTTCCCAAAGAAATGCTGACGAACAACCAAAGAAGAAGATAAAGCTAGGTTCAGCATAATGAGGCATTGCAACGTTCCCTGGAGCACGAAAAAACTCGAAAGTGCAGTGAATTCGTTTATTATCCTCCTTGAAAGTAATCATCTCAAAAATGGAGGCAATCCATGAAATTTTATCCTCCTACTTTTTCCTTAGTCGACGAAAAGTTAATTCGGGGAGAAGATACCGTCCCAAAGCAAGGAATGGCCCAAAGCTCCCCACATAGAGCTCCGACAAAGGTATATTGGGATAAGTCACCAGTGAGGCTGTTGCTAACACGAAGAAGACTTGTTCATAAAAGTTAAGTCACTTCTAATAAAATATGCATCAGTTCCTCAAGAATATCTCTTCAAAGGATGCAGTCTCACAGCGAGAATCCAAAATAAGAATCAAATCATGGTAGGAGCAGGACATAAAACCCTCTCGTACCGAAACAAACGCATAATGGCGGAACGTGAAAAAGTTTTTTCCGTGTCCTTTCTCAGAGCATTTGCCTCCAACCCCAGCAGCAGGGGAACAAAACCCAGCTCACCCTCTTCATCACCCCCGCACCTGCGTCCACTGTGGACTAGCGCATGATCTTATCTTTTCTTTTCATGTAAGCAACATTAAAAGGATGAACCCAACTCTTTTCTTTCTGCATATTTTTAATATTGGATGAAAGAAGGCCTTTACAAATCGGATAGGTTACTTTCCCCTTTTTACGCTTCTTCGCTGCTAAAAAAGAAAAAAAAGGAAAAGAAAAAAAAAAGGTAAATTTTCTGCCCCTCTCATAGCGCCGCCCTGTGCGGTGGCACACTTCGCACTGCACGTTAAGGAATCACGCGTAACAGCTGACAAGGTAATGTGACATTTCGTTCAGCTGTAGCATATACACCAATGAGCCATTACATTATGACCACCTACCTAATAAGCTGTAGGATCCCTTCAGCCAACAAAACAGCTGCCATTCGGCGAGGTATCAATTCGATGAGGTGACAGTAGGTATCCTGGGGTATCTGGTACCATAATGACAACAGCAGGTCATTCACTTCTTGTACATTTCGCTTTTTCCAAGTCGAACAACAAATGTTCGATAGGGTTCATGTCAGGTGAATTTGGAGGCCAGGGCAAAAACAAAAAGTCACCAGCATGATCCTCGAACCATTCCTTCACGATTCTGGCAGTGTGGCATAGTACATTATCTTGTTGGTAATGGCCATCACTAGCAGAGACAGTTACCATGCGGGGGTGAACATGGTCCGCAGAGCTGTCAGGGATTGTGCTATTGGGATAATAGGGCCTAAAGCGTCCGAAGAAAACAACACCGACAGCATAACACAGCCGCCGTCGGCCTGTTTCCGCCCAGCAGTGAATCCAGGTGCCATAGTCTCCGTTAGTAATCGGCATATTCGCGTTCGGCCGTCTACGTGATGCACCAGGAATGTTGATTCGTCAGACCAAGCCACTTTCTTCCAATTATTCACGGTCCAATTACGATGATCTTGGGCCCATTTCATGCGTTGTTGGCGATGACGTGCAATGAGCATGGGGATCGGCTGGGTCTTCGGGTACGCAGGCCCATGCGCAGAAGACTGCGATGAACTGTTTGCTGTGAGACATTGCCCTGATCACCACTCTTGTAGCTGCAAGTGATTTGTCACACTGCGGCCTTCTGGTCACGGTGTACAATGCACGACAGTCTCCACTCCCCTCCGACATCAATGAGCTGCGGACGACACACAGCTGGACCATGGTTTGTCATTTGGTCATCTGTGCACCACTTTTGATACGTACTCACTGCAGCGGCACGTGGACAACCCACAAGCCGCGCCGTTTCCGAGATCGTAGTTTCGAGGCGCCGTGTAATCGCAAATTGTCCTTTATCAAACACCTATACATTGGCAGCTTTTTCCATTCTGACTCCGAACACTCTACTAAGCGAACGCCGGTCCTCGGGTTGTATATACAGTCGTGGCCAAAAGTTCTGCACCAGTAGACCGAAAGTCAATTTTTGATGTTTGAAATCAACTTATACAGGGTAATGGTAAAGTCAGGAATACATATTATACATCACTTTAAAGGAAATATTATGCTGAATTGAAATATCTTTACAGAATGTTATTACCAGTAATATAAATGAAGTTACAAGCAAAAGTACAGCGTCTAGTCATAAAAAGCAAAAAAATAGTGGAATTTGTAAAATTAGTGTACAATGCATTTAACGTAAAATTACTGTACAGCATATATGTAATTGAAACTTGCAGGACACTTGAAATAACTAACCAACAAGCAAAATACGCTTTAATATTTAACTGGGTAACCGCGGTTTCTTATAAACAAAGTGCACATTTTTGGTATGGAACTAATGAGCTTCTCTAGTTGTCCATTGGTGATGGCACGGTGCCATACGGCCCTTACAGACTCAATTAATGCTGTTTTAGATGTGGGTCCTTGTTGACGGATCTTTTTCTTCAATCTCACTCACAGATTCTCTATGGGATTAAGATCCGGTGACTGTGCCGGCCGCTGAAGTTGTCATATAACTTTTCGATTAAACCACTCGTCAACCAACTTTGACCGATGACATGGCGCGTTAGCGTCCTGAAAGATAAAATTCCGCAAACCCATGTCTTGTGCAGAGGGTAGCAGTTTGGACTCCAAAATATCCACATATTTCGATCCATTCAATGTGCCATAAACAATGTGCAGACAGCCAACACCACTGGCTGAAATACAGGGCCATAACATTACCGAATGTGGGTGCTTGATTGTTGGCTGGGCGAGGCATGCCTTATATCTTTCACCAGCCCTACGACGTACATAATTATTTCCATTATTAGCGGTAATAGTAACAGTTGTTTCATCACTGAAAATAACATTTTTCCATTCATCAACAGTCTGTAACGTACCAGGAGATGTGACGTACCTGCCAGAAGGACGCACACGACATAAAGGCAGGTAGGAATCAGAATAAAACGTCCGCGTAGCTCAATTGGTAGAGTGACTTATTCCGGAATGAGGAGACCCGGATGCGAATCCTGGCGTGGACAGAAATGACGGAGAAATTTACTTCGTTATAAGTCCAATTCTTGTGTGCCTTGGCCCAAGCAATTCTTTTGAGCCGTTGTTGTTCAGTAAGGAAAGGCTTTCGTGCAGTCAGTCCATTTTCTTGTAGCCTACGACGAACTGTACGTGCAGATGCAATAATTCCTACTTCATTCTCCCATTCATTTCTTAAATCAGTGGCTGTTTTAAACCTTGATTTTAAGGAACGCCGAATCAACATGCGACCATCACGATCAGTACACAGCCTTGGTCGACCTATTCTTTTTCTTGTTTCCCACACATCCAGTTTCTTCAACTCTTTTTTAATGGTGCGCAAGACAATGGAATGATCACAGCCACATTTAACAGCAATTTTACGACTACTGAATCCAAGTTCATGCAAAGTAATAATTTTTGCCCTGGTTTGAAGAGGCAGGACCAATTTTCGGGTCTTTGACATTCCGAAATTCAAATATCACAAGAAATTCTGCATAAAGTTCCATTAACTGGCTACAAGCAGCTGCGTTCTAATACGGCACGAAATGGCCACAATATTGGTCATTTTCTTGTAGGACTTCCGTCCACAGTGAGTAGAGTTTAGGTCCCAGCCACCTACAGCGAGATCGCCTTTTGGGCAGGACACAGAAACGGAAGGAATGAGAGCAAGTCTGGCGACTTTGACAGAACAGTTTGTAGTGAGATTAGAGTACAGTAGATGGCGCCACCGTACAAGTACGATGTTTCACACAGAGGGGTGAGAGAATTTCAGGGGGGGGGGGGGCATAGGAAAGAATACCCATTTAACCAGTGGGTCCAGCCTGGGGGCCGTCACTTAACGTGCACGTCCGATGCACGGCGGGTATTCAGCGATTGTTAGTAAATCGCACCATCTCTGAAAGATCAGCCCAGGTTCGAACCTAAGGACCTTGCATTGATAGTCTGACTCACTAACCACTAAGCCATCCGCAATTCTTCTAAGACGGCAGACAATTCTACATCCTTTTACATCTCACTAGCGGACGTCGGAGAAAGCTATAGTGGATTAGAGAAGCGCGAACGCTTTTTCAGAACTGGATTTGTGTTTCCTCACTTGCACATATTTGCTTGTAACCTCACTTCCATTACTGGTAAAAACATTCTGTAAGAATATTTGGATTCAGCATAAAATTTTCTTTAAAGTGATGTATAATTTGTATTTCTGACTTTACCATTACGCTGTATAAGTTGACTTCAAACATCAAAAAATGACTTTCGATCTAATGGTGCAGGACCTTTGGCCACGATTGTATATTGCTCTGTGAACGTCACCTGCGCCACCGTTCAGCCTCCAGGCGGGCTCATTTCTCTAGGCTGGGTGTGCTCATAATGTAATGGCTTGAGGCTGAGTGGGAGGTATCATTTCGCCCCTAATTTAAGGGCACTGGTTTCAGGGGAGGGTAAAAACCAGTGCTATAGGGAAAACACTACATGGGTGTCACATGTGATTCTAACCCAGACTAGAGAGTACGAGAACTCACAAGCTCATACTTAAGGTAATTCTGCAACATCGCAGTTTGGCTAAGGAAGTTTGTTGTTTGATCGCATATGAACAGACGTTTAGAAGGTAGTGAGTCCAGTGCATCGTTTTTTTACGGTAGAAGGACGCATGTCGTCGTGTTAGGGCGGAATGGTGGAAGTTGTGTAAGAAACAGCGATCGTTAGTAATTCTTCGACGTTGAGCATGGTATGTACACAAATGTGTGGCTTAGAATACATCATGTGATATATTTCACACGGGAGTGATACATCGCAAGACATCGCGTGGGAGCCCATAACGTCCATTGCTTTACCTGAAAGTTCAAATCGTAGGTAGACCGGAGTTTCACCAAGGAGAATGCAACACTTATTGTAAAACATTGTTTTCGCTTACTCTAAGAGTATGAGCTTATTGCTACTTGCTGAAGCTCATACTCTTGCTAAGAGTATGAGCTTTTTGCTACAAACTTAAATACGCATTTGCAAAAGTCTCTAAATAAACACTTCTATATATTTAGATTTAACGGTCCAAATTGAACGAGTCAGAAGTATTACTTACATTTCAATGTTCCAGCATTTATTCTCTCTTGGGCACATCATAGTACGCAGCGTTGATTGTAATTCAGTTTACAACCAATAAAGCCTGATGTCAACATGTACTTCACACAATGGCAAGACGTTATCTAAATTCCGTTCAACAAATCTTTAACTCAAAAGATACTTCCTTAACAAATCATTAGCTCGAAAGAATTGCTTTTAGCGTGAACATATCAACTCCGCTTTTATCTTTAATAAAAAATCTGCTCACGTTACAAATCGCTCTCCTGTTGTTCGTTCTCTTATCTCTCTCGCTCTTTGCTCTCTTAAAACGTACACTGCATATCATTATATTGACCTTTTTCTACTGATGCCAATTTTAGAAACTCGTCGGGAGAAATAATGTGCCCTTAAGTCAGAAAAAGGTTTAACTCGAAGAAACCAAATTTACATAAGATTACAGAAACTCAAAAGGAAGGTTAGGAAGGTTAAATTAGCGGTATACGTCACATTCCCTGGAATAAGTTTTATAATGAGAACTTTTTTATTGATGAAACATCATTCTCAGGTGTCAGTAGAATGGAATTTCATGATACTCTGGAGTAAAAAATGTCAAGCTACCAAGATTTTTCCTCATGAAGTAACATATAAGTTTATGGGGCTCTGCATTCGAGGATATTTTGAGCGGCTGACAGTCGGTTTGGACGACTGAAGTAAAGTTGACAGTAAGTCTTTGATGCTACGGGAGTTGCTCCTCCCTAATTTAGGGAACTTTCTTCAAGAAATTGAAAAAAAAGCCAGCTGCATAGGGATAGTCACAACATCCACGTTTAATACAAGATTAAGACTCACGTTTTTCACTGCGAAGTACCAGAAAGCCGTTCACTTTAATCTCGGGGTGGCGTGGCATGGCTTGCTGAGAAATCTGATTGAAGGGGGTGATCCGATGATTTTCCTTAACAGACTTTCTTGTGGGCTAAAAGATTTGCCTCTGATGATATATCGGTGCATGGATATCTTAACATTCAGTCAATACTTGCGAGAATGTCTCGAGACGGAGTACGATGGATTATGGGTTGTAGTACGCAAGCTGCACGGGATTATCGCATGTTTAACATGATTTCAATTACTCTCTGGAACACTCCATTTGTGTGGGGAACTCTGCAGAGGATCACATGCAAAATGAATGAATCGTTGCATCACATACTTTTCAAGTTCTTGAGATTCCTGGGTGGATTTACTATATTCGTGTTCTGTTGTGAAGTGGAATTATTAACCTTAACTTATTGAAAATAGACTTTCCCCTAAAGGTTAGCTTTCCCGCAGGAAAGCTAATAAAGTAAACGGGAATTCGCTTCTGTTAGTCAAAGCAGAATTCATTCTTAGAAATCGCCAAAATAACTATAGGAAGAATTCGTCACCGTTTTCGTTGAAGGCTTTGTCCTTTGCAGTATTTTGCGTGTTTCTGTAAATATCGCGAAACTGAGTGTTACCTTATTAGTATCGCTTGAGACTTGAAGCAGGAGACGCGTTTCTAAAGATAAAAGCAAAATAGGCGAATATGAAGATGGTTTAAAGCATCTGTTCTTGGGAGATTGCAGGCAGTTCAGTTCTTCTACATTCTTTGCACGAGACGTATCTGACTCTCCTCCTGTAAGCCCGAGGGGCTGAGGGAGGAGGTCCGCGATTTCCACCGAGGGAGTCTGATGATATTCACGCACCGCGCGTATCTTTATTCCCTACGCACTAAACACTTAGGACTTTCGTATTTACTGGGAAGTGATTGTCCTAAACATATAGAGGGGTGAGACTTCATTTATTGTACTCTTTTATTCAGTCAGGCCATTAGTGCAATTTAACCATGCTTAAAGCCAAATAAAGGCAAGTAGTCAACAAGGAAATTTTGGTCCTCAGAATTTTATTTAAGGCTTTTCTTCAATCTACCATTACTCTTTTGATCCCGGACGCAGCGCTTTGACAAACATGACGATCACGACCTAGTGGTGGCCGGAAGTGAAGGGGCAAAAGTCGGTTACCACAACAAACTAGCCGGTCACCACAACAGTTCTTTCAGTTGTGATGTGATGACTCCTCAAATTCACAGTATACAATTTTAACAGAGAGGGTGAATTAGACCAACTGAAATGCAATTATTGATAAATGTGCTGTATGAATTCAGATAAAATAAGACTAACCAGGGAAGGTTCTGGGTGGGAAGACTCAAAAACAGACGAAACCCGGCTCACCCTATCAATTCGATGGCGCTGAGTCTCTTGGTGATGGTTGTTCCCGTTTCAAGTCAACCGTTTGGTCTGCAGCGCTATCTAAAGTTCAAAAGTTCAAGGACACTTGGGTTGCTTTTAAGGGCAATGCAAGTGCAAAAACTTTCTTAATGACACCAACATGAATAAATAATGAAACAAGTACATAAATATCATATATTTCTAAATATGTAGGTGAGAAATGTCAACAAAATGATCAAAACAGTAGGAAAGTGAGCAATGGGAACAAGTTACAATTGCAAGGTTTTCACATTCACTATCATCAGTGTCTTTTCATTGGCATTCGAGCATTCCACATTGAAAGGCAACTTCTATTACATTTTTGAACGAAACCTTCTCTCCCGTTTCATAGCCAGCTGCTTGCCATGCGTACATAAGCACAGGTTGAAATACTGGTGAACATAATTGATTATAAATGACGGAATGCAGCTTTATGTTGAAGCGTCTGTCATAGAGCTTGTGTTGGTTCTGATCTAGTCGGTGTCCCAGAAAGTCTACCAATCTCCTGAAATAAACGTTCTACTGTCGGAAGAAGTACACATCCAGGGGCTGAACATAACATGTTGTTTTTGGAGGTATAACCTTTAGAGATGTGTTTTTATCAGGAATTGTATTGTGCAAAACCTTTTCATCTTTGTGTCCACCCCATGAATCTAAGAGTAAGAGTGACTTATCTTCAATATCAACATCCAAAACTTGGGAAAGAAACCTTGGGAAATGTGTCTTTTCCACTGAAGCGATGAAAGATTTCCGTCTTTAGCACGATTTAATATGATTAAAAGATGAGAAATATATACAATTTAAAAACATGAGCACTTTCGAGGCAGCGGCTGCCTCTTCTTCAGATGTAACAAATAGATACACATTTAATCTATATATAATATAGATCATTGCATTGTGGGAAGCATGGTAAGTTAGCCAATAGTAATCTACATGCGTCAAAAATGTTGCGTATACTGTTGGCCCAATGGTCTGAAGAAGAAAAACATGGAAATATATAATAGAAATAAATGGTGTAGGGTGAACATTCAATTTTAAGTTTGTATTACAATTTATAATTTACATTTTTAATAAGGGATTTCCAAACGTTATGTAACTCATAGGGGGCATGTTCATTACAACATTGCTCACCGGAGGCCTCTATATACACACTTTCATCAATTAAAAGATCACCAGGTTTACTAGGAGTATTAATTATTCTTACATTGCTCCAGTCGGGATTAAGGTCATCTTGTGTAACAGATTTGGCTAGTGATGTACAATTCATGCCAGTTTTAATATTGTATTTGTGTTCTTTAATTCGTAATGCAATATTGCGTTTTGTAGAACCCACATAATTAGAAGCTGCTTGTCCTGTAGTAGCCTTAACCAGAGGGATATTGTAAATACTCCACTGTCCCATTTTGCTATTTCGTTCACGATCCTTACGAACGACTGAAAATAAGTTTCGTGTACGTGAACCAAATTTCAAGTCATATGGTTTACATAGTTGTGTTAAGGCTCTCGTTAAATGTGGATTGTATTGCATAGAGCCAACATATATGGAATTGCAGTTGGAGTTTCTTAACAGGGTGGTATGTAAGGCATATTTAACCTTGCCAAACACTTGCCTAATCAGATATTTAGGGAACTCATATTGCTCAGCCAAACCAAAAATATAGTTAACTTCTTGCTGAAATAATTCAGTAGTTGATGAATGTGAGTGAGCTCTTCTAAACAAATAGAATAATGCTGTCAACTTTTGTTGTTTAGGGTGTGATGAATGATAAGGTATTAAAACAGGTGTATGACTGGGTTTTCTATATACACAAGTGGTAATGCAGTTAAGGCTATAGTCCTTACGAATAAGAATATCCAAGTAAGGTAAGCAGTTATTAGCTTCAAATTCTATCGTGAGCCTGATAGTTGGGAACATGGATGATAGTTCGTTGGCGAATAAGTATAAATCATCCCGGTTGTGAGGCCATGCAACCAGGATGTCGTCAACGTACCTTAAATAAAGCAACGGGTGATGAGGGAAGGAACCAAGGACCTGATTTTCAATGTGCTGTAACAAAATTTCAGCTAGAACAGCAGACAGGGGGAACCCATTGGGGAGCCCTCCAACTGTTGATAAATGCTGTCTTTAAATTTGAAGTATGAACGTTTCTTAACAAGACGAAGTGCGTTCATAATAGCATTAATTTCTGAACTCGGGATATGGGAATCAGCAAGTTTTGCCTCAATAATTTGATGTGTGGCCTCAACAGGTACATTAGGGTACAATGAGACCACATCTAGAGATGCCAAAATGAAAGGCTGCGATTGTGGCTGAAGCGATCGCAGTCTTTCTATAGCCTTTGTGGAACTTTTAATAGAATAAAGTGAATCCACAGTATAAGGGGCTAAATATTGTGCCAAGGCTTTTTCTAAGGGTCTGGTGGGGCTAACATAGCCTGACAATAGAGGACGAATAGGAAAATTCTCTTTATGCAATTTAACCCGTCCGAACATATCAGGCACACGATAGCCAGGGAGAGGGGTGAATGCATGTGAAAAACCTTCAGGAAAAGAATAAGCCTTTTTAAGTCTTTGAAGAGCCGCTACCGTGGCCTGACTAGGATCACTTTGAATGGTTTTATGTGGAATAGTGTTAATAACTTCATGCATTTTTTGAACATAGTCACAGTTATTCAACAACACAATCTGACTAGATTTGTCTGCAAGCACAATAGATAAGTCATTATTATTTTTGAGTTCAACCAATTGTCTCTGCTCTTGAATAAGATCAGGTTGTGGGATAGGGTAACAAGAGTCATGTTGTAAGATATGGGCCATTATCACTCTGGCGTAATCCTTATGCTGTTCAGGAATACATTTAACTATGCTTTCCACCTGGGTAATAGTGTTCAGTATGGATCCTTTCTTTGGTGGATAAGAGAATTTTGCTCCCTTATTTAAGGCCTTGGTTTGCAGACTGTTAACTTCAATATTACTGAGATTTTTAAACTTTGTTAGAGCTGGGTGTTCCGGGCTACCATGGTAGGTACGACGGTAGTCAGTTTGTTTTCCGACACTTTTGTCGACTAACATACACAGTTTCTTGATATGGGTGCAAGTCAGAGTCTCAATTTCATTCCTTAAATTAGCAGAAGTAATGGTCAGCCCCTGATCTACGATAGCTGGGTGTTCATTTTTAACAAAGGTTAGGTGAGCAAAGTAGCACTTACGGTTTAGAAGATCCAATAAACCTCTTTTGTTGCGTATAACCCTTGATAGCCTTTTATTTTCGGCAATCCTGAGTATTCTGTTGTCATGCCATGATAGTATTTGAGTATGGATTTGCAGAAATCGTGGAATCACTCCCAAGTCCCTACAATTTAGCAGAAAATATAAGTGTGTTTCCTCCTTGGCCAAGCTGAGACGCAGGTTTCTAAAAGTAGATACTGTTGCTTTCCACATGCTTATGTGAATTTGAATAACTATAATTATGCGGTACAATGAGCAACAAATATTGAAGACTCGTGCGACATTGATCACTGAAGCGATGAAAGATTTCCGTCTTTAGCACGATTTAATATGATTAAAAGATGAGAAATATATACAATTTAAAAACATGAGCACTTTCGAGGCAGCGGCTGCCTCTTCTTCAGATGTAACAAATAGATACACATTTAATCTATATATAATATAGATCATTGCATTGTGGGAAGCATGGTAAGTTAGCCAATAGTAATCTACATGCGTCAAAAATGTTGCGTATACTGTTGGCCCAATGCGTCCACAACTATGTTTACGAGAGACTGGCAGAGCTCATAGACACCCTTTTGCGCCAGGTTCTTGGAAGCATATATACACTGAGTGGCCACTTTATTATGACCATCTGACAGTTTTAAGCAAATGAGCTATGGCTGCACGCTGTTGCCGCCAGAGGGCGAGGCTACCATAAAAAGGGAAAGATTAGTGCTTGCGACAATAATAGAAGTGATTTTTGGGTGACGATATGGGTAAAAAATGCGATTTGACGGACTTTCAACGTGGGATGATTGTAGGAGCTCGGAGCCATGGAGCGAGGATCACCGAAACCGCCGCATTCGTGAAATGTTCCAGAGCAGCTGTTGTTAAAGTGTTTAAAGACTGGACTGTCAGCCAAACAACTGGATCTCTACGTGCAACGTGTTGTCGTCATCGACTGCTCGGGCGGAACGGAGAGTGTCCAGACTGGTAACAGACAACAGAAGGGCAACAGTGCAGCAAATTACAGACCATCTTAATCAAGGATGCCTTCAAATGATCTCTGCACGCACTGTTCGCCGTACACTGTATCGGATGGGATATGGCAAACGAAGGCCTGTTCGAACACCTTTGCTGTCTGCAGTTAACAAGAGAAAACGTCTCCAGTTTGCACAGGAGCACAAGGATTGGACAGTCGATAATTGGAAACAAATTATGTGGTCCGATAAATCACGTTTTCAGTTGCACCATGCCGATGGCCGAGTGAGAATTTGGCGGAAACAGCACGAAAGCATGGACGTCTGACTGGCACATCATATCTAAACATCGTTGCGGACCAAGTGCATCATGACATGTGGATGGTTTATCCCAATGGCGATGGCTACTTTCAACAAGATAATGCGTCCTGCCATAGTGCTCGTATTGTACAGGATTGATTTCAAGAACATGCCGGTGAGTTTACTTTGATTAGGTGGCCCCCACAATCTCCAAATCTCAACCCCATTGAGAATTTATGGGATGAAGTTGAACGAGCCATCAGACAGCTGGATCCACACCCTGCAATCTCACACTCCTGGAAAGTGCTATTCACCAAGCATGGTCTCATATTCCACACACCCCCTATCAACATCACGTGGAGTCCATGCCACGAAAAATCGACGCAGTATTAAAGGCAAAAGGTGGCCCAACGAAGTACTTAGGGGTTGGTCATAATAAAGTGGACACTCAGTGTATAATTTTATCCCTAATGTTCCACACATAGACATAGCAACATCAATTGTACAGCTGTGGGTAGTCTTATGTAGGGATTGGACAGTAGATAAAGTTACCTTTTCTCCCTTGTAAGAAAGTGTACCCCGGGACGTGACTTCGTAATTAAAGCCACTTTAGTCCGTTTTCCAAATTTTACTTGACTCTAATGGTGCTGACACTTTAAATTCATTCACACCGCCAACAAATTCCTCTGCGATTGTCTTTATATCAGCTTCTTCTCGTACATCTTTTTGCGTCAAAAATGTTATCACAGTGCAAAACACTATCCCATGTTCTTTTTTAAACACATGAATGAATTTCTTTGATGCTTTGAAATTTTTTAGCCCAACATTCCTGGCTGCTTGTATTGCGAAATTCTGCAAATGCCAATAATGAATAGCTGTACCATAATTTCGAGCTTCCCTGAATCTTGCCAGTGTGCCCTTCTTTATTGCCTCTATTTTATCAAAATAATTGCCACGGAAGACATCGCTTTGACAGGCTGCTCTCCGTTTTGCTGCAACATGCGCTAGAATGGTTGCGACATTTCTTTTAGAGCCAATACTTTTCCATCTCTTACACAAATTGTCGTAGAACATTTTCTTCTCGTGATGAGCATCGTAGATTTTCTCAATCACCTCTTCCGGAATTACTTGAAGAATGCTTGTTCTTCGTGACTTCTTTTCTGGTGATACCTCATATTCACTAGTATCTGTCGATGGGCCTTCTTGGCCTGACTGTCCACTTTCGTCGTTGTCATTTCCATATTTTCTGTACCCTCAAATATATTTTCGCGGAAGTCCAATGTGGTTTCTTCGTAACTAATAAGGTCCTTTTCATACTTTTTGATTATTAGAGTTTCAAGAAAATTGGCAAATGATTCATCTTCAACTATAGGTTTCTGAAAATCTTGAAATTTTCGTCGTAACTTTTGTTGTAAAAGTTGAATAACATTCCAGGGATTAACAGTGCACGTGTAGTCCATTTTCCTGCAAAATGTACAAAATATTAATATTTGTCATAATATAAATTTTATGAATTACGTATACACTGGCGTGCAAAAATTAAGGACGAGACGGTTTTTCGAATGTAACGTCGTGCAGAAGTACTCCACATCGACTCAAATCGTACCATAAGATCCCCAACATGTAAGAATATGGGACAAGTGAGCAAAACCGTCCAAACAAGGAATCCAAAGACACAAAGGCACTTTATTGAAAAGGTAGCTTCGAGCACAACTGGACAGAAGACAGAAACGTCCATGTGACAGGCGGCTGCCAAGAAAACTCCAGTCTTTAGTAGGGGATATGATCACCCCTGACTGCGTTGCAGGATTTACAGCGTCTGTCAATGCTGAGGACGAGGTTGTCAAGGAGCTGTTGAGGCATCGCGGCCCATTCCTCTTGCAGCGCCAATCGCACCTGCGGAATCGTTGCTGGCGGCTAGTGACGTGCTGCCAAGCGTCTCCTGAGAAGGTCCCAGACGTGTTCGATAGGATTTAGGTCCGGGGACCTTGCGGGCCAATCCATGCGTTGAAAATCTTTACTCTCGAACAGCTCTGCGACAGCCACTGTACGATGAGGTGTAGCGTTGTCGTCCACGAAGAGGAACTCAGGACCAACAGTACCTATAAACCAACACACGTGAGGCAGGAGAACCTCGGTACAATACTGGAAACCAGTGACTGAACCTCCTTGGAAGATGTGGAGGTCAGTACGGCTACCAAGCATGATACCGCCCCAAACGAGAACTCCGCCACCTCCAAACCGGTCCCTTTCGATGATGTTGGAGGTGTGATTGCGTGTTCCCTGCTCTCTCCAGATGTGTATACATCTAGAATCGCTCGTTAGACTAACTCAGCTCTCATCCGTAAAGATAACTTGGTCCCATTGCTGATGTATCCAGTTCTTGGGTTCCTGACACCACACAAACCGCCGTCTCCGATGAGCAGGCGTTAATGGCACACACCGTACTGGTCGTCGTGCAAATAGACCACCTTTGTGCAGCATATTGGCCACGGTAAAACGCGATAACGGACGTTCAGTTGTCTGTTGCATGTGCCTTGCGGTTTATTTCGCTGTGTGCCGTCTGTCTCTTCACGCATGTAGGACAATATACCGGTCTTCCGCCGCCGTGGTTGCTCGTGGACGACCACTTCTAAACTCTCGGACAGCTGTTCTTGTCGTTTGAAATGCTCTCCAAGCTCGTGAAACGATTCTGTGAGCGATACCGAACTCCTCGGCCACACTAGACACACTTCGACCTTCTTCCAACTTCCCAATGACGCGACCTCGGGTAAAGTCATCCAGATGTCGTCTACCGGATTGCCTGTTGGCCATATCACACGATGGCAGCAACTCGACGTCGTTCAAACCGATGTACACCGTGCAATAGCTTTCACCGAATTGCTGAGCGTACACCGCTCGTGTGCTTTATATCCTTCCGACACACCCTCGCCCCTTCTACGTCATGCTGCATATATGCGCATGCCCCACCGTACCGGACCCTAGTCTATCTCCTGAGTGGTCTTTCGGTCCGTTCTGCCTGCTCGTTCAGCTGTTATGCTAATTTCTCCTCCTCGTCCTTAATTTTTGCACACCAGTGTATATGACAGACCTGCACTTTACAAAACTACAGAATGGAGGAGAACACTTGTTAAATTCATTCAAAGTAAGCCTAAAGTGTCCTTGAACTTTAGATGGCGCTGCAGACCAAACGGTTGATTTGACACGAGAACGACTATCACCAAGAGACTCAGCGCCATGGAATTAGTATGGTGAGCCGGGTTTCGTCTGTTTTCGAGTGTTCCCACCCAGAACCTTCCCTTGTAATAAAGGAAGTTGTGCAAGTGATTTGCAAAGTAACACGGTACCACGTCTGTTTTAGGTGACGACAGAAACTACCGTCATTAAATGTCGCTCTGTTTCTCTAAACACTTAGCATGTCTTAATTCATTTTTTACACTTTCTAATCGTGGATTGAAGAAGTATATATGCTCGTGCTTTGTCCGTCTGTCTGTCTGTCAGTCCGCACCATAACTCGCGTAAAAATGGTTGGATTTCGATGAAATTTTAGCATGTTGTGGGGGTACTACCTGGGGACGAACCGTATTGAAAATGGGAGAAATAGGGTCAAAGGTGAGGATAGAGAAGCGGGATCCATTCTATCGCCCTTATGCGTCATAACTTACGTAAATATGCTTCGATTGCGACAAAATTTTATCGTGTTGTTCCGGAGGTATACTGAACTAATTCTGTTTAATATCATTAAAATGGGGTCAAAGGTCAGATCACTGGAGCGAGATTTATTCCACAGTCACTATCCTTATTACTTGAGTAATAACTTCAGTAATGATTTCTGGTATGTTGGAAAGCGTATCATAATCAGTGCATTGCATGATTTTGCTCTCTTGTTTTTTCAGTTTTAAACAAACTTGCAATAAATTAAACATTTTAAAAGATATTTCACGTTGAGGAAGTTTTTTTTTATTCGAGTTTTAAAGACCACCATCAGCAGCTCGTTCGACTATAAGCAGTAGCCCTTCCTTAATTTAGGGCCACTCCTTCCAAGGAAGGGAGAGAACCAGTACCGCAATGAAAGCAAACCATTTATGCCACATTCGGGACTCAAACCTGTATCCATTACGGACAAACGGCCAGGAACCAGCGGTTAGACCACTGCACCACTGGGACGGCATGAGGAAATTTTAATGAAACTTTGTGATGAATTGTAAATTCTACAAATTCGCGAAACAAGCTCAGCATAGTCTTCGTCGTCCCATTGGCCAATTGATACTAGGGGCTGGCTTCTAATCATTCATTCGACATGGTTCCGGGTTCGAATCTCAGGTGAGGCAGAGATGATGGGGTTGTCCTACGGTACTGGCTTTCCCCCATTGTCTGGTACCAGTAGCCCTAAATTAGTGACAGCAACTGTTAATAACCCATTGAGTTGCTCACGGTAGTCGTTAAATACCCAAGAAAAAACAACAACTAGTGAAATCTTGCTTAATTTTGGTGTACAGTTGTTGTTAGCTGATTTCTGATAGAATGCAAATATCTTTAGCTCCTCTGTTTGCTAACTGCTGATCATATCTAGTTTTATTAATCACATCAATTATACAAAGGCCGTTCCATAAAAACTGAGCGTAATTTTTTTGAGCTGGCAACAGTTCGAAGCAGAAAACTAAACACGCCGACGACCAACTGAATTAAGGAAGTATCTATGGCAACAGTTATTAACCATGGCAGACGATTCGGGTTATGTTATTGCGCAGTTGTTTAAGATACGTCTCCATTTCGCCATACAGCTATGAAGGTAAATGATTCAGAGTTAAGAAGTAAAATGCGTTGTGCGATAAAATTTTGCTATCGTTTGAGTAAAACGGCTCCAGAAACAGTTGATTCAATGTAAAAAGCTTACAATGATAAATGTTTGGGCGAGTCAACGTTTTTTGGCACCATGATTTCAGAAAATGGCGTTAGTCGGCAGAACTCGCTCCTAGGCCTGGTCGACGTGTTGTTACGGAGCGTATTGTTAACACTGTTTGGGCAATCCTGCAAGAAGATTGACGAATGACGTGTGAAGACATAGCGGCGTCAACCAATATTTCAAAAACGTCGGCATTCCGCATTCTACGTGACGAATTACTGATGCATCGTGTGTGTTCCAGATGGGTACTTCACCACCTGACGAGAGAACAATTATTAGCCAGAGTTTAGGTGTGTCATGAGTGGAAACAAATGATTGCAAAGAATCCAAACTTGCTAAACACAATAATAACTGCCGATGAAACATAGATCGACTATAAGTTCGCCAAACCAAATCAGCTGGAAAGGGGATGATGATAATTTTCTTTGATCATAAAGGTGTAGTCTACCAGAATGACGTCCCTCCACAAATTACTGTCAATGCTGAGTATTGCATTTCAGTCTTGAAGCGTCTGGGACGACACATATCGATTAAGCGACCGGAACTGGTAGGCATTTGGACCCTACACCATGAGAACACCATGTGGACCAAAGTGGACCCTACACCATGATAGCGGCAAGTGGACCCTGCACCATGATAACGGCAAGTGGACCCTACACCATCCTACACCATCCGACATGTGGCTGCTTGTGTACAACAGTTTCTTACGAAATACAGTATTAAAATCATGCCACAGTCTGCCTACACTCTTGACCTCGCCCCGTCAGATTTCTGTTTTTTTCCAACGATGAAGGAGAAGTTCTGTGGCTCAAGATTCAACACAGATGCTGATGTTATTCAAGCTGTACAGGGGTCGCTAAAGCAGCTTCCACAAATTCCCTTCGCCACATGCTTTGAAAAGTGCACTGAACGATGGGACCATTGCATATCATCCGAGGGAAGATACTTTGAGAAAGAATAACATGTATTTTGCTGTGCCTATATTTCTTTATTTTGTGTGATTTTACTCTCAGTTTTCATTCAACGGCCGTTGTATATCTTGGCAGTACCAAAATCAGGTGGGAAAGTTTCTAATGCTATTCAACCATGATTACGTTTTCCATACAGGGTATTCTATAAAATTATTTGAAACTCAGACGCCGTACATTCCCATTAGAAACAAAAAAGTTTCCGCACAATTTCTTTCAGGATTTTCATTTGGCGGGATATAAATTTGTCTTTACAAATGTGGATCGGGGAAGAGTTAGCAAAGTTCAAATCTGTATATCAAAAGTTTACTTAAAATTATGATTTTACTTTGGAGGTATGTGATTCTTTTCCCAAATCTACGTCTGGCTACTTTAGATTGACTGCACGGTGTTTCTCAAAATCGGAGCAAAAGGCATTATCAGTCAGTATAAAGTTTGAATAGATTATGTGAAAAGATTATTCACCCAATCACAAAATTCTTTGTGCAGGTGCTATCAAAATAATTAGCTTTCGATCCCATAAAGTTTTGAAGGTTAGTTCACACCTTTTTTCACCAAGATGCTGAAATTTGGAAATCTCATAACTTAGAACGAATGTTTCAAATGATAACTAATAACGATTCTATTGATAACTAATAACGATTCTAAATGATAACTAATAACGCATACCAAAAGATCATTCTTAATTTCTGGTTTTCCAAATATTAAGCAAAATATTGGCTTGGGAGATAAATGTTATTGAAACTTCGAAATAGCTTTCTGAAAGAACAATTGTTATTATTTGCGTCCAATATTCTTAATTCGAAGAACACATTTGGAAAATACGGAAGATTTTTCACCCACAAATTTTTAGCTGCAGTGTAGTGTGCTATCATGAGTGCTTTAGTTCAACTAAAAAGAGAAACACGATTTCGCGTTTTTAGTAGATGACGGCACCAAGCAGTGAATTATTTTGCTTTTGATAGAATTTGAGATATATCAGTTGAGACCAATTTCTCGTTCTGCTCGGTTTTATTTTATTCTAGGGAGCATAAAGTCGCATGCAGTTCAAAAGAGTATTGACAGCGATGTTGTAACACAAAATTTATGTTTGCTTTATTTTAAATACAACAGACTGTGAATACTCGTGAAACGCATATAGCGTATTAAATACGTTTTTAACCTATTTTAACACCAGCAAAAGCTTTGTTTTCATAGCCTACGCAAGTACAATAGTAATTAAGTAAGATTTGCTTCATCGTTCATGAATTTCCCAGCTGGTTTACATGCATACATATATACATCAAAAGAAGAACAGAAAATCGGGAACTTGTTAAAGCATTAAAATGCAATTATAATTAAATCATTTAAGCTTATGAATCAAAGAAAGAAACTGAATATTTGGTTTTTGTGTGATTGGTCAACAAACATGGACTGTAGCATTTCGAATATCAGTTTAGTTTGTTAGTTCGTCATTAAGCCGACTGACAATTAGAATATATTGAAATAGTTTTGAAAAAGTGTCAATGGATGCAGTAGAAACATATCAGTTAAAAAAATGTTCTTTTATCTCAACCACAAAAATGCCCTTAATGGCTCTTTTGTCAAGTTTTTTCTTCCATTGTTTACTTATGTAGCTTTAAGCTATGAAACACTGTTTTCAGTAAAACCACATTAACTGTTTTCGCTTGTAGTGTTTTACTATGTATTTTGTAAATGAAGATCAAAAATATCTTGTACACTGCCTGAAAGAGAAAATGCCACACCACGAAGACGTGAACGTAGCGCCATGCAAATTGCAGTGTGGGTGCACATGTACAAGTTATGCAAGTGATTGCATTTGCAGGCCAATCGCAAGAACGGGGCGCGGGATATAGGCGGCAACCAGCCCGTGAGGCCATCACACGGGCTGATTGCCGCCTATATCCCGCGTCACGGCCGCGAGAAGTGAGTGGTTCTGGAGAACGAACAATGGGGGCCAATGCCGTTCAGACGCCGTCGTACGAAATTTCGTCAAACAGATGAGTTCACGAGAGGTGTAATCGTAGGACTTCGTACTGCCGGATGGTCCTTGCGTCGTATTGAGGAAGAAACGCAACGTGAAGCCACAACCGTCGGCCACATTTGGAGACAGTGATCCCAAGAAAGATCTGTGCAACGTCGTAGGGGGAACGGAATACGGAGACGTACGTCCGAGCGCACCGATAGTTTCATCCGACGTCATGCGGTAGTGTACCCACAGGTCACAATGGGAGACATTTTGTGGAGTGTACGGGGAGGCTTGGATGTTACGATATCGACGCGGACAGTGTCGCACCTATTGGCTGCGTCTAGTTTGCTGTCCAGCCGTCCGTTGCGAAGGCTACCCTTAACAGCGAGTCATCGTCGTCACCGCTTGACGTGCTGTCGTTCCGGAGCTGCGTGGGGTGCCGAATGGAACGCTGGTGTTCAGCGACAAATCGCGGTTCTGTCTCACCACGGATGATCGCGGTGTGAGAGTCAGGAGGCGAAGTGGCCAACGGACCGAATCCTCTGCTATTGTGGAGCGCCATACGACCCGGCAACGTGGAATCATGGTGTGGGGTGATACCAGTGCCAACTGCCGCTCACCGGTGGTACGCATTACGGGCATATTGACGGCACGCCGCTATCTTGACAAGGTGCTGAGGCCCGTGGCACTACCGTATTTTCAGAGCATTCCAAACGCCGTTTTTCAACAGGATAACGCCCGGCCGCATACCGCTTGGATCAGCCTAAATGCTTTACACGGTGTGAGGATGTTTTCGTGTCCAGCACAATCCCCCGACCTCTCACCCATCGAGCATCTGCGGGACACGATTGGACGTCGGTTGAGTACCCTCGCACCCCAGCAAAATGAAGATGAACTGTTTACTCGGATCAACACCATATGGTCCACGATACCCCAGGACTCTATTCGGACTGTCATTCCATCGATGCCACGTCGGAATCAACGCTGTATTCCCCAAAATGGGGGCCACACTCCTTATTGATCATGCTGTATATAATGTGACACTTAAATAATTTATTAAGGACGTACTTGGCCATCTGTGTGTGCAGTTTCGCCTGTTTTCGAACATTCCTTCATGGTGTGGCATTTTCTCTGTCAGGCAGTGTACGTATTATTCGACAGCAATTATTCTCGAATTATAATTATGCACATGTTTTACCCAATGAGCGTTCCTACTACTCTTTACTCTGGGTTTGAGCTGGATGTAGTTACATTTGGATAATGACTACTTTGTAGACATTGACTTAGTGCATCTGTGTAAACACTAGACCTGTGTTGCTTAGTCGAGTGTTTTGGCTTATTTCACTGAGCATGACTATTATTTGCACTAACGTTAGCTTGGCCTTCCTTGAATGCATTTGAATTACCTCTACTTAACAAATACCAATATTCTGCTCACGGTGGTTTTTAAAACCAAAAACGAAAAAATAAAAATTCCTTTAACTAAAAATTTATAATCGAAATTTCCAAGTGGAATGATTTTTGTGATTCATTTTCTGTATTTGCACTGTTTAAGTACGCCATGATTACGCAAATTTTCTCAAAATGTAGGACACCTCTTACGACAAACGTGCAGTTTTTATTTATTTCACAAAATAAAAATATAGCGCGACGTTTTGATGAGCAATAGCGTCGATGTTCAAATATTCCTGAAAACGAAATGGCCCAAACAACTTAGCGATGAGCAATGGCGTTGATGTTGGAATTTATTAAATTTTATTTGCAGCACTGAATGAACTTAGTTAAATATGTAAGACTCTAAAGAAGTTGTTGTTCAGTCTCATAATAAAAAAAATGTTAATTTGAGTTTATTTGTAAATGACGTAATTTCCCTAAGAGAGAAATACATAACTTTTTCGTTCTTTCCGAGAATGAGCCATTTCCGTTACGCTTGGTGCTGAAGGTACAAGGAGTGTTCAAATGAAAAGGTACGAAACGACACTGTGGGTATAAATCAAGACTTTATTCAAAGTATACACCATAGGCCGTAGCACAACGACCCCATTGATTAACGAACCGAAGGATTCCTTGTTCCCAGAATTCCTATGGCCGTGACGAGACCCAGTCCTGCACAGCGTCCTTGAGTTCGTCGTCCGAGTGGAAGCGCTTCCCTTTCAGATGTTTTCTCAGGGGAACAAACACATGGAAATCGCATCACCTGTGACGATCCGCTCCAGCAAAGCGGGGTCTTCATGATACCGAAACAGATGTTCAAGTGCTAGCCCGCAGTTCCTTTTGCTGGTCGGTGAGTTGCTTCGGAACCCACTGCGCGCACACCTTCCGATAACGCAACCTGTCGTGAACACATGTCCACACTGTTCCAACGCTGACATCCACCTCCACCGCCAACATTCGCAATGTGACACGCCGATCACCTCTCACTAGGTCGTCCACCTTGTCGATGAGATCGGCCGTGATGACTGTGTTTGCCTGGCCCGGTCTCGGTTCATCAACCAAACTCTCATGGCCTGCACGAAAACGGGCACTCCATTTTCTCACTGACTTGTCGGACACACAGTCTTCCCCATATACGGTCACCATCCGGCGATGAATAGCGGCCGGTTTAACACCTTCCGCTGTCAGAAATCGGATAACGCCTCGCTGCTCCTCAATCGTCGAATTTTGCAATGTGAACGCCATCCTGTCCTCACACACACTGCCGCGTCAATTGGACGGCGCTCTTTATAAGAGCCTCTGCTCTCTCCTGCGCATGCGGGCGCCCGCGCATGCTCCGATCCACGCCGGCGACTCCAATCGCATCCCTAGATGTGTCGCTACGTTCTCCCATAGCGGCATAGACAAATATGTTAACGGTTACGTTCTTATGACGTTTCGTACCTTTCATTTGAACACCCTTATATTTGTGAAAAGTATGCCCATAGCCAGGAAGATGCCCGCCCTGCTTTTCTTTTTGCTAGTCCTAGCTATTAAATATATGCATATAGTTATAAAACGTCTGATCTTTTGCCCGATCTAAATCATCTGCCGTCCTTCTTAACTTTTAAGTCTGGCTACGGGTCTGGTGCAAAGGAGCAAAAGAATATGGACACTTAGGAATGAAGATTCAGTAAACATTTTACTAAAACAAGTTTATAACGATATTAGTAAACATATATTTTCCGTAGATAACAATGCTGAACACTTTGTAAGCATGATCTATAAAATAACTGCCGTTCCGGTAGCACAGTGGTCTGAGCGCTGGCTTATGACCATTCGTCCGAGATGGATTCTGGTTTGAACTCCGTTGAGAATTACGGCACTGGCGCTTTTCTTTTTCTTTCTCTGGAACCAGTGGCCCTAAATTAGAGACGGGTGACTGTTTACAGTCCATTGAGGTGCTCACTGTGGTCGTTATACCATCAAACAAATACACCGATGAGTCATTACATTATGACCACTCCCAGCCTAGAGAAATAAGCGCGCCTGGAGATCGAACGCTGGCGCACGTGAAGTTCACAGAGCAGTATGTATACAACCCGAGGACCAGCTTTCGGTTAGTAGAGTGTTCGGAGTCAGAATAAGAAAAGCTGCCGATTTATCGTAGTCTGATAAAGGACAAATTGTGATGGCACTACGGCTCGGAACTACGATCTCGGAAACGGCGCTGCTTGTGGGTTGTTCAAGTGCCGTTGTAGTGAGTACGTATCAAAAGTGATGCACAGATAGCCAAACGACGAACCTTCGTCCAGCTGTGTGCCGTCTGCAGCTCATTGATGTCAGAGGGGAGCGGAGACTGTCACGCATTGTCCACGGTGACCGCAGGACCACAGTGCGACAAATCACCCGCAGCTATAAAAGTGGTGATCAGGGGAATGCGTCACAGGGTACAGTTTATTGGAGCCTTCTGCGCATGAGCCTGCGTAGCCGAAGACCGAGCTGGGTCCTCATGCCTACTGCACGTCATCCCCAACAACGCATGAAATGGGCCCAGAATAATCGATATTGGACCGTGTATGATTGAAGAAAATAGCCTGGTCTGACGAATCAAGATTCCTGGTGCATCACGTAGATAGCCGAACGCGGATACGCCGATTATCAACGAGCCTATGACACCTGGATGCACTGTTGCGCGAAAACAGGCCGGCGGTGGCGGTTTTATGCTGCAGGCGATGTTGTTTGTCACACATTATACCCCATTATCCCAATAGTACAATCCCTGACAGCTGTCTGGTGTCTGAACGTCGTTGCGGACCACGTTCACCCATTCATGGCAACTGTGTTCCCTGCTGGTGATGGCTATTACCAACAGGATAATGCGCCATGCCACACTGCCAGAATCGTCAAGGAACGGTTCGAGGAAAATGCTGGTGGCTTTCTGTTAATGCCCTGACCTCCAAATTTACCTGACATGAAACCAATCGAACATTTGTGGTTCGACTTGGAAAAACGGTTCCGCGTTAAATCCCCACACCCCGAGATGCACGGGAACTGGAGGTCATGCTGTTCACATAATGGTACCAGATACCACAGGATACCTATCGCCATCTCATCGAATCGATGTCTCGGCGAGTACCCGCTGTTTTGCATGCTAAATGGATCCTACAGCCCATTAGGTAGGTGGTCATAATATAATAACTTCATACGCTGTAAACATTCACAGCTCAGCTTCGATACTCAATGCTACAAATCGGCCGGAGAGGAGCTACTCGCTAAACACGATATGGTGAAACGTCTTCGCTTTCATTGTTCTCATAGAAGAAACCACAACTGCATTTTTCACTCAGCCCACTGTGACATAATCATACTGATGTAAAAATGTGTGAAGCATATTTCTTGACTCTGTCATCTAACAAAAATACCATGCACGCTCGGAATTGGAACTTTTCCCTAGCGTTATAAATGAAGTTCGTGTTTCGAGACAGTCATGCACATCCAATTGGGCGCAGACGTCACGCATTTCCAAGGGCTACTGAAAGTTTTTACTGTTTTCAGAGAAAGAGTTGAAGAAAAATCTCAAGTGGTTCCAGAAAGATATCCGTCATGAACTCAGGTGCAGGAGCTTGTCCATGTATTTCCAAACCGTGTGAAATTTTTTGTATCTTTTACAAAACAATTTCATGGTTCAAGGATGATCACATTCATAACGCCAGTTTTTTGCATCCTGTATTTTAAGATGGTGTAAACTTTTCCCTATACGGCTTAAGAGATGGTCATCCATATCCATATGTGTTGCACCAGTAAGATGATATTGCCCCCTTCCCCCAGGTGGCGCAGTGGTCTAAGTGCTGGATTATGACCATTCCTCCGAGAAAGGGTCCGGGTTTGAATGCAGGTGAGGCATGGATGTTGTGTGTGTCCAACGGCACTGGCTCTCTCCCTTCCCCAGAACCAGTAACCCTTAATTAGGAATGGGCGACTGCTTATAGCCCATTGAGTTGCTCCCGGTGGTTTTTAAACCTTCAATCAAATAAAAACATAAACAAAAAAAACACATGATGTTTCTAACTTTCTTTGTCTTGTTTAAAACATGGTGACTAAATGCAAGCCATCCACTTTAAATTTACAAGACAAATGTCGTACAGTTTCAAGAAGTTATAAGTTTCGTTTATGCCTTTAACACAAAAACTTTAAGGTCGAAAACGATTATGTTTTATAGCCAACACACTGTATTTTGAATATTGCAGTAGTGAAATTTCGCTTTGATAAACAAACAAAAAGAAATAAAATGAGAATGGTTTTGTGTGTGGAAGTTAAATTTAAAACTGAATTATAATTACTGTTGTATGTCGCCATAAAACTGTTTATGTATTCATTCAAACATTTTAGCAGATATGCATTAAATACGTCCAAATGAAATGTTTCGTTTTTATGATATAGAAACCTTTTTATCGGTCATTAAGAACACGTTAATCACCACTGTTAGGATGTATTAGCGAGTATCTTTTTTTACAAGCCTAGAATAACGCATGCGACTGATTATTTCCCTTCGTCAATTCATTATAAGATCTTTGAGACCCTTTTCGTTTGATTGTTCCCCTTTCTGGTGCTGTAATTGGAAGCAAAATCAAACGTAAATCGGACGAAAAACATATGTTTTCACGGTCGATTAGAAGGAACAGAGAATTATCGAAACCCGCTAATTGGCTGAATCATTACGACCTCGTTTTGCTGCGTGGGTCAGACATATTCTTGAAAAATCGCGTTCAGGCAAGGAGGTTAAAAGAACGAGTACGGTTGGTAGCAGGCATCCTGCTTTATCAGTGGTGCAACGGACATTTACTCATCACTGTGCACACACAAACAGCCAACTTCCTTCACCGATATTTCCTGTTGGCTTTGAATAAAACGGTATCTTAAATTATTAGTCCATTCCAACCACAAATTTAATTTCAACGCACCATATTATTTCCCAGCTTATAACATTTACTTGAATAAACTAACATTTTCAGGAGTTCCTTGGGTAAAATGATTCTTTAACAGATATACGCAGAAGAGCCGAAACATTATGACCAGCGCGTCTTTAAGCAAATCGAAGCAACTGAAGGTAAACGACACCGCATGTGAAAGTCACGAAACGGTATAAATAACATCTGATACTGAGCTGTGTTAATTAGTGTTATTCTTGTTCTTCAGATGGCAAAGGCAGCAGACTTATGCGAGTTTGACATGCCAAATTGTAATGGCCAGACGACTGGTCAGATCATTTCCGAAACGACAAGGCTTGTGCGGTGCTCACCATCAATCGTGGTGAGTACCTTCAGAAAGTGGTCCAAGGAGGAAAAGCCACTAACCGTCAGCAAGGTATGGGCCTGTCACGGCTCATCGATTCTTGAGGAAAGCGAAGACTAACCAATATTATACGAGCCAACAGAAGAGACGCTGTAACGAGCTCGCCGGTAAAAGGAATGCTGGGAACGGGACTAATGTAGCACAAAACACAGTACATCGAACCCTTGTAAAGAGGGAGCTGTGTAGCCAAAGTACAATCCGAGTGTCCATACTGGCCTCCGTTCGCCGTCGAAAGCCCCTACAATGGGCACGCGAGCATCAAAACTGGACCTTGAAAGATTGGGAGGTCATCTGGTACGATGAATGACGTTTCCAGTTGCACTATGCTGACGACCGGTATTGTGCGTCATTTACCTGGGGAAGTATTGGCACCGTGGAATGAAAAACAGCCGGTGGTGGAAGTACAATGCATTGGGCAATGTTCCGAAAACACTAGGTCCAGTCATTCATGCTCAGGAAACTACACTGCTCGCCACCCAAAATGCAACACCAAGAAGGACACGAGATAGCAAAGCCAGATTTACTGGACACGTAACAACAGATACAAAGATGAAACGATTGAGCTTACAGGCCCGTGCGACTTGCTGAAAACTCAGACATCAATAGTTCGTGTGGCCCCCATGGCTGGCAATAACGGCCGCTACACGCCGCGGCATCGAGCGAAAGAGGCTTTAGATGTGGGCTTGGGGTATGTCGGTCCAGGCTGCTTTCACACGTTGCCACAGTTCATCAGGCTTAGCAGTGGGCGGTGCTTTCCGGGCCACTCGGTTGCCGATCAGTGACCAGACGTGTGCGATGGGCGACATATCGAGGAACAGGCGGGCCACGGCAGCAGTGACACCAGGTGGGCCGTGAATAATTGTTGCACGATACGTGCCACGTGCCGGCGCGTAATGTCCTGTTGAAACGTGGCCACTGGTAGGTCCTGCAGGTAAGGGAGGACTACAGGCTCCAAAACGTCGGAGATGTAGCGGTGGCTGTTGAGTGTACCGGCGATGCGTACCAGAGGGGTGCGGGTGTCATGTCCAATCGCGCCCCAAACCATAACGCCAGGCAACGGACCGGTATGGCGATGCATAATGCAGGCGTCATACAGTCTCTTGCTGCGGTGCCGCCACACGCGAATCCGACCATCGTGGTGTTGTAGGCAGACGCGGGATTCGTTGGAGAAGAAAATGTCTTGCCATTCCGTAGTCCAGGTGCGGCGTTCAACGGTTCACTGACGCCACACTTGCCGGTGGTGTAACGTCAATGGTAATCGGAGCAATGGGCGCCGTGCGACAAGTCCCCGCTCCTGCAGACGACGTCGAACGGTACGTGCTGACACAGGTTGTTGCGCAACACACCCTAATTCCTGCGCTAACGTTCATGTTGTGGCGGTGCGAGCCGTCAATGCCCGCAGCACAACATTCCGGTCCTCTCGTTCGGTGGTGTGCCACGGCTGCGGCAATTGCTCACGTCGGTCCGTCCGTCCCTCCTGCTCCCACCGAATAAATAGTCGCCTCAATGTGGCTAGATGTCGTCCCACGCGGGTGCCGATGTCTCGGTACGATAAACCGTTGTCGCGATAAGGCACTATTCTTCCTCTGTCGAACTCCGAAATGTGCTGGAGTGACTGCCGTATTCTGCGACGAGGCATCAGGAAGCTTCCCACGCACATGTCCGGCAGCACAACACACTTCCACTGCTTGCACCTCGCCTTCTGTGTACCCTTCTTATAGAGCTTCTCGGTGGCGCGTCGGGCGCACATGATGTGCATATGCCCTGCAATGCTAATCGTTTGCATGTCCTCTCTCAGGCGACGCATGCTGCGAATTTCTGGCCAGTCGGATGCTTCCTTCTTGGTGTTTCATTCTGAGTGACCAGCAGTGTATGACATTTACCACCTACCAGAACACCTCTACACCTCCTTTTAGATTACTGCGGACCAGGTACATCCATTCATGGCAACGGCATTCCCCTCTAGTAGTGTCTTCTTTTAGAAGAATAATGCGCCGTGCCACACTGCCGCGTTGCTCGAGAATGGTTGGCAAAACACGAGGTAGACTTTCACACATCAATCCAATCCAGCATCTGTGGCTTGTGTTGGAACAGCAAATCCGATCTGCAGCGGCTCAACTACGTAACTTACAAGAGGTAAAGAATCTGCTGGTAACCACTAGATCCCCTTTAGAAATCTTGCAGCCTCTGTGCCACGCCGCGTAAGAGCTAAGGCTTTTCGGTGTATATTCATTTTATTTCATTTTATTATTTCTGCTGTTACAGGTTATTGAATAATGATAACAATTATTGACAGTTAAAAAATAACAGCAAGGAAGCTCCAGGAAAAGGCCTCATTGAGTCCTGTCTAAGCCCGGAGCTCCCTGAAGGAAATTTACAAGTCAAGTACAGCAATGTACACCACCAGCCATTAGTATAACTATTTCCCTCCCCCCTGTTATTCCCTTAAATAGTTAGCTTAATAGGTATGCTTTTAATTTTTTCTTATAGAGGTTAAAGTTATTAATCAATGTCAGTTCTCTGGGCAATGAATTCCAAAACACCGGCCCACAATAATTTAAACTTTGTTTCATAGTTAAAGTTTTAGGGAGCACTGGTATAAGTGACTGTCGATTTCTTGTATTATATTGATGCGTATATGTAGATACTTTAATTAATTCCTGCTCTATGTTATTTTCTATTCTTTTATACATGATTTTACCCAAGTTAAAATTATATAGTTGTTTAATAATCATTATGTTATATTTGTTAGGGTCAACTCTTATATATGTATGTATACATGATTGAGAAAAAATAACATTATTACAACTATATTTTAAATCTAATAATCTAATATACTTGTTTTGAAGTATTTGTAATTTTTTAATATTAGATTGAGTTGTTTGACCCCATGTTAATATACAGTAGTTAAGGTGTGTATGAAGTAAAGTGAACTATATTAATTTTAATGTTTTAACAGTAAGATATTCAATTTATTCAAGAGATTAATTTATTCAAGAGATTATCAATATGTTTATTCCCTTTTAAATCATTATAAGTTTAATACCTAAGTAAGTAAACTCATTTGCTATTTCAATTGATTTCTTGTCGAGAAGTAATGATATATTAATAAGATGACTTGTTTGTTGTCTTGAAAAAACTGCTTTAGTTTTATCTGTATTTAATACAAGTTCATTAGCAGCCAACCAATTTGTATATTTTTGCAATTCAACATTACTTAGTAAAATTATTTCTTCTGGATTAGTACCCTTAAATAACAATGTAGTGTCATCTGCATAGAGGATAATGCTGGATTCAGATTCGATGTTAAAAATGTCATTAATGTAGATATTAAATAATAATGGTCCAAGTATTGAACCCAGTTTAATATTTTCCTTTGTTGAGTAATAATCCCCCAGTTGAGTAAACTGAATTCTGTTTGATAAGTAATTTGTAAAGATTGCATGAGCAGTACCCCTTATTCCTATATTATGTAGTTTTGATAGTAATATGTTATGGTTTAATGTGTCAAACGCCTTTGTTGAATCCGAAAAAATAGCAACAGGTAAATTTTTTTCCTCAAAATTTTTCTGAATTATATCTTGAATATGGAGAAGAGTAAGATCTGTTGATTTATTTGATTGAAATCCAAATTGGTTTTTGTCAATAACTTTATATTTCTGTAAGTAGGATAACAATTTATTGTAAATTAGTTTTTCAAGTAATTTTGCAAAAAATGATGTCTTAGATATTGGGCGATAATTGTTTTCATCATTGTGTGATCCTGATTTATATTTAGGGGTAATTTTTGTAATTTTCAGCTTATCAGGAAAAATTCCTGTATCAAGAACAGAATTAAAAATTTGAAGTAAAGGATCAGATATCTCATCTGCAATATATTTAATTGCCCGTGAATTAATTTCATCAGATCCTGAACCTGATGATATTCTTATGTTCTGAAATTCCACTAACAATTCAGTTTTTGTAATATCTGTAAAATGAAAATTATTAGTGAGATATGATTTTTGTAAATAACTAGAATAATGTGTATTAACCCTTTTTAACTTTTGTTTTATTGTAACTGGGCTAGTTGTAAAATGATGATTCAGTTCTGTAGCAATGTCCTGTTGATTGCTTATTTTCATATTATTTATAGTTAGGTGAGATGGTAATATCGTTTTAGGTGTCCTACCAAGTAATTGATTAAGATGCTTCCATGTTAGTTTAGATGAATTTTGTGAGGATATATTAGCATAATAATTCTTTTTAGAAGTTCTTAATTCAGAGTACAGCCTACTTCTATATTGTTTAAAATAATTAAAATCTGATTGTTGTCTAGTTTTAAGGAATTTTGAATATAACTTATTCCTTTTTTTAATGCACTTAAGTAATGTATCTGTAAGCCATGGTTTTCGAAAACTTTTTCTAGATTTATTGCTTAGTACTGAAATAGGAAAACATATGTCATAGATATCTTTTAGTTTTGTAAAAAATATTCCATATAGCTTCCTGATGCCTCATTTCATTCACGTGTTTTAAGTTTTAATTATGAATGCCCATCATGAGCTGAGCGGTCACTCAAATCGATTGGTTTCAATGTGACACAGCTACACTGCTGGCCACCCAAAATGCAACACCAAGAAGGAAGCATCCGATTTGCCTGAAATTCGCAGCATGCGTCGCCCGCGAGAGGACATGCAAACGATTAGCATTGCAGGGCATATGCAAATCATGTGCGCCCGGCACGCCACCGAGAAGCACTATAAGAAGGGTGCACATAAGGCGGGGTGTAAGTAGTGGAAGTGTGTTGTGCTGCCGGACATGTGCGTGGGAAGCTTCCTGATGCCTCGTCGCAGAATACGGCAGTCATTCCAGCACGTTCCGCAGTTCCATTCGACAGAGGACGAATAGTGGCTTATCGCGACAGCGGTTTGTCGTACCGAGACATCAGCGCCCGTGTGGGACGACATCCAGCCACAGTAAGGCGAGTATGGATTCGGTGGGTGCAGGAGGAACGGACGGACCGACGTGAGCGATTGCCGCAGCCGCGGCACACCACCGAACGAGAGAACCGGCATGTTGTGCGGCGGGCATTGACGGCTCGCACCGCCACATAACGAACGTTAGCGCAGGAATTAGGGTGTTTTGCGTAACAACCTGTGTCAGCACGTACCGTTTGACGTCGTCTGCTGAAGCGGGGACTTGTCGTCTGGCGCCCATTGCTCCGATTACCATTGACGTTACACCACCGGAGAGTGCGGCGGCAGTGAGCCGTTGAACGCCGCAGCTGGACTACACAATGGCACGACATTCTCTTCTCCGACGAATCCCGCTTCTGCCTACATAACCACGATGGTCGGATCCGCGTGTGGCGGCACTGCGGCGAGAGACTGTATGACGCCTGCACTATGCATCGCCATACCGGTCCGTAGCCTGGCGTTATGGTTTGGGGCGCAATTGGATATGACACCCGCACCCCTCTGGTACCCATCGCCGGTACACTCCACAGCCACCGCACCATCTCCGACGTTTTGGAGCCTGTAGTCCTCCTTTACATGTAGGACCTGCCAGCGGCCACTTTTAAACAGGACAATGCGCGCCCGCACGTGGCACGCATCGTGCAACAATTCTTCACGACCTACCTGGTGTCACTGCTGCCGTGGCCTGCATGTTCTCCCGATATGTCGCCCAACGAACACGTCTGGTCGCTGATCGGCAACCGAGTGGCCCGGCAAGCACCACCCGCGGCTACGCCTGATGAACTGTGGCAACGTGTGGAAGCAGACTGAACCGACTTACCCCAAGCCCACATTCAAAGCCTCTTTCGTTCGATGCCGCGGCATGTAGCGGCCGTTATTGCCAGCCATGGGGGCCACATGAACTATTGATGTCTGCGTGTTCCGCAAGTCGCACGGGCCTGTAAGCTCAATCGTTTCATCTTTGTATCTGTTGTTATGTGTCCAATAAATCTGGCTTTGCTATCTCGTGTCCTTCTTGGTGTTGCATTTTGGGTGGCCAGCAGTGTAGTTTTGAATAGAAATCTTTCACCCTTGTCAAAATTTCGCTTCTATTTCTTGTAACAGTACCATCTTCTTTTCTCAGAGCCATAATTTGTTTTGTTCCCTTACAGAGATGTCCTTTTGCTCTCTTCAGAGTCTGGTTGTTTTCAATTGCTTTCCTCACTAGTTAACAATTGAATTTGCTTCTGTCTTCAGTGATACCTTTTCGCACTGTCTTGCACAGCTCTATATATTCCACGTTGGAAGTTACGTCTTTATTTGTCCTCATCTCCCTTCTCTTTTGCATCAACATTTTTGTTTTTCCTGAAATTTTCTTCATATGTAACTTGTTCTTAGTACCACCTATTTTTGTTGCTGTTTCCATAACAGCCTTGGTTATTTCTCTGTTAACTTCAGAAATATCCACTTCTTCCGATGTTAGGCCTAAAGCAGAGAATCTGGTCCTCAGTTCCAACTTGAAGGTATTATGGTGTTTTTTATGGTTGGTCATGTCAACACATTTTGTTTGTCTTATGAGCTTGCCACGTTCGAGTTAATGTTGAGGTACATCTTGTAACGTACCAGGAGATGTGACGTACCTGCCAGAAGGACGCACACGACATAAAGGCAGATAGGAATCAGAATAAAACGTCCGCGTAGCTTAATTGGTAGAGCAACTTATTCCGGAATGAGTGGACCCGGGTTCGAATCCTTGCGCGGATAAAAATGACGGAGAAATTTACTTCGTTATAATGGCGCCCGAACTATCCGGATGACCCGACCGTTCACAATCTCGCAATGGTGTGATGTTATTTCCACACCGCGAGATAGGAAAAATATGAGCAGCACTTCGAAAAAAAAATAAGGGGGAGATGATGTAACGTACCAGGAGATGTGACGTACCTGCCAGAAGGACGCACACGACATAAAGGCAGATAGGAATAAGAATAAAACGTCCGCGCAGCTTAATTGGTAGAGCAACTTATTCCGGAATGAGTGGACCCGGGTTCGAATCCTGCCTGGCGCGGATAAAAATGACGGAGAAATTTACTTTGTTATAATCTTACATTTCACCAATCTATGGTCACTACCTGTGTTGAACTTGTTTAGCACACTGCAGTCTTCGATGACGAATTTTTTGTTACACATAATAAAATCAATTTCACTTGTCGTCCCATTCGGATGTCTCCTTGTCCATTTCCTGTGTGGCTTTTCTTGAAAAAGGAGTTGATGATAAAAAAACTTTTCTGCTTCTTGAAATTCTACAAGAGTATTTCCACGTTGATTTCTGTTCCCGTAACCAAATTTACCAACTGAAGTTTCATTCTGTTCCTGTTTCCCTACTTTTGCATTGAAATCACCCATAATGATCTTCAAGTGCTATTTGCCTTTGTTACTTAGATTCCGAATTTCTACGTAAAATTCTTCAATTTCTTCTTCAGGGTGACTTGTGGTAGGTGTATAAGCTTGAATAATTTAGGCCTGCTATGTTCTCGAGAGTTGGATAACGAGTCATGCAGCTCTGTTAGAGGAACGATCAACTTTTACAACTTTATCCTTCAGTTTCTTGTTTATTATAAATCGACAGCACTAGTTCTGCCAGTATCTGTCCCACGATAGTAGAACAGATGTCAACTTTTAAGTTTAATGAGATCCCCTTTTCTCTTTACCTCACTTAGCCCGATGATGTCCAACTTGATCCTTACATATACACTAAAGAGCAATTGGATTAGAGATACCTGTCTAGTAACGTGTAGCACCACCTTTCGCCCTGATGACGGCGGCGATTCGTCTCGGCATGGACTCGACAAAACATCGGAAGCGTTTGGAAGCCATACGGATCCGCGACCCCTGAACAAGCTCCCACAGTTCCCGAAGATTTGAGGGAGGGGTCAGAGCCTCGAACATCTATCTCGATGGCATCCCAGATGTGATTGATGGGATTGAGGTCAGGTGACCTAGTTGGCCAAAAAGCGAGGTCACGTGGGTGGAGTGTTCATCCAACCATTCGGATACAATTCGGGAGCGATGGCACGGTGCATTGTCTTGTTGCAATATGAGGTCCCCAGTGGGATGTTGAAGACGGACAAACGGGAGCAAATGGTCGTCCAGGATATCCCGGTAACGTTGACCTGTGAGGGACGATGTCACACGTACCAGGGGTCCCATTTCAGTATACGTAAACAGTCCCCAGACGAGAATGCCAATACCACTAGCTTGAAGAGTACCCTGCTGGCAAGAAGGATCCATCGCTTCATGTGGTTTGCGCCGTACTCGTATCCTGCCATCCGCATGTACCAACGTGAATCTCGACTCATCAGTCCAGGCAACATTTTCCCCCATGTCTAAGGTCCAGTGGCGATGTTCCCGCGCCCATGCTAATCTTTGCACCCTGTGATGTGCGGTCAGCAGCAGTACCCTCGTGGGACGATGGCTTCTGTACCCCATAGCGAGGAGATGGTTCTGGATGGTGTGGCTGCTTACACGTTTTTGTGAACCAGCGTTAAATTGCCGAGTGATTTCTTGCACTGTGGCCCATATACCCGCTGTTACAATGCGAGCTAGCCGACGATGACCCTGCTTATCCACACCCTGTTGGTCACGGCAGTTGGCCTTTGCAGGGATGGTTTTACCTGATTCGATGTACTCACGGTGCACCCATGACACAGTGGCTCGTGAAAATCCCAGTGTCTGCACGACTTCCGAAATGTAGTGACCCGTTCGTCGTGCCCCGACAATTTGCCTACGATCAAATGCGCTTAGATCATTCGTTTTACCCATACTGCGTCCGGCTCTTACTGATTCCCGTCGCATTACTCCTTATATTGTCGGACCGCTGCACACGTCATGTCGTTTCCGTTTACAGGGCCGTTCACAGCGCCACATTTGCGTAACGCCAGCTGTCTCTAATTCAATTGCTCTTCAGTGTATATATATATATACACCATCTACCAACAAGTAATTGGACACTTCTGCAATCGACGATATCTGCGGTCCTGATACACGACACGGCCACCGCCGTTAAATATCGTGTGGGAAACAACAACGCAACCAGTCACATGCAAGTGGCCACGGAGTTCGGAGCTCTCTGATTTCGAGAAAGGTGTAATCGTCGGGTATCACAGAAATGGCAGATCCATGCGTGACATATCCAGCAAGTTGAAGTACCCAAAATCGACAGTGGCTTACGTGATTGGCAAGTGGAAGATGAGAGGTGACTGTCGGAATGTGCCCCGACCCAGCAGACCCACAAAACTAAGAGCTACAGACCGACGGGTGCTGGCCAGAGAAATTCGGAAGAACCCCACCAAATCGATGGGTCACATCCGAGAGGAGTTTCAACAGGCATCCGGGAGTGTTATTTCGATGAATACCATCCGTAAGGAAGCCCATCTGCTCGGTTATCATGGATGTGCTGCCGCCCAAAAGCCTTTGATCACCAAGTCCAATAGCGCTGCTCGACTAACGTGGTCCAAAGAACGTCGACAGTGGACCGTTGAACAGTGGAAACAGATTCTCTGGAGTGACGAATCAAGGTTCACCCTCTACCGTTCGGATGGCAGGGTATGTGTTTGGCTTCTGCCTGGAGAACGCCTCTTTCCGGAATGTATTGTGCCAACTGTGAAGTTCGGCGGCAGTGGAATTATGGTATGGGGGTGTTTCTCCTGGTATGGCACTGGACCCTTGATCGCAATTCCTGGTAGACTCAACGCCGAGACCTACTGCACCATTTTGGATGACCATGCGCTTCCTACGTTGTGGTAGTTTTGCGGGGAGGACCCATGTTACTTTCAGGGTGACAATGCCACCTGTCATGTTGCGAGGTCCACCATGGCTTGGTATGGTGACAATGGGGTTAATCGAATGGACTGGCCTGCGCAGAGCCCGGACCTTAACCCTAGCGAGCACCTCTGGGACGAGTTGGAGCGTCGACTTAAGGGGTGACCCTACCGTCCGAAATCGGTGAAGGAACTGACCTGTCTTCTCCAAGCCGAGTGGAAGAAAATACCGCTAGCCGTCGTACAACGCCTGGTTGAGAGTATGCCCCGGAGGGTCGCAGTTGTAATCGCCGCTCGTGGAAGCTCCTCCAACTCTTGAAGGTGAATAAACTTCGTTTTCGTTTGCTATCACATGTGTCCAATTACTTGTTGGTGGATAGGGTATATATATATATAATTTAAAATAGCAGATCATAAAACATAAAAGATATATCTATATATCTTTTAAGTTATATATATATATATATATATATATATAAGAGCAGAGTCAAGACTAAATTTTACACCTAAAAAAATTTAAACTAAATTTGCATAAAAAACTACCTGAAGATCATGACGCGCAACGCAGCAGTTATGAATATTCAGAACTCACACACTACCAAGTATAGACAGTAAAAAAATTATTTAACAAGAACTAAAACAGTATTGAAAACTTCAAAGCCCAACAGGCATGAGTAAACAATAATATAAAGTAATAGCAAAACTGAATGTAGAAAGCTTTATCAAGGACCAGCAAAACTCTTGGCTTTATCAAGGACCAACAAAACTCTGCATTTACTCACTTCGACAAAGACCTAGTTGGAAATGGGTTTCTGCAAAGCCATAGATGCAAGTTTAAATCCCACCAAATTTTTTTAATTAGTAAAACCTCCTCAGAGTTGCAGGTAGAATAATTTAGTCAAAGTTTTTGCATGTATCTATAACTTTCCTGGCCCAACCCACACTCGTCATCTGCCACAAAAAACAGAAAAACGATTACAAAAATCACAAGTTGTGAGAGGGTCTGAACAAATCATCATAATTATACAGTTAAAACACATTGTTGAGCAACAAAGATAGCTGAGAAAGAATTTAAACTTTAAGAACAGTACTAAAAGTACTACTAAGTCTTATTCTTGGTGGTGAAAAAAGTTTTACCTAAAATGCCATAAAATAAAAAATAAAAGATTAAAAATTTTAACAGAGTTTGTAGAGTAAACAGAATTTTGTACCCACAACTTCCGTAAAAAACTGACATCACAAGAACAAAAAAATAATAAAAATTTAAAATGTTGCTTTTGAAAAATGATATTAAGTTAACAATTAGTTGCAATATTTACAAAATATTCTAGGAGTGCTTTAAGGGTATAATAATGTAGTTTTAATGTTCCTACCAACAATGCAAAAGCATCGTTAACAACAAGTACAATAAAACGTCTTAACTACTCAAACTAATTGGTCAAAAACACGCATAATTTCCAAATTAAGTGAAAGAGAAAACTCACAAAGTTAGTAAAACTTCCTGCACCAAATGCCTAATGAGAAAAATAGAAAATTTCCGCTTTGAAAGTTAACTTTAAAGCTAAGAAAGAAAAATATTACAGGAACAAAGATTAGAGCTTACCTACATCTCCCCTCTCCACTCAAGAGTCCCAAAAAGATGGCCGACCACACTCCTCGCCGCTTTCTTAGAAGCAGGGGTGGTGGTGGGGGAGGAGTAAAGACTTCTCCGTAGAATAAGACGCTTCCCGCTAAATTTCTACCAAGATAATTACACAACTAAGAATGAAGTCCTGCTTGTTCAGATAGAGTAGAAATAACTCTCCAGAATACATAAAAATATTATCAAATACTTGTAGTGTACTTTACAATCTTTATATGTATTTAATTACCTTAGTGGACTTCCACAGACACTACAAGTACCTATTTTTTTAAAACGTAAGTTTTACTATTTTTAGTTTAGTTATTCTGGTGAGAGAATATCTAGTTTACTTTTTATTTATTTTTATTTTATTTTTTAAAACAAATTTTAAGCTTTTTTGTGTTTTTTTTTTTGCATTATTTTATTTTTAATTTTTAATAGGACTGTCCTGTCTATAGCACTAAAGGCTCCTTTTTGTAGTTAATATGCATCCTCCAGATCAACTTCCATGAAGGCTTTCATTGACCAGAATCATTTTATTAACTGTGCAGAAATTAAAACAGATCTTCTAACCTAACTCTATTATTCAGAACTATTTTGCAGCAAAAATTTGGACTTCAATAATCACATTAGAATCTTATTAAACAGTTTTCCAGAAAACGAGATTCCAGCTACAGTCATGAAAAGAATATTAAGGAAAATAGTTCTGAATAATAGAGTTAGGTTAGAAGATGTGTTTTAATTTCTGCACAGTTAATAAAATGATTCTGGCCAATGAAAGCCTTCATGGAAGTTGGTCTGGAGGATGCATATTAACTACAAAAAGGAACCTTTAGTTCTATAGACAGGACAGTTCTATTAAAAATAGAAAATAAAATAATGAAAAAAAAAATCACACAAAAAAGCTTAAAATTTGTTTTAAAAAATAAAATAAAAATAAATAAAAAGTAAACAAGATATTCTCTCACCAGAATAACTAAACTAAAAATAGTAAAACTTACGTTTTAAAAAATAGGTACTTGTAGTGTCTGTGAAAGTCCACTAAGGTAATGAAATACACATAAAGATTGTTAAATACACTACAAGTATTTTATAATATTTTTCATGTATTCTGGAGAGTTATTCTACTCTATCTGAACAAGCAGGACTTCATTCTTAGTTGTGTAATTCTCTTGGTAGAAATTTAACGGGAAGCGTTTTATTCTGCGGAGAAATCTTTACACCTCCCCCACCACTCCCCTGCTTCTAAGAAAGCGGCGAGGAGGGTGGTCGGCCATCTTTTTAGGACTCTTGAGTGAAGAGGGGAGATGTAGGTAAGCTCTAATCTTTGTTCCTGTAATATTTTTCTTTCTTAGCTGTATAGTGAACTTTCAAAGCGGAAATGTTCTACTTTTCTCATTAGGCATTTGGTGCAGGAAGTGTTACTAACTTTTTGAGTTTTCTCTTTCACTTAATTTGGAAATTATGCGTGTTTTTGGCCAATTAGTTTGGGTAGTTAAGACGTTTTATTGTACTTGTTGTCAACGATGCTTTTACATTGTTGGTAGGAACATAAAAACTACATTATTATACACTTAAAGCACTCCTGGAATATTTTGTAAATATTGCAACTAATTGTTAACTTCATATATATTTTCCAAAACAACATTTAAAATTTTTATTATTATTTTTTTTTGTTCTTGTGATGTCCGTTTTTCACGGAAGTTTTGGGTACAAAATTCTGTTTACTCTACTAACTCTGTTAAAATTTTTAATCTTTTGTTTTCGCCGCCCCGGTGGCGCAGTGGTCTAAGCGATGGCCTCTGATCATTCGTCCGAACGGGGTCCGGGTTCGAATCCCGGTTAGGCATGGATGTTGTGTTTGTCTTACGGCACTGGTTTTCTCCCTTCCCTGGAACCAGTAACCCTAAATTAGGGACGGGAAACTGCTTATAGCCCATTGAGTTGCTCACGGTGGTCGTTAAAAATCCAATAAAAAAAATATTTTGTTTCTTATTTTATGGCATTTTAGGTCAAACTTTTTTTCACCACAAAGAATAAGACTTAGAACACGTAGTACTTTTAGTACTGTTCTTAAAGTTTAAATTCTCTCTCAGCTGACTTTGTTGCTCAGCAACGTGTTTTAACTGAATAATTCTGATGATTTGTTCAGACCCTCTCACAACTTGTGATTTTTGTAATGGTTTTTCTGTTTTTTGTGGCAGATGACGAGTGTGGGTTGGGCCAGGAAAGTTATAGATGCATGCAAAAACTTTGACTAAATTATTCTACCTGCAACTCTGAGGAGGTTTTGCAAATTAAAAATTTTTTTTGGTGGGCTTTAAATTTGCATCTATGGCTTTGCAGAAATCCATTTCCAACTAAGTCTTTGTGGAAGTGAGAAAATGTAGAGTTTTGCTGGTCCTTGATAAAGCCAATGCCTGGCATTCTCGACACTTTCTACATTCAGTGTTTTGCTATTACTTTATATTATTGTTTACTCATGTTTGTTGGGATGTGAAGTTTTCAATACTGTTCTAGTTCTTGTTAAATAATTTTTTTACTGTCTATACTTGGTAGTGTGTATATATAGAGATATATATATTATCATCATCATCATCATTGTCAACCATTATCAATCCACTGCTAGACGAAGGTCTCCCCAAGTTTCCTCCACAACGGTCTGTCTTGTGCCAGTCTCCTCCATGTTACCCCTGCATACTTTCGAATTTCATCCACCCATCTCCCATGTGGTCTTCTTCTGGGTCTTTTCCTGTCCCTTGGAATCCAATCTAAAATTTCGGCTGTCCATCGATGATCTGTCCTTCTGGCAGTATGTCCAGCCCATTGCCATTTCAGGGATTTAACTCTGATAATGATGTCTTCCACTCTTGTCATTTTTCGGATCCACGAGTTCCTCTTCTTATCTCTCCTGGTTACACCAAGCATGCACCTCTCCATGGTTCTTTGAGTTGTCTGCAGCCTTTGTATGTCTCTTTTAGTTAAGGTCCACGTCTCTGCACCATACGTAAGCACTGGAAGGATGCATTGATCAAACACTTTTCTTTTAAGACATAATGGCATATTGCTCTTGAAAATTATGCTGTTTCTTCCAAAAGCTCTCCAGGCAAGTTTTGTACGCCGATTAATTTCTTCATCAATGTGACCCTCACTTGATATCTGCTGTCCAAGATAAACGTACGTGTCTGTTATCTCCAGCTTTTCTCCATCAATCGATAAATCTTCATTTCTTGTAAAAGCATTGAACATCACTTTTGTCTTCTGAAAGTTCATTTTTAATCCCACTTCTTTACTCTTGTCAGCAAGTTCCTGGATCATACTCTGCAGCTCTGATGGGGTAGTTGCAAAAATGACTACGTCATCAGCAAAACGAAGGTGGGTTAGATAATCTCCATTAATCTTTATCCCCTTGTTTTCCCAGCTCAGCGACTGAAAAACACCCTCCAATGTGGCATTAAGGAGCTTCGGAGATATGGTGTCACCTTGTCTCACTCCCTTTCCAATTTTTACGTGTGTTGTATTTTCAAACAGCCTAATCTTTGCACTTGCATTTTCATAGATGTTATTAATAATATTAATGTATGCATCTTCAATACCGCAGGTTTTCAGAGCCATTGTAACTGCTGATGGTTTCACCGAATCAAAGGCTTTTTCATAATCGATAAAAGCCATGCACAATGGAAGTTCATATTCCCTCGCTCTTTCAATTAGTTCTCTCAGCACGTGGATATGATCTATTGTGCTGTAGCCACTCCTGAATCCAGCTTGTTCTCTCGGTTGAGCCATGTCCAGTGTTACCTTCAAGCGGTGTGAAAGAACTTTAGTGAAGATTTTATAAACTACTGATAGGAGGCTGATAGGTCTGTAGTTTCCGAGATACTCAATGTCACCTTTCTTATGTAGCAGGATCATTGTAGCGGTGTTCCAATCCTCAGGAATCTTTCCTTCATTAAGGCATCGAGTGAAAATTTGGGCGAGTACTGTTTCGATTTCTCCACTTGCTTCTTGTATGATGTCTACAGTAATTCCATCTTCTCCTGAAGCTTTTCCTCGCTTCATGTTCTTGATTGCATGTGCAACTTCTGCTGGAAGGACTGGAGGAACTCTGGTACTGGTATCTTTCATGATGTCTGGAGTGCATGTATCATCCCTTTCATATAATTTGGAGTAAAAATCTTTCACTCTTGTCAAAATTTCGCCTCTATTTCTTGTTACAGAACCATCTTCTTTTCTCAGTGCCATAATCTGTTTTCTTCCCTTACTGAGATGCCCCTTTGCTATCTTTAGGCTTTGGTTGTTTTCAATTGCTTTCCTCACTAGTTCACAGTTGAATTTCCTTACGCCTTCAGTGATACGTTTTCTTACTGTCTTGCATAGCTCTATATATTCCACTTTGGAAGTCACATCTTCTTTAGTTGTCCTCATCTCTCTTCTTTTTTGCATCAACATTTTGGTTTTTCCTGATAATTTGTTCACATGCAACTTGTTCTTAGACCCAGCTAATTTTGTTGCTGTTTCCATAAGAGCTTTGGTTACTTTTCTGTTAACTTCAGAGATGTCCACTTCTTCCGATGTTAGGCCTTCTAAAGCAGAGAACCTGTTCTTCAGTTCCAACTTGAAGGTATTATGGTGTTTTTTAAGGTTGGTTATGTCAATAGATTTTGTTTGTCTTATGAGCTTGCCACGTTCAAGTTTAGTGTTGAGGTGCATCTTACATCTCACCAATCTATGGTCACTACCTGTGTTGAACTTGTTTAGCACACTGCAGTCTTCTATGACGAATTTTTTGTTACACATAATAAAATCAATTTCACTTGTCGTCCCATTTGGATGTCTCCATGTCCATTTCCTGTGTGGCTTTTTCTTGAAGAAGGAGTTCAAGATGAAAAACCCTTCTGCCTCTGCAAACTCAACGAGAGTATTTCCACGCTGGTTTCTGTTGCCATGACCGAATTTACCTACTGAAGTTTCATTCTGTTGCCGTTGCCCTATTTTTGCATTGAAATCTCCCATAATTATTTTCAAGTGCTGCTTACCTTTATTATTTAGATGACAAATTTCCTCATAAAATTCTTCAATTTCTTCTTCAGGATGACTTGTGGTGGGTGCATAAGTTTGAATAATCTGAGCCTGGTATCTTTTCGAGAGTTGGATAACAAGTCGTGCAGCTCTGTCAGAGGAACTTTCAACTTCTACAACTTTATCCTTCAGTTTCTTGTTTATTATAAATCCAACACCACTAGTTCTGCCAGTATCTGTCCCACGATAGTAGAAGAGATGTCCACTTTTCAGTTCGATGAGATCTTCTCCTTTTCTCCTTACCTCACTTAGCCCCACGATGTCCCACTTGATCCTTTGTAGTTCCTCTTCCAATTCAAGAAGCCTTGAATCAGAAGATAGGGAGCGTCCATTGTAAGTAGCCAAGGTCAGCATCAGATGGCAGCCTAGTCCGGTCCTCCGGGGATTCTTAGCACCCTCTGCCTTCATGTCGCACTGGCCGCTGCCTTGGCCAGGTACATTCCAGCTGCCGGAGACTGAGGGCCAAGATTTAAGTTGTGGAATCATTTTGGAGGGGTTTGGCCATAACTCACCACGCTGGCCAAGCGGGTTGGTGAGTGTGGGATAGAATTTCCTCTAATCCCGATGGTATAGTTATACCGCTATGGGCGGTCGTCAGAGCCCCTTTAGTGGGAACAGGATGCACCACGAGAAGGCGGGGTTGACATTTGTCAAGGAGAGGCTGTGATATATATATATATATCTGCTTGTTCAGATACACTATCTACCAACAAGTAATTTGACACCTGTGATAGCAAAGGAAAACGAAGTTTATTCACCTTCAATAGCTGGTAGAGCCTCCACGAGCGGCGATTACAGCTGCGACCCTCCGGGGCATACTCTCAACCAAGCGTTGTACGACGGCTAGCGGTATTTTCTTCCACTCGGCTTGGAGAAGACAGGTCAGTTCCTTCACCGATTTCAGACGGTGGGGGCACCCCTTAAGTCGACGCTTCAACTCGTCCGAGAGGTGCTCGATAGGGTTAAGGCCCGGGCTCTGCGCAGGCCAGTACATTCGATTAACCCCATTGTCACCATACCAAGCCATGGTGGACCTCGCAACATGACAGGTGGCATTGTCATCCTGAAAGTAACATGGGTTACCACGTGAAACTGCCACAACGTGAAAAGCGCATGGTCATGCAAAATGGTGCAGTAGGCCTCGGCGTTGAGTTTACCAGGAATTGCGACCAAGGGTCCCGTGCCATACCAGGAGAAACACCCCCATTGAGTAATTCCACCGCCGCCGAACTTCACAGTTGGCACAATACATTCCGGCAGGAGGTGTTCTCCAGGCAGACGCCAAGCCCAGACCTTGCCATCCGAACGGTAGAGGGTGAACCTTGATTCGTCGCTCCAGAGAACCTGTATCCACTGTTAAACGGTCCACTGTCGACGTTCTTTGTACCACATTAGCCGAGCAGCGCTATAGGACTTGGTGATCAAAGGCTTGTGGGCGGAAGCACGTCCATGATAACCGAGCAGATGGGCTTCCTTACGGAGGGTATTCATCAAAAGAACACTCCCGGATGCCTGTTGAAACTTCTCGCGGATGTGGCCCTTCGATTTGGTGAGGTTCTTCCGAATTTCTCTGGCCAGCACCCGTCGGTCTGTAGCTCTTAGTTTTGTGGGTCTGCCGGGTCGGGGCACATTCCGACAGTCACCTCTCATCTTCCACTTGCCGATCACGTAGGCCACTGTCTATTTTGGGTACTTCAACTTGCTGGATATGTTACGAATGGATCAGCTATTTCTGTGATACCCGACCATTACACCTTTCTCGAAATCAGAGAGCTCCGAACTGCGTGGCCCCTTGCATGCGACTGGTTGCGTTGTTGTTTTCCACGCGATATGTAACACCGGCGGCCGTGACGTGTATCAGGACCACAGATATCGTCGATTGCAGGGGTGTCCAATTACTTGTTGGTAGATAGTGTATATATAACTCAAAAGAGAATGTGTAGAAGCAAAACGTCTCGCGTTTTTGCTCCCTACACTTCCAATGGAAAAAGGTTTGACCCTATAGCCTCAGAGCGAAGAAAGATTTCCCATACATCAAAATTGGACCATTGATAAAAACCGTCCTCACTTAGATCGTACAATCGGTGTTTCTTGCAAAAAAAAAACAAAAAAAAAATCCTGAACTATATTAAAAATCAAAAAGTTATATCGATGCAGTGGTAAGGAAGAGTGGCGCCACTTGTAAGCAAGTATCATAACTATATCGAAGTAAAGTTATTGATTTTTAATATACACTACTGGTCATTAAAAGTGCAAAACCCGGAAGATCGCATCCCTGGAGCTCGAAAGTTGGGAGAAGGGCAGAACACATGCGCACATGAAAATGACTAACCGGGCAGCACAAAGGAAATCATGTGGGATTGTAACACTCCCTAGAAGTCGTATAATAGGAGTGTTAAGCGTTAGAATTGTGTTTGCTCGCCGTTCCTGGCAACGGACAGCTGCAGTATGCCACATCGAAGGCAACGGCCGCCATACCAGCAGGTTTTCGACTTCGATCGCGGGATAATTCTGGCATATCGGGATTGCGGATTATCACTCCCAGACATCGGTGTTTGTGTGAAACGACATACTGCCATGGTGGGGAGAATATGGCGTCAGTAGGTAGCGGAAAAACGAACACATCGACGTGCGGGATCCCAACGGCCACCCACGTCACACCATTGAACGAGAGGACCGGCATCTGGTGCGCATGGCTCTGACGGATCGCACAGCCACATTGACCACGTAGCTCAACAGTTTGGGGGTGTGGCACAACTACCAGTCTCCGCACTGACGGTTCGACGTCGTCTGCATAAGCGGAGTATTTTTGAACGACGTCTATTGCTTCGGCTGTTTTTGACTGTACAATAGCGGCGTCTGCGACTGGAATGGTGCCAAGAACGTCGTGCATGGAGAAGCAAAATGCAAGGCATCGTGTTTTCCAACGAATCCCGCTTCAGTTTGCAGCACCATGATAGACTAATCCGTGTCTGACCGTACCGCGTTTACCGGCTGAATGTTGCTGCGCCAAACTAGCCCGGCACCTGGCGTTATGGTATTTATGGTATGTGGTGCCATTGGATTCCACTCCCGCACGCGCCTCGTCCGCATTACCAGTACATTGAGCAGCCATCAGCCCTTACTTAGAGACGGGCGACTGCTTGTGGCCCATTGAGTTGCTCACGGTGGTCGTTAAACCTCAAATAAAAAACAACAACAACAAAAAATAACCGTCATGAGAATTACTTGTTGATTAGTAGTGATCGAAATAGCATTTTTTTCAAAAGTTGTGTCTCGCTAGGGAAAAAAAGTTATTTGGAAATCCTTATACCGTGTAAAACATCTACGTCATGTGGGCCAACATCGTTGGTTCCCCCAGAGGTTGAAGAGTCAGGACTTCCAGTATTTCGCTTTGGTGTGTGCGAGACCACATAATCGACCAAAAGATGAAAAACTGGGGTCCACTGGGCAAGTTTTTGCTGTTATTTCTGTCTTATCTTGCGCTATTTATGAAATACAAGCGCTACCAGATATTTCTAAAATATTCTCACCAAGACGATACACCTGCTATCGCAAAGTTCATCTTGATAAACGACCTAATGTAACTCTTAGCTTGTTTTAGCTTCTCTTTTGACTTTCCTAAGATTCGATGCTGCTAACTACAAGCAGTTCCCTGACTGGAAAAGACGCTCATCATAGGCCATTCCTGGAAGTTCAAATTCCAGACATCGTGAAGGGCTTGAAGATCTTGCACTGTTGTACCCGTGCTATACTAAGGCGGTCGAGCGCACCGTGAAGCAAGTCACCGAGGTACTAAATCTGTAAGCAGATATAAAAGCCGGCACGGATACATTTTCATACAGTAAGTTCCCGACTTACGCGGTTTCGGAGTTACCCGGTTGCATTTTGTAGCGCATCTTCCGTTACAATAACGACTACGAGGTGGCGCTGGTGAACTCGGCAGTGAAGAAACGCTGGACGGGTTGCTCGCTGGATGTTAAAACAGTGACCGTGTTGGATCGTATATCGACGGCGTGCATCGGCGGACTACTATTTAGTCATTGGTCGTTATTTTTTAATCATTTGCATATTCGCCCCTTCGGTACTTGCATGCGGAGTTTCATCAGGATCGAACGACTTATTTTTTTTTTGATTGGATGTTTAACGATCACCGTGAGCAACTCAATAGGCCATAAGCAGTCGCTCGGTCCTAATTTAGGGCCACTGGTTCCAGGGATGGGAGAGAGCCAGTGCCGTAAGACAAACACAACATCCATGCCTCACCGGGATTCGAATCCGGACCCCTTCCGGACGAATGATAAGAAGCCATCGCTTAGATCACTGGGCGGCTCGAACGACTTTCTCGGGGTGCTTCTTCTTTTTCTTTTTTTTTTTTTTTTTTCGGCCAAGAGTGTATATCAGTGCAATCATGCGATTTTTTTTTCATTCACATGTGCACTTATATTTCAGGATTAATTTACGCTCTTTCGCTGATCTTTTCATATACAATGGTATTAGTTTAGCTTTAATTGTCTCTTGAAACGAACGTGCATGTCGGCGATTCTCCGTAATTAAGCAACTTTTGACTTACGCGGAAATCTTCGGAACAAATTCACCGCGTAAGTCGGGGGGCTTACACCATTGAAAAAAAAACAGTCTAGAGTATCCCACTTTTTCATTTTTTGTCTCGCACCAGTCAAAGCAAAATACTGGAAGTCGTGGCACTTAGACCCTTGCTGGGGAAGCCGAAGGATTTTTTTTTATTGGGTGTTTAACGACCACCATGAGCAACTCAATCGGCTATAAGCAGTCGCTCGTCCCTAATTTGGGGCCACTGGTTCAAGGGAAGGAAGAGAGCCAGTGCCATAAGACAAACACAACACCCATGCCTCACCGGGATTCGAACCCGGACCCCTTTCGGTCGAATGATCAGAGGCCATCGCTTAAACCATTGCGCCACCGGGGATGCCCGAAGGATGTTGACCCACATGACCTAGTTGTTTGACATGTTAGAACGATTACCTAACACAACTCTTTTTCACTGGCGAGACACAACTTTCGAAAAAAATATTTGTTCGATCACCCCTATTTAGAAGCAGACATTCAAAAGCAAAGATGTCCCCAATAGGCTGAACAACTTAAAGACATTCCAACAGTTAGACGGTAAATGGCTTCCGATGTCATTATATGGGTGCCAGTCCAACTCGTATAGGCAACAACTCCTGCCGCTCCATCACTCAGTCGCTCATATTGAAATATATAATTAAAGTTGGGAATGTCAACGTTTTCGTGATGACTGAGTAAAATTTCACCTAACATGAATATGTTAGAATTGTGGGTAACTTCATCGGTTAAATCCAAATTGCATGCAGAAAGACTTTGGCAATTCAAAGACAGTACAGATAATTCTTTCTTTTCGGTCAAAAAAATCCAAAACACAATCTTAAAAGGTTCGGAGTTGATTGGAAGAAAGTCTGGCAAATTCATTCTGAAGTGCGACGGTCGAAAAAGCAGGTCTTGGGAAAAGAAATGGCTATTAGTATGTGAAATTATGTCAAGACTATTAATGTTGGTTGCCCAAGAAAGAACGACATGGGAACTACGTGATGTTCATGACTATTTTCGTATTCGTTCGTTCAGCAGTCGATTGTGCCACATTTATTGTTTTAAATTATAGAACAGCGTTTGAATTTCTAAAATTGCATTACTAGAAATTGAGATATCGCTATGGAACAATTCAAGAGTTACGCTCGTTACTCACAACATTGCGATTATGTGGTGTATTTTTTTTTTTCTGAGAAAAGTTTTTTTTTTTTTTTTTACAGTTTCTATTACAAATTCTAGCACAACAGCATTTAAATTTCTAAAATCGCACTAATAGAAATTGAAATACAACACTGCGGTCACGAGGAGGTGACTGGGACAGGGGCAGGGCTAGCAGTGGGTGACGTCAACGTAACGGGACGGAACAATCGATCGAGTATAACGATGGCTCCGAATGGGTGCAGCGTTGTATTACAAGCAACAGTTTAACTCTTATGGTTAAGGTAATGGAGAGGGATGTCATTTTTGTGACGTTTTTTCCGTTGCATGCAAGAACGAAGTTTATGTGGTTAAAAAATTCGGGTGAGTGCCGGCAAAACTGTTTCACTTAAAAATACAGTTGAGAAAGAGAAAACTTGCTTCAATTTCTTACAAAACAACGAAAATCATCAGCATTAATCGATAAACAAAAACGATTTCACCTAATAGTGCCTTAAAATGTTTTCAGTAATTTCTCAGATATTTATGTTCTCACCCCACTGTAAATTTCTTAAATTCGGCTTTATGCTTTAATCACATAGCTCGTGGAGAGCACTTTACTGGTACTGTACCCCTTGGCACAAATTCTAGAATCCTATCGATTCTTCTGCGTTAAATGTCTCCGAGCTACTGAAGAATATTGAATTTGTAGCCGATCATCCCGAATGATATATCCAATCCGTGAGGAGAATCCTGAAGGAAATTTTGTTAAGATTACTTCGAGATTGGGGAGAAACCGTCGATAAAGCAGATAAAAATTATTAAAACATTTGATGATTTGAAATGTTAACAAACAAGAAAATCGTAAGTTCCAGAAACAGTAGCTGGAAAATATTAAAAACACTGGATAACGAAAAGAAGTTACATTTATTAGACCGAAGAGTAAAGTAAGCACTTAGATATAGAACAAGGAAGGCAAGGTATGAACACATTTTTTACTAAAGTGTGATGATGCGAAATGTAATAAAGATCCAACATTTATTGACATTACAAATCTTATTGCTATGGGAATATGTTCATTAGTAAAACGTTCGTCATGAAGAATGGAGTATGGTGCTAAGAGTTGTTTTTCCACTGTGTCTCCTAGTAACGCACATAAGGCTGCAAATAGAGGCATACATTTTGCCTCTCCTGTCGAAAAACCGTGCTTTAGTGAAATGAAAACGATGCATGCAAAACGTCTGCCAATAAAAAAAAAGCTATCGGAAGCAAAAGGAATTTTAGAAGCGGAGATATGATCGATATAGTAAATTATATTTTCGCGTCTCAGAGGCAAAATGTTGTATTTTCTCTTAGTGAGAAAAAGTAAAAACTGTGCATGTATTTGATATAGCGACAAAAGTTCAATACAAAAATAATTTTCAAATCTATCTTTTTAAAGGGGAAAGGTGCTTTCAGATAGACATGAATTTTCGTGTGCTAGGAATAGAATTGTTCATCATGAACAAGAAGAAAATATGTGAGAGATTTACGCACGCGCACGCACACACACACACACACCACAAACGACCTTTAGAAACCGAGATAATCAGCGAAACAGAATACGAATTAACGTCCCGAGACAGAAAAGAGTGTATTACTTAAACTTTCCAAAGAATGTCGCCATAAATTCGCTTACGATTTTATTTTTGTTCAGGCGTCTGAATTTTCTTAACCGTCTCAGAACAAACCTTTGTTATGTTCAGATTTTCATGTAACTTTTGCCTAACTGTCTCTTTACCGATGTTTAGGTTTTATGCTATCGTTCTAATACTCAGTCATCGATCATTTCGAACATCTATGTAGATTTTCTGTACGTTGTCTGGTGTTTTAGAAGTGTTTGGGAGTCAGAGAAAATCCTCGTCTTCAACGTCTCTCGGTTTCACTGAACCTCTTATGCCACGCAAAAATATATGCACGTTACACGAGTTCTTCCCATTACCAAAATGTAAGGTATTAATTTCACCAGAAAATTCTTGTTTATCAATTTTTAGCACGTCTTTTGTAAAAAAAAGATCGTGCTTATATTATCGGTTTGTCCGTCCGTCCGTCCGTCTGTACCCACGATATCTCTGCAACTATTAGTCCGATTTTTAAAATTCTTTTTGCATTGGGAAGCTTAAAATATGCGAATGATGATCCTTCATTTTTTTTTACGATGTACGATTACGCCGCTAGAGGGCGTAAATGCTGATGATGTCGAATTCAAAAATACGTTTTATTCCACATATTTGCTTCTAAACATCCGATTGAAAAAATTCTTTTATCTTTCGATTCCATTTATGTCGAAGAGTATTTTAGATATAGTTACTTTTTCAAATTACGCATAAATTTTGCGCTAGGGGGCGTAAAAGTAAATTACATTTTTCCCGATAACTCTTCTTCTTAAACTCCGATTTGAAAATTTTTTTCTTCAGCGGATACATCTCCTGATGCAAAATCTTTTGCATATAATTTCAAATTTTTGTTAAAGAATACTTTGGCCACCAGGAGGCGTAAGGGTTAATTTTTGCTCCTGATGTATTTGCCATAAAATCTGAGCTTCTAAAATAACGATTGAAAATTTTTTTCGTGGACTGATGCCACTCACATCCATAAATTTTTTCGGAATATTTTTTTCCTAAAATATTCTATAGTTTCTCCGCCAGGGGGCGTAGATGTACATCTTATTTTTGTCAATATCTGTACTTTAAGAGTCCGATTTTTAAAATTCCTTCTTTCTTTGATAGTGTTTTCCGGTGACATATTTTTCATATAATTTCAAAATTTTCAAGTAATTCATAGACTTTCCGCTAGGGGGCGTAAATGTAATTTGCATTTCCCCGTATATCTCTGCTTCTAAATCTCCGATTTGAAAATTTTTTTTTCTGCACCGGATACAGACCCTGATGAGAAATCGTTTGCACATAATTTCTAATTTTTGTAAAAAATGGTGTGGCCACCAGGTGGCGTAAGTGTTAATTTCCGCTTCTGATGTATTTGCAGCAAAATATGAGCTTCTAAAATCTCGAGTGAAAAAAAAGTCGTTTGTTGACCGATACTACTCCTGTCGACAAACCTTTTAGGAACATTTTCTTCTTGAAATAATGCATGGTTTATACACCAGGGGGCGTAGATGTATATGCTATTTTTGTCAATATCTCTGCTCCTAGGAGTCCGATTTGAAAAATTCCTTCTTTGTTGGATAGGGTTTCCGATGCGAAAGGTTTTTATATAAATTCAAAATTTACAAGTAAATCATAGACTTTCCGCTAAGGGGCACAATGGTAAATTGCGTTTTCTGCGTTATTTCTGCTCCTAAAGCTCCGATTTGAAAAATTGTTCCTGTATCGCATACAAGACCTGATGGAAAATATTTTTCACATACTTTCTAATGTTTGGTAAAGAATGGTTTGGCCACCAGGGGTCATAAGTGTTAATTTCTGTTTCTGATGTATTTGTAGCAAAATCTGGGCTCCTGAAAACTCGACTAATTTTTTTTCTTGGACCTATACCGCTTATATGGATAAACCTTTTGAGAATACGTTCTTCCTAAAATAATGCATGGTTTTCCCACCAGGGGACGTAAAGTCACATCTTATTTTTGTCGATATCTCTGTTTCCAAGAAATCGTAAGCTCACGATTCCGTTTACAGAAATATTTGAGGGATTAAAAAACCGATTGAAAATCTTCTTTCTTTCGTCAGATCTATTGTTTTCCATACCGGTTTCATTGACTTTGAATAGCTTTGATAAATTTAATTTGCGTCAGAACGGATTCAAAAGACGTGCTTATTACACGCGAAAATTCGGTGTCATCTTTCTTGTTTAATTCTTGAACTTGGCATTTTCCCCACATGCGATAAACAACACGTCTACTCTCATTGACACGTGTCACCTAACTAACACAGAGAGTGAGGTGAACTTTGCATTTCCGGTTAACAACAGTCCAAGGTCAAATGCCTCTTACTCACTTTCGACCTGCACCACTTGTTTAGATTGTTACTAGAAGAGTCTCTTTATTTCACAGCTGTACCTCGTATATATACACCGATGAGCAATTACATTATGACCACCTACCTAATAAGCTGTAGGACCCCCTTTAGCCCGCAAAACAGCGGCCACTCGGCGAGGCATCGATTCGATGAGGTGGTGATAGGTATCCTGGGGTATCTGGTACCATAATGTCGTCAGCAGGTCAACCAGTTCCCCTACATTTTGGGGGAGGGTGTGTGATTTAGCGCAAGGCCGCTTTTTCTAGTCGAACCACAAATGTTCGATTGGGTTCATGTAAGGTGTATGTGGAGGCCAGGGCATTAACAGAAGGTCACCAGCATGTTCCTGGAACCACTCCTTGACGATTATGGAGGTGTGGCATAGCGCATTATCGTGTTGGTAATGGCCATCACTAGCGGGGAACACAGTTGCCATGAATGGGTGAACATGGTCTGCAACGATGTTTAGGTACCTGACATCTGACAGGGATTGTGCTATTGGGATAATGAGGCCAACGTGTCCCAATAAAATATCGCCCATAGCATAACACCGCCGCCGCCTGCATGTTTCCGCCTAACAGTTCATCCAGGTGCCATAGCCTCCGTTAATAATCGGCGTATCCGCGTTCGGCCGTCTACGCGATGCACCAGGAATCTTGATTCATCAGACTAGGCCACTTTTTTCCAATCATCCAGGGTTCAATCTCGATGATCTTGGGCCCATTTCATGCGTTGTTGGCGATGATGTGCGGTGAGCACGGGAACCTGGCTGGGTCTTCGGCTACGCAGGCCCATGCGCAAAAGGCTGCGACGAACGGTGTGCTGTGACAAAAATCCCTGATCACCGCTGTTGTAGCTGCGGGGGGTGATTTGTAGCACCGTGGCCCTGCGGTCGCTGTGAACAATGCGCGACAGTCTCCGCTCTCCTCTGGCATCGATGAACTGCAGACGACACACGGCTGGACAACGGTTCGTCGTTTGTTCATCTGTGTATCACTTTTGATACGTTCTCACTACAACGGCACGTAACCAACCCACAAGCCGCGCCATTTCTGAGATCGCAGTTCCGAGGCACCGGGCCATCACAATTTGTCCTTTTTCAAATTGCAATAAATCGGCAGCTTTTGCCATTCTGACTCTGAAACACTCTGCTAACTGAAAGCCGGTCCTCGGGTTGTATATATACTGCTCTGTGAATTTCGCCTGCGCTAGCTTTCGGTCTCCAGGCGCGCCCATTTCTCTAGTCCGGGGGTGGTCATAATGGAATGTCTCATCGGTGAATGTACGAGGTGTGACAACTTAATTCCCGGAACGGTCGCGCAGTGTCGCCGCCCTTGGGGCGATGTGGGCAGAATCACGTGTCTTGAGATGTTTCAAGGAGTGCAAGCGTTAACCGCGGACCAGCATAGCCATTCATAAGTGAGCTCCATGTGTGAGTTTTGAGGTAAAAATTAGTGATAGAAACTTAAAAGTAGCACTTCCACATACTCCGGGGAGAATTTAATTTCATTTTTATGTACGATCAGGCTGCTATAAATTTCTGAGTAGCTACGATACCCGAGTAAGCATTTTCTTTGTCATTGGCACTGCTTTTGGACTTCACGACACATTTCTAATAAAAAAGGAAAGAAAGAAGAAGTAAAAGAAATACAACATCTTCCTACTACGTATTTGTACTGCTCAGCGATGAATTTTAACATTTCCAGTCGTCTACACTTGTTTGATGCAAATTGATGGACGTCATGATTGTAACGTATACTCTAGATTCACTTTCCTTTTGATTTTTACTATCTCTGGTTATTTTATTTTACTATGTAAATTATCTTCTTACTGAACGAGATGTTATTTCTCCCGCTGAATGAGATCTGGCAATGAGTGTAAGTCATGACGTGGTGGTAGCCAGTATAAATAGGCGCGTTCAACGATACGTAGGGAGAGCTGTTGTTGTACGGAGAGAGCTGTTGTTGTACGGAGAGAGCTGTTGTTGTACGAAGTGAGCTGTTGTTTATGTGTCAGAGAGCTGTTGTTGTATAGAGAGAGCGGTTGTTTATGTGCGTGAGAGCTTTGTTTCGTGTGTAAAGAGATCTTCGTTTATGTGAGAGCCAGAAGTTTACCAAATAAAAGATTGTCTTAGTAAGTACGTCTTTCTCAGTTCATAGTTTTGTCAGATCTCTGTCTGGCTGTTAGGTTAATTTCATTAGTTGATTATTATTAACAACCAGCATAAGACTTTATTCATCTTAATTACTACTACAACATTACTAGCAGTTAAAAGCTTGTTCATTATTATTACTACACTACTAGCAGGAAAGTTTATTCATGATATAATTAACAAACAACAAGCATTAGAAGAAGCATTAGAAGAAGCTGAATTCATTATAATTCAGTAGCAGAAGCGATATATTCATTATATGATGCTTTGAGAGAAAACATTCACGTGGAAAGAGATCTACTTCCTCTTGTCTCTCCCTCTTTCTCCGATTTTCGAGGAACTGGATTCGCAAGTGTACTGACAATTTTGTGAGCTCCGTGTTGTTAATCTGATTTGCTGTTTTTTTTCCCGGCAGTTTCAATGCCCGTTCTTTTATGGCTACAACTGGAATGTGTATACAATGTTATAGGTTAGAAGCAAGTTGAGCTTTATATTGAACAGAAAGTACTGTGAAAAAACTCATATTGTAATTCTAAAGAGAAACCCAAACGATTTTGTGTCAAAAGACAATTGAAGAAAATTCGTTGACAAACGTTCGTGAGCTTCACATTAGTCTTCCAATTTAGTTACGGATTTTGTTTTTATCTTTATTTCAGCACATACTAACAGATGAATCTTCTGTTGTTATTATTTTTGTTTACGCAAATGCTCAATTCAGTGAGAATGAACTTTGTACAGAACTTTATATACTGTATTTAAATGTGACCGAAATTCTCATTACAGAGAATATAGAGGATGGGGAATGATAACGAACTGAGTAGGAAAAACTTAGCGTAAAGCAAAAATGTTCCTAAGATTGATTATCATGTCTAATAAATCACATACTCTCATTGGCATCTTACTCGGCTGTGAATGATCAGAATCTGTCCTGTCTTCCAAAACGAAGAAAGTGAAGGAGGCACTTTTGTTCTTCTTGCTGGTGATTGCTTAAGGAACAACACTCTCGGAGATTTGGCACGTCAGGAAACAAGAAAGGAGACGCAAGAAAACAAAAATGAGGAGAAGAAAAGTCACCTGGAAAAAGGCTGACGTTCTTGTTTCTTCGTCTCATCATTAATCACATATGGTGAGAATGAATGCCGTTTTTTCTCCTTCCGACAGAACGACCAATAATTTGCACGTGCAAGAACACGATTTATTTCATTATTAAACTATTCACTGGGTGAGCTGAACATAATTTATGGTGGTAGAATGAATACAATAGGGAAAAAATTAATGTTCGTACTAATTTCGATGATTAAACGCTAAGTTCGTTTAATAATCAAAGGCCGTCATACTCAGTGCAGTCTTATGCTCTTATGTTTATCGTAATGCTGTTAGGATGACGTTAATTGTTCCGCTCAGAAATATACTCCAATGATCTGGGGAGGACAGGCCTTTAATGCCAGGACTAGCCTTTTGAACGACTATTCGTCCTCGTCATTGCGTGCCACCGTGAAACTACGATTAACCTTTCAACCCGAAAGATACTCGTGTGTTCTGCGTTATCTGTTTCCCATCGGTTATCAGCTGCTGAAATTTTACCCCGTATCCAGGGTTCAACTACCACAATTCAACTGTTTGCATAGTTCAAATTTTGGTAGACTAACTTTTAATAGTTGTTTCACTTTCAGAATGTGAATCGCAACTGTCAGGTAATGAATATTTTATTTGTGATAGACTAGTCTTAAAAAGAAAGAAAATACAAAAGTGGTATACACTCAAAGAGTGTGTGGATCAGTTTTGTCACTTTTTACGTTACCGATAGGGGCGGAGTGGTATACATACAATCGGCACTGTCAGGGCGTGTCAGTTCCACAGTAGATAGGGAGAAGGGAAGGACTAGTCGGAATTTGAAAGGGGAATGATTACCAACGCGAGATAGATCGGGGCAAGTCTACTGGTCTGATGAGACTTGTCTCAACTCCAACATACTGATGGACGAGTTCGTGTTTGAAACAGCTGCAAGCAAACTACACGGTTGGGAAGAAACAGGCCGGCAGTATCGTTGGACGATAATTATTCGCATTGGAATCAATGAGTTTCTTCATCTCCGATGAAAACAGCTTTACTACCATACCTTACCTAGACTTTGCTTCCGACTAACTGTTCCTCTATACACTGAAGGGCCAAAAGTCATGGGATAACAGTAGGCAAATTTTTAACTTGCGCTGCCGTCGTATAAAGGCTTCGACGCACGCCACGATTTTTTTCAGTTGCAAGGAGTAATCTCGTGAGTCAGGTTAAACAACCGCCAGTAGGATTATGGCAAGCCGACGTGAATTATCGAAATTTGAACGAGGCACGGTAGTGGGAGCCAGACGGATATGACATTCTATTTCCGAATTTGTGAGAAAATTCAACATTCTTCGATTCACTATGTCACGTGTGTACCAAGAATACCTCATAGAAGGCATTACCACCCACAGTGGACAGCGGAGTGTCCCACCACGGTTCTGAATGACCGTGACCAGCGGCGACTGACCATGATTCTCCATGCTAACAGACAAGCCACACCGGCTCAAATAACATCCACATTCAATGCAGGAGGTTGGAAGGACATATCCATCAGGTCAGTGCAGCGAAATTTAGTGTCCACGCAGTATGGGAGCAGAAGACCCGCGAGAGTGCCTTTGTTAACACCACGACATCGGACACAGCGCCTCACCTGGGCTTGTGAACACGATAATTAGACCCTGGAAGACTGGAAACATGTGGCGTGGTCCGATGAGTCATGCTACCAGTTGTTACGAGCTGATGGTAGGGTTCGGGTGTAGCGCAGACCCCATGAGGCCATGGACCGAAGCTGTCAACAAGACACTGTGAAAGCTGGTGACAGTTCCATACATGTGTAGGGTGTCTTAACGTGGCATGACTTGGCTCCTCTGGTCCTCGTAAACACGTTATTAACCGGGAACCGCTTTGTTGCTCTGCTGGATGACCATTTGCAGCCTTTCATGGACTTCATGTACTACAACAACGATGGGATTTTCCAGGCGGGCAATGCACCATGTCATCGGGCCCAAATTGGCCAAGATTGGTTCGAGGAGCATTCTTGACAGTTCTGGCGTATAGTGTGGCCACCGCGTTTGCCCGACATGAACCCAATAGAACACTCATGGGTCATGGTGGAAAGGTCCATTCGCACCCAAGATCCTGCACTTACAAAAATCAGGGAACTGTGGGCGGCTATTCAGATGGCATGGCTCAACATTTCTCCAGAAGTCTTCCGGCCTCGTGTGGAATCGATTCCACGTCGAGTCGCTGCACTTCGCTGGGCTAGAGGAGATCCTACACTATGCTAGGTACGTATCCCTTGACTTTTAGCATTTCAGTGTATAGTGACCGTGTGTCCGTATGGTACTGGACGCTTTCAGAGAGACAATGTCTCATGTGGCAAGTCCTGCATTGTGCAGGAATGATTGGACGATTAGGTTCAAGAATTTCGTGTGCTCCCTTGCCGATCAAATCCCCCGACTTGAATCTCATCGAACATTTGTAGGATGCAGTGGAATGCAGCTGGTACAGAATATCTGAGGACACCATATGACGTCTAGCGAGTCGGTGACATAAAGGAAGAAAGCCGTTATTGTGGAGAATGATTTCACTGAAGTCCCGTGAAACATTATTCAGTACTGTGAATGCAGACGGTCCTTTTCTTACTACTGGCGTTCATATTAGACCAATTATCTTTTGGAAGTAGGTAGCATTGCGACTGACGTTAGAATAATGTTTAACAGCTGGTAGTTGGAGGTTCGCTCCATTTTCGACAAAATGATTCCACGTTACATAGGAGTTTAATCTATACTGTAGAGTTATTGCAATTGGTATTATCGTTTCCAAATGAGGTAAAAGTTCTTTAGTTTATCAGTAAACGGCATTCAATCTGACAATGGAATTGCGATGAGACTGAGGCACGATCAGTGTTCAGTCGTCAATAAAATGTTACAACTAGACAAATGTTATTGTTTTCATGACCTGGACTTTGAAGTTTGAATATTTCTAGATGGTATTTCTTTGAATGATCTGAAGTGCTACTGATATCAAACAACTGTTCATCCTCTGCAATTCGGGAAAATTCATACGAGAAGAACCAAACTTCATGAAGGTAAATTTCAACATAGGATTCATTTTGACTACTACTTTTTCTGTACGTCTAAGTTACAACGGACTTTGAGAATATAAGCAGCTTAAAAATGAAAATGTTTAACTTTACCTTCAGTTGTGTCTTTGGAATCTTCAGTAACAAGAGAGAAAAACATATCTTCATGTTATTAACATCACTTAGATGGTGTACGGCCACGGCGAGGAAATACAGTTTTTTTTCCACCTACTTTATAAGCAATATCTGATATATATGACCACTACACAGAATAAAAATAAAAATTCCGAGTTATCCAAGCGAAATAAAAAAATTCTAAAAATGTTATTGATTTTAAAATTTTGGAAGTTTTTTAAAATACTAACAAGGGACCTTTACGATTTTGTGAATTCGATCCCTGAAAATGCTTATCATTATTGGTTTAAGCACCCAAAGAAACGCAGAAAACAAGGATTGTTACCGGCGGACCGTAAATAGGTATGGAGATAAATTAGTTCAAAGTTCGACGAAATTTTTCTTTTGATTTGTGTTTTTTAGCCACTGGAGGCGCTGCAGTCAACACGAACTGCAAAGACTGCACTACAGCTGACCCTTCAGTTGGTCCACGACCGTCAAAGAGATAATAAGTCACGCTGCTTCGTGTATAAGTTAAAATTGTCCACTTAGGCTCTTAATACAGCAAACCTGTATAGCATTCGACTCGCGTAAACTTCTAGATCATGAATCTACAAAGTTTTGTGATAACTTGATTTATAAAGAAGTTAATTGTGTCTTTGCCCATTTTAAATGAAATATTAGACATGGAACCAAAACGAGTTGTCCAACTCTTCTCGACCATTTTGGCATTTCGAATGATTAACCAACTTCTGGAGATCTTCTCATGTTCGATTAAATTCATCGGTCGACGTAGAGACTATCGACACACTTGACTATGACGACTTCGAGTCTGATGATGATGGTGAGCAAGAATCTGCTGATACCGACGACGACAGCAACGGCTAGCCACTTCCAGTTTACAGCTCAAATTTTTCCAAAATATGATCCGCTACGCTTTTTACAAAAGTAGGTATCTTGACGACGAATTTGAACCATTCATTTCATTGCATCTGTTGATTACTGCTTTAATTTCAATACCTGCGAAACAGGCCATGAATCCGTTTGCCGATCTTTATCGTTCTGCAAATATGCTCACTGTTCCTCCCATTTTTGTCTGAACCACACAATCATGCTTACGGTGCACGATATTTGCAGTTAAACATGTACTATGTCCGTTGAAAATACATAAATACCAGTTATTCTGTGAACTTCGAACATTTGTAGCTTTTGTTTAATCAGCGGTCCGCCGATAAATGTCTCTTTAGAGGTTTCTTAAGGTGCTCTTTCGGTTGGTGCTATGCATTTTCAGCGATCGAATTCACAAAATCGTGAAGGTCCCTTGTAAGCAGTTATTTATTTATGAACTTAACTTTTATGTAGAAAGTACGAATGAAAACGGAAGTAAACATTAGTTACCAAGGTAAGTCAAAAGTCTGTCCCGTTTTGAGCTGCGCATGGCGTTGGGCGTCCATTCCTGTGCGAAACGAGCGCCACAGTCGACTGGATACCCCGATGATGTGAAACACACGTGGCTAATGACATGCATTTGGCAAGGGGCCACATTGCGTTATCAGGTGAGTAGAAGATGGAGGTCTATTAACGTGATGTTCGGGTGCTTCTACGCCATTATTGGTAAAAAGGGTTAAACGCCGCATCAGCAGCGGAAGAAATTCGAGGAGTTGAAGGAGAAGAAATAGTGGACAGCAGCACTGCACGGAAATGGTTCCGGCGATTTGATTCCGAGGAAACCAGTCTCGAAGACAAGCCGATCTCGGGCCATCGACCACAAGCACTGACACCGTTGTCGAAGGTGTGACAGCAAACCGCGGTACCAATACTCGACAATTGGCAGCTGAAATTGTGTCATTCGAATCCACCATCGTTCACCACCTGCACCAGCTTGGTTTCTCCTCTTGGCAGCATGAAATGGTGGCTCCCCATGCATTGCTTCCCCAGTAGGTGGAACAGCGTGTCACACTCTGTCGCAGATTGCTGTCAAATCCACATGATGATAGGTCTTGGAGTCGTATTGTCCTAGGTCATGAAAAGTGGATATTCCAATGTTATTCTACCACTGGGAACCAGTGGCTGAGGCAAGTCCAGAAAGCATAGTCAGTGGTTCAGAAAGGGTAGTTCGACACGAAAGTCATAGTGTGCACTTTGTATAATTGTGAGGTTCCCGTACACTAGAAACTCGTGCCAGATGGTGAGGCTGTGGACGGGAACCTTTTCACCGAACAACTGAAGAGGGTCCGTGATGCTCTGTGCCAAAGCTACCCAGCGCTCATCAATGGGAGTCTGGCGTTGCTCCAAGTGGATAATGCCGCAAGTTACACCTCCAGAGTGGTCTACCAAAAACTTCAAGAATTAGAAGTGGTTGAAATCCTCTCCCCTATTTCATGCATTTCGGAGCTTTCGCCCTCCGACTATCACCTGTTTCGTTCCATGGGCCATTTCCGACAATGACAACATTTCGCTTCAGTGGTGGATGTGGAATTTGGCATCAAAGAGTTTCTGTCCTTGAAACCTGCCGAGTACCATTTACGTGGGATCGTGGTTGTAGTGAAATGTTGGCGAAGGACTACAGACAAAAAAAAAGGTCTGCACTTTGCAGAACGGGGTGAGCATGTTTGGCTGTCTTGCATCATTAAACGTTTTAGGTGCAAACGGGACGACACTCACCCTATACTTAATAAAAACTGTAAAAGTTCTACCGAGGGTTTTTTTTTATTTTTTTATTGGGGGTTTAACGACCACCATGAGCCACTCAACGGGCTATAAGCAGTCGGCCGTCCCTAATTTAGGGGCTAGGGAAGGGACAGAGCCAGTGCTGTAAGACGAACACAGCATCCATGCCTCACTGGGATTCGAACCCGGGCCCATCTCAGAAGAATGATCAGAAGCCATCGCTTATACCACTTTGCCACCGGGACAGCATTGAGGGTTTTGACAGTACGTCTTCTAAAAATGTAAGAGATAACATAGTCAGATTAAAAAAAAATCTTTTTTTTACTGAATTATGTACCATGAGCACGGTTCTCGTAGGTTTTCCGAACTGGTGTTATGTGCACTCATTGTCATAGACATCCACGCACCAAGAAAAACCGTGCGATTAACGTGAAACTCGGCGCATTGCTACGGGAAGGGCAGACATGTAGATGACTAAAGTTTCGTGCGATTCCGCATGCCGGCGCATTCAAGACCAGCGCTGCAATCCCAATCCATGGGGCTTATAAGGCGCCGCGCAGGGGGACTCCACATTCTTGCCGAAGTCAGGTGAGATCCCTGAGCGATAGACATGCCGAGGAGTCTCCGTTGATGTTCGTACGGGAAACTGATAGAGTTTGAACTAGGCCGTATTGCCGGGATGAGAGAGCCAGGGTGACCGGCGCGCCGAATCGGCCGCCATTTGGGCCGGTCGGACAGTACGGTGCGATCGTGTTGGGAACAATGGACACCGGAAGGTACCCGGACACAGCGGCTAGGCCCTGGACGACCCAGACACACCACCAGCAGAGAGGACAGTGGGTTCGTGAGAGCGGCATGCACAGATGCAAGGACGTCCTTGTCCAATATCCAGAGACATGTGGCGGCTGTACAAGAGACTTCTGTGTCCGCCAGAACCGTTTCATGACGCATGGCAGAGGCGAATCTGCACTCTCAACGTCCCTTACGCTTTCTGCTATTAACACCTCACCATCGTCGGCATCAGTTGCAGTGGTGTCAGCAGCGAGCAACGTGGAATGCTACGGACTGGCGACGAATAGTGAACAGCGACGAATCCTGCTTCTGTATATGAACGAACGACCACAGTGTCATGGTGTGGATGACCGCAGGTGAGCGCTATAGTCCCCCTTAACTGTACAGCGGCACACGTCGCGAACTGCAGGCGTGATGGTCTGGGGAGTCATCGCGTATGACAGCTGGACTTCCCTCTCGGTGATCCGAGGGACGTTGACAGCCCAGCGCTACGTACAGGAGATCCTCCGGCCCCATGTGCTGTCTTTCCTGGGGGAGCAGCCCGTAGCCATTTTCCAACAAGATAACGCCCGTCCGCACCCGGCTTGGGTTTCCCAGGACTGTCTACGTCATGCTTTGACGCCAGCTTTCTTCATGTCTCAGTGTTCGTGATTTAGAGCGTCAGTTACAAGAAGTGTGGACCAATCTGTCCCAGGTAAACATACGGCGCCTCTTTGACTCCATGACGGACCGTTATCACCTCATCTAGCCGAGCACGAGGCGGTCCGACGTGGTACTAATGCTGACCGGAATGTGTACCGTATGTCCGCGGGAAATCGTCCTGCCGCTGTGTTATTGTAATCACTTCTGTCCTTGATATGTACCATCTCACTACTAAAATCTCATTTCAATCCAACGCCTCCTTCTTGGTGCGCGGCGTTTTATGACAATGCGTGTATAATGTTCTTGCTATGTTACGTAAATTTATGCTTGGCGCAATATCTGATTTGCAAAATTTAGACTGAAGGAAATGGTTCTGCATTCGATAACTGGAACTGTGTGACTATGTACAAAATCGGTCAGGATTTTTTCTTTAACGGATGGAAAGCTGTGCAAATGTAAGTTTTTAGGTGCTAACGTACATGTATATTTACATTTGGCATTATACAAGGTTCAATCAAAAAGTTCCGAGATTAGGCCGATATATAACAAAGTACTTACGTTACTTAAGTCTGGCTATGATCTCTCTCAAAGTAGTCTCCTTGGGCAGCAATACACCACTGCCAGCGTTTTTGCCACTGTTGGAACGATCCCTGGAAGTCCTGTTCGCGAATCGTGTCAAGCACGGTCTGAGATTCACGCTGGATCTCGTCCACGGTTTCAAAACGGCGACCCTTGAGCTGCAGCTTTATTTTTGGGAACAGAAAGAAGTCTCAGGGAGCCAAATTTGGCGAGTAAGGCGGGTGAGGCAGGATAGTCATGCTGTTGCAGTTGCAAAACTGGCGTGTTGCTAACGCTCTGCGAGCTGCAGCGTTGTCGTGATGGAGCAGGAAATCTCCCATGCGCCGCACTTCAGGTCGTTTGGGACGAATGTCCTCCCTAAGACGCCGCAGAACGTCGCAGTAAAAAAGGGTGGTGACGGTTTGGTCCTGGGTGACGAATTCACGGTGCACAACCACACGATCAAAGAACACGATGAGCATGCTTTTGGTTGCGCTCCGGACCTGTCGGGCCTTCTTCGGTCGAGGAGATGCCGGGCTCTTTCACTGCAACGACTGTTGTTTGGTCTCCGGGTCATAACCGTAGACCCAAGAGTTTTCCCCAGTGATGACCTGCGACAGGAACGTTGACCACCTGCTGACGAAGATCTTAATCCAGTTCGACACGGAGCGCCTTCTGTTCGGGGGTCAGAATCGTTGACACAAACTTTGCAGCAATGCGGTTCATGTTCAAAACCGACGTCAGAATTTCTTTCACTGTTCCGTATGACCCATAGACGATGGTAGCAATGTCTTGAAGTATTCTCCGACGATCCTCATGCACCAGTTCCCTAATTTTGTCCGCCTTTTCGGGGGTTATGCTCGTAGCCGGTCGCCCAGACCTCTCGTCGTCTTCCAGTGCCGTTCTGCCGCTCTTGAACAGCGAGTGCTACTCAAAACATCTCGTACGACTCATTCCTTCATTGCCATAAGCCTGCGGCAACATTTCACGCGTCTCCGTTCCTTATTTGCCGAGTTTGACGCAGAATTTGATGTTCGCTCGCTGCTCTAGTTTGCAGTCCATACCGAAATCTCATTCGTGTTCTGCACGTGGTCACCAAATATCGTGTAGCACAACTCCCGAAGTTCACAGAACGACGCCACTCTTCACAATGATTCATGAAGGCCACTGCACTCGACTGCTGCTCTCGCATCCGCGTACTGCCATGTGTTGGCGCGCTGCGTACCTAGTCTCGGAACATTTGGATCGGATTACGTATCTCGGATCCGAAAAGTCCATTTCGAAGTATTCTTTATTCATCTGATAGCTACAATTTCATCCAAACATTCTTATACATTTCTGACCCTTTAGGATGCAAAATGTTTCTGCTGTATCGCAAAAATTAATCTAAAAAAATTAATCTAACTATTGTAACGATGTATCATCATCATCATCATCATCATCATTGTCAACCATTATCAATCCACTGCTGGACGAAGGTCTCCCCAAGTTTCCTCCACAACGGTCTGTCTTGTGCCAGTCTCCTCCATGTCACTCCCGCATATTTACGAATTTCATCCACCCATCTCCCATGTGGTCTTTTTCTGGGTCTTTTCCTGTCCCTTGGAATCCAATCTAAAATTTTGGCTCTCCATCTATGGTCTGTCCTTCTGGCAGTATGTCCAGCCCATTGCCATTTCAGGGATTTAACTCTGATCATGATGTCTTCCACTCTCGTCATTTTTCGGATCCACGAGTTCCTCTTCTTATCTCTCCTGGTTATACCAAGCATGCACCTCTCCATGCTTCTTTGAGTTGTCTGCAGCCTTTGTATGTCTCTTTTAGTTAAGGTCCACGTCTCTGCACCATACGTAAGCACTGGAAGGATGCATTGATCAAACACTTTTCTTTTAAGACATAATGGCATATTGCTCTTGAAAATTATGCTGTTTCTTCCAAAAGCTCTCCAGGCAAGTTTTGTACGCCGATTAATTTCTTCATCAATGTGACCCTCACTTGATATCTGCTGTCCAAGATAAACATACGTATCTGTTATCTTCAGTTTTTCTCCATCAATCGATAAATCTTCATTTCTTGTAAAAGCATTGAACATCACTTTTGTCTTCTGAAAGTTCATTTTTAATCCCACTTCTTTACTCTTGTCAGCAAGTTCCTGGATCATACTCTGCAGCTCTGATGGGGTAGTTGCAAAAATGACTACGTCATCAGCAAAACGAAGGTGGGTTAGATAATCTCCATTAATCTTTATCCCTTTGTTTTCCCAGTTCAGTGATTGAAAGACATTTTCCAGTGTGACATTAAAGAGCTTCGGAGATATGGTGTCACCTTGTCTCACTCCCTTTCCAATTTTTATGTGTGTTGTATTTTCAAACAACCGAATCTTTGCACTTGCATTTTCATAGATGTTATTAATAATATTAATGTATGCATCTTCAATACCGCAGGATTTCAGAGCCGTGGTAACTGCTGATGGTTTCACCGAATCAAAGGCTTTTTCATAATCGATAAAAGCCATGCACAATGGAAGTTCATATTCCCTCGCTCTTTCAATTAGTTCTCTCAGTACGTGGATATGATCTATTGTGCTGTAGCCACTCCTGAATCCAGCTTGTTCTCTCGGTTGATTTAAATGTCGGACCAGAAATATTTTCTTAATGTTAGCTAGATTTAGCTACCATCAGTACATTGCACATAAAACTGATTTTTCAGATGCACTCTTTTTTTCATGGAATGTCGCAGTTTATCTGCATTTAGGGTGTCACACTCGCTAGAGGTTTCGAAATGTTTTTTATAATTTGAAGGATAATAATCAATGTACTCTATATTAATGAATTTATGAACGACTCTTAGTTTATGTGAAACACGATGATGTCACAGCATTTACAGAAATTTTTCGCCATTTGAGTCCACGCACGTGAAATGAAACAATCTAGGCGATGACTCAGAGGCGTCTGTCTATCGCCTGGCGGTGAGCGATACTTTGGTTAAGTCTGCCTTACGTGCCTTCCACAGCGGCCCCACTCTGCCGGTAGCTCGTATTAAATACAGTAGCGTGAGTGGTTTTCCGTATTACCTTGAACAGTGTCTGTTCGTTGTCCTCGCCTATCGGAAGACTGAGTAGATTAAAACGTGTCAGGAGGAATTTTCTATGAAGGCTAGAGGTCCAAATCCTGCGTCGAAATGCTGCGTTTAAAAATTGGCAAAAATAAACTCGAACTTATGGAAACATTGTTGGATGTGCTGCCGTCCTAAACTATCAGAATAAACCATACAGAACGAAAGAGAAAAACCCCTGGTTTCTCCACGTCAGTCCTTGCTTAGACTTGCTAAGAAGATAGGAAGTTCCAAAAACACATGACAGAGAGCTGGGAAGAAATTCAATATTCATGCTTACAATTGCACTGTTGTCCACAAATTGAAAGATCCAGAATCCTAAACGAGAATACAGAGGGGTGAGTCGAAATTTTTGCAATATTTGGATCACTTTATACACTGCTGGACAATTGCTAAGGACGGATCATAAACGGCTAAATAACGCATAAAAAAGTAAGTGTGGTTGGATGCCAAGTGAAATAAAATAATGTTAGAATGCCAGGACATTACAAGAAAGACAATTTATTGTGCTCTGAAATCCAGAAGGCTTTGGAACGTGTTCAAGGGACAAACAGGCCATTTTGTGCAGAATACGTAAACGTGAAAAAAATGCAATTACCGTCCGCAGGCGTTCCGGCGTAAGATGTCGATACGGGATATAGCCACCATGGAGGGCGATGCAAGATTCCACACGTCGTGTTATGCTTTGCACAACATTATCAAGCAGCTGTTGGGGTAATTTATCCCATTCCTTTGTCAGTGCACGGATGAGGGTGTCCTTGTTTATTGGAAGGCATTGGCGACCAGCAAGACTTATCCCCAAAGCCTCCCACACGTTTTCAATGGGATTCAGATCTCGAGAACGTGCTGGCCATACGAGGCGTTCAATATCCTCGCTCTCAAGACACTCCTGGACAGCGACTGTTCGATGACATGTTGCGTTGTCGTCCATGAAAATGAATCTATCACCGACAGCACCACAGAACATGCGAACATGAGGTAGCAGAACATCATTAATGTATCGTTGGCCAGTCATAGTCCCAGTTGGAAGCACATAGAGGGACGTACGGCCATTGATCATGATGCCAGCCCATACCATGACACTACATGTCGGATATCGGTCCCTTTACTGTATGCTTGCTGGACAATATGCAGTACCACTATCACGCCAGATCAGTTGTCGTCGACAATCAGACGATAGACTGTATCTACTCTCATCTGAGAAGAGAACAGCAGACCAGTCGTTATCAGTCCAATTGCGATGTTGATGGCACCATTGCAAACGGGCGGTACGGTGACGTCTGGACAATGGGATGCACACAACAGGACGGCGGGCGTATAGTCCTCCTTCATGCAAACGTCTGGCGACAGCTTTTCAGGAGATCCCCTTGCCAGTAGAAGCCATAAACTGATTTGCTACCTCACTAGCTGTGCTGCGCCGGTGTCTTTTTGTTGATAGCACTATGTACCGATCTTCTGCAGGTGTCTTACTGCGAACACGACCGCCCCCATGACGTTTGCTACACTCTCCATTTGTTTGAAATGATTTCCAAAGCTTTGAAACAACACTGTGGCTGACGTCGAACTCCCTGGCAACATCTGTTATTTTTCGCCCTTCTTCAATCTTGCCAATAATACGGCCACGCGTAAAATCATCTAGGTGATGTCGGGAAGACATACTGAAAATTGCAAGTTCGTCAATTGATTCTTTCCCTTTCAACTTTGCGTTTGAACAACAAGGGTCAATACGCGTCAAATCCTTTATATCTCTTATCAGCGCTATGACGTCACGAACAAGTTCGGCAATCCAAAATTTGCATACGCACAACACGTCTTACTGTATCCTGCACTTATGCTAATTTCCACATTTTCCTGCCTTCCAGAAGTCTTGTCTTACTTCTACGTTAATTTAAAACATCAACATACTAAGAAATAGTTCCCAAATGAAAAAAACCTTAACGGCCAGGCGAAACACGTAAACAACAGAAGTCAAACTTACGGAAAAGATGCTTTATTCAGGATGTAGCAAACACATCGTAGAATAGCATATTGCCCTAAACTCTCCACACACCACACAGCTCTCTTTTCACATCGCTCCTTTCAATAATCAGTTTACAACGCAACGCTCTCCTCAGGCAACAATTTAGTCGTCGCTTTGATCTCTTGTTCTTATCAATATCAGGCATATGTCAGGTGCATTCAACTTCAATTGTGTTGCCGAACGTATTCGTTTGAGAGAAAAGATATTACGTTAAGAGAATAAACTCAAGATTTACATAGGGAAAGACGTAAATATGTAAATCTTGAGTTTATTCTGAATAACAGAATAAACTCAAGATTTACATAGGGAAATAAACTAAAAAGGAAAGTTAATTTAGAATATACGTCACAACCTTAACGGCAAAAGCTGATTAGCATTCAAAGTATACGCCATCGTGTTGCACCGTCGTTAGCAAGCAATCTGTCTGCCAGTTCTTCCATTCCCCGGAGGTACCCCATCTTTTCCTTCGAGGTGAAGAATTCTTTCACCCCACCTTCTCCTGGTTGTTGAAGTGGGCCATGGATCGTAACAAGTAATACTCCGACTGGGCAAGGTCCGGACTATATGTGGTTGTGGCATCAGTTCGATACTCTCAAGTTCCTGGAGTTTTGACCAGGTCGTTCGCGCGGTGTGAGGCCGAGCGTTGTCCTGCTGTAGGAGAGCGCGCTTTCTGTTCACCAGTACCGGGTACTTCTCCTCCAAAACGGTATACATCCGCTCCAGCTGTTCAGAGTAGAGGTTGGTGTTGATGGTCCTACTATCTGGAACAAATTCGTAATGGATTATTCCTTCGAAATTCCACCAGACGCAGAGCATCACTTTGTGCTCGATACGCCCACGTTTGGCAACAGGTTCAGGAAGATGACCCGTCCTCAACCACTACCGTTGTTTGCTAGGATTTCAGAAATTGACCCACTTTTCATCGCACGTAACAATTCTCTTCATGAAACGTACATTGCATGAGTTTTCTAGGAGTTTCGTGTACACTTCCATTCGGCGGTTTGCTTCAGCTGGCGTCAGTTTATGAGGGACAATACGGAAGCTCCTGTAGACTTTGCCGAGGTCCTGGAGCTCACGAATTACGGTGGTCTGGGATATTCCCAGCTCGCCTGATAATCTCCAAGTGCTGGTTGTCGGATTTGCCTCTACGGCCTGGCGCACGGCCTCCGAATCCACGGTTAGCGGCCTACCTTACCTCGGCTGATCGTCGAGGTTTCTGCCACCTAAATGAAATTTCTTGAGCCATCTGGTTGCGGTGCTGTGGTTCATGGAACCTTCCGATTTCGCATGATAAATGTTTCGTGTTGCTTGAGCAGCGTGATGGCCAAGTTCAAACTCGTAAAGCAAAAGTTCCCTAATTAGCCGGTTGTGGCTGTTCATCATTTACGCTTCCCAACGGAAGACAAAACGACAACATGCAGTGCTGTTCAAAGCAACAACTACTACTTTATATCCCCCTTTCGACTGACTGCAGTGCGCGACATGAAATAGTTTAAACACGTGACACACACCCCGCAGCACATGCGCTTATGTAAATATTGCCAAACTTTCGACTAACCCTCAATAGTATACTGACGTTGGTTACAAAGATTCGTTGCCGGAAATCCACGAATAATCGCCTACTCGTGGTACATCAACGAAATCGCGAGTATGGGTACGTAAATCAGAAAATAACCGTGCTTAGGCAAGTGAGGATCCTTACGTATTACCCAAGGAAGAACTTCATGCTCAAAAATTGGTGCTTGGTGTGCGACGCAATGGCGTCCCATAATTGGTCCAATCTTCGTCCACGAAACAATAACCACCGCAGTGTACTTGGAAATCATCTACGCTTTCGTTCATTGAATGGATGATGAGGAGCTCACTACGAGATGCTTTCAACAGCAGGACGCAACTTTTCACACACGGTCGAAATTGAATCATTCTTTATCGATAGAGTTACTTCCAAGTGGCTATGGCAACCACTGTCACCAGATTTAACACTGCCTGATTTTCCCCTTAGTAACCTTCTGAAACATAATATGTGCAAAAAAAAAAAAAGCCACGAACAGTCGAGGCACTTCAAGAAAACATGCGGCGTGAGATTGAGGCAGTGACACCAGATATACTGGTTCAAACCTTTAACAGCATGAAGCGCGCCATTCAAGCGTGTTTTCACGCAAATGACGACCACTTTCAGCACAATTTGTATGAAAATACACTGATTATTTTTCAAGTAATAAAGACAATTTCAGGACCTCTAGCAAGTTGGACACCCAGTACGTCTGCTTTGCAAAAAGTACGATTTGAAAAATTCTTTGCTGCATTCAATTGATTGCTGAAACTATGATTTTGGCTGTACATGTTTCAAAGACGAAACCTAGCAAAGAAATGAACATGATATACATTATATTGAAAAAGTCACCAGACAACCCTTCAAAAGCAAATGAACGGATCCGATGCGTTGTTAAGATGCGCGGTACAGTAGCATACGGTATAAAAACAAGCCTGCAGCTGACCGCGATCATATCGCACTGTTAGGTTGAGTGAAAATATCGCGGCGGGGGAGAACTGACTTTCAGAAAGTAAAGATTGTTAGGTGTTATGTTAGTAGGTTGTCCATAAGAGTAACTGACAGGCATTTAAACATACCCAAGTTAACTGTTTTGGATGTACTGAATAAGTGGAAGACACATGGCGTGCCTGAAGTAGCAAAACGTACCGGCAGACCAAAGCAAATCAGTGATGGAGGACGTCGAAGCCTCAGGAGAGTCGTTACTGCTAATCGAAGGAGTACTGCACAAGACATCAGAGTACAGGTGAGAAAAAATTGCTGGACCCTCGGTATAAACACGTACCATTCGCAGAGAACAGAGAACTTCATTCCATGGGTTACCGTGGTCATGTGGCTGCTGATAGTTGCGTAGTTGCGTCCTCCAGTATAAGCCTTTCATCTCCACTCGGAATTCCACTCGTCGTTTAGCATGGTGTAAAGAACACTTATCGTGGACCGTAGATCAATGGAAACGGGTCCTATGGACTGATAAATCCAGATACACGATCCATCAGTCTCATGGCCAGGCGTGGGTATGTCAGCAGCCGGGAAACGTTGTTTACCACAGTGTACTGTTCCTAAGGTCAAGTTTGAAGCTGGCAGTGTACTCGTGTTGGGGTGGTTTTTGTGGTATGGTCCCAGCCCATTGGTTATCGTAGACAAACCAGTTAACCAGCACGTGTACCTTGATATTCGGGACAATTTTGCCCTACCAACTCTGTGGCAATACTATGGAACCGAGCCTTGTTGGTACCAGCAGGATAATGCACCGAACCATAAAGCAAGGACTATTACGGCGTGGTTTAATCGTATGTGGACTGGCCAGCACAGAGTCATGATCTTAATCTCATAGAACACCTATGGGATGAATTAGAGCGCCGCACAAGAAGTTTAGAAGTAAGGCCTATTACTAAGCAACAGTTAGCGGCAGCTTTATGTACTGAATGGAAGCGCATACCTATGGCTGTGTTAGAAAACTTTGTGGGAAGCCTGTCTCGATGGGTCAGTGCATGCATTAAGGCCAAAGGTGGACCGACACTGTATTAATGTATGTCAATAAATGCTATTTTGTGTTTCTCTTCTAGGTGTCCGGTCAAGTTTGTCTATATAAAGTACATCAGTTGCCTTCTAAAGTGGTTTCAACTATCGGTTAATGCATGAAACAAAGATAAAAATAAGCAAGCTTTTCATGGATTGTTTACAGATTGGGTTAACACACACACGAAGGCTTGATTTTCTCTACCCACTGCAATTCAAGAAAGGCCGTCTTGATGGTACAGTAATCTAAGTGTTGTCTTCTGATCATTCGTCCGAGATAAGTCCGGGTCCGAATCCCGGGTGTGGCGTGGATGGTGTGTTTGTTCTACAGCACTGGATGTGTCCATGTCTCCTTTTCCTGGAACTAATTGTCACAAATTAGAAACAGGGGACTGCATAGCCCATTAAGTTGCTCACGGTGGTCGTTAAACTCCAAAAAAAAAAAATCAGTTCCAGAAAGAGAGCTGTTAAGAAAGGAACTTTTTCCCCATAAAAGCTGTGGTTAAATATTTTTCACGAATGCTTTTCCTACTGCTTTTCGTTGCGATTTCTTTTACCTCCTGTAACCTGCGACCACTCTCAGAATTTTTTCTTTTTTTGTCATGACACACTGAAACAATTTTGATTTTTCACTGTACAAAACAACAGAACATCAAACATTCTTTTCGATCGGGAGTTTGCGTCTTCACAATCCGGGTAGACTCTTGTGCATACAGAATATGTGATGGCGCTCTTGGCCACACATGGGACTTGCGAGAAATTTGAAATTTTTTTTATTATAAATAGAAAACAACAAAACTATTTTTAAGATGACTATAGGTTAAATGAATGTCAATAAGATTTTCAAGATTACCTTGATTCGATAAATATAAAAACTTTAAGAAGGCATTCGAAATGATTTGGGTTCGACGTACGAAACATATGAACGTTAAAGACGTTTTCAAGGAAACTGATTTTATGTGAAAAATATAAGAGCGTCGAAGACGTTTTCGGAATTACTCTTATTAAAATTTACAATGCTAATGGGTATTATAAAATGCTAATTGGTACTATCTTTAAGTGTGTTATTGAAGAAAGGGCTGAGGAGTAGGGCTTCACTGTTGATGTGCTTTAAAGAATCCCCGAGCTTTAATCATTCATACTAATGAGCCGGGTTTGAATTTCACATTGATTTAAATAACACAAAATGGATGGTCGCTCCGGTGGTGAAGTGGTCTAAGCGCTGGCTTCTGTCCGTGATGGGCCCGAGTTCGAATCCCAATGTGGCATGGATGTTGTGTTTGTATTACGGCACGGGCTCTCTCTTCCCTGGAAACAGTGGCCCTAAATTAGGGACGGGCGATTGCTTATACCCCATCGAGTTGCTCACGGTGGTCGTTAAACCCCCAAACCAAGAAAAAAATGGATGACATCAGCTTTTGTCTTTCTTCTCCTCATAGCAACGTAAATTTGCCAACAGCGCTGCGAGGCTCATTGATGCGGTAAAATGTCCTTTCCCAGCTGGTTGAATTCATTGGTGAGTATGTGACGTGCCTGCCCCGCAGGACGCACATGAGATAAAGGCAGATAGTAGTGAGAGCACATGCCAATGTTGTATAGTGGATAGCACTCGGAGCTCCGGAGCCGAGAGTTGTAGGTTCGAATCCAGCCCCTGGCATAAAAATGATGGAGAAATTTACTTCGTCATAAGTAGTTGCAGTGTGCTTGAGGAAAGCTTGGTAGAGATCCGCAGGAGCTTCACGCGGGTGTCATACACGGAAGTAACTAATATTACGAACACCTACCTAATAAAATGTTGGGCAACCCTTGGCTTTTAAAACAGCCTCGATTTTATGTGGCATGGATTCAACGAGATGCTGATATCGTACTGCATGTATGTCCAGAACAAGTGAATGCGATGTTGCCCGTCAATTGCCGAATGTTTGCTGCTGTTGAAGGATCTCTGGTGCAAATGTCTCTCTCAATCCCATCCCACAAGTGTGTCAAGATCTGAGGACTGTGGGAACTATTTGGGCGCTTTAAAGTCACTGTTGTGCTCTAGGAACCACTGTGTGACGATCCTTATGGCATGGCGTATTACCATGCTCATGCTCTGGTGCGCCTGGTCCGCAATGATGTTAAAATACCTTGTGACATCCAAATGCTGCTCCAGAGGTAATAAGAAACCCTATGCTGACCATGAAAGTTGTCCTCAAACTAGTACATATCCTCCAACAGCCTGTACAGTTAAAGCTAGACAGCAGGGATCCATAGATTCATGCTGTTAACGCCATATACTGGCTCTTCCATTGGAGTATATTTATTGAAAATGATATTTATCGGACTAGGCGACATTTTTCAGCCCTCAAGAGTCCAGTTTTGGCACCCACTGCAGAATAATTTGTCGGTTTTGGGAAGAGAAGAGTGATAAACGAAGGGGTAGTTTGGTGTTGTAAGAGAGATTCGTGCTCCCATAGCATTGAAGCCTATCTTTTGTTTGTTTTTTATTGAAGGTTTAACGACCACCATGAGCAACTCAATGGGCTATAAGCAGTCGCCAGTCCCTAATTTAGGGCCACTGGTTCCAAAGAAGGAGCGAACCAGTGCCGTAAGACAAACATAACACCTATGCTTCACCGGGATTCGAACCCGGACCCTTTGCGGACGAATGTTCATAAGCCAGCGCTTGGATTTAGATGATAGTTGGTTAAAGAAGGCAAAGTGGAAATTGTCGGGATACATTTTTCCAATGACTGGCGAAAGATGGATGTATAGGTTAACCTCGTTGGAATTCAGAACACGGTAAATATAGAGTGGCAAACCGAGCATGAGAGCTAGTCATGAATTGAAACGGAATGTTTAAGAAAAATGGATGTAAAAAGTCAAAAACCGATTTGCACAGTAGATAATAGGGCATATACTGTACCTTTGTCCAGCAGTGGACAGACAGATGCTAAATAACAAGAGGTTTCTTCATACTTGGAAGTGGTCCATATGTGACATACGGCATGCCGAAAAATAAGCTTAATGTGGGATAGACGGACCATAATATGCTCATAATCTAGTGTTTCCTTTATGTTTACTCACTTATTTATTTAAAAATCTGCTAGGGAGAAAAAACTTGTATTTCTGAAACATAGCTGCTATATTTGAAGTAGTTAACCATCGAGCAGGATTGCTAATCTCTTTTTGGATGTAATCATTCAGCTTCAAAATGAAGTTTTTATATTAATAGCTGAAAACAACCCGGCGTACAGGGTTGTTTTCAGCTATTTTCTATTGTTAAACTTCAAAAATGCTTAATTTGTTTCACGACTGTCGAGTGTCTCCTTGTAGTGAGAAGTCTCTGCTCACCTTAAATCTTAATTTGCAAAGACGCTCTTTGTCTGTGAGCAAAGATGTCCTTTGCACTGGATGCATGAAGAAATTATTAAACATCGGAATAAAAATTCATCTGATCTGAACTGCATTGTATAAGATTGCGTGGAAATATTGTCAGAATGATATATGAGATACGCATTATAACTACTTCCACAGGGTCCACGTTTCAGATGTAAACACGTTGTTCTGATTGTGGTCTAAAAATATATATGCCAGTATCTTTCAGTTTTTTTCTTCGCTTTTTTGAAAATGGAAGTGTTGGATGGTGTTGCATTTTCTGCTCTCCTCGATGATGGCGTTCCTTCTTATACAGCAGAGCATCGATGCGTTGGAAAAACTTCGGTCATACCCAAAGGGTAGACGGACTTGATGGACTGTGAGCAAAGTGTAAATGAAGAATGGTTGCTACCGAGACCCTTCTCCCAACTGCAGCGAAGCGAGGAGACGAAGGAAAAAATTGGATTCTGCTCAGAGAAAATTAAATTGTTGCGTGTTGTACCAGAAACTTACGAAACAGAATGTTTTCTGCAACAAACTGCATCATCTGCCGGAAGAAAAATGTGGAACATGAAAGTGATAGGGTGCATGTATATATATATATATATATATATATATATATATATATATATATATATACATGGACAGATAGATAAATAGATAGAGCGGGTGATGGGAGAGGCAGAGAGAGAGAGAGAAAGAGAGAGAGAGAGAGAGCTAATTTTGTTTACGCTAAAGCTGGTTAGAAATATGCATTAGAACCTCGACACCAAACTGAAGATGAAAACAAAAAAAAGTGATAAATTAAAATTAAGACAGAATTTCGTGACACAGATCTTAAAAACTCTCGAGAAAAAAGGTTCTTCCATTGCACATCAATCGTTACGTGTGTGTTTTGTAATGTTTTGCTTTTTAATGCCCTCCTGCAGTTCCATCCCATGCGCGCACGCAACCTGACATACATACACACGTATACTGACATAAGATACTAAAAAATAAATTTCAGGTAAGGATTTTTAAAAACTGATCTTAACAAACGAAAAAAGATATTCTAGATAGCCCCAAGGCTTTTTAACAAATTTCTTAAATTGATGATTTAAGATTAGATTTACGTAGTGCTAACTAGTAAACTTGGGTTACAACAGGCTTTGACTGATTAAAGGGATACAAGTGTTGAAAATATGCATTTCTGTAAAGTCGACCAATGCAATTTCTTAGAAGGTGGTTTTAATATAATATTATTTACGTGGTGCTTATAATATTAGAGTTATTTCAGGAAGAATGGAAAAATAGGGTTTCTTATGATTTTAAAAAAATTATTCATGAAATATGATGAGTGTTTATGTAAAAGTATGAACTCACTTCTTCCACTCCTGTATCGACCAGTCAATCGAATATGCTACACTTGTAACCTAAATCTAATGCTCAGATAGTCCAACAACACTGCCGCACCTGAAAAATCTAGTGCTCGGCGGAATTATATTGATTTGGTTTGGTGTTTAGCTTCCCTTCATTTAAGTTTCTTATGCATATTGATTTGGTTTGGTATTTAGTTTTCCATGACTTAAGTTTATTACACATTTTGATTTCGTTTGACATTCAGTTTTCCTTCATTTAAGTTTATTATACATATTGATTTGATTTGGTACTTAGCTTTCCTAAATTTAAGTTTGCCTCATACTAGATTTTCAAAAACGACAGCAAACCGGGGAGTGCAAAAAAAAGAATCGATATTACACCGAGAGCGTGCGTATGTGACCTAGAACCCTTCCTCCCCCCACACAATGGAAGTCATACTTTAGGTATGCATGCGCACATACACATTAATATGGAATGCCCTTACGTTATTAGTCACACAAGGGCAGCGTCACCGATTCCCGGGACAAAAATAAGCCTGAACGCTTTCCTCAGTTTTGATGTGGAGTTTTCTGCTCCTTTGAAGTAAGCTGTGACATAAAGCTCTAATTTAACCTTCTCTTTGAGTTTCTGTGTTATGCAAATTTGGTTTCGGCAATTCTAACAGCTGGTCAAAGGGCAAGCAACGTAAATAAAGGCGACGGATATAGAACCTCGGTGCGCAGATTGATTTCACGAGCAATGTATTTGAACGATTCACGTGCAGTGTTAGTTGAGTGATTTACGGCATTCAATTTTGACACCAGGAGAGAGCAAGTTTATTTTGTAACAGGGTTTTGCTCTGAGAGTACAGGTTCACGCATAATTGTGAAATATCAATAATCTTTTTAGCGTATTATGAAACACTTAACGTGTTGCAGACCTGTTAATTATAGACTTTTGATGCATTTGATTAACGATTTAGAAAATGTGTTTCGGATATTCGTAAGTAGACTTTGTTCTTAATAAACGTTGGCCATTATTTTGAAGTGCTTACTTAGAGATATTATGCTTAATTGTAAGTTTCCAGGTGCGAGCGACGGAGAACAATCCCGGTTCAAAGAAAATCTCCAAGCTTTAAATTAAAATTGAAGTTAGAAGTTAAAGTAAAAGTACAATTCAGCAAAACAATTAACAACTTTTATGTTCTTGGGTTGGAAAGAAAGTAATATCCGATGACGAGGTACCCGAAGTCGAAGCCCCGGCCACTGCGCACATTAGTCACTGAGATTGCGCAGCACACCGGCACTACATCAGCTGATAAGTGGCTTAAGTCAGTGGCAGTTAGCCTTCAGAAGCCGAAGAATGTAAGCGCCAGCCAAATGGAAGTGGAGGAGCACATCCGCCAATTGCTGTAAAGAACATTACAGCACTTAGCGGATGTGCTCCTTTTCCTGCAAGTGCTGTAAGGAACATTACCATTGTGTACTCCAATGTCATATCACATCGTCAATGCCGTCGTTGGCTATAATGGTTTCAAGAGGAAATGTTTGACCTATCAGACCTCCCTAAAGCCGGAAGACCCGCAACAGTGGATATGAACATGCTGAAAATCTTAGTGGAGACCAACCTACGTGTGAATACGCGGGAGTTGCCGACAGTTGGGAACTACCCACACGAGCATTATCACGCACCGGCGTCAAATTGGAAAGTTGCACAACAGAGCAGTTTGGTTACCCCATCAACTCACAGTTGAGCAGAAAGCAAATCCCATGCGTGCATACATTTTGCTGCTTGCACGTTGCGAAGTTGAACCGTTCTTGGACGGCATTGTGACAGGTAACGAGAAATGGATCCTGTATGACAATGTCAGCGCACGGAAACTGTGGTTGCACCCAAAACACAGGCCCATGCTGTCTCCCAAGGCCGGCTTACACAAACGGAAGGTCCTGTTGTCTGTTTGGGGGATATGCGAGCAAGGTGTATTGTCTTTTGAGCTGCTGCCGGACAACGCCACTATCACCGCCGATGTGAACTGCCGTTAGCTCGACAATCTGCACGCATACCTCACGTCGAAACGACTAGCACTGCTGAACTGCAAGGACCTTCTCCTACAGCAGGATGGAGCCAGACCTCAAACAGCACCGGCGACCTGTCACAAGATCAGGGACCTGGGCTGGGAGCTGCTGCCGCACCCACCCTATTCCCCGGACATTGCCCCAAACGATTACCACCTTTTCCGGTCGTTGCGGCATTTCCTGGACGGACAGCTGTTCGGGACGATGTTGAATGCAAACTTACTTCTTTGCGTCCAAGCCACCACAATTATACAGGGTCGTTATCCAACAGCTGCTCAGACGATGGGAGCAGGTCGTGGTAAACGATGGCGACTACATTTTTGACTGATTTGTATTTGTACATACGGTAATTAGCACTTTTATGTTTCCTTGCATTTACAGACATTACTTTCTTTCTAACCCAATATAAAGCCTTAAAGTTTGATGACGTCAGATCCTGTTTTACAGATAGTCTGCTTCACTGCACGACATGAACTCCTAAGTGAGAAACCGGCATAAAGACGGTAGTGCTTAAACACACTTCATAGTACTTAGATATCTAAATATTTCGAAGCTCTTCGCCATTCGATTTTCTTTGTTTCAGGGTTTAAGGACCCCCACGAGCACAAGTGTCTATAAGAAGTCGGCGATTTGGAGCCACTTGTTTCAGCGAAAAGGGCTGGATCAGGCCCGTGGGACAAACTTCTCATTTTCACCCAGCACTCAAGACTCTGCCCAACTCAAAAGATTATCCCAAAACTCATGCCTCTGGGTCATCGTGGCAGCCCATTCGATTTCTTTGCAATTTGTTTTCCGTTGACGTCTGCCACGGATACAAACTACCAGTCAAGCAGGATGTGACGTCACAAAATTTAAAGAATCATATTAAAGGAAGAAACTCCACAACTGAAAATGTTAAAACACGTCACGCTTATTTTCGTTCAGGGAGTAAGCGTGTGAGATTAGTTACGGGCATCCTAACAGCTGAATAGTTAAAGTTTCTAGTAGCAGACGACTACAATACTAACCACTGGTAAGAGACACGTAAGATAGTTACAACCTCAAAAAGCGGATAGTCCGAAACAGGGTAGAAATAGTTTCAAGTTTCTGTACATACAATACGTGAAAGAAAAATCGCAACCAATACGATACGCCTAGTGGCTTGAGCTGATCTGTTCCATTTGGGTATCTGTTGATAACCAAATGGAACAGATCATGCTATAGTAAAATCTCACGAATCGGATGAACCCAGACTATAAGAAATGAAAAAGTGTACAGAAGAATACAACTAAAAGAGACAATGTTGCAAAAAATCATACAGAGAAAAATGAGACTCTTTGGACACATCTGCAGAATGAAAAATGACAGAAAGATAAAGACATTGTTGTTTGGCTTAATGAACGAAAAAAATGCAAGAGGACCCCCTCACCGTGTGTGGCTGACGATATTCAAGACTGATGCGTTAGAACTATTCAAGAACTGAGCCACTCTGCATGAACAGACTTCAATGGGACAATATAGTTAAAATGACAACAAACACCAACGGAAATTGTACCCCTGGTTGATGATGATGATGATTATGATCTGTTCATTTGGAAGTGACGTAAATGTGCCGAGAGAAGTCAAGCACATGTAAATAGCAAACGGATGAACAGGCAGTGAGATTTCTCGTCCGAAGTTTACATAGCGAGAGGATGAAAATTAGGCCTTCTCTTTGTTAGTGACCTGTCTTTGGGATCTAGAATTTTCATGTAAATGCTCCCAAGCCAATTATTACTAATACAGTGGAACAATGTAAAACGGCAGGCGATGCATTTCCATTCACATCTTCGAGTAGACTAAAGAAATTGGTAGAGGATATTTGTCGGTCATTGGGAAGAGCAGTTGCAGTCGACATAATTGATTTAAGCAAAAATGTGATCGAAAATACTAACGCCATTCTTCATAGAGAGCTAACTTCACGACATTAGTTTCTATGGGAGATCTTCCATATAAAACATCACATTAAATCGCTAAAGGTAGTAATACTTTTACCTGGAGCAAAGCCCATCATTCTTGGAATCTGGAGCTGTAGAGCTCTATGAAATGATGGGTTAGGTTTTACCTCATGGCTATGGTAAATGCGAGAACTACACTAAAGGTGGCTTAGACAGTTGCAGTCACATGTTTCATGTAAATGATGAGAGCTCAACTGCTTGTGATATTAACATTTATAACGTCACGAAGAGATCGGATCAAGATTAAACTCCGACAAGGAAAGAGAAAAAAATCCAAAAGGAAAAAAATCTGAATAATAAAGTGTCCAATGCTAGTATTCAAGAAATATGCGTGGAAGTCAGTGAACATAATCCTGACAGTCTAATAATTAGTAAGTGCACATTTTGTAAATCAAAATTCTGAAACGCTGAATTAAGCACATCAAAGAAATGCACAAAAGTCTACCATGATGAGTGAGTTTATTGGGAACTTTGTACTTGAACCATTAAAAAGTTACTGACTGATGTTATACCAGAACCACGAAATTACCAAAATCATGACGGCAATAAAATTTCTTTATGCCCTTTGCAGAGCATGAAAATCAAATGAAAAAGGTCTTCACACATTTTTAATATACGGGTATTATCATATTTATCATAGGATGTCCCTGCCACAAGTAACGACAGCACACGTAACAATATATGTTAATAAGAAAGTATCAAGGCTAAACCTTTGGTAAACTTCTCGTCTATTGATCTCACCCTGTTTTTGTCATGGGCATTTGATGTCGTTATATCAAGAGTAAAACCTGCGACGTATACTCTAAATTAACCTTTATCTTGAGTTTCTGTATCCTCATGTAAATTTGATTTATTCTCGTTAAACGTTTTTCATTTGAACGTCACATTTTCTCCTCGACGAATTTAACTTTGGCAACACCTGACAGCAGGCCAAACTGCAATTGTCTAATTCAAAGTTAGAGATAATGACTGCTGTTTGGACTGTGTCATTGTTTTTCGAGGCTCACTTGTTTTTCGTCATATCTTGTGTCGAGTCTCACGATGTTTTGCGATTGCTATGCTCTGAGCATATGTTGAGTTACTAAGATTAGTTACTTACGACTGCATAAAAGCGAGAGCAGTGTTGTATACTGCTGAGTATAGAGATGATTGTGCTCTGTTTGGACATTTTCTATGACTAAGTTATAATGATTGAGTTGATCTGATCTGATCTAATGTAGAGGATTTTAGGAAGGGAGTGTCTAACCCCAGGTCTTAAACAACCCTTAGAAATAGGAAGCTAGGAGATTTGGGCTAGAGTGCCCGATAGGAAAATGACACGGAAGCGAGGTAGCAAGGGGGGGAAGACGCCTTTATTTATGGCCAGTACCCGGGGTCCGACGACTTAACGTGCTCATAATGATTGATCAAACTGTTTGACTAGTGACATATTTCTTGATAAAAGCAAATAATGACGGGGACCTCGTAAGTATTGTCTTATGAATATTCCTGAAGGTTCTTATTCTTACAGTGCTTTATTTTCTCTTTCAGGTTTGATTAATATTTGTGCTACAACGAAAAGTGAAGCTATTTGGGTTCAACTTAAAAAGCTTCAGTTAACTTAAGCGTAGCTTTACAGTGAAGCTAGTTACTTCGGCAAGTTTAAGCCTTAGTGTGTAAGCGGTGTAGCGCTTTACAGAAAAGTTAACATTAGGAAAATAGTTATAACCTATATATTTCTGCCACTGGATTAGAAACTTTTATTCAATACAAAACTGGATGACCGTTAGCCTGAATCACAACACGTATGCGGTTTGGCATAGATTACACAAGATATTGGAGTGTATCTACATCCACTCCATACCAGATGTTCACCAGACAGTTCTTGAACTGGCACTGATTCAACGGGAGAGGACTTCGCTCCCGGACCTGTTTTCTAACATGTCCCATAGATTCTCAATGAGGTTAAGTTCCGGGCTCTATGGTGGCCTAGAAAGATGGCGTAAGTGGCTGTTATGCTTGTTGAACACATCTTGGGCGATTGACAATACATTGCTTCATGGGGCTTCCGCTAAACGCTTTGCCTACCGTCGGTAAAGAACAAGATATACGCTGCTGGCCACCCAAAATGCAACACGAAGAAGGAAGCGTCCAATTGGCCTGAAATTCGCAGCATGCGTCTCCCGCGAGAGGACATGCAAACGATTAGCATTGCAGGACATACGCAAATCATGTGAGCCCGGCACGCCACCAAGAAGCACTATAAGAAGGGTGCACAGAAGACGGGGTGTAAGTAGTGGAAGTGTGTTGTGCTGCCGGACATGTGCGTGGGAAACTTCCTGATGCCTCGTCGCAGAATACGGCAGTCATTCGAGCACGTTTCGGAGTTCGACAGAGGACAAATAGTGGCTTTCGCGACAGCGGTTTATCGTAGCGAGACATCGGCAGCCGTGTAGGACGACAACCAGCCACAGTGCGGCGAGTATAGCTTCGGTGGGTGCAGGAGGGACTGACGTACCGACGTGAGTGATTGCCGCAGCCGCGGCACACCACAGAACCTGAGGACCGGCATGTTGTGGGGTGGGCATTGACGGCTCGCACCGCCACATCACGAACGTTAGCGCAGGAATTAGGGTGTGTTGCGCAAGAACCTGTGTCAGCACGTACCGTTCGACGTCGTCTGCAGGAGCTGGGACTTGTCGCATGGCGTCCATTGCTCCGATTACCATTGACGTTACACCGCCGGAAAGTGCGGCGGCAGTGGGCCGTTGAACGCCACACTTGGACTACAGAATGGCACGACATTGTCTTCTCCGACGAATCCCGCTTCTGCCTGCAACACCACGATGGTCGGATCCGCGTGTGGCGGTACCGCGGCGAAAGACTGTATGACGCCTGCATTATGCATCGCCATACCGGTTCGTCGCCTGGCGTTATGGTTTGGAGCGCAATTGGATATGGCACCCGCACCCTTCTGGTACGCATCGCCGGTACACTCAACAGCCACCGTACCATCTCCGACGTTTGGAGCCTGCAGACCTCGCTTACCTGCAGGACCTGCCAGCGGCCGCGTTTCAACAGGACAATGCGCGTCCGCACGTGGCACGCATCGTGCAACAATTCTTCACGGCCCACCAGGTGTCACTGCTGCCGTGGCTTGCTTGTTCTCCCGATATGTCGCCCATCGAACACGTCTGGTCGCTGATTGACGACCGAGTGGCCCGGGAAGCACCACCCGTGGCTCCGCCTGATGAACTGTGGCAACGTGTGGAAGCAGCCTGGACCGACATACCCCAAGCCCACATACAAAGCCGTAATTGCCAGCCATGGGGGCCACGCGAATTATTGATGTCTGCGTGTTCCGCAAGTCGCACGGTCCTGTAAGCTCAATCGTTTCATCTTTGTATCTGTTGTTATGTGTCCAGTAAATCTGGCGTTGCTATCTCGTGTCCTTCTTGATGGTGCATTTTGGGTGGCCAGCAGTGCACAACGACTCGACTGATCAGTCTTCCAGTGTCCAGTCACTGCATTACTGACACCACTGTAGACGAACTTTCCGGTTCTTCGCAGGAATCAGTGGTTTCCGTATAGTCATGCGACTGGCACTGCAAATCCTCTTCAATTGCCTGATCATAGTTCGCTGAGATATGTGTCGGGAGTAGTCTTCATTGAATGCTTCGGTTAATTGCTGCACACAGGAAGTTCTGTTCCTCTGTACAAGCTTTCTCAGACAACAGCGATCTGGTTCCTTACAGATTTTTGTCTCACCACAGTTATGCCTCTTAGATAAGCAATGTGGGTCATTCTTCCTCTGAGTAAAGACCCGGGATATCTCACCCACGAGAAACCAGTCAATTAGGCTGTTTTCGAAATCGTCGCTCCAGCCAGATGGGCATCCACAATAAGCTTTTTATCGAACTCCGAAAGATCCTTTGTTTTTCCCATTGGGATTACCACTACGGATGATCACTGAAGAGCAAGTAGTCTTAAAGAGTTGTCTAGACCACGTGGTGACGCACATGACTACGTATTTTGCATGTACTCTGCGTAAGCGACATTTACGTACATCTGCATAAAGGTTTCTGATCTAGTGGCCGGTGTGTGTACAAAACAATCCCTTAAATTAACTATCATTTTACACATGTTTTGATCATTTAAAATATACATTATTTATACACCGATGAGCCACTACATTATGACCACCCCCAGCCTAGAGAAATGAGCGCGCTTGGAGACCGAACGGTGGCGCAGGTGAAGTTCACAGAGTGGTATATGTATACAAGCCGAGGACCGGCTTTCGGTTAGTAGAGTGTTCGGAGTCAGAATGGGAAAAGCTTCCGATTTATCGGAGTTTGATAAAGGTCAAATTGTGATGGCACGGTGCCTCGGAACTACGACCACGGAAACGGCTCAACTTGTGGGTTGTTCACGTGCCACTGTAGTGAGCACGTACCAAAAGTGGTGCACAGATGACCAAACGACGAAGCGCCGTCCATCCGTGTGTCTTCCGCAGCTCAGTGATACCAGAGGGATGCGGAGACTGTCACGCATTGTTCACAGCGACCGCAGGACCACAGTGCGACAGATCCCCAGCAGATACAAAAATGATAATCAGGGCAATGTGTCACAGCACACACTTCATCGCAGCCTTCTGTGCATGGGCCTGCGTAGCACAAGACACAGGTGGGTCCTCATACTCACTGCACGTCATCGGCAAGAACGCATAAAATGGGTCCAAGATCATCGAGATTCTACCTTGGATGATTGGAAGAAAGGGGCGTGGTCTGACGAATTAAGATTCCTGGTGCATGATGTAGACGGCTGAGCACGGATACGCCGATTACCGACGATGGCTATAGCACCTGAATGCACTGTTGGGCGGAAACAGGCCGGCAGCGGCGGTGTCATGCTGCGGGCGATATTTTATTGGGACACTTTAGGCACCATTATCCCAATTGTACAATCCCTGACAGCTGTCAGGTATTGTACACCCATTCATGGCAACTGTGTTCCATGCTGGTAATGGCCATTACCAACAGGATAATGCGCCATGCCACAATGCCGGAATTGTCAGGGAGTGGTTCGAGGAACAGGCTGGTGACTTTCTGTTAATGCCCTGGCTTCCAAATTCACCTGACATGAACAGGGCCGTGGAGAGCGAGCTCGGGCTCCATTGCAATAAAATCTTCGTGCCTCGGCTCCTCCACTAACTACATAATCCATATTTCCGTTTCCTCACCTACCCCCACCCACCATTCTCCTACTTCCCGACAACCCGACTGGTTGCAACTCTTCAATATTTTTTTGCGGTGGATAATTTTTCATATTCTCTCCTCCGTAAAAAACCTTCGAATCCTCCCTTTCCAGAAAAGAGTTTTCTCAGAAAACTCTTGAACGCCATCTACCGACAAACATTCTTATTTTTCTTAGTACTTTTTCATAATCATGACATTTTTCACCTTTCATTTTTAGAGTGTAATATACGTCTAAAGATTCAACCTTTGGGAAGGTATCCACAAAGAGATAATCTCATAAGTAAACATTATGTGTTTTCTCTTTTAAGTTGCCGCTGTGAACAGGACAGCTTCATCAGTCATCGGAATTAAGGAAAATAAACGAAATCGTAATTGCGCACAAAGACACTATATTCATTTATAAAAATTGCCGCAATGCGAAACTAATAAGTTCAGCATACAATAAAAAGACAAAAGATGCCGGTTTCTGGTAGGAAACACAAAGTGACAAGAGCCTTTGATGACTAGCGTTAATGTTGTATATCATACACAATGGTCTATGTCGGTGAGTAGCAAAGCAACACAGAGAACCTAATGTGTAGTGTCTGCGTGTCGTTGGAAAGAAAAGAAGAAATGAAAACCGTATTATGAAGAGCTCGTTTGATTTGCCGCAGGTAACCCATACATGTGTTGCAGTTAGCCTGGCAACTCGTGTAACATTGTAACACTTCGTTTGTTTTTATTGTATTTAAAGCAAGTTTTGAATTTATTACATTTATGACATAAATTACGCATTTTTACGCGTAAAGTCCCAACCCTGGTGACGGTATAGCTTGAAAAATATTCGGACACCATAAAATAATAATTAGAAAAAAATTACTTTAGAAACGGGCTCTGTGCCCCCTTAGGGGCCCGGACCCCGGTGCGACAGCACCGCTCCCCCTCTCTCGTTAGACCTGGACATGAACGAAATGGAACATTTGTGGTTCTACTTGGAAAAGTGGGTTGGCACTAAATCACCACCACCCCGAAATGTACAGGAACTGGAGGACCTGCTGTTGAAGTTATGGTACCAGATACCCCAGGATACCTATCACCACCTCATCGAATCGATGCCTCGCCGAATGGCCGCTGTTTTGCGTGCTAAAGGGGGTCCTACAGCTTATTAGGTAGGGGGTCATTTGCAATGGCTTATCGGTGAATGAGACTGTTTTTGGTCGTGGCAATTTAGAAGTTGCTTTATCAAGAGTTACGTTATTTGGTCAGGTTAAATGTGTGTTCCTCACTCAAGTCTCAGCTTAGTTACGGCTGTTTACGTGTAGTAGTTTAAACTTAGCCCATCCAAATCATTTAAATTAGTCTCCGAAAATAATTTCGAAACCGACAACCGCGTATTCATCTTTGCTTCATGAATCTTAGTTGTAAAATTCGATGTGTCACTATTTAGTTAAGGACATTTCTGCACTCCTAGAATGGTGCATGCTACTCCGGGTGTAGCTCTTTAAGAAAATATTACAAAAAACATTTTCTACAACTTTTAACACGATAATGCAGCATGTCATGTAGAGTAGTTCTATTTCCATTCTTGGCTAGGATAAAGGGCTGAAATGGAATAACTGGAACAGAGTATGGGCGTAAACTCTATCGAATGCACTTGAAATTCCTTAAAACTTCAACTGAGGGCAATTCCATTTGTCTTTTCTTCCAGCATGAAACTATGATATATTCACGATAGAAGTTGTTAGCATTTCTACAAGTTGAAGACAAAAATTTGTGGAAAGTGTGCATAGAAATGTGAACGATTGCATTTGCGCTAAAGTTAGGCACACGCCTTTCGAAGATTATCAGAAGACCATTTAAATTTTCTCAGAAAGAGAACTTTTTGTAGATATCTAAAACCTGCAAACACTTTGGTTACCCCCACAAACCTACCTTTCCCACTCAGAGTGTAGTGCAACGTCATGCGGTATTTCAAAGCCCGAGTACGTATAGCAGAGATGGTCAACTTCGTTATTCAGGAGAAGAAATAGACAAAATCTCCAATCATGTCTTATCCAGGATTCCAGCTTAAGTTCAACAGAGCTAAGGGTCAGAAGCTTGTACTTCCAGCCACTCGATCGAGAGACAACCCATAACTAGTTGTCTCCGTACACACCTAGTAGCCGATGATTTTTGATTACGTAGTGTCGAATCATAAAAACATGAGGATGCATTTGAACAAGTATGGTCTTCAGGAATCTAAGCCATAATTCCGACGTCAGGGCTGATATGAGATTTTCAGCTTGTAAGAGAACAGAAATCTTGGTACCTAAAGTATGGAAAAATACGGAGTAGAATATCTATTACACTTATTACGTGTCGCATCTAATTATACTGTGTCAAGATTTCTTATTGCAGGCAACGCATTTTAAATTGACTTTCTTGCTCTACTGTGATAAACGTAGAAAAAGTTCTTAGACGTATTTTTCTTTCATCTCACTTTAATATTTCTTTGGATAATAACCGTACTAAATAAGATGGAGACTTAAAAGTAGGTGTTTGCAAGTTTATAAGAATAATAGGAAACCTATAATTACAGAGTCTAAAAGTATAATACATTTACAACAACTTAAGAAATAAGTCACCAGTTTGAGCGTAATACCGTACCTTAAGAAACTGATTTAGGATAGCTCAGGATTTAGACTTGGCCGTGCGCCGACAAATGCGATACTTTATACCTTTACGAGAAAAATTGTCTTTTTTGTTTGTCTTGAAAGATGAGAAATGGGCAACAGGAAAGGAACCTGACTACGAAGAAATTCCTATAATATTTCATTGCTGCCAGAGGTATTGCCGGGTTGCTTAGAGTGAAGTGATTCCTTACCAGAACAAGGATTTAACATCGTCGGCAGTAGACACGAAATTGAATTTTCCTGACTTATGTAGACAGAGAACAACTGAATGCTCATAGCGTAGGTTTATCATAAAGACTACTTTCGAGTTCAATTATGCCTTCAAGAAGCAAAAGAGCAAATTTTGCTTTGAGCGAAATATGGGAACGTAATCGCTCATTCGCGTTATTGACGTAACGCCTGAAAAGTGGCATCAACAACATACTTGACCGTGGTGCTGCCGTATCGTCATAGCGGTCAAAATAATCAACGTGTAGAAATATTCATATACTTGGCGAAACCTTCAAAATCAACGGTTGGTTTTTGTTTTTTTGAAAAGAATAAACTCATATGAAACAACAAATGTAAACTTTATTTGATTGACAAATTCATTCAATCACTTCAGTAAAGACAATAGTCCAGGTTCGTGATTTTTTTGACTGAAGGTTTAACGACCACCATGAGCAAATCAGTGGACTATAAGCAGTCGCCCGTCCTTAATTTAGGATCACTGGTTCCAGGGAAGGGAGAAAGCCAGTGTCGTAAGACAAACACAACATCCATGCCACACGGGATACGAACCCGGACCCTTCACGAACTAATCATCATAAGCCAGCGCTTAGACCACTGCGCCACCAGAGCGGCCAGGTTTTTGATGAGCATCACGACTGCACCCTTTTTCAGTCGTAAAATGTGAGGCGGAAGCCACTCATCTCGATCGTGTGCAAATATTTAACAGGATAGCGCACTCCTTCACTCTGATCTTCAGTCACAACTGTGTTTGTAAAGATTCTTACGTTTTCTTTTCTTTCTTTTTTCTGTGGGAGAGACATTCTGTTAAGGGTAAGTATGCAATAAAGTACAGTATTTACTTACTTTAGGGCTGATCATAGAACACCATGCACACACCAAGTCTCACACTGAACTGAGCGCCTGATGTAGATAAGGGCTGCACGCTTCTCCCATAAACTTTGCATGGGAAATTTGTCGCCCCGCCGCGCCCGAACCGTTGCTACAATCTCAGTTTTCTCTTTGACTGGCACATCTACATGGTAAATCCTTGCCGTTCTCTTAAAATATAACTCACAGTAAAAAACCCAATGCAAATAATATATAGATCATTGTCACCAGGGTTGTTAATCCGAGAAACGATAGTCTTCTTTCCACTTCTCGAACACGCGAAGTGGCGACTCTGAGTCTTTTACAAGCGCTGTTACGGGTAGAGATAAATCATAATTGGTAGCAAATTGTCATTGCATCAGAAAAGCCCTTATTGGCGGTTAAGTTTTTTTGTTTGCATTGTTCTGTTAGTATTGTGAGCGAAACTTCTTACGGCATCAAAAGAAACACTAGGGGAGGTGGGGGGGGGGCACTATTTTGGATTCCAGTAAGTATCACCAAAACAGATTTGCTCGCTACGTCAATTAAAGGGAGTCGAAATTTAGAAATTACCTTCAAGATAACAATCTCCTTGAAACAAAAGTCTTAAAGCCTACATTCTAGTCTTACTCCAGAGTTAGCTGCAAACCACTTGCCTACATTTCTTTCCATCCCGACTGTTGTAAGGCTCTTGGTGTAGAAGTTTGTGATCTACATATTTCAATAACCTGACTTTCCCTCCATAAGGTTTTTAACACACGGAGCAATTTGCTTGGAGGTACTCGGCTAAAAGCAGTTTCAAAATCTATGAACACCATAACACCTGCAAATTCACTTTATGAAACTTTTCGCGAAGCTATCTGAATACAAATATATTATCCTGGCATCCTTTTTTCCTCCTGATGCCACACTATCCACCAAGCTGATTTTTTTTTTTTGATTGGAGGTTTAACGACTACCGTGAGCAACTCAATGGGCTATAAGCAGTCGCCCGTCCCTAATTTAGGGTCACTGGTTCCAGGGAAGGGAGAGAGCCAGTGCCGTAAGACAAACACAACATCCATGCCTGACCGGGATTCGAACCCGGACCCCTTACGGACGAATGATCAGAGGCCAACGCCTTAGACCACTGCGCCACCGGGGCGGCCAAGCTGATTTCTCACCACTTTCTAAGTTTGTTGAGCAATAATATGTCTCTAATGTTTTAAGCTTCCTGTTGAGTTTCTACTTCATATGTATTTTTTTGTTACTTCTCAGATTTTTCGACTGAATTGCTCACTACTTTCTCAATTTTCCTTTTGCGTTCGGCAACATAAACAGTTAGTCAAAAGAGTAAATGAAAACCTACGTCAAGAAAAAACACAGTGTGGAAAGAGAATAAATTGATAAATTGAAAGTGCATGTCACCCCGGTGGTGCACTGGTCTAAGCGACGGCCTCTGATCATTCGTCCGAAAAAGGTCTGGGTTCGAATCCCTGTGAGGCATGGTTGTTGCGTTTGTCTTACGGCACTGGCTCTCTCCCTTCCCTGGAACCAGTGGTCCTAAATTAGGGACGGGCGACTGCTTATATCCCATTCAGTTGCTCGCGGTGGTCGTTAAGCTTTAAATAAAAAAAAATGTTATCGTCGGAAGATTTACCGGTTGTAACTGTTAACTACGCAAGTGTACAGCGCATATGGGATTGTTGCTGCATGATGAAAACAAAATATTTGGACTTGTTAAATAAGTTACTTATTCCTGTGTCCGTTTTCTATTTTATCAGACTTAAGTGCATATGTTATTCGTACAGCAAGAAATTTGGTAAAGACTAATACTAGCTGATGACTTTACCTGCTCCGTCTAAGTGAAGACTTCGCAGGGAAATGTTGAACTCTCTCGAAAGTTTGGGATTAGTAGGATCCCTGTCGGCGCTGCGACAGCTAGCCCGTCAGTCACCGGAAACCACAGTCTTTCACTCTGACAGATTCGGTCCAGAGACCTGTGGGGATCTGCCTCACCCACGGGACCGGTACCTTACACCCTTCTATCATAACCCGTGTGTGCGACGTGCTATGGGCAGTTGGGGCAAGCACCTTTTCAATAAGAAAATATATCATCTTGTGGCCGGGGATCGACCGCCAACGCGAGTTTTTGGGACAAAAGTCCTTTATTCGGTATCTTATCAAAAAATTATTACATCCACATTAAACTATGAGGGTCTCATGCACCCCTCTCACAAATATTCACACTGAAACACATTATTCACACACTGAAAATATTTACATGGTCCACAGCGCTAGGGCCAGTGTTGTGGTGATGACCGTGGGCCTGCGTCATCAGAAACACCTTGTTCAATAGACCAAAAAGCTCAATGTCGAGAGCTACGTACCTGCGAGGGTACTACCATCTGTCAACCATAGTTGACCCGGCTTTTCCTTTGCTCAAGTTCCCTAATAAGACTAGGGCATGTCTTACTGAAGCTGGAGTGAGAGATGTCCAGCTTCAGGCGGAACTTAGCATTCGCAGCATTGCAGTTGCTGCACTTCGGTGCGGCTGCACACTGGTGGTGCTGGTGCATAACTTCACCGGAATTGCCGCACCTTGCTTCTGACTCGGGGCAGTTGCCTCGGAAATGGCCGAAGCCATTGCACTGAAAGCACCTGACTTCCCGCAAAAATTCCTTTAGGCGGAGCACTGACCAACCCAAGTTCAGTGTCTTCCGCCTCATCAAGAGTTTGAAGGCTTTGGGCTCCACGTCTGCCACCCAGTGGACACTACCTGCCTTGCCCTTGATGGGGAAACAGACTGAAAACCCGTTATCGAGGTCGGGGTTCTGCCCGCGAACCGCTTCCTTGAACTTTTTCCGTGAGAGATCCCCGTCGACCCCATAGACTATCAACAGGGGGTGTCTCTTTCGTGGGGCCGTGGGAAGTGTGCAATATTTTGTTAATGGATTGCAGCTCAACTCCTGGGCTAGGCGGTCGAGCTCCTCGGGATGGGAACACTCCACCGCGACCCCACCTTTCCTAATGCTTCTAATGCTCTTTACCCCTAACCGCAGTTTAGTTGCGTTGACTGCGGTCTTCAGGGTCCTCTTTACATCCTCTGAGGACGCACTCTCAACAGTGGGATAGACCAAGAGCATATGTTTCCTGTCTCCTGACTTCTTCTTAGTTTTACTCCCCGTCGGGGCTGACGAAGACCCTTTCGCCGTACTAGCCCCTTTCCTAGCCACTTCTGCGTAGGAAGCCACATTGGAGTCGCTCACGCACCGCGACTCCTGGAAAACGGACAGCCTGCCTTCAAGAAAAGCTGTCTGATTTGCTTGTTCGAAACAAGCCTTGCTGAAACTCTCTAGGTCCGCTTGCAACTTCCTTCTTCCTGAGGGAGTGACCCGAGAGTCCGTGAAAGCGGACTCTACTTCCCCCAGGAGGAAGTCTATGCGGCTTATGAAAGCCTCAGGTGTTAGCACAGGGGGTGTCCTGGGATGCTGGTTGGCCTCCAGAGTTGTCACTGGAGGACCAGCGGACGACCCCTTATGAGTCCGAACAGGTTCGGGTTGGGGTGGTGTTTTTCCCTTTCCTTGCCATGGGCGGAACTAGCAAGGACGTGCTTACACCTCGATCTGACTGAGTTGGCTCAGCCGAGGGAGAGGCTTCCTTTGTGGGTGTAGCGGCTTTAAAGCCCTTCGCCCCAGGTAGAGTCTTTGAAGATCTCGTCCTGGTGCTAGGCCTCTCCTTCCGTTTGGCCTCGGAAGTGCGGCTAGGCCCCTTACAGCTACCGACAGAGCTTGGTAGCTTTTCTGCCGCTACCTTCAGTGTCCGGGTTAACCCGGACAGTTTAGGGGCTGACCCCTTTGGATTCACTTTACCCTTGGGGGTAGTTGACATCTCTGTGAGAGAGATGAAAAAAAAAACACAAAAATTTTCTAAGTACTGAGTGGGCACCCTGGGGTACTCCCACTCAAGTCTAACCTTAGAATCCGGGCGCTCGGGCTTTGGGCTGACAAGGGATCAAAGAGTCCCTTCGTCAGCGGGACCGGAACGACATCGATGTATCCGAATCTGATGCTAGAGTCTCTATGTGGGCTGAACGGACTCTCGCCCTGACAAGGGCGTTTTTATTCTAAGTCCGTAACTGCTCTGATTAATGGGTAACGTAAACTAGAATTTTTCAAAAAAGAAAAAATTGCGAGAATGGGATCAAACCCCGTCTCGCGCTTGAAATCGTCAGTTCTGCTAGGCAGTGCAGTATAGCTCAACCAGACACATAATGCCCTCTCCCGGATCGGCATCAGAACGACCGGTCTGGTAAAGACTAAATAAAATAATTGAAAAAAAAAATACTAAAGCACCTAAAAAACTTGAGTAAATATTGAAACAAAAATACTAATTAAGGTGAGGTCGCCGCAATTGTCATAATATTTCCTGTTCCCTTCCCCATACGTCGGAAGAACGACTGACTTCTGCCGTTAATAAGAAACCAATCCACTTTGCCATGTCACTTTAATGATTCTATGTAAGCACAGTACTCTCTTGTCCAGCAATACGCCCAATCAGTTCTAGATTAATTCCTCCAACATTTGCAGTTCTATACCATTTTTAAGACACATATGTACTATTTATCACCTTGAAATGTTCACCGTGAAGCACATTCTGCTGTCTCTGATAGGTGCAGTTAAAATGTGATTAGGGCAGCAGCCTAATACACAATCGAGTCACATTATGTTGAAAAACCTCCTACTTTTGACTTCAACAGCGCGTAGCCAACGAAAAAAGGCACGTGTCATGAGCTGGCTTGGAGAGTATATAAGGTGTGCTGTAGGGATTCTGAAAACATATCACTCGTTACTCTCATGGATAAAAGGAGCGATTTATCAGATTTGCAAAAAGGGATGATTATAGGCTTTCGGGCCAAGGGTGGCAGTATTTCAGAAACAGCGCAGTTTGTGAACTGGTCGGGTGCTGCTGCGGAGCACCAAGTGCCATTGATGTGAGAGATAAACTTCGGCTTCTAAGGTGCATGAGGGCCTATCGACACGCGGCAGTGGAGTAACTCACTGGCTGAATGAACCAGGGCGCTACCGGAAGTGTGTCTAAAACGACAGTTCAGCGAGCCCTGCTGCGTATGGGGCTCCGATGCAGGCAGATGGTCACTGAACGGAAAGATATGCTAACGAAGGTGCATCAGCAGAAAAGGCTTACATTTGCACGGCAGTATCGGAATTGGGCCTCCGCTGATTGGCAAAGGATTGCCTTCTCCGATGAGTCCCATTTTCTGCTTCATCGAACGGATGGACTTTGGCGTATAAGGCGAGAAACACCTGGCTACCGGAAGTGTGTCTAAAACGACAGGTCAGCGAACCCTGCTGCGTATAGGGCTCCGATGCTGCGTATGGGGCTCCGATGCACTGCACCTATGCTAACGAATGTATAACGGCAGAAAAGGCTTACATTTGCACTGCAGTACCGAAATTGGACCTCCGCTAATTGGCAAAGTATTGCCTTCTCCGATGAGTCACGTTTTCTGCTTCATCAAACGGATGGACGTTGGCGTATAAGGTGAGAAACATCGGAGAAAAAACACTCTTCAACCATTGCTGGAAGAACACAAGCTGGTGAGGGCAGCGTTATGGTCTGGGGAATGTTTTCGTTGCATTTCCTGGGTCTACTCATACATGTGGAAGGCACTATGGACCGAATTAATTATGCATCCATCCTTGCAGACCATGTACACCTATACATGCTGATTGTCTTCCTTAGAGCGGATGGGATCTTCCAGCACGACAATGCGACGTGTCACTCAGCTAAAAATGTCAGAGAGTGGTTGGAAGAGCACGATGAAAACTTCAAAGTACTTCCCTGGACCCCTAATTTCACAGACGTAAACCCGATTGAGCATCTGTGGGATCACCTCGATCGTAATGTTCGCTCTATGGATCCTTCACCACGCACCCTCCAGCAGCTGTCGGATGCACTGCAGTCAACATGGCTCCACATACCTATGAACACCTTCCAGCACCTTATTGAGTCACTCCCAGCCCGCCTAGCTGCTGTCCACGCTGCACACGACGGTTACTCAGGATATTAGCTAGTAGTCCCAATAATGTGACTCGGCCATGTATATCACGGCACATGTACTGGAGTTTCTAGTAAAGCACACTGGTATGTTTGCCTAAGAGTGTGGGTTACATTCTTCCCTTGCGATAGCAAACCTAATTCAGGGTTGGTCTTTTTGTAGTGTAAGAGATACTGCCCAAGGAATCTATCACAAGACAGAAGCTCAGAATTTCCTGTCAGCATCCCTATCTTTGATTCTCCGCCTATAAATTATTACATACATTTAAGCGGCTGATGTACTTGAGCAAAATTATGCCTAAAATTTTCTGTTTTGTCAAACAGAAATGTTCACATAGCAGCGGGGTTTTACGAAAGCTCTAGCAAAGTAATTTCTTTCCTCCCTCTCATCTCAGCAGTACAGACTATAAACCTGTCATAGACGATAAGCACTTCCTTCTAGTCCTTTGTGCTCTGCTCCATTACACAGGACATGATGAGAAAGAGCTAGTTCCCACAACACGGACCTGGTGTCCGTGTTCTAGTCCCTGGGAAGGAAACTGGTAGGAACAAGTGACTCAAGCATAAGCATCTTTTCTTTTCTTTTTTTAGGTTTTAGGACATTGTTGTAGCCCTTTTATCAGGTAATCAGTCAAATAAGATGAGTGTCAAATCGAGTAAATAAGCAAAGGGGAAAGAAACTCTTTCTGAGGCGTTGGTTCACTCTTTAAAGCCTCATACGTCCCACTTCTTAGACAGTGAATATATTCGTTCGAGCTTATTCCAGACCATTTTGCTAACCCAGAACTAATTCGTTCTAGCCGGTTAAGGGGTTAATCTGACGGTTGTAATTCCAGATTTAAATACTTCTGTATCTCCACGACTGACTCATTCTATTCTTCTGACGCATAAACATTTCTTTTAAAGCAGCGAATGTTTCATCGGCGCTGCTTTTACGAAACACACAAAAGAATTATCGGGAAGAATGAGCAGAAAGAAGATGAAACACTCTCATTTTACGATACGACACCACAATTGAACCAAAGGTAAGCTCCAAATCCTAATGCATGTTTGAGAGTTTGACTGCATAAAATCCAATAAAGTATCTTGATATTTCTTTCCCTTTTTTACGGAGTATAAGTAACTAAAATGCATTCTTTTTATTTTGGTTTACTAATTCCAGGAAAGAAATAAAGCCAAAACCAAAGAACGATAGCTATACCCATATCTGATCCCTAACCCTCATTATTCTAATCTCTGGGATACCGAGAGGCTCCAAATTTTACTTCTTAAGATTTCAAGATTCTGTTATTTCAAAGCTCAACGTTTCAAGATCTCTGTTAAAGTTGGGCGTCTTAAACTTCCTTCAGATATAATACCAAAGTATGATTAATATTAAAAAAATAAATTAACATACTGTAATTTGGATTCGGCAGTTTATGAAGGCTGAAGGAGTCTCATAAATAGCTGATTTTATGTTAAAGTCTGAATTCAAGGGGAAAAAATACCGTTGTTTTTCATGCACCTCTGAGAAATGAAGAGGAGAACATCAGATCATGTGGAATGCATACTTTAGTGTGTGAACAATGAGCACCGCATTTTTTCATGAGCTTATTTTTCTGCGTCTAGGAAGCACGGCTCACTGGGGACATACAGTGAAAAAGAGAGAGGAAGGAGTTGGAAAGAGAGAAAGTCAGTAACAGAGAGAGAGAGAGACATGCCATCATAATCCAGCCGCTAAAAGCTTTCACGATAAGAGATCATTGGGACAATGTTTCCGAAACACATCTGTTTTACAAACATATTACTTTGCAAGGTCTTATTGGATTTTTTGAAGAGACATCTCAAAATAGAAATGTACGCGCTTTCTGTGAACGCGACAATCTGTTGCCAAGCAGTGACATTGCCCGATATTGACTGACGAATGTCCGTTCGATATGAAAAGAAGTAAGAAATGGTGCTATCCTTTCTTTTCGGCCTCTGCTGGTTGTAGGTGAGAAATAAAATGGCAGTTGTTATTTGTTTAACGAATGTAACTCTATAGCACTGTATTCCAAAGATATTTTTTGTGGTGAAACACGTTTAAACAGAATGAATATAAAACAGAAATTTATTATTATGACACAATACTGAAATTATTAATAATATCACTTAGGTTTATCTGATTTAAAGACAGTCCTTTTGGGAATGAATAAAAACACACTACAATAGTCATATGTTTTATACACATTTGGATAAATTAAACGTCCCGGAAATCACTGAAGGAAGTGGTGAAAACCTTTTCTATTGGTATGACGCCAACTGAGTCATTTCAAATGTGCACGTATAATATTAAACGTCTTTTTCCGAATATTATACGTTCGCTATAGTTACTTAATAACAATGAACTGCACCTTCGATTTTTTTTAATTTTCTGACCTGTTGAATCTACACACACACAAACACACACAAAATCATTCATTCCTCCAGTACGTCTACATGTTCGACAATAGTTAGCATTCGAGAAAATTAAATTATGGCAGTGTTCCGCAAACTTTTTCTACTCGTGGCACACCATAAATTATCCATGACTCAACATGGCACACCAAAATGTTAATCCACTCAAAAACGTATGATATGACACTATTAATATAAATACGTAATGTAATCGATTATTATTATATAATGTTGTCCTGTTGAAACGTGGCCGCTGGCAGGTCCTGCAGGTAAGGGAGGACTACAGGCTCCAAAACGTTGGAGATGTAGCGGTGGCTGTTGAGTGTACCGGCGATGCGTACCAGAGGGGTGCGGGTGTCATATCCAATTGCGCCACAAACCATAACGCCAGGCGACGGACCGGTATGGCGATGCATAATGCAGGCGTCATACAGTCTCTCGCCGCGGTGCCGCCACACGCGGATCTGACCATCGTGGTGTTGCAGGCAGAAGCGGGATTCGTCGGAGAAGACAATGTCGTGCGATTACGTAGTCCAGGTGCGGCGTTCAACGACCCACTGCCGCCGCACTCGCCGGTGGTGTAACGTCAATGGTAATCAGAGCAATGGGTGCCTTGCGACAAGTCCCCGCTCTTGCAGACGACGTCAAACGGTACGTGCTGACACAGGTCGTTGCGCAACACACCCTAATTCCTGCGCTAACGTTCGTGATGTGGCGGTGCGAGTCGTCAATGCCCGCCGCACAACATGCCGGTCCTCTTATTCTGTGGTGTGCCGCGGCTGCGACAATCGCTCACGTTGGTCCGTCCGTACCTCCTGCACCCACTGAATCCATATCCATACTCGCTTCACTGTGGCTGGATGTCGTCCCACACGGGCGCCGATGTCTCGGTATGATAAACCGCTGTCGCGATAAGCCACTATTCGTCGTCTGTCGAACTCCAAAACGTGCTGGAATGATTGCCGTATTCTGCGACGAGGCATCAGGAAGCTTCCCACGCACATGTCCGGCAGCACAACACACTTCCACTACTGACACCCCGCCTTCTGTGCACCCTTCTTATAGTGCTTCTTGGGGGCGTGCCGGGCGCACATGATTTGCATGTCCGCTCGCGGGCGACGCATGCTGCGAATTTCAGGCCAATCGGATGCTTCTTTCTTGGTGTTGCATTTTGGGTGGCCAGCAGTGTATTATAGTAAATAATTCTACTCATACCTTCAATGTGACACTTGCGCCTGCTTAGCTGCACACAGGCGGCTGATCCGTGGCGGAATCCTTGACAATGCAAGTCTCATTTTTTCATTGACGGATTGGAGTCCCTCCCTCTTTGATGTTTTAATTTCCGTCAACGTCGAGAAGCCCAGTTCACACAAATATGTAGTTGAAAATGGCAATAACACATTAAATGCCATCTCGGAGATAACCGGGTTTTCACTCCTTATTGCCAACCAAAATGTGTCCAAAGGCACTTCGAGAAGTTTTAATTGCAATGTTCTGTCTGCTTTTAAATCTGCGAGTTCCTTTGGTATATTAATTGGAACACTGATTCCCGTCGCATCACTCCTTATATTGTCGGATCGCTGCATACGTCATGTCGTTTCCGTTTACAGGGCCACCCACATCACCACATTTGCATAACACCAGCTGTCTCTAATTCAATTGCTCTTCAGTGTATACCGACTTATTTTAAATAAAGGCTAACAATAGGTGGGTGCATCGGTGCAGGAAAAAGGTAATAAAGTTGAAGAAGCACTAACAAACAAGGACAAATACCAAAATAACGTAATAAAATAATAAAAGACAGGGAACGTTTTTCTAATCCCCGCACTTTTAGGGAAAAGCGTACACAGAACGTGCGTCAAGTGTAACAAAGAAGCTGCATAGCGCAGCGGTAGAGGCAAGAAATGCAAATATATCAATAAGCAAAACTACGATATAAGAAAAACAGTGAGTAAATAATTTGCATTTAATTTCTTAGAATACATAAAAATTCGCGGCATGTGATAAAGAATAAACAAACATCATCTTAGGTAATCAGTGCAGTGGCAGAGAATGAAATACAAGCATATGAAACACAGTAACTTGGATAAAATTAAAAAATAAAACTCGACAATTAGTTTCTTACCATAGGTTAATAGGTAAAAGTTCGCGTCACAGCTTTCACCCTGTGGGGAGCACACCGGTTGCGTAACACTACTGAATTATGGCATTATAAGAATTATCTTAGTTTTTGGTTCTTCTTGATTTCATGAACTCAATGAACTTAGTTATGTATTCTTCAACTTTAAATTGGTCCTCTTAACCAATAAGAACATGTTGTATTGGGTTGATGCATAAGTTCATGCCGTTTTTTTTCACCGCACTAAAGGAATGTATTACATCAGAAGGGAAAACGGGATCAATCAACGATGTATTCCCCCATTGTAATTACGATGGTGTCCCAACGTCCGGATAGGTCTGCAATTCCATTCTTGAAAAAATACGGGGAGGTTTTGGTACGAAGAAAACATCAAGGAAATTCTGGAGATCAACATCATTGTTGAACATTCTGCCACGGAGTGCATTCGACAGAGATCAAAACTGGTGATAGTCTGAAGGAACGACATATGAGGAATAGACCAGATGTGAAAGGATCTCCCATTTCATGTCCTGAATGGCCATTTTGGTCATGTTTGCACTGTGAGAGAGTGCGTTATCATGTTGGAGAAGCACACCATGGTGCCAATGTGGCCGTTTCTGCTGAATTGCTCCTTCCACATGGCGGAGAGTGCAGCATTGATGGTGCGATTCCTCGGCAGCGTTTCCTACTGAATAATGCCTTCCATGTCCCACCAGACACACAACATGATCTTCGCAGCATAAAGATCATGTTTTGCACGTGGTGTGGGCGTCTTGTTTGGACTTAAAAATTTCCTCCAAAGCCTGAAATTCACGTACATGCACCACCTTTCATCTCCAGTAGCAATACGGGACTGAAAGGGTTTGTGTTGCTGAGAACATTCTCGATAATGGGCGAGCAAGGAAACACATAAGGCAACACGCTGATTCTTGTTGTCCTGGGTGAGAGTGTGAGGCACCCAAGACCCCGATTTCTGGACTTTTACCGTACGTTACAGGTGTCGCACTACTGTGGTCTGACCACAGTCCATCTCAGTGGCCAATTCGCGTGTGGTTTGACGCGGATTCAAGTGGATGAGATGTTTCAAACGATCCTCATCAAAGTGAGATGGACGACCTGAGCGTGGAGAGTCGTTGAGTTTGAAATCGCCACCTCGGAACCACTCAAACCGTTTGCGGACTGTCCTCGGAGCAATATCATCCTTCCCATTAACAGCACAAATTTGTCGAGTAGCCTCGGCGGCTGTTGATCCCTTGTTAAACTCGCAGACGAGCAGATGTCGGAAATGATCATTCCTCTCTACTTGACACTCCATACTTCCGGACCTGAAAACCAAAATACGATTAGCCTCAATCACACAAAGCAATATGATTCAGACACACGATATTACTGGCTACATGTTGATATGCAACTGGCCATCTGCACCGTCACTACTGACCATCTGCATCGTCACTACTGACCATCTGCACCGTCACTACTGACCATCTGCACCGTCACTACTGACCTGGGAAACACCCGTGAAATAAAACGGCATGAACTTTTGCATCTACTCAATAACTTCAACAGAAATCTAAATCTTTCTCAATGGATCAGAAGTTATGCTAAATAACATTTAAAATATATGTGAAAACAATTAACTTTAATGAAAATGCTTTTTTTATTATTTTCGTTATCGTCTGAACGATATGTAATTTTAGCTTGATATGGCTATTTTACTTCTGTCGCAAAGAGAAACACTTAGGGGCAGGATGTCTCTGTTACGAGCTTTATTCAACAACAATAAATAACTACACGTACCAGCCCCTGAATTAGAAACTTTTATTCAATACCGGGTTGGACATTCTTTAATAGGAATTACAGCGCATATGCGGTTTGACATAGACTCCACGAGCTGCTGGACTCCCAGGTTTCAGAGGAAAGGAGATATGAAACTGAAATCGAAGTAATCAATGACTTTTAAATCCTGTGCTCAAGATGCTTATTTCTTACCACCGGACACCTTCAGAAATCTTAAGACTAAGTAGAGTTGAACACTACATACGTTAAGAACATTTAAGCTAACATACATGCGTGAAACAATAAAATTCCCCAACCAGTTATCTCTCAAAGGTGACCCTGTTTTATATTGAACCTAGCTGTGACTTGACTGATTGCAGACATTGCCGAAAGGAAAAAAAACGCTATAAGGTCCGATGTGGTGCTCAGAGCAGAAACATAACAGATACAAAATAAATTTTAAGTGAAAATAAAAAAAAACCTTATCTGAAAGGTTAGAAAGTTGATATACATCACATCATCCCTACTGGAAATCTTTCTTTATATTTTCCTGACAAAACATTTTGGAACTGGCAATCAATCTTCTGAATCCAAGAAGCTAGGGAATCAATAAATTCTAAGCTGAAATGTTGTCTGGTTTCTATTTACAGATTTTGTTTTTGTTTCGTGGTTTAACGACCATCATGGGCAGCTCTAAGGGATTTTAGCAGTCGACCATGCCTAGAGAGGCATTTTTGCTGTGAATTTAGAATAGCATCTAACATTCCACTGAGAAATCAAACAATGCTGCTCAATAGTAAAAGCATCTCAATTTTTGGAACAAAGTGTTCCCTTAATTAAAAGGAGGCTTTAGTCGTATATTGCTTACGTAACCTTAAATACGTATTGTTGATTAGCTAATTTTACAGAAAGTTCGTAATTTGCTTTTTTTTTTATGCGATCAGACATTTTTAGGTTTTAGATGTTTTGAAAAGTGTATTAGGGGCTTTTGGTTTTCTACATAATTTATGGGTGGTATGTGCACTGCTAATCAACAATACTGTTTGTTAAAATGCAACACCAGGAAAAAACACGACTTGTTTATTGAAAATGCAACAGCAGGAAAAACGTGCGCGATCGGACTGAAATTCGCACGACGGATAGGTCATGTCAGAAGATGCAAATTTTTACAACGGCAGCAAACAAACGATTTGTGCCAGCCAGGCCCTCGTAGTTGTCCCCCAGGAGCTATAAAATTAATAAGCACAGGGTAAAATGCCGTAGTCGATTCGCAGGAATTGTGGCAGTAAGATACTGGTAGTGTGTGAGTATGCCCCGCCTCAGCAGATGAAACTCGTTCTTACAGCTGAAAGATTTTGAGCAAGCCCGATGTATTAAACTTCGGGAAGTAGGGCTTTCCTTCCGCGACATCGCCGCTCGTTTTGGACGAAACATGGGCACAGTGATCACAATATGACGTCAGTGGAAAGAGGAAGGTCTGATGTCCCGACGTCAGGGGTCTGGAGCCTAGCGCACAGAAAGACCGTTATCTCCACCGTATGTCTTTGGACGACCACATTCCAAAGGATTAGCACAGCAGTGCAGGTCTGTATCACATCAAGGCTTATCTGCGGCCTCTGCCCAACACCGTTTTCTCCAGGGAGGCGTTGTCACTCGCTGTCCGTTGCTTCGAATTCCGTTGACTTTTAACCACAGACGTTAGCGGCTGCAATGGAGCTGTGCTCGCAGACACTGGCATTAGAAATGGTAGCGTATAGTGTTTACCGACGAGTCACTGTTCAACCTAATGGCCAATGATGGGCGTATCCGTGTTCGGCTGCTGGAGGCATGTATTGTTAAGTGTCCCGCGGGCCCGATACCGGGCGTTCTGGTAAGGGGTGCTTCTGGGTTTCATTCACGTTCCCGCCTCCAACGCATTGAAGAAACCATTACCAGCCAGCGATGCATCGCGGAAGTTGTGGAGGCTGAAGTGCTGCCATATATGTAGACGGTTCCCGGTGCCATCTTTCAACAGGATGGTCCCTGACCACGTGTGGTGCGGAATGTCTTACAGCTCCAGGATGCTCGAGATGTGCATCGTCTTCCTTGGCCAACGCGTTGGCCTGATTTGTTGCCCATTGAACAAGTGTGGTATATGGTCGCTCAATGGCTGGCCGTCAGACTTCGCACTCCATTACCTAAGACAAGCTTTGAGGACTAATCGATACAGCGTGGAATGACTTTCAGCAGTGGGACATTAAGAACCTCTTCCAGTCGATGCCACGCAGTGTACGAGCCGCTATCACCGCATGTGATGTGCAAACAAAGTACCGATTATTAAGTGTTTCACATCATTACAGGTCTGTACTTTTGATCACTTCCGTTTAGTATCATAAGTAATGTACTCTACAAATCTCACTTCAGTATCTGAGGTCTTTCTTGGTGTTGCATTTTCAATAGGCAGCAATGTATATTTATACACACTGCTGTCCGAAACTTAAAGACGAACATAAAATCTGATTGTTACAGAGCGTGACGGGGCTAAATGAGTCTGTTTACACATCCATACGAGTGCGGGTGACGTATTAATATATTCCGTGACGCACAGTCGGTATTTGCATTTTCTGGGAGCACCTGACAGTGGATGAGGGTGTGTGTACGCACGACACTGAGTTGTGTCTCATACAAGTTCATTTTTTATGTGTTTCAGCGATGGAGCGAGATACTGCGTTTTTGAGGTAACAAAAGGATGTTTAAAAGATATCTTATAGATGGTTTAAGCCCGAGGCCGAATTATCGGCAAGGTGGAAGAAGGCCGGACTGTGACTAATGTCGCCAGAGAATGTGGAGTAGTACACAGCATGTCGTCGCGGCTTTGGTCAGCACTCAAGAAACAAAGAACGTCTTCTAGATGTTTTGCTGGAGGTTTACACAACAGTTCGAGCCAGCGGGTTGATTGTCGCCTGGCAAAAATGAGTCGGAAAGGTACTGCGGGCCAGTTAGCAAATATTACACAAGCAAGCACGGCATGCGAATTTCGCGCCTAACCGGGTCAAGGCTTTTAAATGCAGCAGGACTATATGTCTTGAAACCCGTACCTTGTCTACCATGATCCAGGGCGCATCATTCGCGCACGATCAGTTGTGCATATCTCACGTCGACTAGTCTTCAGATCAATGAGCCAACGTAAAGTTCACGGATGAAAGCCGCTTCAGTCTTTTATCAGATTCCAAGCGGCAGTCGATCTGGAGGGAAGGTGCAGTTGCGTATGATGCCAAAAAAATCGTTAAAGCAGGTAGATATGGCTGTTGCAGCGCCATGGCGTGGCCCTGTGTCATGACCAATGGGCGTACCGGATCGAGGGACAATCACCTGGCAGATGTATTGCTATGATGTGATTCTTGGATACGTTCATCTGTTCCTTCGTGCAGTGAGCGCAGGTGTAACTTTTAGGGACAATAACGGCCTTTTTCAGCGCACAGATGCTGTGGATGAAGTATTGGGATATCCCTCGGATGGAGCAGCCAGCACGCTTCCCTGATCTCAGTCCAATCTAACATGCATGGGACGTTATTGGAAGACTTGTTGCGCAAAGTAATCCCCAAGTAGAAATCATTCCAGCACTTATGAGGGCCCTCCAGCTGGAGAGATGAAATTTACCCTAACAGCTCCTCAACCATTGGTGCAAAGCATGACACACCAGTGGCAACCATGAATTACCGTGCAGGGTTGACATATCCCCTATTAAGACTTTGCCCTTTATTCTGTTCATGCAGTGGTGATGCAAGAGTGTCATTGGACGAAAAGTCAGCCCGTTCCTTCTTCGTAGCATTTTGTTCTATTTCGATCTCTATTTCATACCACTCATGCTTTGTGGTGCCGTGTGTTTCATTTTACATGTGCTGTTGCTTTCAAGACCGTTTACAACTGTAAAACGGCTTTTCTGATTTTACTGACAAAAATGTACCTCGTACTTTTAAGTTTTGGACAGCAGTAAACATACATAGGTTAGTGATTTTCTTTAATGCAAAAAGAATATCACATCTGGGGCTGTACAGGTCAACTCAGTCCCTCTCGCTAGCCGTGAAGTTCATGATTCTCCGGACCGAAAAGTGTCAATTTGAAAATTTGTTTGAGTTATCGTAATCGTTCCAGAACTCTCCTTTGTTCGCGTGTCACCGATGGAGATCTTTTCATGCGGTCTGTGGGTAGTTCGTCCGGTGCAGCATATAATCTCTTGCTTGTGTTCTGGTTAATCTGCTTTTCAGGTGTTGAAGAATTTTGAAATTGGTTTGGTGCAGAAAGGTAACAAATACAGATATCAGTTTGTCCTTTACGAGAAAACTGATGTACTGTAATAGAAAATTCATACAAAACGTTATACAGGAAGAAATCTATCCGAAACAAAAAGCTGTTTTCTTCTGCTAGACTTTCTCAAACGGAAATATGGTTCGAAATATAAACAGATATTTGTGCACCCGATTAGAAAAACTTTGCAGCGTCAGAAGTAGGAAATCTACATAAATCTTTGTTATACAGACTGGTATCCCATGCAGAGGCAATTATTTTAATTGATATTTCAGAAACGAAATTATGATTTTAGTTGCAGATATTAATTTTCTTCTATAGTGGCAGAATTGTACAATATATAGGGTTGTCGGAAAAGTCATGACGTATTTTGGCACCCGATGGCGGTTGGGCGGTTTTGGAAGTACAGCTCTGTTATCACTATGGCAGTAACCAGGTGCCAGTTCTAGTTGCAGTCTAAAAGGAATAGCGAGGTATTTGGTTAATTTGCGGAGATTTGACATCAAGTTGAAGATGGAAAACCAAACTGTGCATTTTCGCCATATTTTACTGTTTTACTTCCTTAAAGGGAAGAACGCGCGTAAAGCTTGTTAAAAGTTGCGTAAAGTGTACGACGATACAGAACGTCAGTGCCTACAAGAACGTCAGTGCCAGAGGTGGCTCGCAAAATTCCGTGCTGGTGATTTTGACCTCAACGATGCTCTTCGGTCCGGGAGGATAACCGAGGATAATGGCGACCAAATCAAGGCATTGATCGAGTCAAACCCACGTTACACGACACGAGAGATTGCAGATACATTGCACATCCATCATTCAAGCGATCACGACCACTTGAAGAAGCTGGGATACGTAAGCAAGCTCGATGTGTGGTTTCCTCATGAACTCAAAGAAGTTCAATTGACGGCGCGTATAAACATCTGCGATATGCTCATTAAACGTGAGGAAAACGATCCTTGTTTCAAGCGACTGATAACTGGTGACGAAAAGTGGATTGTGTACAGCAATGTTCTGCGCAAACGGTCTTGGTCCCGACGTGCTGCTTCGCCTCAAATGACATCCAAAGCAGTGTGGTGGGATTTTAAAGGTGTCGTGTTTTTCAAGCTCCTACTACTGAACCAAACAATCAATTCGAATGTGTACTGTCGGCAATTGGACAGTTTGAACGAATCCATCATCCAGAAACGTCTAGAGCTTGTTCATCGTAAAGATGTTGTGTTCCATCACGACAACGCGAGACCACACACAAGTTTGATCACCCGCCAAAAATTATTGGAGTTTGAGTGGGATGTGTTGCCACACCAAGCATACTTGCGTGACCTTGCGCCGTCAGACTTCTACTTGTTTCGCTCTCTTCAACAGTCTTTGCGTGGTATAACGTTCAATTCAGATGAGGCTGTAAATCAGCACCTTGTACAGTTTTTCGTCACGAAAGACAGGTCCTTCTATGAACGAGGCATTCTGCAGCTCCCTGAAAGATAGCAAAAGGTTATCGAATAAAATGGGCATTATATCATTGATTGATCTTTGTTCTTTCTATCAATAAACGACCTTTGCAAAACGTGGCTAAAATGCGTCATGATTTTTCCGACAACCCAATATAAAATAAAAACTCAGAAAAGAAAAAAAACACAAAAGAAATTCCCAAAATACACGGTTTCCAACACAAAAGAAATTTTTCAAATCAGATATTTAGAAGAGAAGATAATCTGAGACATGAAAATAGATCTACACACCTCCTAGCAAGAAATCGTTCATTATTTAAAATGTACAATATGCAGGACGTTTTTGATATAGAGCTGGACCCGGTACATAAAGACAATTTTCAACCAGACGTTTAGAAGTGGAAATACATTTGCGAGTCGAGATATAGACTAATGCCTACAAGCGGCAGAACCAAAAGCTCTGGAAAATCAAAAATATATTTAAATGATCCTTATAGAAAGCAACGCTAGTTCCTTAAATAGAAAGCCGAATTTAGGTTTTCTAGTTGCGAAACTGGTTGCTTTGAAAAAGTAGAAATTATATGCAAAATATTTCCTACAATGCTTGTTATGCGAGTTGAACTTTTTGAAGCAGAAGTAACGGGGAAAATAGAAAATAAGTTATGAAGTAGAAAATATTCGTGAATCGCCCTTTCTGATAAGAAGTATCCGACAGTAAAATAATTTATTCAGTCGGATTTTTAGGAACAATAATATGGAATAAAATACGCATCGAGAACAATGGCATGTGCCTTTAAACTCCCTAGCGGCAAAATTATGCATCGGGAAACGGCCAAAGGGTATGGATCTTCTTTTTCACAGTTCAAACTCTCCAACGAAAAGGTGCAAGGTAGGTGTCCGCAGATAGGCCGACAAAAATAGTGATACAAGAAGGTCGTACTATTTTCGAAAAGGTGTGATGAAAATCTGGACGAGTTAGGTAGAGAAGTTTAGAGGAGCACACGCTTCCCCCTAGATCACGAACGGGAAATTAACCAGTCAAAAGTAATCGCAATGTTCCTTGGCCATTCGCGCTGTGTGGCGGATTGTTCACCTTGCCGAAACTACGCATTCTTCGGTTCGACTTAATTAAGATATATTGATAACATCCTGCTGTTATAGTGTCCTCAAAGTACATTGAACCGACAATCTTCACTGTGAAAGCCCACACTAAAGATCGAGCTTCGCCCATTGGAATATGCTGAAAAACATTCAAGTTCTTCGAAGTCCTCAAGTAGTAATTTTGGCTACTGATATAGCCATTCAAATAAAACCGTGCTTCACCGGTAAAAATGCATTGTAGTTTTTTTACCAAAATTATTTTTGGCAATGTAACAAACGTCTGATCTGTAGGGCTCAACTCATGCATCGCACAAGTGCGATGTGCCTGCAGATGTAACAGTTGGATAGCTTCATGTGAAGTGACTAAAGACATGCTTTTTCTCTTGATTTACCTTGATTCAGAGAGAGGACTTGCACATCCTTTGTTTTACGTCACCTAGCATATCGTCGCTTAGGACAGTGAGATATGGTTTTGGTTTCGACCTCACATACAACCACTCTTCCGGTTCCTCCAGGTAAAGGGCAAGTCTTTTGTTTTTTGTTCGATATCGTCTTCGTGAATACTTCTTAGGAAACTTATTGGCACAATACAAATGATGCCCCCTGGCCAAAATTCTATGTTCATAATTACAATGTTGTTAAAAAAAGCCCCCTAAAATCTCTGGATAAAAAAAAGCCGCCTAAAACTTACACCAACAAATACTTATTTTGTAAGTTCTTAAATGACTAACAGCGTGAAGAGATGTTTAACTAGCCCAGGTCAAGAAGGTCCCTCTTCCGACGATCTTTTGAAACCTTGTACATGCAGCATAGTGTGACCAAGAAATAAGTTTTCGCTTAAAAATATACTCGCCGTATGCTTACGGTGATGGTTTTGTTAAAGAGTGAAAGACAGCCCAAAAGTTTTGTTTTAGGCAATCAGCAATTTCAAAATGGGAAAGTGAGTAACCTGATGCGGGACGTTTAAGAAAATTTTCTAAAGCGGAAATTGTATGTGCAGTAAGAAAGGTTTGGTGGATCGAAACATGCAGGAAACTATGTAATTGGCAAAATTTATGTAACTCAAAATTCTAGTGGCCAGTTACATTGAAAGTTTATTTACACCCGACAAAATAGACTTTCAACGTAACTGCACCGAAAATATACAAAAATGGGCAGGATTCTTGCCAAAGTAAAAATGGCAAAACAATAAGTTCGTATTTCAAACTTGTGATGACGTTTTTTAAAATTAAGTATCGTTTGCACAAAGTACCACTGTTCTTATACGTATGGTTTTTGAATTATTGAAAATCCATTAAGAAATAGCAGCCATTTTATTTTTGCACATCTCCTCACAAGCCCTCTTAAATTAAATGCAGATGATGCTGCGATAACATTTATACTAAATATTAAACCTCACGATGCCTCTACATCTTACCTAAAGAAGTTCTAAAGAGATATCTTCCTTCTGTCCTTTGTATAATGCAAATTATGAGACTCTATGCGATTTTAAAATTGCTGTTTTCGTCCTCACCTCTAACGTTAAGATGAAGTCGTCTTCGCTCTGCGTTTTCATTTTATTTCAGGTGTCTGTGTACGAAATGTGATTTTCGGCTGAAAGATGGTGCCAGCAAAATGCTGCTTAAAAATCAGTTCAAGTACAAATCCAAAGTGACTGTCAAAGTTTACTGTAAAAGGAGATTCTAGAGAAATCAGGCTCATTAATGTTCTATTTAAAATTGTTTGTTTTTCGCTTCCTTTCGTTCTTTTTTACTGATTAAGTAGTTTAGACACAGTGAAGTTTCGAACCCAAAGAAGGACACGAAGTAGAATATACTACTGTCTGTGATGCATTCCTCTCCTGTATATCCGATGAAAACAATGATCGGAATTTCAATTGCTTACGAAGTTCTTTTGTAGATGTCAAACTTTGTTTTCGTGAGGAGATTTGATAGAAGAAGGCTCTCCAGAAACCCAGCGAAGTGTAAGAGAAATGAAATGGCATCCAAACCAGTACTGCAGGAAAAAACATTTAACAAGTGACGGTCGTTTTTTCTACTCGCATTTTAATGAAATGTCTGGCATTGATCGCTTTGCCGCTTTTATTTAATAATTCAATCTAAATCCTTCGGAAGAAACGAAATCAAGAATTTGCTCAACAAATGTATGAATTTTTCATATTACCCTATTGTTAATAAATCATATAAGTCACTTCACATAAACTTGGTAAAAACCAAATTACCGGGAAAATATGATTTTTTAATTATTTTTATCATAGTTGCCGTCAATCGGCTACTTTTGAATTAGAGGCCTCTAAAATGGTTAACTATTACGTTTGCATGCGATAGCTACCTTTCAAAGCGCAAGATGTCTTACTTTTAGCGCTGACGGTTAACAAAAATTTACCAAAAGTTAACCTACATCGTATTCATGTGTTAATATTTCTGACGTGCTCAAAGTACTATAGGAATCCTTGCAGGATATTGTCAGTTCCTAAAATCCACGGGGATTTCATGCAATCGCAAAATAGTTTCTTCATGTACGATTTTACAACAGATTAGTTAAAAACTATATGTGGTACAAAAATTAAAAAGAAATACTACTAAGGTAACGATCATGACGTTACGAAAAAGATAACACTTTTTTTGAGGTAAAAAAAACTCCCCCGAAACATTAAAGACAAGTTTAGTAGTTCTTCGTTTAGGAATCACTTCTTTGGTACGCTGAAACCTCTATTAATGGATATCTTTGAACAACCATAATCTCCAAAAAACAGGCAAGTTTTGGTTGGTACAGAATAATGCGGTAGGCTTAATATTATTTGTAACCTCCTAACAATAGAACCTCTTAACAGCACTCAACAGACTCCCCAGTCAGTCCAAAAGGAGATCTAACTGACACCTTGGCCTTCAGGACTTTGCTCAACTCCTTCGGTACCTCGGTAGGTGCCTAAGAAGGGGGAAATATTTATTAAGGAACTGTGGCTCGAGCGGGTTTGGTTGGATTACGGGGTGCTGGCACAAGTGTACTTAAGTGAAAAGAGAGTGGTTAAAGCTTAGTTCGACGTGTCACTTTAATTATTTGAGGCAAGCTCCAGCATCCATGTACATTACGTCTTTGTCCCCCACCTAGGACGGCGGGGGTGGATGCTGGTGCCTGGAGTATGGCCTGGAGGTAACTTTTGGTTTGGTCCCTGTGGGTTTTGTACTTATTTCCTTGCTCGCGACCACCGAACTAGGCAGTTAAACTTCCCTGTCTCTTCTGTTTTTCTTTTTCTATAGGGTACCCTAAGCCTAATATCCGAGATTTGCTATTTCCATGGACTCTTTAGGACCAGGGGTCAGACAGTGCCTTCCTAAAATCCTCTACACCATGATTAACTGCTCACTTTTACTGTAGGTCATCCAATTCTAGTGAGAAATAGGTGGAGATAACGGGAAAACTCTTGCATATAAACTGCCATTGCTGGTTCAAAATTTCAGCTGAAAATTTTCAGCTGTACATACTGTTCTAAATCTGGACATTTTTACTCTTGAACTAATCACAGTTTTCTGTAAATTAACATTATGCAGTATTCATTCTGATCGTAGTACCACTACAATCGCTGACCACTGCTATTACTACTTCTGCATTGACTGCTATGATTGTTCAGCTGCCCAAGCACAACGGAGAACATTGATTTAGTGCTAACCACCGAAAAACGGCCACCTCCCAACAACAGGTACTTTTTTTCTGGTCCGGAAGGTGACCGTTATTCAAGGAGTTCACTGTAATAAGAAATGCTTCATATTTTATGCGCGTGAAGAATGGAATCTATGTTGATCTCATTTCAGCTCTAGAGACACTGAAGTTTACACGGCGGTACCAGAAGTTCAAAGCTAAGGCACAACTCAATATGCACGAAAGAGCTAGACATGCACAGTGTAAGCAGTTTTTAAGGGAATTATGTAATTGAAGAGCTAATAACCTTTTCCTGACAAAAAACAGTTTTCTTTAGAATTATCTAATGTTTTCAGAAAGTTTCCTTTCTAAAAAATAATTTTTATTTAATACAGAAATGCCTTTACTCTTCCGGTCTTTTTTTCAAAATGCCTTTACTCTTCCGTTTCCTGCAAGGCAGCTGGTAAAACAAAAACAAATCACCTTAGATCTGTTGCTTATAATAATAATAGTCTTTTATATAACTGTTGACAGGCCAGGAGGTCAAGGTCGTAAGCGTGGGCTGCTGGTAAATCGCAGCCCTAGTCAGAGTCCCGTTGTGTTTGTCTTACGGTAGTGCCTCTATCCTTTATCTGGAACCAGTGTGCTTAGATTATTGATGGTTTCAGTCAAACCTTATTGATAAAAGAGGAAGTTGCATAAATTAATTAAAATCAGCGATATACACAAACTTTGCTAGATGACATCGCAAGAAAGCCAGAGTATTAAGAAAATTCATGCTTGAAATCTACACATGGACACACAGTAGTATAGAAAACTGAAGGTGGCAAGTAAATCGCTGGACAGCGGGATCACAAGCCAGATGGGTTGAGTATTATTTGTTCATCAACAACTGAAAACAATGTTCAGAGCTCACTACAGAGTTCGTGCAACTGTGAAAGAAAATCCATCAGCATGCTCCGGCATAGTTGAGGTCGAACGCGGGAACGTAGTTGAAGAATGAATTTGCTGCATGTTGAACGGTGGCTTGGTAAGAAATGGACTAACTTCCTGGGAGAAGTCTTGCATGTGGACCTATGAAACAGATAAATTGAAAATTTGACCAGAACAAGCATAAATCTGCACATCCTATGTGTAGAATAATTTTTTCATGGACACAAGTCAATATACTTAAGAGAGTATGCGTGTGCAAGCTGACTGCATTGATACAGCATATGAGCTGAAAGAAAATAAGCGTGGAATGGCGGCAGGGGATAAAGGAATGGTAGATATCCGCGGGTGTATGACAAAAGATGCAATCAGGCGTTGTTAAAATACGAAATCGATGGCTGTTTTCCAAGAAAGATGCGCCACTGAACTTCATGCTCTTGTGATGTGTTGGCAGTTGTACATACACTGCCTGGCCAAATTAAAAATCGTACATGTTAATACTTCGTGGGACCACCTTTAGCACGAATTGCATCATGAATTCGGCGTGACAGGGTGTGAATGACTTTATGCACTGTCTCCCTACGGATTTGTGGCCAGATTTGCAGTAACATTTCGCCAAAATCCTCGGTTGATGACGGAAGAGTGGAATTACTCCTTAGATTCCTTTCCAGTATATCCCACAGACCCTCAATGGGGTTGAGGTCAGGACTTTGTGGTGGCCAATCCAAGTGTGCGAATGATGCCTTGTACTCCTTGAACCAATCTTTCACAATTTGAGCGCGTTGAATTGGGGCATTGTCATCCTGGAATAGGCCATTGCCTTCAGGGAAGAAAAACTCCATTGATGGAATAAGGTGGTCATTCAGTAGGCTGAGATACTTAGGTGACTTCATTTTATTGCTGCATAGTGTTGCTGCGTTTAGACCAGCCGAACAGAAGCAACCCCAGATCATAACACTTCCTCCTGAGGCCTGTACAGTGGGTACAGTACAGGAAGGGTTCAATACTTCATGCGGTTCATTTTGAACCCTGATGCGTCCACCATGTTGGAACAGAGTATACATGGACTCATCAGACCGCATGACAGAGATTATACCTTGGACTGCTCATTGCCTAGCAGTCCAATCTTTATGTGCCGTGGCGAATTGGAGTTTGTTCTTCCGATTACTCTCACTGGCCAGTGGTTTCCTTTTTGCAACACGGCTGTTTAATCCCAGTACTTTAAGTTCCCGTTTCATCATGCGAGGGGAAATGGAAATCTATTGAACATGGCCGTGAGTTCTAGTGTCATTTTTTTGCAATGCGATTTCATTAAGTGCTTTAATGATCTTCGGTTACGATTATTCAGGACTGTTTTCCGACCACACATTTTCCGTGAAGTTAATGCTTCACCGCCATCATTCCACGATTTAATAATGCGTTGGACAGTTCGTAATTGGGTGCCAGTGATTTTAGCAATCTCTTTGCAGGTCTTCTGCCCTTGCCACAGGCCACTAATTTGGCCCTTTGTGAACTCTGTCGCATCTCTTCCGCGACCGCGTATAACGTCTTCCGCCATGATCACTTAGAACTGATGAGCTGCGCGCTCATCCCGTTCCATTTAAAGGTTGTATTGGCAGCAGTACACTGCTGGACAATTGCTAAGGACGGATCATAAACGGCTATATAGCGCATAAAAAAGTAAGTGTCTTTGGATGCCAAGTGAAATAAAATAATGTCAGAATGCCAGGACATTACAAGAAAGACAATTTATTGTGCTCTGAAATCCAGAAGGCTTTGGAACGTGTTCAAGGGACAAACTGGCCATTTTGTGCAGAATACGTAAACGTGAAAAAATGCAATTACCGTCCGCAGGCGTTCCGGCGTAAGATGTCAATACGGGATATGGCCACCATGGAGGGCGATGCAAGATTCCACACGTCATGTCATGCTTTGCACAACATTATCAAGCAGCTGTTGGGGTAATTTATCCCATTCCTCTGTCAGTGCACGGATGAGAGTGTCCTTGTTTATTGGAGGGCATTGGCGACCAGCAAGACTCTTCCCCAAAGCATCCCACACATTTTCAATGGGATTTAGATCTGGAAAACGTGCTGGCCATACGAGGCGTTGAATATCCTCGCTCTCAAGACACTCCTGGACAGCGACTGTTCGATGACATGTTGCGTTGTCGTCCATGAAAATGAATCTATCACCGACAGCACCACGGAACATGCGAACATGAGGTAGCAGAACATCATTAATGTATCGTTGGCCAGTCATAGTCCCAGTTGGAAGCACATACAGGGACGTACGGCCATTGATCATGATGCCAGCCCATACCAGGACACTACGTGTCGGATATCAGTCCCTTTCCTGTATGTTTGCTGGACAATATGCAGTACCACTATCACGCCAGATCAGTTGTCGTCGACAATCAGACGATAGACTGTATCTACTCTCATCTGAGAAGAGGACAGCAGACCAGTCGTTATCAGTCCAATTGCGATGTTGATGGCACCATAGCAAACGGGCGGTACGGTGACGTCTGGACAATGGGATGCACACAACAGGACGGCGGGCGTATAGTCCTCCTTCATGCAAACGTCTGGCGACAGTTTTTCGGGAGATCCGCTTGCTAGTAGCAGCCATAAACTGATTTGCTACCTCACTAGCTGTGCTGCGCCGGTGTCTTTCTGTTGATAGCACTATGTACCGATCTTCTGCAGGTGTCGTACTGCGAACACGACCTCCCCCGTGACGTTTGCTACACTCTCCATTTGTTTGAAATGATTTCCAAAGTCTTGAAACAACACTGTGGCTGACGTCGAACTCCCTGGCAACATCTGTTATTTTTCGCCCTTCTTCAATCTTGCTAATAATACGGCCACGCGTAAAATCATCTAGGTGATGTCGGGAAGACATACTGAAAATTGCAAGTTCGTCAATTGATTCTTTCCCTTTCAACTTTGTGTTTGAACAAGAACGGTCAATACGCGTCAAATCCTTTATATCTCTTATCAGCGCTATGACGTCACGAACAAGTTCGGCAATCCAAAATTTGCATACGCACAACACGTCTTACGGTATCCCGCACTTATGCTAATTTCCACATTTTCCTGCCTTCCATTTTATGGTTGCTATCGTTGCTATTGTCATCCGTCCTTAGCAATTGTCCGGCAGTGTATTATGCAAATATTCGAAATGCTTCACCAGTCATGCCCTCCTCGGTATTTGCATGTTTCCATTCACACGGCCACTTTTTTGTGGGCAGGCAGTGTAGAGTGATTCATAACGGTTGCAGTGATGTGCTAGGAAGTAGAACAGAATAGATCGGTGCTGAAACTTGGAGAACGAGTTAGTGGTAGATGTCTTCTGACGATAATGAAGAAACTGGTATATTGCGTGAAGAGATGGCACAAATACCTGCTTAGCTGATGTAGAAGGTATGGAACGACAGTTTTACGAATCAGTAAAACCTGAAAAGGCCCAAAGCAGTACTACTCTCAGCCGATAAAATTTCACTACATTTACGGGTGTGGGTGGGTGGAAGAATCGGCGATAATTCATTAAATGGTTTCCATTTCCAGTTTAATAAAAAAGGTGACTTGCCGATGTAATCCTGCCTAAAATCATATAAGGAACGAAAAGAAAGTTGTATTCGGTGTCCGAATATACAAAGTGCCATATAGAGGCGCGTTTAAGAGAGCATCGTCTGCCAATTATATCACACGTGCTCTATATTGGGAGAAGTCGCGCTGGCCAAGGCAACAACACCTGGTCGCCATGAAAGCACTGTCTGCTAATGTTGGTAATGAACAGGAGGGCTTATCTTGATGAGACTCTGGATTAGGGATACCACGGAGGTACCCCAACTAAACAATCTGAAGCACCTCATCAACGTATCGTCGTGCGACCATTGCACCCATAATGCGTACGAGCAGGGAACAGCTGTCGAAACTAATTACGACCCAAACAATGACACTAGGCTGAAGGGGCATATGTTGCTCAAGAATGGCAGCAAGATCAGCCCGGTGACATAGTCTCAAGACTTTCAATCGCATTTCGTCCGTCCTGAGACAGAAGTGAGATTCGTTGCTGAATACGACTTGGTTCCATTTATCCCACCACACATGTCTGGTACAACACCCACTATGCATACGAGCTATGAACGGCTGTTGACATTGATAGAGCTCGAAGCCATAAGACCGGGCTGAGAAGCCGTATGACGTTCACGTATTGCAGCAAGATATGCCTGGTGACGACGTCGTTCCCAGACTCTCAATCAGCAATTTTCGGCGCTGATACAGAAGCGAGACTCGTCGCTGAATACGACATAGTACCATTCATCTCTCCACACATGTCTGGTACAACACCCACTACGCATACGAGCTATGAACGGCTGTGGACATTGATAGGGCTCCAAGCCATGTGACTTGACTGAGAAACCGTATGACGCTCACGGATTGCAACAAGATATGCCTGGTAATGATGTCGTTCCCACACTCTCAATCAGCAATCGTCGGTGCTGAGGCTGAAGCGAGCCTCGTTGCTGAATACGACATGGTTTCTTTCATCCCGCTACGCATGTCTGGCGCAGCGCCCCTGCAGCCTTACGCGACGATGCTCCGTGCTGGGCCGCAGTCGTCGTAATGTCTCTAATCTGCGATACAGGGATGTCTATAGATAACTTTACACCTAGTCGAAAGTCATCCGCTGTGGATTGTGGGGTTGCTTCGTGCCGTCGAATGCGGCGATCGAGGGTTTCGGACGTCCGATTACGGCACCGGCCCCACTAAAGCGACTCACGTTACTTTACTCCTCCAACCACTGTCGCCACATTCGGTCGACAGTTGATCACGGTGAGTTTCCGTCGCGATATGTCGCAGGTACTCGCCAGACGTGCTTAGCCCTATGATGAAGACTCTAATAAAGGTATCCGTGTGATGTAGGATTTCCGATTATATCGCCTATGCACTCTCATTCTTTACACGTGCTTTCGCCTCCGAGATCACTCCGATGCGTGATTCACACGCCTAGGTGAGGACTACCAAACGTTCTGGCGACATGGGGACTCAGCGTTACTGAGTCGTCTGGTAGAATTGGTAAAAGAAAATGACGAGAGCGTTGATGAATGAAACGACACGAACACAAAATATGAACAACAGTTAAAGGTACATCACACGTCCCACACATAGGGGCAGTGTCACCACACAGCAAAGAGCGGTGAGTGAAAAGACAATGCCCAATGCGGAGATGTGCGAGTACAACTTCATCCCTACGGTTCCGGCGACACGAGGACCTCAAGACACCAAGAACTGGTTTGATACGATGCAGTTTTTGTCCACCTCTTAGTTCCAATGGCTCTGCCACGTTCGCTTGATATAAACACGGATCAGAAAACGCAAATCCCGGTGAAACAGTAGCAGGGGCGTGACAACTAAAGAGGAAGCAAATGTAGCAGCCACATCGGCACACTCGTGACCTGCCGCCCCGGTGGCGCAGTGGTCTAAGGCGCTGGCCTATGATCATTCGTCCGTGAGGGGTCCGGGTTCGAATCCCGGTCAGGCATGGATGTTGTGTTTGTCTTACGGCACTGGCTCTCTCCCTTCCCTGGAACCAGTGACCCTAAATTAGGGACGGGCGACTGCTTATAGCCCATTGAGTTGCTCACGGTGGTCGTTAAACCTCCAATAAAAAAAAACAAAAAAACACTCATTACCTGAGATTCCAACATGGCCCGTAATCCAGCAAAATTCGATCTAGAAAGCGGCCGGAAGCAAAGTACGCGGTAACCGCCTCACGCCAAAAAGAAAAGGATGGTCAGATATGTCGGCAGAAGAGAGGGCCTGCAATACACTCAAATAATCCATGTGTATGATAGCTCGATGATGAGTGCTCGACTATAGATGACAAAGAACAAGATAGATAGCATGCATCTCAGCCGAAAACACCGTGGCCACATCTGGGATCGGCGCTACAGATACGTCATCAACACAGACAGCCGCGGATTAACAACTCCATGTAACTTGGAGCCATCAGTGAAAATGGGAGTGTAGTGAGAATGAAGGGAACGGTGCTCAGCGAAGAGCTGCTAGTAAAGGAACGCAGGAGTTGAGGACTTATCATACGATGTAAAGCTGATATCGACCATACACCAAGATTGTGCCATGGAGGACCCTAAAAGCCCCTGGTCTCTCCAACAATAGACAAGTCGAGCCCTACATCACGAGCTACGGTTGCCAAACGAAGATCGAAAGTAGGAATACAAGAAGGCCTGTTCTCAAACAAGTGAGCTTGCTGAGGGTGAAAAACCGCATTGTATAAAGGATGGTTTGGAAGAGATCGTAGTTTCAAGTAAAACTCAAGAGACAGCTGCAGACGGCGTAATTTAAGCAATGGTTCGCTCGCGTCAGCATAAAGGCTGGGAATGGGGGAAGTGCGAAATGCTCCCGTACAAAGACGCAGTTATTGATGGTGAATGGTATCCAACGGTCGGAGATCCATACACGATACAACCATAACCCAGCTTCGACCGAATAAAAGAATGGTAGATACGAAATAAAGACATCCTGTTTGTACCCCACGAGACTGAAGGAAGGATCTTAAGGATTGACATAGCCCGCAACAGGAAGTCTTTAGCCATCGAACGTGCGAGCGAAAAGTGAACGCGCGGTCGACAGTCAGACCAAGGAACTTGGTCTTCGTCAAAACTAGTATGGCTGCACGTTCCAAATGAAGCTCTGGGTCTGGATAGAGGCCACGCTTCCGGCAGAAACGGACACACGCTGTCTTTTTTTTTTTTTGAGGTTTAACGACCACCGTGAGCAACTCAATGGGCTATAAGCAGTCGCCCGTCCCTAATTTAGAGGCACTGGTTCCAGGGAAGGGAGAGAGCCAGTGCCGTAAGACAAACACAACATCCATGCCTCACCGGGATTCGAACCCGGACCCCTTCGGACGAATGATCAGAGGCCAACGCCTTAGACCACTGCGCCACCGGGGCGGCGCACGCTGTCTTGTCGGGAGAAAGAACGAAACCCTTGCTGTTCGCCGCTTTTACGATCTGGTTAATCGCAGACTGCAACTGCCTTTCAATAAAGTGCATGCTGGATGACGAACAGAAGATGTGTAAGTCATCTATGTAAAGAGTAGCCGAAACCGCAGGAGGAAGATTTTTGAGAAGACGGTTAATGCGTATGATGAATAATGTGACAGATAAAATTCAACCTTGAGGAACACCTTTTTCTTGATGGATCAGTGCCAAGAGTGTCATACCCAGGCGCACCTGGAACACCCGATTGCGAAGAAAATTGGCGATGAATGTTGGGAGATTTCCTTGCAACCCACTCTCGTGGAGGTCACGGTGACTACCGTGACGCCAAGCTCGATCGTAAGCTTTCTCAATGTTGAAGAAGAAAGAAACCATGTGCTGCCTACGCACGAACGCCTCGCGGACAGATGTCTCAAGGCGCAGGAGATGATTGTGAGGTAAACAATGCCAGCGAAAGCCGCTTTGTTATGGTGGAAGTACTTGATGGTGTTCTAAAAAATGAAGTAACCAAGAATTAACCATGCGTTCAAGAACTTTACACAGACAGCAATTGGACGAAAGCTAGAGGGAGACTTAGGATCTTTGCCAGGCTTGGGAAAATGCAGAACAAGAGCTTTTCGCCAAGATTCCGGGAAACTGCGCTCTAACCAAATGCGATTGAACAGGACTAAAAGATTATCGACAGACGACTGCGAGAGATGACGGATCATATCATGGTGAATGCCATCGGGACCGACAGATGTCGCGCCGAACCGATGCAAAGCCACTCTAAGTTCAACCTGGGTGAAGGGGGAGTTATAGTCGCAAAGGATATTCTCTGGCATTCCGCAGTTGACTTAATCCTCTGAAAGGAAGAAGGATACGCCAGATCAATGGACACAGAGACAAACACCTCACTCAAACAATCCGCAGTCTCCCAGACTTCAGCATATGTGCAGCCGTTACTCTCGAGAATGGATATCTAGTGAGAACTATAGTTATAACGGATCTTACGAGTCTTTTCCCACACAGTTTTAGAACTGGCACGTGAATTGAGAGATGAAACATACTGAAACCAAGACTCCCTCTTGCTTCGTCGACGCAGCAACCGAGCGTAGTATTTTGCTCGTTTAAATGTAACGAGATTAGCATCGGTTGGATAACGCCGAAACGTGCACCAGGCATTATGTTGAGCTCTCCTAGCCACCGCACATTCAGGGGTTCACCAAGGCTTCGGATTTCAGCGTCGTCTATGTCTTTGGGATGGAAAGATCAGCTCCCTGAACAATACAGGTTGTAACATCGAAAACAGGTGCATCGATTGACTCTTGGTTCACCATGGCAGAGGATATCCCTGCGGACGATGCGAAGACCTCCCATCTGGCACGATTCATCTTCCAATGAGGAGGGAGGAAGGCAGAAGATGACATGTGCACATTATGCAAAATCCCAATTGGGAAATGGTCGCTCCCATGGAGGTCGTTACACACCGTCCACGCCCAATCAGCAATAAGTGATGGTGATCAAAAGCTCAAATCTATCGCACTGAAAGATCTTGTTAGCTCGTGGTAGTAAGTGTCAGCACCGGTGTTAAAAATGCACAAAGAGGACGAAGACAGAAGAGACTCGATTCCACTGCCCCTCATGCTAATGCTGACACTCCTATCATCTGGCAAAATCTTCTTAGAAGTCTTGGTCAAACATAGGGCAGATACTACGCATTCTTCTGGAGAAAGATCTATAACATGCAGCGTTATCACAGAAGCAGTGACCAACGCATACAATACATCTCAGTCTGGAACTGGAACTGAAGTTTTCTTCTCAAAAATTTAGAAATGATGCTTGATGAAGTAGAAAAGCGCCGAGATTGTGTGAGAAGCTTTTCATTGTGGTGAACTGCTTATGTAGTGCATACTAACTGAGCAACCCCCATTATGGTGCAATCTCAGGTGCGAAAACTTAATGGAGGAATGGCAGTGCCTCGGCCCTTGTCTAATTAGGCAGTATCAACACCTCTGTGATTTTCTTCCGTAGTCAACGCCACTGGAGTAGGCGTACATATCCAGCTATCAGTGTGGACGTGAGTTGAACGATCTGAGATGATCACAGAATTATCAGCATCCGACAATTTTGAATCTATAAATGGTCACTTAGCTCGGATATGCCCATAATTATTACACTGGAAACAAAGTGTATCTGTAGATAAAAAGAACACGTAAGTTACTCCAATCCAAACAAAGTAAGTTCAACCGTAAATGGTAATCTTTTTCTCACTTTCCCCTGGTAAATACGTAAAAGGAGGGATTCAAGGCGGAAGCTATTAATGTGCATGAAACTTGTATCCCGCGAGACTGCTGTAATATGTTTAATGGCCCCCTTCCCAAATTTGCTCTGTCTGACTCTAAGGTATTCACTTGGGGCATGTTGGAAGTAACGGTTAAGTTTTTGGTATCTGAGTTCATGTGAGTCGTCACGGTTTGACATCACACTAGCTAGAATTAATACCATTGGTAAATACGTATAGTGTCTTTTACAGAAAACGATTTAACATATGCACTGAGATGCGAATTTATTATACAGTATGTATATAACTGCCCTCGTCACATACATGACTCACTGCTGTAAGTAAGACGTCACCTGAGCTCGGTTTGCGATATAAGTCAAGAAGACTAGTTCGTCGAGAATCATTTAGGGTACGATTGAGGGCTGGAATAGGTAAAACGATTGATCTGAGCGACTTTGAACTTGACTCCATAGTTGGCGCCATGCATGTCTTTTCGCGCATCTGCCAAAAGGCCACCCCCTGGGATTTTCACGCAAAACCGTGGAATAGTTTACCGTTAATGATGTCACACACAAAAAAAAATTACAGCAATCGACAATCATGTGGGCAAACACAGACGGCGAGATTCGGGCAAGCAACACACGGGTCACAACCTTCAAATCTTCGCAGAATTCAACATTGGTGTGTCTAGAGTCATCTCCGAATGCACTACATATCTTATCATGTCGCCTGTTTTCCTTGATCCTTGTGATACACCAGCTGGTTTTACCCCCACCATTGCCGACTGCTGGAAGTTCCTTGCGTGCATCAGCACGAGAAGAAACATACTGCTACGCTCGTGTATAAAAAGTCCAGGAAGACGGCCGTTTGGAAAAGGATCGAACTAGCACTCCTAGTGCCAACGATCATGCATTGCTGAAGTCTCTCAGATTACTCGTATTGTTCATTCCCACCCTCAATCGAACGCTAACTGATGCTTTACGAGCTGGTCTGTTTGATTTAAATCACGCACCGTGTTCCGGTGCCACCTTGCGTGAGGACTGAGCCATTTTTATGTAACGACGGTAAGTGTGCCTAATGAACTGTCATCTTGTAGAATGACACTATTTTTAGACCGGGCAATGTAGGCCAGGGCAGTATATAGAATCGCGTTATTCTCAGCGTCCAAGTAGGTCGGGATTAGGGAGGATGCATATGGTTCAGAGAGAGAAGGAATTATATGGGCTGGCTAAAAGTGTGTGCACTTCCAATAGGGTGTTAATCTAGCAAAAAATCGTGTATCGCTGTCGTGTATCGCTGTAGCTGCATAAGAACATTCAGGTGCAAGACAAATCTTTTTGCCTTTCTACGAAGGTGTGGACGGCATTGAAGCAATCGGAGACCAGGTGGCTGCTGAACATCCGATGATTACATGATTCTCGACACAGTTGTGGACGATAACAGCAACACAGTTTGTTGTAGCTGAAAGATATCATTTCCAGTAGCACTTCCAGAAGATGAAGAATATGGTAGTCAATAACGAAACTGGGAAATTCTCCCGGTGTGTGACCCTGGCTTTTCTGGCATTTCCCATTACTTAGAGCCAGTAGCCCTAAATTAGGGACGGGCGACTGCTTATAGCCTTATGAGTTGATCATGGTGGTCGCTAAATACCCAAACAGGAAAAAGGGTTTCGTTCAAGCCCTGCTGAAGAATAATGTATTTCTTTCCCTAATCACTCGCACCTCGACAGTTGCTATTTTCAATTCTCTGAAATATCAAGTGGGCTTATGCTCCAAAAAGTTTCATTGGGGGCCCCTAAAATTTATTTCAGTTTTAGTCTTTATGATTCTGATATTCTAAAACAATGGTATGCCCCGGTAATAATCTTACACTGTACATGCTTGTTAAGTTCCTCATTATTCAATCTTATTGTTTCCGCAGTTGCCTAAGATGACTGTAAAGGCGATCTTGAGTATCTGAACACAGTGCAAGTGATTTTACTTTCATCTGTTAAGTTAGCAGCAGTATGGATACTATCTATTGCGATCACATACCTCAGTGTCTTTGAATCTTCAAAATTACGCAAAACACTTAAAAATCATATACATCAGTCATAAAAATACATATTTCAAGGTAAAATACATTGAAAGGGGACCTACTAAACACTTGAAATTGTTTCTGTACATTCATCTATTGATATCTTATCAGTTGTATGAATTTCAGTTTGTGGTTCAGCGTAGTTTCAGAATTATGAGTACTTAAACTCTGGTAAAAAAGCATTCTTGCAAAAATCAATAAAATATGCTTTTAGGTTGTTATTCATGGGGAAATGTCATACATATATTGAAAATTTATAAGGTAAGCTCAAAATATCGTATTTTAAAGTATAAAAAAATTAACATTTTTAAGAATGTTTTTATTTATATTATTTTTTTATATGCATAACAGCCTAAAAGCATCTTTACTGGCTTTTTTTTGGGAAAGTGCTTTTTTTACCAGAGTTAAGTACTCGTAATTCTGAAACCATGCTGAACCACAAAATGAGATTCATACTACTGATAAGATATAATTAGATAAATTTACAAAAAAAAGTTCAAGTTTTTGATAAGTTTAAGATATTTGATCTTGAAATATGTAAGTTTTGCACTTTTGGGAATGAGAGTGTCTTTTTTTTTACCAGAGTTTAAGTACCCATAATTCTCAAACCACACTGAACCACAAGATGGAATTCATACTCCTGATAAGATATCAATAGATGAATTTGCAGGAAACTTGTCAAATTTTTTGCAGGTCGCCCTTTCAAGACATTTGACCTTGAAATACGCAATTTTTGCAAGTTCGGGAATAAGAGTGTTTCTTTACCAGAGTTTAAGTACTGATCATTCTTAAACCACGCTGAACCACAGAATGAATTTCATACAACTGATAGGATATCAATAGCTGAGTTTACAGAAAATTTCTAAAATGTTTTGCAAGTCGCCCACTTAAGATATTTGACCTTGAAATATGTAATTTTCGAAAATTTGGCAAATTTAGGGTTAAAAAGAATTAGAAAGAGATTTAAAACATGACATTTTTTCCTGATGGACTAAAAGCTGCCTTTCCATAGTTGGTCAGAAAAAAAAATTCAGTTTGTGATTTTCAGTCGTACCTGAGCTACAGCTACCTAAAAATGGCGATTTTGAAAATCACATTTGCCGAATATATCCATACTAAAAGTTACACACGATTTAAGTATTTTTTTAAAGCTCAAAATGTCTACTTTCATCGTAAAAAAGTTTGTTAAGTTATATTTAGTAGTTAACAAGTTACAGCCATTTCCGTGAACCCTCAAAAACCCAAATTTTCGCCTGCTTTTTTTTTTTTTGATTGGAGGTTTAACGACCACCGTGAGCAACCCAATGGGCTATAAGCAGTCGCCCGTCCCTAATTTAGGGTCACTGGTTCCAGGGAAGGGAGAGAGCCAGTGCCGTAAGACAAACACAACATCCATGCCTCACCGGGATTCGAACCCGGACCCCTTTCGGAAGAATGATCAGAGGCCATCGCTTAGTTTCAATATTCGCTTTTATTCTCGTAAAAGAATTACAACAGAACATCCCCAACCTCACACGCAGTGTGAGAGAAGGGGAGAAATAAAACAAAATGTAGATATTTACAATGAAATGATAATTGTACAGATGAGCAATGACAGGCATTGCATTATTTGCTGTAAACAGCAGTAGCTCTGGGATAAATGTTCATGGAAGTCTTGGAACATCACTGGAGCGAAAAAATTTACAGAAAAAAAAACTGTGCAGTTCTAGTGACATGAGAATCACTGGTGGCAGAGAGTCACTGTGCGGATGAAGAGAACTGTGTACAAAAGGTGACATCAGCAGGAAGCAAACACAATCCAGTTCCAGGAGAAAACATGGTGAGGGAACAGTAAAAATTGAAAGTTCCGACGTAGGTTTATTAAAACAGCAGATGAACAGTCTGGGCACTAGAAAACTGAAACCAGGGACGACACGGCGACCATGTTGTGAAGAAGGCAGGTAACCGTGCCGTATCTTTCGCCAAGGAATATTCCAGGGTGAGTCTGGCTTTAACCCTGTTGCGGTAGTGTGCAATCAAGGAGGTAGAGAATGTAATAGGATTTGGATCTTGTAACTGTAGCAGGTGAGAGAAAATAATATATTTAGCTAGAATAAATAAATACGAACAAACTGGTAAAATAGAGCAGAAACTTGTAGAACTGTGGCCGAGGAAACGATAATCTTCTAGGGTGAGATCACTGGTACAAGAAGGATGTGCAAGTTGGAACATACTGTGAAATAGTGGGAGCAGCGTCGGACAGTAAACAAACATGTGTAAGACGTCTCCAACGACGTTACAAAAAGGACAGAGATCTGATGATACTATATTTCTCCGGAACAAAGTCGAAGGGACAGGCAGTCGATTGTGCAAAAACCTCCAATGCACATTAAGTTCTGAGGAGAGGGCCGGTGAATGTTGGGCAGTAGACCAGACTGAGGTTAGTGCAAAAGAAGGAACAGAGGGAATAGGGCAAGGTACCGCAGAAGAAGAACGGAGAAAACGGTACAGGGTGCGGGTGGAAAGACTGTGGAGAGGGAGGAGATCACCGGAAAAGGGAAGGAAGAACGGAAAAGGGAGAGAGGCAGAGGAAACGGAAAGGAGGCCAGAGGAATCGACTAGGGAAGGAAAAAGTGATTGAAGAGCATGTTTAAGTTGGAGGAAGTTATCAGAGAGTTCGGGCGAGGGTGGTAGGGTGGGAAAAAGTTCGGAAACGGGTTTCCATGAAAAATCGGGGAGGACCAGTTGGGAAACGGAGACTACACCAGCGTGTAGCCATGCGGGGAAAAAGAAAAAGTTGGCAGTAGGGGGGTGGAGGACGGAGGAGAAAAAAGAGGCTCGGAAAGAAGATCAAGAGTGGAAGAGGGGGTTGACGAATGAGCGGTAAAGAACGAAGGAACTGAACAGCTTCATGGTAGACTAGAGGAAAACGGGGGGGGGATGACAGTGTGAATATCCATCTTGAGAAGAAGATGGACGGTGAGGCAGGGATTAAGGGGGAAGTCAGAACATTAAGCAGAAGAATGGAAGCGGAAGAGTCTGGTTGAACTGTCAAACGGAGAAAATTGATTACAGCTTTATAACGTACGGTAATCTCTGGCATACTGAGGCCACCACAAGTCGAAGGTAGAGACAATACTGAGGAAGATAACCAATGAGTAGATGACCAAACAATGCTGAGCATTGCTGATGTTGTTGCAGTTTGAACGTAGGCTGGTGGCGGTTGTGCAATCCAGGAATGATAACCTAACGAGAGGATGTGGGTGCCAGAAAGCCGTGCACGACTGTGGTAGGACAAACAGCACTTGAGCTTGGACCAGTAAGCAGCGGTGTGACGTAGTTTCCTGACGAAGGGTCTCCAGGTGGCAGACGCTGCTGAGACCCGGCTGCCAATGTGCACCCCAAGTATCTTTTGACTGGTGGAAGTCCAATGAGCGCTCCACGGTGTATCGGGGCGATGTCTCCAGGAGCCACACCACAAGCCTGTACACTTTGAAAGGTTTAACGAAGCGCCGGAAGCCGCAGCATACACTTGATACCATGCAAGAACAATTGTGAATTGCCATTCTTCTCGGATGAGAACTGTGATATCATCGGCGTAGGCAGTAAGAACGATAGAATGGTGCCTGGTGCTATGCCGAATGGTGGAGGGAGGTTGTAGAAGAGAACGGATAGAGCAAAGAAAAGGCTCAAAGACTAGAGAGAAAAGTTGTCCGGAAAGAGGACATCCTTGACGGATGCCCTTACGAAACGGAATGGGGACTGTAAGGAAGGAGGCCGTCCGGATATGGACAACTGAGTCCTGGTACAGGGCAAGGAGGGCTGTGATGAAGACAGATGGGAAACCGAAGGCAGAGAGCACAGAGGCAAGCCACTGATGACTCACGTTATCAAAGGCCTGCCTCTGATCAAGATTGAGGAAGGCTAAAGGTTCGGAGGAAAGGTGGGCAAGGCAATAAGAGTCACGGAGGAGAATAATATTAGTATGAATGCTTCGGCCAGGGATGGTGTACGTTTGGTCGGGATGTATGACGGTGGGAAGGACAGGGTTCAATCGAAGAGAGAGTATTTTAGTATAAATCTTGTAGTCAACATTAAGGATGGATATAGGACGCCAGTTATCCAACTCCAGCAGACACCCCTTCTTTGGAAGAAGAATGATGTGAGCTAGAGTAAAAGCGGGGGGGGGAAGAACAGATAAGAAAAAAGCAGCTGTAAAGCAAGGCAATAGGAGAGGGTGTAAGAAAGAGGAAAACGTACGAAAGAAATTAACTGTCAATCCGTCAGGACCAGGTGACGAGTGACAGTTAAGTAAGACAAGTGACTGTACTACTTCTGCTGGGGTGATAGGCATAGAAAGAGATGTAACAAGATGCGATGGAATATGTGGTAAGGCACGAAGAATCGAATCAGCATGCGGAGAACTTGACTGGAACTGAGCAAAACGTGACTGGAAATATGTTCTAACACCGGAGCAAATGAGAGTGGGGTCATTAGTAACAGTTCCATCGGGTAACTTCAGATTACGGAGGTGATGAGCAGAACGTTTGTGGAATTCCAGTTGTTGAACCTGTTCACATAGATAGTGCTGGAGATAAAGGAGCTTGAGGCGGTGAAGAGCTTGTTGGGAGACAGGAAGTAGCAAGGCACGAAGTTCAGCTTGGTAATGAGAAAACAGCGGAGAATCAAGATCTTGGGTAGAAAAAATCGAGCGTGCAGCATCAATCTTCATAGAGGCGGTGGTACGTTTTTCGTGGGAATATTGCTTGGTATAAAGAAGAATTTGGGATTTGACATTTAACCAGTGTTGCAAGAGACAAGAAGCAAAAGGGAGCGTATATAAGGCTTGTTGGAGCTGCGATTGGATGGAATTTACGTAAGTTGAATCAAGTAAAAGATCATCATCAAGGGTCCAAGTACGGTAGTATTGCCGAGGAGATGGACCGGTGTGAAGACACATTACGACACAGCTGTGGTCGGAAGAAACTGTCGGTGTGTGAGAAAGGGAGATAACTGTAGGAAGAAGAATTGAAGAAACATAAAACCGGTCAAGTCGGGCAGTTGTAGGGGAGGAAGTGGAGTAGGAGCGCCAGGTGAACGAACGAAGAAATGGGTGCAGGTGTCGAAAAGCATCTTGGAGTTGTAGCTGGTTGATGGCTGTAGAAAGTGCTCTGGTAAGGAAATACCTGGTATCCGTGGAACCGTCCGATCTGTCGAAGGATGGGTCAAGGGTGCAGTTAAAATCACCACCTAAGATGACAATATCAGTGGCCGGAAGACCTTGAACACAGGAAACAAAATGCTCAAAAAGACAGTCTGCATACTGTTAATTGCCGGAAACATAGATGTTGAAGATATGGTATCGGAAGTTGTGAAGTCGGAAAGACAGAAGCTGCAGGAGGTCACGATAAATCGGTTTGACCGTGATATCAGTAATGAAGGATCGAAAACGAAAATTGATGGCCACCGCAAGTCCTGCGTGAAGACTAAGTCGATGGGCATGGTAGAATTGAAATGGCCAGGTTCGCCACTGGTGGTATGGGGTGTTGGGATGGCAGTTAGTCTCCTGTAGCAATAATATATCCGCATCATGCGGTGTAATATCTTCAAACACTAACGCATTGGTAATAGGGACGGAGCATCCCTTACAGTTGAAAGAAAGTAATTTTAACTTGAAAGAGGTTGTAGTGGTTGAATATTACTATCAGCACTTTTGTGAAGACTGGTTACACGTTTCTTTAAGTTAGATGTCTGCGCATTAGTGACTGTGTTAATTTTTGGCAAAAGAGCAAGTAGATTCTGAAGTTGGGTGATAATAGTGGGAAGCTGAGCATTATGTGATTGAACGCAGTCTAGCTGCTTGAGAGGACGTGACGGTTGATTGAGTATAATGAGAGCAAGATCAGAGGGCGCCAGCGGCCCGTCTAATGCAGGGAAAGTTTCCAGATATTCAGCGAAAGCTTTTGATCCAACAATTTTGGAACAGCTGGGGACTTAAGAGATGTAGGAACTGCTGTTGGAGAGAAAGAATGTCGAATTGGCGAACGGGAACGAGAGCAGCGTGGAGAAGACGTCACTGGCGAGATGGAACTCTGTCTGGTAAGTTTCAACGTGGGAACGCCGGGAGAAGCTGGTGGGTGTAGGACAGTTAGATCTGACTCCACATTAGGGGATCCAAGGGAAGAAGATGAAGCAACACGACGGAGGGGTTGCCATTCCTTTTCTGAGAGAATACCCTCCGAAGAACGTAGAGGTACCACAGCAGCAAGTGGGTCCAACGATGGAGAGGTGGCCAAAGTACCTGTAGTAGATATCGAAGACTTAGAGACTGATGATGAATCTTCACTTGCTGGGGGAGAATCATCTGGAACAACAGTAGAAGGGATCAAGGACGTCTGTGGAGCCGAACTTGGTGTGGCCAGAGAAACTGGTGTTGGAGCCGAACTTGGTGTGACCAGAGAAACTGGTGTTGAGGCTGGGGTGTTGACTTTGGGTGGTATGGAAATAGGGGGCTTGGCAGATACATGTGGACAACGTGATTGGATGTGGCCATATGCCTTGCATTTAAAACAATGCAAGGCAGTAACGATATCGATCCGGAAAATCTGCTTCCCTACAACCACAGTGAGGTCAGTAGGGCAATCAGCAATGGCATCTTCAGTAGGAAACAGGATCCTTGCTTGGCGACGCAGACCTAAGATGTTCCTGTCATCTGGGTCTGTTGGTGCGGAAGACAGAGTGGAAATGGATCCAACTACTTTTCCACAACGGGAAAGGGCCGCCATTAAGTAATGGTCCTTGATTTCTGGTGGTACGGGGTAGCACGTAACAAGTACGGGGCGCTGCGTGAGCGGGACTCCCAGTAAGGTATGATCCCCAACATGCAGTCCGTCAGATAAGACGCGCTCCACAAACTCTGGCTTCTCAGAATAGATGAGAACAGTCCTAGGATTCCTCGCCATATGGGTGATCGCTCCCTAAGGGAGGATTTGGCGGACGGCTAAGGAGTATTTCTTAAGGCTGGTGTCCGGGAGGGCATCAAAATATATGCCAAGTTTCTGTGTGCGTAAAACCTCCTGCCCAGCAGCTGAAGTTTCCGGAATTTCGATGCGTAATTTCTTGTTGTCTCTAGTGACAATCATATCAAGAGGCGTTGTACATGGATTCTTCGCTGTAGAGGAAGATGAACTGGTACCCTTCACAACGGAAGCATAAGGTAGAGTTGCCGTAGGAATGGGCGGAGATGGGGAAGGTCAAGACGCAGTGCTCGCAGGAGCAGATGAAGTACCAGAGGCAACGGATACTGAAGAAGTTAATGACGTCACGGTGGTGGAAAATGTCGGGAAATCAACATCCATAAAGTTGGAAGAAGAAGTGGTAACATCAGATAACGCGGCTTTTTTTTTTTTTTTTTGATTGGAGGTTTAACGACCACCGTGAGTAACTCAATGGGCTATAAGCAGTCGCCCGTCCCTAATTTAGGGTCACTGGTTCCAGGGAAGGGAGAGAGCCAGTGCCGTAAGACAAACACAACATCCATGCCTCACCGGGATTCGAACCCAGACCCCTTCGGACGAATGATCAGAGGCCAACGCCTTAGACCACTGCGCCACCGGGGCGGCAACGCGGCTTGGAAACCAGCTGCGTGTGGTAGTGACGATGACCGAACGTGGCCAGGTGGGGGCGGAGCTTTGCTATCAAGCTTCAGACCTGGCCTATCAGATGCGGTCGCCGCCATTTGCAATGGCTGGCTTGCTAAACCCGACCCTGGGCAAAGCCAGGACGGAAAAAGAGTTAGTACAAGTAAAGTTTTACTTACAGGACGTCAAAGTCGGACTCAATCGACACAGGAGACGTTCACAACACAGGAGATACACAAAATGACGGCACACACACAAAAGAACACCAATAAACGCAGGTCAAACACGGAGCACAGGTCAACACAACCTTTACAAAGCCATTGCTTAGACCACCGCGCCACTGGGGCGGCTTTTCGCCTGTTGCAGCAAGTAAAATTAAGTCCACTTCCAAAATGGTGGCATATAAAAAACAACGACAACGAAATACTGTTTTCGTATACTTAATAAAGGCACTAACTATGGTGAGAATACAAAAAAAATAATAAAATGGTCAAGCAACCACTTATCCTGAAATTTGGTGATTTCACGTGGAACGACCCATAAAGTAATCCCATAAGAACCTGCTTGAATATTTGAAAAAAATGTATGGTAGCGGAAGAGCGTGTTTACGTGTAAATGACGTTTATCGAAATGCTTTTTAATGGCGGAGTCATTAAAAAAGTAATGTCACCAAGGCTGTCCATATATTAATATATATGGATAAAGGTATGCGCGAATAAAAATTAGGCAGCACTGGTGTTTGTCTTGGAAATTTCTTTGTGGGCAGGTTGCTGTATGCTGATGACTGTCTTACTGGTTGATAGCAAAAGGGAATTACAGAGTAGGGTATCCCATGTGTACTAAGTTTGTATGAAGTTGAAAATGAGTATTAATAAGGCACAAACTAGAGGTATGGTTTTCGAACAAGAAACTGTTAGTACTGAATGCAATGTTAGTCTAAATGGTACAGAGGTAAACCAGGTGAATGAGGTGTTGTATTTCGGAAGCATATTTGACAAAGAAAACAGTTTAGACTGTAAAATCATTAAGCGAGGGAATTCAGAGTTGTAAGACATATATGCTTTAGCAGGACTACACAGAAATGATGGGTTCTCGAAAAGATCACGAATGGCTATACATGAAAGTGTAATTGTTCCAACTTTGATTTACTGTAGAGAAACCTGGACACTGCAGAAGCGGCACATCAGTCGTTTGTGTGCTGGAGAGATGCATTACCAATGGGCGGTTTGTGGCAAGTCACGTTCGGATCATGGGAGAAACGAAGATGTGTTACAATTATTAAAGTGAAGCAAAAAGTCGGGAAAAGATAAATATTCTGAGGTGGTTTGTCTGTTTTGAAAGAATGAAGGATGAGATGGATATTAGGGTATTTATTCAGCCCATGGGGGTGGAAAGAAAAGTAGAGGAAGGCGGAGAAAATCATGTGAAAATCAAATTCAGGAATGACTGTAAGAGAAAATGATAATGATTACGAAGTACAAAAGGTATCATGCGAGACGTGTAATGCATGTCAGTGAAGCTGGAGTTGTGTGCCTAGATCGCTATTAATGGAGACATTTAATACATCAAGAGTAAGATTTAACGTCATCAGTAACTTTCATTTGTCAGCTGATCTTTCTTTTGGGAGCTAAACTGTTAGTTTATCTCTGAGAAAAACTTAGAACTGTGTATGTATGTATCAGGTGTGTGCAAAAGTTCTATCTGTTTTCTTAGTAGAGAAGAAAAATAACTTTTTAAAATAAATAACGTCTTTATTTTTTTATATAATTGTCATCATTATCTATGACCTCTTGCCTTCTTTCTGGCAGTAATTTAATTCCTCTTTTGCAGAACTCCTCTGTTTGGGAGTCAAAAAATCCTTGTAACGCGATTTCGACATCATCAAATTTATCGAAGGTTTTTCCAGTGAAGTCGTTCTAAAGGGATCGAAAAAGGTGGTAGTACGTATGTGCAAGATCTGGAGAATACGGTTGTGAGGTAACACTTCCCATCCGATGTCCAGTAATTTTCTCTGAGTGGCTAAATCTGTGTGGGGTCTCACGTTGTCATGTTGCAAGACGACGCCTTTGCGGTTAACCAGTGCTGGAAGCTCAGATTTCAATTTTTCTTTCAGCCTTTCTAACTGTTGTTAGAACATGTCAGCCTTTATCATTTGGTTGGGTGCAAGCAGCTCCCAGCAAGACCTTCCTAATTTTTGTTGCAAGCAGCTCTTAGAAGACCTTTCTCTGATGCAGTCCTCCTCTTTACGTAGAGGGTCCAGGCTCTCCAACTCGGCATACAGTCCTTTGACGCTTTACATTTCTGTAAGGACCAACTTTTCCTCACCCGTAACTAAACGTTCCAAGAAAGGTTCATTTCTGTGACGCGCAAGCAAAAAAGGACAGGTGGTAATTCTGTCCGATCGATTTGTCGTGGATAGTTCATGTGGTAGGTACCCACTGGTCGAACTCTGTTATAAACCTTAGCGCATGCACTCTTCTTTCTACTGTTTTCTGTACAGAAAACCTTTCTGATAATTTTTCAACGGTTAGATGTTGGTAATTTGATATGGCTTGGTTGAGATCCTCTTCAGAAACCTATGATGGACGTCCAGAACGTTGTTGATCTCTGCAGCTTCTGTCTCCTTCACGGAATTTCCGGAACCAACGGCGGCATGTGCTTTCATCTACGGCATTCACACAATACACCTAACAAATGTTGAGGCAGGCGTCATCTGCATTGTTGCCTTTGTCGAACTCATAAAGCAAACGATGCCTAATGTGATCATTAGTGCTTGACATGTTAACCCGTGTATGACTTGTTAACGAATGAGATAACCCGCATACTTGGTGCCATTCTATAGCCTATTCCTCGAAGCATTTAGGCTATCACACGCGTCACGTGTTGCTGCACTTGTTACTTAATTCTTTTACTTGGAATTTGCATCATGAAATACGGGTAGAACTTTTGCACACACCTAATTACAGGAGTTTATCAAAAAAAAAAAATTGAAACACCGACTGCGACTGGAGCGCCGTATGCAAATCATAAGGACGGTGTCACCCGCGATGTGTGGTACATAAACGGGTGCAGAACGATGTCAGCTATCACGAAGCAGAACCACAGTCGCAGGTGAAACAGCCGTTGTGGAGTAATTGTCGACAAAGTCAGATCACTGTGACGTCAAAAAATGCATGATCATTGGTGTGCGTCTTGCAAGGTCTTCAATAACTAGAACGGCAAAAGCAGTTGGTGTAACACAAGGAACTGTTTCGATGATCATGACTATCCATCAAAAAGGACACGACGTTGCCTCCAAATGTTCAAATTGTGGACGCCATTCGAAGATGTCACACGTTGATAAGAGAACGTTGGCATGGATTGTACAACGGAAGCACAAAACCACGGCACCGCAAATAGCAGCAGAGTTGAACACCAGTCGGAATTATCCCATTTCCGACGGAACAGTTCGTTGGGACTCCATCGTGCCGGTATTTAAGGCCTTTATAATATTCACAAATCCCTGATTACCAACACCAATGCGACAAAACGTGTAATGTGGTGCAAAGCACATAAAAACTGGGAAGTTAAAGACTGGCAACGTGTGATCATCTAGTGGGGATATCTGGAAAGAAAGGTCAGATCACACTTTCTACCTCCAACATTACAGGAACAGTTCGGACATAAACGGTCGTATCAGAATAATATTACCACCGCTGGAATGTACTTGCCCTGGCGCGTCACAGAGTGCACGTGACAATGTCTATCAAACGGAGATATAAGCGGCCGTCCAGGACAGATGAGCCACAGTGCGTCACGTGAGCACAATGGGCAGAGGCAGTAATTTGACAGACGTTCAAAAAAGAATGATCATCGGCTACCGCGGCAAGGGTGGAAGCATCTCAGAAACGGAAAACTTCATGAGCTATTCGCGAGGTGCTGTAGTAAGGGTGTACCAAGAATGGACAGCTGGCACAACGAGTACCTCCCGATCTCATAACTGTGGGGCCTCAGAGGCCATCGACGCCAGAGGAGAACGTCGCCTTCGTCGACTGGTAAAGGGCAATCGATACGCGATAGTGAAGCAAATGACCACGCAACGCTGGGGCACCCAGGTACGTGTCCCTGATGACAGCAGAGCGAACCCTGTTACACATGTTTCTCCGGAGTCGAAGCTACATCAAGGATCCCATGTTAACACAGGTCCATCGATAACGACGCCTGCAGTTCGCATGGGAGTACCGTCATTGGACAGTGGAAAAGTGGAAAAAAGGTCGTCTTCTCCGACGAATCGAGGTTTCTACTCCACAGAAGTGATGGGCGGTGGCAGATACGGCGTCAGACACACGAAAACCAAAACTCGGACAATCTTCTCGGTAATGTACACGCCGGCGGTGGCAATGTGCATGTCTGGGGGATGTTTTCCTGGTGTGACCTGGGACCGCTGGTACCACTGGATGGGTCCCTGAACGCCAATGATTACCTGTCGTTCATCGCTGACCACATGCATCCCTTCATGTTAGATGTTTACCCTGGCGGAGATTGTGTCGACCAATATGACAATATGCTGTGCCACGTCGCTAATCAGGTGCGTGACTGGTTCTAGGAACACGACGGCGATATTTTCGTTCTCCCTTGGCCGGCGAAATCGCCTGATCTCAATCCCATAGAACACTTGTGGGACTATTTGGATCGACAAGTTCGACGTGACGCCCCACAATTACGTCATCTGTGGGACCTACGTGCTCTGCTGCAGTTCGAATATGCACTTGTGCCTCAAGCAACCTTCCAGGGCCTCATTGCGTTCATGTCTCGCCGCTGTAAACCGGACCAAGGGTGGTTATTCCCATTGTTAGGTAAGTGGCCATATTATTGTGATACGACTTTGTATTTTACAGGAAGAATTGTTACAAATTCCATTATCGTATGTTCATGAGTTGTATAAGTCTAATCGAAGTCAAACAGTTTCTGTCCTGAAACCCGAGGCTTACCGCTTATTAATGAAAAGTTTTTCATTAACAGTAAGGGTTTGCATTATTTTGGTAAACCTCTGTACCTTAATATGAAACTATTCGTTATTACTTTGTATCTTCTCCATAAATAGGTAGAAAGAAAAAAATGATCATCCATCCAAACTGATAGCATAAACAAGATTCTGGAAAGTACAGAATCTAAAGTAGATGGCACATTTTTTTTACTCACATTTATGATTTCCGATGTATTATCATAACGAAGTATGGATGATGGGTTATCACAAGTATGCTGTATCGGAAGGAATCTATCGAACAAATGAGAATCCTTCAGTTACAGTTCACACTAGATGATATACGAGCTTCATGTTCAGGGCTCATAGTGCTGAAATTGTAGTACAACGCAATAGACGAGCAGATGCGTCTTGGATTTTCCTTCAAGGTCGGCATAAATTTAATCTGTGATGTTCGCCACATGGATGACAGTTGCTCCTATGCTGTAATTTGGATTCAAGTGAGTGAAATATTTTGTAAAAACTGGCTCACACAGCGCCACTCAGGTATTTTCACATATTTTCTGAACAGTTCTTTCACTCTTGCGATATACACGAACTCTTGTGCTCGAAACGTTTTTCATGATGTACTTACGCGGTGAGTTACGTTCCAGTATCTTTAAGAGAGTAGCATTCGACCGTCTTCCTGGAAGAGCCTTCAGCTTTTGTGCCAGGCAATTGAAAATACTTATACATTTTTTTTTTGTTTTAATGGTAACTAAAAGACTATTTTTCGTGACCTAGGTTGTCAAAATTTCTTTAACTTTCCATCTCTATACTTTTACAGTAAATTAAATAAAAAAACATCTATAATTCGGACTAGTTGTTTCCAGAGTGGGAAGCGGACCAACCATTTTGGGTCCGGACCCGATCCGGGCCTGACCCGAACAAATATGCTTTGAGCTATAAACTCGAATATATGTCATTATCATCATGGTCAATAATTATCAATCCTCTGCTAGATGAAAGTCTCCCCAAGTTTCTTCCACAACGGACTTTCTTGGGCCAGTCTCCTCCACCCATCCGTCTCTCATATGGTCTTCTTTTGGGTATTTTCTGTCCCTTGGTATCCAGTCTAAAATTTCAGTTGTCCATCGGTGGTCCGTCCTTCTGGCAACATTCCCAGCCCATTACCATTTCAGGGACTTTACTCTGATCATGATGTCTTCCACTCTAGTTATTTTCTTTGTCCACGAGTTCCTCTTTTCATCTTTCTTGGTTACATCAAGCATATATGTCTCCATGCTTCTTTCAGTTGTCTGCAGCCTTTGTATGTTTTATAGTTAAGGTTCTTGTCTCTACTTCGTACGTTAGCTCTGGAATGATGCATTAATTAAACACTTTTCTGTTAAGACATAATGGCGTATTGCTCTTAAAAATTGTACTGTTTCTTCCAAAAGGTCTCCAACCAAGTTTTATGCTCCAATTAATTTCTTCATCAATGTGACCCTCGCTTGATATCTGCTGTCCAAGGTAAATATAGGAATTGGTTATCTCCAGCTTTTCCCCATCAATTGATAAATCTTCATTCCTTGTAAAAGAAGTTTACATTAGTTTTGTCTTCTGAAAGCTCATTTTTAATTCCATTTCTTTACTCTTCTCAGCAAGTTTCTGGATCACACACACTCTGCAACTCTGAAGTATTATTTCAAAGACCTCTGAGGGGTTCTTTGAAATATTTTGTTTCTATTCAAAAATAAAACAGAAGTAAAACCGGGTCGAAATCAGGTCATGAACACCTTGACCCGACCCGTTTGACCCGCAAGAAACAACCAGAGATGGAAACGGGTCCCGCTGACTCGTGACCCGTTTCCATCTCTGGTTGTTTCCCCATTTATTACGAATTAGTGAAGATTTTCTGTATTTCATTTCTCGAGTTCTTATACTTTTCAAGAGTTTGCATAAATTAGTGAAAAGCAGAAAAATGAAATGCCTAAAGCTTCTGTGTCTAAAATACTATTGTTCAAAACCTCTAATTTTCAGCATTTCACTTACTGTGCTGCTGTCTCTAATGAGCCGTTGCTGAAGTACAGAACAAAGATTCGTAGTGCTAGAAAATCGTAGCATGTCTGTACATAAACAAGACCAGAAAAGCAACTGTTTCTTTGTTCGACCACCGTGAGCAACTCGATGGGCAGGTAGGGGCACTGGCTCCTGGGATAAGAGAGAGCCAGTGGCGTAAGACAAACACATTATCCACGTCTCACCAGGATTCTCACCAATCTTGGATGAAGGGTCAGAAGCCACCGCTTAGACCCCTGCGCCCCTGGGGCGTTATGTTTCAGACGTTGTGTTGATAAATCGTCATCTACAAAAAACACGCACATACACATCTTCTGACTTATGTCAGTTTTTTAGCATCATAGTGAAATCAGTACCGAGCACTTGGATTAAACTGCAAGATCTAATCCAAGAATTATGATCATCATTTTCTTGAAAATTATTATGTTGTGAATTTTCCAGAAAATCGTAAAAATCATATCTGAAATTTTTTATACGAAATGTCTTGAGAGCATTATTATCGAGTGATGTGTGTTTTTGTTATTATCATGTTGTTTTAAATAGCAGTACGGATAATTCAAATTCTCATTTTAAATTGAAACTCTTTAAGTTAGTGACTGCAGATTGATAGTTATTAGCATGCATTAATTCCATAATGCCACATAATAATCACTGACACAGCTGTGTGGTTAAAGAAAGCGCTGTAGCTCTCCATTCGAAAAGTAATAAAGAAATAGTGTTGCACCACCAACTATGACACTCGGAATTTTTCTTATGTTTTAAGAGGTAAAACAGCTAAGGTTTTTTGACCAGTTTTATCGCCCAATCTGTGGGGACAGTTTAGGAATAAATATATACCTCTTTAATGACAGCAGTGCAGTGAATTTAGTGCTTAAGGTTTTCAGTAAGTTTTGCAAAATACTTCAGTAATTTTAGAATTTTTTTTAGCACTTAAGATTCGTTGTCGGAATAACCGTGAGATGGATGTTTACAAGGCTGTGCGCAGTTTTTGTTTTTTAATGCTTTGGCTAAAAGCTACTACTTAAACTTGATTTACAGAATTTGTTATCCGGTATCACGGATAGTTTAAGAACAAACATGCAGTGGATTAATCTTAGCTAGTACTTTTAACAAAAGCAGAATCTCCACAACACATTATAAAACGTTTCCGAATTTTAATCACTTGTTAAGCCCATGTTGACAAGACTTTTTATGTTAATTGCAAAAACAACAAAAAAAAAAAAAAAAAGAAAAGAAAACAGGAAACAAAAGAGAAAAAAAGAAAGGGAAGAAATAGAAAAGATAAAGGTCTGTCAATTTTTGTTCGAAAGATTATTTATTATTACCACAGGATTCTTTAAGTAGTGATCTTGATGTTGCAAGACTAAGTCTAGAGATCTCAACAAGCTTGATAGAGAACGAGTAAATTCCATTAGAAGTTACTTATGTTATCAGTTCTTGTTAAGTTATTCATTTCACATCCACAACTAGCCCGTGTGTGAGTGTTTATTAACTTCAAGAGAGGACTTAAACAACGAGAAAGAGAGAGAGAGAAAGAACCAACAGATAACTGCTTCTGCAAACTTGAGAAAGGTGCAATAATTTTGAAATGCACCAGCTTTGACTTCTTCCGTCTTATAAGTAAGATGCAATGATTATGACATGGTTCAGCTTTCGCTTCTTTTGTCTTATAAGTAAGAATCAGTCATTATGACATGGATCAGCTTTCACTTCTTTCGTCTCATAAGAAAGGTGCAATTATTATAAAATGGATCAGCTTTGACTTTTTCCGTCTTATAAGTGAGGAGCAATCACTATGAATTGGATCAGCTTTCACTTCTTTCATCTTATAAGATGAAATCATTATGAAATGGATCAGCATTGACTTCTTGCGTCTTATAAATAAAGGTGCAATCATTATGAAGTGGATCAGATTTGACTTCTTCCGTCTTGTAATATGAAATGAATCATCATTATGAAGTGGATCAGATTTGACTTCTTCCGTCTTATAATATGAAATGAATCATCATTATGAAGTGGATCAGATTTGACTTCCTCCGTCTTATAATATGAAATGAATCATCATTATGAAGTGGATCAGATTTGACTTCTTCCTTCTTTCTTCATTATGAAATGAATCAGTTTTGACGTCTTCCGTATAATAAGTTAGGTGCAATTATTATGAAAAGGAACAGCTTTGACTTCCTGCGCCTGATGAATAGGGTGCAATCGTTACAAAATGGATCAGCTTTGACTTCTTTCTTCATGTAAGTAAGGTGCAATCGTTACAAAATGGATCAGCTTTGACTTCTTTCTTCATGTAAGTAATGTGCAATCACTATGGAATGGATCAGCTTTGAATCCTTCGGTCTTATAAATACTATGTATAGTTTTGTTTATCTTATTTCACACTTGCATTTTTCGCAAATGTAGGAAAGTAATTAGAAAATTTCTACATATCTGTACATGACAATCTTCCCAGAAATTTACGATTTACAGCGGCAGTTTTTGCAGAAAGTGCTACGTTTATATCGTGAACCTAGAAATGTCTAAAATAAAATATGAAACCGTAACGCAATTTCGCAGACACACGTTTTTGTCCGACGGACATAAAAGAGATTTACTGTGGACAAGAATCTTACCACAGCGTTTTACATCATGACTAAAATAATTTCCTTTCCCTGTCACATTATGGGTACAAAGAAGTCTAAGGGTTTAAAATATAGTTTCAGGACGAACCAACGACGTAAAAGAGGCGTTCCTACGTGCCAAGGAAAGCAGAGTTAGCTGCAAAAGGAAGGTTAACTTCCACCTCTCACTGGAATCTTATCACTTCTGTTACATTAAGAATTGTGCAACTGTGTGGTAAAAGCGGAGTATGCAAATGCTTCCGTGACAGACGCAGCGGGAACACCGCTAAGAGAGCTTCTTGAGCCAAAGAACAGAAGCACTCGTAACCGTCACTTCGCATGCCGTTGCTATAGCAACCGCAATTGCTGCGGCTTCGAAGATTCACAATTCAATGAAATGTACCCTCTTGAAAACCGAAATTGATTTTTTTTGTCTTTTGTTTCCAATTCGTGGCTTCTCGAAACGGACAAAGATAGCCTTACGAAGGCTTCGATCTCTTCGATCAGAGCAAGGGAGCTCTGGAGAGAAGTACCCTTGCGACTAACAATATATTAGTACCCACTAAACTTTGTTAATAAGAAAGTTATTCTTGGAGGAAGGGAACTGCAACGACAAAGTTTGCTCTGCAAAAATTAATATATTAATATAAACCATGAGTGGGAGGGAGAGAGAGACTTCGCTCGACGAGAGCTCTTCCATGATGATATGAAAGAGGCTATTTTTTTTTACTCATATCTCACCTTTTGTTTCGAAAGGGTTTGGAAGAAATTCAGTTTCGTAGTGTCTGAGTCATATTTTCAGTGCATATCCTCCTGTTCGCATACCAAACAATATAGGAGGTAATCCACTGCTGTTGATGGCTTAATCGCTTCTTCTAATAGGGACCTGCTCTAAAGTAGCGTTGAACAGTTGGCGCACTTTTAGACAGTTTTAGTCCCTCATAGAAGTCAGGTAGTAAGTATTTAAACCATCCCAGTCTTAAACAGAACAAACAAGCAGTGATTTTCTTCTAGGGAAAAACGTACCGGAATTATTAAACATAAGTTGCTGTGAAAGGAGAGGGATCGACGTAAACCTTATTTTGGTTCTTTTTTTTTTTTGGGTTGGAGGTTTAACGACCACCGTGAGCAACTCAATGGGCTATAAGTAGTCGCCCGTCCCTAATTTAGGGTCACTGGTTCCAGGGAAGGGAGAGAGTCAGTGCTGTAAGACAAACACAACATCCATGCCTGACCGGGATTCGAACCCGGACCCCTTACGAACGAATGATCAGAGGCCAGCGCCTTAGACCACTGCGCCACCGGGGCGGCATAAACCTTATTACCGTTGCTTAGTGCAAAAGACAAAATCATAATTTACATAATCACATATTACTATATTAAAAAACCAAAATTCCATAACAGTTTTTTAATATATAGGAAATAAAGTTAAAGTCTTTGACAAGTTTACCCGCAAATGAGAGTAAAATCTGCGTTAAAGATTACATCACTGAGGAACAGAAGAGAACTGCAATTTGATCCTGAAAGTATAGTCCAATTCTGTTTAACTCTTAAGCTATTATTACCTCCTTGCTTTTGGTATCCACTGCCGAATCGTCTCCTCGAATGAGTCACAATCCGACATATTTTTTAGGATCGAACTGGGTTAGCAGACGGCCACTAATTATTAAAAATAACAATGAGGTTATTGCTGTTATTGAAAGAGAAAAGACCTACCTGGGATGATTATTAATTTCGTCTGACAAAATTCCCATTCATATTCTCTAGAAGATATAGTAATAGTTTGCAAAGTTGACTATTCGTCCAAGATGAGTCTGAGTTCGAATTTAAGTAAGGCATGGGTGTTATGTTTGTCTTGCGACACTGACTCGCTTCCTTACCGGGAACCAGTGGCCCTAATTTAGAAACGGGCGACTATTCATTTTCACTAAGTTGATACCTGCAAGATAATTTCTGCATTTATTGTTCACGATATAGTATATTTCGATTTGTATATAATGTATTGCTGTGCAAAGGATGTACAAAGTAATATGAACACCATGATTATAACAGTTAATTTTATTCGTGTAGGATGCAATAGAAAAAACCCTTGTGATTATAATTTGTGTATCTTTTCTTTGTACATGTTCTCCACGTTGTATACCGGTGTAGCACAAATTGCGTTCAGCAGCAGTTCGTACCAGCGGTCGGTGAAATGGGTGATCTGTCAGACTTCCAAAGAGGACAAATCGTGGGAGACCATTTAACAGAAGCGCCTGTAAACATAGCAGCCATATTGTTTGGGGTTTCAAGAACAACAGTCTTCATGGTTATGACTGCGTGCACAAAGCATACCTAAACTTAATCGGCGATGAAGAATAGTGGGCGAAAACCGAGACTGAATGAGAGGGGCCATCGAACACCTAACAAGAATTGTGTTCAGATGACACAGAACAATTGCAGCAAAAGTTACAACAGAACTAAATAACCACTTGGAAAACCCTGTGTCCACAAAAACAGTCTGCAGAGAACTTCACAAAGCCAACATCTATAGAAGAGCTGCAATTTCTAAACCCTTAATCACAGAAACCAATGCTCCAATGCGAAATCATGAGATCATGCATAGCAGCTGTACAGCTGAATACCGGAGACATGTGATATGGTCCGATGAGTCTTCATTTACATTATTCCCAACCGTATGTCTGGTTTATGTATGGAGAACCCTTCAAGGATGCTTACAATTCGAAATGTCTGGTCCTAACTGTGAAACATGGGGGTGGATTGGTGAGGATTTGGGTGGCCATATCTTGGCATTCGGTTGGCCCCCTGCATGGTTGAGTTACTGTCAGCAAGTACTTAGACATTCTAGGTGCTCAGGTGCATCCTATGATACAAATGTTGTTTACCAACAATGATGCCATTTTCAAGATGATAATGCCCTCATACACACACAGAACGGTTCAGTCTTGGTTTGAGGACCATCAAGATGAACTTCAACATCTTCCCTGGATAGCTCACTCGCTGACTTGAATATACGCTCATTGTCATGAAATTCCGCGCACCAAGAAAAACCGTGCGATTAACGCGAAACTGGAGGCTAGACATGCAAATGATTAAAGTTTCGTGCGACTCCTCTTGCCCACGCGTCCAAGACTGGCGCTGCAATTGCAATCCTTGAGGCTTATAAGGCACCGCGCAGGGGACCCCACATTCGTGCCGAAGTGCACGGTAAGAGTCAGGTGAGATCCCTGAGCGATAGACATGCCGAGGAGCCACTGTAGATGTGCGCACGGGCAACTGAAGGAGTTTGGTCGAAGCCGTATCGTCGGGATGAGAGAGGTAGGGTGGCCAGCGCGCCAAATCCGCCGCCATTTCTTCCGGTCGGACAGTACGGTGCGCTCGTGTTGGGAGCAATGGACACGGGAAGACACCCGGACACGGCGGAATGGCTCTGGACGTCCCAGACACACCACCAGTAGAGATGACCATAGAATCATGAGAGCAGCACGCACAGATTCAACGACGCTCTTGTCTGATATCCAAAGACATGTGGAGGTTATACAACGGACCTCTGTGTCCGCTAGAACCGTTTCCAGACCCATGGCAGAGGCGAATCTGCACTCTCGATGGATCTTACGCTTTCTGCCATTAACAGCTCACCATCGTCGGTGTCGATTACAGTGGTGTCGCAGCGAGCAACGTGGAATGCTACGGACTGGCGACGTATAGTGTTCAGCGACGAATCCCGCTTCTGGAAGCTAACAGACGACCACCGTGTCAGAGTGTGGAGGACGCAGGTTGGCGCTACAATCCCAACTTCACTGTACAGCGGCACACGTACCAAACAGCAGGCCTGATGATCTGGGGTGGCATCGCGTATAACAGCCGGACTACTTTCGCAGTGATCCGAGGGACGTTGAGAGCCTAGCGCTACGTACAGAAGATCCTGCGGTCCCATGTGCTGCCTTTCCTGGCGAGGCGGCCCGGCGACATTTTACAACAACCCATACAGCACAAAACGTTTCAGATATGTATCAGTAATGTTACAATCTCTCATTTTCGTTACAGTTTCAGAGATATCTTACAATTACGTTTCAGCAATATCTATTTTGGAACATAACTCTTTGTACATTACGGTTACGTTAAAAATAGCATTCACCAATACTACGGCTTTATAGTTTCCAATGTACATAATTGTTATGTTGATGTTACATTTCGGCGATATTTAAGATTTTTGATTTGGCAACGGCGTGGATGCGCATGCGCATTTATGCCATTTAATCGAAGCACTCTCGTAGTCGATCCACGTGCTACTGGGATATTCTTTGGTGATACTGTCGTACTCGAGTTAGCTGGGTGTAGGAGAACTGGCCACCAGAGAAGTGGCCAAAATTATTTTATGGGGCCGTACAAAAATTGCATTTCTGACCATTTCGTGTCCACGGCCCTCAGAGGTTGGTTATCTGAGTCATATAAATTTTCCATAATTTCGTCTTTTCTTAATTGCGATTATTAATGTTATTCTTTATAAAAAAAATGTGATCTACAACTCAACCAAACATTTCAGGGTTTACAAACTACAAGTTTGCAAAATTATCTGAGGGCATGTGCTAACTCAGGAAACCTGTCAAGGGCGGGGGGGGGGATACCAAAATTGTAAAATATAAAGAATTTCTGGTCCGATCGGGAAATTTTCAGCAATTACACGCTACAAGTCAACAAATTATCTGAGTGCATGTGCTACCTCAGGAAATTTGTCGGGGGAGGCGTAACACCAGAAGTATAAAATATAAAGAAGTTCTGGTCCGATCGGGAGATTTCTAGCATTTTCATTATAACTCGCCGCATTATCTGAGGGCAGTGCCTACTTAGCAAACCTGTCGGGAGGGGGAGGGCAATACCCAAAAGTGTACAATATAAAGGATTTCTGGTCCGATCGGGAGATTCAGCATTTACAACCTGCAAGGCAACAAATTATCTGGGTGCGTGTGCTGCCTCAGGAAACATGTCGGGGGGGGGGGCACCAAAAGTATAAAATATAAGGAATTTCTGGTCCGATAGGGAGATTTTCAGCATTTACAACCTACATCGCAACATACTTTCTAAAGGCATGTGCTACCTCAGGAAACCTCTCGAGGGGGGGGGGTAATACCAAAAATATAAAACAAAGTATTACTGGTTGTAAATGCTGAAAATCTCCCGATCGGACGAGAAATTCTTTATATTCTACACTTTTGGTATTACCTCTCCCGACAGGTTTCCTGGGTAGGCCTTAAGATAATTTGTTGAGTTGTAGCTTGTAAACGCTGAAAATATCCCGATCGGACCAGAAATTTTTTTTACTGTATTTCATATTTTAAGTTTTAAGCACTCCCCCTCCCCCGATAAGTTTCCTGGATTTGCACATATCCGCAGAGAATTTGTTTAGCTGTAATTTATAAACTTTGAAAAATATCGTAAATAAGAAAATACGAAATTACCGAAATGTAATGCGTGTCAGATAACCAATCTCGGGAGATGTAGCCACGGAGCAGTCCGGAACGCAATTTTTATACGGCCCCTTAAAATATTAGTGGGTAGTTCTCCGGTGGTCAGTTCTTTGGTAGCCAGTTCTCCGCTTTGTCTTTGGCCCGAAAATCATGGAAATGTCTACATTTCTTACTGAAAATAAAATATTAAAAAAAACATATTTTATGAACAGTAGTTGCTCAAGTAGCGGGGAATATAGCCACACGAAATGTGTTTATGCAGAACAATTTAGTGGCACTGAAATTCCAATGTATCCAGTTCTCCGGTGGCCACTTCTCCTCCGTACCCGGAGTTAGCTAGTTAGTGTACACTAGTGTCCGTCCGAAAGTTTTGAACGCCAGTGTATAATATCTTAGTACGTTTGCTGGTTTTGAATCAGAAAAAAAAGTCTCAATAAAAGTAGTTGTTAGTTTGTAAAGGTAGAAAAAAATAATGTTGATATATTAAGAAGTTTAACGACTACGCAAGTTTTGAAAAAAAAAATAGCGTAAGATATGCATAAAAAGGTACATTTCGTTAATTAATCATGGAGAAATTTAAGTAATCCTACAGAAAAATAAAATGATCGATGGAAAAAATAATGCATTTCTATTAAATAACGCATTCGCAAAGCATTGGCCTTCTCGTTAGTTCCTACAGAACGCTGTAAACGCGAGATGTCCCATGATCGAGTGGGATAATGCATTTGCCTAGAAACCCGCTGGACAGGGGTTCGAACCTGGCGTGACTTCGAGGATTTGTATTTCCTTGGAAAGAAAATTTCTCTAGAGTCGTGACGTCACACCGTAAAATTTCCTGATGGGGAAAAACAAAAAGGCGTACAGAAGATATCGCTGAAACCATGTGGAGAAGTAAAAAGAAAATTGGCGAGCAAAACATGTTTGGTAGGACCACGTGGCACACAAAATGTTATGGTTGAACACAAAGAGAAAATGGCGGACAAAAGATGGTCGGGAAGATCACGTGAAAAAACAATGGCTGCGACTGACGTCATGATTGACCAGGAATCGACCCTATGCGTCCTTGAGGCAGCACATGCACTGGTTCCTTTTTACAGAAACCTCCTATTATCACGTATAACAGTAATGTAACAATATTACAAATATCTTTCAAACACGTAACAGTAACATTAAGTTGGTATCTTGAAGTTACAAAGACCTTTCACTGTAACGTATCAGTTATGTTTTAAAGTTACGTAACGTTTGCGGACATTTTGACGTAACCGTAAGGTTTCTGAAACATTACTGTTACATTGCGCAACGTATCTGAAAAATCTCAATGTTTTATTGTTACGTATCTGTAACATGTACGAAATATTCTGTGCTGTGTGGGAAGATAACGCCCGTCCACGCACGGCTCCGGGTTTCCCAGGACTGTCTACTCATGCTTCGACGCTTCCGTGGCCTGCCATATCGCCTGATTTCTCGCCCATCGAGCACGTGTGGAACCAGATGGGACGCCAGTTTTCTTCATGTCCTAGTGTTCGTGATTTTGAGAGTCAGTTGCAAAAAGTGTGGGTGGGCCAGTCTGTCCCAGGATAAATTACGGCGTCTCTCTGACTACATGCCGGACCGTATCACCGCATGCATCGGAGCACGAAGCGGTCCGACTCGGTACTAACGCTGACCCGAATGTGTACCATATGTCCGCGCAAAATCGTCTTGCTGCAGTGATATTGTAATTACTTCTGTCCTTGGTATGTACCATCTCGCTACTAAAATCTCATTTCAATCCGACTCCTCCTTCTTGGTGCGCGGATTTTTATGGCAATGAGTGTAATAGAACCAGTGTGGGCAGGTTTGGAGAGCAGAGTGAGTAGCAGATTTCATCTTTCGACATCTGTGAAGCAATTGGCTGATGTTCTGATGGACGACAGGCAAAACATTCCACTGGAGACTATTCAATAGGTGAATAAATCTATTCAAGATGGTTGGAAGCTGTATTCAAGGCAAATGGAGGTCCAACACCTTATTTATAAAAATATGTTGCCCATTACCAGGTGTCCACGTTATTTTGCCCAACCCCTGAATGTGAAAGAAACCTTTCCGTGTACAATTTGGGAACAAATCAAACTCCTGCCATCTCTCTCCCTAACATGTTACGAGAATGTTTTCCTCTAACGTTTTACATGTAATAACATGTCTCTCTAATATGTCACTAACACGTCTCTCTAACATGTCCCTAACACGTCTCTCTCAAACATGTTACACGTGAGTTATTACGATATCTTAATTAAATAACTATTCCAAAACTCAAAATCAAGCATTTTGTGTTGAGAAACGGCCGAGCCGCCGTTCTGGGGCATTTTGCTATAAAAATGCCCTGGAAAAAGTAATAAAAGTCATATAGACGATAACAGAAGCAAGGATATGGTCGCGTGGCTGCACATCTCCTTACGGGGGTTTCTATCCATTAATTATTTAGTGAAAGGGCTCGTATGAAATCCTAGCAGTTTCTTGAGATACTCAACTGCTCCAAATTTGCTAGAATCCACACTATTCATAGAACCTTCTCACAGATATATTTTTATATCATGAAAGTGGAATAACATTTAAGTGAAGAAAATATTTCTTATAATTAACAGTATTTCAGAATATATTAATTCGTTAATTTTTCGGAACTAAACGGACTTCTAGCAATAAAAATGTAATGAATAAATTCGCCCATCTCATCCAACTTCATGCAGTGTTAATATTTGTTTCCTGGTCTTACAGATAACTGCGTAGTTCTCGTGTGTTAATCAGCATCTCAATTTAAATAAGAATTGATTTCCAGCAGAAAATTGCAGCATACGAACTGAAAACTCTGGAAAACGTAGTGAGATACCAGCTTCAGTAGAATCCAAGAGTTGCGCTACGTGTTATTCTAAATTCTTTTTATCTAGGAACTGTTCTTTATCGTATTACTTCCTGTTGTGTAATTAATAGAAAGAGGATCTTTGGTATTCTCACGTCAGACTAGAAACTAATTCAAAGTAAATTTGTATACATGTGCACTCAGATCTCTGTACCATAATGATCTAAGCGGATGGGAATAAGTTCATTAACCTTGAGTCGAAATTGAAAATGCTCTTGGAATACCTAATCATTAATGCTAGCTTAGACGCGATCTAGAAAACTTCATTCCCACACGATGTATGTAGTTTGATGAGTGTGATTTAAAAGGAGGTTTACTTCTTTGCGATAACAAATCTACCTGATTTCCTTTAGTAGTTTTCAGCTTAATTATGCAATTAGCTCGAAATTCTGCGAGGCCTGATTACCGGGTAAAAGCATTAATGATCATTAAGTCCTCTCAGCCGTTTCGCTGTGCAATGAATATCGCAGCTATTATACTGTAGAACTCTATAAGAATTTCATGTTCATGTAATTCAAGTTGAACAACTATATGAACTGTCGGTGTTTCGCAGTATGGAACAATATTGACATTTGTACAAGCGCTGCAGAAATGTTGCGTAAGTTATAAACACAGCCGAAGATCTGCTTCGTTTTTGCGTATAATTTTATAATTTAGTACACTTATTAAACGTCTCAAATGATAGCTTTTCAAATAGTTAATAAAGAATAATCACATTTTCTATCTGCTTAACCAAATACCAGATTCCTGCCTTAAAAAAAAGTACCTCATTTTGTCACTGAAGCAGCGCCCATTGGGAGAAAAATTTCTTTTATGCTATTGCACGCATCAATCAAATTATACCATTTCAACTTTTATTGTTAGGCTCATGTGATATTTTCTAACGAAACGCTTGCTGTGAAAGAACTTGTTTTGCAAAGAAACTAAATTACTCAGGAATAATGCCCATAGCTGTTTTCCAAGATCGGTTACGAAACTGAAATTTAACGAGAGTACAAGCAGTTGCGCGCCCCTAATTTGGGTACGCTGGTTTCCGGGAGAGAAGACGGCCAGCGCTCAGGGCGGGTGCATAACCCATGCCTCATTTGGGACTTGCAATAAGGTCCAGCTCGGATGATTAGCCAATGCCCCGCCCCCAGTTGGTATTTTGGCCTTCATTTGTTTTCCATACTGATTGGCGTTGGAAATGCCACACCAGGAATTATTTCTCGGAGCGCCACCCAAATTGCAGAATGTGTGTCGACAGTTGGGTTATGTAAATGAGTGCCGATGCAGGCGAATCACGTGATAGCTGAGGGCGAGAAACCACAAATTTTCCGGTGCTCAAACTCGCATCCTTCCGGTCTGAAGCCGAATGTTTTCCCAATTAAGCTACGCTGATCGACTTTATCGCTGCAACTTTGCCGTTTTGACATGTGCTTTCCCTCTGTAGTACGTCACATACACTGAAGTGCCAGAAAAACAGGTATACCAGTCTAATACTTGGTAGGTCCCCCACGAGAGCGCAGGACTGCAGAAATACGACGGGGCATGGACTCCACTAGCTTCTGGAAATATGCTGTAGGCAATGTACGCCATACTTCCTGCAGAGCATTCCACAATTCGGGTGTATTCCAAGGTCTCGGATTCCTGTGTTCGATAGCGCGTTGCATGGCATCCCAAATGTGTTCTATCACGTTCAGATCTGGGGACATGGGTGGGAATGGCAACACCCCAAGCTCAAATGAATGCTCCTCTAACCATAATGTGGCGTCCCGACACTTGTGTGGAGGTGCATTGTCCTGTTTGGAACAGGCCCAACCCATCAGCATGAATGCAGGACATGAACGGGTGTACCTCGTCAGAAAGGATGTGAGCATAGCGTTGGCCATTCACAAACGTTTGTAGACGTACCAGGGGTCTCAGTGAAGTCCATCTAAACACACCCCATACCATTACGGACCCCCCCACCAGCCGGTACAGTTCACTGTTGACAGGTGGCATCCATGGCTTCATGGGGTTTACGCCACTCACGAATCCTTCAATCTGCCCGATACAGTTGGAAATGCGACTCGTCAGACCAGGCTACTTGTTTCAAGTAATCAAGTGTCCAGTGGCGTGTGACCGTGCCCAAGCGGGGCGCATGGCTCTGTGTCGTACACCCATCAAGGGGACTAGAGTTGGGCGTCAGGTCCCAAAACTCATATCGTGCAGGGTACGTTGCACAGCACTGACGCTGATGCTTGTTGAGGCTGTAGCATTGAATTCCGATGATACCTGCGAGAGTATCGCGTGAAACGATTCTTGACAGCCGACGATGGTCACGTTCACCCAATGTCTTTTTACGGCCACACTGGTATCGTAGGTAAGAGAATTCCGATGATACCTGCGAGAGTATCGCGTGAAATGATTCTTGACAGCCGACGATGGTCACGTTCACCCAATGTCTTTTTACTGCCACACTGGTATCATAGGTAAGAGAATTCCGATGATACCTGCGAGAGTATCGCGTAAAACGATTCTTGACAGCCGACGATGGTCACGTTCACCCAATGTCTTTTTACGGCCACACTGGTATCGTGGGTAAGAGAATTCCGATGATACCTGCGAGAGTATCGCGTGAAACGATTCTTGACAGCCGACGATGGTCACGTTCACCCAATGTCTTTTTACGGCCACACTGGTATCGTAGGTAAGAGAATTCCGATGATACCTGCGAGAGTATCGCGTGAAACGATTCTTGACAGCCGACGATGGTCACGTTCACCCAATGTCTTTTTACGGACACACTGGTATCGTAGGTTAGAGGTCTTGCAGGAATTCTTGTATTCACGGTACACCCTTGCAATGGTCGTCCGTGAAAATCCGAACTTCGTTTCTACCTCCTATAATACTATGGCCCATCTCACGAGCGCCAACTATGACACCGCGTTGAAAATCGCTTAAATCGTTATTACTTGTCATTCTCATGCCGAAAACAGCTGTGACAGCTGGCAAGGATGTCTATCGCTTTATATACGCATTGGCGGACGCATCCGAGTACGCGCATAGGTGACGTTGCTATGTAGTTTGCATATGCTCGACTGTACCAGTTTTTCTGACGCTTCAGTGTATACCCCACCCCATCCCCTTGAGAAAGGTGGCGGCACGAAATCTCAGGTTTCAGTTCCGCCGCAAACCATGCTTGAAGTAACACTCTGTAGAGGAAGGAATTCTCACTAATTCCTGACATTGTGTGGAAGAAGCATCACACATGGTTCGAAGCGAAGAAGGAATTATATTGAATTCCGGGCGTTGTGTGGAGCGAACATCAAACGTTTTTGTTCGAAGAACCAAACGGCCAGTAGATCCATTTCCATAATTGGGTACCAATGGGTAAACACAAATTTACCGGTGACGGAGACCGAACTTGCATCCTTCTACTCCAGAGCTGAATGCTTTCCCATTCAAATTACACCGACAGACTTTATCACTGCAACTTTGCCGTCTTAACACGCGCTTCACCTCTGTAATACGTCACAAGGGAGAATAAAAAAAATAACTGATTGGAGTAGCTAGGTTTGGTCGTCCTCACCCGGAGCGTGTGTACCACCGCATCGGAATGATCTCGGTGGCAAAAGCATGTATAAGGAGTAATAATGTCTGCGCGACGTAATCGGAAATTCTACCATCACATATACACCTTTATTAGAGGCTTCGTCACTGGGCTACGTACGACTACTTGGTCCGTTCGTCGCATAGCAGCGGAATCGCTTCGGGATGCAACAACTGTCAGCCAAATGTGGCGACAGTGGTTCCAGTAAGGAAACGTGCGCTGTCGTAGGGAGATTAGTGCACGTAGGCGGACATTAGAATCCCTCGATCACCGCATTCGACGACAAGCTGTCGCAAATCCTCAATCCTCAGCCGACGACATTCGACGAGGAGCACAGGCAGATATGGACATCCCCGTATCGACACAGAATGTAAATTGCAGATAGGCGGCGGTAGGATTTCACTGTTGCCAGCAATTGTGGAGACTGCCACTCATCGCAGCACGTTGTCGCACAAGGCTGCAATGGGGCTGTGCCAAACATGAATGGCAGAACGAAGAGATCCATGTCGTATTTAGCGACGAGTCTCGACTCTGTCTCAGCGATGTCGATCGCCTATTGAGATTGACGATCACCAGGCTGGCCTTGTTGCAATCTATGAAATTCATACGGTTGTTTAGTCTGGTGTCATGTTTTGGGGGCTATCGGTTTCAACAGCCGTTCACTCCTCCTACGCATAGTGGGTACAGTGACAGCACGACGATACGTCGGTGAGGTGCTGAGCACGTTTTGTTGCAGACAGTGCCTGAAAGATGTGTAGGTACTGCTCCTTGACCAGTGCAATCCCCGATTTTTTCCTAATAGAAAATTTGTGGGAAGATATTGGCAGGCGACTTAATGCCTCTGCACGACCCCTTCGCAATGTCTATGAATTGTGGTTACAGGTCAACGCCGCATAGTCAGAAATACCTCAGAACTCTGTCCGCGGACTTTTCTACTCGATGTGTCGTCGGGTTGGAGAATGTAGAGTCCAGAATGACTGTCATACGATCCACAGACCCAGGCCACATCGCCCATGTCCCTTCGCACATGGCATTTATATAATCACTCAGATAGGAGCATTAAATCGTTTTTTCTCACTTACTTTCCATATGTGAGGCGAGTTTCGTCTCATTTCCTGTATTTCTTCATAGTGTGTCCTTTTTTACGTAGGTCGTTCAGAAAAAAAGGTTACACGTACTACTGTATAATGTAAATGCGGGATGTCGTACGAGTGGCATAGATGGCATGTGCGTTCCAGAGATGGCGCTACTGTTTCAGGCACCTCCGTAAACTCCTGTACCCAGCGATAAATGCGCAGTGACATTTCGAAATGGCGACTCGATTGGAAACGTAGCCTCAGGTCGAAGCGAGAGCAGTGATGAGGTCTTTATGAGCCAAGAACGTGCCCGAAGCCGAAATTCATCGGCAGCTCGTCAAAGTTATGAGACAACGTGATGTCTCAACAACACATAGCGAAATGTTGTAGTTCGTTTCAATACGGCAGGGATGATGTGGAGAACCGACATCGCACAAACTGTGGACGCCCAAGTTTGTCGACGACAGAGATCAACACTGCACGTGTAGACGAAATGATTCAAGACGACCAAAGGTAACTTTGCGCCATATTGCGTCCCAGTTGGGATTGAGCTATGGCGTTGTTCAAAATCTTGTGGTGGATGTTTTGCAGTCCTCCAAGGTTTGTGCCGGATTAATGCCACGTTCATTGCCCGTTGATCACAAAGCAGCACATATGATTGCGCGTTTCACGTTCCTACAGCGTTACTTAGAAGACGGACAGAGCTTTCTTGACCATATTGTGACTGGTGACGAGACGTGACTCCACCATTTCGCTCCCATCAGCAAGCTAGCTCCCATGCAATGGAAACACGCTGCTTCGCCGTCGGAAAGTTTAAAGTCTCACTGTTTGCTGGAAAAATCATGGCTTTCGTTTTCTGGGATTTCTCGGATGCGGTTTTGGCGGATTCTTAAGGCTTGGACGCACCACCAACGCCGATCAGTACTGTGCCGCGTTGAAAAAATTGCACGACAGCATCCGACGAAAACGACTGAGTATACTGAGCGATGATGTCATTTTCTTTGGCGATAACGCGAGGGTCGCATACCACCAAAACCAAGGAGCCCTTGCTCCACAAATTCCAACGGGAGATGTGGATGCACCCGGCTTAGAGACCAAATTTGGTTCCTAGTGACTTTCACCTCTTTCCTGCGCTGAAAAAGCACCTGTCTGGTACTCGCTTCACGTGTGGCGATTACGTGAAATAAACTGCACGAAATTGGCTACATCAGCAGGGACATGAATATTTTCGGTGCAACATGGACATTTGTCGGTCCTGCGGTCCGACAAATGTCTGAATCGTCACGGTAATTTCATCAAGAAATAGTGTTTCATATCCATTGTTACATAGCACAAACACTTCTTGGTTGGTGAGTTTTCCTTTCTCCTGCTCGAAAGTGTAACCATTTTTTTCTGATCGACCCTCGTATGTCGAGCAGTGTACATCCCATTGCAAGGGTCCCTCTGCAATTTCAAAATTAAATTGGGGAAGATATAAAATAATTTACATTAAAGTATGACACAACAGATTATTACGAAGGATTATTACGAAGCTGGGGAGCTAATGTTTCGATTTAAAAATCACTGTGTTTACCTTATTTTCATTTGCTTGTTTAACAACCACATGAGCTAGGAGGGAACTTCGATCTCCAGTTTAAAGTTACTGATTCCAGTGATGGAAGAAACAAAAGAGAAGAAATTGAAAAAGGTCCTTGACTTCAACTGTAATCAGAACTTGACCCTCAGTGTGAAACGCTTGCTCAGTTTTTGTTCTCTCACAGTTATTGTTAAAAGTTAAGCACAACATTTTGTGTACTAGTACACAATCCACTTAGAATAAACTGAACTAGACGAAACCCGTCGGAATCGACGGTTAGTTTTTTTTTCTTTGAAAAGAATAAACTCATATGAAAGAACAAATATAAACTTTATTTGATTGACAAATTCATTCAATCACTTCAGTAAAGACAAGTCCACGTTCGTGTTTTTTTTTTTTTTTTTTGACTGAAGGTTTGATGATTAAACGACCACCGTGAGCAACTCATTGTGCTATAAGCAGTCCCGTCCCTAATTTAAGGTCACTGGTTCCAGAGAAGGGAGAGAGCCAGTGCCGTAAGAGACAAACACAACATCCCTGCCTTACCGGGATTCGAACCCGGACCCTTCACGAACAAATAATCATAAGCCAGCCCCTAGACCACTGCGCCACCGGGGCGGCCAGGTTCGTGATGAGCATCACGACTGCACCTTTTTATAGTCGTAAAATGTGAGGCGGAAGACCACTCATCTCGATCGTGTGCAAAACTTCAACTGGATAGCGCACGTTTTCTCTCTCATCTTCAGTCACAACTGTGTATGTAAATGTTGTTGGAATGAGATTCACGTTCCGAATACTCTTCATTCTCTCTTGTCTGAGACATATATAGTTGCGACCCATTGATCGCCCACTCCTCCCAGTAAGGCGCTTACGTTTTCTTTTTCTTTTTCTGCTGGAGAGACATTCTGTTAAGGGTAAGTATGCAACAAAGTATTTACTTACTTTAGGACTGCTAATAGAACACCATGCACACAACAAGTCTCACACTGAACTGAGCGCCTGATGTAGATAAGGGCAGCACGCCGCTCCCATAGACTTTACATTAAACATTTGCCGCCCCGCCACGCCGGAACCGTTGCCCTAATCTCACTTTTCTCTTCGATTGGAAAATCTACATGATAAGACCTTTATTTTGATTCATAAACTATATTTTTACGTTCAGCCGTTCTCTCAAAATATGTCTTACAGTAAAAAACCTTATAGAATGAAGATATAGGTGGCGCAACTCAATATGTACATTCTAAATATGTTCATTAACTATGGTCAACGGAATGTTTATTTACATGTTTACATAATGGGAAACATCTTATCTACGTGAATAAACTGGATCGAAGGAATATGAAATTGTATATATACATCACACAGTCCAACGGCACTACGCAATCAGGTCTTCGAGAGTGTTCGCGGTTCCGATGAGAAGAACTTTGATACGAATGCCTGCTAGCGTTGCTGTGCGCAACGGTTCGCTCAAAAAAGAGAAAACTTCGGACTTTGGACTATCTCAATTCCTCCATGCTATCGCCTTCAACAGCGCGTGAGTCAACCGGAGGCGATCAATTGCCAACCGGACGCTTCTCCTATAGACTTTACATGGAAACTTTGCCGCCCCACGGCGCCCGTACCGTTTCCCCAATCTCATCTTTCTCTTCGACTGGCACATTTACATGGTAAGACCTTTATTTTGATACCTCAACAATATCTTTACGTTGTGCCGTTCTCTCAAAATAGGACTCACAGTAAAAAACCTTATAGAATTAATATATAGATTTCGGATGCTTTTTATCTGTGCAGACGTCTTAACTCTTTAACGACCATAACGCCCAAAACGCTCGTACACACAAACGACCATAGCCGCCTGAAAAGCCTGTCTAGAGTGAGATAGATTTCGCATCCTTACCTGTTCTTTAAATTTACAAGACCCATGAGGGATCATCAGGATTTATCGTCAGCCACCATTGTTGTTACTAAGCAAAAAGTTTAACACCAAACTGTTTAGGGCGTTATGGTATATACAGTAGAGTGATACCAAATTTTAGGGTAATGGTCGTTAAAGGGTTAAACGTGTCGGGACGGATAGTGCGGTATTGCGATGCGAAAGTGTTGGAGAGCACGTGGTCTTAATAGTAATCGTAAACAGATCGTTATCAGCATTGGATAATACGTTGCTGACAAGCAAATGAGAACGTAATTCTTCTGAGATTTTCTATTCAATTAACGTGGACTTCAGTCGGAGTTAACTGATGGCATACTGTGGGCAAAATGTTTAACTATGAATATCATATAAACAATATGACTGACTAAAAATACACTTGACAGGCATGTCAGTGTGACATGCCTGTCAACTCCTGAAAGTGGTTTACATGCGTGTAACGCGTTCATTGCTGTCGTAGGGTTAACGGTTTGAACGCGCCTTGCGCGTTTCTATCCCAGGAGTAAATATTTTAAGTGTTGGGCAATAAGCAAGCTGTTATCCCTGTTTTGCGTCTAAACATTTGCTTACATAATCGCCTTAATTTACATTCTTTTAAAAGAAAGTCGCTTTCGTATACGTTTGGGCTAATTTGTGATATGTTGATGCGTGTCCGAGCGGTTTTGTTTCAGTACGTGTGGAATGGCGTTCGTACCATCCGGGAGCTGGTTTGGTTAGGTGAGAGCGGCTGTTAGTTTACCGTCTGACAGGAATTTTGATACCAGAGCCTATAGGAAATAGAGAACAAGAGTTAAACACATTACCATTTTTTATTATTGGCGGAACTTTTCGGCCGGGCCGTTGCCTCCTGCTTTACAGACGAGGGAACGTCTCTCCTTCTTCTTAATGAATTAGAGCCTGCCCCTAGAGTCGGTGAAATAATTCTTCGCCGCTAGGCGTATCTAAGTTCACAGAAGTTCGGGACCCGCAGGTACGTAGACCGCAAAACTGTGCAAAATAATGACAATAAAAAAGAGTACTCACATATATCTCGCCGATACCAGATAATCATTTTTGCATTAGAGGATGGCTGATCCCACCTGCACGACGCGCGGCTGGACCAAAGAATTACTTAAATCGTCGTTAACTTGAAGTTTTCACCACACACACAAGGACATGGGTGATGCAGAGAGAAGCACTTTTTAAGGCTTATAGTAGCCTTTCACCTGTATGACATCGGGAGGGTGGGCACTCCCTTCCTTTCACTTGGGCACTCCCCTTCCTTTCACTTTCCTCGAGGCGAAAACCCCTTTCTTTCTTCGCGCCAAGACCTGGCGAAGGTGGATGGGGTAGACGGGGGTTGGCACTCTTTGGCCCTGCAGAGGGATCCGTTCTCAGGTTAGTGCGTGTAGCTGCTGGCGACGTCACGGGGTTCAACGACCTCCGCGCCTCTACGGCTAAGCAAAACTTCCTCGTCTCTGGACTTCTAGGCAGGATGAAGAAGACCTTTACTTGGCGCTCCTGACTTACATTCCTAATTTCTCGCTAGCAACTTTCTATGAATTCACTTCACGGCCAGGGAGTTGTCTGTAGCTGTACGTACGCTGAGTGAATTTCCGACGAGCTAAGCGTTCTGACAGCAGCGTACGACCCCTGCACAAAATCACGCAGCTCTTTTATACAGCAGTCGAATCGCTATTCCGGGCGGCTTCCTCCACCTAATTCCGCGGACGCTCTCAATTAGAAATTTCGGTGATCTTACAACGGCACATAGTTACGGCTAGGCTTTTCTTAATTAACCGAACCCGAATCGTCTGACCACTGCGAAGCGGGTACCGTCGCTATTTCTTACTCCGGGACGTCATCCCCTTGCCCATCTTACCACCGCGGACTGCACAAACCAACCGAGCTATTTCTCGTCTGCCCCTTCTCGGCGGCAAACAAAAATTGCTCTTTTCTGTTTTAAAGTGTCTGCCTTGTTCTTTCTCTGTCAACGTCCTCGAATTGCTCTCCCCTTTCCGTACAGAGCGCTTATCGCCGGCTCCAGACTTTCATCGTTACTGACCTCCGACCCACGATATCTAAAATTTCAGCGTCGGCTTAGAGCTTTTTGACGTAAATCGCCTAAAAGAAGACATATTTATAAGGACCTGGACGCCTAAAAGAAGGCATATTTAAGAGGACCGAGCTGTGTGATCCCCTTTGTTTCTGGGTGGGCCTTCACAATCAACCTTACAATTTATTTGTTTCCACCCAGCTAAAGCGCATTACCAGACTTCCCCAATTAGGCGCATTAATTTTTCTAGTTAATTTTGCACTTGGCCGAATACTTAATTAAAACATTATAATAATTTAGTCACTCTTATCAAGCCCGCCTCCCTTTTATAATTAATTAATTTAGTCCCCAAATTTTGTATCAGTATTAATTTGTATCTCGAGAGCACTTGTTTTTCTTTCAAACCCAGTATTACCTCCACATAGAAGGAACAAGTTTCGCGTAACTTAATTTTATTAATCTGAATACATTAGATATTATTTTATTCAGAAACATCATCCAATCAGATTTAATGGTCAGCTGGAAAACCTGATAAAATGCGCATAAGTTACTCCAGTTCGAGGCTAGTGGTGGTGGATGTATTCTCCAGAGGGTTTCATATTTCCGTTTCTAAGAAATTTATCGTGGGTCCCACATGTGATGAATGCAAAGTGAGTTCTGTTATGAAAGTTGGATAATGACACATCCGCTGTTACTACAATCCATATATATATATATACGTGTATAATAGAAATGTGCCCTTTTGGAATGGCATATTTAGTTCCAGCAAGTATTATAAACAATAGTACCCAAAGCATTATAGATGATGAATTTTAAGCAAAGGATAGTATGACATAAATGCATTTTGAAACTATAGTTAGAAAGTAATAAAACATTTATGCAATATTATTTTGAGTTTCGCTTATTCCAGGAAACAGAATTTTAAGTTCATGTTTTGAGCTGCGAATTACGTTGCTAACTTGCATATAATGTAATACGTAAATATTTCACATACTGGATACTACGTTGAATGAATGCTAAAATTAGTCTTGGACGTGCTGCGTATCTCTCGAAGAAAGGCATATAGTTCAACTTTACTCAAGTTACCAAATCTCGAATCATCGTCGTGCAGAGAAGCCTAGGAACGGTGAGAGTTTCACACTGCGAGACCAGTCCTCCAGCTGACGGAAAATGACTTTTATTTGCGAAATGAAGCAAAGCTTTCTTTAAGCGGCTGCTGTTGAACTCAGTGGCATTTTCAAAGCGGCTCATTCAGATTTTGCAAGCCTATCGGAGGGTTAAGTCGACTTCAGTACACCAGAGCAGTTTTACCTACGTTACATGAAAGATCTATGCCTTGGTACGACATGAAATTATTCGGATTGGTAATAGATCCCATTGCATAGACTTTGCGAACTCGCAACAGGTGTTAAGTTTTGTTACAACATTTGGTAGAAGTTCAAGCAAAGGATTGTGTTGCATTGCTCTAACTTCAAGCTAAAATTTTTATTTTGTTTCCTGCCCTGTAGGGAACTAAGAAAAATACTATTCCTCTCTTTTCCTACATTCCACTTTCGACTTTCGATTGAAAAGAATGATGGCATAAGGAAATCTGTACTTTTGCTCCCATGACAAAAATCAATCTTTGCAACATAAGGTACGCGAGAAAAATTTAAAGAACATCTGATTACGTACATACGCATATTTACCGTTTTAATTACGATATTAGATAATGGGTGAACTTACATGTGGGACGTATGCAGGTGTTAAGTTTTATCAGTAATTAGTATTTTAGAAGCGTACGGTATCTCAAAAATATGTTTATGCGAAAATATCTAACTACTAGATACAACAGAGGACTATTACGAAAACAATGGGTTTTGTTCATTCGTAAGTGTGAAACAATTCAGTCAAGAGATAACGCATATTTGCTCTCCATACTCCGATGGGATAAAAAAGCAATTGTTGAATTTTCCTACGTTGCATCAATTCCGCCACCGTAGTTGTAAAAGAGGCAGGTGTGACTCCATACTTACTTTCCCTTACTTTTCCGTTTTTCAGTTCTTTTCGTTTCTAACCTTTTCTTTAACCTAGCGTGGATTACTGTGACCATATCTGGCCCTTACATGAACAAAATTTCTGACGTATCATTTATGCATATTTTACAATTCTGAAAGTGCAGTATAGTTGCAGGGAAATCTTACTTCGCAAGTTCCTTATATCGGCTTATGCGAATGCATTTTTTCTTTGTTTGGAAACTGCGCCATCATACATAATCTGAAAGTCGATTCAAGTTCGTCTCTCAAGTGAATTTTGCTCTGCTTAGGAGAGACCCACAAGTTTCTATTGTATTGTCGGATAAATATTCGCAGTTAGTTATCGTTAACAGCAGTTTTCATTTCCAAGGTATAAGTGAGGTTATTAATAATATCCCGCTCAAGGAGTTGTGCTCTGATCCAACGAAGTCCACCATTTCTGCTTTGAGTAGGCTGAGAAAAGCTTATGAATTTCCTGAAGGCTTTGCGTTTGCGTTCACTCCAACCCCAGGTTACCGTGTGCCTGATATGTTTGGTCGCATTAAATTGCATAAGGAGGGGTACCTGTTTCGTCCTCTGGTATCGGGATATGTTAGCCCCACCAGACCTTTAGAAAAAGCCTTGGCTAATTTTCTTGCCAAATTAACCGGGAATTCACTTTATTCGATTAAGAGTCCCGTTGAGGCTTTGGATAGGCTTAGGGCGCTTCAGCCGCACCCTGGACCTCTGATTTTGGCGTCCTTAGATGTTCTAGCATTGTACCTTAATGTACCCATTGAAGCTACATATCGTATTATTGAGGCTAAGCTTGCTGAAACTCACGTTCTCTCCTTCAAATTTCTGCTATTATGAATGCCTTGCGATTTGTTACACAACATTCGCTCTTTAGGCTGTATTTATCAGCAGCTTGAAGTTTCTCCTATGGGTTCCCCATCTCTGCTGTTCTCGCCGAGATTCTGATGCAGGATCTTGAGAACAAAGTCATTAGTGAATTTTCCATTCCCCCCGCTTTTATTTTTAATGTACGTCGACGATATCTTGTTAGCGTGGCTTCACTCCCAAGATGATTTATTTTGTTTCGCCAACGTACTTTCTTCAAAGTATCTCACTATCAGGCTCACGGTACAACTTGAGCCTAATTGTGAAATCCCTTTTCTTGATTTTTATATTCACAGGCACCCAATTTTGAATCATTTGTCTTTTTCGGCCTATCGTAAGCCTTCTGCCACTGATTCCTTAACCCCGTTTACTTCCTTTCATCCTATGCCACATACTGTAAAGTAGTGGCGCTTAACTCTTTATTTCACAGAGCATTCACTTATTCCTACGCTAGGGTTTTCTTTAATCAGGAAATCCATTTCATTTTTGACTTACCCAACTCTTTTAATTATCCCCGACAGGTTGTTACCAAACTTTTTCGTCGCGTTTATGCCTCCCGTTGACCCCTATCAACTTTGGTCGGTGATCCACATGTTGTTAAAAAGTTTGTTGGAAAAATTTATTTCCTGCCTGGTTTTACCACCTTATTGTATAACATTTGTTCTAAATACCGGCTATATTTTGGCGTGGGGGTTAACAATCTATCATCCGTTTTGATGAAAGACCGCCCAAGAACCGATGATTCACAGAGGTGGTGTGTTTATTATATCCAACTATTGGACAATGAATCGCATGAGTTTTTGCAGCTTGAGGCACCACTCGGCGGAAACTGTGCCTCAGGCTGCAGGAACATAAATATAGCTTAAAATCAAGCCATATCTGTACATTGCTTACCAAGTGCATTGATTCGGAGGATTTAATCCCAGACTGGGACAATGTCAAAATTTTGAAAACCCCAGCCTTTACACACATGTTGCTGATGACTGAGAGTTTCTACGTTCAAAGACTATTGCTGCAATCATTGCCCTTGGGATCTACGTGATGTTTGGAGGAGTTGTTTGTCTACACGTACCGGATATTCCTCAGAACTACATACCGTTTTTAGACTTTCATGTTTAATATTGCAATTTTAATCATGTTTTCTATTTGTGATGTGGTGTCGCTTTGATCGTGGCTTAACACCGGTATAGATGGCGTGTATAACGCAAGATTCTGTTACGTCGATTACTGTTATGGTGCACTGCTAATATTTTAACTGAACGGTGTGGGAAATCCGCTAACACCTGATGATGATGAGGCGTCTGTCGTCTTGAAAGTGCTAGTGTGTTTTAATGTATTTTAATGTGCATATATTTCATATTTTAATATCATTAAGAATCGTGTGTTAAGACGGTATTCATTCTAATAGTTCTGTGTGCACGAAGGTTTCTTCTGCATTTTGAATTTTCTAATTTTCTCTTCGCATGGCAGGTTTTGTCCGCGTTGATCCACGAGCGATGAAGATTTGCAACTTCAAATGACTTCTACAATACAAGTTGTCTACTGCGCCGTGTAATTCCACTTACTGAATGCGTATTTCCACGGAATATTTTCAGGAAGAATTATTCAATGAGTGTAAATACAGGATGCAATCGATTGGCGTACGGTAAATATTACGATGTAGGTCAAGGCTCATGAAGCGGGGAAGGTATGATATTAATAAATGAAATTAGCTTTGATTGATGACTTGTTTCCTCCTATGACGTTCAAAATTGCTGAGATGTCAAAAATAAAGATAAGTTTCCATTTTCTGAAGGGATGGAGAGTGTATCTACCTGAGGAAGCAATTCATTTGAATCCAATCCAGAAGTCCATCTTCGATAGAGTATTAGAATGACATATCTTCAATGGAATTTATTCACCCTTGGCTCTAGAAAGGCGTTTTGTTTTCTTTCAGTTCGTTTGTTTTCCTATCGTGAAAGACAACGGCAATATCCAGCTGGGATATTATTGATTGCTTGTCTCCGAGCTGTGTAACTTTGAAGTCCAACCGCTCAGGGCCACGTATTGCATTGTTTCGGCAAAAAGGGGATTGGCTTTCATCGTTCTTTCTCAACATTTCCTACTACTTATAGGGACAAAAAGAACGCGAAGACACTTGTTTGAAACGCGCATAACAACAAAGTCAGGGAAACCAATACCTCTTCTAGACGAACTTCTTTTTTTCCTCAAAGAGAAACACAGAACAGAAATATGGCCATTTCTCCTACACGGGCAGTGACCACTTGTGGTTGATCAACGAGTAGAAGCTATACTTGTATTTTGTTGATGCGTGTATTTTTAAAACTTAGGGAGACTCGTTCTGGATTGTCCACCGAGGACACACCCAAATAGATTCCTTTAGATTTCTTATTCCTTTAGATTTTCACACACAAATGGATATATTAAAACATTAGATTCCTTTATTTGGTCTGGACGAAACATTGATCAGCCATGTATGCGACTTTAAAAGAAAAAGAAAATACTGCCGATCTTCGGATCGGAAATTATGAGGAAGTAAAAGCACAGCCATTTAGGAAATAATTCTGAGGGGTATCTTTTCTGACATAAATTTCAATGACAACTCGAGATGTTCGGTTTCATTAAAATAATAAAGTTAAAGGCTAATTTAAATGACAGCTGATTTTTAAAAGAGATTTGTACGCCTGCTTGGACTATATCCCTTGAAAGTATTTTTCATTTTAAAAGACATATTTCACATTAAATTTTATGAAAATGCAGTTAGGTCAGGTGAAATGGCACCCGTGTTTTTCTGATCAGTCGAATTTAATTCAGCGAGACTGGCCTAAATAAAGATTGAAAAGAGTGATTCGTACCTCAGAATCAGGGCTATAAAAGAAAGAAGGGCTGGTTCATCGCTTTGACAAACCGAATGCCCACACGGTCCTCTGGGAAGAGGTTGGGGGACCATTTGTGACGTCACCGTGCTGCTTGGAATTCTCCCTACCGTGCTGCTGGGCTGTCGTTGCGAGCAGTTTTCTAGCGTGTTATGTTTCATCGTACCAGATTGTTTTATCGTTTGCAATAAACGAGTATTTATTTGTGTATATAGTATATCATCATCATTGTCAACCATTATCAATCCACTGCTGGACGAATGTCTCCCCAAGTTTCCTCCACAACGGTCTGTCTTGTGCCAGTCTCCTCCATGTCACCCCTGCATACTTTCGAATTTCATCCACCCATCTCCCATGTGGTCCTCCCCTGGGTCCCTTCCCGTCCCCCGGAATCCAATCTAAAATTTCGGCTGTCCATGGATGATCTGTCCTTCTGGCAGTATGTCCAGCCCATTGCCATTTCAGGGATTTAACTCTGATCATGATGTCTTCCACTCCCGTCATTCCTCGGATCCACGAGTTCCTCTTCTTATCTCTCCTGGTTACACCAAGTATGCACCCTTCCATGCTTCTTTGAGTTGTCTGCAGCCTTTGTATGTCTCTTTTAGTTAAGGTCCACGTCTCTGCACCATACGTAAGCACTGGAAGGATGCATTGATCAAACACCCCTCCTTTAAGACATAATGGCATATTGCCCTTGAAAACCATGCTGTTTCCCCCAAAAGCTCTCCAGGCAAGTCTTGCACGCCGACCAATTTCTTCACCAATGTGACCCTCACCCGACATCTGCCGTCCAAGATAAACGCACGCGTCGGTCATCTCCAGCCCTTCTCCATCAATCGATAAATCCTCATTTCTTGTAAAAGCATTGAACATCACCCTTGTCCTCTGAAAGTTCATTTTCAATCCCACTTCTCCACTCCTGTCAGCAAGCTCCCGGACCACACTCTGCAGCTCCGATGGGCTAGCTGCAAAAATGACCACGTCATCAGCAAAACGAAGGTGGGTTAGATAATCTCCATTAATCTTTATCCCCCGTTTTCCCAGCTCAGTGACCGAAAAACACCCTCCAATGTGGCATTAAAGAGCTTCGGAGATATGGTGTCACCCTGTCTCACTCCCCCTTCCAATCTTTACGTGTGTTGTATCCTCAAACAGCCTAATCTTTGCACTTGCATTTTCATAGATGTTATCAATAATATCAATGTATGCATCCTCAACACCGCAGGCCTTCAGAGCCATTGCAACCGCCGATGGCCTCACCGAATCAAAGGCTTTTTCACAATCGACAAAAGCCATGCACAATGGAAGTTCATATTCCCTCGCTCTTTCAATTAGTTCTCTCAGCACATGGATATGATCTATTGTGCTGTAGCCACTCCTGAATCCAGCCTGTTCTCTCGGTTGAGCCATGTCCAGTGTTACCTTCAAGCGGTGTGAAAGAACTTTAGTGAAGATTTTATAAACTACTGATAGGAGGCTGATAGGTCTGTAGTTTCCGAGATCCTCAATGTCACCTTTCTTATGTAGCAGGATCATTGTAGCGGTGTTCCAATCCTCAGGAATCTTTCCTTCATTAAGGCATCGAGTGAAAATTTGGGCGAGTACTGTCTCGACTTCTCCACTTGCCCCCTGTATGATGTCTACAGTAATTCCATCTTCTCCTGGAGCTTTTCCCCGCTTCATGTTCTTGATTGCATGTGCAACTTCTGCTAGAAGGACTGGAGGAACTCTGGTACTGGTATCTTTCATGATGTCTGGAGTGCATGTATCATCCCTTTCATATAATTTGGAGTAGAAATCTTTCACTCTTGTCAAAATCTCGCCTCCACTTCCTGCCACAGAACCATCCCCTTCTCTCAGTGCCACAATCTGTTTTCCTCCCCTACTGAGATGTCCCTTTGCTATCCCTAGGCCTTGGTTGTTTTCAATTGCCCTCCTCACTAGTCCACAGTTGAATTTTTCTTACGTCCTCAGTGACACTTTTTCGCACTGTCCTGCATAGCTCCATATATTCCACCCTGGAAGTCACATCTTCTTCAGCCGTCCTCATCTCTCTTCCCTTCTGCATCAACATTTTCGCTTTTCCTGATAACTTATTCACATGCAACTTGTTCCCAGACCCAGCCAATTCTGTTGCCGTTTCCACAAGAGCCTTGGCCACCTTTCTGTCAACCTCAGAGACGTCCACTTCCCCCGATGCCAGGCCCTCCAAAGCAGAGAACCCGCTCTCCAGTTCCAACTCGAAGGCATTATGGTGTTCTCCAAGGCTGGCCATGTCAATAGATTCTGTTTGTCCCATGAGCCTGCCACGCTCAAGTCCAGTGTTGAGGTGCATCCCACATCTCACCAATCCATGGTCACCACCTGTGTTGAAGTTGTCCAGCACACTGCAGTCCTCCATGACGAATTCCCTGTTACACATAATAAAATCAATTTCACCCGTCGTCCCATCTGGATGTCTCCATGTCCACCTCCCGTGTGGCTTTTTCTTGAAAAAGGAGTTCAAGATGAAAAACCCCTCCGCCTCTGCAAACTCCACGAGAGCATCTCCACGCTGGTCTCTGCCGCCGTGACCGAATCCACCCACTGAAGCCCCATTCTGTTGCCGCTGCCCCACTTTTGCATTGAAATCTCCCACAATTATTTTCAAGTGCTGCTCACCCTTATTATTTAGATGACAAATTTCCCCATAAAACTCTTCAATTTCTTCCCCAGGATGACCCGCGGTGGGTGCATAAGTTTGAATAATCTGAGCCTGGTATCTCTTTGAGAGTTGGATAACAATCCGTGCAGCTCCGTCAGAGGAACTCTCAACCCCCACAACTCCATCCCTCAGTTTCTCGTTTATTATAAATCCAACACCACTAGCTCTGCCAGCATCTGTCCCACGATAGTAGAAGAGATGTCCACCCCTCAGCCCGATGAGATCCCCTCCTCCTCTCCCCACCTCACTTAGCCCCACGATGTCCCACCCGATCCTTTGTAGTTCCTCTTCCAATTCAAGAAGCCCTGAATCAGAAGATAGGGAGCGTCCATTGTACGTTGCCAAGGTCAGCATCAGATGGCAGCCCAGTCCGGTCCCCTGGGATTCCCAGCACCCTCTGCCTTCATGTCGCACTGGCCGCTGCCTTGGCCAGGTACATTCCAGCTGCCGGAGACTGAGGGCCAAGATTTAAGTTGTGGAGTCATTTTGGAGGGGTTTGGTAATAACTCACCACGCTGGCCAAGCGCGTTGGTGAGTGTGGGATAGAATTTCCTCTAATCCCGATGGTATAGTTATACCGCTATTGGCGGTCGTCAGAGCCCCTTTAGTAGGAACAGGATGCACCACGAGAAGGCGGGGTTGACATTTGTCAAGGAGAGGCTGTGATGTTACGCATCACCTGACCTTACATCCCATATAGTATATACTGTAATATATATATATATATACTAAAGAGCAAAGCCGAAAACATAAGAAAAACTTTAGAATTTAAAACGAAAGATGCAAAATAACCTGAAGATCAAAACGCGCAACGCAGCAGTTATGAAAATTCAGAATTCACATTCTATTAAGAGACTGAAGCAAAAAAATTTTTTTACTCATACCAAATACAAAATAGAAAAGATTATGTATTGACCGGTGTGAGTAAAAAGAGAAAAAAATAAAACAACTGAATGTAGAAAGTGTCGAGAATACTGAGCCTTGGCTTTATCAAGGACCAGCAAAAACTCTGCATTTTCTCACTTCCACAAAGACCTATTTGGAAATGGGTTTCTGCAAAGTCATAGATGCAAGTAATAAGCCCACCAAAAAATTTTAAAAAATATATATATATATATGTCATGACCTCCGCAGAGTTGCATGACCAAGCTTTAGTTAACAATTTAGCTTGCGTCCATAACTTTTCTGACCCGACACATGCTCTTCATCTGTTACTATTAAACAGAAAGAAGAAGATTATAGAAAACTCAAGTTGTAAGAGTGACATAATAAATCAGAAATAATGTTCAGCAATAACAAATTACCAAGTTCGCCTGAGAGAGAATTTAAACCTGAATAGCAATACAAAAGTATTACAAATTCTTAACATTGCAATAAAAAAGGAAATATTAATTTTTTTAAAGCACAGATTCTTGAAAGAAAACTGGATTATAAAAACCCCCTATTCCACAACTTCTGACAACACAAAAACGAGAATAAAATAAAGACAATAGTTAATAAAAGAAACGCTTTGTGAAGGTTATATGACATAAACAATTAGTTGCAATATGTACAAAGTATTTCAGAAGTGCTTTAAGTGCATAATTAAGTAGTTATTAAGAACTTAACTACATTGAAACACAGCGCAAATTATAAGAACGATGAAACGGCCGGCTGCTTTGGCCTTAGTTCCCTAAAAAACGCGCAAAGTTACCAAGAAAAGAAAGAGTTAAAATCCGCAAAAAAGTTAATAGACTTGCCAGTGCCTAAATGCTGAAAGCAAAAAAAGAAAAAAGTACAAGTTCAATCATTGAACTTGGAAAACCTAAAACCCAAAGACAATGAAGAGAGATAATGAATTTACCTTCTTTAATTTCTAAAGAAACAACACCGAGGACCCAGAGACACCGGAGAAGAAAAATTGTTCGAAGTGCTTTGGAACGATTGAGTGAACTGAGCTCGAAGAAAATTAATCAGGATGCTGAAGGTGAAACTGACGCTGGTAAGAACTGTGAAATTAGCAGCAACGTAGAGACGACAGAATGCCCTGACTGCAAGTATCTGAAAATTTGTAAATTTAATTTAATGATAAAAGTTTCAACACTGGAGAAAGATCTCCAAACTACAATCCAGGAAAAAAGTAGAAATCACAAAGTTTCGGTTCAGCGATCGAAAAGATGGGCCATTTCTAGGAGATCTCTAATATCTCAAATTCAGCAATTAAGAAGCTAAATGAAAATACTTCAGAAAAGAAAACGGAAATTAGAAACGTTGGAGAAATGTGTCAACCGCTTTTTCACGAAGACCCAAGTTGATGCTCTTACTTCGAAAATGAAAAGGATAAAATGGACGACAGAGGATATATCTGGATGCATAGTAATTCCAGCACTTTCTTCAAAATCATATGATTTCTGGAAAGAAAAGATGGGCGTTCCACTTCCAAGTGCTAGCACTCCTGAAACGTTAGTGTGCAAAATTTACATGCAGTCCTGGGATACAGAATGATGTTCATCTGCTTATGAACAAAAGTTGCGAAATTTTAAGTTTCCGTGAGAAAATCTGTGTTCTAAGTTTTGATGAAATGCACATAGATTCTAAGTTGTGCTATGACTCACGAATGGATCACATACTGGGTCCATTCAGGAAAATTCAGTTCATTTTAATTAGAGGTCTGATTTCTCAATGGGAGCAACCAATTTTCTTTGATTTTAATATCCCCATGACAAAGGAGCTCATTTTTAATGTAATTACTCATATACAAACAAGTGGCATAGAAGTAAAATCAATAGTTTCTGATTTAGGAGGATGTGGTACTTTGTGGAAGGAACTTGAAATTTCTCCCACCAATTTTTCGTTCCCGAACCCTGCTGAGCAAACATAAAAAATATGGGTGTTCGCAGATTTAGCCCATTATGTAAAATTGCTAAGAAATCACTTCCTGGACAAAGGCTTCATACTTCAAGATGGCACCATTTTGACAACTGATGTTACTAAAGAAGTCTTAATAAACAGATATTCAGGAGAATATAAATTGTGCCATAAACTGAAACCAAATATTTTGACTGTAAAAGGAAACGAGCGACAGAAAGTAACACCTGCAAAAACGTTATTTTCAGCAACTACAGCAAAAACAATTATGCATTTAACAGAAAATAAAAACGCAGCCGAATTTTTTTAATTAACTGACGACTTGTTTGATATAATGAATAGTAGCAAGCCATGTCCTCCCTCCAACAAATTTCTGAAGGCTGCATTTGGTATGGATGCATATTTTGAAAAACAAGTGTCAATTTTAAATGCAGTGAAAGATGTCATTAGCGGAATAAGGGTACGTGGAAAATCTGGTATGCTGCCTTTTCAAAAAGGAATTATGGTATCCGTAAACTCGCTCATGGGATTGTTTGAGGATTTAAAAATTCTTGGTGTTAAGTATATACTGACTTCCCGGTTGACTCAAGATGCCCTAGAAAGCCTTTTTAGTCAAATTCGAGGGCTTGGTAGATTTAACGATCACCCTTTGCCAACAAAAGTCATTAGCTGTTTGAAGCAGTTGTTACTTGCAAACAAACTGTCCAAACTTTCAGCAAAAGTAAATACATCCACTTCCGGAAGAAGACAAACAGTTAGACGTTTACAAAACATCCGAATTATTAGAAAATGCTTTTGGACGTGATGAAATGCAGGAGGTTCCCGAAATTTCTCTTTATGAAAACAACTGCGACGATGTGAACTTTGATTATGTTAATGATGTATTTGTTATACCCTGGGAGGTCGAACAGCAAACCACATCAAGGGATTGTTCATGAGCAGGTAGCTATGAGCTATGTAGCTGGCTACATTGCATATCGCGTTCGAGATAAAGATCCTTCGTTAGGGACATTACCAAAAAATTGCCCAGAATTTCTATTCAATCCGATTGGATTAAATTACTGTTTTCAGGAGGACTTACCTTACCGTCCTGCTCATGGATGAATACAGGGCAAAAATTTGAAAAACGTTTTTATTCATTTCACGACATCACTTTTCGAAAAGGTAAAGTGAACTTGTCAGCGAACTGGAAAACGATTACCCTCAAGTAAAGAAAGATGCAATTCGTTTATTTTGTAGATTGCGAACATTTACCAGAATTCGCTCTTTAAACAGAAATGAAGTACTAGTATCACAAAGAAAGGCCCAGCAGAAAACACAGAAATGGATCCATTCAAACACTAGAAAGAAAACCGATACCTGATTTTAAGCGAACAAAGGATGCTTCCCAAATCAAGCTAAGCTGCAAATGTAAATGTAAGTAAAAGTTTTTCACTTTTGGTTCAGAAGGAATTTACATGTAAAATATTTGCGATTTGAAAAATGGCACAATGTGTCCCGATCTGCTTAATTAACTTTAATGCAAGCTGATTTTGGTTAGTTCGAATGTCCTAAAATATAAACTCACTTAATTCAAAAATTGTGGTCTTAGAACGACAAAAAAAATATTAGAGAATACAATTAGAAACGTTTTTGGAGAAATAAGGTATATCTTCTACAATGTGATTACAGAATTGTAGAAAACAGAAAACTTAAGTTCTATGATCAGCGCTTTAGAATGGCATAAATTTTCACTGGATATATATGTATTTAATAGGTGACACACAGAAAACAAGGCACAAGGGTAAAACAAGTATTATCATTTGTACAACACAATTTTGATTTTTGTTACCGGCAAAACGCAGTTTTCCGAAAATTTTTCCAATGCTGTGTTTTATAAATAATCAACTGTTAATTAGTCGCTGAGCCTTTAGCGTAATACACAATGATGAGTTTATATGCCCAATACTGTAATGTTAAAAACATATGTTTAAAGTTTAAATAATGCTTTTTTTTAGCTACAGTGATGATAGTTTAGTTCATTCTCATTCCCTTTATTGTAGTGCTTTACAGTTATGTAGTTATTCGTTGACTTTTAAACTGATTATTTCGGTTTTCCCGTGGAACAGTGGCTTCTGAGAACCCCACTACCAACCCGCTGCTGCAGCATGACTACATTATCATGCCCAGCTCGCGTCTTCAGGGGAGCCGGCTCTAAGGACCAGTCCTTCTCTTCTATAATACTGCCTCAGAATAAGAATGACATCAGTGAATATGTCACATATGAGAATACAGATAATTCCAATTACACATCTTCAATTTATACACGGTCGAGTCACATTATTGTGACCACCAGCTAATATCCAGAGTAACCGCCGAGTGCAGCGCAGACAGCAGCTAGACGGGCTGGGAGTGATCAATAAAGTGCTGGAAGGTGTTCACAGGTATGTGGAGCCATGCTTACTGCAGTGCATCTGACAGATCCTGGAGGGTGCGTGGTGGAGGATCCATAGAGCGAATAACACGATCGAGGTAGTCCCATAGATGTTCAACTGGATTTAAGTTTGGAATTGGGCGGCCAGGAAAGTACTTTGAAGTCTTCATCGTGTTCTTCCAACCACTCTCGGATATTTCCAGCTGTGTGACACGTCGCATTATCGTGCTGGAAGATCCTATCCACCACGGGGAAGACAATCAGAAAGTATGGGTGTATGCGGTCTGCAAGGATGGATTCATAACGTATTCGGTCGATATATAGTTCCTGAGTGGACACAGAGAATGTCACGAAAACATTCGTCAGACAATAACGCTGCCCCAACTAGCTTGTGTTCTCCCAGCAATGGTTGAAGAGTGTTTGTTTTCCGATGTTTCTCGCCTTATACGCCAACATCCATCCGTTCGACGAAGCAGAAAACGTGACTCATCGGAGAAGGCAATCCTTTGCCAATCAGCGGAGGCCCAATTCCGATACTGTCGTTCAAACGTTCCGCCTACTGCCGTGCCTTTTCCGCCGATGCACTATCTTTAGCATTGGTGCAGTGACCATCCTCCTGCATCGGAGCCCCATACGCAGCAGGGTTCTCTGAACTGTCATTTTAGATACACTTCCGGTAGTCCCATGGTTCATTCGGCCATTGATTTGCTCCACTGCAGTGTGCCGCTCTGCTCTCACGCACCTTCGAAGCGGACGTTCACCTCTCACATCAATGGCACGTGGTACTCCGCAGTTTCCACGTTGCTTATTCGCAATGGTGTCATTTCTCCAATCACGATACGCTTTAACCACAGCAGCACGCGAACAGTTCACAAACTGCGCTGTTTCAGAAATACTGCCCCCCTTGGCTCAAAAACCAATAATCATCCCTTTTTGCAAATCTGATAAATCACTTTTTTTATCCATGACAGCAACGAGTGATATGCTTTCAGACTGCATACAGCACATCTTATATACCCTTCAAGCCAGCTCACGACACGTGCCTTCTTTCATTGGCTACGCACTGTTGACATCAAAAGTAAGAGGTGGTCACAACAATGTGACTCGACTGCGTAGTTTTATGTCCTTTTCGGCCAAAGTAGCCTAATTAATAGGGAAAGGCCTGTTTTGGTATTATTATCTTGGGGCATTTTTGTCCGGTCTAATTTTACGAAAATGCTACGTTATTAACTAAAACACTTCCTTTTAATGACGTAAAACTAACACACAATTTAAGCCGAGCTTTCGCTCTCCATATCTGTAAGAAGGCTTTGAAAGCTTAGCACAGGCTTCGTCTGTGCTAAGCTTTCAAAGCCTTCTTACAGATATCAACTTACAATGTTGTTACAATTGAACAATTTTGAATGTAGTTACAATTGAACAATTTTGAATGTAGTTACAATTCAAGAAGTTTGAATTGTAACAACATTGTAAGTTGCTATCTCTAAGAAGTCTTAGCACAGACGAAGCCTCCCGGTGGAGCGCGAAAGCTCGGCTTAAATTGTGTATTAGTTTTACGCCATTAAAAGGATGTGTTTTAGTTCATAAACGGTGTAAAGTCTTCCATAATTCTACGTTATTAATTATATTCAAGAGGAAGCCAAATTCGCTCCTGTTAGCCAGTACAAGTGCACTCTCGTGAGCACCGATAAATTAAACCTGTGCTCAGTGGTGCGCAGTGCGTAAGGGCTGGCGACACAAATGAGCAACAACATTGGATAAAACCCAATTTATTTCTCTGGAAAATGCAATGCTACACATAGTAATGCTAGTGGCAGAATTGTTCACAAATATAAGTTCACGTAGCTTCTATGCCAGTTAAACGCTAAATATATATTGAAGAATAAGGACGACATTACTAATCAGTAAACCAGAGTTTGCCCAGAGATAGAGTTTTTCTACTACCGAAGAGTGAGAAACTTTCTTGCACCGTGATAAACAATGCTTACCACCTGTGCCCAAACATTTTCGATGGTATTTAGATCCGGTGACTTTGATGGCAAATGCAAAGCTGAGACATTTTCTTCAGCAAACCATCTTGATGTTCCTTTAGAGACGCAGGTACGAAGTATTGTGTTGCTGAAAAAATTTAGCGCTCACGGACCACGGCCACAAAATGTCAATAGGTTTTGACTCGTACCTGCACATGACGCTCTGACACTATCGTAGTAGAGACAACAACGGAATTTGTTGCACCGTTAGCTGAA